>JAMYCR010000002.1:2780339-4170508 GCA_028830335.1 Eucera pruinosa | reverse complement strand
AAACATTTAAACTTCCTTTGTTTTTGCTTTGTTCAAGAGTTTTATTTGATATAATGCGCCAATAGCGCACATATTCAGTTTGGGATATTGATATTCTTAATTTTATTTAGGAAAGAACTATAATTTATTATTTGTTTAATTTATGTCATTTGTAGTTACAATTAAAAACATAATTTTCGGAATAATTTACACAGTAGTGGATTATTAGATTTTAAGATTTTACTCCAAACTCCAGTTCAAAGAGCAACTCTCTTTGGAAGTTGGAATACTATAAATAAACTCCTGTAATCTGCGTAAGGTATTAAGGCAATAGGGTTTACAGTGAAGTTACTCGAACGAATTATACGAGCAACGTATAATGATAAAATTTAAACAACATTATGAATCTCAGTTTTAGTAAATTATTAATTTGTTTAAAGCCATATAAATATCTATATGTATGTATATATTCTAAAAGGAATATTAAAAAGTTTCGTATTTAACTGTAAACTAAAACATAATTTCTGAACAAAGAAACAAATATGTAAGCTACATATTCTACACTACAGTCAGTTACGAAAGTCTACATACACATTCTAAATTGTAAGTATTTACATAGTACAGAACACACTTCATAAAAGGAGAATCAATGATTACATGAACAAAATTGTTCCTAAAAGTGTAAGAAATATTATTTTATTTATGCTAAATAAATTATGGAACGATATAGTTACATCAAAAAGTCTACCAAAGTATAACTATAACTATAATAATAAGTTTCTTGTACTCTAATACACGTACGAAGATACTCATGAAATCGTGTTTTCAGTTCATGTATATTATATCGTAATCAAATAAAAAAAAATTTAACCACTTTTTAACAATCTATCTAGTTTTAATTAATGCCTAAGTTAATAAATTAATGCACTTGAAATGATCAAAGCTCTTTTATTTTTTTAAACATTTGAAATTTGGGAGCATATGGAGACTTTTGCGACTGACTGTATTTATTTCATCAATAAGAATTACTATATTTTATTATAACAGAATATATAAATTTACATTCCATAGAGTATCACTGTATCTTATAACTATGAAATCTAGTTTTAATAAAAATACAAAACATTGTTTTACACTTATTTAATGTACTTAATAGAAAACTAGTATTATTCAATTTTTAATTCTACAGCAACAAAACATTTACCTATATATGTGTTACATTAAGATTTATTTCTTTATATCTTTATAAAAATGAATTTATGTTTAAAATTGACACGACGCAAACCGATTTCAATATCCATACATCTGGTCTCCAATCAGTTATGACATATAAAATATAAGATATACGAGGATACAGAAAAAAATACAATCTCTTAATTAAGCACACGTTTAAAACTATCTATCAAATAATCGAGGAGAATTTCATATTATCAAAGAATAAAATAATTAATTGATGTTTATCAAATATTTTAGTGTAAAGAAAATTGTATTCAGAATTATATTTTCTTGTTTAAAATTTAGTCTTGCTGATGGTGCAAGGTTCGGTGGAAGTTGCTTAATCCATGGACCACCACTACCACCACTTCCTCTTCATACAGAATGTGAGAATCTTTCTGTTTCGGGGGAGGCAGGGATTGAAGAGGTGAAAAGTCCTGTTCTACGAAGTCCGCCAGTTTTCTCGCATTCACGCTGTCCTCCCGAAATTCACAAATCTTGCATATGTGTGCGTTTTATTGCTGAACACACTAAAATGCTCGAAGATTCAACTAAGGTAATTTTTTTAATAACTCATATAAATAAGTTGTTTAAATATCTTTTACTTTACATTTTAATATGAAACATGCACGATAATTAAACTTAGAAAATACATGTTCTAGTATTTTATTATTATTCATATTATAATTCAGTATTGAAAACTAACACCTTCGTTTTTATATATTATACGCTATAGAATATTCCAAAGTATATGTATAAAGTAAAGAAGATATGATATTCAAATAAAATTTTATTCCTGCAATTCATTATTGAAGTTGAATTGTATTATTTACTGTAAATCTGGTATTATTTTATAATTGTCGCATTCATTCTTCTTGCCATCTTTCAATTTCATAAATTATTCATTCATTTCTAAGTTGCGCTTTAGTATCTACAGTTTACAAGTTTGGTTTCATCAAAAAACGTTTCCAATATTTTTCAATAAGTATTTAACATTAATTGTAGTTACAATGACTACAAACATTATTGGCACTATTGTTGAAAACATTGTATTTCTTCTGTTTTCTGCATTTAAACCATACGTATTGCATTATCATGATTTTCTCAGTACAAATTAGCACCCTTTCGTATACTATTATAAAAGCAGAAATGGTTTTAATCTAACAGACATCTTAAATGTTCACTTAAATGCAATTTAATTTCACCAATTAATTTACACGACAATCATATCATTCGTCATAAGATACATTAATATCTATTATATAATGGTACTGCTATATGAAACCAACATTATTATATTCAACGAGTGCAAAAATTCTGTTGATTCCCGCAGGATACACAAACACGTAACATTGTATCCATAAATCCATTACAACAGTTGAAAACTTAGAATAATTTTAGCAGAATAACTATTAGGTCGAGTAATAAGTTCGTTCGCGTTTTATTAAAATAGTGCCATGTATTACTACTAGACTACCAATATTTATGCACTTATAGGAAAATTAAATCTGCAGAATGGCCCAGAATGCACGTAACGTGCAAAAATATCCAAAGTACAAATTATTTTATTTCGGGAGTACAACAACTCTCCATTTCTATAATTTTCGAAGATTCGAATATAAGAATCCTTTATTTCTCACAATTTTTCATTTTAAATATTTCAGGAAAGGAGAATGAAAAATAAAATCTTAATAAAACCCGACATTATACTCTGCTTATTTATCATTTTTAGAATCTATCATTTAGCATATTCTTGAATGTAAACATTCATTATTGCTGAATTCTGTGTACTCTTTGAGGGTCTGACATCACCACAATACGAACGAATTTATTATTCAATCTGATACAAATGTTTAACTTTAATAATGAATAAGTAAATAAATAAATAAATAAATAACCAGCTTTAGTGGACTCACAAACCGATTGTATTTCCACAACAAATTACTGTATTAATATTGCGCCAACACATTCTTATTTCTGTATTTCACTACAAAATTTCCTAAATAACATTTAGCACGCATTTATTAACATTTATTAGATAAGAAAAAGATATGGGAAAGTTGTAAATTTAAACAGATAATATATGCACAAAAATTATATTAATCGATACATGTGCCGGTAATTGTGAAAGTGCTGTAAGTCAAAAATCTAAAAAAATTTAATTTTTCACTTATTCCGTGTTAAATTAATTTGTATCACAAAAATATGCAATCTTTCTTCCTCTTCCCTTTTGTGACTTACACCACTATCATGATAGCACATGTATTGAGTGAAAATATATGTGAACGGAAAATATATGTGTTTTTGTTTTATTATATTCTGGTATATTGTTTCGGTAAAAACTGACATACTTAACTCTGATGTTCTCCTCACTTGCTTTTCACAATTATATTACTTAGATTTACAGTGAAACGATAAACGAATATACAACACTTTAGGAATATCATTGCTTGTGTGAAACTTATGAGAATTTCAAATATATTGAATACCAAGAAGAAATACTTAGAAATATGATATAGTATAAAACATAATTTTTATATTGTGTCATATAGAGCCTAATGCTGAATTAATGAATCATATAATATTCATTAATTTCAATCATTTTGTAAATGCCAAATGAGGATATGAAAATAAAAGAATAACTACCAATTAATCACGTAGCAAAATGATACAGAGGTATCTCGTAAAAAAAATGCATTAACTCTTCGCTTTTATTATTACCACTTGAAACCGTTAGAATAAATGTATTTACTTACTCATGTAACCCTTGGACTAAATTACTTTTTCCTAAGAATTTAAGTAAGTGACTGTAGCATCTAATATAAATAATTTGTAAAAAGGTGAAAGAGGACTGGAAATACGTGGCGATGGTCTTAGACAGACTGTTCCTTTGGATCTTCACTTTGGCGGTGCTGGTTGGCACAGCTGGGATCATCTTACAGGCTCCGACCCTCTACGATGATAGAGTACCAATTGATAAAAAATTCAGTGAATTCGCAACCACGACGGCAGTAAATTGTCCGCCGCAATAGTCCATGCCTGAGCCCTGCACCGTATCTAAAGACTAAGGACCAACATCCGGAAGTAATTTGCTACCAACCCGGAATCCCACCCTAGTCTTAGGAACTTCCAACTTCCACCATTGTTCAATAACGAAATTACGGTAAAAGGGCTCCATTTTCCAAAGCAATTACAAGGTATACGACGTGCACCAGGTTCTATGAAGAACAATAGGAACAAAAGGAACGGCGAAGGTTCAAGAAAACACTATCAAATTGGTTTTCCACGACAAGATCTGATGTTATTCGTAAATTAATACTTGAATTGCTAAATGAACTGACAGAAGTGGTGTATCGTCGAGAAAAATGAAAAGGGTATTAAAAGTTAACATAATATGAAAACAACCGTCAGAACTATCGTCAAAAAATATATTCCTTGACACTTTCCATGGTTGTCATCGATGTAAACAAATGAATGACTGCGACACATGCATACAGTTGATTGCGTAAAAGCCATGACTCATTCCTAGCTTCGTTCGAGTGTTGTCATAAAGAGAAGATATTTGATTGACGCGAATAATGTCGAGAATAATATTGAAAAAAAAAAACTTATACCTACATAGTCTGCTCAAGTAAATCGTAATATGAAGCTGCCACTACTTAAAATCGGGTTATCTTAAAACAACAAGCTAATTAACGATACTGTAATAATAATTTAGCTAAGCCCTTGGCGGCTCTGATCGAACTACTGGGATGCTCGAAAGAATCGAACAAAGGGAAAAATGGAAATTTTAAAATGTTGATTGCAGTAAATACGATTGGTCCCGGACTAGGGGTTAAAACCTTTTTCGAATAAATAAACTGTCATACGATCGCGTGTTTTATATATCCCGTTTACCAGACACGTTAAGAAAAATTATTCTACGCATCACGATCATAGGTAGCTCGATGTACGACACGAATTTAGCGTGTAACTTAATGTATAATCAACTAGTTTTAAATATTTAGAAACGTACCCATTTGTACGAATGTATCTATAAGGAAAACGGAGGAAAGAAGAGCAATGATTTGAATGTATGCATCAAAATGTCACTCGAGATTATGATCCCCGTTCCTTTAATGTAATATAAACTTATCATTAACTTGATGCTTATGAATATTTAGTACAATTTTACATAGAACAATAAACATTCTTATTATTAAAATAGTTATAAAAAAATAATACGAATACGTTTTAAATTTATTATTAGATGAATTCAAAATGTACATTCTTTAATTCTTAATCTTATTTAGAAATCATAATACATAATTTCGAAAGCTTTTTACAAATATAGAGAAAGTAATGCAAACTAAATGAAAGATTAAAAGGTTACCTATTGTATTGATCTATTAATATTGACATCTATTGTATACATATTTCATCTTAACACTAAACATCCTGTATTCGTAATATGTGATTCTTATATAACAAAAATCCTCTTTTTAGTGACAATTTTTTAATGTTTCAGAACTTAGCAATTTTCTTAAACTAAAAAATATGTAATTGAAGGAATATACATTTTACATATACGTTTATGTAAATAACCTTTTATGCATAACATCTCTTCAATGTACATGCCGTTAAAAATTAAAAGACATTTTTTTATAGAATTCTAAGAAAAATTGATGGAAGCAAATATTATCATTATTTAAAAAAAATTTCTTACTAAAATTGCGGAAAATATATTTCTACTGGGAAAAAGCTATACTTCTTAACAATCTCTTTAATTTAGAAATCTGTACTTCTTTATTTAAGGATACAATGGAACTTAACTAAGTGTCTTAGATACCAAACATTTATTTTTAAAACTATGTTAAACCTTTTTAAAATTAAAAGCTTCATATCAATTGACAGTTTTTAGATAAATACTTTTTGGCATAAATTATACTATTTATCGTGTATGAGTGTAAATAGTTAAAATCGCTATTTTTCCGGATTGCACTTTTCTTTTCTGTAAATTTTTTGCTTAGTGACAAGATTTCTTTAATAAACTACAATTTTAATTTCCTTTTTCTTTTACTAACGAGTGCTGAATTTATTTTATTCGACGGGTCCCGGCTTTCGCTTGGTTTCCAGTAGTATACCGTATGAAACACTAAATCTTGTTATATGGTTAATGTTATATCTTCTAGTATCTGATTATACTAAACAATAATTTGCACTTGTACCATTCGATGTAATCGATCTCGAGGGACATTTCGTTGTACACGTGTTACACTTCGCCTCTGTAAAAATATTGTATTTTGTAACAAGAGTCGAAACACGCGAAACATTACGATAATAATAACCAATAGTTCTGTAAGAACAAGTAAAGCATACAAATTCTAAAGCTGATAGATGTAGCTGATTGAACAACCGTTAACGTCGTTGTTCAATCCGTAGTATGTGGTTGATGTCACTGTGAGTTGTCTCGATTTCTTTTATTTTTTTCGTTTTACGTTCGTTCTTGTTTTGTTACATAATTACGCGCTATGTATAAACACATCTACTGTCGCGGTTAAATGATTGTTAGTTACGCCTCGTGCGAGCGGACTGATATTCGCGAGAATTGTAATTTAACGTCGGAGAATCTGTGATTCCTCGGTAAGATGAACACGAGATACATTACAAACGATAATGCTCAAGAATGACCGTTAATTTACAGCTTCGTTAAACTGAAAACTACTTTTTTGAAGCGTTGATGGAGAGCTTATATGGACTTTTTGCGATTTGAATCGGCGAATCTCTAATTCTTCGACGTTTCTTAGGCATATTGATAGCTGAGAGTAATAGTTTTAATGCATCCAAGGTACGATGCCTTACGTCACATTGGAGTGTAAATACATTTGTAGGATGAAAAGTATTGGTTCCGTAAATACTGCCATTAGAGAGCGTTGTTAGTAGGGGAGACGTTTTCGAATCGTCGTATTGGTAAATTCCGCGATTCTTCATCAATCGGTAACTAGATATAAAAAATAAATATATATATATATATATATATATATATATATATAAATGAGTATATATAAAACTAAATGAAACTGTTAAATAGAATTGGGAATTCAATACTGACGTTCTGTGTAAATTGATAAATGATGTGCAACTTCAGTAAGAAAGCTAAATTAATGAAAAGGCAGTTACTGATTGACCAAGGATCGACCTCGGAGCTTGTAGTGTCAGAAGACAAGCAAACGTATTTGCTACCTGATTGAAAAATCGTCCAGTGAACGCCGAACTCACGTTAAAACAAAAGGAGTGTCGTATCGTTGATGTTAGATTTCGCACGATATTACAGAAGTCATGATTCTCCCTTAGCAGAATGAACGAGAGTACGAAATTTACTTTGCACTAGAACAATAGGGAAGAACGCACACATTTTCTATGATAGAATCAGTTACTTAATTACATGTTAATACCGTAATTGTGCATTAGTGTATCGAAACAGCTGTATCGAGTCGTTTATTCGATCCCACATAACCATGAACCATAAAGTCTCACTTTGACAATAGTAGATTATTCCACCGATAGTCGGCTATTGTTACTCTGATATTTCAACAGTTGTTAACTTATCGCTGTAGTTGTTTAATTATTTTTGCTGATGAAGCTAGGTGATCAAAGTAATTGTCCAAAACCGAAGAGAGAAACTAAATGTTCTTGGAAGGGAAAACAAGTGCGCGGTATCTAGTTAGGAGTTAGCGGAATAGAAGTGGTACTTCTAATCTTAAGGTGTAAATAACGTGTACATAGCTAAACATAACGTAAGTCAGAGGCTATAACGCGATTGGACTTTTTTTACTATTGCAAAGAAACTGGGGTCGCGCATTGCACGAACGAATCCCACGACATTGTTTAAAAATTGTCACAACGCAACAATGGTTGGTAGTTGAGATTTACGAACTAAACGTCGTTTTGTTTATCAATGACAACGAACAAGTCAACATAATTTAATTTTCTTACATCATTTTACAAAAGTAATATGAATGTAAGCTTCGTGTAATTTTGTCTGATTTGAAATGACAAGTGTTTTACCATTTTCATTAGAGATGTGTCGAAACCTGATTTCTAGATTCGCAAAACTTCAATCCGAAACTTTGCGAAGCCTCGAAACTCTTGAAACTCTCGAAATTCAAAATCTTCGAAACTTCGATCCTTAAATTTTTCTTCTGTTTGTAAAATATATCAATTTTGTCAGGAATTAAAATCTTACTAAATTCCTTTTTGCAAAATCAAATTATTTATTTAATCCAACAAAATGAAAAGAAAAATCTTTCTCGGTGTAGACGACTATAATAAATTGGTGAAATTATATCTATTAAAATAGATCTAAAATCTAAACACAAATTCAAGTAGATTATTAGTTGAATAAATTCGTATCATGACAATATTTCAATTATTTATACAATTTATTATTTACCTGGGTTTCAAGAGTTTCGAATCCATAACTTTCATATATAAGTTGTAATCAATATTCAATGAGACATTACGAATATAATATTTTCACATTTTTATACATAATCTGATTTTAAGTCAAAGAGATTCATTTACGTCGTCGTGTGATAGAAATTATAGACCACAACAATTTGTTCAAACATACTTCGGATAACTGTTACTCATGATAACTTCTGTACTTTATTTAATTTGATAACAATAATTCACATTTATAATATTTTGATTCACGCAACAAATATAATATATAATCGTTAACGGGTCTCATCTAACTATGTATACTTAGAATAAAAATGCAGTGCTGCAGACGATAACTTGCTGATGAATGAAGTCATTGGTTATCGTAGCCTTCGCCTGGAACAATATTTAATGTTTTTTCTAGCGGCATAAAAGACGTTTTGCCGACGAATGAAACAAAAGCGACGCAGATTCGAATCGTTCCTCGAAGCACAATTCATACCGGATTAAAGGAAACGTTCAAAGAAGTGAAATTGTCTGTGTCTCGACCGATATTTGAATAAAACTGCATACACTTCGAAGGCGATCGTTATGCGGGTGTTACCTAACACGCAAAAGGATTTTATTGTCGTAACCTTGTGAATTTCGTGCACGTTTGTTCAACGAAATCCGGGCTATTTGAATTGCGATTTTCGTTCGAATGACACGTTAAGAATTCTTGATAAATATCAGACAAAATTTAACAATTTTAATATTAAATCTTTTACCTTCCCATATTTAATTCTTTCTCTAAAATACTAGCGTTTTCTAACGACTTTTTCTACTTATTGTAGAAACTAAATTGACGAATAGTAAGGATTCGGCGATGATAAAAAAAGGGTAGATTTGTACAAAGTTTAAGAACGTTCTTCTTGAAGGCTTGGACACTTCTAATTAAAAAAGTATTGCGCAAAATGCCGAGGAATTAAGTAGACCAATCGAAGCTCATTAATGGTATTATAACAACGTTAAGGAAACGAGAAATGTTATACAGTTAAGAAGAAGCGGAGAAATCGAACATAAAGCATATTATATACGTATTATCAGTGTAATAACATAGTATATCGCATTTTTATTTAAGAAGATTGAATTTTTCGTCATTCCATAAAACAGTTACAGCAATTTTCAATAACTTCAGGGTACATTCTTCATTTGCACCTTCTACTTCGTATTTTACTGTGCCAAGTAAACGCGCGACAAGCCTAAATCGCATAATGACAATAAACGTTGAAGAACAACCAAACAATCAGTCATTGTGAAATCTGCTCTTTTGAACTGCCCCATTGACTCGCCAAAGTATCGAAATTTAGAATCATTTGTGACTCTAGAAGTGACAAAGACAAAATTCATTTCAAGGCAATATAGTACATAATATATGATGGGTAACAAGAAAGGATTAAAGAAAGAAGAGTAATTTGTCACTTCCAGAGATAACATATTTATTTTTTTATCACTTCATTTTGAGTTTACTATTGAAACTCATTTTAATCGACACCCGCGTCCCGATCTTCGACCACACGATATGTTTTAAAGCGTAACTTAATAAAAGGTAGCTTAAAAATTCTGTAATGGAGAAACATTAGTGACGTAGGCTAAGGATGAGTAAGAATATGGTTATATTATAACGATAATTATAGTAAACGAATGTACTGTATAGCAATAGTGCTATTTAAAATGAGAAGAATAACGAGCATAAAAAAAGTAAGGGAGAAAATTATCGAGTATTGATTACTATCGTTAGATACAACTACTATGTATATCGTTTGTTAAATATGTACCTATGAATTATTGACGACCGTCGTTCTAAGACTACACGATATAAGGACGAGATTCTTGTTGCTTGGTTTTGTAATCATGCTTGATAAAAGCATTTGAAAAATAAAACTTGTTGTCGTAGAAATCTTGTTATCGTTTCTTTTAAACATACCTTCCCTAATGTTACATCCATTCATTCAGATATGTTTCATACTGTTAACTGCACTCGCCTGCAAAATTAGAGAATCACTCATTTTGAGCAGAAAAATTGTCAAAAACTACTGTAACTCCGTGAAAAATACTATCTTTTAGTGTTGGGCATTACACAAATGAAATTTTATTCGAATAATATTAAGAATAAATTTTTTGAATAAATTATTAATCGTAGGATCTCCGGATAAAAATTTTTATGAATAAAATGAAATTATTCGAAAATAATAGATAGTTTTGTATTCGAGTAAAAATTCAGGTAAGAAACTCGCAAATAACTCTACAAATAAATGTACTACTGTCAGTTATGAAAATCAAAATACACATTTTAAATTTCAAATATTCACGTATTTTAGGACATATTTTAGAATAATAAAAATGGCGTGAAAATTCATAAAATATAAAATTACAAGTGAGAAAAATTCCTAAGAGACATTTCATAAGGAGGTCAACATTGATTATATGAATAAAATTGCTTCTAAAATTATATAAGACGTAATATTATTTATGCTGAACAAATTATAGGACGTAACAGATGCATTAGAGAATCTAACGAAGTACTTACATAGTCGTAACAATAAGTTTTATATACCTTAATGCACTTATGCAGATTTTCGTTAAATCGTAATTTCGGTTTATGTATATTTTCTTGCAAACAATTAAGAAAAAAATTACTATTTTTTTAACAATCTGTCTAATTTTAATTAATAAGTAAGTTACTATTGTTAAAATAAACGAAACTAGTATGTTTGTTTAAATATTTGACACTTACAAATGTATATAGATTTTTGCGACTGACTATACATGTCACATTATCGTCATGTATACTCAATTTGTATTAAAATCAACGGTGTTGAGAGCAAAGATAGACATTATTCGACTAAATTTTTAATCGAATAAGTATTTGAATAAATGTGGACGAATGAGTATATATTCAAATAACCTTCAAACAGATAGGTGGAATAAAATAAGATCATTCGAGAATAACAAATAATTTTTTATTCGAATAAATTTTAATTGAATAAATTCGTTATTCATTATTCACAAATAAATCTGGTGTATTTCTAAAAAATATCTCTAGAAAATCTCAAGAAATTCTGAGACATATTTTTGCTCGACTAAAGTAACTAATTTTTAAAACTTTTTATGCTATTGAACAAAAGAAATTGAACAGTTTGGTTTAAAACCATGATATGATATAGAGGGTTTTCTTTCGATTAATTCTATCGATTGATATAACACAAGATCGACTTAATTCAGAATGAAGTACTTTACCACGCTCATTTGGCTGTACCTTTTTAATATAATATTCGGTACAAACTTATGGGATGACTTAATACCATTATAGATTATGTTCCTATTTGTTTGAGTAATATATCATTTAGTAGTATGAAATAAATTACACGTGACCTTCATTTTACACAGTATTTTTTATTCACAGTTACATAGTTATTCTTCTTCCACTTTGCTTTAATTTATTAAGTTATTACACATCATTTTGCAACTTACATAAATATAGTGTATAAATAAACAACAGAAGACATACACCTATATAAAACGTAACTGAAAACCCAGAAGTAAATCTTTATTAGTATAGAATAAGCTAATATTCCTGGAAATTGTTAATTTCAATTGTATATACGTATCTTTATTTATTATTACATGCGCAAAGTGAGACAGGTGGATGAATACTTATGCGTCCGACTGTTTGTACTATATTTATTAAATGAAATAATTTAATGGAGATATTTCTATGTTTTAAATTACTTTTTGTACAGGAAAACAAGTTTTGACACAAGTTTTATGCTTTGGTGCCAATCAATATTTGCATGACATTTTTTTACACAATTTTCTTTTACTCGATACACTCTCACCGTGTAAAATGAATCAAGTGTAGATATATACAATTATGATAACTAACTGATAGTAACTTGTAATAACTAACTTTTGTATATTGATTTTTCCTATTTGTATTGTTCATCGCTATATATTCATGAAGAAAGCTACATATTAATCTTTCATTAACAATTAATGTTGTGTACAGTACATAAATAATTCCTTACGTTAATAAACTTTGACCAATGAATATATGATTAAATGTAAATCCATGTTTGCTTGTAATAACAATATCTTTTATTATCATTACGCTTTCCACTCATAATTTGTTCAAATATACAGAATGCGGATAAAAAGGTAATGAAATTAGTAAAAATAAATTATATCGATATATCGAAAAAGAAAATGAAGTTTTTTTTAATTTATTTCCTTCAAAATAATATGTAAGATATTTAATCCATTTGCATTATACATGTAGGGGATAATAATCGTGAGGGTATTTGTAACATAAAACTAATGACTATTTATTAAACGCAAAATGACTATTCTCTCACTAACCCTAATCACCGCACGATGTGCTACGCTATTCCTATCGCTACGACTGCCAAAGCCAAAAGATTCCCTTGCACGCGCTGCATTCATCGTTAAAACCCTTGCACACGCATTCACACACTCTCACATTTCGAGGACGACCACCCGCACTTTCACTCAAACCTAGAAAGACACACGCAGGCACGTAGGCCCTTTCCGCAGAGTCCCAGACACCTCACTCAGCATATCGTTCATTGGCGCCAGGCATACTTCATGCATTCACTCGCACACTTGCCATCCCACACACATAACTCTCAACATGCAATCAATTTCATAGATCCAGAGATGCTTAATTGACAGTCGGATCACATCGCCGCGTATCGACAAATATTTTTACTTTCAATTTTAATTTTAATTTTAATTTACATTAGAAATATCGATCTAGCTTTGACGCCTGAATAACAATTAGAGGTAAAACTAATGCACTAAAAATTTCGAGTTTTTACACTTACTGCTCACGAAACACTTTCAAATTGTTCCATAATAAATAAGAATTGTCGCGCGCGGATTATTCCACGCTCGGCAACAAGCGACGACCATCATCAGGTACGGATTATTCCGCTTACGGATGCAAATGGGTTAATACGGTATTTAAAATGTCCACATAATCGTTGAAAAGTTTTTAGAAAATCCATTGATTTAATTGCGTTCAAATCTCTTGTAATCTTCTTATGAATATTGGATACAGATTACAAACATCAATTACTTGGTTTCATTTTTGATTTATTAGTTAATATTAAACTAAACTAGTAAGCGGGTGATTCAACATGGAAATGGTTTCTTTACTAAAAAATACTTGCAAAAATGTAGCTAAACTGTTGTATTGCAAAGATTATAACGATACGTGAAAAAAAGTTTTGTTATCTTATCTATATATATATATATAAGATATGTATATAAAAAAATAGAAGTTTGAAAATAAAACTTTCAAATTACACTTCAATGTACAAGGTATTTTGCTATGACTATTCGTGTAGTACTTTTATCGCTATATATATGCAAACAGAAATTCAGTCTCATTATTTTCTTGGCGCGTTGTATACATTCACCATTGCATTGTTCCATAAACTTAACTTTTAGAAACTATCCATTTCCATTTTACACGTTTATTTGTTTTTATCTCTCGTGCTGTCAATGTTGTCGGTTTCAAAGTCACAAATTGCAATGTAACGATAACAGAACTAGGAATAGCACTACATGTAACAGCTTAACATTTATGTGCCACTATACTAAGGTATGTCTAAAATAGGAAACTAAATTTTATGTGTGTACTCTACACACCACAATAACAAAAAATACTTCGTATAAACATAGATTCACCTGTGTTTTATTTTTGTGAAAATTTTGAAGTTTCTTGTTAGACAAAATGTTAAAGTGTTCTTGAGGGTAGTAACACAAGTGCCAAAAGGTAAATTTTCCAAAACGAAGGAAAAACTAATCAGACTTGTAATTATTGACAAATTTTTATTTATTTTTATTTAAGTATACTCCTAAGAATACAATAACTAAAATATATAACGAAATTTTTTATTTTTCGAAGTAATTAATTGAAAAATTTGCAAAAGATAATTTCATGTTGTAGAAAATCTTGTAAATGCCACCTTTTAGTTGCAAACACTGTAAGTACTGATTTTGTTTATTTCTAAAGTGGTTGTAAAAACGGTTTGTTCAGTAGTTTTCTTTTATTTTGAAGCATAATATATATGCGTTATAAATATATATTCCATTTTAATAGTATTGTTGTTGGCACATACAATGTTTTGCATGGAGGCAACTTAAAGTCATCATTTGGCTCATCGTCAGTTATAAACAGACACAGACGAGGTACAGGATAGACCTATCATCTTATGGGACTTCGCGTCACATGCTCTGAAATACCGACCTTGAAAAAAATCCGAGCGTTTCATACGCCCTCTGCGTTTTAATGCGGTGAATGTAAGAAATACCTGTGGAAATGTCGCTGGCGACGATAAAGTCAACAGACTCAAGGCACAGAGTTCGTTCTCTTTCACGCGTCAAGAAGAAATCTGTTTGACCACCATACACGGTGTTTCATTTAAATAATTAAAGATATTGTAAACTGTGAATGATGCTAAAAACTGTTTCAGGCAAATGTCGAATAGTTTCAAAGAATACACAATTTAATAACAGGAACAAAATGAAACGAAACTAACAAAACTTCATTTTTTAGGTTCTTACTATAAATATTTTCAAAAAATATGTAAATATTTTATTCAAAATCCGTACCAAACTATACCAGATGTATTGAATATGAAATTATTTACGTCGACTAATAAATGTATTAATTATGGTGTTTGTCTTTTCACGAATTTATTTTTCTTGTCAAAAACAAGAAACATATATTTGATTATTGTTTCAATAAGCTATTGCGAAAAGCATAAAGATTTGAAAAAAATTGTACAATTTTTTACATTTTTGTACTGAACTGACACATGTTCGATTGCTGAAATATTGATATTTGGCAATTCGGAAAAGAAGCTGACGACACATGTAATATATGTATTACGCAGTACGCACAATTGCTAGTTTAATGTTTACCTATAACTTGACATAAAAGTTTATCGTAATTGTTAAAAATTGTTGATGTTATGACTATAGTTCAACCTCGAAGTTCCACGCGTTGTTACTCCGGTAGGTTAATTATATTTTTGTGATTACCAGTTCCCATGTTGCATCGTGTTTATTATATTGTAGCTAGCAATGTTATACAATTGAACGATACAGTTTCATTGACGTTGTTGAACGCCTAGTGTAAAACGTACCTCCGTAATGTTGAATTCTCCTCGGAGAATAAGTAACAGAGACTGAAATCGAGTTTGTTCCAGCATTTATTGTTCAGCGCTATCAATTCTTAATCTATTCTTGATCAACCTATAATTGTACAATGATATACATCTAAAATGAAATATTGATTGATTCTAGCAGAATTAGTAATTGCAAGAAAAATTTAAATTCATAAACGGGAAATTTACTATTTACATATTACGAAGTGTCTTAAATCGATTTCAATATTCTGCAAACAGCCTAAACTATATAAATACGTAATTTAGGGATGATAGAATTTATAGAGTTGAAATTATCCTTTTATTCAATAGTGGCAGATAAAATGATTTAGATAAAAGTGGATATAAATGGACGCGCGTATTTTTCTAATTTTATTCATAAACGTATGCGTAATCATTTTCTACAGCAAAGTTAAAGTAATTACTTGTAATTCTCTAGCATGAACAAATTAAATTGATTGAGTATTTGGAAGTATGCCATTTCCATTTGCCTACTTTAGAATTAATGACGAAGTATGAGTTTACAATGTTGTTACCCATGTGTTTTTATTTTCTATAAACACCGACATATCTGTGATGCGTATTAAGAAATTAATAAGAAGTATTACAAAGAGTACCAAATGTTGTTAAGTACACATCGTTCAACTTAAATGACTTTTCTCAATCGTATATTCATGCCTATGTCGACATGTCGTCGACAATTATCGTCTATTTATTAATACCTTACAATTCCGTGAAATTCTTCACTGTTATTAATATGGTTTAAATTATCAAATTACTATTTAATCGATGTAACATCGATGAGAAAGGTGTCTACCGTAAGCTCACTACTAATGTTATTGAGAACTATCGCTGTCCTTTCACTATGAACGTGTGGAGCTGTGGATAGGGGATAGGATAGGAAAAGGAAGGGTGTTGCGCTTTGTCCTGGGCCTGCTAGTGGACTCATCAGTAAGGCTACCTAGCAGGCCGTGCCTTAGACGTTGGGATATTGGAAGGAAGGTTAAAGGCGGTATACATATATATATATGGACGAGGTAGTTGGAGCGAGTGCTTTCGAGAAAGTCCTATTTCATATGTGCCTCGAGTGGTAGGTGCAGGAGAGCCGCCACAAACGTATTTATTTATATGCAACACTATTTATGAAATAAGTAATCTGTCCTTTTAGAAATCGATTACTGTGACAGATGAATGATACATAACGTTATTTATTGTACACTAGGACTCGGTTTGGGTCGGTGAAGGTGTGAGCACGTGTGAGAGAAGGTGTAAGCATAAGATTGCGGTAATTTAGTGTTTCTATGAATGTAACGCCTGAAGAAGGAATCAAAAAACCTGAAAAGATTTAAGAATTTACTTAAGAAAATAGGTCTTAGAATAGGAACTAAGTATAATAGCACATAGAGATATAATATAGACGATAAGGAATAGAGGTTAGTGATGGGATCGATGAGTGGTAGAAAAACAGCAGATACGGGGAGGTACTCGGCCGATAAAACAGGTATTGCAGAGGAATGTACGAGCAAAAAAGGAAGACCGCTAAAGGCGATAAGTATAGGTAAAAAACAAGAATAATGAAACAGAGATATAGAAATGCTATTAAGAGAGGCAAAACAGAAAAAAGACTTAGAAAAACAAGAAATCGCATATATGGAAATGGAAGAAGAGCAGAACAACGACAGTCATAAAAACGAGGAAGGAAAAGAGGAAGGGAAAGATCTAATAAGTGAACTGGTGAAAGTAGTCAAAGAGCTTATAGAGGAAAATAGAATAATGAGGGAAGAAATAAAGGAATTAAAGCAAGAACTGTTCGAACGACACAAAGAAGAACTATCAGATCTGAAAGAGGACATACTTAGACTGGAGAAAGAATCAAAGAAGGAAAAGGGGGAGTGGAGAAAAGAAATGGAAAATTTAAAAACACAATTAAAAAGCGAAGTAAGGAAGGAGTGTTTGAAGATAACTACAGAAATAGATTACAAGAATAAAGGGAAGAAAGGAGGAAGTGAAGACAAAGATATGAGATTTTTAAAAGAATACGTACAGAGGCAAGAAAAATTAGAAAAAAAGACTAATATTATAGTAAAAGGATTAAAATTAAAAGAACAAGATACCAAAAGAGAGCTGGGACTATTCATACAAAGGAAACTAGGCGTCGAATGCGAGATACATTGGGTGAGGAAAATAGGGAAAGGAGAGAAAGGATTAATATTAGCGAAAGTGGACACTTGGGAAAATAAACAAAACATCATGAGAAATAAAAAGAAATTAGGTAGAGAAAGGATTTATATAGAGCAGGATCTCACCTACAAGGAAAGAGAAGTACAAAGAAATAGTGTAGCAGAGGTGAAGAGGATAAGAACCGAAGGAAGAAGTGGGAAGACTAGAACGTAGAGAATAAGTAGGATTTTTAACGAAGCCAGGAAACGAAGGAAAACGAGAGGAGAATAATGTAAAATGTATAGTATGGAACATAGCAGGAATAAAAGGAAAACCGAAAGAGGTATGGGAAGATCTATCTCAATACGATGTAGTAGGTTTAATAGAAACATGGACTGAAGAAAGAGAATAGACAACAGTTAAGAGGACACTACCAAAAGGATTTAACTGGCAGTGTTAACCAGCTTGTCGAAGAGGTAAGATGGGAAGGGCAAGTGGCGGTATAATTACGGGAATAAAGGAAAATGGAAAAATATAGATAAAGTAACAGAGATCCCAGGTATGGTAGAAAGGAAAGCTATGATCGGACAAGAAGAATGGATATTTAGAATAATATATAGAAAGACTGATTCGAATGAAGTAAACAATTATTTACAACAATTAGGAGAAGAACCGGAGAGTGATAAGAATCTGGTGATAATTGGCGACTTTAATGCGAGGATCGGAAGAAAAGGAAAGGGAGTGGAATGGGAAGGAAACTTAAGCGAAAGGAAATCAAAAGATGATGTGACAAAGGAAGATGGTAAGAAACTATGGAAAATAATAAGGGAAAACGGATGGCATATATTCAAAGAAAATATGCCAGGGGATAAGGAGGGCGAGTTTACATTCATTGGAGGCAGAGGAGCTACGGTAATTGACTATGCCTTTACGAACACGCAGGCATGTAATAACATCCAAGACTTTGAAATAGGAAATATAAGAATCTGACCATCAACCACTAATAGTAAAGCTACGGCACAGAGAGGAGGAAACAAAGGAGAAGGAGAAGAAAAAGAACAGGAAAATCACAACGTGGAACACAGCAGCAATAGAAGAATATAGAAGGAGGATAGTAAAAGTGAAGCTAGAGAGAAGTGGAATAAACGAAATGTGGGAAGAGTTGAGGAAAGCAGTAGATAGTTGTATGACAAAGAAGTAAGTGCCAGAACAGGGGAAAAGAAACGATGCACCATGGTTTGATCTAGAATGCATAAGAAATAAAAGAAAGATTAATAGAATGTACAAAAGGTTCAGAACAGGAAAAATAGATAGCGGGAGCTATATAAGAGGGAGAGAGTGCCACAGAGAATTATGTAAAAAGAAAAGAGTGGAACTAGCAGAGAAATTAATAGCAGAAGTTAAAGCAATAAGATCGGAAACAGACGCGTAAGAAATAGTAAATAAGTACAGGAAGAAAAGGGTAAAGATAAGTAACGACATTCCTATAGAAAGATGGAAAATACACTTTATGAATTTGTTAGGTGGCAAAGAACAAAGACAGAAAGCTTCGAGGAAAAGACGCATCGAAGAGGATTCAGAACAAGAATTAACAGCAGAAGAAGTGGCCGAACAAATACGGAACCTAGAAACACAGAAAGCCTCAGGAGAAGATCAAATTCCGAACGAAGCATGGATACATAGTACGGGGGTAGTCAGAGAAAGGTTAATACACATAATGCAAAAAGTTTGGAGAGGGGAAGGCATTCCAGATGGTTGGGAAAAAGGTATAATTTATCCGTTATATAAAAAAGGAGAAACGGAGGAAGTCTCAAACTACCGAGGGATCACACTCCTGAACTCGGTGTACAAAATCTATGCTGCGATATTAAATAAAAAATTAACAGATGAAGTTGAGAAGGAGGGCATGCTTCCAGAAACACAGACAGGATTTAGGAAAAACAAGAGCACGTTAGATAATATATATATCCTCTAGCACATTATACAAATAGAGAGATCGAAAAGAGGCGGTAAAATATACACCTTCTTCATGGACCTTAAAGCAGCGTTCGATACAGTGGACAGGGAAAAGTTGTGGCACAACATGAAAAAAAAGGGGGTAAGAAAGGCATTGATAGATAGAGCAGGAGAGATCTATGAGGAAGTGAGAGTGGAGGTGGAGAAGGAGGTAACAGTGAGGAGTTCTGGCTAACTGAGGGCGTGCGACAGGGTTGTCCTCTGAGTCCAGCATTATTCGCGCTATATATAGCGGATATGGAAGATCAATTGAGGACAGCGTACATTGGAGGTGTAGAGATAGGAGGCAACAGAATATGGAGTCAAGCATACGCGGATGACGTTGTATTACTTGCAAAAAACGAAGAAGCCTTAAAGGAGATGATGATAGTAGTGAAACGTTATCTAAAGGAAAAGAAATTAGTATTCAGCTGTGAAAAATCTAAGGTGATGGTGTTTGAAGAAAGTAGAGGGAGGAAGAAGAACAGAAAATGGTGCTGGGGAGATAGGGAAATAGAAGAAGTGAAAAGTTTCACATACCTAGGTTACACCTTTAATAAGAACGGAAACAGTAAGGATCACATAAGCAATCTCGTCAGAAAGGGTACGCTAGCAACAAGGCAAGTATGGAGTCTAGGCGAAAGGTTATTTAGGGATAGCTTTAGGAAACGAATGTGGCTATACGATAGACTGGTTGCAAGTGTAATGATCTATGGAGCAGAGGTTTAGAGCTGGAAAGAATGGAAGGAGGTGGAAAAACTCCAAACGAGGTATATAAAGTGGTGCCTTGGGCTCGATAGATGAACGCCAAATTATATAGTGCGAAAAAAAACCCTAAGGAACAAAGTACATACTAACACGGTAAATCGGGCTGCAAGATTTGAGGAAAAGAACAAGGCAGAAAACAAAAAGCCACTGCTAAAGAAGTGCGTGGAGGAAAGAATAAAAAGCCAGACAGAAACAGAGTGGGATAGACAGAGGAAGAAATACATCAACGAATGCGAGTTCAGCCAAGAAGGTTTAAAAACGTTAAAAAGGAGAGGAGCAAAAGTAAGCGACAAGCTAAAAGAAAGAAGGAATGAAATAGATAGACAAATTTTATACAAGAATATCCAGCAGTCGAGATACAACAATAGGTATAAAGAAATAGTACCTCATACGCATCTACTCACATATCTACAGATCGAAGAGAAAAAGATGATGCAAAAAATAAAAGCAAAGGTCAGATGTGGAAACATGGAAGATGATAATAGATATTGGGATAATGAGGAGAGGAGGAAATGTATTCTATGCAAAGAAAAAGCAGGGACATTCTGGCACATGTTGAAAGAATGCAAAGAATTAGACAGAGTAGATTTCCACATACAAAAAATAGTATCGGAGGAATACACAGAGGAAACCGAAGAATGGTGTAAAATATTGGATAGGAAAAGAAAAGAAAAGAACTTAACAACTGGATAACATTGTATAAAATAGCGAAAACAAGATAGTGCAATAAGAGGATAACAAATAAGAAACGAATGCATATAAGAACAAGAGAGTGTGTGTGGATGAGTGAGTGGGTGCAGGAGTGCGTGCGTAGTGATTATACAGGTAGATATATAAAAGTAGGTTAGAACAGAATTGAATAAAGGGCACAAATACCAAAAAGCCAATTGCAATAACAAAGAACCAAAGAAAACGAAAGATGTAAATAAAATAACTATATTATATTGTAGCGTGAGAGATAAATCTTCTATGGGCGAGATAAGTGATGAATGAGAGACACAATGTATTTACTTAATGTAAAACCGAGTCCATTTCCTGGCATTATAAGCTGAAATAAATAAATCTACCTATTGTACACTATGTTATAAAAGGACAATAAAAAAGGGAATTAATACCATACCTTGTGTTTTAAATCTGTAAAATTAAACTTTTTGCGACAAGTGCAGTTTTTTTAACTAAAAATTGCACATAATTTGAACTAAAAGTCGAAAAGCTATCAGAATGTGTTATATTATCGTTTTATGTATTCTTTAACATGTATTAAATAAGATATAAATATTTTTAAAGAAGAAACTAGGAGCGTAGTAAATTATTAGACGCGTTATGCAACTAAAATAAAATCTTGCTGCAAGATGTTATAATTCTTTTATCATCTACGTTTCTAATTCTTGTTTCTTTCAATATGTTGCCCTTTCACGAATATAATTTTTTAGTAAATTTAAATTGTTAAACACTCTTCTATGCACCATTTCTAGAAATTAAAACGTGCTATTTTCACAGTATATACAGTCAGTCACAGAAGTCTACAGACATATTTTAAAATTAATATCATGTAGAAGATATTGTAAAACAATCAAAAGGTGGTGAAAATTCATAAAATATAAACGTACAAACGAATAAGGTTCATAGAGGACGTTTTATAAAGGGAGCATCATTGATTAAATGTATAAAATTACTCCTAGAAGTGTGTAAAATATAATTTCATTTATGGGTAACAAATTATAGAACGTCACATATGCATCGGAAGGTCTAACAAAGTATAAATATAATTGTAACAATCCGTTTTGTATACTTTTATTCATGTACATAGACTTTCATCGAATCGAGTTTTCGGTTTATGTATGTTTTGTTAAGAGAAAATTGAAAAAACATCACCATTTCTTAATAATGTCCATAATTCTAATTAATGACAAAATTAATACCCTCAAAATAATTAAAAATCTTGTGTTGTTTTTTTAAATATTTGAAATTTAAAGATGTATGTAAACTTCTGCGACGGACTGCACATACATACATAATTGTAGTTCGTAATTATAGTTATTTTCTGGTTATGCCTAATAAATAATTAAATCTGAAGTACTGATTAAAACATTTATTCTATAAATCATCGAGTATTGACAATAACATTATGTTCAACAATTCACAAAAATTATAATTCTTTCTACACATCGGAATACTTTAAAGAAATACAACTTAATTTCAATGACATGTGTATATGTTATGTTAATAAATTATAAATGACTATATTAGCACTGTTTTGATTAGTATACTTCATTAACTGAAACATTAACTTTTCGCACTTAACTATATACATGTCCCATCATCTCAAAATGAAAAATCAATCCAAATTTTTCATAACATTCTATATATATATATATATATATATATATAGCTCCTTATATTTATTTTTTTTTTTAGTTTCACTCATGTAAGATCATCACAAAGGTCCGTAAAATGTGATTGTAGTCTTTAAAAACGTATATGTTGAGTTTCATTCAGTTGTAGAATACGATTTCTAGAGATGTTTGTTCCTGCACTTTCCTCAGCGATATTCATGAAATTGAAGTATTTTTCGCTTCTTGTTTAAGTATATTTTCAATTTGGGGTAAAGAATTCTTCAACCATGATGTTACGAAATTTCCGTTAGCTTCAACAAGTGCTGCAGCATATCTTGTTCCTTTCATGCTATCGTAATTGTTTTCCCTGAATATTTGAAGCTGTAATATATAATAATTGCGACATTATACGTATAAAATGCGAGATATTAAAAAATATTCAAACCTAATATTAACAATTCCTTACATCTTCTAAATCCTGTTCAGTAGTTAAACCATTAATCATGGAAAGTACAAAAGATTTTAATACTGAATAAGATCCTGCAAATCTAAATAAAAAAAGGTATTTTTATTACGATGGCTCAAGTTTTGCAATGAATTTTTAAGAAAAAGATCTAAGGTACCTGTGCGCAATTTCTTGCCAATTTGCTCGAACGAATCGAGAAGCAGCCTGAGCTGCGGCTGGATTTCGAGGGAATGCCTTTAAAATTACTGATATTTCATCTTCCTGGAATCGTTCCTCGTGCAATATTTCATTCAGGGTGCTGTTATCAAAAGAATAAGTAAACAATGTAATATATGAAATGTTAAAAAATATGAATTTGAGAAAGTCCTATAAAATTCTTAATTTTCTACAATATAGTGAATTACTTGGAAGATCTTCCTAATTTGAAGGTCGAAAAAATCCTATGTTATTTTACTATATTTTCTTATCATTTGAGTTGTGAAAATATGTTCGTAATGTATTAGTGTGGCATTCGTTAGTGTATCAATTTTATCGAAAAAAATTCTCAAATGTTGTCCAACTCAACCATCTTAAATTACGTATAAATTAATATTTGTTATACAAAAAATGATTTCAAACAAGATTTATGTGATAGCACTTGGAGCATGCATTACAGTAATCACTTCCTAATACTTCCTTTTTATAGAGATAGATCAAGAAATGCGCACGGAACAAGTAACTGCAAATTTTTATAAAAATACATCACTCAACAACAATGTCGTATCTATTTACCAAAATGATAAATATACATACATATTTGACGTAACTTCATTTACAGAAGGGACATTCTTAATTTTACTTTCTTTAATTCGTTTTTTTAGCAATTATTACCATGGATTAATATTTGAAAATTAGATTCCATATTAATTAATACTTCATAAAATATGTTACCGTTGAAAACACATATAAATACATTCTTTTGTTTACATAAATTACAACGACAGCAACATTAAACTAATAATTCGACCCTATTGAATGTGATATTAAAAAAGAACCTTTTATCGGTGCAACGGACTTTCACATAGAGTGTAGAGCAATAAATGTTCGAAAAAGCTTTCCAAAATAAAATGGAATATTCTCTTACACCACCTCTCCATTTGAGTACCACTTTTTCTACTTCTTGTTAAAGAATGAAACGTATGTGCATGTTAACAGCTTCTATGTGCAATAATAATATTGATTTAATTCCATGTAATATATAGAAATATAGAATTATAAAAGCATAAAATTTACAATTGCGCAACATTTAATTTATTTTTTACAAGTACGCTATCGTTTACAATTACTTGATCATCTATAAAGAAAATATTTACTATTTCTGATTATGAGAAAAAGAATAGTCCTTTTGCTTAAATTTGTCATACCTTTAACCAAGGCAAGAAAGTGTGGATAATCAAATATTAAAAGTAGTAACTTGTAAACTACATTGTATGTAAACTTCAATCCAAGTTAAATTTAAAAAAAATATATTTAAGTAAAGTAGGCATAACTTTAAAATATGTGATAAAAAAAAGTAGAATATCTCCGTAATAAACATTACTATTATTTAAGTAAGTTTATTTTGTTCAATTTAAGTTTATTTAATGTTTTGTTTGGTAAAGTGCACTTTAAAACATTTAGGGAGTGAAACCAATCAGTACAATCCAATCCCTCCACTTTTTTATTTCTATTTGTAAAAATAGGAATTTGCATAAAGATCCGCAGTCTGGTTAGAACTATTATGCATATATATATATATATATATATATATATATATATATATATCGATTTTGGCTCATTTCAGTTTCAGTTACGGTTCTTATGTATTATTATCCATTTATGAAATATCGGTGCTATATCGGTTCTGTAACTGTTATGTTTCGGTTTTTTATCAATAACGGTTCGGTTCCATATAATATTTTTTTTGTTTTTACGAGGGACGACAAGGGAAATAAAAAAACGCCCGAAGAGCATTCCATCCCGATTGCTCCGGAAAAAGCGTTATTTCGGAAGCAGTTCTATATAATTTAATTAGTATCGATATATATACTTTTATATGCAACAAACGATTCCATTTAACAAAAATATTAAAACAACATGCACTGCTGTCTATTACCCTTTTGTGAGATATCTGTCTCACAATCTCTACGATGTAATTTTGTTTAACACATTTCAATTTTGATTTTCGAACGCGTAGGATATAGTGAGGGTATAATACGTAGCATAAAATTAATAATCGATATAAAAATGTACTAACATTGTGTGGAATCGAACCATAATCGATACAGGACCGAAAAATAATAATTATAGAACCGATATATCGGTAAGCAAAACCAATATGTGCTAGGAAAAATATATCTATAACAGTTATAACACTTTTTCGGTTCTCATAACCCTTTTCAATCAGAGACGATATGTAACAATTTGAAACAATTATCTTCGGAACCACTCCAACCCCTGCAGACAACTCTTGGCTGGCGAATACACAAGAACTCCGTCGACGAAAGGATATACGTATATTTTTTACAGATGTCTTGTAAAATTTCCAATTATCAACCAACACAAATTAAAGTTAACGATATAAATGTACAGAAGTAATAATCATGCAAGATAAATAATAAGTGGCAAATGATACTGATCTAATAATGTAGTCAATTTTATTATGCCGTGAGAATAAAGATTGTGGCTGAAAGTTATTGGAAACATAATATCAACTTAAAGGATAATCGATTGTAAAACAATTTCACTTACGATTGTAAAACCCAGGGAGCTTGAAAACAAGCGAATGACGATAACAGACGCTTTCTTTCCTCCTCATCTTCTGTGGACGTTTCTTTTTCCGTGATGTAATTCCATTCTTTTCGTGTACCGTAACGCGCGATAGTGCAATAAAACGTTTCGCGGATATATGAAGGCACGCTGTAACAATTTAACTGTGCTGGACTCTTAAAAAACTCAAATTGATGTATGAAGAGCTAGAGAAAGTACAATGATAGCAAATGTACTGTAGCAATAGTAACGATAAATATAATATTAGTATCAATGTACTTACATACAGGGTGTCACAGTAACTCTGTTACAAGGCAATATCTCTGTTACCGTTAGTGATACTCAGAAATGCTTCGGAAACAATTTACGTGGTTCGAAACGACATATATAATGGTGGCAATAATTTTTTTACTGAAGGTCATATTTTACGAGATTTCAAGGTCATCGTTATTTTTTTAAATGGGATTGTATACTTGTATAATTATATCGTAATAGCTAAGGTTAAGACAAATTCAATGACCTATAACACCATGACCTTCACGTGACCCTGAGTACGAAAAATTAGAAAAATTTTGGGAATAACGCAAATAATGAGATAACTACCACAGAGAAATTATTAACGAAAAATTTATTGAAATAAATGTTCAGCATGATTTCCATTAACTTCCAACCATTTGTTAATGCGATTTTGGAAAGAGATTCTCACGTCTGCGAGCATTTAAGGCGTTACAGCAGAACAAGCTTGTCGAATCCTTTCTTTCATTTCGTCACGTGTTGTAGATCTTGTCGCAAAAACTTTCTCCTTAATAAAGCCCCATAAAAAGGAATCAAGTGGCGTAATATTGGGAGAACGTGGAGGCCAATGGTTCAAACTTCCACTTCCTATCCATTTGTTTGGATATAAAGTATTTAGTGCGTCACGAGAAGAACGTGCATAATGTGGTGGAGCACCGTCTTGTTGAAACCACATAATTTGACGCAAAGAAAGCAGAGCATTTTCTAATACGGGTTTTAATGTATTAAATAAAAAATTTATGTAGATGTTTCCATTGAGCGTCGTGTCGAAATAATGTGGTCTAATTACTTGGTCACCTGTAATACCACACCACACATTCAGCGACCAATGACGAAACTCTACAGTCTGCATCCACCTAGGATTTACTGGAGATCAGTAATGCATGTTGTTACGATTCACAGTTCCAGTATTGCGAAATGTGGCTTCGTCCGAAAAAAGGATTTTTGAAAGGGATGTATCACCGTGAGATAATTTTCCTTGCATCCAATTACATAAAGTTACCCTCTGATTAAAATCATTTGCAGTCATTCCTTGATGTAGTGACATGCGATATGGGTGCATCCTATTGTTTCGCAAAATCCGGGAAATTGAAGTTCTACTGATACTATTATGCCTTTCTAATTCTCTAGTAGACATGGGGGGATTTACAGAAATTGCTGCTAAAATGTTAACTGTACTGCCACTATCCGTTGCACGACGTATTCTTTCTTGCTTTGGCTTCTTAAAACAGTTGTGTCGTCGAAGACGCTCCTCCATACGTTTAAACGCCGTGTGTTATTTCGGTGATCTTTCTGGGTACTTAGCTGCATGCAACTCAGCAGCATGTATGTAGTTTCGTTTACATTCATCTAACACGAGTAAAATGTCTACATAGTGATTCTCCGTAACCATCTTTACTTAAACGTTTCTCGAAGCATTTGTGAAACATCAAAGACTAACTAATGGTAACTTTATAAGCAGGGCCGCACTATTGTCACATTACTTAAAATCGCATGATTTCAGTTGACAAACGTAGAGTGAGAGAAAGAGATCACTTCAACAATTTGGGTTGCCATCACCTTCTCTCACTCTACGATAGTCAACTAAAATAATGCGATTTCACGTGACATGAAAACAATTGACAATCGTAGAGGGAGAAAAACAAATAGCAAAAGTAATTTATGCTTTTAATTTATTCTCGACTAAAACAATGTAATTTCACGTGATGTGACAGCAGTGTGTCACCTTTGCCACGCCTGCTCTGTGACTTCCATAGTTCGGTATCATAAGCACATTTCTTGATACCAAATGCAAGCAAAATGTTTATTTCACATTCACCTCATTGGTGGTCACGTTTTTTAGGTGACGCTTTGAACAGAGACACGTGTTGTTTGACAAGATAATGCTCCATCACATAATAATGCTCGTTCTACTCGAAATGCACTGAATACTCTCGCCACAATCATATTAATAAATGTTTAGAAGTTAGTGGATATCATTTTGAACATTTATTACAGTTATTTTTGCGATACTAATTTCACTACGGTAGTTTCATTATTCGCAATATTCGCAAATTTTGTTTAATTTTTTGTACTTAAGGTTGCGTAAAAGTCATGGTATCATAGGTCATTGGATTTGTCTCAACCTTAGCTGTTACGATATAATAATAAATGTATATAATCCCATTTAAGAAAATACCGATGACTTTGAAATCTCGAAAAAAATGACCTTCAGAAAATAATTATTTCCACCATTATATGTATCGTTTCGAACCACGTAAATTGTTCCCGGAGCATTTCTCAATATTATTAACGGAAACAGAGATATCGCATTGTAACATAGTTACTGAGACACCCTGTATATTGTAAAAATTAATTTACATTATATTGCTAAATCTGCAAAATTCCAAACAATGCCAATCTACATTCAAATGTTATATAGTAAAAAAACAACTCAAAAAATTATAGAATTATAAAACCTAACGAAATTTGTTACAATGAGTTGATTAGCATTTTATGAATTCATGATCATTTGAAACTAGTAACTTATACTTAGATATTTTTTATAATTCAGTAATACAAAAACACTATGTAAAACAATAACAGTTCAAATAGGTTAATCCTTAAATGCTACTATGAAAAATGAATAAAACATCAAGTAGAGTCGAAAGCTGCTATTGTTATTAGATTATTTATTAGTTATTGTTATAGAATTAAAAATATAAAAATTATGAAAATTAATATTACTAATTCTGAAGTTTTTCAACAAAATTAAAACCTAATTGTGCTAGTTTTTAAGACCCAGCAATTTCGCTTTTAATAATGAATTACTCGACTGTAAATTTTTATATAGAAAAACAGAGAATGCATATAATATGCAAAACTATACAAAATATTTAAAATAAAGTAAAGGTCCGCAATCTAGTAATTATATATCCTCATAACATAAATGATAAGTACACTTGTAAACTTATTTACTGCTTCTTCCGAAGTAATGGTTTCAAAAATCCATATTAAAT
Source organism: Eucera pruinosa (assembly GCA_028830335.1). Classification (NCBI taxonomy): domain Eukaryota; kingdom Metazoa; phylum Arthropoda; class Insecta; order Hymenoptera; family Apidae; genus Eucera; species Eucera pruinosa. The sequence continues at coordinate 4,140,852 of JAMYCR010000002.1, read as the reverse complement.
TATGTTTCGTTTTTATAAATGTAGAAATTTCTAAATTGTCTTTTTTACGTATTCTGCATATCTTTATTACAGTCTTTTAAAGTTATATGGAATTTCTATGTTTAAAATGTAGTTCAAGTTTGGGTGAGATACTCGGCCGATAGAAATATCCCTGTCGCTGTATTCCAAATTCAATGTACAATGGCCGTCATTTCACTCTATTTTACATTTTCCTGTATACACATACATATGTGGGAGACAGAATGTCGCGTGGATGTTTATAAACTGGCGCCTGACTGAAGTGTTTGGGACCGAGTGTCTGGAGTTTGGCGTGCGAACGGAGGGTGCATGGCTATGGAAGATTTTGGGGTAAACGTAACTGACTGGGTCTTACGAATGCCTGAGTGAGATGAGTGAGAGAAACAGAGAGACAGAATGAGAGAGAATGAATGCGTGCAAGGGTAGAGAATGCGTGGAAAGCGTGCGTGAGAGAGAGTCGAGAAAGAGATTTCAGAGAGATAGGACGTTGCGAGTAGCGAGAGAGTTGTGTGAGTGAGAGAGACTTTGCGTTATTGTTGATTATTATTAACAAACTATTAATTATCGTTTAAAGAGACTTTTCTACCTCCCCGTACCTTGAAACTATCCACGTGGGATTTAATTAAAATAATCCCTACACATACTTTGAAAAATGTAACTTGAGGTCATGTCAATTACTAAAGAGTAGTTTAAGGAAAAAATCTTATATAAAAAATTATATTAACCTTAAATACCGATACATGTCCAAAACAATGGTAATGTTCAAGAGACTATTTACTGACATAGTCGATAAGGCATTAAAAAGGAAATGTAAAAATATTAAAAATACGAGATTCTAATTCAACTTACATTTCATGGAGTTCATTATCAGTCTTTGTATTTTCGAAAACATTTTTCGACCAGTCTAAACATTCCTGGTTTTCGAACTCACATGATAGTTTCACTGCAATCATTGTCAATTCCGAACCTTCTTGTAGTTTAGTCCCTACTTCGGTGTATAACGGAGACACGAATCTCACTACAAATTCCTAAAAGTAATTACAACATGATACGAATGAATGAGACATAAAAATCAATTAAATATATCTAAAATTTGCATAACGATACTATTGACGAATTTAACTTTATTTTACTTTCCTGTATATCTTTACTGTTACTTTAATTGAACTTTCTTTTTACAAAATTTTGTATTCTAAATGTTATACAAAAATGGTAATAAAGGTTTGTCACATTGTATGTGGAAAACTGTAAGTACAGTTTTGAATGATTCAAATGTAAAAAAGTTGAAGACTGCAATTTTAGCTGCGTGATGGATAGTTATCTGTAGTGGAAAATGTATTTTATGTAACTTTATTAAATGCAATAAAGTCAATATCATTTGTTTTATCGAAGAACGTATGTATATATTAATATTTTGCTGACTGATTGCGAATTACCTCGTGTTTATATTTACATTAGTTTATGTAGCTTTTAAACACGGACGCAGTATACACATACATAGATTTTTATAAGAGCATTCTAAATTGTATTCTTAGTTACCATATTTTAGAAAAAATAATAACGAGAGAGAACAAAAGTTCCATTAACAAATGATATATATTGAAATTTATTGAAATATTTCCATTTTATATTCAATTATGAAAAAATATCCGACTATACAATAGAGTTTTAGCTTAAAATTGCCAGCCAGCAATATGTTAAAAAAAATTCTGAAACAAACGATCGTTACAAGCTCCGCATACAATATATTACAAAAACTCAATTAGAAATGTCAATTTGAACCATGTAACATGCAGTGTTCAAAATAGCAAAGAACAATAGCACTTTTTGGAAGAACCAATTTCAAGAATTATCCTTGTTTAATTACACAATATTACACTATTACACTATTATGATAAAAAATTATTCAGTGACAAACTTTCTAACTGATTCTTCCAAATAATACGATTGTTAAGTTCACTATTTCTATTCCCAATACTTCATTCCCAATACTTTATTTTGAAGTTGTATTCGTCACAAGTAGATTGCCAATGTTTATGCAAATTCATCTTCCTATAAGTACAACTAAAAGATAGAAACTTTTTATACTTTACATATTATAATTAGGGGTGGCAAAAATGGTAAAATATCGATACACTGATGTAAGGGTACCATCGGCCAATTACTATCGATGTCAATCGATACATCGATATTTGATACTTCTTTTTATTAACGTTTAAAATGGAGGGGTTTTGCTAAACTACAAAAGAATTTAATTTTACAATCGGTTTCTCCGTTGTGTGTACAAAACAGCAGACAGCATGACTATGTCTACAGGTGACTACAGACAAATACACCGGTAAATGCTGTTTCATCTATTGTAACGACTCAGCGTTGAATTTTCCATATTCAAATTAAGCCACCACTTTTTATCTTCGATATTGTCGGTCGCCTAACATCGATGGTTTCGATTTTATCGATTTCCAAACACCGATGGTAAAATCATCGATATATCGAAAAGATCATTGATATATCGTTGCCACGCCTAATTATAATGTATAATTTATTTTAAATATTTCACGTATTTATATATATTATGTGGATTCTGCAATCATGTATGCACTTGAATTTCTTATAAACACATAAACATTCGCAATCTCGTAAACTTATATCAGTCATATTACTCACCTGAAAATCGTTGAAGACCGAAGTTTCATACAAAAACCTATTTAATTTGAACATATGTCGCATCAGCGCAGCCCAAGGTAGATAATGTCTTTCCTTCATTTGCATATATTTAATAAAGTCAAAGGCCGTCTCATATTTCATCAAACCTATCGCCGCCAAACTAAACGCATCGTCTATAAGCGAAGCTCTAGTTTCAGAGGGAAATAACTCATGGTTTTCCGCAAGTGCCATTTTTAATAGCATCCAATTTCTTTCATCGTAATGCACACGATAGTAACCTTAAATGCATACATCGTAAAATAATTTTGCATTATTCTGCAATTGACGGTGTCTTGCAATAGATAGTATAATAAATGTGGAAGCAATTCCACTTGCAGAAGTAAATAAAAAATATGGGATAATATTTTCTATGCGCGTTCTTGTTTCCGAAGAGATCAAATTTAAAAATTTACAAGATTGAATAAAAATAATTTGATTTGAGATCAAGATCTTGGTTTTATGAAAAAAAATTATGTATTATATACAATAGGTTCAAAAAGAAAAATATTGATACCTTTATTTATCCAGTAATAAATTTATTATAATGTAAATAGTAGCACTTACGTTTTCGCTTTCACAATCACTGTACTTTTATTGAAATTCTGATTAGCAATCGAAACATGAGAATTGAATCTTCCATACGTCGGTGTACCAAGATTAATGAAGGGTATATAATAAGTGAAGACAAATCATCCTCAAAACACAAGTGGTACTATTTACACTACTACTATATTATGCTCCCACAATCTTATTCACGAATAAAAGTGTTACATTTTGTGATGAGTGACTTCGTTTTAATGACAATACTACAGTATGGTAGAAAAGAATTGTACAGCACCATTTAAAAAAAAACTTACAATGACTTTTGTTCTATTATAAAAAGAAAGGAACAGCTGAAAAATCGAATAAATGTTATAGGAAACACCCCATATAATTTTGAACTTCAATAAGTTATTAGGTGTACCAGAAAGTAATCCACTATTTTCTGATTTTGCATCTCTTTGCCATAATATCGACTAACCTTTAAGATCAAACTCTATTAGCTTATGTTCTAAACGAAGTTACAAATTGGCTCTAACCAACCAAAAAAGGGTGGAATAATAATTTGAATGTAAACTACACTCGCTTATTAAAAGAATAGCGGGCTACTTATTGGTACACCTAATACAATTGCTCGCAACATTAACATTTAACAAAGTACAATGAATATGATAATTAAGATTATTGCATACCAGTCTTATTAATATTGAGAAGAACCCAAGATTCATTAGAACCAATATGATCTAAAGTGATCTTAGGTTCAGATGGGAACCATATTTTTGTAGGCGACGACCAGCTACCGGTTTCGTTAATGTAATTCAGTGGAATATGCCAGAATTTAGAGATACTCTCTAACGGCCTATCAAGAGCAAATTGTTCCTGAAAGAATAACATAAATAATATTAAATAACATAAATAATAATATATAACACTATTAAATAAAAAATCGGAATTTATAATTTTTTTAGTTTCCTAAGATTCGGTTTTGCAACCAAAAAATTTGAAAAAAATTCCTATACATACATATATTTTACTGGTTATAATTTGTAATTTTCTTATCGTACAGTAGAATAAATTCAAGCGTTGAGAATAGTAAGGACGAACTCAACAATTTCAAAAATAATTTTTATTTTATAAATTGAGTTATGACACTTAACGCACATTCCTGTTAGCCTGTTTCATAGATTTTCTTCTTCTCTTCTGTATAAATATTAAGTTCTTATAAAAAGACATTTGTTAGAGCGTTTACAGTGCTGGTAAGAAGCATTTTTCTCAAAGCACGTGCTTTTTAAGTTCGACCTTAATGCTTCAATTGAGCTCCAAATTGAAATCACGTTTCGACCTATAACTACTGAAGTACTAAGTGTACTGGACTGAACCTGCCAGAAGAGATTTTCTTGTAGAGATAATTCATTAAAATTAATAAATTTCTATCCTACAGTAGAGCGTCGATTATTTGAGTATTGGTTATCCGAATAACCGATTATTCGAATATAAAATGATTTAAGGGGCGAGAACACTCACATAACTTGACATTATCATCTCACATTAACATCACAAGGTGTTGACATTACCGACAAAATTAGGAGAAAAATATAAGTTACGGAACGTTATGGGATCTGTCCTCTCGTCCTTATATAATATTTTAGGACAAAAGATAGTGCATTTGATAGGGGATGGTTCAATGCAAAGCGCTCTGGTCATGATTTAATCAGATTTCGTTGAGAAATGATAATATAAGCGCCATAAAATGCAACATAAGTTGACAGTTCGACAGTCGAATCGAAACATTTTTTTAAATATGGAGAGAATGTTCTGAATGAAACCGAGACCAAAGCGCGCTGTGTTGAAGCCTCCCCTTTCGAATGAACTATCTTTCAACCCAAAATGTTATACAAGGACGAAAAGTCGCGTCTTGTAACCGACAAAATAAAGAAAAAATAGGGGTTAAACGGTGGAAACGATAGTGGAGAAAATTATAATGCAGAATGCTTGTTTTGCACAAGTCTTTACGCCTCAGATGTACACGGTGGGCAATGGATTAAATGCATAAGGTATTATCGATGGGCTCACGAAGATTGTGGTGCTAAGGAAGATTTTATATACCCAGTATGCGAAAAAAGAAATAAATTTCGTGAGGAAACTAAGGCTCACATTAGGAAGCTATTGGGTCTCATATTAGGAATCTACTTTCAAAGTCAGTGAATTTGAACACGTTTTATTATGAAGATGCGGAATTCGTGTTTCTTTAACTTTTAGTTGATTATAGGAAAACAGATGTTTTAGTTTTCAAGGATGTACTGTTATACCACGTATCTATCGTACTGCGCCCTTAGATTAATCATCGTCTGCCTATGCGAAGCGATGTAAAGAAATCACACATGACAAAACAGATAACGTAAGACAGTCAAAACAGTCCTTGGCCTAGCCTACGTGATTCTTCCCATGCGAACCCCCATCCTGTGATTGGGCTTTTCTTTGTTAAAAGAAAAAGACCCTCCGTAAACCTCCAATGTCAAGTAATAAGTTGTGTCTAAGAGTTACATGTCCTATGATTACAAGTGTGAAAATCTTTATCAGTCGGTTTATTACAATAAACCTCAGTAAAGTGCCAAGGGATTGTTAAAGTTATTCAAGAGTTCTTTCCAACCATCCATCCTGCATAACAGTACCTAATGTTAATAGAAAAGTTTTTAATCGAAAATTATGATCTCTTTAAAAAAAAATGGGTCTCACATTAGGCAACTTTCTCGTACATGTAGGGAGGTGGATAGAAAAAATTAACATGTACTACTCTTAGTACGCAAATGAAAATATAATGTGATGCAATATTAGCTCATGCAATATCTCAACGCACAACGAAGCTGAAAATATAGTAGATATTGCATTGCAGTCAGTGAAATATGAAAAAAAAAACAGATACTGTACAAATGTTTATATTAGAGAGAATTCGCAACTTGGCAGTATTTAAGAAGGTTTAATTTACTTGTTATACTGTATTTTTCTTATTAGATATAAGAACTATCCGCATTTGAAAATTACATAATTTCTAGTCAGTTTATGACATAAACTTTTGATTGAGAAATTTCATATGAAACAACCTACTATTACTTCATTTTGCAACTATATCCAAATTTATTAATTTTTCATGATAGATACAATTTACTGATTTTATGAATTGCTGAAATTGTGTAATCGTAACATTGAGCGCAAATATTCGCGACGTTATTCTTTATACGTTACCTGATATATGATGGCGGACCCTTCTTCGTAATTTCTTATAACAGTGACAAGTGGATATCCACCTTGAGAGATCCAAGAATTCGCCATGTCTTCCAAGGAAACAGATGAAAGTTCAGTCACTTCTTCTTGCAGGATGTTCATGAAATCAGTAACATCCGTGCTATTATACTTCCTAAACAAATAACAAGACCTTGTTTGCCTTTTTGAAACTTAGATTGACCAGGCAATTAAAGAAAAAATGTCTACGGTAAAACGTCTGACTGTTGCAAACGCAAAATATATGAAATAATCTTTATCACTTACAATAAAATCAACGAAAAGTTGTTTCACAGTATCCTGATGCATACGTATGTTTTAAATATCCGCAAATGACAAAAAACAATAAATTACACAGTAATGCAAGAAACAAGTCGTAAATGCAAAAGAGAATAAAGAAAAGACGTAAGCGAAAATATATTAACATTCTTACTAGATGACAATTAATCACAATTAATTTTGATGCGCCTCGATTATCGCTTAACGTATTTTCCGAGTTACGCGGCCGTTAATTCTTATCAAATCATGGTTGATTAGAACCATGCTTGCTCAAGCGGTATCCATTGTGACTGTAAAACGTTTGAAATTCCTCATGAATAATATACCCACCACCTGGTTATCAGTTTCTTGTACCCGTTCCTAAAGGCTGTATCGCTTATCGCGCCATGCAACATGCGTATCAAACATGCACCTACAAGAAGCAATTAAAAATGCACAAACATTTTTACCACTCGCTATATCCTGAAACCTAAGACTAACAATAAGCTGGATTACAGGCATACCTTTCGCGTATTCATCGTCAAGCGAGTGTAGCAGCCGATAATTGACGTTTTCATGAAGGGGCCTTGAAATGCTGTAGCCGTCGATTTCCATCATTGGCAGCAAAACATCGATAACGAAAGAATCGCTCGAGTCCAATGACGAATCTATCTGAAAATGGAATTTTATCACAACAGTTTACGACGCTGTCTTCTTTTCCGCAGACACAATTTAGTCGCTTGCCTTTCTAACGATTTCGTATTGAAAGTATATCAGCAAACTCTCAAAGATCCATGCATCCGTTCGATTCACGTTCATAAATTCGTTGAACCATTGCTGTCCTACTAAGGTGACTAAAACTCTCACAGCAGCAGTCTTCGTGACTAACGGTGATTTGTTGGTGGTATAGAACAACGATTGCCTTAAAAATTTTAGCAGCTTGAAGGGAATTGTCAGAAAATTGCTGTTAATAATAGATTCTAGGAAAGTAAACATTTGTTAAAGTATTATATACATAAAATGAAATACTGAAAGTGAACTACAGTCTAAACTAATACAACTCCTAAAAACTACCACGGATAAAATGTCATAACAAGCATATTTAAATTTTATTGCTTTATGTTGGAAAATTTTAAATCTGATAACTAAATTAACTGTCAAATTTTGAAACATTAGAAATTATTTGTTAGTTAAAAAGGAAAGCAAAAAAGAATACACGATTATTACAGAATTTAGACTTTTTGAATTTACAAAAAATATGCATATTAATATTAACTTTTAATATTAAAATAGACATACATAAACAATTTTTTGTTATTCCATGTTTATATAAGTATTATTATGTTCGGCATGTCGCTCATTTGCTGCAATAATGACATAATTATTAATTATTTAAAAGATGAAGATATTCTGAAGTATCAGTATCATATTAAAATGACAAATTTGTATAATAGGATATTGAACAAAAATAAAAGTGTTATAATATCATTATTTGATGTTATAAATTCTCATTTACTATTCTTTTTATGCCAGTAATACGAATCCATTCAATTAGGAATTGTGTCATTATTGAAACAAATGAACAATATATGAGGTGTTCCAGATCGAAACTGATTTTTACCAACATAATTGGAAAGTCATTTTAACGAAAAACGTTAACATTCACATTGGGTCGATTTGTCTTCATTCTTAAGATATAGACAGAAATACAAATAGTTGTCGAATTGGGATACTATCCCCGTACTAATTGAATCATACATTTATTTACACTTTTTTTTATGAGGTTCCATGAAATCAAGGGTGTATTCAGATGGAAAATCTAATAAACATGATGAATTGATTGCAAAAATCAAACAGACTGCATTTATCGCGTTAAGTGAATGCGGTGGGTGAAATACGCCTACCTGCATGCACAGAAATAAGAGGTGTACTGATTGTTTAATTTAGTCCAAACCAGTATAAGTCAGTGTAAAACATTGTTTCAAATAAATGATTATCATTAAAAGTTAGTAGCTTGAATGCATCTGATTAGAGGTTTATATTACTTCCTCTTCCATATGTCGAAAATGAAGACAAATCGACTTATGGTATATAGAACATTTTTTGCTTCAAATAACTTCCCAAACATGTGTCATAGTTTGTCGGTTTAAGATCTGGAGCATCCTATATATAAAAATATTAACAACTTTTCAAAAGTTATTAGTAATATAGCTTATAGAATATTAACAATCTAACTTTAAATAAAGAATGATGATACTAATGATTATTATAATAATACCTTAGTTGCAACAATATTACATTATATTACAAATGGGCTGATTTTAATTAGACAGTAGAATTATGGTAAAGCGTTTTTGTTACTAACAAACAATAATAATTTTTACTTCATTGCAATTAATCCTGGACTCCTCATGTTCTCATTGATCCCTGGAGGCAAACCTACGACATCCAACTTAGGAAGGGGGTAGGACATCGAAAACACGTCAGTCAGGTTAATGACAATTGGATTGAGTTTGTCAAAGAGATAAATTTCTTGTGAATGTCTCTTCAAATCACACCAGAATGTTGCTACTGCTTCGGTATCTCCTACAAGAGTCGCGCCTATAGCCTCGATGTGACCCATCAAAAAAGCCAAATTGTGTGGAAAAAAGGGGGGTGAATCATCGAAAGTATCGATTATCATCGAATTGTTTGAACTTGAAACAGAAGTAATAAAAAAACAATTAGCTTATTTGTCTTGTTAAACTGTTTAAAAAGAAAATTAGCTAACTGTGTAACAGATGTGTAAATTTCCAATAACTACAGAAAAATATTTTCTTGCTCCCATAAAGGTAATATTGTAAGCAGATACTGTCAGCGAAGGGTTTGAAATCACTTCCTAGATTATGTCCATGCCCCTTCTACTTTTCTCATTAATTCATAAATAATATCGAAAATATTAGCAGCAATTTCTTTTATTTTTATAGATCTTTTATTTATTGAACGAAATCAAGTGTTATTAAATAGACTTACGATTAGAGTGATCCATACCAATCATAAGATTACACAATCGCACCCACGTTGCTCAAAATAATTAGGGAACCAATCGTTACGTCCACAACATAGTGTGTAATTTCAGCAAATTTTTTGTACAATTTTGTAGTGAACTTATATATTATTTCTCGTTTCTTTGTCATAATATCATACCAGTAACTAATATTTTAGTGTATCAAACTTATATTAGCAGAAAGTAGAGTATATATGGAACAGTTAAGAAAAGACGGAACATTAATATTTTCCTTCTACAAGAAGGAGAAATGAGTTGAAATCGTATGACATTGGCCCAAGCCACAGTTAGATCAATTCGTGATTGACGGCAAGTATGTTCGGATATGTTTTCTTTCAGAGCTGTACAATTTTTCAGTGGCAGAGTTTCAATGTTACCTAAGTTTTAACACCATTTTTCAAAAGTTATATTCAAATTATTTACAACGTTAAGTACCGTACTTCATTTAACAATCCTTACATTGCATTTTATCGTTTGGTTCGATTTTTTATGTTACGTTAAAATGAAATTATCAAATGCTTACTTTCTCTCATATGCGGGGACAAGATGGAACACTTTAACGTGGATTCAATGCACCGAATGCCAAAAATGTGCTCATGATCTTACGCGAGCATCGAAAAAGATGGTAACGCATTTGTCTGTGACTTCTGCACATAATTAACGAACAAATCTATTATAATTCAATCTTTTTTCCGCTTTAATATTTTATATCTATAACATGTATTTTATTATGTTATTTAATGAAAGTTATATTTAAAACGTGTATCTATATTTTTTCATAAATTATTACTTTCTCCTCAATAAAAAATGAAGATTTTTGCACTTATATATATATATATCGTTTTTAACTTAGTGTCCCGTCTTACTCGACCATTTCTGTGTCTCGGATATTTCAACATTTTCGGAAAATTTTGGTTTCCTTTCTTGCCAAATATACTTTTAATATAATATTCTAGATTATTATAGTCTAAGGTCCACTTAAGAGATCTTGTGAAGTTGTATGTCACTTCCGTCTCGGGATTTTTTATAATTACGCTTCAAAGTTAAGTGTTCCTGTTCGTTCAAAGTTATGATTCCTTAATTGTTTTGAGTAGTGTATTTCTTAAAACAACCTCACGAATTTGTAATAAATGTTATTGTCAGATTACCGCGAAACATTTTTTCAAATTGTCCAAAATATTTTATGACTCGTTGTAAATTCTAAATTAAAACTTACTTGTTTTCTTTTCTAAAAGGCACACTTCTCCATAACGAAACTTAATTCCTAAAATATATTTATTTTAATAATCTCGTATATGTAGTCTATGAATATTAACGCTCATAAAACAAAGTTTTCTAAGATAACACAATTCCAAATTCTTTTCTTTTGAACTTTTACGTTCCTTAAAGTGGCTAGCAATTCCAAACTTTTAATCGGTAATGTAGATAAGGAAGATAAATATTTCAAATTCATTCCGCTTAACTTTTATTTTATGTTAGCCGTTATAAATGGCTACTGCATCAAAAGATTTGCCAATGAATCGCCTGTAAACATTAAACTGAAGTGTAAAGCAAATTTTAACGATCCGTTCTCTAGGATATAAATCCAATTTCAATATACCTGCAGACATGATTGGTTTCATTTAAAAGTGTAGTTTGCGAAAAGACATGGCACGAATTACTTACGCGTCCCTTAAACTCCTAAGGGGCATATTTGAGAGGACTCCCATTTCTTTGGGATGTGCCACGGATACGGAGAAAACTGACTTGTGAACCGTATCGTCAAAAACCGGGAAAAGATATCTAGCACCGGAATGCATCAATTTAGTTCCCATTAGCCATCTGATATGAAAACATCCAAATTATACAAAATTTTATATAATTCTACCGAACTATTGAAAGATAGTAAACAAAATTTAAAAAAGAATTAATGTGATACTGATACTACAGACGAGGTACAGACTAGACTTCATGATTTTATAGAATTTTGTGTCACATGATCTGAAATACCGACATCTAAAAAGATCAGAATTTTCGGAAGAATATTTTCCATTTTATTGCCTGAAAAGGAGTATAAACACTTCTAAAGTATTTTAATATGCAGAATGCAGAAACAAACGAAAAACTATAGATTTCACGCAAGCGAAAAAGTAGAAATGAAAATGGTAATCGTGTCTCGAGACCCCAAAACCGTGTGACAGAAGGATACATTGGATGATGATATTCTGTACCTCGCATGTGCTGACGCTTCGAATACATGGCAGAATTGCGTAAATTCATTGTTATACCTTTTATTTTGTACCAAATTGTACGTACTTTAGTTAATATAACAAATTAAATTATATGATATATGATATCTAAGATAGCCATTATTTCCATATTTGATCATTTTCCAAAATCAAATTAATTTAATATAAGCCCCTTTAAAGCATTATGCGAAAGAAGCAATTTAAGCAACCAGTCGTGTACATTGCACCTATCGCTTATTAAACATAACAGTTTCTTTAAAAGCATGAAATTTACTAATAAAAGTAATTGAAAAAATGATTACGAAGAGGGATCATTTACTAGTAGGTAGATATGTTAGCAACAAATAAAAAAGTGTATTCAATATGCAGTAATCAATAAATGGCGTATTTGTAATAATATCAACATATTTTATTAATAACTCCCTTAATTTTTTGTATAGGTAATATATAATTATTTGTTATAATACGTTGCTATAACTAGTTATAATAGTTTTTTTTCTTATTTAAATACGTAGCATTCAATCGCAGCATTATGGCTAAAAGATTTTGTATTGGTATTCTATAGAAACCATCATAAATTTTAAGAAAATATCAATTTAATCTTTATAACAGTCACTATGTGCACGTAAAATAAATGTAATGTATTGTATAACAAACAAATTTTTACAAAAATATAAAAGTGCAGAATAAAACCGTACTGTTATATTATTAATCTTGTAAAAATATAAATTGATCAGAACTTACATCTACTTAACTTATTCTTTTTAAAGTAATTATAATAACTACAAGCTAAAATATGATTTACGAATTTCCTTATCCATATTCCTCGATTCATATTTATTTCACGTATTGGGTAAGAGATACCATTTATGAAAATTTAATAGACAAAAAAATAATAGATAAAATGTGATTTGGGTGACACTTACAATTTAGGCAACTCTACCATAATTAATAAATACGTAGAGAGTTATATTATATTACATTATGAAATAAACAAGTGTAATATCACTTACCTTTCTTTTCCAGACGTACTATAATTTGCAATGAAAAATGCATTTTCATCGATTAACACTTGATACTCCATTTCCAACAAATAAACTCCTTGATAAATTCGAGTTTCCAAGAGAATAGTGTGAACTTCTTTATCTTCATCAATACTATACTCTTTAATCTGTATTTTTGATGAACCATTTTCAAACGATTCAGTAGACGGAACTGATCCTTTAATTTTTTCAACGCGATTTAATAAAGGCATCTTCGATCTTCTGATAGGCGACATATTATCTGATGAATGTTCAACATTTCTTTCGTACAATAATGTTTCGTTTTCCGTCAACGACACCACAACATCGTTTTCTACAGAATACACGGCACGAGAAACTGTGAGTAAATAAAATATCTATGAATAGAGCTATGGTTTTAGAGTTTATTATATTTAGAGCATCATTAGATTTATTGTATTAGGTTCGTGCATATGAAATGTCATTTTTTCAAAGTTTGAAATTAACGGATGAATACTATTCTTCTAATTTTGTAAAATCGTTCATTGTAATGAACCATATTAATGAAGAAGAAATTAGCCGTAATGTAAATAGATATATGTATACTATAATAAAATTGTGAAAAATTCAATGTTTGACACCATGAATAATGGGAACCTAAGATTTAACGGAGAATCTATAAAACGAAGAATAGTTCAACACCGATTTGCAAAATTTTAAACCAACAATTTTTCGCTGGCTAGAAAGTCAGATGAATGATCAGATAATCCTGAAATTGATGATTTTTCATAGAAATATAATAATGAAACTAGTGTAAAGCTTGGAAAAGGTATGTAGAATCATGTAAAGATTATTATATGAACTAAATATACAATGTGTAGTGTCTTGAAGAGTTTACTTATGTGTAGACCTTTTATTTTGAAGAAACATTTCATATGCACTAACCTAATAGAATTTTATTCTCTTATTTTACTTTCACAAAAACTTGTTCACTGTTTTGCAATCTTCAAAGGATGTTAAAATATATTTGTCGTCGATTTAAACGAATCCGATGTAATTAGTCAGTACTAAAATGCTACCAAATACTAATACTAGGCAATTCAAATGATAGAGCGAAGTAAACAAAAATACTCTTTAAACTCTTTAAACAAAAATAAATATGAAGGAGTCGAGATTTAGTACAAAATGGGGTAACTTGATACATAGTATATTAATTGCAATAAGCATTTATAACAAACAATAACCGTTTCATCAATTAAAATATCTATATCTAATTATATATAGTAGAAACATAAATAAATTTAAATATAAACTGTATAAATTCCTGTGAGTATACAGAGTATTTCCAATATCATGGTGCAAATGGAAAAGAGATGATACTTTATACAAAAATAAGTGGATAATGAAAAGTGAAATTTTTTTATATAAAGGTTCGCTTTAGAAAAGATCCAATTTGAATGTTCGGTCGTTACGCGGGTACTTAACTAACAATAATTTTTAAATTCACATAAAAAGTAGCCAAGTCTAAACGTGGTCAAAATCATCTTCAAGTAAAGAATAATAGAACTAGATATTCCAAATAATGAAGATTTTAAATACTGTATCGATCAATTGCTAAACAAGAAATATGAGAATTTTCAACATTTTTTACGTTAATAAAATAAATACATTAGTGAAACTTATTGCATTACTTAAAATCAAACAGTGTCCTAACACGGATTAATAATAAAAACAGAAATAGTGTTGAATAGCCGTATTGAGTAACTTAAGCAAATTATAATTGGTGAAATACACAGTATTTAATAAATGCTATACATCATTAATTACATGAACAAATGTGCCATAAAAATGTAAAAAATATTACTTTACTTATGACCAAATGAACTATAGATCGTCACAGATGCTTTGAAAAATTCAACAATTCATCAAGATAATTAGAATAATAAATTTTTAGCATTTTAATATATCCAAATTCGATTTTCTCGAAAACGGAACCTTAAACTTTTATTTGTACCAGGATTTCACTTGCCAGAAAACATCCTATATAAAGTTAATTTACAACATTTCTAAAAATCTAAAATTTGTTAGTAAAATCAATAAAATTACCAAACGTTTTATCACCCAGATGATTATTATAATCAGCTTCTTCATTGGCTCTCCTTCTCCGTTTTTTTCTTAATCGTATTTTGTCCTCTCCCACATCCAGTAATGATAATTTATAACTTGTTACTGTAATGTTCTTTGCACTTAAAGATAGTTTATTTAAACCTGCCGTGTCATTTACGTGAAAATCAATCACTACACGACCCTCCAATCTTGATGAACCATGAATATCGATGATTGGCGTTAATTCGAGACGATACTTTAAGGGATGAATAAAGGGTGACGCCAAAGGTTCGATAATATTGTCGGTATCTTCAACCTCATCATTCAATAGATCTAAAGTTTCGTAAGGCTGACAAATACATAAATTGCAATAGTAAGTATAAAATTCTAGTTATTTATACAATTTCTTATATTGGGTCACTTCATAAGTTTTTATATGTTCTACTCCTCTATACAGTTCATAAATAATTTATTATTTTATAAAAAGTCTTAAAAAATTACCTCAGGCATTTTAAATAATTAATGTATATGTAGCATAATTAGTATATAAATGATTGAAATTTAATTATTACATTTATATTCTGTAACATATATGTAAAAAAGCTTAAACCTTTATGAAATAACCCGATACACTGCTACAAGTAACCAGTAAACAAAATATTGAAAGATTCAGTATTAAAAGATAGATTTTATGTCAACAATTTAAGGAAAAATTTTGGAATCGAAGTAGTCAGAAATATCCAAGATTTTCCATCAAAACGATCAAATATACGATCTACATATTAGTTGCCAAATTAAACAGAGTAAACGAACTTCTCAGACCGAGGAATTCCATATCTTAATTATTATGATCTACTACATTAGTTTAGAATAGAGCGATCCAGTCATATCGAATAACGAATTGTTCGCATAGAAAGATTTAAAGAATAATCACAGGAACATTCTTTGTTTAACATATACAGGTCCAACCGTGTTTTCTTTTTTAATAATAAAGCTTTAATTCGAAATGGATTCAAAATGGTTACTAACAAGCAATTTATTGAAGACTGTTCAGTTTTACAATAGTTCAGCAACATTTTTAGGAACATAACTCAAAAAGTTTCGAATTTCTAGAAATCACATTTTTATGAGTGCTATAAATGTGATTGTGATAAATGTTTGAGTAAATTGTCATGATACAAATATATTCAACTAATAATCTGATAGAGTCTATGCTTAGACTTTAGACACATTTTAATCAATACAATTTCACCAATTCATTACAGTCGTTTATATTGAGGAAAAATGAAACACAAAAATTAATAATTATCTTACAAAGTCTTTCCGCCTATTCATTTATTTAAGTTTCATTTAGTCAGATTCAATAAATAATTTGATTTTTCAAAGGGTATTTGCTAGGATTTTAATTCTAACAAAACGGATACTTTTTACAAACAACAGAAAGAAAATAAAGATTCAGGGTTTCGACAATTTCGAGTTTCGAGTGTTCTGAGGCCTCAATTTCAGTTTCAGATTCGAGTTTCGCGAATCTAAAAATTAAATTTCGATCCATCTCTAATTTTATTTCTTTACTACTATATTGGTGCCCAACACATAGAATAATTATTAATTCCGAGTCTTTAGATTGAAATGAAAATTTTAACTTTATTATGATTTCTTTCATCGTGAAAGTAAAGAAAATTCAGATTATACAGAATTAATTAGGGTTACAGGAATGTACTTTAATTATATTAAACATAAAGAACATTTAATTATAAGAACTACTTCAAATACAATGTTTTCTTATGTAATTTTAGCTTTTGTTCTTCCTTTGCCACAAATTTACAATACAGGACTAGGGTCAGCATAACCCTGAGGCATTAGATTTATAATGAACGTATACACATGTACTAGTGGTTATGAAGGCGGCTTTTAATGGTGGAATTTAATATTTATTTTAGTAATTATGCAGACTAGAGGATTAAGCTCTGATGACCTTGACTTATTGTTAGACATCTGTTATCTAGGGTACCGTCCTGAGTAACCTTCAAGAGGTCTTAGCCATCGCTCATTGTTCGTTATAAAATTACAGACAAAATTTTGCTTCCATTTAATATCGAACCGGGTGTGAGTATTTTAGCTTTTGTGATGTCAATAATTATTCAACAATTGAAGCATTCTTGTGGAAAATAACATAAGTATCAAAGAGTACATGTTTCAGGGCGAAGAAAATACTAATCCGAATTGTAATCATTGCCAAATTTAGATTATTTTTATTTAAATAATGTGACCAAGGATAGACTAACCAAAATGCAAAAGCAAAGTTCCTATTTTTCGGATTAATTCGGTTTTATTTATTTTAAATTAGTAGTATCACCTAATCGGCAGTTAGGACAAAATAATTATATTGTTTTTAGATCTCTATAAATAGTTAGAACTTTCTAACGTTACTTAAAATATAAAAAACGTGTTGAACTTTATATATTTCTATATATCTTGAAAAATGAAAAAATGTGAGATAGGACATTTTAACTTAGGAAGGCAGCATTCAGGATAGTGACCTCAACAACATATTTCAAAGCCAAGGTCATCGGAACTTAGTCCCCACGTCTACATAATTACTTAAGTTAGTCTTTTTGTTATTTAAGTCCTCCATAATCACTGATCCAAATATATGTTTGCATTAACATAAATCTCGTGAAAAAATATGATACTTACTTTCTTTTTCGGTAAGGAGTTGATGTACCATCCAAGAAATCCCGCGGCAACAACACCAATAATAAACACTACCACAATGCCTGCTATCTTTGTATACGATAGAAACCAACCATCGCTTCTCTTGCATTCAATGTCATCGCTAGTCATAAATTCCACCGGGCCGCCACTGAATTGTGGCATGCTTTGAGCTATGGGAATTATTTATAAAATATAAATCTTATGGGAAAATTCATACATATCCGGTAAAAGGCGGTTATCGTTAATACAACTCGTACAGAACAAATTATTTGAAAAAATATAACAAATGAATACAATAAATTTAGAAGAAATTTTTAAATACTTGAACACCGAAAAATCAATTTAAAAGTACTTGAAATATGTATACGTTTAATTGATCCTTTCATTAACAAAAAGGCGGTTACTTCTAGAAGTACCCAAAATTTCTCCAAATATGTCAAGTATATAGAGTTTTAAAATTCAAAAAATTAGTAAATTTGTGAAAATATACCGATCGTCTATAACATTATAATCAGTATTTTTGTAAATTCAATATATTTTAAAACAGTTAACTATGATAACCAGAAATTGATAAGTTTCCACTAATCTGATGGTCACCATATGACATGTTTTAAAGAATATAAAACGTAATATAACTAAAAAAACAAGTTCTGTCAAGCATGTGTGAATATGAATACCCCATTTCTATATCATAAACGGACAATTTATTTTCAAAGCATCTTATATTTTTCCGATCGCTAATAATTTTTTTTTTTTTAAATTTCGCCTCAATATGCATGGACGAAAATTTTTTGCTGTGGCTCAAACCAAAGATATCCATTAAACAATGAAACGACACCAAAAAGCAACAGCTGTTATGGAAAACTATTGTAATTTTCGTAATTCTTAATTTCCAATCATTATTAAAAATGCCAGCACTCTGTATGAATCGAAACCGTGGTATTTCATAGTTCTACTCTTTCTTATATTTCTCTTTTCTCCGTTATTAAAACAACACTAAAGCGCGTATTATTTTGTGAACATGGAACATGTTGAATTCATATATTTATAGCGTAGAGATTCACCGATACATTGATGTTGGGGAATAGCAATCTCAGCTCGAAATGACATCGATATTGTCATAATCGTGACAAATTCGCGTTATCATAACATTTGGGACGAACGTGACGCAACATCGCTGAAATTGATTTCTCGCGGTGCACACGCGCTTCAGGTAGGCTCATATGCACGTAAATACGCTTGAGAAACGGCTGCTCAAGGTCTGTACACGTTACAGGCCAGCTATTAACTTCACCATTCGCATAATCATTTACCGGGCCGACAACACTCTCGCCTCACCATAATTTTCTAAACGATAACATCACTATGCAAAGAATTTTGTTCGAAGTCGAAAAGTCTGTTTCAGTTAAATATCTTTCGATGTATTTTACCGAATAAGTTCTCCTGCAAAAAATTAGAAGCTGTTCATGGAACAGTTGAACACTACGAGTGATGTAATTTTGATTACATCTGCATTTTAATTGGAAATGTTAATGAATGGGAGAAAAAAAATCAATGACTCTATAAATTCTGCTCTGAACTTTACCTTTTCTTTGAAAGTGTTTTGGCTTTGATGCAATTCTATCGTGTCATCTTTACATATTTTAACACATTACTTACTGATTAGGAATTAAGCGAATGCATATAAAATACCGGTTAATTTAAGTTTAAATTCTTCGCTAATATCAGCTGGTTTTGATTATCGTTGAGAAATATGTGAAGTAAAATGAGGATTTAAAACATCATTTTGTTTGCTGGTTGAATTATTCTTAATGATATAGAGCAACGGTTCTTAAACTATGGGTCGCAAGATGATTTTTGGTAGGTCGCGTCAGATATTAAAACATGGAAATAATTAATTTTCCCATAAGAATACTTTCACCAGTTGAAAATTATTAGGTTCATTACACCCTCGTTTTAAAATATGCATCAAAGTTATAAGCGAATACGTCGTGAAAGGATGCCGCTGTTAAAAGTGAATCGCGGGCCAATTTCGCAGACGAGGTACAAAATAGACCTATCATCTTATGGAAGTTCGTATCACATGGTCTGAAAATACCGACATCTAAAAAAATCAGAATTTTCGACAGAACACCTTCGTTTTTATTACCTGAAACGGAAAGCAAACCCTTTCTAAAGTATTTTAATATGCAAGATATAAAAATAAACGCAAAAGCTATAGACTTGACGCAATCGAAAAGATAAAAATGAAAATGGTAACGAGATGTTGAGACCCTAAAATCGTGTGGCAGAAAAATACATTGGATGATAGATCTGTTCTATACCTTGTCTGTGCCGATTTATAGGCTATTGTTCGATAAAGATTATATTATCGATAAGAAGCCTATTAATCGGCTCCCGTTACGTAATGTGATAATTTCTGCATGTACGAGTATTAGGTATGCAAATAAAGAGTTAACATAGAAACGGGTGGGTACAATTTTGGTCAATTTCGCTCTGATGATGTGTCATTTTGTTATTCCCAGAATATATGTATTATCGTTAGCTCTAACTAAGAATGAAGTGCAATAAATACTATTAGTCGCCCAAATTATCCCTCAAATATTGACTAGTAATAACGTCGATAAGAGACTTGAAACTTTGTTCTTAGTTTTTTTTTTTACAGTAACAGTATAGAAACAGTAACAGACTTAATCCTTATATTTTTTCTTACTGGCATCCCAAATATAATGAAACATCGACTATTTGAACACAATTATTGGAATAAACTAATTATGCAAAGAACTGATTGCAAGAACAGAGAAATATTATTGATGTAATAATGCTGACGTAATATTGTTTACATTTTCATGATTGACTTAAAAAGAACCTGACCTACTTGAGTATAATTTCTTGCAAGTAATAGACATAAACAGTTATCGAAAAATTACCTATACACTTTTGGTATGCCATAAATACTAGAAAGAAAGAATTAACATTAAATAATATTAAAACTGAGATTTATGTTAGTATTGGTACTTTGAGATTATGCTAATTTTACGACATACACTATGCTGGAATGCTGACTAGATATTAAATAAATATGGTATTAAGGTAAAACAATCTTAAAAGAAAAATTCTATTCAAATATTTAGTTTAGAAGAGATACGAAATTTAGATATACATATCTAAGAATGATTGCTTTAGTTGTCGTATTAATTACGCAGATATTGTTCTTTTTTTTTATTTTTCAAGATTAATTATTCGAAAAATATTTATTGTAGGATGAAAAAGATTATTATGAGATACCCACTTTGTTTTTTCACTTAGGGAATCTCAGGATAATTGTAAATAAAAAATGAAACATAATTTCAGGAAATTTCATGTGAAATATATTTCATTAACCAACATTTTATAGACTTTGTAAAATTTATAAATGCTTTCCCTTTTTTATGGAAAGTTAAAGTCTGATACTATTAAATTCGGCTAGTAATATGAAACAGTATTATTTTAAAGAAAAAATGCGTTGTTAAATTTTATTTTATTTTGTTAGTTTTATAATAATCGCATACGTATACTTTGCTCACTAAACCTGCACAATCATTATTGAACCACAGCTGGCATACAAAACACTAGATCCACTTCTTACAGCATTCCACATTGTCCAGATTTCGTCATCCGGTTGAAAATGAATCTTACGATCGTGTATTCTTCCTAGGTTTTCTTAGTTAAACATAACGAAAATAGATATGAGATATTTCATTTATTTTCAATCGAATGACAAAAACCGGACAGCGGGAACTGGACAATAGGAAAACATTCTTAAGCTCTCGAAAATTATAAATCGTTTGAATTTCATGTCCCCAGCAGCTAAATGCTCGCGGTCGGTTCCAAGATGCGAACAGTTGACAAGGAAAACCTGTACAATGGATCACACTGAAATTGTGATGAATTCATTCATCACTTTTATTTGTTTAATTTCATCTATAAAAATTTCTACGAAGTACATAAAAACCCCAGTAAAATCGATGTGCAATAGACTAAAAACTAAAATAATAAAAATAGGAATGGGAAAGCTACCAATTATCGAGTACATAAGTTTTACAAATGTTTATGTTTCCTAAAGAAGAACAAATAGACGATTTCTAATTTAAGACTTCTTGTTATATATATTTTTATAATACTGTGTTTCAAAATTACTCCATGAAAGTTTATACGTACGTTTCGGTGGTATTTTATCATAATAAAATTAGAATGTTTCTTTATTGATTATAAATATATTTGATTTATATCTAGTGAATTTTATGAATATGTATGAATGATCCTGACCAGTGAACGATTTTTAGTATGAGCTTTTGTATATTGCTCATTTGCTGCTACAATGACATAACAACTGACATACTGGTTCTGAATCATTGATACAAAAAGAACAATAAATAAGAATTTTTAGCACTATATGACGATATTTATAATACTTTTGACTTCGTTTAATATCGTATTACATTAAGTTTTTATTCCAATATGACATTCTCACATAACTATAGTGGTTAAAAGTACACAATTTATATTCATACTTCAGAATATTTTCATTGTTATGCCATTGTTCCAGCAAATAATTGATATATCTAACTTTCTCAGATGTATTTTATGAAGCACATGTTTCATCGGTATCTTGTAATAAAAGATCATTAGCGCGTATCTTTCATTATCATTTTTTTATCATTATCGCATAGTAAAAAATGGAAATGATTTAAATCTTGTCAATCGGTATGCGATTCGTCTTATACAAAGATTGGTACGTACATTTTCCAAATAAGATTCACCACTTCAGAATGTCTGTTAGTTATACAACCAATATAAGGTACGATAATTTCAGAGAATAATTTCAAGGCTGTTGAAAGAATTCTACTGCACGTTTACGTTTACCACGGTCAACCATAATTGGTACTCGATGCATTTACTATCGGAAATATTAATCAATCTGTAGTCAAGTCCATTGACACCCAGCTCGATCAATCCTTCAGCGATATCGTGACATTCAATTTTCAAGAATGTTAGACGCTGTCAAAACACCGTGAACGACGCACGTGCTACCATGTAATCCACTGCAAATCAATGTACGTAATCTTGAATGGTATGAATGGTATTACTAGCTGATAACATCATGGAACATCTCATGCATATCTCTCGCTCATCAATATTTGAAATAATACCGCCTTTGAATTAGTGATGTTTCCTACTTAAGCTTTTTTTCCGAAATGGTGATTCAATTATGATTAAATTACGTAGCTGTAAAGAATATTGTGTTCATGTAGACGTTTACATACTGCTTAATAAGACTCAAGTTTAATAATATTGCAGGCATTAAGTACGTCATCATTGCACATAATTTCAGAAAATTGTTTTGTAAAAGCTTTGTTTTTGTTGCGTCGTCAGTGTTTCTTTTTCGTAATATCGTACAAATAACTTGTCAATCTATCGTTTCTGTAACAGTATTCTCGTCTCGCTTGGTTTAAGGGATAGAAGCGTTCAAAGTTGCGATCTCCTAATTATTTAGAACAGTAAATTAAATTACCGCATAAGTTGTTTCTCAAGCATCAGAAAATATATTCTCGAGCAAAGATGTACAAAAAGTTTGTTGTATTTCTTAAAAAATGACGGATATATATATATATATATATGTTTTTTACACACCATAAAGAAAACTTGTGAAAAACAGTTTTACTACTTTAAGTATTCAAGTATTGTGACAAATTTTCCAAATGTTTAAAATCGCTAAGAATGCAATTCATTTAAGTCACCATATTTTAGCCCTTTGAACTCCCATTTTCATTCAATTTTGTTTCCAATAACTATCTATTATCTTAAGTGCTTTAGTTGAAATATACTTCGAAAGATAGTTGATTAGTAGGAACCAATTTAAACAAATTTTTGCTCACTAATTGTGTTGAAATTAGCATTGGAATTTTGTTGAACTTTGTTTTTTTTACATTGCGAGATATATATATATATATATATATATATTATATATATATATATATAGAATATATAAATATATATATATATATATATATATTTTTATATATATTATATATATATATATATATATATTTTTTATATATATATATATATATATATATATATTATATATATATATATATATTATATATATAACAGATATTTTAAACTGATAATTAAAAATGTCGAGTGTGAATCGATATGAAAGTGCAATGAGTTAGCAATATCTTATCAAAGATTTTATGTAGATGAAACCATATAGCTTGCAAATGGATGAAACGCCATTACAAATAGTATTAAAAGACGAATAGCTTGTAGATTGCATAAACTGTTCCTAACAACGAACTTTTCCAAAGTATTTTTCATGAAACAGAATTTTTTCAGCAATGTGAATAACACATTGTTTTATACTATAAGAATTAACATATAGAACAGTATATTTTATGACTATAAACTGCTATAAACACAATTCGCTAAATTTTGCTAAACAATCTGAAAAATACATTATTAAAATTCCAAAAATTAAAGATATAATAGTATCACAATCGATTATCCTTAGATCGTCTACAGGTTATTCTAAACAATGATATGTAGTTCCTTAAACTACCATTCCAATTAAGTTACAAGTTGAGTTACGTCACAACACAAACACAAACCTATAGTTTATGTGTGTACACTTATGTACATAAGGGAAAGTTTACTAAGGCTTGCTCAACTTGTTAAATTTCTAACGTAATATTATTAAGTAACGTTTATGAATTTCAGACAATAGGTTTCGGAAAAAAACCTTTACTTAAGAGAAGAAAATGTTTTTCAAAAAACAAAACAATTTTGTTTACCGTTAGAAACCTTTAATATAATTAATAATAAATAATTAATTTTAGTGCCAGCGAACTGAGATAAAACATTCTGTAGCATGAAAATCTTTCGCTGCATAAACTAATAACATACAAAGTAATAGAAAAGAAAGAATCAAATAATAAGACTTGAGATATAGTAGATTCGCTCTTAGCTGACCTCTACGGAATCAGACTTCTGATCGGATAAATAACTGGTTAATCCAAAAATATATGCCAATTACCATTTATAGGTCGGAAATAAAATAGGAAATATACATATATACTAAGTAAAAGAGAACGGTGTAATCCCGGTTACATAACCAAGAAATGGATCACATTTTTGTTATATTTTTGCCCCAGAATGATTGTTTGAGGTCATCTAATTTGTATTAGTATGGTAGAGAATGCGTTAATTTATGGACTCATATCGGCGTATACAAAACATAAGCGGTGGGGAGAATTATTGCTGCACTGTCAGCAATCGAAACTGACAATGAGTACAGAGCCACATGGAGGAATCAAAACTTATGCACGTAAAATGATCCGTCATAAACGAGAAAGCAATGACTAGAAAAAGCAGTTAGTGTCGAGGAAGGTCAAGCTCATAACGGAAACCATCAATAATGTACGGGGTCCATTAATTTGTCGACGGTATTTAGCTAACAAAAAATAGTGAGTAGCGAAAGTTAAGGAAAGAAAGGAATTTCCTTTTTGTGTAAAAGCCAAAGCTGTAAGAACTACAAGCGTTGCCTTGTTGTCAGGGTAATTAGAAGCATTGTATTATTATTGTTATTATGTTTGTTGTTGTTATGATTATTATTGTATAATCACAATTGAAGGGCTTGGCGCAAAAACCGGTCAGCTCCACTTTAGGCCAAAACTGACTTTTTAATTGACTTCTAAATGTGTTGTATTTCACGTAGTTTAATATAAGAAACGAGTAATTTTAGTAATTAACTCTTTCGCTACATTGGACTAAAGACTAAAAGCGTAGGTAACGATAACGTTTATTAATGTAAAGATAACATAAGTATACATATTTGGATATTTTACGTAACTAATTGTACCATAATATCAACGTACGAATGATTCCAGAAATTATATTGCGTTATAGAGAATGCTTTTACATAACAAATGCCAGTCCAATTCTTGAAGACGTACAGATAGATATACGTCCATAGTAGCGAAAGGGTTAAGGGCGTTGTTATTTCAGTGTGTTAAAAAAGATAGGTTCAAGATTTTATGGACTTATAGTATTGACCGAGAGGAGTAAAAAATATCTAAACAACTTAGATCTTAAAGACAATCTTTGCGATGAAAAATTGATTTCGAATGAGTTTTTCTACGACCCATTGAACATAAGCAAAGAAATTAATTCAAAAATATGTTCAAGGTTGTGAATATAAAGTTATTATTAATATCGGCAAAAATGATCAAAGATCCAGAAGAAAGAAAGTTCAATACTAAATGAGGGCTGAAAAGTACTAGGTTTGCATTTATGAAGTAATCTTCGTTGATGCTAGTGTAATAATCTTGTGTTCACCGCCGTGAACATACTTCCGAATGAATGCCTCTATTTATATTCAATGTGTCGCGGAAAAACACACTCATGGCGTCGAATATTCGTAGGTAATAAAACTCGATTTATTGTCGAAAGGATTGACTTTAAGACCTATGTTGAACCCCTTTTTTAACACCCTGTATATTGATATTGATATAATGAAACTAATTAGGTAACTTTCAACTCCTTTAGGTATCAAAAACAGTCAGTTATGGAATTTGGTATAAAAAATTTCCTAGCAACGGAACTGTCAGGTTTTTACGCCGAGCTTTTCGATTCTAATTGTTACAACATTGCCAATTGATACACTTTATGTAATACAGCATCTTATACATACACAATTCTTATATTATGCTTTGTTGTGGATGAATAAATCCTAAGTATTCCTTCAAGGGAATATGAAATTACATTTTACACTGAAAAATTAATTTTTTATTCTATGTTAATTCAACATCTTCTGCTCCTCTTGATAAAAATTATAAGCTCCTAAATTCTTAAACTGTCGTAAGTTCAATTATTGTTAAAAAATTAGTTTACTTACATAATCAACGAGCAATTGAAGTAAAAAATATTAAGGAGTACAAATATTTGAGTATAAATATTAGATCAATAAGAAACTAAATCATTCTCATTCAACATCCTAAAGGTACTTTTGGATAACCCTATACGTTAGTGTAAGTCACGCAAGATTAATTCAACATGTGATAGCATAGAATAATATAATCTACGGTACAATGTAACTAAAGTGTTTGACACCCTGTGTTTAGAACAATTTTCAATTGTTCCCTAAACTATTAAACAATTTTATATTCCTAAAGTAGTGAGCCCAATTTTCGCCCTAATCCTAATCATATCGTTAGGAGCAAACAACTATAATTGTAAACATAAAATAAACCATTTCCAAGTTTACGTTTGTAATACTCATTTAATTACATTCTATTGTTAGTAACTTATTGTGTTAATTGTAGGTATTACACAGCTATGTGTGCAATTTTATAAAATTAGTTATTATTAAGTACTTTTAGAAACGCGATTAGAAAAATAAAATCAGAAAAGCGATTTGTTTCACTTTCTAAATATAATAATGCGTATCTTACTTTGAATACTCTGTAGATATATCTTTGCATATTATGTATGCTCCGTATCTTTCTACACATATCAATTGTTTATTAATACATAAAAATCTGTAGTCCAGTTATTATACATCACCGTATCAAATACTTTACAAATTAATTTCTTGTATTTTAGACCTAGGCGTCACTAGGGGCTGCGGGGTTGCGACCACCCAATGTTTTCAAACGTATGTTAAAAAATTATGTTTTTGCCAATTTTATAACCGTAAACCCCTTTTAAAATGACTAATTCTTGTTTGTTGAGAAACTTGTGGGGGATAATATTATTAGTTAGTCACATCCATATCATTCGATAAAATTTTTTGTGTTAGTTTTCGAACTCAATAAATTTTTCTATGAACATAAATGTTCTACCTACTATATCTAATACCTAATATCAGCAAAATGAATGTTCAATTCCGAATTATTTAAAGATGATACAAAATAAGTACTGAGATACTTAGTACACAATATGTATATATGGCTTTTAATATTTAGGTCCTAACAATAAATGATATCCTATATGAACTCTTGAATCCGTGTTTTCTAATGACCAAATACTTTATGTAATATTGAGGGAGAAGGGGTGACTCGGTAAATTATCGAACCAGGTGACACCAATGCTAGGAGCACCATTGTTTTAAACACATTTTCATTTAAAATGTAATTGATTTAAATGAAAAAATTAAAAATAATTAATATCAAATAAAAAAGCGACAATAAAAGTGACGAAAGAGGAGTAGTATTTAAAGTTTATTCTATGTAAACTAGCCACGAAAATTACACATTAAAAAGCAATTTATGAACTTACAGTACCTCCGCTAGCCGAACAGCCGTTACCCAAATACGGCATCCGAAAATGCTGTTATCTGAACAGGGTTTGTTCTAACAATAACTATTTATGTTAGACAACTTGTATAATTGAGTAACCAAAAAGATCCGCAATGCATAAATATTTAAACAAACTACCAATTTCATTTATTTCAATTTAAATGAATAAAAAAGTGAATATTCCATTATCCGAAAATTCTATTATCCGAACACTTTTGTCTTTTATTAATTCACATATGAGAAACACTACTGTACCGTGAAATTGTTGTGATATTTACATGCATCTGTAAGAAACTTGATATAAAATTTAGTGAGTTTCAAGCTTTTTGTGGAATCTTTGTGTACAACTGTTACAAGATAAATAAAGAACACTCAGTTCAAATCGTTATTCAAGAATATGAATAGATTGAGCTACACCATTATGGTTACGGTCCAGATTTAATGTTCTGCAATTTCTTTTTATTTCAAAATCTGGAAAGATATCTTAGATTCCCCCCAAAAAAATTGCTCTACATAAATATTTTAAAGTGTTGCCAAAACAATTTTTCTTTGAGGCAACGCAGCTGCTCGAAAAGTGCTAGAATAAATGTATAAATAAAGAATGTAATATGCAAATCTTTCTTTTTCTCATGGCTGCATAAATTATATAAAACTTGCCCTCATGTCATTATTAGACACCGAAACAATTTTCTTGAAATATAATTATATTGAACGAAGTAATCATGATTTAGTTCTATAACTATTCTTCAATGTTCCATGCGTCTATCATTAGTATTTATACATAATACACATTACATCTGCGTAAAGGCATTGAGTTTTATTTGCATAAAATAAACTAAGTGCAACCTTTGTTTTTGCCATCGCTTTTAAAATGCTAATTTAACAAAAGAATTATAGTAGAGTGAAACAAGTAATAGTCGCAAGAAAACAGTTCCGTCATTTTTTATTTTTTGTGAAATATGTAAGTATATATTGTCTGAAAGAAATACATACACTATCGTCCATAAATATTTGGTCACTCACAAAAACACTGAATTTTTATGCAGAATCGTATTTTTACAAACGCAGTTGAAGATGTGAAATTATTTACACATTATTTACACACATTTACACTAACGCATTTTTAGAAATTTGAGTAACATTTATTTCCATTGCATTATAAACATATTACCTAATAAAGTATCTATAGTTTAAATTTCTTTTGGTGCAAGTAACTATATCTTAATTCCTTTTATAGCTATAATATATATATAGCTATAACACGAAGAAACCACGACACATTATTGTGGTATTTCTATCGCGTTAGAACGCGTTGTGGTCATCTTCTTTTAACACTCACGATACAAATTTCTTGTTGTGGATGCTTACTTAAAGCCACAACGCGTTCTAGTCGTTTTTTCCTTCATTCAACGTCTTCGGTTTTTCAAATATTGAAAACATTTAACTAAAGCAAAAATACAAAAAGTGTACACTAAATAAATGTATAAAATCTTCTAATGAC
This sequence comes from Eucera pruinosa, assembly GCA_028830335.1. Classification (NCBI taxonomy): domain Eukaryota; kingdom Metazoa; phylum Arthropoda; class Insecta; order Hymenoptera; family Apidae; genus Eucera; species Eucera pruinosa. The sequence goes on along the minus strand of JAMYCR010000002.1, from coordinate 4,111,114 downwards.
AACATTATTGTTTCAAAATACTAAATTTTACCATTTTTGCGAGATACTGTATAAAGTTGGGTTTTAATTTATTTCTGAGAAACCACAACAGCCATTTTCGGTACTTCTTCATTGTATTAATTTGATTGTATGAAAATAAAAATTCTTTAGTATTACTTCCGTTAATGACCGAACGACACGTGGCAAAAGAAATTTGAGTTTTCGCGCGGCATTGAATTGTTTCAAGTATAGATATATCAAAGATGATAGCGCACGCGACGTAGCCGAAGGTTACTACGGTGCTTCACAGAATTACGTATGCGAATCAGATGTATAGTTCTGCACGGCAATATACGCTACAAGATTCTGTTACATGTTATGTCACGTGGTACGTGATCAACCTGTAAACCAATGAAGCTCAAAAACTCGCAGATACACGTTCGACCAGTCATTCATCGCTGTTTAATAAACTGTAACAAAGATAACGCTACATATGGTAACATTCTAGAAACTTTATGGCAAATCGCATTCTTTAATAAAAAACGATATACAAGAATTATAATTATCAACTGTTATTATGTTTCTAATTTATAATATTGGATAAAAATTAAGATTTTCTCATTAGAAATTCGCATTACTATCAACTTGACAGTTTACATTACTAACGATAAGTGATAATTATGTACAACAATTAAAAACCCCTAGTTGTATTTGTGATTATTACAAAATCATCAATATAAGATATTGAAAAATAGTCTATTTAAAAATACCATCGATATTTTAAAAGATCAAATATAAAAAACCGAGTTATTTTATACATTTTTTCGTTTCTTTACGTAAATGTTACATAGTAGTAAAATTATAGATGTTTAAATTTCAATCATTTACATAGCAAGCATTACAAGTATTATCTCTAATTTTTGGATTCATTTATGGATACTAGTTTCATAAGAAACAGTAATTATACAAAATCACTTCGAAAAACGTAACTTAAATCTAGTAATAATTTTTACTTCATACGTATTATTCATACTTTGATTCTAACTTTATAACAATACTTGTTATTTAACAGCTTAATCAAATATGTATCGTAATTAGATGTTAAAAAAGAAATCAAATTTTTTTAGTTTATCTTTTTCTTTAATGACTATAGATAGTTTACTAATCCATCAGACTTATTTTAAAATTACAATTCCTGATCCCAAAATATTACAATAAAGAATTTTTATCTTAGTATATTAAAACTGTTATAACGATTGCGGCACCAAATATTAAAGCACTTTGACATTTAACACACATGAGAACATGTACTATATTGGTGCATACTCGGTTACACGTGTTATGTTGATTGTCGCGAGTGCGACTGTGCCACACAATAACTGCAATCGTACGTTTCCTCTTAGGATTATATGCAATTCGTGTTATGTACTAGAAGTCTGGATTTTTCCATTGATTTATGAGTTTCCGAAATGAAGAAAAGCAGTTCAAGGATTTCGTGCGAAGAAGAACCAAAGTTGTCATGATCCATTTCGCAAAAAAAGAAGGATCTGTAGTGATAACTGTGTTATGCTAGCATTGGTTACGCTTCAGAGATATGAATGTGTTTAGTAATCATGCAATTATAATCTAGGAAAAGAGCACCTAAAGTGTTCGTGATTCTTGCTAATCTTCACCACAATGTATCTAAGGAAGTCGAATAATTTTAATGGAGTACTATATTCACAGGATGAAAGAAAATAACTCTGACACATGCAGTGATTTAAAAGCCTGTTATAGTACTACTGTACGAATTGTTTTTGATACTAGACATCAGAAGAACCGTATGTGATAACTTCAATTTGCAATTATAGCAAGACGAAACGATAAGTTTTTAAAAATGAATCGATTTGAGCAGAACATTTCAATATAAATGTGTATGTTGGACTCTCCTATCCGCGAAGAAAGAGTACATACCCATCATAAACTTTTAATGATAAGCTATACACAGTACAGCATTGGTAACATTAAATTATAATAAATTTACCAACAATAAATTACGATAAAATATTACATTTATACATTTTCTAATTTCCCCTCTTTTCCGAATAAACGCTTAAACTGTACTATGATTTTGACATTTCAGTTTAATCCTCAAAGATCGACGAAATAATAAAAAATGTTTTGTATACACAAACAATTTAAATGTATTTCTACATTTATTTCATAGGAAATATATTAGTGTGTTAAGCAAAATGGATAAACTGCTGGCAACTGAAGACATTAATACTGAATCTGTAAATACAGGAGTTCTACTATATATAATATAATAATAACTAGGTTTCCTTATCAAATCCTTATAAAAAATACAGCTTGTAGATTTCAAATTTCGCATCATTTTAATTAAAAATTATAAGTATACACCATTTTTTATAATTGGATTATTAAAGATAATACGTATATAATTATGAATAATAATTTAATAAAACGTAACGCAATTTGTAGTTTTCAAGGAAAAAGCCACGTATAACATTTAAATAGCTTTTTGCAAATATTGTTATTTGTAAGTATTCATATGCATTCGGTTAAATTTATTCTGGTAATTTTCATGTAAAAGAAAACTTATAGCCTCTGTGATAATGATTACTAGCTTAAACACAATATGCTAAATTGTACTACTACAATATCATTATTCAATATTTTAATGAAATTCTAAAATTTACATAATAAGGAAATAGCACATAAATACCGTAATATCGAAACATGTCAAAAACTTCAAAGTAACCTTGAAAGTAATATGCTTAGTACATACTCCAAAAGGAATATTTCATAAACAACGGCGGAATTATAATTACCGGTTATATTTTGCAACATTAAACAAAATCCAACGTCATTTTAACAGAAATTGTAAAATTTATAATTATCACAATGTTTAACAATTCTGCATTATAGAATCATACAATTTTTTTAAACATATATCTTTTATTTATGACAAACATGTGAACCAAAAACTAAGTAAATAAATACTTCGTACAGAAATTGCAAATAAGCTTAACTTTTTGTTTGGTTTGAATTTATAACTTTTCGAAGCTGTCACGAATTTTTATCTTCTTATTAACGTCCGGGTTTATCGTTTTACACTCATTTGTATTCAGTGCAATACCTTGTGCGAATTGGAAATTTTGGTTGATCAATAAAAACAAGTTTGTCTAGAAATTATTAATTAATTTTGTTATAAACGTTCCTCACATATTTAAAATATTTTATTTTCCCATACTCATTACATGAATTTACGTAAACATTATTAAGCGATCAAATACAATTATTCTTACTTCCCATTAGATTCTTAACTGTTTGATAATGAAGTTTAATGGTTACCAGAGAATGAGTAGCAGTAAAAAAAATTCCATCGATAAATGTAACGTGTCTAAACATAAATAACCATAATATATCACATACAAGTTTTCTTTAAAGAAGGAAATCAGCCTCTGCATTAATGTTTCAGTATATCTGACACGTAATAGAAATCAAGTAAGTCAATAATAAATATATAAATAAATTGTATCAAGGAAATCAAAATAATCTCAAATTGCATTTTACTATCAAATTAGATACATTGTCACATTTTTAAAATTCATTTTGTATGAAATAAAATAAATAGAATTGAATCACTTACAACTTCTGCGTCCATAATCTTGCCAACTGGAAATAGATCCTCGACTCATGTGACCAGCTTCCGGTTTCTTCGATCTAGGAAACAACGATCGCGTGCAGTATGCGATACAGAAAAACAAATCGGTCACGTGAACAAGAAAAACCGAGCAGAGGATCTGTAGCGAAAAGATTCGTTTTGAAGTACCAAGTTAAATTTGCGTCCACGATAGCGCACCTCGTTCATGCAGGTGCAACGCAATTAGTCGTTCTACCAACAATGCAATACGTGAATACGGGCCGACACTTCGAATACAGTTTGTAACCCCCACCTTTTTCAATCGTTACCTTCGCACCACTCCACTCTTTGTCGTGTATAATCCTTTGCTCTTCTTGTTTCCCGATACCTTCCGTTTCCTTCCAAGTACCTCTTCACTTCTGTCTTTAAAAATTCTAAATGGCCAATAAAAAAGCAACGATTCTAACGTCAGTTACGCACATTTAGAGATAACGTTTGTACATAGTATTTTCAATGTTATTCATCTACGTACTTTTCTTTCAATTTTTTATAAAAAGAGGATACGGAAAAAGATATGGTTTGGCTAATGCTTGTGTTATCGAATGTAAAGCAAACATTAAATTTACGATTTCTACTTGAAATAAGTTTTAAGTATAATGATTAAAATGTGTAAAATATCTTTTTGATTAACTTTCAAAATTTATAAAACTGTGATTAGAAGAAATATGACCACACCTTTATAGTGAAAAGATGTAAATTAACGAAAATTCGGCAGAGAATAGTTTCTATTAAATTAATTCATAAATTTTCACGTTTCATTATGTAAATGTTGTGTAATAAAGGTAAAATGAGTAGATAAATTTCAATCATTTACATAACGGACATCGTAAATATTATTTTCAATTTTTTTATTATTTTATGAAGACCATTTTTAGAAGAAGATGTAATTAATTTAGGAACTATTTAAAGCAATTAAATACACCAGAACAGAAATAATAATGAATTTATTAATTATAAATTATGATGCACAGATTACACAGTAACATGAATATGCTTTATTTTACATAATTCAATACGCTAAACAGTATTAAATAAAACAAACACATTTTTGAAAAATTATTTATGTCTTTTGATGTAAATATCATTCATTTAATTTGTTCGACAAAATAATGCATCAATAGCATATCGCAGTGCAAACGAAAATAATATTAACACAGTATGTACGCAACGCAGTCAAAGCGTATTAGAGGAATCATCGAAATTATTGTTTCAGGTCATTCGAAGTGGTTCAATCAAAAGAGGTCAGCAACGAGATCTCGCTAATAGGGTGCTCCTCGTCGAGCACCCTGACAGCCAAAGAAAACATCTTGTCAAGTAACACGAGTGACCCAGCTGCCCCGTAAATGCATCAAGAAAACGTACACAAAACGTACCTACTATCAGTTCCAATTAACACCAAATCGGAAACGAACGCCAAGTCCGGGCCTGAATTGGCGGCTTTTCAACCATTTAACGAATACACAATGGTTTCTGGTAGCAGAATCGGTACCAGACGCGGAGGGAATCACCGAGTAGCTCGTGGCATCTCAATTTCCATTGATGCTTTCGGGATTGGCCATTGACGCTACGCTCCTCATCCGTCACCGACGGATACCATCGTGATTAGGCCCTTTTGTGACGTCTACCGATGGAATTGGATAATGGACGATCCACCGATTACTCAGCTAAGTGGATCTAAGCACTTTGAATCCGTACTTTAGACACCAATCCGCCATGGGGGACACCTATCACGTGATCGTTCACGTTTTCTCTACCCCTTGTCACATTTTTTACGCCTTTTTCTCGTTTCTTTCTGTCATCGACAGGCTGGTCCACTTGGAAAGAGCAGGAAGCTGGAGGGCAGTTTACGAACGACTGCGTTCGGACGCGGTCCTTTTGCATCGTAAGAAGAATATTGGCTCACGGTATCAAGGTCAGGAAGCAGTGGTATCTTCGGGAAGAAGTGGTCAGTCTTAGGTGGCGATATTTTAAAATACCTGAATTACTTCGGTTAGATCGTTGTCTACCGCATGCAAGTACGGACGTGTTGGATAAGGATCGCGAAGTAAGTCGTTGTGCAGCATTTGTGATTGCCAAGTATTAAAATCAAGTAATACTGTGTAATTCAATATTGACTGTCGATCGGTATCAGTGTCTCGAAGAACCTGACTCGTGTTAACAATATAAAGGAAAATAGGGTGCAAAAATTCATGTGTTCGGAAGAATTTGAAATTGCAGCTTTGACGTAATAGCAAATTTTGCTGTAACATCGAGCAGTTACTTATGATTAAGCTGTGAATATTTATGCATTTATAGGAAATTTAAATATACAAAAAAGGACAAAATATATATAATCCCTAGAAACATACATTGCATCCAAAATACAATATATTTTATAATATTTGAGGCATGTAATTAATCTCTACCTAAATTTTATTCCTTTAAGAGCATTTACAAAAACATGAATTTGCATATACATCTGCACTCTACTTATTATTCATAATCAAACAGCAATGATTATATTAATAAAACAGTTTTATTAATTATTAATATTTATTGATTAATTTCCGCGTAAAATATGACTTTTCTTTTTTTTAAATTTTGTTAACATTCTGACATGCTGAAAGTCAACTAAATAATTGTTTCAACTTACTCTACAGGAAAACCATGAGGTGGATAGCAGCTGTCGCAGGGCTTTTCCTGATCTTGGATTTGCCACTGAATACCGAAGCCTTTCCTAGTGTAAGTGTTTTAATTTAGTTCTATATTCACATATGTAACTGCATGCATTCACAATTTTATCAATAAATATGTGTTTTTAAATGCTTAAAATACTTTTAAATATTGATGTCGTTTACAAAAGATAATTGTAACACAAAATGTCAAGAACAAGAAAAATACACGAGTGCATGTATCTTTTACTTTGCATTGTTTCATAATGACAATTGATTATTATATTTCAATAGTAGATATTTTTAACTAAAACAACCTATTTAAACAATTAATTGAAATATTTACAAATAAAGTTTAGCGAAGCCATTATTTCATCTTCGTAAGTATTTTAGTATTTTCTTAATGTTGTATAAGTAATGATATTTTTCGAAAATCTTACTAAAATATAAAATGTTTGATATTGATTTGACCAAGTAAATTATCACTGGCATAGATTAAATGTATTTACACAGCTATATCATCATTTTATGACACTTTCTGTGTATTAGAAATTTATAATACGTGACAAACGCAATATACCACAAGTAACTTCACTGAACCATCACAAACTTCTAAAAAAATTAATATTTAGTAACTAATAATGACTATAGATATAATTTTAAATTTTAATGAGAAAACAATTACTATTAGACTGCGGGTGTTTGTGTATATATTAGAAATTTAAACGCGTCAAAGGGTGTAGAATACACGTAATGTGCAAGAGTATACAAAATAACTAGACTAAAATACGATTTTAAATTAAAGGGTGAAATAAATCTGCATTTAGATTTCACTTCCCTTGTTTTATAAAAAAAAATTATGAAAAAGATTTTCACAATACTCCGCGGTCTAATTATCATTTACACAGTAGAAAGCAATAGCTGTTAAAAGGTAAAAAAGAGTATTTTACAAAAATGTTGTTTATTCATTTGAAGACTATAAGAAGAGAGCTTGATTAGTCCATTCATTTCGATTTTCTGTTTTTTATGTCATTTGATAATTATAGTACAATATTTTAATTATATTATTATTATTATTATTGTTATTTAAGCTATAACATATAACAATTTACCAAAGGTTTGGATGTACAAGAAGGAAAGAAAACTCTTTATCGCCTTAGTTAAGTTGGCCCTTATAAACTATTCCATACAATACTTAACACTAGGCTATATTTAAATCGAGACCTATATCTAATCTACATCTACACTAACCTGAGAGGAGGCACAGTCGCTAAACTCTAATCGTTAAGTAAAAAGGAGTGAACCATTAGACAGTACATGACAAAGCATTAAGCATTCTTTATATAGTCCACCTCATAGTACGAGAGTAAATATGGTACGAAGTTATGTGAAATCAAAGCCTGTCTCTGATAAATGTAAATAGGGCAAAAGTTAAAATGGTATTCTAAACTCTTTGCTTCCTGAAGATTACAGTTTGTGCAGTTCTTCTCTATTTTTAATAAATAGGAAATATATTTCTTACAAACTTCTGTAAACTTGTTCCATGCTAGCCTTAATTGAGTGAAAACCCTTACTACTAGTAATGGTAGACCAAATCTAAGATATTCCTCACAGTATACCAAGTCAATATCGTTTATAAATTTATATCTATCATTAAACGGAGATAGGATAACTCTTGTACTGTCCACGTAGAAGGACAGTATTTTTTCCTTTTCTGCAATAATGCTGCTGATCGGATTGGTTCCTCGGTTATCCCCAAAACCCAGTTTCCGGACCGCATTTTTCAGGAGGGAGAACCAGTTCCGTTTCACCAAATTACGTGGTGATGCGTTGATGGCAATTATTGAATCCAATCATTGTTTCGCATATCTGGTGCTCTTTATGTTGCTCAGTCTTTCTAGCAGACCAATCGTCTTCTTAAGAGACTCGACACTCAATCTGTATAAACATGTTTCCGTTCGGATGGTGATTTTCGTGGGAGCTGGAAAATCAATTTAAGGAATTTGTTCCGCATTCTATCTACAGCATCGGCATGATTCAAGCCCCATATATCAGAGTCATACAACAATCTGGCCACCTCTATTGCGTCAAATAGTATAATTCTTGAATTCCACCATTCCAGTTTTGAAACTATCATCGAAGTCCAGATTGTATACATTGCGACGGTAGCTTTTGAAAGGGCGTGCTGTACAACAATATTAAAGTGGCCTGAAAAGGTAAATCGTATCCCCAGATAAGTATGTTCTTTGACTATTTCCAGTCTTACATATCCATAACTGAAGGGTTATATCCTGCTGTGTCCGTCCCCCTTCTTGAAAACCATTATTTTTGATTTTGAGGTACTTACATCCAGTCTATTTATTTCGCAGTAATTTTGCAAGAATACCAGTTTGTCCTGTGATCAGTTGGATGATCAGCTGTAAGAATAAGGTCATCCTCCATGTTTTTAGCAACTTTGTGGTATCCTCTGTCCATAACAAGTTTGACCGTGTCAGAAATGAATAACGAGAATAAGATCGGACTGAGGGAATCTCCCTGCAGTATTTCCTGAGTGATCTTCACATCTCTAATGGTGTTATTATTGCCCGACCTAACCCTCACTGTTGCTTTTCCGTAAATTGCAAGATTCTAATGACTAGGGAGCTCAAACCGCAAGCATAAAGCTTTCGCCATAATATCTCGTGATCTACTGAATCAAACGTCCTCCTAAAATCTATAAAAGCCGTAAATAACTTCCCTTTTGCTCGTGGAATCGATACAGTTATTTTAGCATTAAGGATAAAAATATTATCTTCTTCCTTTTTTTAATCCATTTTGGCAGTCCATACGTATAACCCCAGTTTCCGCCCATAGATTAATCTTAGCTGCCAAGATTAGAGTGAACAGCTTAGTTATCTCGTTTAAAAGAGGCTACACCTTTATAATTCATGGGATCGTCTTTTTTGGAAATCATTATCATTATCACTTTTTCCCAATTTTTCCACTCGTCCCGTTTCCAGGATTTTGTTAAAAAATGTTACCAAATATTCGATCCAGCTGATAGGGAACTCCTTGTGGAATCTGTTCTGTACCATGTCGGCCCCTGGAGATTTATATGCTTTAATCAGCTTTAACACTTTGAAAACCTCTGGTATGATAATCTCAGCGTCTAATGTGGGATATCTGCAGTCTTAAAAGAACTATATTCGGCTGTAATCGTAGGCTATAATAGGCTTTAATAAGGAATTCTTCCCAAGTTCTCCGATCTCATCAGTATCACGTAGACTTCTCTTCTTATTTTAACGGTATTCACATAGATTTTTCTGGCATTGATGTACTATGCTCTTTTAACGAGGTCTGTGGATCTAGTCTACTCTTTCCTCTTCTGGTATAATGTCCTCATTAACAGCCCACACTCCATATCAAACCAAAGTTTATGAAATCTCTGTATCTTATTTATGGAAGTGACTTTGATCATTCCTAAGCTTCCAGCTACTTGTTTAATTGTATCTATTAACTGGGCGCTTATTTCGTTAACATATCAGGAAGATCGGTGTGTGCCTCCGAGCACCCTGCACTATAGTGTATTCAGGGGCAGTTTCATAGGACCAGTACATTCTCGTTATTGTTTCACTACCTTCTAGTTCGTTAGGGTTGGTTACATTTTGTTTCAGATATAGGTCCATCCTAATCGGCACGTGGCCAAAGAGGCCCCACTCCAGCACTTGAAAGTCCTTGGTGTATATCAAAGCATAGTAGTTTACCCTAATCACATCAACTACGCTCACACCAATATGACCTATGAATGTAAAATTCCCCTCTAGGTCCAAGGGGAACCGACCACTTAATAATAAAAATTCAAGTTCTTCGAATCTCTTTATTGTCAATAACCCGTATCTGTTTGTTATTTTATCGCATGACTGCCTCTCCTCAACAAGGGGTGTGTTTTCAAGCAGCTCCGAGCTTACCGCATTCCAGGTGCCAATTCTTGAGTTGAAATTTCTCCCCACAATAATAGGGCACTCATGCAGCTCGATCAATTCAGACAGAAGGTCTTCCAGGATACCTAGTCTACCTAAAACATACGTCACATTTAATTAAACACTTATAATTACAAGTTTCACAGTAGCTATTGCACAAAAAGTCTATCCATGGAACTTTAGTGTCTGTAATATCTTTCGAATTGACTAAGTTTTTATTCTATAAAAAGAGCAAGCTTTCGCTGGGTTTGCTTAGGGCCGTCTTTGGATATTGTAGCAACGATAGCGATTTATTAAAAATCTGATAGATAAGGTGAAAGGTTGATAGTGCTTTTGATGCACCAAATTTCACTGATACCTAATATTGCACAATCGCCTAAAGCTTCATTCCACTCGTCTACCGTGAGATGATAGAAGTTATGTATACCGTTAACATTTCAAAACATCACTGACAGATTCAAGCAACATTTCATTCCCTGTAATTGCTCACTCAAGGATGAAGACGAGATTATAAGCTTTAGAATATTCTAATTATCCATAGCGAAAGGGAGTAATTTTCGATAGATTACGAGTTATAAGCATTGTTATAATACGTATACAGGGAAATAACTTGACACGTCCGTGTAAAACAGGCGAATGATATGATAAGTCCACAATAAATTTAAATGCTCTATAATTTTACTGAAGAATGTTGGTTTCACTGAATGTGTGATAAAGAAAATAATAGAACAATAAATAATTAATACTAAAATTTATTATTAGTATTTTCATCATTATTAATATTACCATGTCATTTCAACCCTTTATTTTCATGATAGTAACTATACTTACATAATTTTTCCGTCCTTATTCGTATAAGAATCATGGTATATTAATCATAACTGTTTTATTTTTACTATATTTTAAGTATAACTTTATGTTCTTCTATAAATTGTTTGAAAAAAAATTATTAGAGTACCTGTTGCATTAAGTTATTCTGTAAACTTTTTTAACAACATAAGAAGAAACTCTTGTATAAACCGAATATCAAATATCAAAACAGTTTTATAAATATGGAACTGATTATAACGTTTTGGACTTTAAAATTGCTCTCCGCTAAACTTACGAAACTATGGCTTATCAAGTCTTTCCCCTGTTGGCTTCATTTGTATAAAACAATCATATTATTTGGAATATAAAAATATTATTATAAGAACTTGAAATAAAGATCATAATATTTCATAAAATATTTTGCACAGTAAGAAGAGATCGTGACGTACAACAATCTGTTTCGTTTCATTTCGCAGCTATCATCGAAATGGAAACGAAGTATAGATCTGAACGACGTCTACCACTTTAGAGTACGCCAACACAGATTACCATCGGAAGTAATACCGGTCAGCTATCACTTGGAACTTGAACCTTTTATTGGAAATGACAAATTTAAAGGTCGAGTTCGGATCAATGTCACTTGGACAGATACTAGTGATACAATTACTCTAAATGTTCACCCAGACCTTGCAATTTCAAAGCATAGTGTTAGAATTACGGAGGGGTCCTTCAAGGAAAGGTGAGTAAATGAAATAATATGCAATAATAATACTGTTATTAGTAATAACATTTCTACATAAGTGATATAGTAAAAAGAAGTAGAAAGTGCATAAGAAGAATATCAAATAAAAATACCAACTTCAAAAAACATAGATAGGTTGCAATTGATACTAGAACAGCTAGCATTAAATATATACCATTTCTAATTTCTTTAATATTTAAATAATTAATTAGCAAAAATAACTTTCACTACTTCAATATTGCATTACAAGAACTTTTAATGCTTCGCACTAATTTATTCATTCTTACAATGAAACTATTCAGAACATTTCTTGCAAACAGGTTGCGTTTATTACAAGAAATTTGAAATCCGTCAGTTTTACAGATTTGATTGTTAATACATGTTTGTAAATACTTCATTTTTAAAATAACTATCTGAAAATGTATAAATCACCAATGGATGATAGCATACATTTAAAAATTATTATCATTTATTTTGTGTTACATCGATTTGCGTTACAATAATATGAAACCATTCTTACAAAATGTAACCACTGGATACAATTTACAATTGTATAATTATACAAAATTCAATTCAGTATTATACAATAGTAGTCTAAGACGCTTGAGATTCCTGAAAAGAGAAATAAGCACTTTTCTGGGTAATATAAAGATATTAAAGGGCAATATAAAGGTATAATCACAAACAAGGTATAGAATAGACCTATCATATTATGGGACTTCATATCATATGGTCTGAAATTCCGACATCTAAAAAAAATCGGAATTTTCGAAAGAATATCTTCCTTGTTCTTACCTAAAAAGGAATGTGAATAAATGTAGAAGCAAACGCAAAGCTATAAATTGTATGTAATCGAAAATATAAAAATGGAAGTAGTATCGAGGGCTATGTAGCCCTTGGATCGTGTGACAAAAAGATACATTGGATGATAGATCTATCCTGTACCTCGTCTGTGGTATAATACATTTATTGTTATATATCCTGTGGATTTATCATAAATGTTTCAATTAATAGAGGAAGAAAACTAGAGCATTAGTGGAAATCAATTAATCACAGTTATAATTATAAAATGTGAATATTTGTCTCTAACTTGTTTTTTTAATAAAATTCATTATCTTTTATTATCATAGCGTTTGAAATAGCTTAAGTTATTTAAAGATTCAAACAACACATTTCCTTATAAGTTACTAATAAAACTTAATAATCATAAAAAAGATTTACATTATAAGAGCAAGTATTTTATGAAACATTTTGTTACATAATAAAAAAATATTTTTTTAATTCTACACAAAGAAGGAAGTCTAAATATTTAGAAACAAAAAATATGACCCAGGTCACCTTCATATTTACCGACACTGCAAAAGTAAATATAAATGCAGATAATTTTAAAATATTAAACTTGAAATTGATTTACGTTTTTTCTGTTTAGTCAGAAAAGAACAAAAATTTGATGTATTTTAACATTAAACATTGATTAAACCAAGCAACCGATACAAAATATTCGTATACGTACATACACATAGGTATTTGTCTACGTTGATTTGCGCATTAGTTACAAATGAAATAATTTCTCGCTAATAATATTTCTACCAATAAATATATTAATATTATTTATTTAGCTAGACAAAGAAATTCGAAATAAAATTTTATTAAATTGATGTTACACGTGACGGTGATTACATAGTATTCGTAGTAACGAATTTTCAACCTTATACTCTTTATTGTTTTTTAGAAAATTATTGTAAAAGTAAGATTCACGGAAACGCTTCATGAAACCATATTTAAAAGTATAATTTAAAGTCTATATCAGGGGTGAACAGACCTCGTCGCGATAGGAGCCATATATCGCCTTTAACAAATACTCCAGACTTACATCTTCCAATTAGCATTACTAGTTACCAATACTTATTCATGTTTAAATTACCAACTACGTAATTGAAACTCGTGTATAATTCGTGTATGCATGGCACTATATGATAAACTGCGCACACTTACAGAAATATTACATACATATGTCAAGTTTGTAAAAATAAAATGTGTTAGGTTAAACCTAACAAAAAATGAAAATTCGTGCGCTTTTATCTTATTACATTCAGTTATATCTTTTGTATAAAAAATTAGTCTCATACTTCAATTGACTATTAATTAATAACAACTTAAAGGAAAATTCGTTAAGAAATTAATAGGACTATTTCAAAAATCTAAAAAATATCATGCAAAATACACTTCAAAGGGCATGAACTTGTATTGCAAACGGTAGTGGCCACTGTTTAGAATTGTTTTCCAAATTTAATTTTTAAGCTTGATTAAATAATATCGACGCATGTTACGAAGACTAACTGGTATCATTTTTCTTACAAAGACTGGCACATTAGATTTTATAACCGCGAAAAGTAGTACATTCCGATTTTCGCGACGAAGACTAGCATATTTTCGTACGTTGCGACGAAAAGTAACACGTTGTACTTGTTTGTAGCGAAAAGTAACATTTCTTACCATTCTACCGCGGCAGACTAACGCGAATCGCTTTTAGCCGCACAAAGTAGCATGTTTCGCTTTTACTATAAAAAACGACATATTAAAATAGGTTCCTTTGGAATATATTACAAAAATAAAATGGCGAACTTTTCTCTTAAGTGAAACAACTTTTTTAATAAAGAAAGAAAAATTATAATAAACAAACGGTTTAATTAATAATATCTTTAGAAAATTCAGTGTACACTGGGGTATCCTATAACAAACGGTTATAAGGAACGTTTTTTCATTAAACCAAAACGTCCAGAACAGCTGTGTATTCTATAACGAACACAGAGAAGATAAAATAAGCCGTTGTGCTGATTATCCCACTGTCTTCATTATCCTGGTAACGAAACAACCGATAATCGGAATCTTTCAGTATTACTCATGCAGAGTAGTATTAGAGCTTGGTTAGTTAGGTACATAATATTGATCTAGTTCAGAACTATTTAAACTTCTTCATGCGCGACCGCCTTTTGTCAAAATAATTGTTTCATATTATTAGATATTAATTCAAACTCCAATAATGTATATTTTGCAGTAAAACAATATTGAAATCATCCAATATTATCTTTGTATTTTTATAACTCTTTGTTACCTTTTTGGCTTCTGTGGCAATAATTTTGTAGCTCACTGTATACATTGCTATCCTATAATGAACGGATCCTATAACGAAGAAAATTCTGAAACAAATTAATTCGTTATAAGTACGTACCTCACTGTATTCTTTTGGGATAAGACCTTTGCATCTCATTGATAATAATAAATCTACATTTTCTTAACCACTTGACGCACAAGCCCACAAGTATCATGAGCTCGCTTCAATCATGTTCTTGTCTCCAATTATGCTATTACACTGTGCAACACGAATTTGGGCCTCTAATAATGAATAGACAATTCTCGTAGATTTTTGTGCGCTGAATACGAATCCGCAAACCGTTTTCCTCCTACACGTACAGTTTTTGAGAAATTTTATTTTGAAAAAAAATGCAAATTTTCAACTTCGAAATGATTTTGTGGTTAAACGATAAGAGTTTTTCGGTTTCAATCAACGCAGAATTATTCTAGGAACTCTCCCAAATAAAATGATATAAGTTATTGTTACATCCAAGACATGTAAATATGTTTAAACAATGATCAAAGTGAAAATGACACCCGAAACGCAGCAATTTTCGCGGATATTCTTCAATTTATTTTCAAAACTAAAGCTGTAGGAGGGAATCCAATCACTCCACGCGATAGAGCAGACATTTTTCCTACGGAAACGACCAAAGAATACTGTTGGCCCGCTTTTGTTTCGAATACAGAATCAAAATAGTTTGGCAAAACGCGTGAGACCGGCAGTGATCCTCATCGCCGGCCAGCGCCTCTCCTGTCGCTCAACGTAAGAGAACCGACAAACGCGTGCGCCGCTCCCATTTAGATACAGCATTGTACTTATTATTTATGTATTATTACTTTTTTTATCTATGAACTATTTGTTGACAAAAATACGAATTTTAAAGTATATATACCTAAAAGTGCTTTCTTCTTGCCTGACGTTTATGTGACCCTTTTGCCTCCCTTTTTAACTGCCAACAGTAATCTGCTAACATTGCAGCACTATCTTATCCATAATAGCGGTTTTCTATCACAGATATACCTATAGATACATAATATTTCAACTGCATAAATTCTCACATTGACACTTCGTATATTAAGACACAGATATATTGATACATCATTCCATTTATGAAAACGTCTGTTAATTTAAAATAAACAGGATTTCCGTATTTTCGAAAACAGTATAAGAATGATCTGTCTTCGCTAATATAATTTCTAGTTTATGTAGCAGCGTCAAACAATTTAGCTATCTTCAGTACATTAAAAAATAACAGACTGTGTACACCTAGCACGACCAGCATGTGCATTTCGCATAAATATATTCTCAATAAGAATCAAACACAAAAGTCCAATGTTTTACGTGTAACTGTCGAAGGATTTATGATAGGGTCAAGCAGCTTCACGTGTTCCAGACACGTTGATTTCCATTATTGCTTCGAATTCCAACGAAAACACATCTGAAGAAATCGATGAAACATCTTCGTCAAAGGGTCACGTTCATTTCATCAATCAAGCTGATTTAAATGACTTGGTACGTGATTTAAATTTACCAAAAACAGGCGCCGAATTATTGGCTTCTAGATTGCAACAATGGAATCTTCTTGCACCAAATACACATGTTACGCATTACCGTAAAAGATGTGAAATATTTAAACCATATTTTCTTTCGCAACAAAATTTATGCTATTGCCCTGATGCTGATACCTTATTGAAAAAATTAGGTTTTAAACATACAGCCGCAGAATGGAGACTTTTTATAGATTCCTCTAAAAAAAGTCTAAAAGCAGTTTTATTGCACAATGGCAACACTTATCCTTCTGTGCCAATTGCATACGGTATAAGAATGAGGGAAACGTACGAAATTTTTAAAATGTTATTAAATAATATAAATTATAAAGAATACAATTGGCACATATGTGGTGATTTAAAGGTCATAGGTTTATTAATGGGACTTCAAAGCGGCTATACAAAATATTGTTGTTTTATGTGCGAATGGGACAGTCGGGCAAGGTCAGACCATTACAAAGTTAAGAAATGGCCAATGAGAAGAAATTTCAATCCAGGAGAAAAAAACGTAAAATATCCTAATTTAGATGATCAAAACAATATATATTTACCGCCATTACACATCAAATTAGGAATTATGAAAAATTTTGTAAAAGCCATGGACAAAAACGGAGCCGCATTTCAGTATTTAAAGACAAAATTTCCAGATTTATCAGAGGCAAAGATAAAAGAAGGTATCTTCATAGGACCGCAAATACGAACACTAATGCAGGATACACAATTCGATTGTAAAATGGTACATGAAGAAACAGAAGTATGGAATGCATTTAAAGAAGTGTGCACACATTTTCTTGGGACACATCGATCACCGGATTACGCCCAAATAGTAGGAAAATTAATTAAAGCCTGCGAAAAATTGGGATGCAATATGTCCCTCAAAATGCATTTCCTACATTCGCATTTGGACTTCTTCCCTGAAAACCTTGGTGACGTAAGTGACGAACATGGCGAACGATTTCATCAAGATATATCTGTGATAGAAAACCGCTATTATGGAAAAGATAGTGCTGCAATGTTAGCAGATTACTGTTGGCAGTTAAAAAGGGAGGCAAAAGGGTCACATAAACGTCAGGCAAGAAGAAAGCACTTTTAGGTATATATACTTTAAAATTCGTATTTTTGTCAACAAATAGGTCATAGATAAAAAAAGTAATAATACATAAATAATAAGTACAATGCTGTATCTAAATGAGAGCGGCGCACGCATTTGTCGGTTCTGTTACGTTGAGCGACAGGAGAGGCGCTGGCCGGCGATGAGGATCACTGCCGGTCTCACGCGTTTTGCCAAACTATTTTGATTCTGTATTCGAAACAAAAGCGGGCCAACAGTATTCTTTGGCCGTTTCCGTAGGAAAAATGTCTGCTCTATCGCGTGGTGTGATTGGATTCCCTCCTACAGCTTTAGTTTTGAAAATAAATTGAAGAATATCCGCGAAAATTGCTGCGTTTCGGGTGTCATTTTCACTTTTATCATTGTTTAAACATATTTACATGTCTTGGATGTAACAATAACTTATATCATTTTATTTGGGAGAGTTCCTAGAATAATTCTGCGTTGATTGAAACCGAAAAACTCTTATCGCTTAACCACAAAATCATTTCAAAGTTGAAAATTTGCATTTTTTTTCAAAATCAAATTTCTCAAAAACTGTACGTGTAGGAGGAAAACGGTTTGCGGATTCGTATTCAGCACACAAAAATCTACGAGAATTGTCTATTCATTATTAGAGGCCTAAAAAAAAGTTAAAATTTGTTGCACAGTGTTATTGTTATTATTAATTTGCACTTTGGTCGCGTCTTCCTTTTTTGCTTTCTCTATTTTAGTTGAACACCATTAAAATCGCAGAAAATATGATACAATATTAATATATGTACAATAATTTTATTGTTGAAGACATTTTGTAATGTATACCTATGTTCTAATATCTTAATTTTTAAACATAATATTCTTCGCCGCGGAGAAATGCTACTGTTCGTAGCGAATTGTGAAACGTGCTTCTTTTCGTAATATAATGAAACATGTTAGTCTTCGGAAAAAATGGAAACGTGCTACTCTTATTATAACAATATTTTATCTCCGTTAGAAACTATTTAAAAGCTAAATATGGGAACGAATTTTGAAGCATTCCATATTACGAATTATAAATCTAATCATTAACAATAAATTGCAAGTGAAGAAGAATAAAGATAATAAAGGAGAGAAACGTAGAAACAAATAACAATCGAATTAAAACTCATAAACTTTTAGCATACTGTATTCATTTGTAAAACAGATCAGAAAATTATTCCTTGAAACTAATACTTGATTATTAAAAAACAAAAGATCACTAGGTTTGCCACTGCTGGATGTAAACGTCGCAAGGGTCAACCTTCCTAATTCACGCAAACCTTGGTACACAATTCATCTTGAACAGATGCTGAATGAAGGTAGCACCTGCGAAGTAGATATCAGTTTTACCGGGAACCTTACCACCGATAACACAAGTGGTTTGTTCAAAAGCGAATACTCCGACACCAACAGAGAGAATCAGTAATTACAATCTCAATGTTTTATTCGCAGCATGAAAGAAAAAAAATTCTATTAATTTTTGTTTCCTTCTTCAGACCCTTCGTGGCTACCTATCTCAGGGTGGTTCACGCACAAAGCGTGTTTCCTTGTATGGATGAACCCCCTTACAAAGCTACTTTTAAATTGAGCGTCTTGCATCCAAAGAATATGACAGCTCTTTCAAATACCCCACTAGAAAGCAGTACCGAAGTGTAAGTAGCTTTCAATATTAATGTATTTATATTTATCTACTATATCTATAACGTTCATCATATCTATTTTAATTGCAAATTATTATGTGGATATACGCAGGAACAGATTTAGGTATAGGCTAAATAGACTATAGACTATTAAAATAATTATAATTAAAAAAATATATATAAATATAATATAATCTTATATATTTATATATTATATAATATTATATATATATGTAAATATATATATATAAATATATATATATATACATATAATATAATAAGCGGAAACTTATTAGCTCAATAAATTAGTTGGATTCATTATTTCATACATTCCACATAAAAGCAAAATTATACTTATCTTACTATGATTTCCTTTCTACTTAGAGAAGAGGAGCCAGATTTAATTTGGGATCATTTTGCGGAAACACCACAAATGTCAACATCTCAATTGGCCCTAATAGTGTCTGACTTCGAGAGCATCTCGCCTACGGAGGAAATCAATGAAATGGATGGACAGAGGCTTGAGATTAAGGTGTGGGGTCGAAAGGAATACTTGAGCTCCTTACAGGACGTACCTGACAAGGTTGTCAAGATTATGAATTATTTACAAGAATACTTCAACAGCTCGATTGGTTTACCGAAACTGGATCTAGTAGCAGTTCCCTTCTACGGCGCTGCTAAAGCATCTGACAGTTGGGGCTTGATGTTCTTTAAGTATGTACTGTTTTACCATACTCTTACTAAGCATTACAAATTTTATAGTCTACAAAGAAGATTTTAGTAACTATAATTTAATTAATTATACGGAGTGGGGCATTTAAAGAGGAACATCTTAATATTTTTGCTATTTATAGTCGTATGAGAAAGCTTCTTAGGACAAAGTTACACTGTTTTAAGGAGCATATGTAATGGTAAAGGTGAATCTTCTTTAAGGTAATTTTTTTAAAGGAATTTTATGGTCACTAGGGTTCTCTGAAATGACATACTATGTTTTCTCATCAGCACGTAATAACCACACAAGGTCATTCAAGATCGCCATAAAGATTTATATGATTAAATACGCAAGTTCATTGCCTATTACTTTTAAATTTAAAAAACAAATGCTATCTCAATGGAAAACGTGGCAAATTACGCAAAATGTCCTCGAATTCCAATGTTCTTTCTGATGCAGAAGATATTTAAAGAAATGCTTTGGCTATAACGAGAGTAGGATATCACAATACTTTATCTAGTATTATTACGTTTACAGTCAATGTTACCGCAATGAGTACAAAAGCGCACGAATGTAAAGATTGTATGGAATGTTGACAAATTGAATCAATGGATTGCTAAGGTCAGGTACACTGTTACCGGCAAGATGAGGATTAGAAAGAATAAGTCTATGGCAACCTTGAATAAGCTCGTATGGTATCACTCTAAAATCGTCTCAGCAGCAGCAATTATACGCTGTTTAAAAAAATATAGTATTCCATATAAAACAAAAACCCTAGTAATATTAAAGATTTAAAAAAAAATGACCTTAAAAAAACTCACCTTTATCATTACAAAAAGCTCCTAAAAAAAGTGATTATTCTGATAAGTTTTACCATAACATTATAAATCAGAAAGATATTCATGTGTTCCCATGTAAATGTCCGACCTTGTATATTTGCCCACGAACAATAAAAGTTACAAAAATAGATGATTATACTGAGTTGTTCCGAAAATTTTTAGTGATTTGAATAAGTTCAATATTAAATTCTGTCCTGTGTTTAGCGGGATTCGAATGGATTTATTTCCTACGAATTGTGGTTAAGAGACCTTTCTATTTAACGCTCTAAAAAATACATGAACTTTGAGAATTCTTTTTATCTAATATGTATTGTAATGAGAAAAATGCTTACGCAACGTACACTACTACTCCTCAAGAAATGGAATTATAATCAGTATGAATTTCTTGGAATAGTGAACCTATTTTTGTAAAGATAATAGAACATAAGTAGTAATTCCACTTGTAAGAAGTTTGTTTTATACAAATTTTTTAACACTTTTAAATATAAAAAAAAATATTGTAGGGGATAATAATCGGAGAGTATTTGTAATGGTGAAATTAGTAACTATTTATTGAATACAGAATGACTAATACTAAACACCGCACGATGTGCTACGCTATTGTCTCTCGCTACGACTGCTCACGCTCAAACTCTCTTAAAGACTAACTTCACGCGTCGCATTCATCATTCTAGACACACACGCATTCACACACTCTCACACTTTGGGGACGACCACCCGCACTTTCACTCAAATCTGGAAAACACACGTTTTCAAGCCCGTAGGCCCTTTCCGCAGGGTCCCAGACATCTCACTCCGCACATCGTTCATTGGCACCAGGCATACTTCATACATTCACACGCGCACTCGCCATCCCACAATATTCATTTTTAAATTCTTTAATTTAAATTAGGTTGAGCATAAAAACTATATATATCATTTAATACATAACACCAAAACGCAAAGTCAATTGATTTAATAGTTTTTAAGATACCGTGTACACCATCTTGAAAAATATAGTTAGTAACATTGAAATGTGGCGAACATAAAATTAAAAGAACCATATCTTAGTTCCTACATTGCCTGATTCAGTCTTAGAACTACACGTGAGCCAAATGATCCAGTAAATCCTTTTAATACAATGTAAAAGGGTGGAAAGAGTTGTTCACTTGCAGATGTAATAGGAGCGATGGTATAACTGTGAGTCATGGAGGATAAAGGACTGGATAGTGGCCTCGATCGTTTTCATTCTGAGAATAGACAATATCCGTCCAGAGTGTAACTCCAAATTAAAACTGCTTTCATCTGCATTTTAAATTGATTCTTCACCGATGGTAACGATGTATGGTTTTACCAATTCAACGAACTCTTCGGCGTTTCGACGTCTAGTTCCAATATCACTAATCGTGGTGGTAGATCGCGTTTGAAATTTCGTTATATCACGCGATAAAATGCAAACTTTTTGTTGGACTCGCATTAACAATTACATAATAAACTACATACACATATAAGTATAAAAGACAGCATAGCTGGTCATCACATTTCGTATTACTTTGTTGTTAAGAAAGACACAGATTCACTACAGTAAATATACATATATACTGTTTGTTATATATAACTCGGATGTATATATTTACTTATGTATTGCAATTCAAGCACGACATTGTAGAAACGACAAGACGTTTTGGTCTACGTTCGAATATTAGAGAGCTCGGATAATTGAAGTTCTACTGTATTTGATATTAATGATGATTTGACGAAAAAATAATTTGATTACAGGGAAAGTGAACTAAGTAGCCCATCCATTTGGAATACAGCCTACGAACTAATTTATCAATGGATCGGTCAATATATCACACCATTCCGTTGGAGTGATGCACCAGTTAACAAAGCACTCAATTCATTCTTAGCTTCAATGACGACGGTAGATGTATGTGTTACGATTCCTGTAAACATAAGCGTCGAATTGGAAAAGTAATGTATTTGTTGCAGCTCGATCCAGACGAAATGAACGGAAAGTGGCCAATGACTATGCTATATTGTCTCTACTATGAATTTGGAAAGTTTGAACCTTTCTCCAGAGTCGGCGGGATCAGGAACGAAGCTACATCAGCCAAAAGTAAGTTTCAATAAGTTATCTTCTTGGTATTGTGTATACATTGCTAAGTGATAATTAAAAGTTTCGGAAGATGAAGATGTTAAATAACATTTTTTGTAATAATTCAGTTGTTGTGGTAATGAAAAATGATATGAGGTACTTTTTTAAACAAACAATTCATTTCACTTTTTGCTATTACTGAATAAGGAAAGATAGAGAAAATAAGGAACGTATGGTAGACAAGCTGCATGCTTACAGAATAACTTTGAACTCAATTTACTCGAAACTTAATCCTGCTATTCTCGTCACTTATTTCACTTATATAGATTATATGAGTATTTTATAGTTATATTGACACTATGAATAAGAATATTATATTATAGGAAAAATATTGTTTGAATGGAATATAAGAGAATTTTAAATAACAAATCATAATATTAAAAAGAGATACTTAGAAACATATCTGTATAACGTAATACTCATTTTAGGTTTAAATCCATCCAGGATTAAATTAATAGGTACAATACAATTTGAAGCACAAATTTAATGATATTATCTTTAATACATAGTAAAATACAACATTCAGGTATTCAATCAAATGTCTTCATAGTAATTACTTTAATCTGCATACATATATTTTTTTAAATATATTTTAAAATTGTATATATAGGATAAGTTACGTAACTAGAACAGATACATATCATGATTGGTTAAAGATAAGGAACGTAAGTAGTAGAGATGAAATTTGAATTGCATAAAATAAACATTCTGTACCTTCATTATTGTCAAAGTACACATATCTACACTCTTTTTTAAATGACAGCTCATATCATTTTTCTTTTTACGTAAATCAACTCTTCTCTTCTTTCATATACGATTACCGTATAAATTAATATTTTATGAAATAATTCGAAATTATCTATAAGACATAAATTTATTAAATATTATTAAATGTTTTGCCACCTTATTATAAACGATGTAGTATTAGCTTTTCTAAAATTTTACTTGTTAATTTGCATAACATGAAAGTGTTGTTGCATTTAAAAAATATATACTTATACTATTTTAACTGCATTTACACAAAGCCTGAAGTCGTACAAAGATGTTAAACCATTCAATTCTTTCCTACAATTTTTTTCTAGTCTTAATTAAACGAAGGTATGATCCATTTAAAAATTTAACACATTCTCCGTACACATAATTTCCATCCGTTGTTAACTTTGCAAACATTTTCACTTTTGTTAGCATCCGTCGCTAACACGTTTTATGACATGGACGTGCCGAATAGGCTATTTTTGAGCTTAGGATTTCTGTAGTTATTAGCTTGTGATTTCCAGTAAATTATATCCTGGCGAGAGAAGGTTTAGGTGTACAACCCTCGAGTTTTAGAAATTCACTACTCTCGTCCTCAATAGCCGTGGCCGTGCCATAAACAGGGAAATTCCGAAGGGTTGTTGGACACGTGCGTGTAACGGTTAAGAGACCGAAGATCCACTACCTAGACGAATTTCCCCCAACGTTGTTGAACGTCTTCGCCCACACGAGCACCGCAACATCCCTCTCCAAGTGAGCTCGCTAAGGGCGCAAAGAGGAGTGTCCGCGTTTAGTTAGGTCCGCTGATTGGTGACTGCCAAAAATGAGAAGAAACCAATCAGCGGACAATTTAGAAAATAGGAGAGTTGGCGATCAACAGCAAAGATCGGCAACGACACTCACAATGTAACACTCAGTAAAGTAAGAGCTTCATGTGTCACTTAGGACCCTGAACACAGTAAAGTACATAATTAGTTAGAAACACGCTCAGTGTCGATCAGGACACTGAACACAGTTAAGAGTTAGCCAGCAACACCTTCAGTGTCACTCAGGACACTGAATAGAGATCGACATCAGACACCACCGCGATCAGTTGCGAGTCAGAGCGCAACAAAGTCATAGCACTTAGGCTAGACTCGAAAGAATTAACCGGCACTCAGGCTGGCGAATAACAATAGTTGCCGGAGAATCAGTTTTCGGGTGGTCCTTCGAGCAACTGTCAGTAGGCACGTAATATGCAATATCCAAGGACACGAAAGTCAGTAGTCGCATCCCTAACATCTTTCATTATAATTATTTACCAATAAATTTTTTCTTTTAGGTAGTCTTAAAAATTCAATTGCTTTAGGTTGTAAATGGAATTCGTTTATATTTCAAGAAATTTTAATCTCCCTTTAGATTATTTTACATTGCATTGTATGTACAAACGTATTACCAAAAAGATATTAATGTTTTAGATAGATAGGTTACAGTTTTTTAGGAGCAAGTATATATTACAGATCTCTTCTATGGGTTTACAAAATATAACATTGCATGACAATGTAAATAAAACTTGATTTACAACAGTAATATGTCAAAACAATGTTACAATAAAAAAGAAATTGCCTGTTGAAACCTAGAATACGTTTTACAGTAAAATCTTGCAATAGTAAATACATGTATATATCTTAAAAAATACAAGATGTACGAACGCATGAGAAACTACATTTGTAATTTCAAAAACAATATTCATGTGCACTGATTCAGCAGTAATATTCCACAAATCAATGCATTCTTTCCCTTTTAATAAACAAAGTATTATGTTCATGACATTTTTAAAACATGAAATTACATTGTAGAATATTTAATATGTACCTATTACAGTTAAATTTCAAAAATTAAAAAATTTTAAATATATAAAATAAAGGCACAGTAATAAAATATGGAAAATATATATATATGATGTAATGAGTTTTGTGATAATTACAAAATATGATGCAATTATAATAAAGTAACATTTATTCTGCAGTGTGAAACATTTACTAATTCATCACACTATTAAAAGTGAATTACCATGTAATTAACTCAACGAAGTGTTTCTATTACATAAAACTGATTATGCCACTTTTTCTCGTTGCAGCGGAACTGCTATTCAGGATGTTCAACTACACCCTTGGCGAAGATCTATTCCGAAAAGGCGTTAGAAATTTCATTCACCTAAAATCGAAAGAGTAGTAATTGTTTTTATCTATCAGCTGGGAAGCAAACTTTAAATGCACAGCTAGCTAAATTCTAATAAACTATATCATTGATGAATTATATCATAACGGCTACAAAAATTTTAGTAATAGTAACAGATACTTTCATATGCCATACGAAGAAGGCTAGAAATGAAAATTTCTTTTATAATCTTTTTGATTGCGAACCCGTATTGAGTAATTCTCAAAAATTTTCAAAAAATTACAGTTTTAAATATCTTCTCTATTATCTAAAATAATGTTTGCAAATAATTTGTAAAAGTCATTGAAGAGCTTTTCCTTGTATGTTAACATAATATTTTGCATTAACATTATGATTTAATTAAATTTTACAACTCACAAAATTTTAAAAATTTTCCAAAAATTATTAGATCTTTGTGATCACACATTTCATTCTACCGCTTTTTGTACATAATTATGTGCTTGCATTCTACTAATAAGCGCAATCGTACAATTTATCAAATTCTTAAGGAGGAAAGGAAAAAATATTTTTACGTAATAGATAGAAGAAAAAATTCATAAAGATTTTTTATTAAAACTAAACTCAAATCGAAAATTTTATAATATTTAAAAAAAATAATGTAGCAAAATAAATTTAAATCATTTAATTAGTATTTTATTTGTACTTAATGAATTTGAGCTTGGAGGTACAAGAAAATTTTGTTAGTGAAGAAATAATATTGATTGGAAAACGATTCAAATGATTTAAAAAAGACAACGGGTTCGAGAAGTCTAGTCGTAATCAATTGTAAAAAATATGTAAATATATACTTTCAAATCCAGTATGTGTCTATAACTAAAAGTATTTCAAGAAAGCCTAGATTATTTGAAGTTTATACTCTAAAGTTGCATGAATTTTTTTCAGTATCTACTACGAACAAAATATAAAACATATACCTCTAGAAACATTTTATTCTAAAATATTTTTGTTTTAAAACATATTAAAATAGAAGTATTATTGGAACTTTCGTATAAGTTCCTCTATAAATTTTATAGATTAACATTTAGGTATTCTACTAAAATATAAATCGCTTTTTAAAGACATTGTTTCCCGGCTATTCATCTCAACTTCAATTTCTATTCAACTGTATTTACTTATTAAATACATTTTTGTTAGAAATAGGCGAACCTTCTACGCAGATGACATTTACAGTCGATTAAATGATGTAGCGAATGAATCCAACATTTTGCCAGAAGGATTGACAATCAACAGCATCGCGGGACCGTGGACCTATCGAGATAGAGTGCCATTGGTCACGGCCATCCGTGATTATGAAACCCACACGATTACATTTAGCCAGGTATGTGTACCTGTTACGTTCGTAATCTTATCGAGCAAAAACGTTGTTCTCTTCAGGGACGCGTAAACAGAACGATAGTATGATTTTCACACGGATAAACCATCGATGAAGAGGAAACGCGGTACTGAATTTATTTTTTAGCGCGTTGAATGAAGTCGATTCTCTTCTTCCATAAATAGTAACGATATGCATCAAAACCAGAGAAAGAATATATATGTATTGATGAATAAAAGTAGTAAAAAAATGTATGTAGTTATTATATATTTAATATAGCTTTTAAATTTGTGTTTAATGAAATTCAAATTTCGATTGATGGCACCATATAAATTCTGAAAACACTTTTTATTTGTAATATATGATAGTATTTTTAATTAATTTATGCATATTCGTGTGTCTCTATTTTCCTAAAAGAAACAATGACATTTACTTTCAATACATCTTTCATATGGTCGTGATTTAAACCGGACGGATGCGCAATTTATCGTACAGACGTATCAATACAATGAGAAATACACTGCCCTTGAAGACAAAAAAATGCTGTCCCATCTTAATGGTCGTATAGTATAATTAAAATGAAAACTTTAAAGCTGATAACCTCACTTACGAAATGCATTTACATATTGCTGTAGGTCCTTGATGATTACGTTAATATTAACAAATACTTTAGTCCTTGAAGTTACGTTGTTCGACTGCTATTAAAGAAACATCAAGGCGAATAATCAATTTATATACCTAGTTTATATATTTTCTACACATTATGTTTTTTATGCAAAAATTGCAATATGTACAGCAATATTGTCTTGTAATAAATACTAATAATTATACGCTTCTCAATATTTCAATATTTAAAAGCAGAAATTTACTTCTTCTCATTATTTTTGTCAAATCGTTTCACTTTTTAAAATGTAATCATTACAAAATAATTCAGCAAGATTTTTTATACCCTTTATATTGACTATATTATGAGAACATGAACCGTATATAAATATAAAAAATGTAAGTTAAAAAGAAATAAAACTCAAGAAAAGCTTATTAACTATTACTAAACATTAACGGTATACAGGGTGTTCCACGCAACGGAGACAAGTTACATCTTTAAAACGCTTGTAGATAGAACAGAATGTTATAAGACAAAGTTAAATGGTTTAGAATGGAGCATTTTCTCATATTAATTTTATGCATTTTTATGCATTAGTGCATCTAAAAAATTTAGCTGCATCTATTTTTTTATACCATACACCATACTTTTAAATGCACTAATCGATGTACATTTTTCTTCTCTACAAAAAAGTATTAAGGGACTTACGCTTTAAAACTATTAGTTTAGAAGTTATTGGAATTTAATATTTCCTGAATTTAAAACATTAAACAAAGTATTTTCGAAGAAACATAGAAAAATACTGAAGAAGACATAATTCATGTCTTAAATAACATAAAATAAAAGATGAAGAAAGTGTTTAAAGTGTGATGAAGGATCATTCGAACATTTGTTATAGCGTAAGTATTCAACATCAGCTATATTTATAAATTAATTGCAGTAAATAAATCGACTAAGAAAACTTTAAATTGCAATAACTTCTATATTAGTAGTTTGGAGGCATACTCCATTCAGTACTTTCTTATGGAAAAGAACAATGTGCATCGACTAGTGCATATAAAAGTATCGTGTACGATATAAAAAATAGGTGAAGTTGAATTTTTTAAATGCACTAATGCACAAAAATGCATAAAATTAATATCAGAGCACGCATCATGACATTTGTTTCTATCTATAACCGTTTTGAAGATATAGCTTATCTCTATTGCGTGGAACACCCTGTATAATAAAATAAAAAGTACACATAAGTATGTTATTCTTTAATTTGTTTTCAAGTTGTTACTTTACGTGTAATCATATATTTTATTTACAGTACTCGTTTAGCATATCTTTTTCTAATCTTCAGATAAGTATGATCTTAAACTGTAGTAATCAAAATTTTCATATTTTAGATAATAATACAATAATTAATATTGTGAATGACACACAGTATCAATAATTCCCGAACTATGATTCGCAAGATAATTTTAAATGAGACGCGTCGAATATTGATCAATGAGAATAATTAACATGTTTATTAAAACATGTTTACCTATTGAAAATTGTCAGACGCAAACTACCTTCCATTTAAAATATAGTACAAGTATATAGTATAGGCCAGTGGATTGCAAAAAATTACCGTTTTCAAAAGTAGATCGCGGGCTAAAAAGGTTTGGAAACCACTGGACTATGTGATTGTTTAGTTTGTATCAATTATTTAGTGTTTAATTATTTGTATTAGTTGTGTAGTGAAGTATTCATTATTCCATAGTTCTTTCTTTGTAATTTCCTCAATTTAAGTAAAATTTATAAATAAAATAATATAATTAACTTAAAATTACAGAAAGTCTATCTCAGAGAAGCTCCACGAGCCGCCACCCCGAAAGTTTCGTACGAATGGGATATACCAATAATGATGATGCCGGAAGACAAATTGGGCATTGAGGATGAATGTCGATGCACAATATGGTTAACAAAAAACAATGAAGCTAAAAACCTTACCATTCCAGATACCACAGACGAGAATCATTTTATTATTTTCAATCCAGAGGAAATAGGTATAAAAATAGTAAAACAAATTAGAACCAAGGAGAAAACACACATTTTTTTACTTTTAAAAATATACAGTACCGAACAAATGAATTCGGATCTAAGCACTTCCTGTTTATTATCATAATAATATTAAAAAAATTCTGCCTTGCAGAATTACATTCTTTTCTATTAGTCTAAGCTAGTTCTTCTCAAAGTCCAAATACATTTGTCCAATAATATCTGTACTAGATTCTAGTATAGTTTACAAAATTTAAACAGAATATTAATTAAATAAGAAACAGAATGAATTCTACCAAAAGGTTTGATTACGCATGTTATATTTTCAAAATATACAGGGTGTTCCAAAAAATGTGAGAGATGCTTGGCAGATGAATTCTACACATCAAGGTGATGAAGAAAGTTTGGTACAAAAATGTCGACTTCATCTTAAGAAGTTAGAAACAAGTTATAAACAATATTTTACGCTATAAATAATTAAGTTTTTCAGTAGAAACGTACCGAAAATGCAGCTTTCCGCGCGTTCAACTAGGCATAAGCCTCTAAGGGTTCCTTAAAAACCGTAGCTGAGTCATATTATATTAAATTTAGCGACTGGCTGAGTAGGAAGTTATTTTAACCAAATTGTTAGAGTTTTGGTTATGAAAAAGATACCAAACATGACCATTTTATAATGTTTAAGTTTGCACGGCATATCAAAACGGCTAACGAACCTTTCTCTTCATTTTACTCACAATATTTCTCACTCTCTTTGATAGAGGCAAATAGAAAATGGATATTCGGAAGATCAGTAACCAAAATAATTTTGTCACTGTTATGACGCTGATTCGAATTCAAAATTAACTATTATTCGAATAAAATTCAGAACTTTTGTTTCCAAAATTTTTATTGTTGTATCTCTTCAATTTATTGGCTTCTTGCGTGAGTTAGAAGTAAGAGTGAGAAACAATAAACTCACAGAGTGATATGAAGAAAAACGAGCGTCGAATGTAACCAAAATGTATCGTACAACTCTATATAGTTTCTGGTGTAATGCAAATTCATTTAAATATAGTTATATCATTTTCATTGGAAAATGGCTCAACAAATTTATTAGAATAGCCCAAAACTTAGTCGGTCGCCAAGTTAAATGTAACATAAAGATTCCACTGCAATTTTTATTGAAGTCTCGTAAAATTGTCTTGCAACGCAAAACGTCATACAATTTACTACAGCTTGTACAAGGTAAACTTTTGCGGAAAAACAAATTCCTAACTTATCTTTTAATCAATAAGGACCATCAAAAGTTTTTTTCTGTATAACGTCATAAGTATTTTCTACTATGCTCCAATGCATTAAAATTTCGGTTAGTCAAAGCGATACAGTCATTTATCGAAAATAAAGTACTTGTGTAAGCATAAAGATTTTTGGTTGCAAGATTACGGAAAGGGTTACGTTATTGAAAGTTCCCTTTAATTAAACTACGTGTGCTGGCGTAAGGAACTTGCTCATTTTTGATCATATTTATTGCAAAATTTAATTGCTTAGAACTTAAAAAGTAAATTTTGTAGTTTGTGTTTAAAGACAGTTTTTTATACGAATCTTTTTCGCTGTCTTGATGTTTAGAATGCATTTGCCAATTATCTCCCACATATTTTCTAACAGCCTGTAGGAGCAACTGGTGTATAGCGGGTTACTCATTAAAAGGCGCCTAAAACGTTTATTTTTAACATATTTGGCTATTAACATTGG
This sequence comes from Eucera pruinosa, assembly GCA_028830335.1. Taxonomy (NCBI): domain Eukaryota; kingdom Metazoa; phylum Arthropoda; class Insecta; order Hymenoptera; family Apidae; genus Eucera; species Eucera pruinosa. The sequence goes on along the minus strand of JAMYCR010000002.1, from coordinate 4,079,497 downwards.
TTCTTCATAATTCTATAATGATTCAAATTTGTATAAAAATAGAATTAGAAGATCCTTAAAATGTTGAACCAAAGTTATGTTATTAAAATTTAAATACTACAAAAATGTCCATTTCATCATTCTTGACTACCTTTCCTTTTCATTCACTTGTAATATATAACGTTAACAAAATAATTTTACAGGTATGTTTCCGGTAAACTATGACCCCTGTAACTGGAAAATGTTAACACTATTTTTACGAGGTCCAGAGCGTGAAAAGATTCCTGTTTTAACCAGAGCAAAACTCCTTCACGATTCTTGGAATTTAGCTTACTCCGGAGAACTTTGTTTCGAAATTGCATTAAACATGACACTATTTTTAAAAGAAGAAAAGAGTCACGTAGTATGGGAACCGTTCTTTATGATGATCGATCATATTGGTAGACGTATTGAGGGATCTGATGTATATCCCCAATTTGAGGTAAACATCTTTTGCTCATAATTGTTCTTTTATTCACTTGCTCATTTCGCCACTTAATGAAAACAATACTACCTTATCTGGTGAATATTTAGTGACTTAAATTTCATATAATTTTTAAGTAATTTACTATTGAATTAAATAAGCTGTCTTTTATCCCATTCCCATACAAATTCATTTGGATTAATTAATATGATTTTAAATCATATCAACAATAGTTACTATGTTTTTAAATTGCAATTCACTTACTTTATACTATTTTATATGACAAAATTCATATTGCATACTTATTACTAATAATATTTTTTTAAGAAACAAATAATAAAATAAAACCTACAAAATATAAAATGACCAAGTCATTAATGACCAGGTACTCAATGCAATATAAAAGCTACAATAGAAAAAATTAAAAATTGAATATTTACTAATGGCATATTTATTAATTATAATTGAATATTTGTTAACGATTCTTTCTAGCATTGACATACATTTATTACTGAAAGATTACAATAACGTAAGTTTTCTCAATATGACAACAATTCTGTTTTCAATATATTACTTTACTTTTTGCTTTTTACCAAAGAGATGCAGAAATATTCTTTGTTAAAACTTTTTTCTTATACATGTTTATCGCTGTTTTTTTTCAAACTCATATACATTGTGTAAAATAGCAATCATATTTAAAATCGGATTTGAAGTCATAATTTAATCCATTTTGTCACTAACTGCACTATCAAACTTTCCATTCTGTTAAAATAGATTCTAATCTTCTAACATAACTTTACTAATTGGGAATCAGTTTAAAGTAGTTGTAACTGGAAAAATATTACGATGTTGTCCATCAAATATTATACACTCTACAACTGAACTATTTTGAAAATATTATTTTCCATTTTAATATTTACAATATAATTAGTATAAAATTATAAGTCAATAGATTCATTTTTTCTATTATTGTTACTTCAGACTGATATCAGTTCATAAATAATTCTGTGTTATATGCATACAGCATTTACTAACAATATACTATTATATCAGTCTGGTATTATACTAGTTTGACAATATAATTAATATGAATAGCAAATTGAATAACAAAACTAGGGAGAAGAAAAAATACTATAAAATACTACGAATTTCAAATATAAATGATTGATAAAACCCATTAACTAATAAAACTTCCTACTATATTAGGCATACACTCGCACCTTATTGAAACCTCTATACGAAGAACTTAATAAGACTATAGAGTTAATTGAACCCTCTTGGAAAACTCATCTGCGAGCCATGGCGAAAAATTTCCTTTGTCGTGCTGGATATAAACCGTGCGTTACTGAGGCAAGGGAACAGTACAAAAAGTGGCTAACCGACGAGGACCCAGATAAAGGAAACCCGTACGTATTTTATATTCCCAGTCCATTAAATCAAAAATTTATAACCCTTTAGACATCACTTACTTGTTTAAAAGTTCTATAAAAACCAAAATTACAATTGCAACATTATACAATTTAGTATAATAATAATGTAATAATACAGCTGTAATAATAATATACTAAAATAGTTAAACTTAAGTTAAACTTAAGTTAAACTTAAAGTTCAGTAATTGATATTATTAAAATAATGATATGAATTTACTATATTTTTTATAGATTATTTTGAATTCATGTTTTTCATCTTACAGAGTTGCCAATCAATTTATTTGTCCAGTATTTAAGTGGGGAACTGATAACGAATGGGAATTTGGACTACAACGTGTTATAAACTTTCCCCAAAATAGTCCAGAAAGAAAACAAAATGAACGCACATATCTTTTAAAATCTTTAGCTGGATGCCCAAAAGACACATATAAAATCGAAAGGTATCATATATAATATTAGTCAGTTAATTAATTAGAACATATTATCATTAGTTCATTTAGAAAAATTCAAATACTGAAAATTATTGTCAAAATTTTAATGATTTTCAGTTAATCTAATTTGTTTATTAATGTTCACTTTTTACACAAAGTATCCTCACAAAATGAAATTTTCCATTCAAAAGTAAATTATTATATAGTTTTTAACCAATTTCAAACATAAATTGTAATTTACTATAACTTGATAAACACCATTATCGCATACTCTGAACCTAGATTTTAATGACAGATATAATTAAAATTTACTGAAAAATTAGTAATAATATTATACTATGCAGAACTGATAAGTTTGCAAAGCCAAGGAATACAGATTTGATTGGTTACAAGTCCACCATCTCTGACAAAATTATAAAAACAGGTCACATGTATTTGCATCATTGGCTAAAACATTACAGAGCAAAGAAGTGAAAAAGACACAAGCATACATTCCCCTTACCTCTGTGCCACCCTACTTGTTAACTTATTAGCTCTCTATAATACTTATATTTCCATTTAAAAAAAGGAAAAATTACTGATTGTAACAATATTACAGGCTGTTGAACGTAACAATCCTGGACCAAAATGCAAACTTTACAGATTCAGATATTCAATTGATATTTGCTACATTAAGTGGTGGAGCAGCTGGCTTCACAACCCTGTTTAATTTCTTAGATGATAATATGGATATTATAAAACAGAGATTTGAAGATAAGAAACACATTTGGTACCGCATAATAGAATCTGCAACTTCCTCATTTAGCACTCAAAAAGTTTCAGATGTAGTTCGTAAATTGTATGAAGGTCATCCAGAAGAATTCAACCCACCCGATTTTATGATTCAAGAAGCATTTAAGGCAGAGAGAAAAGAATGGCGAGAAAAAAATCTTCCTGTAATTGATGCTTGGCTCACTAAAAATTTGCCAGAAGAAGAGCTACTAAATTTGCAGCTAGCAGAGTAAAACTAGTAATGTAAACTTACAATTAGCAATCGGGTGAAAGTGTAAACAATTTAGAAGTTTAAATGAATACAAAAATTTCTGATATACATGCAAATTACACCTTATATCAACCATCCACTGCTTAGAGCATAGACAAATAAATAATATTCCAATTGTCTTTAAGGTATCTGTTAGCTATAAAATTAAAAATTAGTCAAATTAATGCAGTCATTATGTAAAAACATTGGAAAAATGAGATATAATTAAAATTTAATAATAATACAACTTGAAGTTATAGTTTATATTTTGTTTATCAAAGGTATAAAGCTTTTACAAACATATAATTGCTGTTGTACATACATATGTACAATATTCAAATTTGGTTGTGCAAATTATAAACTACTTAAGACTGATAAATTTTACAAATGACTTTTATTTAAAACAATAACATTGTTTGTATCAGCTTTACTATTGCTTAAATGATTGAAATTTTGGAAATAATATAATAAATACAATATTAAAAATCCCTAAGTAGTTTCAATTTCCATTCTATTATATAATAAAAAGTAGAAATTCCTATTACTTTATATTCTTTTTGGTTCTCGAACAAACCATCCAGCAGAAGTATTAGATATGAAATCTAAGTTCATAACATAATATAAAACAATACAATTTATATAATTCATAATACATTACAAATTAGTAATGAAGAATTCTAACACTCTCGAAATAACTACTCATATGGTAAGTTTATACCAGCATATAAAACTCGTTGAAAGATTTATTCATAATTTTTAACCTTTAACAGTTGAAAGGCCCCGATACGGGATATAACACTTATGCCATAGAAAATGAAAGGCCCCAATACGGGCACATGTCAAGAATTTAGTTTTCATTTTATTTATTTATTATTGTTGTAAGTTTTTTATCAAATATTGCAACTTATTACATCAGATGGTTATTCTTTCGCTCTAGGAGCGCCGAAAAGGGGGTTCGGGTTATTGTGGACTTAGAAAATATCGCGTAAAAAAACGCGAAAAAATGATTTTTAAGGGAAGGGCATAGTGGAATTAAAAATTATACCTGTTTAAAAGTAATTAATTTATGGGGTTAAAGCAGCCGCCATGTTGACTGCAGGCACAGCTTGACCAATAGGAACAGTGCATTGCGCCTCTAGAAATGTAGTGATCTAGTGACACCATTGTTGCTAAAATAACGAGCATGGCGAGGGAGGGACTCTGCCGGAACTATCTCTAACTCTACCAACTTACCTTTGAAGTCAGACTGCACGGGTACCAACGTTGCAAAAAGCAGCATACCTATGGTGTTACTAGAGACGCAATGGGCTAATCCCATTGGTTGAATTTGGGCAGGAGCTAACATGGCGAGTGATATAACCCTAAAAATGGACTACATTTAAATAGGTATAACTTTTAATTCCGTGCTATCCTTACATTATAAATGCTTTTTTCGCGTTTTTTACATGATAGTTTCTCAGTCCAAAATAATAAAACCCCCCTTTTCGGTGGTCCTAGGACGAAAGATCAGCCAACATATTTGTCAGCAACCCTAAGATGGCAGCACTTCAAGCTTATCCGAGATTGTTGAAGATTATCCTACTATATTACCCTATATCGAGAATATACTCCTAGGCCGAGGTAGAGTATATCGCAATATGTATAAGATGGCTAATTTTTGAGTTTCGTTTACGTCCTAATTTTTGTGCATTTTAGCGCATTAGTGGGCAAATGTTGTGTAAACCCGTTAATCTTACGGACAAACACTCCCAGTGGTACTTCATGAAACTCGTTAAAGAATGTATGAACGCATTATGTTATTACCCATCATTAATCGAATCTGATCGCATACATTTAATCAAGGGTTTCAGTGCTTTTTTTCAAACTACTCTAGACAGGGGAAGATTAACGTTTTAATTGTATTTCGGTACGTATTTTTGCGAATGCTATTAACTTTTTAGTTAACATGTATTGCTCAGTTTTGATGATTTCATTCACCATTTAATTTTTTATAGTTCTAATATTTTGTATTTTTTAATTTACAGACACAATGGTTGAGCATGTTAAATCTTGTGTGCTGCAATGGGCTGGTCATGCAAGATACATTACAGAGCAATTTAGTGGGCTATTGGCACGTCAAGCACTTGTTGATGTTACGCTCGTCTGTGAAGAACAAAAGCTTCGTGTTCACAAACTGGTTTTAGCATCAAATAGTACATATTTTGAGGTATGTTTAACAAGTATATTTATATTTTTTATAAGTAAAATGCATTAAAAGTATTTTTTATTCTACATATAAATAAATAGTTACAGTTATAGCTTCCTTAGTTAAATTTATAGTTTCTTAGAAGATATTAATAGTGAAAATTATTTAACATTTTAATATAAAAATTATTTATTGTGAGATTAATAAACACAAATTCTAAAAAATTTCTTTATATTTCTTGAAAAATACAATTGATGTATCTTGAAATATTACTTGTAAGACTAAAGTATACAAAAAAAGTCAAGTTATAAAATGTAAATTGTTTAATAATGTTAGTAATATCAATTTTATTTGTTCATACATTAAAACAAATATATTAACTTATTTTTATGGATATAAAAATATATTTTATTATTCTTCTCAACTTTAAAAATCTAATGTATCTTAAAATATCTTGCAGCATATATTTAGTAATTGTCTTATGTAATCATAAATTACAAATATATCCACTTACAAGATCAGTATAAAATTAACTGACCATATGAAAAACAAATTAAAAACAATTTTATTCAAAATATACTTATAAATTACATATTAGATTATACACTATGATTAAATGTACATTCTTTTAATAAGAAATAACTTTATTATAATAAACAGCAGTAAGCCATAAAATGTTAATTTAAATATACTAATATGATGTAAATGAACTTTTTTAGTATCATACTTGGTACCATTTTTTAAGATTGAGATTTTATTGCTTAAGAAAGTTATATTTTATGTTTAGGTAGTTTTAACAATGAAACGTCTAAGTAATTTGAATAGTACATGATATATGTAGATACAATCTGAGTTTCTAAAATTATTATGATGTTGATATTAATAAGATTTTAACGCTAATTTTATATTACATAAGTTTATGAAGAACACATACAATAGTGAAAATACTTTTTATATCAAATTATAATTCTAAATATAGAGTTTTACAATGTTGTAAAATATAGCAATAGAACATGATTAAATTCAAATTTCGAATTTTAACCAAATAAACTAAAATTTTGTATTCCTCTTCTTGTACTTTTTTGTATGTATACACATAAATTTATATTTGAAACACATGAAATACTTATAAGAGAACAATTTTACAGGGATTATGTAATATTCATATAAAGTAAAGAAAGCCTTATATATTGGAATTTCCTTATTTATTTGCAAGCATTTGAAGAAACCATGTTTGATGGACATACTTTTCACAAGTTGTGAAGAACATCTATTCAATATAAAGGTATTAAAGAACTAATTTGTACGAACTCAAAATAATAAAATATACACTAATGTAAATAGGTCTTTAGTAGTACATTTAATTTTTTTTCTTTTTCTTTCCTTACCAGATAGGTATTCATAGATTTAAATGTATTTAAAGATATGCATGTATAAATTTATAAAATTTTGGATGTACACAAAATAAAGGAATTTTAAACACAGCAGAATTTTTTAGTTGACTACAATGTGAAGGTTGAATAAAATTAAAAAGGAATATTTAACACTATTAGAAGTGTTCTTTGCACATAGTATCAAATTTTACAGCACCATATATATGTGTATGTTATAAGTTTAAGAACTAATTTGAAATGAAATTAATTAAAATTAGCAGTAGGTTAACCAAAACATCTGTTCATTTTTTTCTTAATTTATATGTACAGCAAACCTTTATCTATAAATATAATTTGTTTGCTTCACTTTCTGATGTAACAGGAGATCCTACAACAAGATTTGGGTCAGGAACCAATTATATTTTTGAAAGATCTAAGCTTCGAAATCTTGAAGGCCATGGTTGAATTCATGTATTGCGGAGAAACCACTGTTCCTCATCAATTATTATCACCTCTGTTAACTGCCACAAAAACTTTTAAGGTTGGTATTATAGGTACTAATAAAAATTACTTTAAATCGCTGTATTTTTAAGTAAAAATAAGTAAAATAAGTAATAATAAATAGTCATGTTTAAATTAGATTTACAAATATTTTTTGGTATTTATTGTTGCTTAACCCTTTGCACTCGTACGCTTTTTTAATGTAGAAAACTCTGGCAGCTGATAGTAGACTTATCATAAAGTTGGTAGTTTTTTAAACTAACATACATATATAGACAAATATAGCTGTTACATTTCCATATCTAATATATTTGGTATTGCATAAAATTTAATATTGAATTTCAAATTTTATAATATTTTGCTGTAGTGTCAGAATCAATTCAACTTTTAATTTCTATTATTCTAATTTTCTAGCTTTCCTGATCAATCATTTGATTACTGTCTCCACTGCCATTGCTTGTTTTACTGCACTCAAATACTTCATTTATAATATTATTTATAATATTATTAACTTTATTTACAAGCAAACTCCTCTTCATTACTATTAAGAAGAATATCTTGTTCTGTAGAAGCTCTACAAAATTGTTTTCTTCAGTTTGAGGTTTAACAATCCCTTCCAATATTTATGAACATTTGTATTTGATTCACTATTTCATTTAATTCTTGAAAAATCTCGATTAGTCTGTGTGAAACTGAATGGTAAGTGAGAGTCGCTTCTTGGGTGCAAAAGGTTAAGGTGATCAAATATTTTGCGATGTATTATAAAATTCATATCGAAAATGCATCATATCATATCAAATATGAATACTTGTCTAACAGAAATACTGTATAGTTCGTTTCTCTAAAAATTTCCATCATATGTAAAAAAAGAAAGCATATTTTTGTAGTAGTATTTTTACTAAAAATCTTGAAATGATATTCTTTTTTATATATATGTGCAAATGATTATGAACGTAGTGTGAGTCAAAAGAAAGGGAACAAAAAGAGCTTCCATATTTTTGTGATATACATCAATTTAATTAGGGATGAGAGATTCTAAAACTGGAAACCTTGAAACCCCTCAAACGATTTCGAGAACTTGAAACTTTATGCTATTTTTATGATTCGAAACTCTCGGCACCCAGATAAATAATAATTTGTATAAATAACAAGAATATTGTTACGATTTACTCTTATTTAATTAATATTCCAGTTGACCTTGCGTTTAAACTTTAGGTTCATTTTAATTGGTACGACATCATCAATTTATTATAATTGTTTATACTAAGAAAAAATAAAACATAAAAATAGAGTTTGTATAAGCTAAAGATGACTATTCTTACAACTGGATTTTTTACATTCCTATAATTTTTTGCAATGTTGGGTGTATTACAAATAATTATCTCCTGAACTTTATTCGCTTATTCATTTATTTAAATTATAACTACATTTAAATTTCATTTAATTGTATTGAATAATTTGATTTTCTACAAGAAATTTATTACATTCGTTACCAGCGTCACATATGTGCGACGCACCGAATTTATTGTTATGCATTGGAAAACTAAATTTTCATACAGCTCATATGTATGACACATTGGAAAATTGTTCTATTATATTCTATAGTACTCATACTTATTAGATTTTAATCGCATACACGCAAAAATTTACAGTATGTTTTGTAAAAATTCGAATAATGAGATGCGTGATAGGATCTTTCTCTACAGTATGGTAGCGAACGTGTTCTTAAGATCGTAATTCCTGAAAAACTATTTAAAACCAAAGGGAAAGACATAAGCATTCCGGGTTTCTTAATTTTCGAGTCTCGACGGTTTCGAGACCTCACAAAATTTCGGATTCGAGTTTCGCGAATCGAGAAACTGGATTTTGACCCATCTCTTACGATAACTATACCACAAAATGAATGACAAATTAAATTTTTTTAGATCTTTTTACTTACACCGCTTTTATAATCATCGGCATATATAGAATGGTCGAGTACGTAAAATTATTATTCCATGCTTTTGTTGAAGCGATGAAACTACAAATTCCAAAACAGTGCAAGTCTATCAATCACCATTTTGTGGAAAACAGATTTCTCTTTGCTTGTCTACTATAATTCTCCATTAGTTTTAATGATTTTTGTGAGTATGTAAGATGTCTTTAAAGATGAAATTTTATGTTATTTTAAATGTTTTTAAATAGGTCTTACTGAATTAAAAACAGTTGTATCAGTAACCTTTATAATGTCCAAAAATGAACTCGTACCGTTTTAGAGTTTGTGGCTTCAAATCTTTTTTATATTTTAATTCTATAATATGTGTACATGATTTTTTAAATTTAATTATAAGAAACATATAAACATGTAATTTCATAATTATTTGCAGTCGATTGCATAAATGTTCATCCATCTATCAGAATCAGTGTATGTACAGGTAAATAAAAACAAATACATACAAATTTAAAAAAGAAACACCATTATCAATCTTTATTAACATAAAACATTTTAATTGTTCTTTGATAGAACAAAATTAAAAGAAGTATTGTAACATATGAAGAAAGTCAAACACAAAAGTATTTTGTGTTACATTTTGTGTTTGACCACTTGTAAATTGAATAAATTATTATTCCATTAAACTTAAAATTATTGAATTTAATGTTTAGCAGGATATTGCTTAGGCTCAATCATGGATTTAATCTCTTGAGCATTAATTTTACTAGTTTTTCTGTGAAATCTAGCTAGATTCGTTCCCACTTTTGTATAAATTGTTGTTTTAATTACTCTCGATTTTTAAATAGTATTTCTTAAGCTTTTCCTTTTATTTCTGCTCATAAATTTTTAACGGGGTTAATGTTTTGAGACTAAGATGATATTTACAGACAATGTGATGTAATAAATATATAAAATCCATTCTTTAGTGATTAGTGTCATATATTTTGAGTCGCTGTCTCGTTGAAACATTAAATTATTTTTTATTCCTAGTTTTCCAATGCTTTTTAACACTTTTTTAGATTTCCAATTTTTTTAATGACTGCAAACCAATTGCTTTGCAGCATTCAAAATTTAATAAGATAATATAAGATGACATAAATTTTCAAATAGTTATATTAACATTCTCTAAAACACTTATTTCGAATTTTTATGGGCCTTTACAACCACCATAATCCAAAGAAGGGTTAATAAATGTCTCAGATGTTTTCAAACACTTTGTTCGACATAAATCTCCATGGATGAATACTCTTGCATTCAGAATTTTCTATATATTGTAATGTCTTTCTTTCTTCCTTTTTATTACTATTATAATTCTATAAAAGTTACGGATTTCTATTAGCACTGCCTTATTCTAAATTAATAAAAATTGATTTCTTTATTTCTAATTTGAGAGTTATATATTTTTTGTTGTTGTTTACGTGTACATACGTTGCGAGAACAAGTGGATGGACATGTATATGGTTGACTGTACATATGGATCTAAATGTACACATACATCATATAAAATTTACAGTCAAATTTTTAAATAATAATACACAACAATAATAAACTTATAACATTGCACAACTCTAAAAGTAATAAAATTTTAGAACTTAAATTTTCTCCTAATAATATAATACACACTTATCTATTTAATCTACTTAAATAAATTTAAAAAATGGGTTAAACATAAGTATTATGATACGAGTGTTAATTGTTTAAAAAAAAGATATATTGAAATAAAATGTGCATTAATATTATTGAATCATTAGAGTACTGCAGATTTCTTGAAAATTCATGGGAAATCAATTATGGAGTTACTCTGTGTTTTTATATACATTAACTATTGTTAATATGAACTGAAAAAATACTGTTTATGTGTATTATGTGTGTGTGCGTGCGTATGACACACATGACATTCATATATCTCATTTGATAATACTAATATTCGTTTTTTGTATGTGTGCATAGGTTAAAGAGTTGACAACTGTGGTTGGTGCAATGATGACTTCGAATATAGGAAGTTTTGAAACTGATGCAAACATGGACAAAGTAGTTACTGAATCAGAGAATATAAATACATGTAATAATACAGATTACATACATGTAAAGTGTAATGAACTTGTTAAAAATGAGTGCTTTGTACTTTGTAACAAAAATAATAGTGATGTGAATTCAAGTGAAAATCGATGTTTAGAAGGTAATGCAACCAGTGATCCTCCTGAACAAGAATTAGAACACATGTTATATGAAGAGTCGCAAGATTTTGAGAGTAATGCAGAGCAAACTAATACGTTATTTTCAGTAACAAATTCTACAAAATTAGAGGGGGACAAGAATTCAACTTTATTACAAAATGGTAAAGTCAAAGAAGTACCAAATGGGTGCTCTGAAAATAGAATAATAAATAGTGATACATTATGTACAAATAACGAATTAAAACCTATATTGTATGAACAATGCTGTGATCTTTCAGATATTGATGAGTGTGAAGAAAGTTCTATGTCATTATCACAATCTTACCTTCAACAAATTGAAAAAGATTTTGCACAATATAAATTTGAAGGTACTGATGTTCCTAATAAAGTAGGAAAATGTGTTAAAGTTTACACACATAAGAGACGCAAATCTATAGATGAAATAAAAACTAAACTTACAGATGTGAATAATATAATTCAGAATCCACCATCAACTGATTGTATAGACTTATTGGATGAGCCGTCCACTAATGATATACCAGTTACACTTTTAACCTCACTAGATATGGAGAGTGCTGAGTATATTATAAGTTTAAGTACTGAAAATATTCAGACTATTGTAGGAGCTACTCTAACTGAACAGCATACACTGAATACATGTAAGGAAATCGAACAAATTATTGGATACAATACCCAGAAAAGTGAGCTAAACAAGAAAGAATTAAATACAGAAACTTCCAATTGTACAAAACCAATATTACGAAGAAGTTTACGACTAAACCAACCAGAAATAGAAGAAACTGTAAATAATAATGAAATTATTAAAGATTCTAGTGAAAAACATTTTAAAAAATCAACTTCTCCAAATAGAACAGAACTATATATTAAAAGAAAACGTAAAATAAAGGATGTAGATCGCAAAGTTCCAGAGCAAAATATTAATGATGTAATGCAACCTACTAAAAAAACATTCAACAGTTCTCGTAGAAATGCTACAAAGTTAATTGTTAAAAGGAATAATAAATGTACAATATCTAACAAAGAGAAGGACGAGCAGACAGTTAAAATAACAAATAAATTAAACATGTCTGAAACATCAGAAATTGACTCTATTTTTACATTACCCAAATTGAATACAATAGAACATATAAATCGTGCATTATGGGGTGATTTGTCAGATTTTTCAGATACCTGTGAAAATAGAATGAATTTATTGGAATTTACACCAAACACAGAAATTCCATTTGCTGTTGGCTTACTACCTTTACGTACTGCTCTGGAAAAAATGCAGGCAACACCTGATTATCAACCTCGCAAAACTCGTTCATCGGTAGCTCCAATAAAACAAGATATTAATAATCTTAAGAGAAAAAATTTTACTCACTTGGGTAAAATTACAGATTCTAAAAAACAAAATAGTTGTATTAATGATCCTAAACAAAATGCAAAAGCGGTTTGTCATATCCAGATTAGAACAGCACCTTCACAGTATGTACGAAGTCGTAAAAAATATCTCTCGGCAGATGTTAATACGCTAGAACCACCGACTATTATGAATAAACATTAATAGATATTAAGTGTTGTACAAAAAGAAACACATAAATATAGTAATTAAAAATAATATTTCCGAAAACGAATATCATAGAAAATAAAACGCAACTTTAAACATGTAATTTTATATTTTAAAAACATTTTTAATATGAAACTGCTTGTACATACAACGTAGATACAAAAAGAATCCGCGATAAACTATATCTATGTAATTCCTTGATTTCTGTAAGAATTCAAGATATATTTTTTTATTTTTTGGCCATATTTTTTAATTTATGTTAAGCACCCCTACACGTGTGTTAAATACTACTATAAAGGTAAATGCTAGCTTCTTTAATTTAAAAGAGAAATGTTAATATAAAATAGTTATAAAATGTCTGTTTAATACATTTTTATATTTGAAATCGCTTGTATAATTAAGTAGTATTTGAGTGTTTTATAAGATTATTAACTAACGTGTTCTATTACATTAGCCATATCAAGTGAAATAATCTTTTTTATTGTAAATAATTTGTAATTAGAACGTGTTATTTATATACGTATTTGGTGCACATATGGGGCTATCTATATATATACAGTGTGGAAAAAGTATCTGAAACCACTTCGATTATTTAGTAAAAAATGCTTCAGACAAAAGTTGAATAGTTATGAGGTGGACATAATTTGATTTAATTAATTTTTTGTAAGTAGATATGTAAAGGACATATGGAGGTCAAGTTAATTTTTTTTAAATGGAATCATATACGTTTTATGACATCAGTTGATGCAGCTTGTAATACTGTATAAAAATGTATTAACCTGTTTTTGTTGAAAAACTATTAGTTTGAAAGATATTTGAATTTCAGTTATGTGAATTAGCTTGAATGGAACCACTGCAATACCTCCGAAAGTACTAATTACAGAAAAAATGATTTCAGATGAACTTTTTATAGTTCGCATTAGGATAGATAATGAAATTTCTATGAACTTCATCATCTAAATTTTTTAATGGAATCGAATTTACCTTTTGCAAGAAAAGTTAAGAGATAGTAATGAAACAAATCCAGTGTGTGTATTATGATGGCCATTAAATAATTTTCAAAGAAGTTCTATTAATTAGTGCATCGAATATTGATGCTTGAAATGTATCATTATTGACAAATCCCGAAAATAACGGAAACAAATAATTATCACTCTACATGAGTGTCCTTTATTTAATTCTTACGAATAATGTACTCCTATCGGCATTCTGTGTCGTAGCTATACCTTTGTTTCCCATTTCAGTGAACATACAAAATATTGTGAATTATCTATCGCGGTGCGAACCATGCAAGTTTCATTTGAAGTAATTTTTACTGTAATTATTACTTTCGGAGCTATCGCAGTGGTTCCATCCATGCTAATTTACATAACTGAAGTTGAAATATCTCTTAAACTAATAGTTTTTCAACAAAAATAGGTTAATTCTTTTTTTATAGAGAATTAAAAGCTGGAACGAATGACAATAAAAAAATATGTGACTCTATTTAAAAAAAATTAACTTGGCTTGCATCCGTCCTTTACACTAGTGCTATTATTCTGAACCAGTTATCCGAGATATTCGAGTATCCAGGTACCCATGAAATACTTGGATAATAAAAAATTACACGGGTCGCGAGCACCGCATGAGACACACAAAGCGATGAGATAACTGTAAATTTTAACACAAGAATCGATCGTGGTTTCTCATTATTACCGATATTAGACGCAAATGATTGAAAAAAGACAATAAATTAGTTCTTAAGCCGAAATTCACGGCTAACTCATTGATTTTTCTTTGTCCGAGTATGCGAGTAGTCGGGTATCAAACAATCAAAAGCTCTACTTCACACATGTACTTGTAAACAAATTAATTGTGTCAAACTATGTCTCTCTCGTAAACATTCAACTTTTGTCTGAAGTGTGTTTTACAAAAATTATTATCTACAATGTAATCAAAGTGGTTCCAGTAACATATAGTTTCATCTTGTCTATATATTTAAAATATGTTCTGTATATACAAAGAATGATTTATTTTACTTTTAAGATTATGTCCATTTTGTTTAATGACATTGTATGCAAATATTTCAGAATCTTTTCTATGGTAAAAATACGATTCATCTTTTCTTTGGCAGCATAAAAACGTACATATCATTTATACTAATGTAAATGCCATAATAATCATGAATTACAATTTGTAATAGATAGAACTCATATATTTTATATGATTTATTTGTAATTTAAATTACTATATTGTTTATCATGTTTGTCTCAAGAAATTGTTTATAATATTTTAATAGAAATAAGTAAAATTATAATAACCCAGTGTAATAATTTGTACTATAAAAGCAGTAACTGTGAAATTTTTAAATTTCAAATTGTATAATAGTAACAATATGTACTTTCATATATTGTTTATACCCTCTAAATAGTAGTTAAATCTAAACAAATAAAGCTATTCATATTTATATGTATTCATTTATAGTATTTTAAAATGTAAACAGTTGCTGCTCAATGTAATATAAATAATTTGTTTATTGCAATAATATACAAATATTTTTTACATAAATTTATGTATACATATACATTGACAAAAAATATACATATTTTTTTCTTAATATACATTTTCGCTGTACAATTATATCTTTGAAATGTACTAATTTTACTCATTTTTGTACAATAATAATTTATACCCCATTTATATTAGAATTTCGTAAAATTTATCAAAATATTTCACGAAATTACGCAATTATATCCTTTTGCGTCATACCCTTGTCTTATTATTTTATAGACTGCATACAGCATTATATACTGAACATACAGAATAATCACAATAAGGAACTGTAATCTGTACAGAAACATATGATATATTCAATATGCTCTTGAACACTGCGCAGAGGACGAAAACGGACTAAAGAAAGACAGCCATGTTTATTTATAACCAGTAATTTGATTGGTCGTGTAATGTACACTATGATACATGTACAATCGATATGAGAAAATTGCGATTCTCGTTAACTTACTTCTCTAATTTCCGACGTAATAAGGGTAATCGTTAAAGTATAAAGCTTTGAGTTCTATTAGATTGAATATCTTAAAATAGATTGATCTACATATATTCGTAAATTACGCATAAATGAAAAAAGTGTAAGGTACTTGACGCGGATCGACATTACTTTTCATGAAAATAATCTTGCTAATAACAATACATTCTTTTCAATAAATATGGTTGCAATAAAATATGTGTGCATAATCAATGTATAATCATTGACAAATTCTAATTACCACTATGTTTTATGGAGGACATATTTATGTGTATAGGTAATTAACCCATAAACATAAAGTACTGTGATTAAAATTTATCTAATTCATCTAATTTTATTTATGAAGCAAGTTAGTAAAAAAATTGCTCGATCAAGACATATTGAATTTAATTCTATAATCATACGTTTACAACGTACATACATATACATCGTAACACGTAGGCATATATTTCGAAGTTTACAAAAATTCTGACTTCAATCATGTTAGGTTTTCAATAGAAAATTTTAATAATTGTATCTTTATGGATAAAGTAAATAATAATTTAAAATAGGTACCATATATTAAACTAAATGACTATATACTTGAATTAGTTTACGAAGAAATATCAACGAAAGTTGTACTTTTCGATAAATTTTAGCATCGCTAAGTTATAAGATGCATTCAACTTACATGAATTCTTTGTACATAACGTATGTTGATCGATAAAACAGATAGTTTCGAAATTACAAAGACCCGCCTGCTTATTTAAAAACTTTGTAACGGGACGCTGTATCGACAAGGAAGACATTACGTGGCATCGTATAACGCCTATATTTTAGTCTTGTAACTCAGTTGAGCTGAAGTCGGTGAAAGGTGCACGTAGAACGCGATCAAGCGGGCAGGTAGATACATGCTCTGTGTTTCGTGCTGCGAGAAAGACAAACGATGAGGTCGACGCAGCGCAGCTACAGTGCAATCAATGAGCGCATATTGATCTCAACCCTTCACGTATTCTACACCTGCAGGGGCGAATCACTTGAGCATCAAACATAGATATGACTCAACTGAGAATAATCGTATTCAAATACATACGTATATTACAAAGAACACTTTTTTATTGTGAAAACAACTTTATTGTCAAAAATATTTGATACTTTTTAGTAGCAATAAGTTTGAAATGCAATGTTTAATACATACTTAACGCACTTTATATATAAAATTTCTAACAAATTTATATGCTATATGTGATAATAATACCAACACTAGTAATAATGACAACAGAAATTACAGGATAAACAAAATATTGCAATAAAAATTAAGAAATAGAAATGCTACATATTGTATAAAATTTTAAAATTATGTTTTTCTAATAATATGAAGCTAATATTGGAGATATATTACGTTAAATTTTTTAATAACGTTATATAAAAGCAAGATTATACTCAGAATTCTTAGTTCGATATTATGAAAAAATATTAATTAATAAATAAACAAAACGTGAAATACTAATGAATTAAGTATCAAATACTAGAAATTGCAATACATTTATTTCGTGTTATCGATATTTGAATTTCGATATCAACTTCGATATATCGCAAAAGCAATTGTTTAATATTAACGAATACTAAAGCAAAGAATATCGTTCCATTTCTACGTCAAATTATCAGTTGCTTGTAGAATTACGTCGGATTTTCTTAAATGATGTTACGTAAAATAAAGTAGGCATAAGAAGTTTCATAGTCTAACGCGAGCGCCGGAAGCTTCCAAATGATTGCGGTAACAGATGCAAACTATCAAATTCTTCCATTATTAAAACAATAAATCGAAACATTATCTAAAATATATTTTGTAAAAATAATATTTGTATTAATTAATTACATATTTAGCTATTAAATATGAAAATGCTCGATCATTGTATTAATGAAAAATCCATCATTCCAATCGTCTACGGAAATGAAATGAATTTAGGCGCGCAAAGGAAAAGTTATGTAAAAGACCGCAAGATGGCAAGTGAATCGGCACCGCGAGCGAACAAAAGAACGGGATTGGTCGCTTCGAAAGTAGTGCCAGACATGTGTTTCGTTTCCCGCCTCGTGGGTTGTTATTGTGTGGGGGCCCCGCCAGTCCGGTGAGTCGAGTGTAGAGACCATAGGGCCTAGGCCAGAATCGAACCGCCGTTGGGTTGGCTCCTCGGTACGGTGGTGGCTCTGTCCGACTGGTGACCGACCGTGGTCCGTCCGTCATATTCCCGGTTTGAAAGCAAGGTTGCGACTAGTTGTTGCGACGCAGGAAGGTGTAGTGATCTGTATACTGAGTTGCAAACGGGTCTGCCGGCCATGGAGAAGCGGATAGAACTCGAAAAACGGGGAAGAAACCCCGGTGAAGTAAGTCGAACCCCACTTATTTTATTGCACTGCTTTGCTCGACACGAGACGATACCGCGGGTTGTTGCGTGCTTGCTGTTCTATCGGATGAAGAGAGAATCGTATTCCCTCGCGCGACACCGACACCACGCACTAGCTCTGCGGCACGCCACTAGCTCCTCGAAAGAGGCACGAGAACTCGGATTTCTTGACGGCGACCGCGTGGCCCAGACGATTTATCGGGCAAGAAGACGTGTTCTCGATGCCGACACGAGATGCTCCGACTGCCACGAGAGTAACAGGCATGGCGTGGTTCACTTGAACGGCCTGTCTCCTTGATTTTTCATTACTTTGTCCCGTCACGGCGCATTTTCTCCTATTGCTTTCTTCTTCGTTTGACCATTTTATTTCGGTTTAGCATTTTGTTACCGCGTGCGTTCTTTTACCAAATCGGCGGAAAATTCGAAGAAACCGATCCAGTTAGGGAAGATTCCCAGGTCAGTTGTTGTATCGTATTAACTGGAAAACTGAGGAACTCGGGAGCCGATTGGTTGACCGAATTAAACGAGTAGTTGATCAACCAATCATTTATCGAGTTTTCCTAAGTTTTTCCAGCATATGAAGCTTTCTACTGAATTGCGAAGTCTCCCTTATCGTGCCGTAGATATGTTATTACGTTCATAGAGAAAGCACTATACAACTCGCTGTTAAACACATTTGAATTTGAATTATTTTATTTACTACAAAACGTATGGTATTATATATGTTGCATCTTGCTGATTTGTGATGTAATACATCGTAAAATCAACGTCGTTGGCATAGAAAGTAAAACATGTTTAATCAATGCAGATATTGCTCTTTACAATGGCTGATTTTTTCGTGGAGATATTTATTTGAGTTATTTTAAGAAATTAGAAAAATATTTGTATGAACTTTTAAATGAATGATAAACATGCTTTCATAGTATAATTTGTCTCCATCTCAATTTGGATAGTTAATTGATCTTTAAAAACACATTAAATGAGATAATTCCATGCTAATTTCTTGGAAAATTTCCAAGCCCACAATAATTTCCAAATTTGATTTTTGGAAAAAATTATTAAAATTAACAAATTTTAGGTTAATATTTTGTTTATTATTAGCTCCATACAAAAATATATTTATTGTGTAAATATGTTATAACATTATACGAACATTACATTTTCAGTTCATAAAGTTAAAATATTAAAACGTATAAACTGAAATCTTTTGAAATAATTAAACTCGTAGAAATTTTTATTTAAAACATTTTAAAAATATTTTAGAAATGCATGAAAATAATAATTTTTGTTTTAACCTTTCATTATCGATATATTGTCGTATTATTCGATCATTTCACTCGGCGCTAGAATTTTGTGTGCTTCAATTAAGTAATTTCAAACTTGATAGTTTCTTATTTAAAATGCCATGTTATACGCAAGTCGTGTGATCAAATTATAGCGTGGCGTGGCTGTCTCTAGGAGCCCCTCTTTTTAAACTACCATGCATCGTACGTGTGTTCCTATTAGTAGGAGCAACCACATTTTAGCAGGTCGTCCACATAACATTGTAGAAAATTGTTTCCCATATGCTAAAATATTATTCTTGACGGTTATAAGTTGATGTTCCATACATCGCAATAGTGATGTATAAAAAGGCTTTGACAAGATGGTGCCCCTTTCGAACGAGATTCGAAACATATGCAACCTCATATGCATGCACTGACAAGTCACGGTTACTCACATATGAAGTATTATGTCAGAACTTAACAGTCCTTTGACCGCGATTTTCGGTATTCCAAGAACGTTAAATTCATCAAGGTCAAATGGAAACTTGAACTTGAAAGAATTTGTAAGGTAATAAGATTGAACAATTGCATTTTACCTTGCATTTAATCTTTTTATTACATGGACACGTTACCTCGATTTTCTGCACGGCAAAAAATTAAAAACTCAAAATAATTAATGTAAAATAAAATTCTACGAATACAATGTTGATGTATTTTGAAAAATACATCTACGACGCGCAATCTGGTTCAGAATAAGCAACAAATCGTTAGGCTTATTTTATGCTACAAACCATTTTAACGAGAAACATTCTTCTCCGTCGTCTTAATACACATCTTAATAAATATAAAAATATAATTCTGCTTGTAAGATTAATGCGGTAATAAATTTTCCGCAAGAAATCTGTCACATTTTGTACAAACATATATATTCTTTCGCAAGTGGTAAAAGTAATATTATGTAAATCAATTATCAGCGGGAAGAGTTGAGCGTGCCATGAGGTGCTGCCATGAGGTGCTGCCATGAGATTCGCGGGCAAGTAGACGTCGCCATTGTTTTTCGGTGCGCGCAAGTATATTCTTATTGACAACTAGATTTTTCTATATCTTTTAGGATGGCGTATGTTTTGAGGTTGTTTGCGGCCATTTCAGTGTATACGAACAATGCTGAACTGGTCGTAAGGTTTCTTGTGTATCTAATCTACAATCATGTCTTATGGCGTGTTACTGATCACTGTGCAGCCATCTTGGACGAGTCCACTCTGTCACCAACTGACACGCGTACGTTTCGGAGTAATAAAAAAATCAAAATAATCATTTTTCACGTTTTTTCTTCACATAATGAATTTTATTATTTTAATTGAACAACACTCGACACCGTTATCTAGACTTTTTTTTTAATCATTAGCGTGGAATATATATGCGTGGGCGTTTGCATTACATTAATAACCACCGGCGTTGCGATGCAGTTCGTTCACCAGTGCCGTAGCAACTACTTTATGAACCGTTTCATTATACAATGGCATCTTTTATTCACATAGAGCAATATTTTATTCCTCTGGTTTTTAAAAGAAAAACTATATATTGCGTGATGTGCCATTTGTTTAAATATTGACATTAGAGATGTTAGATACTATTTTAGCAGTTCTTTCAAATATATCATGTAAAATTAATTTGTAGTTTGAAACGTAAAAATATAAGATTTTATTAAAATCAAGTAAACATACAATATTTATTGTATAACAATTTCTTTCATTATATTTCAAATATTTTGTATTTCAAGTTATTGCTTTGATCTATGTATTTATTAGTCTACTAATCTTTTTCTTCGAAAGAACAGCAAATATTTCCTCTGGTTTACTTAATCTTAAGGTTTTACCAAATATTGCCTTATATCCATCTCTTACTTAGTTAAATTGTAGCTGTTATTGATTCGCTTTTATAAGCGCCACGACAACTTCTTGTAAACGATTCCACTACGATCAGTGCAACGCACGGCGTAGCCAATCAGCCGGCCGGTTGGAATGTCGGGCAGTGAATCTAAGATAAGGACATGCGACGACTTCGAGGCTTCGCGTGAAAGCGGTTTGTCGTCACTAAAATTTGCTACGCAACGGTGTATTTGGCTTTTATACTGTTTCTTCATAAATTCAAAAACTTTTATAAAGTAGTAATTAACAAATTAATTTTTTATTTATTACGTAAAGTTGTTTTAAATGATTAAACAAGGTAAATAGCATAGCATAATATTTGTAGTATTTGAAGTAGATCAATTTTAAATAGAATAAACTGTTCAGAAATTGGAAGTTATTTTAACATATGTTAAAATGAATTCCAATAACATCCAAATTTGAGTTTACGCGGATTCGCTTCTGTCGCGTGCCGCAGTGAGTACTTATCGCTTGCCGGCTTTTGTGGTGCCGCCAAACAAGACGCGTCGTGCACTCTACTACCATCCCCCTGTATCCCGAGCTCTCCCTCACACTTCCCTCCTCCTGTTACTCCTGTCTCCTTTCTATCTCCCCTCTCTCTTCACCTTTCTCTTTCTCCGATCAATAAAATAGCCCATCTCCCGCGACAGCTTATCGTTCGTTTGAATTTCAGCGACTATTACCTGACTTTTTCATATGCCACTGAGTTTTCACATATACGCATTCACTCTACCATGAGATTAAAAAATGCAATTAACATACAATAATATTGTCATGTACGATCAATTCCTTTAATGAGAGTGATTCATTACTCCGTGAAACCTTGATCCTAATTACTAAACCTTAAATAATTAATATGATAGCAATGGACATAGAAATTATTTTTAATTAGGAGACTTCATTTTTGTTTCATGGCTTTTATCATTTGTACATATGTTTACGATATAATATTGTCCTGTATGTTTATTTTCAGTAAATGAAGATACTGTGTTACTTGTATTGTATCTATTATATATTATCTTTATCTATTCTGAAATTGAATGTGATATGATATTTTGATAATGTTTTAGAATGTTATCTATTTATTAATTGGTTATATCATTTATTATTAACTTCAATTTTAATCATTTTTTTTTCAGATCAAAGAACTTGTTCTTGACAATTGTCGGAGTACAAATATACTAGGTCTGACAGATGAGTTTGTTGCATTAGAAAAGCTAAGTCTCATCAATGTGGGTCTTACATCTCTGAAAGGCTTCCCAAAATTAGCAAGTCTTAAGAAGGTAAACAGATGAATAAATGTAATCTTAAAATTAATTAAACAGAAAGCACAATAAAATATATATGTGTAGTATTTATTTCATATTGGTTGTAATTATTTAAGAATAGCATGTAATGTCAGATTTTTTACATTAATTAAAATAATATTATTCAAAAATTAATTAAAACATATACATTACTACAAACTAATTTTATTTACATAGTTGGAACTTAGTGACAACAGAATTTCTGGTGGATTAAATCTTCTTCTGTCAAGCCCAAAATTAACTCATCTTAATCTTAGTGGGAACAAGATCAAAGATCTTGATATACTTCATCCTTTGGTAAGTTCTATTATTACTTTAATGCTGTATATGTGCTCTCTGTAACCATGAAATGATATTAAAAATTATTTTGCTTTACAGAAGGAGTTCAGGAATTTAAAGAGTCTGGATCTCTTTAATAATGATGTGACAAATGTGGACAATTATAAAGAGAAAGTTTTTAGCCTTATTCCCAATCTTCGATGTCTTGATGGGTATGTAATTTGAAGGAAACTGAATCGTTTAATAATTTAGTTCACCATTTTCTAATATAGTAAAACACATATATGAAAATATTGTGTTGTATGTAATAGATACGACACAGACGACCGTGAAGTAGATGACAGTGAAGGGGAGGATGATGAAGTGAATGGAAATGAAGATGGAGATGGAGATGCTAATGAAGAAGATAGCGAGGAAGGTTAGTTAAAAATAAAAAAATAAGTTGAAGGATTTAATAACATATAAAATTAATATACAATAATCAGAGACTTATATTTTAACCATGGCATGAAATATTAGTTTCAGATGAAGAGGATGATGAAGATTTTGATGATGCTGGTGTAGACTTAGCAACTGTATACAAGGATGGTCTTGAAGTAAGTAGTTCGCATTTCAAATTTTTAGTCTTATTACTAGACACCAAATATAGTAACACATAAATTACGATTTGATGTAGAACGTGTCAATCATTAATTTCGTTATTGTTGAATGTGCTTTAATGAATATAATACTCATGTATTTACTTGTTCAATAAAATGCAGAATGAAAGCGATGAAGATGACTTCCTCTGTGATGATGAAGAAGAAGAGGATGACGATTATAACGAAGATGATGAACAAGATGAAGAAGAAGGTAAATAAATTTGTGTATGTTCTATAGTTATAGGTAACCTACAGCTACTTTATAGGCACCTATAGTAACAGGACTGCTTATTTTATGAAGATCAAAATATTTACTGATTTAAAGAGTATTATAAAAACTACATTTTCCATCTGAAGTCATCTTAAGTGTTCTTTGATATTATAGATATAGAAAATATGAAAAAAAGATTTCAATACAACTGAATAGAATCAATTTCATGATGTTTTTGTATCGCGTTACATAGAATCGTCTCCTGCTCGAGGTAAGAAGAGAAAACATGAGGATGGAGGAGATTCAGGGAACTAGAACCATAAAGAGCAGGTTTTTCTGATGCTGTTGAATGAGTGTAAAATTCATATAAATAATAACAATAATTGAGACGCCGAGTGAACACCTGGGAATCAAACTAATTGACCGACCAATGACAGACTACAGTTAGTGGTGTGAATTTATCAGTAAATCATTGACTGACAAATTGTCTGTGGAACAACAAACGATTACCATTATGGAGAAGAGGAATGTGAATGAAAACGAAAAAGAGGATAATGATAGCATAAAATAGGACTGCATTCCAGCTGGGCACAGCGCGTTTTAGTTATACTAACGATATTTTATATAGAGTATATAGTTAGAGTATTAGTGGTGTTGCATAATGGGTGAAAGATCAGATATTGAAGGACTTGGAAGAGGCAACAGTGGAGTTTTACACTTGAAGGAGCATATTTGTCTGTTAGCTCCAGTCGGCCAAAGGCTGGTCACGCTGGAATGCAGTCATCGTTAATCAGTACTAAGGTTACATAAGTTACATTTTAAATACATTTTTATTGTACCATGAATAAGTATAGAGTAAACGAGGAACAACTTTTGTACAGGTTTACACCATACATTGAGGTGCATTATGCCTCTGTGATTTTTGGGACAGAAAATAAAGAGATAAATATATGTTGCTCATACATTGAGCTTATATCTATGAAAGACGTATTAAGATAGGAATTTACATCATAAGAATGAAGAAATTAAAAAAAAATGTACATTTCGTTTATTAGAGTACTAGTGTTTGACATGTATAATTGATATGAACAAAAGCAAATCAGTTTAGCGCATGAAAGATTTTTTAGTATTTTTGGTTACATTGTTTTGATATTTTAAGGAAAAAGGGTCTTGAAAGAAACTGTAACGTGACACTAGAATACAAGTAATATTGTGGTATCTTAACTTGTAGTTTTTAGGAAATTTTAAGTTCCAGATGTCTATGTACAATGGCAATATGCCACATATAACATGGCTGTTGAAGTTATTGTTATTTACTCTTGGGCATTCCATGTGCTACGTGTTATGCTCTAATATATCATGAATTCATTTGATTAGTAAATTTATTGTAATATTTTCCCGTTTCAAATTGCTGTTGTTTAGCTGTAGCGATTAAATGTTTTTTATATTACTAAACCATTCAATTTCTTACAATAACAATAGAATTACTTGTTGTATAGTATTGTTTATACACGACAAGTTTAAATGTTTGGAACATAATATTAAACCAAAAAAAAAAATCAAAATTGCTGCTGTAAATTCATAATTACCTTTAATTTCTGTCTCTGAAGTTACCATAGCGCTGACACATCTCGTGATTAAAGTGCGAAGTTAATGGGTAATGATCATTAATATTATTATTAATATTAAATTACAATTATGATTTTAAAGAAGTAACAAATATTTACACTTGCGCTTTCGCACTTTTGAATTGTATTTAAAGAAAAGTCAGAAACGCAAAATTTAGATTAGTGTGGAAAGACAAAATCTCGAGAAATAGGCGCAAAAATAAAAGATTGATCAGACGATGTAGTTAATGGTGAGACTGTGACAAGTGGATTATTGGACGGATTACCAATTAACTACGTGATCGTGAGAATGGATGGGAGTGAAATAACGAGTGAGAGTGCAAGAGAGGTTCGGTTTTATAATAAAAAAATTATGGTAGAGTCGAGGATCTGGCGCCTCTTTGTCGCCAGTTTGGTTATGGCCTTATCCAATTTTTCCAAGACTAAAGCAAATTTATATTAGGTACAATGAGTATATGACATGTACAGGTCCAAATCTGTAAATTTCCAATCTGCAATTTGTAATTGCGGCTCGCGCGGATGTCGTATTAAAAGTTAAATTATAAATAATTAAAAAATTAAATTATAAATAATTAAACATTCCGTGCGTCCCGCGACACATACACTTTTGTCAATTGCAATTTTGGATAGACCATTTATGTAGGAGAATCTATCACCTTCTACTGCCAAAAATCTATTACATCTCTGTATTGTCTGTCTGTTCCGTTGTTAAAGTGGATTTTTATCATAACGTTTGTTTATTTCGAGCAATCCTCATCACAAAATAAGAAAAAATAATTTATTAATAAAATCATTTACAAATCAAGGATGACGTGTGATATGTATTCTTAATCCATCTTTTTTTACAATGTATACTTACAATATCTACGATTTTAGTTACTGAAGTTATTTTCATTTTCTTATACTATAAGTTATTTAGTATTAATTATTAAAGTATTTAAAATATTGTTCATAACTTATATTTTAAATATAAATATTTTTGATCCCAAAAGATATTTTGATTTTATTAATTCACAGATGCATTATAAATTTTATTTTACTTTTAATAACATACTGTATACATATGAGGCATTGAGGATAGTAAGGGCGAACTTAATACTTTCAAAAATAATGTTCACTTTATTAAATTGATTTATTGTATTCAACGCACATTTCTATTAGCTGGCTTTGTGGATATCGCCCTTGTTTTTCGTATAAATAAAAAAATTTCATAGGAAAAATTTGTTAGTCTTTACAATGTTGATAAAAAGTGTTTTTTTCGAAGCACATGTTTGTTGAGTTTGTCCCTATTACCCTCAATGCCTAATATCTTAAAGAAGTACATTATTTTACGAATTTATTAAATAGGTCACATTTCCAACTCTTAATATTGTGTATAAAATATAAAAGTAGTAGTCTGGAAATTAACGTTTAGCAAGTTTACAGCAATGTATCTTCATGCTCATCGTATAATGCATGATTTTTCCTTTATATCTTTTTTGCTTGCGACCTCAAAATCAATCTGGAAAAATTCTAATGTGGTTTATTGATAATTAATATAAATTATCTATATATTTGGATTAGAATAACATTGAAAATGTATTTATAAATAAAATATATATCTGAATAAATACTGCTTTTATTAAAAATGTTCTATCATTCGTTTATTTGTAATATTTATTAATAATGTGTTCCTTTGTTATATCATTGACTAAGAACAAGATATACCACTAATCCAATGCTTTTCTCTGTCACCCGGATTGAGGGTTCATGAGCCCTCATACCATTTTCTTGTTACGTCCAACATTACCGATTCAACATCAGAAAAACTACAGCGATATAGGAACTGCGAAAAGGGCAATTAAATCGAACGATAGTCAGTAGTCTTTTAAATGTACAGAGTGGCGAAAAGTATCGTGTATACTCAGCCGTCGTATAAATGAAACCCAATAGTTCGGTCATACGATGCGATTTTTTTATTTATTCGATTAGTTTACCGAATTAACCGATTTACTGTAGTATGTAGAAACTATTCATGCAAATCAGTTATTTGCAGCATTAATTGTTTTACCACCATTCAAAATACTATTTACATTTTGTATGTGTGTATATGATAAAATTACTAAATTGAATATAGTTTACATTTAATTTTATCAATTATCGGAATGGCATCTGTATCATGTATACCATGAAGTGTAATTATATTCGGCAAAAACAAAATCATACAGCTATCCAAATAACATATTCATATATGTATATAGTAAAGTTCAAGTTGAATACATTAAGAAAATGAATTTAGAAGTAATAATTTACGGTAGTCGTGTACAACAAAATCCGCTAAGCGAAATAAATCATTACATTTATGTAAAGCTAAAACTGCGAAAAAATCAACATGGGAACCAATTTAGTAGGTATACAATTAAATTTTCGGTGGAGATATGGAAGTGTGTGGACACTGTTGTCGGTTATTGTTGATTTGGTAAAATGATCGAGTTGGTCAAAAACCGTATTGTGTGAAGAACAAGCTGTAAATAAACCTATACATACAAAGATATAGGCTGCTGAAACTTAACTCAAATGAACCAGTAACTGTGATAAAGTGGTTTGAAATTTTCACTTCTATATAGTAAATGAGTACTATATGGGTTCCAGTACAACTTATATACATACATATGTACTAATCCCTGAATATCGTTTCCGTAAAGATAAAATGAAAATTATGGGAATTGAAATTTGTGTCTTCATGTAACAATCTTTTTTACTATTAATCTTTCATGTTAGATTAACGGTTATTTTTTATCGCACTCACGTTTCGGACTCTGTGGTCTAATATCAAATGTGAATGACCTAGACCGTAACTATGGAGATTTATTAGGGTGTATGCTTTCATGCATCTTAACAGATTCATACCGGAGCTCCAAAGCGAACTTGTTTTCAGCATGTAACGTTTGTTTAATACGTGACAGGATATTCGATATATACATATGTATATATCGTACGGTTATTACAATATTTTCTCGCCAAGAACTTTTCCGCGAATAAATGCACGAGTTCAGCCTGCCCCCCCCCCCCCCCCCACGCCCCTCAGCCCTTGTAAGGCTCTACAGCCGTTGCTATATACAGGCCGGAACATATGATGCCACAACGCCGCAAACATAAAAATCATCAGTCCGTTCTGTCGTCGTGGGACTGATGACAGCGTTGACTTTCTTACGTTCTAGCCTACACCAGAGAAGGCCTGTGAGGGCTACCTCGCTTAGAACCACGATTCACGATAAGTAAAGGGTGAAGGGAGTTCAGCTCGCTTTTGATAAGAGCCGAGCGGTTTAAATCCCTGTACAATGTATGGGTACGTTAATGCAATATTAAACATTTTTTTTTTAATTTTTTTCTTAATAAATTTTCATTTAACATATTCGCCAAACTTTTCTGATTAAGATGAGACCAAATACGACATAGTTCGGATTACATTTATACCTATTAAAATGGAAAAGTATTGTATTAATAGAGGAGATAAGAGAAGTAGGATATAGAAGAAAAGGAAATTTCTGGGATAGACATATTGTACAGAGTTAGAGGAAGTTACAAGCAGTGAAGTATGTATATTACTCCACGTATAGCACATATCAGCTGTTTTTGAAAAAATGATAGTTGTGTAGTTTAAGTAACTACATCATATCCAATGCCATTATGTTATTAAATTATGTACTCTTCTAGACACAATCCATTTCTGCAATTTGTCAGAAGCTACAATATAGTATAATTATTCTGTACATGTTAAATCAATCCAAATTATATTGTGTTTGGTTTCATTTTAATAAAAAAAAATTGCACTAATGTAATAAATAAATTACGTTAAAGAAAGATTAAAAAATAAAAAAGTTTTAATTCTGCATAACATTAGCACAGCGATACATGAGCATTTAAACTTCTTATTTGAATGCTCAGATTCTCATTTTCACATTGTTTTTCGCCCACTGTCCTTCTGCGACGGCAGAGATAAGGCGAGGTTTGAGTACCGTGTCCCCAGCAGAGTTTGCATATAATCTCCACAATTTTTTTCTGTTTGCGTCTACTCGAAAAAAATTACTCTTATTAAATTGTGTACCCTTTAGAACTATTCAACATTTGTCTGAAACAGTTTTTAGCATCATTCGCGGTTTACAAAATTTTTAAAAAGATTTATTTAAATGGGACACCGTGTATATGGGTCAAACAGTTTTCTTGGTGACGCATGAAAGAGAACGATCTAAGTACTACAGAGTAACTACAGAGGCGAAGTTCCGCCCACTTTGTGTCCCCGTCTTTTTTCTGTGCATGCGTCACTTATGGTGTTCGCCATGAAGGGAGCTGCAAATTTATGGTGAGCACCATGAAGTGAGCTGCAAAACTATGGTGTGCGTCATGAAGTGAGCTATAAAAGCTATGGTGTGCACAATGAAGAAAACCGCAAAATACTGCGCATGCATTTGAGTATTGTGCATCATGAATTCAAAATACTATGTACATATGGGTCTTTTCACGCTAAATCGATCATTCTTGTACTCGATCTCTGCGATTTGATTCAAATTGGAATATGTTATAGTATATGCGAAAGGGGGGGGGGTTAAGTAATCATTTTGCTGGTTTCGAAATTATTTAATTCTTCAACGACGGAGCAGTTTTCTGTTTCTCTTATGCAGATTGAAGAGATTTATGCATTTAAAGAGAATGGTAAATTATTCCAGTAATATAATTCAATATGACGTAACTTAAAACATAGAGATTGACATCGCGCCAATATACTCGCGAATGAATAGTTCTTCTATGTTAAATAATTATTCAATTATTCCCATACAAAGAAATTAGGATCTATACGGTGCATCGACTTTACTCCCTGAAGCTGTAATCGCTATCAACTACTACGTCTATTTTAATATAAAATATAAAATATTGTAACTACCGTAATGCTGTTATACTTTAAATAAATATAAGATAATATTATAATTGTATATTGTTTTACCTTAATATTTATAAAAGTACAAGCATAACAATTCTTTTCAGTTTTTAAGATTTAATTATATATACAATACAATGAAAGTCATTTTCAGCAAAAATAAAGTATATGAAATTATATATAGTAGCTGTCTTCTATTTTTTATCGAATTATTTTTTATAATTTTGTTTAGCAAAAAAGTACTAGAAAAAAATTACTTGTTCAAAAATTATGTTCAAATATTGCCGCGCTTCTCGCTGTTTCTCCAATGTATTTCTATCCTTTTCTACCTTATAATCAATAGAAAGAGATAAAGATACAGCCAGCCAGAAATGTGCAACGCTGTCTGTATGGTGTGCGGAAGAACGAGGACACGAACATCAAAGGTGCCGACAGTAACCTTCGCCTCTGTAGTTACTCTGGGATAATACTTGAGCCTGTTGACTTTCTTGTCTTCAGCGACATTTCCACAGGTATTTCTTACACTCGCCGCAATAAATCGCAGGGGGCGTATGAAACACTCGAATTTTTTTCGAGGTCGGTATTTCAGAGCATGTGACGCGAAGTCCCATAAGATGAGTGGTCTATTCTGTACCTTAGTCAATGGTTATATTATACTACAGGTAAAATATTAGAGAACGTGTATGGTGGTGTCACTATGCGTCAATTTATGAAAGTACGATAATCCAACCTGGGCGCGCAGTTTCGTGTCGAGCATTCAGTGTTTCTCCGCGCTTCCGTTCGTGCGTTTTGGTTGTGGTTTGGTGTGGAAGAAAGTCGGCCAGACTTCGAAGTTGAATTTAGTGTTTTGCGGAGAGAAATTTTAAAGTCAACACTTTTCAAACAACGTGAAGAAAATGGCTGAAAGTAAGGGTGCGTTGATTGCGAAGACAGTGCAAAAACATGCAGGTAGAGCGAAGGAGAAGGTAAGTACCACGAAAAGACATGTATTTGTACCTTCGTAACAGGTTTCTTCGACGAGCATGTCAGTTAATCGAGCGCTCTGAAGAAAATTGTGTTTTCACAAATCATTTCAATCTTACTTTCCTTACTATGTGGTATACATTGCGATTTATTTGAACGAGTGGATGTTGTCATTTAATTGTCTTAATGCGGTATCTCATAACCCCTCGGATAAATTCCCTTCGCATATGTAGTGGTTGATGGATGAAATTTGACATTTCACGGCTGACGACTACTGTATAGGTCTTTTATCCGATTTTACAAACAAACCGGTAATTCGTTAGGTTTTTTTCTTGCTCATACAGAGGTGACTTATATAATCGGTAAACATGTACCAGTTGTGTAGCAGAGTTTCATTTAACATGACAATTATGCAACTCTTGGGCCTGGTTCAGCGTAGTAATGCATATA
Source organism: Eucera pruinosa (assembly GCA_028830335.1). Taxonomy (NCBI): domain Eukaryota; kingdom Metazoa; phylum Arthropoda; class Insecta; order Hymenoptera; family Apidae; genus Eucera; species Eucera pruinosa. The sequence continues at coordinate 4,047,402 of JAMYCR010000002.1, read as the reverse complement.
CTACAGGTACATCTTCGACACCAGTCGCACGCTCTCGTGCTAATTGTAAGCCGGGTAGATTGTCACGTGACACGAATATTTCACGATCTGTGTTGTCGAATACTTGCGTTTTCAGGCTTGTGAATCTCTTAAAATAAACTAAGCTGTAATTCTGTCAGATAGTATTTAGATTTCTTCAAATTTCGTATCTTTATTCTATTCAAATTATTTTATAAAGAATAATTATTAAAACATTTAACAATCCCAGGCACTTTAGTTAACAAAAATCGCGATAGGTTGTTGGAATATTAACTATAAGTTGCATTATAAATCATGAAGGTCGAGAAGTTTGGTTGACCGATATTCAATCAAATGCATTGCAATAGCTATTTGTGAATTTTATCGATCGGCTTTCGTAATACATATTAAATTTCTTTGTGCGTATTCACTGCAATTCAACGTGGAATTGCAGCTTTACGTTCTATATTCCAGAATTAATGTCTGACGGGTGCAGTTTTCTTTGTATGCTTTATTTTTGGGGAAAAACGGTAATACATTATCAGTTTTATCTTGTTTGTGCAAGTACAGTGTATATGTACGATACAATGTAACTCACAGTAATGACGAAAAATGTATTACGATACAATTAACATTTGTCTATTAGTTTTTTTTTATTTGAGCCATGATAAGCGTAACATGTTTAATACACCAAACAAAACTATGAATAAGCTTAACACGTTAACTGGGAAAAACAAGTTTATTCGTCACTCGGATTATTGGTACTTTGGACGAAACAATTTATTTTTTCAAGGATTTCTTCTTTTTTAATGCATAACTACATTCGTATTAGAAATGTGTTACATTATATTTATGTTTACAAGAATTAAAATCAGCGTAATTTTAGTTAGGTTTTTATTATTCATTTTTCATTTTGTAAATTAACAAATTTCTGATTATGAAATGATCCAATTGAGAGGTAAAATAAGAATAAATTTAAGGTACTTTGAATATAATATCAATCATGTACATGAATTTTATTTTATAATACAATTTTTAAACATAAAATTCAAATTAAGTTCTAAATGGATACGAAAAATGTTCTGCTAATAAATTGTGTTAATAGAATACATTACATTTAATTATTTGATTGACTAAGTTGAATATTTTCATTAAGTATTAGGACACTTGCTGATTTTTTTTCTACTATTATATTTAGAACTAGTAGTAAACATATAGATGAAAGTACATCATCTTCATACGATTAATTTGCTTATTTATTGCGTTTCAATAAAATTGTACGTCACGTTTATTTGGGGCGATGCGCATACAATATTTCCATGCAGAAATATTTCTCCGACCAATTCTTTGAATACATTAAAAGTTCATCTTTCATGCGTGGACCAGTAGGAATTCACAAAGGCTTTAAAAATGTTACACACTTCTACAATTAAGGTAGATAAATCGAAAGAAATGGAAACTAAGAATGGAATCTTAATCCATAAGGTACTAAACAAACCGTTTAATTTACCGTAAACGGAATCTAATTTCACTTAGTAAAGTGTCCCATAAAACTAATACAGTCAGACGCCTAAGTTTTGATTCACCTATCGCATTTGGCGAGTGTAATAATAAGTGAAAATACATATATAGATACATACAATTAAAATCGACAATTTCTAAGAATGTTTACTTATTCTATTAGATGTACCGGTGAATAATCCACTTTTGTTGTCAAATTGAATATTTATTTTTAATAAAATCAAGTATCTATCCTGTTTTTAATACAATTAGTGTTGTTCTTTAATACTTGCGCGCTATAAAATAAATTTATCAATTCATTATCAATGATGAATTACTTATTGGCACACCTAATATAATAATGGTCAACTGCGTTCTTAATTTAGATTTTATGTAGGCATGTATTTTCCTTTGTTTATTTATATACTATGCCAAATGCGGTAAGTAGACAAACACTTATGCTACTAACTGTATGTCGAAAAGGAGACATATCGTAAAGGAGGTTGAAAAACACTGGAGTATATATTATTAAAATTCTAATGTTTGAATATGTGTATGTATCATGCTTATATGAATATTTTCTTCTCTGGAAGAATGATTCCATTTATCTCGCATCAGATTCATTTGTATACTTGTGCGATTAGAAAAATTAGAAGAATTAACGGTAGAGACACGTTCATAAGAAAAGTTGTTAGAAAAATAAGAATTCTCAAGTTTTCAGTGGTTTATATCTTACAAAAAATCGTTTTTACCGAAAGTTATATTTACTAATAAAGTGTTCAGAAAGTCTTAAAAAACAATAATTATTGATCGTCCTAGTTAGATTATATGTGATAGAAATAGGCGGGAAACTCTTAGAAATAACGACTGAAGCGAATTAGCATCGTGATTTACCGATTTATATTAAAAACCATTATTAAAGCAGAAAGATAATGTAAAACGGCTGTAGTGGGTTAAACACGTGAAAATTATGTAGTATAGAAATAGAAGCATGTTCTATTATAGTATTTTGCAATCAGAATAATAATAGATATACGAACCTAAGAAAAATTGGGAGGCGGTATTGGCAGAGTTGGTTGGCTAATATGCTACAGACGTAAAGGTCATCAAGTTCAAATTCCCGAAGTCAAAACCCTTTTTGTTTTGTCTTACATCTATGAATACACTAATCGAAATTTAAAATACAGTTGTCACTCGAAGTACGCGAGGATTTAGGACGTTAATGTACCGTGTATTTGAAAAAACCCCTAATTTTGAGACTTTCCACTCCTAACAAAAATTTGTACGTTATATGCATAGTTACATACTGTTAACCGAAAATGATAACTATATGTTGTACTGTCTATATACCAAAATATAATAAAAATATATTATATTTTAGAACAAAATATGTATGTTAGAAAATAGCGACGATTATGTGTATAGCAATCAGTTTTTCAAAATATTGAGTTTTATAATTTATATTTCAATTTCAAACAAATCAAATAAGTAACAGGAAAGTGCGTGTAAGCTTTTTTAATTACTTTGTTTTCTAGTAATCGTTTATTTTTTTATATATTTTCCAATCATTTCATAGAGAGACTTGATGTTTCATGATGTGAATATTTCTTAAAGTTCATTGAAAATCATGCATCATAAAGGTATAGTACATCAGACTTTAAACAGTATTTACCAAATATGTATGTTTTATTATTAAACCTTAATATACATTTCAACATTTTTTATGTGATATTTAAGAAATGATTGATTTTTATTTTATTAAATTATTGAGTTTGCTAGTTAATTTAGTCTAGTGTTGATTTAAGGTAATCGTTTCTTGCAGCTTTTTGGTATACATATAATATCAACACAACTATAATGTTAACACATAAGAGGAAACTAAAATCTTTGTACATTAAACTATATACAAATATAGGTTGAATTACAAAGCATCAAATTATTTAATAAATTTCTGTCTTTCCTTAAACGTATGAATATCATTTAGTAAAAATACAATACATAAGTAAGTTTCATATTATATGATCGTTTCTGAATTAAGTTGTGAAGACTAAACAAGTAAGTAACTTATAAACAGTTTAGGGAACCGAATAAACAAAGATTTAAGATATAACCCAATAAAATCGCATTTTATCTAAATATAAGCTATGTATGTATGCTTTCATATAACATAATTTTTTTAAGAATTAATGTTAAAAATGATATTTTACGCAAAAATATCGTGATGCGCAATGTTTTATTTTACGTACGTGTCGAAGATCGCGTGTTAAAGATTCAAAAGAAGTAGGTTACCAATGAAGAACGAAGTTATGCAGGGATCACTGATTCCTTGGAGGCGCATTAGTCTTACATTTTGATTTTTAATGGAGGGAAACACGCCGGTGACTCGTGCAACATACCGTAAGCTCATATAATTCGTAGGTGTTTTAACTTGCTTTCATGATACTGGTTATACAGACTTATCTGGTAAAACCGGTCTAAGGTATTGCCGTGCTAAAGTTACCACTCTCGTCTAAACCAATGGGTAACCTTAAATTGATGAAAAGAAAGAAAATCAGTCTTCCACTCGAAAATCCACTTTATACTTGAAAATCTGTGTTATGTACGTGATGAGTTTCGAGCGTTCGTTTATATGCCAAATTAGGAGAGTTGTATAATTGTTCTGATTTAATTAAAGCATCAACGATTGTTGTGAAGTGAAATTAATTACATTTTATAATATATACTTCGAGTCTGTAGTTGTAGTTTTCTTAATTTTGTGTACATTTTGTTATAAAAGGTATAATTTTATAGAATCATATGAGAAGGTTGACGAATGCTTCTTATGGAAATTATCTTCCCCTTTTAGATAACGGTCTGTTAAATGGTTCTAAAGTTAAGTAGCTCTTCAAGGTATTCTGCGTGAAACCCTTCTACGACTTTTGGTATACTTCAAGCAAGCTTCATGAAAGAATTTCTTCCCGCCATATCTACTTTTTCATTCAGCTATCTTAGTAATTGACCCTTTGAGCGCTGTAGTTGATTAGTGAAAGTCTATTTCAGGATGGTACCAATTTTTCGCTCCTAGCGCATCTATACGTTATAATCAGTATACTAAGGGCATCTTATACATGACATATATTGAGATATATGTATGTACAAAACATTTGATAATTCGTATATATACGTCATTCTTGATATGCATTGACTGTGGTCATGATATATACATCACCCCCACAAGGTTTAATAGTATTGAGTATAAAATTCATTATAAATGTTTTCAAAATATTTAAAGAAAATTATAAAATACAGTCTTTCAATAGTAACGAAATAATTATTTTAATATTATTTAGAAAGTAATTAATTACATTTCTTGTTAATAAAAAATAAAAATAATCAGATTAAGTAGTAAAAATATGTTCATTTTAAAAATAGTACCCATAGTAATATTCTCTCAAGTATAATATGTTCATTATGAAATAAATACTATTATAAATGTGTTTTATATAATTTACTAGACTTGAGTATAGAATATCGTGGTCTTAAAAGCTTGAATAAGCATGTTGATCTATATATGCTAGGGACTACTAACAATAAATAATACTAGGTACCACAGACTTAATGTATTATATTATGTACATGGGTATTCAGTTTAATTATCTTAATTAAAAACAGTTTATTCAATAGAATACATGAGATAGATGCATGGAAAAAAAGTAATGCAATTATTAAAAATAAAACATTTTGATGCATAAAACTTTCGCTTCAATTTATTTCGTTCAAAATAATCTTTAAAAAACTCATTACAGTGTTCAAAGCGTTCACGTAGTTATTCATATAATTTAAAAAATTTCTCTGACTTAATTACGTTTAATTCCCTCCTAATTATAAGAGCTGGTCTTTTAGCTTCAATTTTCATTTGAAAAAGATAACAAAGTTAATTGAGGCTAAAAATGTGTAAAGAGAGTATTTATTAGAGAAAATTTTTTAGCTAAAAGTTTTGTCATTCGTACTGAATTTTATTTTCTAATGGTGTAAACATTATGACAGCACATAAAAATAAAGTTCGTAAAATACTTCTGTACAACACAAAAACGAAATATAAACTAACGTTAACTGATGAACTGTTACGACCATCTGTGGACTATTGTCGAGCTTAAAAGTATATTAGCAGAGATTTAGTCTGATTACTTTTTTTCGCAATATCGTGTATTAATTAACAATTTCGGATTTTCACACGTTAAAGCGCTGTACAGATAAGCTTGACCAATGTTGTAAAGCAGGGACGATAGATTCGATCGTGAGAGCATTGGCACTCGCGTGTAAAAAGTTCAGCAAGTCACTCGAGGCGAGGAAAGCCAGTGTACCTATGTACTAGAAACCAAAGACCATTAAGACAGCAAAGGATCTTGTGCCTTTTCTCGAAGCATAGAAGTGCAACGTGTCGGGCTGCGGTATCGTACATTATATCGGAATTTACCCTTCGCATTTGCCTGAGTGGTGGTGAAACCAAGAGGACGATTCGTTTATAATGAGAACCTAGAAATGAACGCTGAAAGTGTTCTACGATCATTCGCGAAATCAATATGCGTAATTGATCAGTTCTGTATTTGCTTTAGCAGTTTTTCATAGGGGTTTCCATGACGGAAAGTTAGAAGAATGCTACCTTATTTAACTAGAATTGATGGAAAGTGAACAATACTCTCTCGCACATGCTACTTTCAATTGTATACTGTTGCATAGTATCTAGTAACTATTAAAAGTATTTGCATGCAACTGAATCTATCATACATTGGTATATATGTACTGTTTAATTAATTGGATTCAATGATTAAGTTATCCCAGAAATCATACCACTATTAGAAACAATCCAGAATGATTTAGGAAAATGTAGTAAAAGATACAACGAAAAATTGAAGACTGAAAGTAAAAAGTATTCTTGCACTTAACAAAATATTATTTATTAACAAAATACATACAAAATTCAGTTTTTACATGCACCACACTACTTTATATATACTATATATATATAGAGAGTGTATATATGGTATGGAGCGTATAAAAGAGAGATCTTACAATATTTCTTACAATACTCTTATTTATTATTTTGAAGTTACATTAATTGACGAAAAGAAAATTCTGTATTATAAAAACGATTCAAGGTCTAATGTGGTAATTTTCTATCATTTAACAGTATCTTTGTTTGACTAGAAAGTTTGATGTTACTGAAATATAAAACTTGATTAAAGTGATTCTGTTTATAGTTTTCTCTTTGGATGAATCATTACTTAACTATGTGTTGATAAATATTAGTTCCATTTTAAATCCAAGACCGTATGTCGATGAAATAAAAACACTGCGAATGATATTGTATTATCTATGGAATTTTTATACATTTAAATAATTTGTTTGATGAAAGGTACTGTTCGTTCTGCTTGTTACTCGCTTTCATTAAAAACAAGATATTCGTATCGTGCGAAATTACAGTAGATAATATCGAAATGTTTCTTCAAGTTTGCTCCCTCGGTGCACTTGTATTAATTGTACCTTGAAAATGTGAAAATGATGAGCTGTTGAGAATGCACAACTTTATAAATATTAGAGATAAATACTCACAGTGATCCTTACCGAAATGGAAATCCTGGATAAAAAAATGATTGATCGATAATGCCAGTAAACGGAGCTTATATCGTTTGCATTTATCGTACACGTCCCATTGAATGTCAAATTATAGAAGTTCCTAAATTTAAATCCTATTATCACAACATTCTATAAAGTTGAGGAGCTCACATTATCACAGGTGGTTGGTGCAAGAGTTACAAGTGGAAAGAAGTTAAGGGTCGAAAAAGTATTTTTGATTGCTTTACCATTTATAATTAAATTCATAGTATATTTTATGTAGTGTTACTTTTATAATATGATTTTGCATGTGAATTTTAAGTATACATCATTAGCCCTGTCTGTATTGATATACTTTAGCGACTCAAACTTTTGTGTGCATTAAATACTAAGTACCGTATGGTAACAATTGGCGGCTTCAGAGAGTGTAGGTATTACATTACAAATATTATATTTGCAGTGAAGTAAATTTAAAAGTTATTTCTTTCACATTTTTTTTTTTTATTAAATAGTGACATAATGCTCGTCCTTCACGCTTTGTATTTCTTTATTTTGTAATAAGAGAAAGTTAAATTATGTGAAAAAATGCCGCATACTATATTTATTAGCAAAAAAATAATAAATTTTTGAAATTCCGGTATTATGAAAACAATTACTAATAGATTCACTTTACCGACAGTTCACGTCAAACTCTACTGTTTACGAAATTGTTGCAAAACTTGCGCAGATTTCATTCATACATTCTAACAAGCATCCTTAGAAACTAATACTCGTAAGATATCCGATTTCAAACAGGTTGTTCGGTTAGATACGTCGGTAAAATCTTTACTGAAAACAATTCAGTTAAGAAAATTAGCGAAGCAGTGGTTTGTGGACAACAAAAGTGATTTCGAGTCGTGAAGGTAAATAATAGTTGCATTTAAACTTTCTCTGTCTTCGTTATTTTATCCAGCGGTTGGTGTCTGTTTGCTTTGAACAGGACGTATCATGGGGCAATGATTCTGCGCGTTTCAACAATAAATACCGAGAAAATCGCATGAAAGTGTGCAGACGGAAGTCTCGATGTTCGTAGTCTCTCCCTAGGCTACGATTTCTATCGTGTCCACTTCGCCTACCGGTTACTATTCTCGTCGCCGTGTCCCAGACGCTTCTACTCCGTGACTGTTGGCAAATATATCTACGAGCTTGCAGCTTTCGATGATATTGTCTCCTCCTTTACAGTTCAAAGTTTTGTGAAACCAGTCCATATGACATGGTATTTTGTTTTAAAAAATCGCAATTAGAAATGTTTGAACAAGTAAACTTGTTGAACGAGGTCAGCGTGCAGCTAAGGTAACTCGTTCTACTGGATCGAAGAACGAAATTCGTTGGAATTTTCTACTATTTAATGAGAATTTTCATTCTCATTTACGATTCAGACATCTAATTCTATTAATATGACAATAAAAAATAAAATTTGTATACAAGGAGTAACATTTTCATGCAAAATGTAGTGATTTTCTTCTTAATGTATTATTAAATAATGTATTATTTTCAAGGAATTAAATTTACTATACCTAAATTAGTAGTTAACGATAATATCTACTGGTAAGAAATTATCGTATTTGTCGCCGTAGCTTTCCCCTAAAGTTATTTTTGCTCTTCCTTAATTTTCCCAGCATCTTTGGATGCGATCCAATTTAAATCGCCAGATGTGGGAAAACAAGCGCACGGATTTGAAGTAATTGACGTAACTTCCAGCGTTTAAACGATTTTCGCAACATTTAACAAAAATTAATAGTATAGTAAGCAAAACAATTACATTGTTTTTTCTTTGACAATTATATTCCAGAAGACATACAATTATAATAGCTATTGTAATTTCTACGTTGGGAAGAAATTTCACTGTTTAAGAATTTCAAACCGGAGATTCTTTTTGGCAGACCGACTTTAAGATAAAAAAAAGATTTAGGAAAGGTGACAATTATCAGTACATATACTCTAACAGTAATTTTTCGAAGCCCTTTAATAACTTCTTTGACAACAAATATTTACTAATTTACTTGCAGTGTTTGTGGCGGCCCTCCTGTATCTACAACTAGAGGGACATATGAAAAAATAAGGCTCCCTCGAAAGTACTCATTCCAACTACATAGTCCATATATATACTGCCTTTAACCTTCCTTTCAATATCCTAACGTCTAAGGCAGGGCCTTGCTAGGTAGCCCTACTGATAAGTCCACTAGGGGACCTAGGACGAAGCGCACACCCTTCCTTTTTCCTATTCTATCCCCTCTCCATAGAGCCACAGTGTTTAATAATATTAGTTGAATGCAGAAGGATTCCTGTTAGTTTTTATGTTATGCACATATAGTATCATTTCCATATATTGATATAAAAAAATTTCATTATAAACAAAAAGTTATAAAGGTACAAAATAATGTTATTTACCTTACTTTATAATTATACTTTAATTGTAAATAAATAATATTTAATAGGAAGCATTAAGAAGATATCTGTAACATTTTTATTGCTCAAAGTTAATAGAATTTTTACGCTATAGTAATTTCTATTTTCTTCATTTTTTACGAACCAATTGTAGATATCGATTAGCGTTTAGTATTATTAAAACGATTTAATGTTTCATATACAAAAGGTTTTCGTCCTTCTAACACTTTTTCTTAGCTTCGTCAAGTTTTTTTGGACTTATAATTTCGAACTTATTTGTTTGAACTCAACGAGTAGTTTTCAAACGATCTCGTTTAACAAAAGATATCCGCGCGCTGCTATAAATGATATTGGCATATATCCATATCTTTCAATGAAATATTTTTCGATCATTTCATATCTACATATATAATGATGGTCATATATAATGATGTCTTTAGATGATAGAAAATTTAGAAGATTAATTTTATAAAAAAAAAGGTAACTTATAAATAGTTTGAGAAAATTGAATTTGTAAAAACTAATAAGATAACCCAGTAGAATTAGTGATTCGCTAGTACCTTTACTAGCACTGTACTTCCATGGTATGATTGGACGCTATTTGAATGAGATATTGTTAAAATGATTATTTGAATAATATATTATCTTATTTGACTGGAAATTATCTAGATATCATTATATGTTAATTTATTTGATATCTCTGGTATCTGATTTCTATCTTAATATCTGTCTGATCTATCTATGCAAAAGAGTTTTCCTAAACTATTCCGCCATTTATTATCAAATGAAATAATCTTTTTATCTCACTTCATATTTAAAAAAATGTTTCTTGAAATAATTGTTGATGTAATTCTTGTGTCAGAAACAAAAATTTCTTCATACGCACAATATTCAAGGATACAAGTATACTAACACTGATAATAAATAACTGTTTATTATATTGTAAAATAACCTCACTTTATTGTACTTTGTATCAAATGTATACAAAATACACTGTTTAGAACTTCATCTGTTATTTTATTTAATGCAGTTGAAATAAAGAATTATTTGAAGATGATTTACTTGATTTTGACATAGAATAAAACTACTTTTCTTAAATTATTTTTACTGCAAAAAGAATGAAATGGCTTAATTGCAAGGATTTCAGACTATCGAAACTTATTTTTTTAGGAGTATTATACCAGGAACTAGAAGTTTGACAAAACATTTTTAAAAGATCAAGTTGTAAATTTTTAGATGAAAAGAATTATATCAAATTATTAAGTTGTAGCACATGAAATTTTCGGTAGATATATGCTGGTCTATACAGAATATCATTTACTACTTCTTCCGTAAACTCTGGTAACACAATATCACTAGCATTATATTGCTAATGCTGAACAGATCGCTAACAGCTTATGAGCAGATTGCGAACAGCTCGCGGACAGGTCGCGAACAGTTCTGTTCAGTGTGGACCCAGCATTATAGACTCGTGAGTTCGCAAACAGGCCTTTTGATGTACTGTCTCCTAAGCGAACAGTGTTTGCTGTTCGTTATTCGCAATACTGCTGGCGAACATTATTTGCGAGTCAGAAACCATCATAGAGATTTGTTTTTCAATAAATTATCATCGATTCAGTCATTTACAGCAGTTTTTAAAGAATAAAATGTTTAATATTGAAGAAGCAGTAATCTAAATGCAGAGCATTTAAATAAGTTATTCATTTAAACAACATTATTTTCTATAAAAATTTAATTTGAGGACTAGTATTCCTTTTAAAACAGGCCATTAATGTTAGTAACGCATATTCTGCTTCAATAAATGTTATTGTTTCTACGATAGATCGTTTTTATTTCGAGTTACAGAAACGCCAGTTTCATCAGGTACAATCTAATAACTAAAAATGAAATGAGAATAATGATTCTTGCTTATGAAAAATGATGTAAGCACTAAATCTAGATGAAATTCTTAATGTTTCGTGAAGTAAATTAACATTTTCAGCAAAATCAACATTTTAACAATTTCTGTTGTTTCACACAAGTCTCGAATCAGAAAAGCTTCTAATTCACAAAACCTAAAATCTTTTGGGGTTTTCAGGTTTGAATGTTTCGAGTATCCTATCCGTATCTAAATGGTTTATTATTTCAAACATTAATCTTCATTTTGTATTCCCAATAACTTCTATTCAAGATGTAGTCTGCATGACAACTAATTTCGCCACAAGCATTCTCGAATGAGAACTTATCTTCGACGGGTTCTCCGTTAGTGATCCAACCGAAAGGGAGGAAAACATAGAACGGAGAACCAATGACGTTGGCTCGGGTCCAGCAGACTCGGTTAAGTCGGTATAAATACAGAACGGCTGACGATAAATGCAGAGACATCTCTTCTTTCTCGCGTTTCTAAAGTGTTCGTTGCCTCTGCGCACTTTAACGTTATCCTCCTTTTCTTCGTTTCCTCTTTTTCTCGTCGTTTTCTTCTTTTTTTCGTACTACGTTTAGAGTCGAGGCGACAGCCATAGTTATACGTAAGCAGCAACGTTTTCTTCTTACATCATTCACCGCGGGCTATATGCGTTACCTACAAACGTCACATGAACGCGATACCGCGATGACGTTGAACCTTACAGATATTAATAACTACTGCCGATTCTACCGTTCTTTCCGGTGAAGTAAAAAGACGGAAAGGCGGCCGTAGAGAACCATGCAGAACTTTGATGCCGCCACTCGTGAAGCGGTAGCAAATGGAGAATCGACGTTACGTAATGCTTTAGCTCTCCCTTCTAGCAGACTAGCTTTTCTCATAAACTCCTCGTATTTCTGACAACTGTATAACCATCCATTTAAGTACGCGACACTTGATTTTTTGATGGCCTAACGGTCGAAGATCTTTTACCGAGGCAACCTCCAAGTCATGCTAGTCTGTTTTGTCTCAAGGAGACTTCTGTCAATTTTTCATCGGTTACCAAAAGTTTTTTTACTATCTTTGTGAATCATACATTTTTGCTTGACTCATACTTTACTTCAATTTTATGATTGACTGAGTTGAGAAAATTTAGTTTGCAGATTATGAGAAGTTATATAGAGTTACTACAAAAAATATACTACCACTGTATCTATTTTGGTACTTACTATCTAACAAGGTGATCTGAAAATTTTGTTATCCCGTAAATAAAATATTATGAATCAAATTACTTTCAAACAACGAGGTTAAGGGCGGCAACTCGTTGCAGTTGAAAATCTACGAATAATTTTTAACTTCCAAAAAATATTTTTTGGCTGTTTTTTTGGATAAACTCGATTGACGTATATTTTGTATGTTATATGTATCATAAACTGTAATCTTACAATAAAATAAATTAATTTGTTATGATAAATTTGTATATATTTTACGGTAATAATTAATAAAATAAATTAAATAGTATCTAGTATTTACATTAGACTTTATGCATTTATGGCATGTTCTACATTTTATTAATTTTTCCGATATTTTTATAATATATGTGTATCGACCATTTGTTGAACCATATTGTTCATGTTGAATCATATTGTGCAAGGGTCGATTGTACCTACATGGTAATTGTATCTACTTTTAATTTTACTTTCTATTTATATTACTACGATTCAATATTATATCATATTTTATTTATGTAAACAATATTTTCAAACTACCCTGCACTTTGGTATCATACTTTTGTACTATTTAACTGGGCGTAAATGCAATAAGTTTTCTATTATTTACTAGTACTTTTATGTGATCATAAGATTTTCATGTTATAGAAACACGGAATATCAAAAAACTTTTCATTGAGAGACAGTAGTTTGATAATTTATACAACATATCAACTTCAGTAACGTAAAAAAATGACTGTTAAAACAGCTTAAAATAAAAGAAAAAATATATAATAAAATATTAGTGTTGTATTTCTACTTAATTTGTAATAATTTAGTTGCAACATTGAACAAGAATGTAATACGTATTCTAAATTTTTTTCACAACTCTCGACTAAGATATACATATATTCTGCCTCTATTGCGAAATAATCCCAGCGTTTCCAGGCAAGTATAAGAAAGATACGAGTAGATGGAACGCGTTGAAATCGTGCCAAGAATTGAATTCTGTACACGATGCTGTCTGCGTATTGAGGAACAGGTGCAACTACTAATATGAGTTTATCGATTTGTTTCGCGTATTCTTTTCTTTGCCTCAATGGTAATAAACTTGTATTGTATAGTTATCCACTTATTTAACGAGCCTATCTGTATAAACAGATCAACAAGTACAGTATTGTACCATTGAATCTTCTACATTATAGATATCATTTTTTAAGGAGTTATTCTGGACTAGAAAAGCAATTTTCGAGAATCTATTTTATAAAAACAAACAGCGCTACAGCATTGGCGTTGTGTAAATACATTTTTAACTTATAATTATTTAAACAAAATTTAATCGGCTGTTGACAACATTTTAAAAGTTTTATGTTTCGTGAGTTTGTTTTAAAAGGTAATATTTATTGATGTTATTTACAGAATTTTATATTAGCAAAAATTAACGATAATAAAGGGCTTCAGTTCAATTTTAAAGTATGTTTTGCAAATTAAAATGTTTGAATAAGGTCGTCTGTTGGCTTCTATTTTTAGTACTGCATGTTAAGTTATCTACTTTCTTTACACCTTTCATTTATAACATAATTCAAATTATAATATTTATCTATATTTAAATTGGAATACTTTCTCTGTTTGAATTGTTGGAAAAGAGATACCGAAACATAAAGAATTAAGTTTGAAGTTTACACTGAATACATCAAATGTACTACCATTAAAAGCATGTAAAGAACTTGAGAAAAAGTCCAGGAAATCTACAGAAATTCTCACAATTTGAATGATCATCTGGTATCGTATGCTGTATGAAGATTGCTAATTAGTAATTATAATATATTGTACAGCAAGAAAAAGACTAGAACTCATGTTTTGCATCTTATGATATTTTACTGTATAATTGACTTTTGTATTTAGAAATGGGAAAAGAGATGATAGTTTCAAGTTATTTCCATTCAAACGAGGAAAAACGATAAGTGTACTGCGCAAGGCAGGTGAGAGTATGTATTGGACAGTCTTTTTGTGTTGTGTTCGTACATGTTTAACGCTAGAACTACCAGTATGGTCGAAATGACCTATTCGTAACTCCTTATAAAAATTGTATAAAGGGTATAGCCGGTTAAGGGGGTCAAATGTGCCCCCAAACCAAATTCAACGTGCAATGAGCCATTCGATAGCTTATCAAAAAAAAACACTTCGTGCAAATTTTTAGCCCTGTTTCTCGACCTGGAGGGTAGTAACAGGGTGAAAATGAAAATCACGTTTTTACGTCATTTCTCTTATTCTATAGCATGAAAAAAATAGAAAAAATCAGAGGCATTTCTGATATCGGCTTACGTATTTAGGAATTTTTTCATATTTTTGAATTGAATAGCTAAGTTGTGAAAAATGAAAAACCGAAAAAAAAAACGGAAAAATGCCGATTAAACATTGATGCAGGTCCAGAACTACGATTATATTTTTACAGTAAGTAGATATTGTTGTTACTATTATTCTCAATTTTTTTCAGATTTTTCGTTTTGGTGCGCCGTAGTCAAAAAAATTAAAAACCGATTCGTTCGTTATTTTCTGCGTGTTAGACGTCGAATTTTTTGATGTTCTTTGGTATATAAGTGCTCCATGCAATGTTTAACATTTTTACATTCGGCAGAATAACAGAGGAATTATAGAAAGTAAATAAATCCAATTAATGAAAGTTCCGATGACAAAGTTATCTTCGGAAATATTAAGTTACTTTTCAGCAACGGCGCTGGCTCGGCGGCAAAGTGTGTTACTTCAGAACGACTAGAGCCTGTTTCGATTCTCTTCTTGGGCTTTTTACTTTTTTTATTTATTATTATTTTTTTTCAATTTCTAACAATATAATAATGATCAGTATCGGTTTATAAATGTGTTAAAAATATTTTAACCTAAAATATGTATGAAAATAATGTTAGAGCGCTTTTTACGACTCCGCGTCTTTTCTCGCATATCTTGTCCTATTGTACTTCTATTGTAAAAATATTACTAAGAATTTCCGCGGGACGTACAATTTCAGAGAGGTACCGAGCACGTGACAAATAATAAATTATTACTGCAACGTGTGAACAGCATCCGATGGTTCGGTTACCATTTGCACATTCACAACAATAGCATCTAATTCCGCAACAGCCTATTGAATTTGGAGTGTACTCAATATAACATCTATACGTTTTTCTACTAATATGGCACGATTTTACTTCGAATTTAATGATATTATTTTTTTCTATGAGATACTGGACGGCAAGATTACTATCTTCGTCCATAAGCTCTGCTAAGTAAGATACTGCTTGTGATAATTGATACGACCAAGTAAAAAAAATCTTCAAATCGTTATCTGTCATCTCCGGAAAATCAATAATTTCGGAAGCTGAAAGCTGTTTGAACCGCGACTTTCGCCTATTCACGCGACAAACTTTTCCACAATCAGTTAGACAATAAATTGCTCCCTTAAGTAGGTTTATTTTGTAAAGTAGCAGGGTTTCTTAAAAATATGTTTGGAAAACGTTTAAATTCAGATGTAGGGTTTTCGGTGAAATAGTGGAAAGGATGGTATCCGAACCACTGAAAATACATTAGCGATCGATGCAGAAACTCATCACTGGAATAGGCGAAATCGCTTAGTAATATTTTTACGATAGAAGTACAATAGGACAAGATATGCGAGAAAAGACGCGGAGTCGTAAAAAGCGCTCTAACATTATTTTCATACATATTTTAGGTTAAAATATTTTTAACACATTTATAAACCGATACTGATCATTATTATATTGTTAGAAATTGAAAAAAAATAATAATAAATAAAAAAAGTAAAAAGCCCAAGAAGAGAATCGAAACAGGCTCTAGTCGTTCTGAAGTAACACACTTTGCCGCCGAGCCAGCGCCGTTGCTGAAAAGTAACTTAATATTTCCGAAGATAACTTTGTCATCGGAACTTTCATTAATTGGATTTATTTACTTTCTATAATTCCTCTGTTATTCTGCCGAATGTAAAAATGTTAAACATTGCATGGAGCACTTATATACCAAAGAACATCAAAAAATTCGACGTCTAACACGCAGAAAATAACGAACGAATCGGTTTTTAATTTTTTGACTACGGCGCACCAAAACGAAAAATCTGAAAAAAATTGAGAATAATAGTAACAACAATATCTACTTACTGTAAAAATATAATCGTAGTTCTGAACCTGCATCAATGCTTAATCGGCATTTTTCCGCTTTTTTTTCGGTTTTTCATTTTTCACAACTTAGCTATTCAATTTAAAAATATGAAAAAATTCCTAAATACGTAAGCCGATATCAGAAATGCCTCTGATTTTATTCTATTTTTTTCATGCTATAGAATAAGAGAAATGACGTAAAAACGTGATTTTCATTTTCACCCTGTTACTACCCTCCAGGTCGAGATACAGGGCTAAAAATTTGCACGAAGTGTTTCTTTTTTTGATAAGCTATCGAATGACTCATTGCACGTTGAATTTGGTTTGGGGGCACATTTGACCCCCTTAACCGGCTATACCCTTTATAACACCATATTTTTGAAGGTCCTTGGGAGCTTTCAGAAAATAGTGTGAATGAAGATTCATCTTCTCCGCATTGTGTATTGTTGTAAACATCCTGTCATATTAATCACATTGGGGCAAATAAGTACACGTATATCTTAATCTTTAGAATATCTAGAGTATCAACATACTAGAAAACCTTAACACTAGAAAGCCTAGAATATCCATTGGATCTCTTTAAGCATACTTTTCGCATACTTTGAATAGAGTCACTAGAAATTAATATATTACTATTAATTTTTATTTTATATTAGCAAAGGTATTCAGATTTTAAATTCAACAAGTTGCAATCAATTATTCTTATTCTTAATAAAAGTAGAGGCTTTCTCCAATCCTATAATAAGATAATTTGGTCTGACTGGTCGATCTTTTGTAATGTTAAATGCATTTATAGCTATGATTGGTCGTCGTGTTAGTTAATAAGTATTACTAACTTCAACGATATAAGTAAAGTACATAATATTTAACTATAGGTTTTTAGTATTTAACGTTACTTTTACTTAAAATACTATTAAAGCTAGCATTACACAAGCGTCATTTTGACGGCCGTTCATACATCTTTCCTTTTTCCGTTTAGCCTAATACAAAAAGGTAAAACGAAAAAAAAGTCCGTTCAGAAAACGCTCGTGTGGCTCGATGCTAAGAGGACACTTATCCTTTGCCCATGTACTCTTCATATATTTTCAAAGGCTGTGATTTGTGAAAAATCCAACGAATCGATATGCTGCAAATCCATTTTGTAACCTGGTTGCAACGAGGGGAAAGTGCAACTTGGTTCATACAGCTAACCGAAAAACAGGATCTTCTGGTACAGGTCTGATATCCTTGTACTTGCGGCGTCCGCTTTGTAACGGGAGCTTTCCTGAGTCACGAAGGCAAAAGGATTCGCAGTGCCGTTGTCAGCCGGTGCAACACCCGTTGCATACGAAATGCAAGCAAGCAAGCAAGCAAGCCGTGGGCAGGAAACGATGGTAGTCAGAGAAAATGAGAGAAGAATATATGGAGGAGAGAGATACAAGTATAAATGAGAAAATGGGGAGCGATGTGTTTCGTTCATTCGGTATGAAACGGAAATGGAACAAATCATCGTCGCCCCATTGTAATCTTCGCTCGCCTCGTTTTGTTCAATTAGGTTGCAAATTCAGGTCGAGATCACCTGCTACTCGCGAGTTGTCTTTCAGCTTAGTTCTTAAGTAGAAAAACGCAGATTTGTTCGTTAAAACATAGAGAGTCAATTCTTTGGAATTTTCTTCTTGTTCTTATTTATCCTGTCGTGATCCGATGAGTGAATATCTATTTAAACGAAGATAAAAGCAATACCTGTTTAATATAAGATAAATATGATACATTTTCTGGTTACATGGGTTGCAATTAATGTTCTTATGCAAAATAATATTTATTTAATAAAGGAGGTTTTAGAGTAGATTTTACGTGAACTTGAACTTCCAAAATATATATTTCTCTCTTTATTGTTTGGTTTTTACTTCCTGCATAAAATCAATGATTCACTCATTTTTCGCACTAGATATAGGAGAAGATTCTGTGTTTCAATAAGTAAATCATAATCTTTATTCCTAATCAAATTTAAGTAATAATGAAATATGTTTCTTTGCTATTTTTTAGATGGATTTCTTTCATCTTTCAAACGTTTTAATCCATTAAATTAGACAGCTTCTATATCTCGTGATTATGTGTAATTGGTTATTGAGGTAAGAAAGTTTCTTAAGGAAATTTTGAATAAATTTTTTTACATAACATTATCATTTTTGTCATCATCAATTTTGTTATTATGAGTATCATTGTCATTATCATTACCATTATCATTACCATTATCATTGTGATTATCATTATCATTATCATAAAAGATGGAATAGATCACCCTTGTAAAGAAAATGTACAGATGAATATACACTTTATCAACGGCTGTCGTATACATAATTGTTTTCAAAGTTATATCATGAACAAAAAGTTTACAAGCTATTTTTAAAATTAAATGCTAACGTGGTAAATATGCTAAAGAGTGAATTTGCAGTGGCCTGATTCGAAGTAGTGTTATAATTTGTGAAACTAAAAGCATAAAATTCTTTCTTACACATTATACTATATTTTATATATTTTTGAATAATATATAAAAAATTTGGGGACTTCAATACTAACAAATCTTTTCACATAATTTGGAGTTGATAACTTTTAAATCATACTTTGTTAGATATATCATTATATCTATTTGACAAACAAAAAAAGCAACATGTAAATGAAAACTTTAATTATTAATGGCAATTCCCTTTTTAATTCGAATACACTAAAAAAATATTCCTTGTAAAATACCCAAATAAAAACCTTAATATGTACGAGAGTTAATAGCATATAAGATAATTTAAAAATAGAATAAAGTACCCGTAATGTAATGAATAATATAAATGCTTGTAAATACGTTGTGTGTATGAAGCAGTATAAAAACTGTTAGGTGTGGTAGATGATACAAAGTTTGTAATCATTGTGTAGTCATCCAATTTTAAATATGATTATATAGAATAGATTATAGAATTCACAAAGTTTAAGTTGCTTGCTTGAAAGAATAAAAAATTCATACAAAAATGTCAAAACATGCGTAAGAAAACTTTGCGTAAGGTTTCCTACGATGTAAATAAATAACAATGTTTATAACCATAGATTATATAGTAGAAAAGAACATTATCATATTTCTTAGAACATAGAAATGTATGAACGAACCTGTAAGTCTTCATCATACAAAATCCTACAACTCCAATTGTTTTCTTGTTATCTGGAGTAGAATCTTTTTAGACGGGCACGTTTACTATGCTATCGTATGTATACATTACTATAAATGTATATGGTAATATGAAAGTAATAATATATAATACTATCGTATATAATACATTTTTTTAAATTACAATTTAGAATAAAATAATTATCGTTACCGTACTCAACTTGTAGGAAAAATTTATTTAGTAAGTTAAAAATAATTAACTTAATACATATTTAAACTTCGTAAACCGAATTCAGGAACTAAAATGGTGAACGATGTAAGTGCTAATAAAACTAAAAATTATTTTTTCAGTGGAAAACGATGTTGAATAACTAATGATAAAAGCGGCAAATACTAGTATTCATTAAAATACTAGATTCATTAACCCTAGATTACGAAAGTGTCGTAAAAATTACAATCTCAAATTATAAAAAACAAAATACAGAATTATCGTGTATATAATGTTAACGTTTGGCCTGATTGTACTGCTTAATTGTTTAAATTATTTTTTAAAATGTGATTTATTTCTTTAAGTTACTCAGGGTTTTCTTTTAGTAGTCAATTTTACGAAAGTTTCCTAATAATATAATTCACAATAGAGTATCGTATTTTAAGGTTAAATAGGTTTCATAATAGATCATTTTAGTTTGTTTCATGTTTCTGGTTTGTAATGGAATATTTTGCTTTCGGTATTCATATCGTTTATTATTGCAATTTCTTAATTATAAACAGCATTAAGTAACAAAATTGAAGTAACTTTTAAGTAACTAAATTGAAAACTAGTATTTGCATGACTTCCTACTGGACATTGGAAGACATGCATGTAATTTCTTATCAAACGATTTCACGATAATCTACGAAATAAACGCGCAATGCCTTAGCGATTAACAGTTGCGAGAGTGCATGCAAAATCACAGCGTGTAGTGGGAGGAAAAGGTTGCTCTGCTGAAGAGGGAAAACAAATGACAGTTATTTAGAAGAAAACAAACGGTATGTGTGTTTAGTAATAGAAACTGGGTACGTGTACTATGATTCTTTCAACTAGGTTACGACCTAGTTCCTGCTATTCTCAGCGAAACTACCAGACACTTCGTTCGTCGCCAGAAAAAAAGGTTAATGTCGGCATACCTGTAACCCACGTGCTCCACCAGTCCAAATGTTTAGCTCGTGCGAATGAATGTTAATCGACGTTTCGTTTCTTTTGATACATTAGCTTAAAGAATTATCTGCTTCATTTGCAAGAGAGCAGTACCTTATTTACTGTTTTTCACATAGTTCAATGCTCGATGAATTTCACGTTTCTTTGGCTCAATTATGTAATGTATTAGGTCATTTATGATTTCCTTTCTTGCGTTCAGAAGTTTCTTCGGTAATTAAGTCGTAACTTATACTCTGAAAGATGATCTTTATGGATTCTATATTTAAAAGAACTTACCTTCTCGCTTTTAAAATACCACTTAGCGGTATTCTCCGCTTAGTGGAACTTCTCTGCAGTTTCTGAAGCATATACAAAGAAAAGAAAATATACAGCCTTTAAAATCGTTTTATTTCGAACAGCTCAACCGGTTATATTCTGCGTTTTTCAGTAGGTTACATTTAATGTATCTGTGTTCTTCTACGGGTTCCTCCCTTACCTATACACATTTTTTAGCTATCGTTGAACTAGGAGTTACACTTTTCGTTAGTTTCTGAATTTCAACTCATATATTGAAGCTTTCGCAAATTTCGAATGGGGTCGATGGCTGGGTTACAGATTTAGACGGAGATTTCCTAGCCAAATCATTATTCTTTAGATCTCGACTACTTCGGAAGCCAAGGTGCAGTTGCCGCGTGGCGCTTGGCCTATTGTAGACCAGTCATTCTCACGTTGCTGCGTCGCATAGGATTTAATTAAATTTCTCGGAATAATCTGGTACGCAGATCTGGACGAGCGTTTAAGTCGTTTATGCATGGCGCCTTTTGTTGGCGCCACTTTATTATACAAGAAAAATTGGATCCAAAAATTTAATCATACAGAGTGTTCCACGATGAAACCGATAAACTTCAACAGTATGATCAAAATGTTATCCTGAGTAAAAAATGTGACTGTTATTCACTTTTCCCTCGAAGTACGCGGGGATTTGGGACATCGATGTATCGCGTAATTGAAAATTCGTGTAATTTTGCGACTTCATTTCCTACTCTTACCACAAATTAGTATTAAATGTGTACATAGTTACATACTGTTGTCCGAAAACGTTAATTATATGTATTATATAACTAAAATATAAAAGAAATATGTACTATATTTTAAAACAAAATATGTATGTTAAGAAAGTAGAAGTGTTATTCAGGAACTTCCAGAACTCCACTATTGCCCAACGTTGATTATACGTTAAAAGTTTTTCAAAATATTGAATTTTACAAATTATTTCAATTGCATAAAAATTGAATAGGCAATCCCAAGATAAATAAATACCCAAATGTAATCTGAATAGCATTTTTTCATCTTACAAATATTATAAAATACACTGCACTTCGGATATTTTATATATTTTTGCATAGTATGTGTATCTTCAATTTTTTGAAACATCTAGATTTCCTATAAATGCGTAAAAATCTACAGTGTATTTATTATATATACGTATATATTATTTACAATTTACAAAAGTATATTATAATTTATGTAATTCTTCAAAGTTTGACAATCCGCTGAGAAGCGTCAACTTTAAAGATCGGAAAAACTTCGTTTTTCAAAACTGTGTACTTCGAGAGACAACTGTATTGTGTTTCAAATTGTGTGAAATGATATTTCGTGATAATATTTCACATTGGTATTTAATGTAGATATTGTTCAAACTAATTGGTCGTATCTATTAGCTATTGGGGAAACTATTGTTAATACTAATACCCACTTCAATAATGTTTGTTATCAATTGTTCATATACATATGTATTACGCTTTGCATTTAAATACAATCTGGATTTCATACAATTTTAAAGAAAAAATGCAAGGGAAATAAGTTCGTTGTTTTAACGCGATAAATAGATGCATCAGTACTCTGGTTCAAAACATCACAATGAAATTGAATTGATCCATTATTTGTATAATACTCTTTGTTCAGTATAATCATCTACATATGTTAGTGAAGGATACTCATGTTTTTGTTTCGGTATTATAGTCATGTTTGTTTTTTCTTCTTGCTGACGTTTCGTAAACGTTGTAGTAGTTCCTTTCTTCAAGGTAAACCTAAAACAGTTTCTCAAATAATCACATAAAATGCAGTACAAATTACAAGCAGCTAACAGTAATTGTTCATGTGTACTTAAGCCGCAATTTTTTCAATTGACGTACCCTAATTTTAAATTAACTATCAATAAATTTTGGAAAATTGGGGATAAAGATCTGTTGAATGAAAGTAACAATTGTCTCGACGTAAACAGATTACACGTCGAATAGAAATCGGTCGCGTATCGTTTCATTAAAGGTGTGTTTCTTTGGCGCGTTGCATTTCTCCGCGTTTGCCACGTTACATTGCACTGCCCGTGATTGCGTGGCCCCGCCGATTTATCTTTGTCCCGGTTCGGACTCAGGGTGAACCAGGTGCGATCAGATATCTTGAGCTTCAGGGAATGTTTCAAAATTGAGAGCAACACGCTGTCTGGTTTTACTGTCTTACTTATGATACTTAATTTGCAGTTTCTTCAAACCACTATCGTTGTCGAGCGATTTGAAAATCTTACTTCATATACTTTTGATTATAGAATAATTGAATCGACAATATGAAGAAAACAAATAATTCAAAAAACGAAAATTGTGATTTTGTCACCAATAGTATGTTGAAGCCTTACCCCAATTATTAAGAAAAGAAAAATACAAAAAGTAGTTCCACAATTGGAATTGTGTTACAAAATTTTTATAAGTTTAAAGAAAGAAACAAATCCTAGAGTTACTTCCATCTTAGAACTGTTGTTTTATCTCTGCATTTCCATGAATAAAAATTATTTTCAATAACTGTTTAGACTTACTTTAAGTTTAAGATACGGACGATGTTTATATTACTTTAAAGAATTTAAGTATTTTAGTTTTTTGCATATCATTAATTTTAAATCCCAAGAAATATCTAAATCTTAATTAGTATTTTTATCTCAATAGTAATTGATGGATCGTAATGTTATTCTTTGCATCTAGGATTAAACCAACTAACAACAAAATTTAAGACTTGGGAAAAATCATTCTTTATATCCTTCATGACAAGAAAGCTTTTTTTGAGATTGTTACTTAATCAGTTGTGTTTGTTACTGCAAAATCAGACAATGAAGACTCTAAAATTACATTTTTTCATTTATGTATTTTACGTATGTTTCATTTTATATATGATTTTATACATAGAGAATAGGACAGAAATGGAGTGTTAATTTTTATTTTGCTAGGTTCAATTTGAAAAAAAGTTAAAATGATATGAAACAGTTAACGTTTTGTTCATGTTTTTAATATCTAATTGAACTATAAAATTCATGTTATGATCAGTGTAGTTATATTTGCTAAACCATGTTTTTCATTGACGAACTAAATATTAAATATAGATTTTTTTAGCGAAGCTGTTTGTCATATTACTTATTTTCCCCTTATCCTCACATATACTTATGTATAATTTTCATATTGAAATATTTTTATATTATGTATAATATAATTTGTTGATTGTGATTAATTTTTCAAACATCATAAGACCGAAGAAGGAAATAAATCCGCTATTTTACTTTTTAAACGTTAAAAATGCTTGAACACAGAGTTCCAAAAGTTTAATTCTCATTAGAAATACTTATTTCGTTTTAATAAACCGACAAACGTCTAACCTATGTAACTCTTTCAATTTCAAATTATTGCTTCAGTTTCGCTGTTTGTATGAAGAGAGTATTGTATAACGATTTATTTACTCTCATAAAAATCTCATTCGTTTTACTTACTTGCGGTCAATATTAATGTCACTCATTTTCTCTACCTACATCAATCTACGATTTCCTCTCCTCTAAAAAGTTGAGTAGCGAACATGGTAACTACAGGAGATAAAGAATGAAGTAAGATGCGCTCTAGAAATCTCACCAAGTAACTTGAGAAAAAAGATACGAAAGCGAGTGTAGGGGCAGAAACTAGCTGAGCGAAACCCTTTGTGAAACTTTTGAGGTCTTTAAATTTTTTTTTAACGTATTTATTTAATGTCGCATAGGATTGCTAAGCGTGCATAACCTTGATGCCTTATTGAAACGAGAATTTCATTTACGTTAGTTAAGTATTTCCGACTTTGCGCGTGCATTACCTGGCTACGTGTTAACCCGGATGTATTAATCATTTTCACGACAGAAGTCACGCGTCCGAAAGAAGATTTGTAATTCCATTATGATCTCGTTAAGTAATAAATAGAAATGTAGTTTTTCTTCGCAATAATAGGCCAGCTTCCTACAATTTTCTTATTTCAAGCTGCGTTGATAAGTAGATTATAGACATTAAAAGGTATATTTTATTTTGGATATTTTTTATATTTCTGCATAAGAGATATATGCATTTTGTACTTTGTTACGTATTTTTTCTCATAAACGTTTACAGTCTACTCATTAATTAAAATGTAGAAAGTATATTAAAATGACGATACATATAACGGTTGTTATCAAAATTGTAAATGAACAACTATCAATTTTCTAGATTATACTTGCACTCAGACGTTTTAAATGCTCAGTTAAACGACTAAACACATAAAGTTATTGACAAATATAAAGTGTCAACATATCTTAAGAAATTTAGTATGTAAATTTTAGAAAATTTGTTCTTAATGATTTATTATTAGGAATCATTAA
The DNA here is from genome assembly GCA_028830335.1 of Eucera pruinosa. Classification (NCBI taxonomy): domain Eukaryota; kingdom Metazoa; phylum Arthropoda; class Insecta; order Hymenoptera; family Apidae; genus Eucera; species Eucera pruinosa. The sequence continues at coordinate 4,021,621 of JAMYCR010000002.1, read as the reverse complement.
GATATGTTGCAACATTATTATATTAAAAATGTATTGCGAATTAAAAAAAAAGTATGTACAATGTACGATGTGAGTGCTGTGAATATACATACGTACTATACAGTTCATAATACAATTTATTTATTATTTTCATCTCGTTAGATTTTTATTAAATTCTATTAGTGAGAAGAAATTTAAAAATCTGCTTATGGAACTTATCTGGTCGAGCTTTTTGCTGATAAAAATAATACATTCTTCAAGGCCGAAATAATGAAACGTTGTTGAATATTTCTTTTTATATTGCTGAATAAAGTTTTGTTTGTAATGTGTAATTCGTTTGGAAATTCCCTTTAAAAACGAGACAATTTTTTGGTCAACTTAATATAATAAAAAAAATTTCTAGTTTATTTAAGACGTTAATAATAGTCTTTGTATCTAATTGCATTTAACTTGTATCTTTTCTATCTATCGATTAATGTGTATTAAGTAGTTCTTTTATCGTATACTTCAAAACACAAAGTACATGGGTATAGGATAGCATTACTATGAATTATTTACGGAATATTAAACCATTGAAGTGTTATTGCATTTCATGAAATTATTTACAAAATGTGCCATGAAATATTTTGATCTGACAGTCGGAAGTGCCTTTTACTTGGAGGTATTTTTAAGAAAATATAATTTCATTAATTTATCAGCTTTCATCGATAAAATAAAGTTGATTAGGAATGATTGTCAGATAGGGAATTTAACTTATTCAGTTAAGAAAATCGGATCGCACTTGTGTTTCATTCGAATCTTGATGCTAAAACTGTTGTAATTAAATTAAGTTCAGATGTGGTTCACGACTGTGTAGAATTGAGAGTGTGGAGCTGTAGAGAGGGGATAGGATAGGAATAAGGAAGGGTGTTGCGTTTCGTCCTGGGCCTGCTAGTGGACTCATTAGTAAGGCTACCTAGCAGGCCCTGCCTTAGACACTGGGATATTGGAAGGAAGGTTGAAGGCGGTATATATATGGACGAGGTAGTTGGAGCGTGTGCTTTCAAGAAAGTCTTATTTCGTATGTCCCTCTAGTGGTGGGTGCAGGAGAGCTGCCACAAGAGAATAATATAACAGGTCAGCAGTTACACTTACAAGGGGAATTTAAAGGGGTCCTCTACAGTAATCTGGGTTTTTAAATTTTTCTTAGAATTCTTTTTTTTTTTTTTTCAAAGAAACTAACGAACTTGCAGACAGTATTTTGTGTACATATTTATCCATATCTCACTAGCTTTTACAAATACTTTTAGTAAGAAAGGTGAAAGATGATGTTAACTTAAGCTTCCGGATATAATTGCTTAGGAAAAAACATATTTACATGACTTCTATAATTCCGGTCCTTCTGTTCATCTGAAATAACAAAAAAAACTAAAAGGGCATTCTTAATTAGTACCTATAAATTTGGCCATTATAGGTATCAGATTGAAAGAAAAAATCGACAATTAAAAGAAATGGTGAAACTGTAAAGTCTAACGATTGATTTTGTATTTTTCGCTTCTTTTGCAAACTACAAATATTAATTATTATAAATTCTATTATATAAGAAAATGCAAAAGGAATGAATTTCTTTAAGGTTTCCTTAAAGGTAGAATAACAAAAGTTAATAAGAATGGAAAATGAAAGTGTAGAAAACATAAAGAGAAATTGTTTCAATCCTACGAATTAATGAGATTACAAATTATGTATACGATATAATATTTATCTGAAAGGATATCTGATGTTTTGTTACGGTAAAAAATCTTTTCCTCGTTATTACACTTTCACTTAGAGGTTGCGTGTGAAAACGCGTGATACATTTCATCTCAAGAATTTAAATTTATAATGCTGTAGTTTAACTTGGTTTTATCGTTTGTTTTCGTGTAAGTTGAACTTGGCAATAGCAGATAGTAGTACTAATAGTGTAATCACAATAATTTACTTTTATTATAAAAAAATATAATGTTGTATTTCGAAAGTTAATTAAATATTTTTTTAGTGAGTTTTAAAAAATAAGTGAAGTAGAATAATGAAATTTGTTTATTTTTCTAATAATACAATTATTTTTCAAGAGACGAAGCATTGAATCTAAGATAAAAATAAAAAAATGTATGAATAATTTTAACATAGTTACGTAGATCATTATCTTTGTCATTAATTGATTTTGTAGCAGATTAACGACTTTTGGGTAATTTAGAGTATTTTTAATCAAGGCCGTGTGTGGATATAACGGTAAAAACACTTTGTTAGCACTGTAAAATTTCTCCAAAAGTTGATACATTTGAAGCTGTCGCTTCTTATTGTGAAGTTCTTGACTATTACTCCATCAAAGAATTCATTCACCGTACAGCCTTTGGTATTATCATTAACGATAAGTATAGAATGGATCACTCATTTATAGGAAATATCATAAATTTCAAACTCAAATACCAATCGTATAAAAAAGCACAAGCTTTTTTACGTCCCTTACGATTTAGAGTGGTGATTTTAGGAATTATATTTAATTCAATCATCAAAGTTAATAAAGTTAATCCTCTATAATGCCATGTGACTTAAAAGTTACATACCTATATATTTAAATTTGTTGAATGTTATCATATTTGCATATTATTGATTATTCCATTTTTTCTTTATCGTTGTATTGATGCCAGTCACTTATACAGTAATTATTAATTCCTGGATTTCAGGTTGAAATAACCATTTTTACTTAATTATAATTTCTTTCGTCCTAAGAGTAAATAAAATTCGGACTATAGGGGGATAAATTTCAAATGTTAGAATTCTGATACATGCATATGAAGATGTACATATATTCACATTATTAGAGATCTGGATTGTAGAGATCAATGATGTTTAAAATGATTGATTATAACAATATTTAATTATAATTCCCATCGTTTTAAAAGCGATATTGACTTATCCTAGTCTAAACTAGTAATGTCGCATGTGATACTATAATGGTAAAAGGGGGTCAGGTAGCTTCTAGATGATTCTATATGAGAATGAATAGTTTATTCGAGTAGTTCTTACAATTAGCCGCGGTTCCGCGGAACACATGTGTTTCGCGAGCTGGTTGTGAAATGTCACAAGAAGTTTTATGGAAAGAATGTAAATAGTTACGATTTGTTATTAGTCTACATTGTAAACGCATATTTTTATTACAGTGGAATCCGCTCATAATGGTCACTTGGGGACTTGCAATTTTTTATAGGAATAACTGGCAGATAACATTACACAAAGCATAAAAAAATTGCATTATTGAAGTAAATTTATTATAATCAATTATGACATTTGTACACAGTTTAATGGGTATAGTGTCTTTGTTTTTAGTTTGAAAGGATAAAAAGATCGCTTCAGAACAAGACCTTACGTATTCACGTATCTTATAATAATTCTTACCATGTACTCACGTAAAAGATAAGAGAAATGCTTCGGTTAAACCTCTATAACACCATGCAACTTATAAGTTACGAGCCCATACAGCTACTTTTTTTAAAAATATTTTATTTTGTAGATATTATGTAGTTATATTGTATTACACTTATAACAATTATTATTTTCTAGTTTGCAGATAATAAGTAAAAAAAATAATTTTTTTCCAATTAAATAAAACTCGGGTTACAGAGGGTTAAAAGTGAGTTTTGAAGAAAAGGTCCCTTTAATACGAATTTCTAAATAATTTTATTGTTTGTCCTCAAGTATAATTATCACGATTAATATCAATAACCGAAGTTTCATTATAACACACGGATTATCTTTAACTAATTTTATGATAATAATAACCGATGGCTAACATTATCCATGATTACGGTAACTGGCTTCCACTGTATTAAACTTATGGACTTCGTGATTTTAGTGTTCCGCAAAATTTTTCTATAATCAGAAGTGTTCCCTGGATTTGAGAAGGTTAAGAATCCACTGGTCTATTCTATGCTTCGTTGGCGGCACTACTTTTTACGTTCAAACTATATACATACATATGTACCTGTATAAAGCTATCATACAAATCTGTCGGCAATCAAATTTTGCTACGTTGGACTTTATTTGAAAGATTTTTAGATTTTACTATATGAAATTAGATTAGATTAACGTTTATATTGGATATAATAACATATACAATGTAACGTACAGTCGGATGCATTGGCTGAAAGAAATGGAATAACTTGTGTCGTCCTTGACGAGTATATAACTGAACGTTAAATTTGTTGTTTTAATCCTTCAACGCAACAATACTGATATTATTATTAAAGTGTTACATTGGATTAGAGTGGCCATTCGAAAAATTTAAAATTACTGATTTTTTAATTTGTTTTGTGTTTTTTTGTATGAATTCACCGTAAAAATAAATGAGCTCTATACATTGGATATTGTTTTGAACAACGCCGATGATAGGTTGAAATAGAATTTGGTAGGTAACATAAGGAGAAAAAGTGGACTCGAAATATAAAATCTTAGTTTTAAGAATTCATCTGTTGCGAAAATACAGGTTGTCATACATAACAGATCTTCGACGTTAGTAAGTAGATTGTACCGCGTAAGATTATACCATGCTCAAAAGGTAACGAATTAACTCAAATCTCAATCACTAATTCACTAGTTTTTTAAAAAAATTTGCAGTACATCAAAATCATGAAGCTCATAATAGTAACTGAAAAAATACGCATGAATTTAATTTTCATTAAAAATTATAAATTGTAGATTACATAACATTAAAAAAAGAAGGAATACTTGAGAATCATTGTACTAACCTAATCTAATGTAAACTTAACCTAACCTTAGCTTAATTAACTCGATCTACGGTAATCCCTCCTTTGATATTTGCCATATTTCGTACATTTTCGCCTAGTTAGTAATAATTTGACAGTTTCGCATTAAGCAATGTATTTTTCTCAGGATTTCTTCTCTATATCAAATCCTTCTGGGTGGTTCATCTGATGACAAGGTCATACAAAATTATTATTTTTTAAAATAAACTTACGTATAGCTTATAGCTATTCAGCGTTGAATCTAAGCGCAACTGAAGCTTTAGTTGAGTAGGTAATGTAAGCAACACCTTAAGAAGATACTAATAGACAAAGCTGACGTTCTTCTTAGTTATGTTTTATACCCATATGAGTAATTTCATTAAGCTTGAAATCAGTTGACCACCGATGTCAGTCTGAAGTACTGTCTTATATTGTAACAATAGTTCTGTAATAAATGTGGAAATATGCATGCCCGTAACCTATTGTACTTGTAGAGCAAATATTCGCAGTTCCCAGTTTTACATACTCTGAAATAAATGAGGATACACAGTGTATGCCGTTTCATCACAAGAACTATTTGCGGAGAGATAGGTGTGGATAATTTGTCTTGTGGATAAGCAGATAATTGTATTGACCTCCGTTGCGGTTGCTACCCGATTACGCCAGGCACGTCGTCATAGTAATTTTGCTTGATCAGTATGCACTCACAACTATAAGGTTCGTTAGGGCACAAAGGACTTACAAGCATAAAGCCTGCTCATACAAGATTAAACTACGCTTTCGGAAATACACTGTGTCTGAGATACGTAGATTGGGAAATTTTACCACCGCAGCACTTTTAAACTTTATTACATTTTACAACACAATTAAAGGTTTCAGATGAGTTATATAACATGTTTGTAAAACTTAATCGTTTTATTATTATTATTTTATAAGCGTTTATTTTGGGTGCGTTAAAATTTGAAATTAAGGATAGTAAAACACAACAATAATTTCATTTCAGTTGTGGGCTTTACGTTGCATCTATTGGTAAATCATTAGCAACGTAATTAATTTGTCTTTTTCCATATTTAAGTAGCTAGGTTTTCTAGCAGAAGTGTTAGCATTTTTTTTTTTTTTTAGGTAATTTAGAGCTTTTTATGTGATCCTGTAATGTTTCCACCGTATATGAACATAGGGTTTCTTTTTTGTTTTTAAGTTTAAAATCTTCTGCAATTACACAACGCAGAAAGTCAATTGTATTTTTGTTATTGCAGAGGTTCATTTTCTTTATTATATAATTCCTATTTACTAAAAAAATAGAGTAAGAATAATTTTAAATTCAGTTTACTGCATCATCCCTTGAAATCTTCAATTATTTTGTGTATGCAAAATTTTATTAATGTTGCAATAAAGAATGGTGAGCAAGTCGGTTATTTACTACAAACTGAATTGTATAACATTTTGAAACTGCTATCGAAAATTATTTTTTAATCGTATTTCTTTAAATTATTGAAGCTAAACTTAAACTACTGAATTACGAAATTAATTCTTAAATTAAGTGGTTGAAATAATCTTCATACGCATCAGTGTGTTTCAATCTTTGACTGAATAAAAGCCACTTCCTCTTACTTTGCATTCATGTTTGAGGTGTTATGATTCAGAATGGAAATATTTCTAGACTACGTTTATGTAACCGTTTTTCTTCATAATGTTGTAAAATGCGTTCTCAGAGATTGATTATATCCTTTGTACTCTGTGTACTGAAATAAACAGTAAAGTATAACTTTGAACCTCAAGAATTTTTAAAAGAATATAAAATATCAGGTTATTCTATAATTTCTTTTCGTTCTCCTGTGTAAATATATAACAAAAATCCGAACTGGCCTTATACTTGAACGTAAATTATTTATGGACAGTTTAGAGGAATTAAATATGCGAAACTTATGCATACAATTCAATATCAATGTGAACCTTAAGTGCAACGGAATTTCTCATAAAAATTCTTATAAAAACGTTTTTAGCTTTCTAAAAATTCTTAAATATTGATTACTATTAGTATCAATAGTGCAAGTATACTGATTACGAAGTAAATGGTCTTCTACTAATTCAAACTTTCACAAATATGTTGCATAATATTATTTTAAATACTATAAAAGCTAGAATTTCTTACTGAATTATGTATGAAAAAATATTCGTGACTATTTTAAGAAAATCTAATACTTTCCCAGGTGTTCAGATAGCTAGTTAATTGAATACTCTGTTTTGTTCTGTCACAGTGAATATAAAAATTTCTTCTGACTTCAATCCTGTTGTCACTTAGGCAAGCTAGGGTTTATACTAAACGTTGCTCAAGGAAAATTGACTTCAACGTATCTAAATTGTTAAGATTCAATTTCAGTTAAGAATTTATTATCCAATAAATCTTTATTCAACGGACACGTAGCATACATACGCATGTTAAATGTTTCAGTTGCTATAAGGGGTTATATAACCAGCGGGACACCGATATAGCTGAGCCTTGCTATTTTCGTGTTTCAGTTTTCGTTGTATTGTATTCGGTCATTGTTTCTTTTTTAAGTTAAAAATACTAGGTATCAAAAACAGAAATGCACGATCAAAAGTAAAGAGCACTTTTAGCATTCTACGTGTGCAGATTTGGTTATAATGCAATTCAAATTAACTAATAAACTTTGTAGTATGGAGTTATCGTTACATATCAGCGTACGTGATTTCTTATTGGTAAGGGAGGAAACATAAAAATTATTCCAGCAGACGGTTCGAAGAGAACGTGAAGGAAATTTAGCTTAATAAATTTGCACTTGGCACAATAGAGTCTGCTAAGTCTTAAACTGGTCAGTTCCTATGCGCCGTTATAAGCCTGAGGTATCATTTCTGGTTAGAAAGTAAGTACATACATTTACGCATTTTTAGGATGGCATTAGTGATAAAGTACGCCATTATTTATTTTAAAAAAATGGAATTGGAATATGAGATAAAACTTCCTCGAAGGAAAATAAAGGAAGTTAATAGAAGGAAATATTACCTAATATAATTATGGATATTTTTTTTAGGTCGCATTACTTCCTTATTGAATGTAACTGCAATACAACTTAGGTTTCTTTTACTTACATATGTGTGTTTATATATGTATGTTAACTTTTATTGTGTTATCCATGTGGTACATAGGCACTAAATAACGTCCATTATGAATAAATATTTGTTAAGATATTTTAGTATTTATTACAAAATAATAGTAGTGTGTGTGTAACGTACATTTTGCCAAAAAATGATATATAGATATGCTTGTAGACTTGAAAGTGTATTTTTTAAAAATATATGAAACGATATTTTTTTACACTCTGCTTTTTTAAACACATACATAAAACATTTTAAAACACATACATAAGTAAGTTATAAATATGAAACATATATTAACGTAGTTTATCATCGTTTAATATAAAAGTAGAGCGTTTAAAAATCATTTTGTTTACTGTACATGTATTACCCAAAAGTCCTAAAATATATAGGTAAAATGCAATAATGTAAAGGAAATACATTTTTTATTTAGATATTCTAATTTTTTTTTCATATGGAATATCTAATAATTTCAAACGCGATATATATAATATACTGGGAAAATTGGATGTATGTTCTGTTTTATGATTATCAACATTGCATAAAGTTGGCTAATTTGAAATCTAGAACGGGACTCTTGTTTCGTACGGATTGTAGGGAAATAAATGCGTCTAGTCACTTATCTTTTCTGGTAGTACGATTCATGTAACAATTTTTAATCACATACTGAATTGAACGGGAACAAGTACGTAATACGATAATCACAGAGGATCACTGATGTGTTGTTATGATTTTTTGCATATCCTGGGAATCTAAGCTGCTTTGGTAACTCGTGGGAAATCATGACCACCACTTGATTATTACAGTGCTACGCTATGGTAAAATGGTCGTCAAAAACGAGTAATCATAGGACATTCGTTCACATAACAATAATCTGTATAATAAAAGTAACTATCCATAAACGTACCCGTACAGACGTCATTTTTGGGACCAATCTTTGTGATAAAACGTTTCATAAAATATTTATAATAAACATTTTATTGAATTACTTTTGTAAATTACCAAGTGAATTGTTTTATTTGTGGCTATAAATTATATTAATTAATTTGTTCTCTGTAATCAAATGAAATCAATTTTTAAGTAAAATAAAAAAAGGTTTTTTATACCTGTGTTAAATTCAATAGTGACAAATATTACCAAAAATGTTTACGCTAAAGAAAATGGAATAGTTCAGATTTTTTTAGACGTTATATTTAAGCTTGGTGATTTGGGCAATTGAAAGATCCTACTAGAAAGATTCAAATTGTTTTGTGTGATCTTGAATGAAGCTTTTACAATGTTTAATTGAGAATGGCATATATATTTTTACCTTGGACAGCCTTGTTACTGTGTAAGAATATAGAATTTCGGGTCAAATGACCATAATGTCTATTGTACTTTGCCATGACTCAATTTGTTGTTTACTGTATCCTATCATTCTAATTAAATTAGCCTTCGTAAAACAGAGTGGTTTAAACTTCCCTTGTGAAGCAATACGAGTATACTGTTACTTTTAGAAGTTTAAATATAATTTATTTCGAAAAATAATGATTATTTTCTCTACCTAATGGAACGGAAAGTTCGCGTATTTTTCATAGAAATAATTCTGTAGATATCATTTTGTTACGTAATTCATGTGTAGTTATTTTTCTAAATTTTCATTTTTGTTTAGTATTCAGAACGTAATAGATATTAATGGAAATTAATTTCTATAACCAGTTTCTACAAAAACAATACATTTAAAGTTTTTATTGCATAACGTTGTCGTTCAACCATTTGTTTTCATAATTCAATAATGGTAGACAAACATTTACAATAAAGTAACAGGATATGTATAGTAATATATAAACATACGATATACAACAAATGAATCATAATGCTGAAAATAATTGTAATGTTGTCTTACTTAAAGGCGATAGAATGTTTGCACTTATTTAGTATATTGTAGTTGTTGAACATCATTTGAAAAGTGAACTTCGGAACTTTTAGCGCTCATACCCCACTTTTCACGATTTTGTATAATTAATTATATACCAGCAAATTAATTTTACTTCAGTATTTACAATCTTTTTGCAGTTTCTTTGTTCTTTTATTCTTATACGAAATATTAGTTCACCTATCAGACAATTAATTTCTACAAATTACTTGATTTTTAATCTCTTGTTTGAACATTTCATCGACTTGGTGATAAAATTTACCTCGTTCGCTTCTTTTTACAAAAATGAAATAGAGAAGAAGACGACAATATGCGAAATTTTTGAATATGTCACAAACATTAAAACTGTTAGAATTAAATTAAAATTGAATTAAAATTGAATTAAAATTAAATTAAAATTAAAATTAAAATTAAAATTAAAATTAAAATTAAAATTAAAATTAAAATTAAAATTAAAATTAAAATTGGACATTAAAAATATAGAAATATTAAATACGCTTAAAATTCATTTACTTTTACTTTTATGTCATTGTATACCTAAATTGCATATAATTACTATTGTGCAACAAGTGGCACTGGTACTGAAAATATTATTTTTATTGGAGGATTACTGTTTATCGAGAATTGTATTGAAGGACTAATTTTTCTTCTAATATTAAGAAACAAAATGGAAATGAAAGAATATGAAAGTTGAAAAATACGAACTTAGTTTTACCAGTAACTTAGCGATATATTAGAACACTAATTTATTCCAGTTCTGTTACAACTTTCTTTACATGCGTATCTAAACACAAAGACGTTCAACAAATTATTCTGATTCAATCTTCAATAGCAACGTTAAATTAAGCTTTATCTATTATCGGGGGCAACATTATTTACTGTCAAGGACCAATGTCCAGATGTAGTAAAACAGTTGGTATTGTTCCACTGGGTATCATCGATGCTATGTATGTTCTGTTAATGTTGACGACCGCGACAAGCATAATAAAGTTGTTTTTTCTTCTAAATTTTTCTGTTCTTACAATTGAATAACGTTCGAAATGAGAAAATACGAAAATGTGTATGATATAACCATCAACATGCACAACAGTATACCTGACAATATGACTCATAGCGTAGTTTTATTCATTAGCAACCGTGATATTGCATAATTTTTTTTATTATGCCGTTCACTCAAAACGTTGTTCACCTTTTTCTCGCATTTACTGAATTGCAAAATAGATTTCAGTGGTATCTATTTCATATTATTAGCCTTTAACACGTTCAATGTAATATATACGAGGATGATTTTATATCATTTTTCTTTTTCAAACAATCTGTACTGTGTATAATTGATTTACTTTTAGTGATAGATGTTATTAAATTTATACTCAAGTACTAATCTACTCAATAAATTCTCAGAAAAATTATGATTTTTATACCTCTTGAAATATAGATGTAATATACCTCTGATTAGTATTTATTAAAAAAAGTTCTAATTCAAATATCTAAGTGATAGAATTTACTTTTAAACTTTGTCATATTTGTACGCGAATAACAGCATCCAAAACTTAGAAAAATTGACTTTACCAATTACATTGGACTTGATCGATGCACAATTATGTCGAGACAGAGGTATTTCTCATGTTCTCTCTTTTTACCTAGACTGTTCTTATAAACACCGGTATTATTATTATTAAATTTTTGTGGAATGATTGCTGAACTTGACGGTTTAATGTTTTTATTTCGTTTTGTTTCCTTTTTATCCTTACTTTGTGACTTTTTAATTTAGATAATCAGGACAGCGCGTAAATTGTCAGCAACGATATCAATGCTTAATATAAAGCATTAATAAAGGAAGGGAAATTATTCGTCTACTATATGAATTCCAAATAAGTACATCTTGCACGGCAGTGTCGTAAAGTCTCAGTGATTCCGCCGTACCTAATACGGAGTCCATCTAGTACCCTATCAATTAGCATACACGTTGGCAGACATACGTGGTCTTAATTGTGTGCGCACCCAACTCATTTTTACTTGCCACAGTGATTTAATATTATATTAAATATTATATTGAAATGTATGTACTCTATACATTTATGGGAAATGTAAATATGCCAAAGGATACAAAATGCATGTAACATGCCATGATATACAAAATATCTAAATTGGTGTATAAATTATTGTATTTTGAAGGTGAGATGACTTTCTGTTTAGGTTTCATTTCTTTAATTTCGTTAATAAAATTATTTATTTGCATAAAGATCCGCAGTGTATTTATCACGCATCCCATTTTACATTAAAACAATAATGTTATTAGTTATAAGTTAAATATAATTGCCTAGATTATTATATAATTAAATAGATATTTTGTTTTATATTGCATGACTAAAGAAAAGAATTGTGAATGAAGAAAGAAAAGAAGAAAAGAAAATTCTTGCTATTATTTCAATCTATTTGTGATTTATTTGAAACAACATAAAGTAAAGTAAAGAATAGAGTTTAGTTTCTGAAATATTTACTTTAGTAACATGTAAATTATTGAAGTTGTCGTCCGCTGCAATAATTGTAGAGTGTAAGTAATAGATATTGTAAGTACCAGAAGAATAAAAAATTATCTGTTTAGTGGGAAAGGATATAAATTAAATGTTAAATAGCTGCTGGTAATATTGTAAATACAAAAATATAAATTATTCAATTATTATTTGATATTGAGTTTCTTTCAATTTCTTTAATGCCTCTAGTTGATGCCGAATGTTTTTACTACTGGCATTTACATAATTTATCATTTCAACTTTTCCACTACAATATTATGTTTTTTATTTAAAGTCTTTTAGGTTAACAAATTTATTAAAGTGAATACAAAACTAAATATAATGAGAATTCATTGGCTGATAATTGATTCTGTCGTGAATCAATCCGCTTTAATTCTTCGCAGTCAAAGTGTAGGATATTCTCGGTAAAGCACTTTTCCAATTCTTGTTGTAGACCAAGAAAAAAGTAGCTTTTTATAAGAACACAATAATTCATCTAAGTGGAATGGATTTACGTAAGTATAATTTATATTTAGTTTTTTAAGTAATTTATTTCGTCTGTCGCTTCTGATATATATGTATAAACGAAGATAATTTTGATAAATGTGAAACTTCTGTCAAAAATATTACTACCGCACAGAATTAAACTACATTTATATAATTATATATATCCCTATTACGAGATACGCTGTGTAATATTAAATTCTTCGAATTGAACATTTGAATGACTTTGATGTTTAAGAAATCACTTACGACCTGGTTAGGAATGGTGTAAAAGCTAGCGGTATGTATAAGTGAAAATGGTCAACCTTTCAGAGGAATGTTTACGTAGAAATATGCGCCAAGTGCATCAAGAAACGCAAATTCACTGACACTAATCCAGTTGAATTCGTATATTGTATATACAATGTCGTCGATACGCGTTCACGAATATGCCACACCTTTCTTCCTTGGCTCTGCCTGTTCGTTGCTCAACTGCGGAACATGTATATATGTATATACAGTCTGTTTCAAATATATTGGTGGAAAGTTAACAGGTTGCTAGAATTCATTAAAAGGAATAAGAAAGTTTTAATGAACATAGGTCCTATACAATTTCTATTACCAATTTGTATTATACACATAACAACATACCGTTGTTCGAAAATGTTAATTATATGTGATGTATATACTAAAATATAATAGAAATACATATTGTAATTTAGAATAAAGTGTATACAATGTTAAGAAAATAAAAGTATTATTCAAGAATCCTCAGAACCTTACTATGTATTACTCAATGCCGATTATACGCATCGGAAAAAGTTATCCAAAATTATGTATCGAAATGTAGTCTAAATAGAATTTTTCCCATTCTTTAAATGTTATAAAATATATTGCACTTTGGACATTTTATATATTTTTGCATATCCTCCATTTCTTCAAAAACATTTAAATATCCACTTTCATTTAAGTGTATGAAAATCTGCAGTGTATTTATTATATATTGTGTGCATATATTATTTACATTTTCCGAAATTGTATCACATACAATTTTTGTAAATAAATACAGTAAATAAGTAATAAAAGAAATTAATACCTCGCCCGATAAGGAATGTCAGGAATAGTGTAACTAGAAACAAGATATCGGTTGTTTTATTTTAAATGTGAAAAAACTGTTGTTAAAATATAAATCATTATCTCAATTAATTTCAGAGACATCACTTGTAATAACATAGTAAATGTTGCTTCCAGGAAAGTGAATTTAAAATTTCATACACATTTATATGTAAACTATCCTTCTAAGAATGTTTTTAATACATCAAACAATCCAAATACCCGTGAGAAAAAAAGTCGACTTTTTTACCTCACTTAGTGGGAATACCTACTTAACTTTCTATCAGTAATTTTGAAGCACCCTCTATATTCTAAACACGCAGGTAGAACGTCATTCCGATTTCCATTTAACTTCTCGCGGAACGTGACCATGTTCCTATAATTGCGAGACACTAAGATCTTATAGCAAAATTCAGTTTTTAGTTCAGTTATTCGCTTAATGATTTAGTAATCGTTTCGGCAAACTAGAAAATTCATGAAACGAAAGTTCCATAAATACTATATAGTGTTTTGGTCGCATGAGCACAGACTAGTTACAGAAGAGATCTATTATCCAATGCTGTTTTCTGTCACGCGGTTTTAAGATCTCGTAACCTTATTACCATTTCCATTGTTACCATTTCAATTGTGTACAATCTATAATTTTGCCGTCTGCTGTTACATTTTATATATTAAACTACTCCAGAAGTGTTTATATTCTCTTTGAGGTAATAAAAAGGGAGATATTGTACCGGAATTTTTGATATTTTAAATGTTGGCATTACAAACCATGTAAAATGAAGGCCAATAAATTGATAGGTCTATTCTGTACCTCGTTTGTAGCACGAATTACGTGCAGGCAGTTAAAGTTTCACTTCGTATCGGTAGGTTCGGTAGAATTTTGTTATACTGCTTTCAAGTTTGAGCATGTACCGATCAACTATGACTATTTTATTATCACAAGTTCGTAGAACGTTGTTACTAAATTTTCTTATGAAAGTAATAAATCACTGTAATGGATTAGTAAACAATGTTATCTAATCATGTGGGTGTTCAGAAGAGCGCAAATATTGTTGCAGTGCATAAGACATGCATGCTTTGTCCAGTTCAAAAACATAGGTTGCATGACGTGTTACAGATTTTGTCATCTGTTCTATATAAGAAGTTCACCGGAAAGGTGGCACACAAGTAAAAAAATCTTTAGTTTGAGGGAACCGTGCGAAAAGTAGGTAAAACTTTAATAGAAAAAGTTGTATGTTTTCAGACTCTAACGTATCACTATACTATTACTATTTACACTTGCATCTTTACTTTTTTTTATAAATACGGATCGTATGTGTCATTTTCTGTATTTATTTTATTTTTGGAAAGAAATTCACTTACACCGCTTCTCAACTGAACACCTCCTATATTTATCTTTTTCAGCTTTTAGAAAACTTAACAATTGTTCACCATGAATTTTTCATTAGAAATTCCAGTGAATATCAAAAGTATTGTCACATATGTGCACTTATCTTTTGTTATTGACATATTAATTCAGTGCTTCCTAACTAATGTATCGCAATGATATCTAAAGTATGTCGCGAATATTTTATTAAAATTTTACTAACGATAAAAATATTCAATATCTATTCGTGTTTCTAAATAATATTGAAAAGTGCAATTTATGAAGAAATGCATAAACGCGACAATCAAAAATCGTTGTTTAGTACAGGGTATTGTCCCTGTCGGTATTAATTAGACAAATATCATATTATTATTATATCAATATTATAAATAATTTTATATTTAGTGATACTTTTTATGTAAACAATAAACTATAATAAATGTCAGAATGCGTTACAATTTCACTTCAAATGAAGACAAAATTTCATCCTCACAGTTATGGTGTACCGCAAAAAGCTCTAAATTGAAAAACGTTGGGAAATACTGTATTAGTTAATTAGATCCAGAACATAAATTTTCTCATCACCTAAAAATATGCTTATGGAAATATAAAACTTTAATGCTATTGAAATGAGATGCAAACCTTAATTAAAATCTCGTTAAAAATAAGAGTATGTGTTAACATTTTGTACTCTGGCTGTATATAATTTTTTAAAAACTAAGGTAATTATCAAGTGAAGTCAAATAAGGTAAGATCCAGAATAAGATCGAATAATAGTGCTTTCAAATTAATTCGAAATAGGAAAACGTATCGAATAAAAGTCAATGATTTAACATTAACATTTCTGTAAATATCAAGTACCATTATCTTGAAAAATGTCATAAATATTTAAACATAATACACGATGTCTTGAGTCTCCTTTATAGATAATTTTAAACGTAATATTAAGAATTTGTACACACAAAATTTATGCTTGTTTTCTACCTGCTACTAAAAGAGGTTATAAATTTATGTTGTAATCATCTGTTGTCCTCCGTACAATTTGTGTGAAATTTAACAACCTTATTTGTAAAAAACGTGAATCGTAGGAATAAAAATCCTGCTAACAATAAGATTATGTATATAGTTTTAGATTTTTAATCTTTCTATTAATACAAAATACGAATACAATACAGTATGTGTAAGAAGGTGATTTTCCTAGTGTTTAATTCTCAATTCAGTTTTCTCCGTTGACATTTAATGTTTGAATACAGATGTTAATGGATCAATTAGACGAGTCCAGAATATATAATTACTTATTGTTATACGAGATTGTTCATTCCAAATAACATCTATTCAATCGATCTGACGCATAATTCAACATGAACGGGTGTTATTTACAAGGATACCGTGTAAGAAACACCACCCATGATTTTCATTGTTGAAATCACATTCCTAGAAGTTGTTCGAGCCGACGCCATTCATTCAGAAGAATGGAAGACATTATGTAACACAGAATGAACATAGAAATGAAATATTTATTCGTCATTCGAGATACATGAAACATAGCTAATCATATACTTTATAAAAATAGAACCATACGTAATTTGATTGTTTTTCCTGCTTCTTTTGTCGCACTTTATTTAAAGCTACCAAATAAGACAAAATTCAAGCAATTTTTTAATAATCGGAGTTATAAATGAATATATATATATATATGTTAACAGCAAAAAGTAATTAAGATTTAGCTGCATACAAATGTTGGAAATTTTCTTGTTTTTTTTCGTCAAGGTTACCAATATTTAATTGCTTATTAACATGTTGTCAGTTTCAAGCTGTTTTCAAGCAATGCTATAAAGTTGCTGATAAGCTGATGATTAAAGGCTTTTAGGTATTAGGTAGAAACGTTTAAAGTTTCTTGGTTTTCTTGTTCAACATGCGAAAAATTAACGATTGACAACAATTTGTTACAACAAAACTGACAAATGTGTTAATTTAAAACTTTATGATTATATTCGTTAATATTTGAACAACACGTACACATTTCTTCAGGTAAAAACTGTGATTCTGTTAAAAATTATGTTTCTGCTAAGATGACGACCAAAAGGTGCTTATATGTTTGCCATAGAATCAGTCATTATATTTCTTTCTGTAAACAAAATCAAAAAGTATCATAATTCAATTTGGTTATCGCCTAAACTACATAGAATAAATAATAAAAACCGAGGAATAAAAAAAATTCAGGACTCAGCAGAGAACCATTTGATTTTTGCTAACAAAAAATTTGGGTGTTTTTTACCTTACGAAAATCGAATTTCGCAAATATTGGCGTAGTTCGAGTTCAGACCATAAACTACTCAAAATATTTGCTAGATTACGATTAAATCAATTGCTTGATTTATGAGATATCATGACAAACAATTAATGAAATACCATTTTGAAAAAATGCGTCTAAAGCTTTTGGAATTTTACAAATTTTACCTTAAATACTGTATGAACACATTTTCAAGATCTCAAATTATAAGAAAATGTAATAAAAAGGAAAAATCGATTTACTTCGACGATTAAATTAGGAAGTTCCTTTAATTAACATACATTTGTCTATTATATGCATAATTATTATAACAAAGTTCTTCTAAGAATCGAAAGAATCTGACGTGTATATAATTAATGTTTGTTTGAATGTAAGAGACTTTATGAGTAGGTATAGAACTCAGAACAGCTGATGATAAGCTCATAGCTAATATTACCTGATAATAGACGCGATATCTGTCTATGCTCATTTAATAACGATTACACGATCGCACATGGACGGAGCAGTTCACGCATCTTTTAAATTCTGCGGTCAGAGCTGGGTTGAGGAGAATGCGGAAGTCTGACTGGATCTACCCGAATATTTATCGTAACCGCGTTCGGTGGAACTTCACGGAGAGTAAATAAGAGAAGTTACAGGTTTTGCAGTATATAAATGCCTTTACCGTACACCGTTGACCCATTAATCGTTAAAGGTTGGAAAAGAGTTATACGCGTGGAATTTCTTCGAAAGTTTGTTAATCTTCCCGTTAACACAAATTTGGTTACAGTTTTCAAACGTAACGTCTCGAAATTACTCAAATTTTACGACTCTAAAATGTCTTTGCTTGGTTGAAAAACTGTCCTAAAATGTTTTACTTTCAATTTTCTTTATGTAAAATCTTTTATGTTAAAGAATTTCTGTTCACAGATATTTTGAAGTAACAAGTTTATGAATGAATGAACATTTAATAGATGTATGTTACTATATATCATCAGTTTTTGCGTGTCCAGTTAAGCGATTCATAAATTACTCATTTTTGTCTGTGAAACTGGTCCCAATAAGGTAATTCAGAAATTAGAAATAGTACGTAGAGCTACTATATAAATGGTTGAAGTTTATTTATGTAGTTTCATTGTATAACGTTTTATAAGAAAAAGTAAAAATTTGTAAAATAATCTGATACATATCTTCCATTACGGTTGGTGAGTGTTATAAAAAATTATGTTTTTTAATGGAAATAATACAAGCGTTTAAGATGATTTGATGAATAGCATGCAGATTCTTGTAGGTCTTTCGATTTTCTTTTCTTGTATGTATCATCGTGCGCCACGTAAATTATAATGAGACAATTAACATGTTTAATGAGTGTGTATTCTATGCAGATTTACTTGTAATGTATAAGGCCGTAATACTTTAAAAGAAGCCTATTTTTAATAGAAATTTAAAAATCTATTATATTAAAGCAAGAATTTCATGCTAAAAATGTATTTCTTACTTAACATGGTATTTTCTTTTACTTCAAAATTTAAATTAACGTAAAGTACAAGTTAAAATATTTTAACAAGCTATTTTCATGAAAGATTACAGCGTTCTGTTAAAAAGTTGCATACTCATTTGCTTTGCTTGTAAATGTAATCATTAAACTGTGGATCTTTATGCAGATTCTATGGAGAAACAAAAAAAGGAAGGCACCTGAACACGAAATTTTTATGTTGTAGGTTTTTGTGAACGGTCCTTTGCGCAAAATTTCAATTATGTTTTGCATACTTTAATGTAACATATTTGCATAAATACCTGGATATTAATAACCATATTAGGTATAAAATTAATTATTTTGTAAAATTACATTCTTGGATGAAGATTACCTACATACCTATATCTTTCACGCGTTTGATACACGTGGTCATCGCTGACTTAAGGTAGACGGCAGAAACACAACTTTCAATACTTCAATCTCAGAAAGTTGAAAACAAATGAAAATACATTTAAAGTATCCAAAAAGAAATATAGGTTTGCATACTTTAGAAATTATGTACAAATTAAAATTAGATATTAAAAACAACATATTACATCGAATAAAATTGAATTTTTTGTACCGTTATTGCACGAAGTTCACTATAATTCCATGATGATGAAATATTTCAATCTATTGCTTCTATTTTACGTCCAGGTTTATTGACAACAAAATATATGGATTTGATATAAATAAAATTTATGTTAGGATGGTAGTTAATATATTAAAATAAGGCTAATTTAATATATATTCATACAATGTAAACGATGATTTAAAAGGAAAACTTTCATACAAGTAAGACGTTGTTTTCTTAATTTAAAAAGTAGTAGCATTATGTATAAAATTTCAAAATTTCAAAATTCATTCCACTAAAAAACAAGTAAATAGTGGTGGTTTCCTTTGTAACGTATAGAATATCTGCCACTAGCACTACTAATAGCATTTGCGAGACAATGTTTCACTTTGCTCTAATGTCTCCTATTTTTTCTTATATATGAAACATTAAATCAATTTTGTGGCCAGATGACAAAGTGTAGTTTTTGTCAAAATTGAAATACGTGCTTTGATTTGTTAAATTTACTTAAAAAGCAATGTGAATGTGTTGATTGAACTTCAATTAACATCTATTTTTACAAATAAATGGCAATAGATAAATTGTATTTTTAAAACATGGTTTGTCACAGACGAAGATACTTAAAAATTATCAGATTATAACATTAAAAAAAACATGTACATTACGGTTTATCGTTTAACGTCACAGGCTTTTTAGTATTCCAATATATACATTTTAATCTAAACACAAAAATTTCAAATCTCGTTATAAGAACTATCGTGTTGTCCTATCACATAACTTACTGCATAATTTTCAGCATATAATTATACTTGCCGCACTGCTTTGGGAGGTGTGTATAGTATACGTTTATTGGACTGAAAGAAAATTCGGCTCGATGTACCGAATCAGTTTGAACGATCGTGAATGGCCTGTAATTCCACCGCTTCAATGTTAAGGTTACTAGTGCTATATATCTTTGGTTAAAAGTGTATATGTGTATGAAAGAGAGGTAGGCCGATCACCGGTTGTCGGTCAGCTGTTTCGGCATACCTGAAGCCTCAACTCTCGAGAGGCGGTCGGTCGGTTCGTCGAAAGAAAAGACGGACAAAACGTCCCAAGATGGTTCCGTTAGCTCGAACAGGCGAGTCGAGATGCCCATGCGAGGTGAGAAAGGAAGGAGATTGAACGGATACAGCGGCCCCCTCGGAAAATATTGTTGCTCCATCGTTCATTCCCCACATTTCCCAAATATTTTTCGCACTTTCTGATATTTACTATTATGTTGTTCAGCGCTATCTAGATCCAGTTCATTTGATAATTCGATACTTTCTTCATGAAAAGTACACCGACTAATTCGACTAGACCCTTGACTGTTTCGTTGTGCTCTATTCACTAGAAATTCCTCTCCGCTGCCCCTTTTTATCTTCTTTCAAGTTTTTATTATTCAGTTGTCCGTGAACTTTGTTAATCAATATCTCGGCAAATATGTATATATATATATATATTAATAATGACTGAGTTTTACGGTCTTATAACGGTTGAGAAAGAGAAGCTGCTGGGTACGGATTTACAAGTTTTAGCTTATCGATTTACTGGTGGAAGCTATGGCACTACCACTCGTAAGTCTCCCACTTTTTTTTACTTAACCTCTTATCTTACAATCACAAGCATGATCAATGGTACAAACTATGATTTAATCCTTGCAGTGCCAAGGTATTTTTTGAAATACGAAGTCCTAACGGATGGATATTTTGTGCCCACTTTCAGGAAATAGCTATATTTCGAAAAGTAGTGTATGATGGAAGATAAATGTGTTTGTAGACATGATAATGTATCTACTTGTTAGTCTTACATGAAATAATATTGAATGCACACAACATTATTACCGCATTGTACACGAACGATTTCTGTTAAGTTTATCAGACATCACTTTCTTCAGATTCTGTATTCATTACGCATTGCGTACAAGTTATTTTCTTTTTGCTATGCTTTCTGCACGTGTATCTCTTACACAAGCTGTAAGTAATCGTAGTTTTGTTAAGTTCATTATATTTTTCTCTGTTTGAAGCTACTTTTCGAGCACGCAAGCAATACGTTCCTTTGTTACCATAAACGATATTTAAATTATTCGACAATAGCGTATATGTTAAAAGCTTAACATGTTTAACAATAATTACTTTTTTAAGAATTTTAATTGGATCATTAATAACACAAATAAGCAAAAATACGATATGGTAGGTACAAAGTATCCCCTTCCTACACTTGGTAGCGCGAAGGTTAAACAAAATAGGTGTATCCATCTACACAGTTTTGCTATGTTAATTTTTAGTGTGCTTATATAGTTTAGGCTCTTATCCGATACTTGGAATATATGAATATTTGCAAAAGTGATTTGTAATTACAGGCAACTCTCATACAACGCAGTATTTATTTTGTAGTTCTGTATTGTGTATTGTAATTATTTACGCCTTGTCTGCGCTTCTTGATAATCGAAGGTCAAGTTTTATGTGGTCGATTATTGCATGCGATGCGCAAGTTCCAGGAGCGAGGTGAGTTCTCGAAGCACATCGTTTCAATGTCGGATTTGCGCATCAGTAGCATTTACAATTAGTCGAATATGTTTGCTTGTTCTTCATTTCAATTTCCGTCGCATTTTACAACATGTGCTGCTATTGATACTAAACTAGGACTGTAGGAAGGCGTTGATAGTGTTCGTCAATCGGGATACAGTAAAATCTCCGTATTCGCGGGGATGCGAATAATTGCAGATAATAGGCCACGGATAATAGCGAACCTTATGTATGTACAGAGTGTTACCGAATTGGTGGTATACGCTAAAAAGAAGTGAATCTACGTAACAAAATAAGTCGAAAATGTAGAGTAACATTTTTTCGTACATTTTTTCGTAATAAACTGATGTTACAATTCTTGTAAAAACAGAAATCTTTTGTAAAAATATAGTGATTGGATGTTGTTGTTGTCTGTCTTTTAAATGATTATGATTGCATTGTAGAAATTCTAATTCCTCTGTAATCATTCGTGTAATATTAATACATATTTTCGTAAAAAGATTGTATTTTATAATTTTGTTTTCTAGAGTTTGTGTCATTTGGAATACATTGAAAACCGCAAATACGTGAAACCGTAGTTACGGAAGTCGCGGATACGGAAGTTTCACTGTACATCTTACCCCTTGGAAGGTGGTTCAAGCCCTCTAATTCTCTCCCCACCATTTCTTGGGTAATCAAGCCTAGAAGGGCGCGTGGCGATGGAGGAGTCAGGCCCGAAGTGGCGCGAGGTGTTCAGGCTGCGAAGGCTCGAAAAGGAGCGACCCTATAATTATCGAACTCCGCACCTTGGGTTTATGACACGTCATTTACTATTGAGACTGCAGGAGCAAGTACCTAGCAATTAATATGATCCGCAGAAATGCAAGATTACTTGACCATAAAGCAATTTTTAGATCTTGACTCCTGGCGTAAGTAGAAAATTAAAGTTCGAAAACAAGATGATGAGTTTCCCCAAAAATAGTGTTATAGCCGTTCGTGTCATAAACTCTGTTATCATGACAGTAATAGTAAAAATGTCTTTTACGGTTGGGTAAATACGAAAGTTTCCACGCAGTTTTATATCATTTACCGTAAAAGGATCGTCTCCTGATGAACTTGAATTATCATGATATATCTCAAATAACTCTCAGATGATCTTCAAATACCTTCCAAGTAATCCAGCAATAATTTTAATAGCCTTCAAATGGCATATAACTGATCCTAAAATAAGATACAAAAACTATTCCTAAATAGCTTTTAAATGACCAACAAATAACTTCTAATGGTCTTCAATCTATTCTATGATTGTATATGTAATATTTCCTAGGTAAAATTGTTCTTATTTCCAAATAACTTTCTTAAACACATATGTGTATAACTGATCTTAAAATGAGCTACTAAAAGCTATTCTTAAATAGCCTTTAAATGATCAACAAATAAGTTCTAATGGTCGTCAATCAATTCTATCATGTTATTATGTGATATTTTCTCAATTAATTTGTTCTTATTTCTAAATAACTTTATTAAACATATTCAATGGAAGGCAAATCTTGAAAATATATTCTTCCTGTTTCCTTTTTAATTTAAACCTTGAAAGGGTTAAAGTGACTCATGAAATTGATCAAGTACTTTTGTTCATTGTACCGGGTGTCATGTAACAGGTGGTATAAGTGGAAAGGTGGTGACTTTATATGAAAAAGCTGAATAAAAGATGGAGAATAAATTCTTTCATACGAGCCTTTGTATTCGAGAAAACTGACTTTAAAATTTTTTAAGTACGCGTGTACTAGATCAGGTTAAGGTGTTCTTTTGCATTTTCAATTTTTCAAACGATGCAGTAATTGAACGACTCATTTGCCAAATCGATTAACTCTGCAAAACAAAAAGTAGGGAAATCTATAAAGTAAATATACATTCTTCTTTAAAATTCCTCTTAACATTTAAATTCAAATGAATACTGCAGAATGTATAATTACAGACTTTGCTTTTATCTAACAACATGTAAAGTGCATAGAATAGTATGTCCTTGGAATAATTATTATTATTTTTATAAATTATTTATTATTTCAGGATCAAAAGCATTTTTCTCATTTCGTGGTGTTAAACCCAATTGTTAAGAAAAGCAGCAGATAACGTACTTGCGTATTTAGTAAAAATTCTAAGTCATTTTTCATGGAAATAAAGCCTCGTATGAAAAGATTTCATTCTACATGTTTAATCCAGTTTTTCATGTAGAATTATCATCTTTCCTTTTGTGTTACCTGTCACATGACACTCTGTAGATATATTTACGTACATACTTAATATGCAGTTTTATTTATTATACTGAACTCGTATAGGACTTAATTGTCACTGTTTGGATGTCATATTCAAAATAATCTTCCAACAGTATTCTCATTTGAGTATTTCTGCGAGCCACTGTGTCTGATTTCACAACGAGAGACTCAAAAGTCGCAGAAATATTCAAGCCAGGGATGATCGATCCTTGCAAAAAAAATGGATTTAAAAATTTTATCGAAATACAATCTGCATATTTATATTTAAGATATGAAAAAGGGTAAAAATTAACCAAAATTTGTTCAAGATTAACATGACGTCTGAGGTTAACTATCCTTAATTAGATTAATTTTATTAACTAACACAGATCATTTTTATAGTAAAGAAATATTCTTCATTCTAAGGCGAAAACATATTAAAGATTGCAGTTAGTAATTGAATGAATTCAAAACATTCGAAGAATCGAAGGTTGATCCGTGACTAAAAGAACCGATTTGTGCCAGAATTGGACATTCACGAATCAATTCAAAACAATCGAAAGACGCTTCAAAAAGATCGATTTGTTCAAAAATTCAGGGCGACCTTATATTACAGTAATGGGCAGTTGTGCTAAATAACGAAATGTAAACTGCTGTGATTTTCATAGCAAAAACAAGATGTTTAATTTTTCTAATTGATACGATTTACACGAAAGATGCACGTTTCGCGATAAGACGCGTTGATGTTATATTTCTGGACCTTATCGCGAATGTAACAAGTTTCATCTGTGTGAGGACACAATTCATATTTTTCTTACCGTGGCTTTCTTATCAACTTTATCTTATGTTCTGTAAAAATATGAGTGACTGTTTGATTGTGCATAAATTTCTTGGTTCGATAAGTTCATCATTTTTGTTCTGTCTGAATGACAGTAATAAAAGGTACCTAATTAGAAAGTTAAATGTTTCTATTTCATATGCACTTTACATTTCGTGAATAAAGAAGTGTGGGAAAATCGTATATACAATTATTTATTTTTCAACTTCTTCAGCCTTGAAAAAGAAACTTCGCTTACAATACAGTGAACACTCATCAAATTATTCCCATTCATACGTACTCATCTAATTTTTTTTACCTTAATGTCACTAACTAAGTTATCTATTTCTTTCTATTCTGTTATTTACATACTTCCTATTTATACTTATATCATAAATTAATTTGTCTTAACTTATTGCTGTTACTCATTTCATACATTCTTTCTCTTTTAGTTGTTTTTTCCCCTTTCTCTTAATTTTCTTATCTAATTTCCTTAACCATCCTATTACCCCCTGGTTTCCTAATTCTTTCATTATTCTCTCTATGCTATACTCCATGTTTCTGTGCAACTGTTTAACAAATGTTTCAAGGTAGCCTGGTGTCTCTGGCATAGTACGCACTTTCTCTCTCCTTCCTCCAATTCGTATTTATTATTTACATCTAGATTGCCGCATCTAACTCGAGCTATTAGTTTCTACTTATTACCTTCGCCTCTATTAACTAAGTATTGACCTACCTATACATTTAAAAATTTGTAATATTTATTGTATTTTAATTTCCTGATCCTATTACATTGCACTCGAGTTTGAATCGTTTTATTTTTTTTCTGTAGTATTACGCGTGCAACTCTTGCCGACGCCCTTCTTGTTTCGTTTGTATTATACCTTCTTAACTATAATCATTTATCATTAGATACTCTAATTTTTCCATTGCATTTCTTGTTTCCCTTACTAACTTTCTTTTCTCCCTTATACATTTTTTATTTACTCCCGTCATTCTATTTTCATTTCTTACTTCTCGAACTTTTCCCGAACTGTCACTCGTAACTTTTCTCGTTTTGTCTC
Organism: Eucera pruinosa; assembly: GCA_028830335.1. Lineage (NCBI taxonomy): Eukaryota > Metazoa > Arthropoda > Insecta > Hymenoptera > Apidae > Eucera > Eucera pruinosa. Next base: position 3,995,349 of record JAMYCR010000002.1, on the reverse strand, counting down.
CTCTAGGACTAGATGCTCTTTTCAGGCTTAGATACCATTTAATATATCTCGTACAAATTCTTTCCATCTTATTCTTTTCCTTCCATTCAAACATTTCTGCTCTGTGTAGTGAACCCCTGAATACTAGGTGATTGGATATAAACATTCTACTTTTGGAGTTGTTTTTGAATATTCCTTCTCCTGTGCCCTTCTTCAATAGAATATTCGCTTTTCTTACCTTTTCTTTCACGTGTTTTTTACATCTCCATCCCTTTTGAACTTATTCCTAAATATATGAAAGTTTTCACTTCTTTTATTGTTTCCCTTGTCCATTTACACTTTTCCCCCTTTCTCTTCTTTTCCTTTCCGAATATTATCTTTTTAGATTTTCCTGCATTTAGCCTTAAATCTCTTCTTTCCAAGAATCTCTGTCCTCTCATTATGTTCCCCACCTCTTCTCTATTGTCTGCTAAAAGTACCACGTGGTCTGCGCATGCTAGTGATTATAATTCTCTTTTTTCTAACTTCATGCCTCCTCATATTCCTTTAGACAATTTTTCCTTTAAATCGTTGATGTAAAATAGAGGAAATTGTGAGATTTAAGAGATACACTCTTGTTCAACCCCGAACTGTGTTCAAAATTTTCTTGTAGTTTCATTTCCTAACTTCAGAGTTGCTTACTTACTCTATCGAAGACAGTGCTAAGGTCGACGAAAAAAAGTAACCACCTTTCCTCCCTTCTTAGCAAATTGTTTCTCTATTACATGTTGTAAAATGTATACGTTATCTATAGTATATACCTACCTCATTTTTTTTAAAGCCAGCTGAGTGATTCGCTCAGGACTTTTTTTCCAGGTCTGCCTTTAGTCTCTCATTCAAGATTGCCGTGTATATCTTGTATGGTGTGCATAACAGGCTCATCCCCCTACAATTGCTTTCAGTATTTTCATCTCCTTTTTGTGAATCAGCACTATTATACTTTCCCTCCATTCTTCTGGAATAATCTTCTTCCACATCCTTTAATCATACTTTTTAATCTCTCTCTCTCTCGTATCTGTCACGCTATATGTCACTATCATCACAATATTACAGCTATAAGTGGAAAAGGTCGATACGGCGAATTACACGTTAAATCTTGAAGGCTATAGTTAGGTTATCATCATTAGACTGCGGATATTTATGTAATCCCTTATTTTTACAAACACGAGTAAACAAATAGAATCCAGATGTACAACATTTATTTAATTTTTTTGAATATTATAAAATGTACTTTGGATATGTTATATGTGTTAGACATTATATGCATTTTCTACTTGTATGTTCAAATGTCCTTAAACATGTAGAAATCCTCAATCTGTTTATTATATCCCATATCATTTTACTTTTTCTGTTCTCTTTTCCACATTCTTCCTTCCCAATCCATCTACTACTTCCTTTCACCAAACCATACGTCTCCTTCTCATGCTGCTGTTCTATCTATTTTTCTAAATCACCACTTACATGCTCAACCCCACACTTTTCTCTCAAATGCCAATGAATAATTCGATAACAGTGTAGAAGAAAACAATCTGCCAAGTATGATAGCCTTCCAGAACACCATACTTTCTGGATATTGTACGCTATCACGAATTACGGTCCACAAATGTACGACGGATTGCTCGGTCGTGTAAAACGGGCTGTCTGCCCGAGGTTGATGCCCGAATCCCGCGCCAACATTCTGGCTTTTCGTTTCTTCCTGGTGGCCTCTTCGATCCGCTTCGCAGTACTAGTTCTAGAGGAACACTCTTAGAATGAAGGTGCGTGACGTGGTTGGGCCTCACTTTCGTTAAGAGTTGTTCTTGCTGCTCTTATGAGACGAGTTACGATTACTCTTGTCCTAGCTTTTCTGTGCCAAGTAATAAATGGGTTTTTTTATCTGTTTTACTGATTTTTGCCTGTTTACGTTGAGTAAATTCCATCTAGTTTTGATTAGTAAGGGTCTATTTCACTGTGGCCTGCTTTCATAATTTGGTGAATTGAAAAGAACAGGCAAGTGATTAGGTGTGTAAATTAATACACTTTTAATACACTTTGTAAAAAATTCTAATTTTTTGGAGATACAAATCTTTCTTTCAACAGCACAGACAAATTTTAATCGTCACTGGTACAAACATGTGGCAGGGAAGGAAAAATGAATCTCCTGTTGGCAGAGCAAAGGAGGATGATAGAAAATAGTCTTAAAGAACCTAAAATGTTAAGAGTACATCTTTCCAACGACTTATAAAGGTGCAGTAATTGTATACCGGAAATATGGCTGGAAAGTTATAAAAAAACAGACGTAAAATGAAAGGTACATAGGACTGACATAAATGATATACGATTTCAATAACCATAATTTTGAAATGTATCACGAAATCTAAAAATTCAAATGCTATTTTGTAGATGAAAATCGATATTTTAATTGCACGTGAAAAAATCGTACGGAAATGATTAATTAAGGACCGTAGAAAGTAACAAATTAAGATACTAGACAACGATAAAGAGACTCAAGTAATTATAGTGGTTACTGAAAGTTTTCACACATACCTCAATTTTTCAGCGAGGTGTTTTTTTAGATTTTAATTACAAAACGGTAAATTTGTACAGTGGTATAAAAGCACTATTTAGAAAATTTAATATATTTGGGCTGAATTAATTAATACTTAAATGCGAAAATAAATGATAAATGATAACCAGGCTACGGATTTTTATGCATTTATGAGAAACTTAAACATGCAAAAAAGCGCATGATATATCTAATATGCAAAAAGATGCGTAATATTCAAAGTAAAGTAAAAGTTAGTGTATTCTGAAAGTGAAAAAAACCTTCATTTTGATCTCATTTTTGTAAATTTCTTAATAAAAATATGAATTTGCATAAGGATCCGCAGTCTAGTTATAACTTTCTTGTAAAACGAACAGTAATGCATTAAACACAAGAAATGGTTGTTACACATTGTTCTTCTTTTCTACAGACTACAATTTTGCAATAAAATAATTGTTAACGAGAGGATTTTACTGGTTTTTATAAGAAAATATTGAAATATCCTACTTTTCCATTCTAAATAACGAACTGTTTTTGTATGCAGCGAAAAAAAATTGTTTTAACTTTACAGTTTTCTCAAAATTATATTTATTTAATTTTTAAATTTAGTGATTTATATTTGTCAAAAAAATTGAGCTACAAGCCAATGTAAGATGTTAAATTATTCAATGTTGAGTCATTCTCCTATACTTTTGTAATATATGATTGAATTAAAATTGAGGAGCTTTCTGGGAAAAGGGCCCATAAGATAAAATAGTGAATTAAATAACTTACGTTGTAAAATTACGTGTCTGCGAGTCAATAATAAATGCTGTTCCAAAGTTAATTAAACAGTATATTAAAACAAAATTTTTGGTAAATATTGGTTATGGGTGTATAGTGATTAATTAAAGACAATTTGCCAAAGAGTTGTCTATAGATATATATACATATGGGCCCTTTTTCCAGAAAGTTCCTCAATTGTTTATCGTTGGTTAGTTACCTCATTTCCATTCTTGTGTCACATATAGAAAATATTATATGAAAAAATGCATTAGTATTGCAAATAAATGCTGTGTGTAACTGCTTATATGTGTATATTTTGATAGAAGATCATTAAATCATTATAATGTTGTATGTTGTATTTGGCTGCATATTCGGTATCAACGAAAGGAAAATATATACAAATTCTGATAATTTGAAGGGTTTTTACTATACCCATTATTTAATCGTGACTGAATCGAAAATGTCAAAGAGATCGTATTTAACATAAATTTCTAGTTTTTAGAAAAAGGTTCCTATTTAATTTTTCTGCGTGAGGTTAACGTAAACTTCTAGTTTCTAGGGATAGTTCCTATTTAATTTTTCCGCACGAGAAATGACGTGCTAGACTTTCGCGTATAAAGCAAACTGTTGATGAGCTAGCAATCTCTAACGAAAGCGTGAACGTTCAAGAGCACTTCTCATTTTTAAGGTACAGTCATGTAAATCCGAAAATAGGAAGGCTAGGTCTATAACTGGTTAACTTATCTTACATATGTATTTTGATATTAAATTTAGCTTCGTTTATGGAAACATTGTTATAAAGAATACAGTGAAACTGTTCTCAAAGTAAACTAAGAAACGAAACAAATTGGAGAACGAAATCTTATTGATACTTATTTATGAACAGAACTAATCAAGCAAATAAAGCTTTCTTTGTTCATTGTTGTGGAACGACACTTCTATCAATCTACTATCTTGATCGTTACCATTTATTACTCATTACTAGACTGCAGATTTGTATACATTTCATTGAAAATCTAAATATGCGGAATGCATTTAATGTGCAGAAAGATACAAAATATTTAGAGTAAAATGAAAATTAGTAGGGTATTTTGCGAGTGAAACGATCCTATATTTAGGTGTAATTTCTGCAACTTTGTTAATACCAATATGAATTTGCGTAAAGATATACAATCTACTCATTACTATCTTAAATCACTATATGAAAAATTAAATTTCGTAATTTTATGAGACCCAACGGAAATCTGTCGAAACTAGAATCTGTATATACCTATCTGTATATATTGTTTTTAAAATGATCTTTTCGGAACAAAAAATTTTCTACAGAAGTATTTTATACCCACTTAAAGTTTTGTTTGAAAATATATACTGTACAGTGAACGTTCACAAGGAAGGACCGTAGTTAATGTTATTTAAAATTTATAAGGATACTGTTCGAAATTAATTCAACTCAACAAACAATGAAAACAACGCTATTAAGAGGAAAAGGAATAAAAATGTTTACCTGATGATACTATGTTTATCCGATGATACAGCGAAAATTATTGCTATTTAATCGTGATATAATGTAGCTATTGTATTGTAACGCATATTGTTTCATTTATTTTCATCTGCAATAGAATTTCGTTTACCTAAACTCTATCTGAACAATGAAAGGGAGAAAACAAGGAATATCATAAAGAAGCTTTATTAAGAAACTCAATCTTTAACATATATGTGTATTTAATTCGCCAATAAAAAAGCAAGATTCAATTTTAATTATACTGTTCATAACGTGAATTTTATTTTATTTTACTTTATTTATTCATACGGGAACAATCCCATTAGTTTACAAAATAGGTAATGTGCGGTTTTCATAAAAGGTTCAAAATTGTTCTACAGGTCGTTTTAGAACTCTAATTGTTGTACATTATTTTAACTTCTCTTCAAACTGAATCCAGCAGATTAATTTTACCCTTTTACTCCTAATTTATTGGAACAGAATTTCACCTAAAGCCGAATTTACCGTATTTCCTCCGGACGTTTATTATTTAAATTGTCATATTATTTTAGAATTTTTTATGTTTATACAAATATTACATAATAAAAATACAGTACATAAGTAAACTTCAATTATTTACGTAACAGACTTCATTTGTATTATCACAATGTATTATCTGAATTAATTCATAGACGAAAATGAATGACATATCAACAATTCAGTAAAGTCGAGCAAGCAAAAACTTACGAAATAACTCAGTACAACTAAGCATCATTCTTACGATTTTGCTTCCATTAGTCACCATAACACTGCTATAATTTTCAAGAGTACCGGTGTTTTACCTAGTGATTTCTAAAAATTAATACCTAATAGCTAAAACAGTGTAGTAAGGAATGATATATTTAATGAAAAAACTCTGAAAGTAACATTTAATTAAAACTAAATATCATAATGAAAGAAATTTTTAACTAATGTATATCTGTAGTGTAATAACAATATTAAAATACATTAAACTGATTAAAAGGGGCAAGTTTCATAACGGATTGGGTCTCCTTTTCTCTGTGTAAGTCTGAAAATGCGATCAGACATACTTGTAATCACTTTTTTCAAAGTTCCTTGACTAATTTTATTTTACAGCTTAATAACTGCTTCTTGCAATTCAGTAATGCTTTAAATTGGCAATTACTTGCATAAGTATCTTCGACCATAATACCTCATACATTTTACATTGATTATATTAATACGATATCTTTAGAACTACACTGTGATTTGACCTACATCATTCATTGAATATAATTTCTTGCTTGCAAAAATGGTAATAAAATACTTTAAAAATTCCATTGTATTCTGTGCCGATCATTTTACAATACTAGTTCCCAACAGGTAGATCGAACCCCAAGGAGGTCGTGGTGATTATTTTTAATTGTCGATTTTTAGTATTTATTCATTTTAATATAATTGCATTACCGTCTTCTACTAATGATATAGGACTGATTTCTTTTGAACGAGAGATAGAAACACTTATTTTCAATGAGTTTTCTTTACGTTATTAAATTTATCTTACCATATAGGCAAAAGTTGGACAAAATGGAGTAGTTCGAGAAAATGAGATGTTTAATCCTATGTCCTTTGCACATGCTATGATTTTATTATTGGCGGTATAAATGTCTTCTATGCGTAACATATACTTACAAACAATTGAAAACATTAAGAAATTTCTCCCAAAAAGCAATATCAAAAACATGAAAGAATTGTTACATTCAGTATCTCATTTTGTTCAACAACCTTGTTTTAATCAACCTTCCTCTATATTATTATAAAAGGAGTTACGATTCAAAAAAAGATGGGGAAACATAGTTTTATAAGAACGAAAAGCTAATTCAAGCTTTTTACTGGAACAAAGTCACCTCTAAAGAACAGGCGTTTCTCCGACAAAGTTACGTTTTGAGAAGTATCGAGGCTCCTTGCGGAGGTACCTCTAACATGAATTTTATCTATTTGAACCATCAAAATCGAGTTTCTCCTTATCGAAAAAAAATAGTCCAATAAAGAAATTTAGTGAAAAAAAATTAATCATAATGCCATTTGCGAATTTATTTGTGAAATTTACACAAGCTTATCGTAATCTGGCTATTTTATGCCATGTTAAAAGTTTTGATACAGCCATGAGTTTTTGTCGTTGAGGTGTATCAGCTATGTTAAGAACACGTTGGACAATTTAGTGAGATACATTTCAAGTCTACATTCCTCTGTAATTTCCTAACATGTTTTAAGGTATTGCTCGCAATTTTTTGGTATTTGGCATTCACTTCGAGAGTACAATTTCTTTTTAGATTCTCTTTTCCCATTTTTCCCGTAATTAGTAGGATCTTGTACAAAATATGTAACAACCTTATCTGGTCACCCTGGTGAATGTACAATTTCCTAATTTCCAAATTATTCGTCTCTTAAAGTTGGGTTTTGTAGTTTCTCACTAAAATGCTGATCTAGACGCACTGCTTAAATTAAGCAAAAAATGTTGTGATTAGTAATAGTGTTTTGCGACAGAAAACCATAAAAGTATTATGTTAAAATATTCAAAAATAAGATTCATGACGCAGGTAATAAATCTTTGCCATTTTTGGAGGTTTCCAGAATTTAATTAAAGTCAGTAAGAGGAGCGAACGAAGAGCATAAAAGAGGGGGTCACATTGCCTCAGAAAAATCCATATTTTTATCAAGTAACTGCATCCTTTATTGTTTACTGGGTTCCCTAATAACAATAATAAAATCGCATCGAGAAACGCTTTACCAACACCTACTGCTGTCCCTCTAACAACTTTTTACCTCTAACCATGAACACATTTCTTCTAAAATAGAGGGCGTCAGGTATTAAATATGATTGACTAATTGGATACTCTGCCCGCTAAAACATCTTACAATTAAATATAAAGGCACAGTGCATACATAGGGAGGAGTGGTACAAACAAACACTCAAAACAACCCAACGTAAAACCATTGACGATGCATAGAATAGACTATCCAGTTTTATATGAAATCATTAGGAGGCTACCTGGCTCCCTTATTAAAATAGAATAACGGCGTTTTTAAAACGATGGGAATTGTAAATAAATACTGCGCGAATTAATTGTTTTCGATATACGTGATCTATAATAGATTTATAATAACGTGTATAGAAGTATATCTTCATATGTATAGGACTTCCATCATTTAATCTTCTATAACCCGAATTTCATTTACTTTTATAATATGAACAAGCGTATAATTATATTTAATACATGGATAGAGGGTTAACTTTATCAACATTGGTGGTCGGATTGAATATAATTCTTAAACGAACCATTGTAAATCATAAGGGGCGTAAAAAATCTCTGCTTTTTTACGCAATTCCAATTTCATTTTGCAATTTTTGATGTCTCCTATAAATGGATAGTCTATGCTGTACTTATTGTTAGTCACTGATTAAACTTTTGACTGCGAAAGGCGTATGTATACGCTCTAAGTGTCTATCAATATTTACGAAAGATGTACATATACGCCCCGTAGATTTTGTATAATGTAATATAGATTAATTTACTATCTTATTATTACTACACTGCGGATGTTTGTGCATTTTTTGGGGAAATTTACAAGTACAAAAATATGCACAGTGCATATAATGCGTAAAAGTACACAAAATATCAAAAGTAAAGTACACTTTATAACATTTAGATCAGTGTTTCCCAACGTGGGGCAATTTGAAAATGGACTCGTCCAGAGTCAAAAGAAATCGGCTGGATATAAGACAACGGGGAGACTTGAGACTGAAGCTAACTAAATTGGAATCTAACATAAAATCTCTTTGCAGCAAGCATCAAGCGCAACGATCTCGCTAAATTTACAAACGAAATACGTAGTAATAATTAAAATAATATAGAAAAATCTTTCATTCAAATTATTTGTTCTTGAATTTCAGTTCTCCATTATATGTTTTGAAACTTTACTTATTTTGTGTTTCCTCAACAATTTCCTAGTGATTTCTTTTTAAAATCTATCATTTAAGCTTCTTCAGTGAACAATTCAATTTTTGAAAATTAAGAATTATGTATATGTTACATAGAGGGCATAAGAATTTTAGAAAGGCTTAGGTGGGGCATGGCACAAAAAAGGTTGGGAAACACTGATTTAGATGATGAAACCGATCGATACTTAGCTTCCACTTCTTTATTTACGTTTATAAAAATATGACTTTGTATAAAGATTCACAGTCCAATCACTGCATAACAATATTTGGAGATTCATTTTAACAAGAATCTAATATTTCATTATTTTAAATTATTTTAAACATGACTTCACAAATTAATTTATTCACAAGTAACCATTTTGCATACGTAAACTATCTATGTGTGTCTTTTTTATATTATCAATGCTCCTCATATGACGCGATTATGCGAAAATCGCGCCGCAGTCAAAAGGTTAAACGAAAGGACATAAGTTGTTACCGTTATTGCGAATATACCTATATCGAAACACATTAAATAATGTAAATAATGCTATGGTCATGCACCAATCGTAAACTGTTTTTTTAGATTTTATCGTGATATACGTACATACATGCAGTTCCTTTTATCTGAAGTTCATTGTTTGCAATGCTCTTCAACGTGATAGGAATACATTTATCGAATTATTCTTTCAAAGTTCAAAAATCTTGTAAATGTTGTTAATGCTATAGTTATTCTTTGTAACATACACGGGCGACAAGAATATAATGAGACTGAATTTCTGCTGTCATATTTAACAACATTCTACGAATAATTGTAACAGATACAAGTGTAATTTAAAAGGTTTATTGATACATATTAGCTAATACATTGTGTTTGAGATTAAATCAAACATTTACCTGTTTGATTTAATCTCAAATGACTTTTTTCTTTTTCGAAATTAAAACTAAAATTGGATAGTCAGCATTTTTAATTCATATTTAATATTCAAGGAAATCTTACAAAGAATTCAAACACAATTAAATTAGAGAAATTTCTGAAACCTTTTGAATTATTATATGAATGTTATAAACATTATATTAAATTCTTTGAAGATTATTTTAAGGAAAATAAAAAGGTTGCCTACCTTATGCACTTATACGTTTTATTCTCATTGGTTTCATTACTTTTTTGCCACACCATGTATTACATGGAGAAGCCAGCTATCTGATGCGTTCGGATAAACGGAATTCTACTGTATTTATATGTCTGACGGTATCTGTTTTCGAGTGAACAGATGCACTGCTAAATTTGTATTATTGAATTTATCATGGTTCCGTATGAATCATCATCCGTATCTGTAGTTCCAAAACGAAAGATAACTTATCCATTAATTACCAAAATTCGGAGCTCCTTATCTACTTAGGTGATTCATGTTAACATTTCTCAAATGTTTTGTTCTACTTCCTCTTCTACTCTACAAAGAAAAAGTGAAATTTATAACTGAACATACATGGAAAGTTATTTAACAAAATTTTTAACATAAAAAAATTTATTAAATTTAAATTTTTAATCGAGTGTATTATAAATTTTATATAATTATAAATATAATTTCATAATATCCAAAATATTGGCAACATTTTTTCGCTAGTAACCTAAAGTAGAAGAATATAGTCACTGCCACAGCAAATCTGCATATAAAAAAAATTATTTAAATTTCATTTTCGCTGATTATTAGCCACTTTATTTCCAAATTTGTCTCGATGTACGGTGCTAATATTATTACCTATTTTAGAAGGACACAATTTTTGTCACGCTGTTCGACACTGTGTCCCGTTAGTCAGCATGTCTTACACCAAACAGGAACGAAATATAAACCCGTTTACGTTAAAAGCTGACCTGCATATGCAATGACTGTCTTCACTCTTACATATTAATTTGCTTTCGTATGGATAACCATATTGGAACAGGTTTTTGATTAAATTGTGCGCTATTATATAGACGTGAGTAGTATTACATTTTATATTGCAATTAATTTTATTATAAGTGTCTTTACAATTAAATAAAAATTCAAAAGTATCGTTCAAATAAAGAATTATGCCAATATTATTTTATTCGTTAAAAATTGTTGGTATGTCATAAAATATTCTACTGTTATTCAATTTTCAAAGTGTACTTTTATTCAGAAAACTTACGACAATTTTTTTTATATTAATAATATTCGATTTCTAGCTTTAAAATAATCTTACTTTCAATATGTACGTAGAACCGTTACTCAGGTTTTACTTTTTCTGTGCTCGAGTTCGTTTGAATTAGAAAAGAAAGTAATAATAGAAAGTAGAAATAGATTAATGTATCATTTACGATAATCATACTGTCTTTGAATCTAAGTAAAAATCATTTAGACAGTATCATTTCTAATTATCAGTTTCGAGTAAATTACCGGTGACATATGATAACTATGTAAGACAAACCTTTCGGCAAAGATATACATATTTTTGGTTGAGTATTTGTAACTTATTTAAAGAAGATGGTGGCTGCAAAAAGAAATAAAAGTTTGCGACTACTATTAAGTTTTTTGTACCCAGTTATTCTTTTTAATGTAATACAGATAATAAAACACATATAAAATAGAATAGTACCAAAAGTCATTTGTTGATCTTCTAACTTCCTATCTAAACTGTACAGATAGCTTTCGATTAATGCGAATTCAAATAGTACGATATTCGATTTAATGCGCATTATAAAATGATACCAAATAGCAGTGTCAACAAAAATTCAGTTAATGTGAGGTTCGCAAGATTTCTATTCTTCGGTCCAATTGTGGAAACAAACTTTTGTTTTAACGGTCTCTAAACTTATGTTTCGTTACAGGACGATGCATGCCTAAACGATCTCTAAACTTCTGCTATATACATACATACACATAGTCTCGACGCGTTAAAGCTACTGAACGTACACATTTTAGTTTGCGTTCCTTGTTAGAAATTCCATTTAAGATCTTTGAGGTATATATAATGTATCTAATGATTCTGTTGGTGTCTTAAATAAAATGAACAAAAGGATGGTTTCGTCAAATAGAAGTATTATAAACATAAAAACGAAAAGGCATGTTGTGGAATTAAAACAAATATTTGATGTTGATGCTATTCAAGTGAAAAGCGCCCTCTAACTGGCTGACCCACAGTTTCACATCAGTAACCATTGATACTTCAGAACATCCTGAAGATCGAAAAGCAGAGTAGCCGGAGCTCTGAGCCCCGATGATGCAAACTGGAACGTTTACGAAACATCAGCGCAATGCTGAAAGAAGAAGAGGCATTCCATCCGGAGGCCAAATGGTCTAGTTCCAATAAAACTAGCCTAACTAGCAACAGCTCCGTTTGTGAAAGTCTTAAATCAAAAAATTTGATTTATTGAAATACATAAACATAGTAATTAAAATAGGCTAAAATAGGACGAGATAAAAGAAGTACGTTTAAATTTTTTTATCTCATATATATTTCGTTTAAATTAGAACCAATTCGTTTATTTTTAGGTATTGGAATGGCTCGTGTTCGAGTAATCTGATAAATTTCTGGGATCTATTTATTCGTACTAATCGAAATCTATCTGTATTAAGAAAGTCTAAAATGAATCAAATAAAAGTATTTGAAAAATATGTTCAAAGTTAAAATTAATATCTTAGAAAAATTTGCAAGATAATCAAAGCAAATACGTAACAAAGGAACTAAATAATAGAAATAATAAAGAGATCAATAACAAATATAGTTTTTAAGATGCGAAATGATTGCGTGAATGAATATACATGCACACTGTTCAAAACAATTAGGGGATAATAGCTTTGTACAAGTACAGAAGTGTTTTTAATAATTTTGCAATAATACTTTAAATTTGCTATACGTCCTCCATTGGAAGATTACTTAATTAGCATAGGATGCCTTAACACTTATGAATACACATCGAATGTTCATGCAAATTCATATTTTTACAGGTACAATTAAAGAAATGAGACCTATATCGAGATTTGTTTCATACCTTAAATATTATATCGTGTACCATTTGTTGAATATTTTTTTATATTTTTGAATAATGTTGTACTTTTTTGCACATTTAAGTTTTATATAAATAGATAAATATCTAGAGCAGTGGTTCCTAACCTTTTTGAAGTCGTGGAACATTTCTGATTGTCGGAAAATTTTGTGGAACACTAGCATTCCTAAGTTCAGAAATTTAATATAAAAATAAGCATCTACAATATAAACTAGTAACAAATCGTACCTACTTACATTCTTTCCATGGAATTGTTGTGACTTTTTGTAATTTCGCGGAAGCCGGGTTAAGAACCACTGATCTAGAGTCTATTCATAAATGCGGGTGTATGTAGTTTTAACATAAATTCCAAACCTTCATATGTAGGGAAATAACAGAAGAAATGCAGAATGAACATGTAGAATACGAGAATTCTTATTTGTATTATTATATTTTCTTAATTCAGCTTGCAAATACAAAGGGTATAGCCGGTTAAGGGGGGCAAATGTGCCCCCAAACCAAATTCAACGTGCAATGAGTCATTCGATAGCTTATCAAAAGAAAACACTTCGTGCAAATTTTTAGCCCTGTATCTCAACCTGGAGGGTAGTAACAGGGTGAAAATGAAAATCACGTTTTTACGTCATTTCTCTTATTCTATAGCATGAAAAAAATAGAAAAAAATCAGAGGCATTTCTGATATCGGCTTACGTATTTAGGAATTTTTTCATATTTTTAAATTGAATAGCTAAGTTGTGAAAAATGAAAAACCGAAAAAAAAGCGGAAAAATGCCGATTAAGCATTGATGCAGGTCCAGAACTACGATTATATTTTTACAGTAAGTAGATATTGTTGTTACTATTATTCTCAATTTTTTTCAGATTTTTCGTTTTGGTGCGCCATAGTCAAAAAAATTAAAAACCGATTCGTTCGTTATTTTCTGCGTGTTAGACGTCGAATTTTTTGGTGTTCTTTGGTATATAAGTGCTCCATGCAATGTTTAACATTTTTACATTCGGCAGAATAACAGAGGAATTATAGAAAGTAAATAAATCCAATTAATGAAAGTTCCGATGACAACGTTATCTTCTGAAATATTAAGTTAGTTTTCAACAACGGCGCTGGCTCGGCGGCAAAGTATGTTACTTCAGAACGACTAGAGCCTGTTGTCGAGTCTCTTCTTAGGCTTTTTACTTTTTTTATTTATTATAATTTTTTTTTAATTTCTAATAATATAATAATGATCAGTATCGGTTTATAAATGTGTTAAAAATATTTTAACCTAAAATATGTATGAAAATAATGTTAGAGCGCTTTTTACGACTCCGCGTCTTTTCTCGCATATCTTATCCTATTGTACTTCTATTGTAAAAATATTACTAAGCGATTTCGCCTATTCCAGTGATGAGTTTCTGCATCGATCGCTAATGTATTTTCAGTGGTTCGGATACCATCCTTTCCACTATTTCACCGAAAAGCCCTACATCTGAATTTAAACGTTTTCCAAACATATTTTTAAGAAACCCTGCTACTTTACAAAATAAACCTACTTAAGGGAGCAATTTATTGTCTAATTGATTGTGGAAAAGTTTGTCGCGTGAATAGGCGAAAGTCGCGGTTCAAACAGCTTTCAGCTTCCGAAATTATTGATTTTCCGGAGATGACAGATAACGATTTGAAGATTTTTTTACTTGGTCGTATCAATTATCACAAGCAGTATCTTACTTAGCAGAGCTTATGGACGAAGATAGTAACCTTGCCGTCCAGTATCTCATAGAAGAAAATAATATCATTAAATTCGAAGTAAAATCGGGCCATATTAGTAGAAAAACGTATAGATGTTATATTGAGTACACTCCAAATTCAATAGGTTGTTGCGGAATTAGATGCTATTGTTGTGAATGTGCAAATGGTAACCGAACCATCGGATGCTGTTCACACGTTGCAGTAATAATTTATTATTTGTCACGTGCTCGGTACCTCTCTGAAATTATACGTCCCGCGGAAATTCTTAGTAATATTTTTACAATAGAAGTACAATAGGACAAGATATGCGAGAAAAGACGCGGAGTCGTAAAAAGCGCTCTAACATTATTTTCATACATATTTTAGGTTAAAATATTTTTAACACATTTATAAACCGATACTGATCATTATTATATTATTAGAAATTGAAAAAAAATAATAATAAATAAAAGAAGTAAAAAGCCCAAATAAAGTCGTTCTTAAGTAACATACTTTGCCGCCGAGCCAGCGCCGTTGTTGAAAACTAACTTAATATTTCAGAAGATAACGTTGTCATCGGAACTTTCATTAATTAGATTTATTTACTTTCTATAATTCCTCTGTTATTCTGCCGAATGTAAAAATGTTAAACATTGCATGGAGCACTTATATACCAAAGAACATAAAAAAATTCGACGTCTAACACGCAGAAAATAACGAACGAATCGGTTTTTAATTTTTTTGACTACGGCGCACCAAAACGAAAAATCTGAAAAAATTTGAGAATAATAGTAACAACAATATCTACTTACTGTAAAAATATAATCATAGTTCTGGACCTGCATCAATGCTTAATCGGCATTTTTCCGCTTTTTTTTCAATTTTTCATTTTTCACAACTTAGCTATTCAATTTAAAAATATGAAAAAATTCCTAAATACGTAAGCCGATATCAGAAATGCTTCTGACTTTTTTCTATTTTTTTCATGCTATAGAATAAGAGAAATGACGTAAAAACGTGATTTTCATTTTCACCCTGTTACTACCCTCCAGGTCGAGATACAGGGCTAAAAATTTGCACGAAGTGTTTTCTTTTGATAAGCTATCGAATGACTCATTGCACGTTGAATTTGGTTTGGGGGCACATTTGACCCCCTTAACCGGCTATACCCTTTCAATCGGCGAATTCCATAATTAAACACTTTCACTCTAATTGAGTAAGAGAGAAGTTACCAAAGATGGTTGTAGTGTTTTCTCTGTTTCCATTTTGATACGAATTCGAGAAGATTCACGCAACTTTTAACAAGAGCTTAATTTTTACGGTAGCACTTTCTTAAAGTTGCAACAGAATTTGTCCAACACAACAATGTTCATCCGACAGTAGTATGTCGGATCGAGCGAGCTTATCGTTTCCGAAATAGATGGTCCTCTCCTAAATTTATTAATAGATGAGCAGACGACGCGAATCTGCCGTTGCACCGCTATTATTGTGCCATGATGCCCCCATTTCGTCCTCATTTCTGAGGTAATTATGCATCTGGAGACAGAATTACGATCAAAATGGGAAAGCAAAATTTTTTTTTAATTTTATCACATTGATTTTATTATATCTACTGGTATACACAGTGTCTCGACTATATTTTCATTACAACAGGCTCTAACATATCTGAACGCCATTATACGAATATCTTAATATTAGGGATGAGGCACTCGAAACCTCGAAACCTCAAAACCCCTGGAAACTCAAAGCAGTTCAGTTCCCGAAACTCGAAACTTCGTGCTACTTTTACCACACGAAATTCTCGAAACATAGGTAAATTATGATTGGTATAAATAACAAGAATATTAGCATGATTTAAATTTATTTAACTAATATTCCAACAGAGTTTGCATTTAGACTTTACACTCATTTTAATTGGTACGATTTCACCAATTTATTATAATCATTTATACTGAGAAAAAGTAAAACATACAAAAATAGAATGTTTGTAAGCTGATAAACATAACTATTATTAGTATTAGATTTCTTATATGTCTATAACTTCTTGCAATGTTTATGCGTTTTAACTTGCGAAGTTTCTTCGTTTGTTCATTTATTTAAATTGTAACTATGTTTAATTTTCACTTAATTATATTCAATAAATAATTTGATTTTTAACGGAAATTTGTTAAAATGGATACTCCGTAAAAAGTAAGAGGAAAAAAATAAGCATTCAGGGTTTTGAAAGTCTCGAGTTTCGAGAGTTTCAAGAGTTTCAAGACCTCGCAAAATTTCGGATTCGAGTTTCGCGGATCTAGAAATTGGGTTTCAACTCATCACTATTTAACATGCAGATTTTAATATGTAAATTGAATTTTCCTATTGCAAATATATACATGATACTTGCATAGGATAAATATTTTTCTCTATTAATAGAGTGCAGTAAATGTTTAAACTAAGTAGCAATCTTCTTAGACTTCCGCAAACTATGTGGGACTAAATTAACCCCAACTGTTTTAAAACCGCTGTAATGTTTTCAAAATATAGGCAAGCGTTCTGGCTTTTCGCATAAGTGGAGTTCAGACTTTGTCGCTTCGCATCGAATGATATATTCGTAAATAGGTAATGTTCAGGTTAAAATTAACGCAACATAGTTCAAGGGGTGACTTCCATTCACCTGGTTCGCGGAGGATTAATATCTAACTACTTACATGAGCATCAAAAATGTAATTGTTCCATTATCTACAAATTTCTTTATCCAAACACTTATATTCCTCAATTAGTTCGGATATAGAAAGCTCTATAGTATTTTGAATAATAAGCAAAATTATAATTTAAAAAAGTTACGTGGTTATGAGAAGAAACTAACATAGTAGCAGTAATTATTTCTTCTAGAAATGGATGTGCACAAGAAATATGTACAAATTTTTTTTTAAAGGAATATGCAATTGTTTAAGGTCAAATTCGATAGAATATTGAATTCTTTATGTAAATGTGCCACACAATATTTGCACAGTACATTTGTTCTGCAATTTACCAAGTCTGATATAAAAAATACTGTTTTTATCCAATATTTTTAAAATTAACCATTAAATCACAGGCAAAAGACTTAATAGTTCACAGATTACAACGTTGTGTCGATATACTTATGCCACGTGTGTACGGTGTTTTTTTTATCAGCTCCTGAATTTCATTTCTACCATCTAATTTTTATAGTTACATAAGAGTATTTGTTGAAAATAATTTATTTTATGCTTTATACTTGTACTTTACTTTTACTTAGGTATACTTTGCTTTATACTCCATATCTTTGATTATACACAGTAAATAATTAACCTCCCTCCGTCTGATTTTTTATTGGCTACAAGTAATTAAGTGAGTTATTCACTGATCTATCCTTCCACAAACCATATAAGGCTAAATTATTGTCGACGGGATTCAAATTACCATGATATTTTCAAAATGTACGCAAGCGGTCTGAATTGTCATGTAGCTTAGATTGAGACCGTGCCGTTTGATGTTAAATAACATACAGGGTGTTTCTAAAGAACATATAGACTAATTATAGTTGCATTTATACTCATAAACATTATCTATGTCATGACATGCTATTTTAGAAGAAATTCTTGATCATAATATAATTTGATCTCAATGTTTATCCATTTAATATAATAAATCGAATTAGCGACACAAGTGGACATAAGTAAAGCAATGCGCACGTATACGTGTACTTTACAAATTTTGAAGATCAATTTATTTGAAAGTGTAGTTTCGCATGAAAAAATGGACCGTCCATTTTGAAAGTGGTGTAAGATCATTTTCTTCAGTGTTGAACTATTGGATTGTTTGTGTTAACCTCTATTGAAAAATCTTGATAAGGTTTACGCAGCTTGTGAACATATTTATGAGTACAAATAGGCGTAAGTTAATTAATCAAATCGTTCTTTTGTCAATTAACTAGGTAAATATCTTTTTCAGACGCCTGTATAGACGTACACCTCTTTCAAAATAAATGCTTAAGTCATTCTATTCATAAGTGAAATTTCAATTGATAAAAACACTCGAAGATTCTAATACAACAAATATAAATTGTTGATGAATAAATAATTCATACTACAAAATATATAAATTTCCCGTTTTCACATTTTTTTTCTAAAACTGGACTCACATCACTTTCAAAATGAGCAGTCCAAATATTACGCTATATTTTCCATTTAGTATTACATATAATTTTACTCCCATTTGGTTTATACTGCCACTTTCGAAATACGTTGTATTTGTAGATGGATAATGTTCAGAGTAAAATTAACCCCACATGGTTCAAGGCGTGACTTTTATTCACCTGGTTCGCGGATGGTTAACACTGTATAAAATGCGAAATGCCACAGTACTATACTTAGTTTACATTTAATAATTGTCAGTCTTGTATGCTGAAGTAGTAATTAAAATTGAAATTAAACTCAATTGCAAATACAGTGTCCCTTTGCTGTATGTAGACCATAAATTCATTACGAGTAGGTTTTCCTTATTATAAGTCAGAAGATTAAAAATGTTGTTATAATTCAAAGATATTCTTTATTTAAATAACGGTACTGTCAAATAATAGAAAGTATAAAATGGTTGAGTGTAATTAATTAATACGAATTTGATAAAATAAAGACAATAGTGTACCAATATTTTGTAGTAGCCACTGTATAATAATGCCTTTCATAAAGGAGGATCAATAATAATCAGTCTATAAAAACTGATGAAATATGTAGTTTAAATATTGACTAATTTCAAACAAGAAGAAAGCCACAAGGAATTCTCATAGAGATTCCACATTTCCTTGCCCATTGCTCAAGATGCTGGATAACGGTTATAAACGTTAAGTAGTGTTAGCCAAGCCTAACCTAGAGTTAGCCATGTTATGGTCATGATTGAGAGAATTAATCTATGTGTTTTCTATTATAACAATGAACCCTGTTCTTCTTTTCAGACCATTCTGAAGCCAGGTTTATCGTCTAACTGTACTAGACTATAATAATAAGAGCTGTAAACTTTTTATGGATTGAAAATATCTGTTATATGTTTATTTCATATCTACAAAACTGGGATATACATTTCGTACTAAATGGAGCATAAATGATTTACATATTTATCCCTGTATTTTTGGTGTTTTAAAGAATATGAAGATGATTTTGTTTAGATAGGTATTATAACAAAATATATCAGCTTATTAATATAGTTCTGTTTATAAATTATTGACTTTAGCAAACGTTTATAATTATTCTTATTATGTTAGTGGTAGTATTACAATTGTTAAATATATTTTTTAGTAATTTATAAGTATACAAAATATATAACTATCCGCAACTATTAAAAGAAATATAGATTGTTAGCATTGATAGTTGGATTCTGTTTAAAAAATTTAATCATAGAAGAACTTTGTTTATATAAATAAATATATTTAGAATTACAGGTTTAATTTTAGAGACAATATCTTTTTCTTTGAAGTTATTCTTACAGTACAGTATGTTGTGGAAATGAAATGCTATTGAAGATAGAAGTGCATGTACGAAATATAGCACGAGATTATACTGCGAGTTAATCGCATGATCGTGATATCCGATTGTTATTTAATCAAGTTTGGCGTCATCCAATTGAATTAAATTGTCCTTGAAGATGACTTCAAACTAGATCGAAAAATTAAATCCTTTCTTCTGCGATCTGTTCTCTTTTCTTTGTCATCATCATTTTGTAGATAACTATTCATTAATTACATCTCCATACAATTATATAATACAATTAATTACAACTCCATACTAGTTTTAACAATGTTTATTATTAGTTAATCACAGCCACACATGTTTTGCAATTTAAGAAACAACTTAAATCTCAATAACTAAACCATATGAAAGCATTGGGAGAAATGTATACAATGAAAGTTTGGTCTTTGCTATCTTCCAGATACTGAAAAAGAAAAGTTCATTGGTTCGAAGTATCCAATTTTGTCATAAATGTTTTTAAGAAAAGACAAACAGCTTAAAAAACGAAAGTACAAAGAGAAAAC
The DNA here is from genome assembly GCA_028830335.1 of Eucera pruinosa. Taxonomy (NCBI): domain Eukaryota; kingdom Metazoa; phylum Arthropoda; class Insecta; order Hymenoptera; family Apidae; genus Eucera; species Eucera pruinosa. The sequence goes on along the minus strand of JAMYCR010000002.1, from coordinate 3,974,814 downwards.
AATAAAAATGCTACATAAAAGTTATATGGACTCCCATTTTTTTTCTTCCTTGCTTCATATCGTTTAAGCTCGATTTGAAGATATTAATATTATTGTGTTGATCTGAGAGCGGTTAGATTAATTAGTGTCATTATTTTATTGTTAACGTCCATGGTTTCTTTAATATGATTCTAGTTCAACAATTTGGGAGTTTCTCAATACTATAAAGATCTTAGAATTGTCAACATCCAACCTTATTTTGTCACCAGCTCAAGACGTATTTAGCGTCCTTTACCTTCGAACTAATGGTGGTACATTTTGTGACCCATACAATGGCAGCACTAGTGCTAAATCTATGAAACTCAGACCTCCACTTTTCCTTCCTATAACATTCCATATCCAAATAATTTCCTCTCGTGACAGCTACTTATTAAATCCAATTGAATTTGCTTCGTTCCAAAGTCAGTCATTCTAACTGGCACTGTTTAATTCTACTATTTAGTTGATTGAAAGACGAAGCATCCACTAGCTTTCATCGCAACGAGCCGTTCTTAATCTGGAGAACGAAGAAGCGAATGGTCATCGTTCGAAAATCGAACGGTATCTCGGCCCTGGCCGCCTCTGTCTGGTTACCTCTATTCGATCCTCGCTCGACGAAGAGCTTGACTTTTCTAGTGGGACATTATCTGCAGAAGGTCGGCGTACCTCTCACCTTCGAACGGACGATCGTTCCGCAAATAGAGTCAGTAAGGAGCTTACGTAATCGGCGTGTATGCGCGATTTCCATCGCTGCCTTGCGGATTACGTTGTGTTCGATTTCTTATCCGGTACTATTTTTCCGCTGAAGAGTCTTTTCTCTAAATCGGCAAATGACGTTGATCGCAAATCGGCCAGAAACAATTAGGGGTTGTGGGAGAGGGGTGTGTTCTTTAAGAAATGTTTACAGAGAAGATATACCTAACAACAAACAATTTAAGATTTCAATATAAGTTTGTATAGTATGTTCACCACATATTTTTTTTTTTTTTTTTTCGTATAGCACTGGTCGGCTTGCAAGAGATTTTAAAGTATAAGTTACGAAAAAATATTTATTTGATGACAGAATTAATATCCCATACCGTTTAATCTGAAATAAAAATCTCAAGTACATTTTTTGTATATTAAGAATATCGTAAGGTCCGGTATTATGTTATCAGAGGAAAACTGTAAAAATAGTGATCAACAAAAGATAGAATGACGAAATTTTAGAGAAAAATGAATACAATGTTCATTAATTAACCCTTTCATCAGTATCGACACCTATAAACTCTTAAGAAATTCGCGCGCAAACGCGTTATTGGTAACTTTTGTCTATTAATTTTGGTAATTAAAAGTACTATTAACCTCTTCAAACACTTGAAATTCTTTGTTATATAAAAAATAGATAAAAATTGGAAGGAAAATATAAATTTAACACAATGCAATTCAATATTTTGACGAATTCTGCATGTTCTTTAATTGAAATCCGTCATAGCGGAAGGATTAAAAGGAAAGTATCTCATATTTTCATTTAATCGACTACCACACCTGGAGTAAGTTGTTAAAATTTTAAGTTAGTATATCAATTAGTTGCAGAAATATCACTTCCGCCAACTTAACAAGTGTTATTTCGAGGAAATTACGTTTAAAGTTTCATATGCACATGTGTGTTAATTTATTCAAACAGCTATATCTTTCCTGTGTATTCGATTTTTAAATATTCTTTTAGAAATACGTTTTTGAAACTCTAAGATATTTAAAAACCAAGAAACAGTCGATTTTCTAATGCTATGAATAAGGATATATCTTTAAGGAGCAATGTAGCGGTTGTATGAGTTTTGATGACTTCTTTCTTCGTATTTTAACATTTTTATCTTTTCAGCGTTGACCACTTACCTACGTCCTCAGAAATGTAAACGTATTTCTGCGTAACACAAACAATATGATTGTTTGAAGCAACTTGGTACTAACATTTACGTCGCGCAGCCTGATTAACATTTAATTGGCCTAATTATCCGTTGCCGCATCTTAGGACATCACATAAGCTTTCAGTGTGTGGCTTCAGATTTACTAGAAGTATAAAGAAAAATATTATCAACTTTATGACTGCATTGTTAGTGTCTAACGAAAATGTTGAAAGTTCGTTAACCCTAGAGCACAAACGTTAGTCATTTTTACGATTGATAAACCTTATGGCATCCGTGATAATGTGATTTTTAACATGTATTTGCAATATGAGTAAATACTTAAATGCAGTTTGTAATAAACTTATTTTATTAATCAGTTTTTAGGAACAACATCAGAATTAGTATGTATAATATTATGACACGAAGAAACAAAATTTGGAGACCCGTAAATTAGTTATTGGATGACGTTTGTGTTCTAAAGTAATTAAATATCTGTAGTAATTTGAAAAACATTTGGAAGAAAACAGAGGCACTTAATACTATAAGTTATGTATTGTATATAAATTTATCGAGTTGGACGAAAACATTATTTCATTCAAAACATTATCATTTGAAAATAGCAAATTCTTATAACGAATTATAATATTTTGTAAAATACTACTCTCATATTATGTACATAGTTAAATATTAGGTATTTATCAACTACATTGGATTTACCAGTTCAGTTAGTTCTCTCTTAAAAATCGTCATAGAATCCAGATTCTCTTACGTCATGACGTCTAATTTAAATGATGCCTTTTTAGTGTTGGTATCTAGCAGGTGTCGGAAGCAAAGGTACAAGTCGAATAGGTAACATTCACAACGTGAAATTTCTCCGCGGTCGATGGCTATTGTTTCGTCACTAGACATCCTTTCGTAACGTCACGCCTTATTGCACGGAATGATGATACCTATGTACGTACGATCACAACCAACGTTTGTCTATCTATTAACGCCGTAAGGATCCATATCGTATACAATCTAGAAATTTATTCAAAAGATTCACAAAAGAAACTTAATTTCTTAATGAATTTTTGAAATAGATCAAAAAATTACAAAAACATGTGAATGAAGAAATTAAGTTTAGAATTGCGAGGCGACTAAATGATCATTCATAAATTTTCATGAAGACTCTTAAAATTTGAAACGGTGGGATTTTAGATATTTTCTGGTTAAAAATGTGGTTTGACAGAATAAAGGTTTGTCTTCCTTGCATTATGTATTTTTTCAAACATCTGTTACGTTGATATTTTTAGTACAAATAGGTATAGTGACTATAGTAACACAGGCACACAAGTACGTCTACAGTCGATCGTAAAAATATTTAGACACCATACTTCGTTTTTGTTCTGCTAGTTAAACACCTGTTTGTAATAATTAAAAGCTTTTTACATTTTTATTTAACCCTGTCGCTACGGAGATTGCATATATACTCCTTAAAAAATTGTAAAATCATTCATTTAAAATAAATTCATCTTGATACAAGCTAGAATATTAGAAGTAAAAGATATACAATGCCATTTAAAAAAAATGAAGGTGACCTTGATTTTTTATAGTAAAAAATATTTTTTCGAATTTTATTTATTGAAATTTCTAGCTGACTAAAAACTAATTAACGTTTGTCTGAACATTTTTTCATCAGACTATCAAAAGTGCCTAAATCGTGGCGATAGTTATGTGTCATACCCTGTATATTTTTATAGTACGATACCCTTTCTGTTCTAATTTTTGCAATAATGCTATTCCGTAACTAATAAATTATGCAGCATCCAAATATTTATACTGCTTATATCTATATTTATGCTATTCTCATATTAATAAATGAGGCTCTTCTTTGCGCTTTGAGATTTTATTTTTAAAGTGCGGTAGTTAGGTTACATAATTAGGTTTGAGTTACTTTAAATGTTCTATCATTTAACATTTTTGGTATTGTAGAAATGAAATGTAAAATTTGGTTAAGAAATGTCTCGTTGAGAAATATGAGTACGTGACAGTACTTTCTATAATCATTATAGGTCTCAACTCTCGGTAATTCTAGTCTTAAACCGAACAATTTTAAAAACTGAATTTAATTCTTTAATTTAACAAATTTCACATTTCAATTATCGAAAATAATTTTTGTACATTAAAGAATATTCATGTTGCTTTAATGAATTTGTTTTAAAATTAAATTCAGTATTTAAATATCAATGTACTTTTCAACTCTTGTTTTAACTTGGGTATGACGCTAGAAACATATTATATATATTGACGCGTGCATATGTGAGTAACTTTGAACATGATTTACATTGTTGCTTTAATTAGGACTTGTCTACCTGTTCTATGTTAGATAGCCCAATGTTATTTTCATCCTTGGTTCTAAATTTACAAGTTATTAGCTTGCAATTTGCTTGTGCTTTAATTTCATTATACTCCCAACAATTCTCAATATGCGTTCTCCTTGCCAAACAAATTACCAATTCACTAAAACAATAGACTTTTAAATATTTGATGAATATCGTAAATTCATGAAATATCTTATACGTTATTAATTTAAGATAATCAGTCAATTTTATTAGTGTGTTTATCTTTCATACATATTAAAAATTTGTATATTTTAAAAATTATACTTCTACTAGTCTAATAAATGTTTTAAAAGTATTGATGTATTAAACATGTATTAAAAGTATTACACTTAAAAATCTAACTTCGTATTAATTTTAATAAAATCTATTTTATTAAATAATTGAATAAAACGATAATTATTTTGTTAAATAATTTTTCGTAATAATTGTATAGGTATATACTATATTCATTGCGTATTACACTTTCGATTACGATATTTCAATAAATTGTAATAGATAGATACAAAATTTGTTTCAATTCTTTATTTGCTATCACACTTTTCTTTGTCAACTAAGTTATTGGTTTAATACAGCACGTGTACGATTTCTGAGACAATTTGAGATATTTAATATTTATGAATAAAAAATGTTTCAGAAACATTTTCCGTAAGTTTACAAAATGCTGGTACGTAAAGAACATTGAACGCAGCATGCAATAGCAATTTTTAAAAATCACAGTCTGATTTAAATTGATGATCTACATATTTGTTTTATCCGAGTCGTTACAAGTTCAAACACACCCAAGGCGGTCTGTCACTTCTTTTGTTCTGTGTGTAACAAAACAAATGCAAAGGTACAGAAAAATAGTACACATAATAAAATGGGGACACAGAACCGTATTGTTTCGTTGTTTTTCTACGTCAGAGCAGTGCAAAATATACATAAATTCGTGCTCTTTACACTTTGCACACCTGTATTGCACATTCGTGATGTAATCCTAATTATATTCACGGGTAGAACGAGGCTACTGACAATCGTTGGCTCGTTTGACTCGACCACCACTCGATCGTGAAGGAAACTCGAGTTCTTTTCTTATCGGTCGATGACAAATCATAGTTCAAAGACTTCATTTACTATAATATCATAGACAATGTTGCTTTTACCGTTGATTAAGGACAGGATAGACCACTTATCCAATGCTTATCTTTGTCACCCGGATTTGGGGCGCATGAGCCCCAAATCCGTTTTCATTTTTACCTTTCCGATTGTGTAAAATGTATAACCTTTGCGTTTGCTCTTACATTTTGTATATTAAAATAATTTAGAAGTGTTTACATTCTTTGTCAGATAATAAAACGAAAAATATTCTTCCGAAAAGTCTGAATTTTTAGGTTATCAGTATTTCAGAGCATGTAACACGAAGTCCCATAAGATGATCGGTCTATCCTGTACCTCGTCTGTGCTTTTACATTTAATCAAAAATCAAAATATATGCTGTGTTCAATTGTATCTATGTATTAACATTTTGTAAACTTCACTATCATAGCTATGTACCATTATGTTTTTTCATGAGTTTCATTTTAAAATTTTAAATAATCTCTAACATAGAATCCATAATTTTAACATTAGATATATAATTGGTTTTTTAATGTCTAATGTTAAAAGGGCCAAACAGTACACTTTGTAGTAGTAGTAGTTTTATAAACTGTTTCAACGTTGGTTACATAAGATCTCTCTGAGTTACATAAAACTTTAGTATCCTTTAGTGACGCGTAACTCGTGTACTGTAATAACTGTTTTGTCATGGTTGAACTTCGTTGTTTTTCCTGCTTTTTACTTGTAACTTGTAAATTGAAACGTTGCAATTTCAGTTATACTTTATACAAAAAGGTTATGGATATATTAGAAAATTATCTGGATGATGTTATTTAACCCTCCGCGTACAACCTGAGTCATTTACGAAAGGACCCTTTCTTGCAAAAAGGTTTCAACATTTTGCTTAAGTATCACGTATACATTAAATTAGAGACTTCAAAAAGTATTTCAGAATTTTTACAGATTTTTCTAATGTCTAAAACTACAAAAAAATAAAACTTGAATAGAAGTGACCTAGGTTACAGGTCGTGTTAGAAAAAAAATAACGTGCAGACAATGGGTTAAAGGCTAATGATGGTGTGAACTAATGTAAGATTACAAAGAAACCCGTGGTTTCCTTATTAAAATTGACCGAAAGCTTTATAATACGATTACTTAAAGTATTAGGAGTGCAAAAGTTCTATATTGCACATAAATAATTTCCCTTCTGTACGTTTTTTCTCATAAATCAGTATTTACAATAGACATAAAATATCCATAAATATGCTACTTTAATAATAATAAATGAATAAAGAATACAGAAAGGATACATGAAAATATTTGAAATAATTGTAGTGTTCCTTTAACTTAAAATTGAGAGAACTTCTGCGGTTATCCAGTACGTTACTTTCTTAAAAAGGAACTGCAACAAAAACTGTATGGCAACATGATTATTTGATTAAAGCCAACAACTTAAAAATTATTCGATCGGTATATAACTTTTATAGTTTTGACGGCCATATAACTTGCTAATGCTTTACTGCACATATAATGACGTGTAATCAGCGGACATAAGATCTGAGCATCCCTTGTGTCTGTCCCCTATTCATACTCCGCTATACAAGCGAGGTTCCCTTGTTAAGTCTAAACACTAGAGTTTAGTATTGAATGACAACTAACAAGAATGAAACTCTTTTCAACGGATGAAAAATATCCAATAATTCGATAACTACGTCACCGTCTACAAACTTGCTGTTTCTTGAATGTATACAAGAGCGTGACAGTTACAAGGAATGAGATAGGATTTCTTTAAGTGTATAATGTTCAATTTGTAGCATAAGATTTAATTTTCACTAAATTTTGTAAATATGTTCTTTCTGAATTATTGATATTAGATTTCTATTACATTGGCATTCTTTCAAAATGAAAAATTTACACATCAAAATCAAAAGTACAAAGTAAATTGAAAATTAAAAGTACGAAAAATAATAAAACAAAACTAAAAATTTTGTTTTTTGTATATGATTTCTAGAGATATTCCCATGTAATAATCTAATTAAAAAAATAGATATGTCATGCTACACTTACTGACAAAAGTTAAGAAACAACGTAATCGTTTGGTAATTACGGTATATTCTCTATGTTCTACGATACATAGGTTGAAATTAGAAATAGTATAATGAGGTGGCACACCATACATCAACAAACAATAACTTTTTCTTCGAACATACTGGTACAAAGATCACAATTAAATTGAATCGAAGAAACAAGACTAAAGCTGCGTGACAGAAGTTAAGTAACAACTAAACATCTCCGAATAATTGATTTCACAACGTAAACAAACATATTCGGAGATTTTCAGCTGTCTCTCTGATATCGCTGGGTGTAGATGATATTATATGTAGCTTGCGTAAAATATGGCGAGAAGGCAACATTTAACAGAAGCTGAAAAACTAAGGGTACTTTTACAAAAGAATAAAGGGTAGAAGCGGTGCTATCATTCGATCGTCGCGTCAACGAACGATCCGTCTACTTAAATTGGGGCGCATCGTTGTCTTTAACAAATTACTTCGGCGTTATTAGACAGCCGCATCGAAGTAGAGGAAAGCTTAGTTTATAAAGAAAACTTCAAGGAATACGGTAGTATTTTTTTTTTATTTTTAAAATTGTGACCTTGAACCTCAATTTGCAACATAAAAGTTTATTTATAAGTTTGCAGTATTAAAAACAAACTTCTTCAATTTAAAAAAAATTTATCTGAATAGGCCGTACATTTGTGTTTAAAATGAAGAAAAATGAAGTTCATATCTGTAATAGTTTCGGAAATAAAAATACTTTTATGAAGGTACCTTTCGTAAAACGCGCTAAAATTTGCATACTTCAGTGACCTGCAATTTTTAAATAATTTCATTATTGGCAAAACTGATGACTTAAACCCCCCATAATTTCGCATAGATTACAACATATTTCAATTTGAACAAAATCCCAGTCATCCAGAGAACAAAGTGAGCGATTTGACGTGGAATGACCCTATGGGATATCGTCAGCCATTGCTTATCAGAATCATGATGTAAATGTAAGTGCATCATTATGCCATAATTATTACAAATTAGATTAGGTTTAATGAACCCGTCACATTGTCACTTTCACTCTCTGTTAAGTTTGTGTACATTAGAAGCAATTCATAGTTGTATGTTTCTATAACATCTTGAAGATTTTATAACATTACGAAGAAATTGAAATTATTGTGTTATACCTATAATAAAACTTTAATTAAATAAAAAGTCAATGTAGTATTTCGAAATTAATATTATCCAAATTTTAGGATATTTTTATAGTAGAGGTAAAAAAGGAATGAAAAACAAAGATTTCAGGAATTGTGGGATATAAATGGTAAGTAGTGTAAATATCAAAACCAAACTGTAAAAAATTATGTCGTTAGTAAAAAAAAAGAGGTAAAAGTTCCATGGATGTGAACACCATAAGAACTAAAAAATTTAAAGAAAGTGAAATTGCTATTTAATAATTACTAATATCTTCAGTTTCCTCCATGTTTATTATTCATACTAAAAATGTTCACTACTACGTTTTGCATTATTTATGAGAATATACATATTTAGTATTATTACGAAGCAATTTGCATAATATTAATATGTGTAAAAGAACTTAAATTTACAAAAGTTATAAACTTATTTGCAAAACAACCTTAAAAAATTCGAAACATGGGTACTAATGTCATTGTTCTTTTGCATAAATTTATAGATAATATTTATAAAAATGTTTTTAATAATAGAACAATGAACCAAAGAATAAATAATATATCGAATACCATGTTTAAAAAGCCATGCTTCACATAATTTTAGCAGTATTTTGACACTTGTAATACTCACTGTAAGCGTCTAATAAAACCAAAGATTTTAATTTTCTAGTTGTACCACATTTATTTGTTCGTATAGTTTTTAATATAGATAATATAATTCCTTAAAAAAAATTACGATCATTTTATAAAAACGTATAGGAATTATGAAGCTTTAGGTATACATGAAATAAAGGTAAAATTTTATAAAAAATATTGGAACCATGTAACAATTAATCATTTTTCAACATTTTTCAATATTAGTAAAAATATACATTCTTATGCTAATGTAATTTCCCTACTGCTTATAAACATATCTGTTTCTATATATATATATATATATATAGATATCTAAATTAGTTAACATTAAAATTTCTTATTATATTTGTTAATTACGTTTTATTTTAGCAATTAATTCAATTCCATACTTTTTTAAAGACATAGTGAATCTCTATTTTCTCTATGCATCTGTCATTATAAAAGTGCTGACTACTATAGTAATAATAGACTACCATCGTATCTGCTATAGTAAGGTTACTATTTTGCATAGAAACATTCTCTCTAGACTCCAAAGGTTATCTATCAGACTAGATAAGTAATAGTACTATCGTTTAGTATGAAATTCGTAAAATAGTAATATAGCAAATGCATTGTAAATTTGTAAGAAAACATTAGGGATTGTGAATGGTTTATTTCGTAGAAGAAACCTGTGTTAAAATCTGCTTTAGTCGAAAACTTGCGATATAATTCAGAAGCAATTCACAGCTCCTCTGAACAAATTCTCTTATCACATGATTCTCTTCAATGTAAATCATCCTAAAGGTAATAGTCATGGAGCGTGCAGTGTGTAGGGCATGAATGACAAGATAATTATGACGTTGGTATAATTTAGCGTCTATTACGTTTAATGCTGAACAAAGATGAACGGCAGCTATTATTTTGAAAGGTATTCAACACGGCAGAGGGAAGATACCATAACTTCCATTTTCGTCATGTTTATAGGGAAATAATTGAAGAGCTTGGTACAAAAATCGGTTAACTCTGTTGTTTGAAATTAGAGGGTAACAGAAAAGGAACTGTGAAAAAGTAATTTTCTTTTGCAGCTAAAAGCACCAAGAAGCTACTTAGTTACATTACATTGATATTAAATTGTTGAAACTATCCATTTCATGTATTAAACTACATGAAATATAACATGTTCAAAAGTCAATTGCAAAGCCGAATTTTGCCAAAAATGAAACTAACCAATTTTTCGCACCGAACCTTTCAGTTTTAAAATTCAAAGCTCTTATAATGAATTTTATATTATCAAAATCGCGTTTTTGTCTGGGTTTCAGCTTAAATAAGCACACACAATGGCGAGCATAATAAATAGGAAAAGCAATACACAAAATATAATTTCATTTACATTTATAAGTAACGAGTAGCAATAATGTCTTTAGTTTTTTAATCTATGAAATAAGTGCTTTGGAATGGCATATTACAGAATCGAACAGAACTGCAATCTACAATTGTATAAGTGGTTAAAATGTTCGTTTCTCTATCTATATGTTTGCCACTATGTATCGTGATAGTTATGGTCCTGTATAATTTTTACAGGATTTCGTGGACTTATCAGCTAAATGCTAACTAATCAAAATACATAGTTACATAGTACAATCTTAAGGGTGGGTCAAGTAATGTCCATAAAATTCTAATCTTTAATTACTTAATTTGAAAGAGATACATATACAATCAGAAATTATAAACATAAGTTTTATATCACAACCTATTTTAGAATTGCTATTACCACGCTCATATTCTTTCAGTAACATCAAATTCCTGTTCTAATATGATAGCAAGTCTTTTCTTTTTAACATCCACAGTGTTTTTACTTGGTGAAACCCTCCTTTTATTCATTTTATTTAAGACAACAACGAAACAATTAAATACGCTTAATCACTATATTCATATTGTAACTCGTAAAAGAAATTAGAGCTTACTAGTAAAGAACGCTAATCAAAATACACCGAACCCCGCATTAACTGAATTTTTGTTCGCATTAAACGCAACCTAGTTTCATTTTACGTGTATCGAATATCACACTATTTGAACTCGCATTAATCGAAACCAATTCGTAACTTTCAAACTATACTCATCTTCTAATTTGACAATTTACAACAAGAAAATATTTGGAGCAATGAATTCTAAAATACTACAAGTTCACCAATAAGCATTATAAAAAAAGTCTTCTTTTTGTCTACCTTTTTTAATTTTTCATTAATTTTTTTCATTGGTTGCAAGTATCATAAAAAATTTCTTAAGGATACAATTTTGTATTATTTTAAATAAGTCTGTTAAGCTTGAAATAAATGTATCAATAACTGACATATCACAATGTGGACTTGTGTTACTTGAACTTCCTAGTTTCATTTGCATTCGCTTTTTTCCGTTGTATAAGTCTTAATAACGATTCATTTGATTTCAAGTGCTATAATAGATATACCTCGGATTTTTATTCTACAATGGCCAGTAACCGCTTTGCCATTAATTTTATCAATCTGTTTCCTCGCATAAAATGCACCGGAGCCATACTCCAAACAAATTTATTTTCCTAACATTCGTCCTAAGGCTAGCCCTCTCTTTTCTTTAGAAAACCGGAGAGAAATTCGAAAATTTGCCCACCGCATGATATAAAAATCAAAAATTTAGTTATCTATTTCCTCTTTGTTTTCAATTGCCGCTAAAATCGCGTTAAAATATGAGAATGATTTTATAAAATAAAACATGAAACGACAGAACAGTATTTAGCAAACAAAGGTTTCGTGACCCCACAAAGCTTTAATCTAGAACGCCTATTAATTATGCATCGACTACTGCACCGTCTGTTGAGTATAAATAACAGTAAACTGTAGCATGCAGACAAAAAATTCAAGCGCTCTATGCATACTGGTTTTTATACTCAATACATCTGAATAAAAAGTTGTGATCTTTCTCAATCAAAGGCGCAAATTTCCTTAATATCATTATGCAATGGTTGCAGCTATTTAATTGAGTATTTCAATATTGTGAAAATTAGATATTTTATATATTTTATTATATCTACACCGATAATTATTTGCCAATTCTGAAAAAGAGAAACAAAATTATACTATAAAACTCGTTGTAGTATTATTACACATTACTTTCGAAATACTGAGCAATGTATCATAAATATATTATAAACATTTTAGTTAAATTGATTTACATAATATTATGAGTGTTACATACAATGGTTGTTATAGTTTATATTCTATACATTATTTTGATTTCTGTTGTATTAAAGAGTCTTAATGGAAAACTATTTGCTTTTTCCGAAAACGGAATTAGAACAGGAAATACTACATAAAATACATATTTATCTAGAGAAAAAATTATACAAAGTGTTTTCTAGTAATAGCTAGAATCGTATAGTAATATGTTTTAATGTTTAGAAGCATAGGAACAAATTTTTCTGTGAAAATTTAACTTCATTCATAGTTCGTTCAAATTAGAGGCTCTATCAATTATGCCATATTTCTCCCAATCCCCTACTTATAAATACAAAATACGAAAATTAAAAAATTACTTAAACGTTAAGAAAAATAACATAATGTTCCTTTATAACTTTAGATAGAAGCGAACTCACTTTTACGAAATTTATTTTAAATTAATGTTTTATTTAATACGGCAAAGTCTGGAAAGACCATAGTGAAATATGAAGAACTAATAATAAATTAAGTTATTTGTTCTGATTTTGTTATTTAAGCCATCGAATAATGCGTTATGTTTTATGTACACTTTTTTCATTTTTCTTATTTAAAAGATGCATATTATTGAAACAAGAGAAGTAAAGTAATTATTCTTTAATAAAGCATACTATAACATGAAGTTTATTTTTATACTGTTAATTATACTTTGCGTCTCTTTCTAATCATTGAAAGTTAACAGTTGACAATTAATATAAGTACAGTTTTTTAACTATAAATAAAAATTTAAGTAATTGGTAAATTACGTAGTTGACAGATTGTCCTTTTTTCTTTACAGTTTCTTCAAAATCTGGGCAAAGTGGATAGAACTGCAGATGACATATTCGACGAACATCTGCAGAATTTCATGAGACAGCAAAATGCCGCAAACAGATTGCAAAAGGAGTTCAACAATTACATCAGGTGTGTTCGAGGTAAGTCAATAGAAAATAAATCGGATTTGAGTTGCTAGATTATATAATCTATGTATATACAGTAGCGGACAAAAGTTTAAGACGATAATTTGTAAACTAGACTACAAACATCTTATACGCTTGTTGTTCTTCTATTCGGTTTGTCTCTTTGGAATAACATAGTTGTATATTTGACCTTCGTAACCACAGACCGCCAGTTGTTAAGTAGAAACAATGTAGAAGTTACAACAATTAGTTACCGCTGAGCACTTATAAACAGTGGACATTAGTATAAGACGATCTGTGTAAAACGTAAGTATGAGTATAGTTTTTGAATATTTTGATTCTGGAATGTCAAAATCATTGTTTAGTGTCGCTTTTATTGCTTAAAATTCATTTAGGTAGGAACAGACTATGGGTAAATCAAAGAATTTACTTGAAAACGAAAGGGAACCAATCGTAAGGCTGCGAAAGCAAAGTAAAACCTTTACCGAAATAGCAAATATAGTGAACAGGTCAGAAACGGCTTATTAGGAAGCTTGGTATTAATTGTTAAAGACAGGCATGTATTGCGATCAACCGAAAAACGGAAGACCACGGAAAACAACGCCGAAGATGGATCGCCGGATTCATCAATTAAGCGAAAAGGATCGTTTTCGTAGTGCAAATAATGTTGCTGCGGAGATAAACTATGAAAACGATACACAAATTAGTGCTAGAACTGTTAGGAGAAGATTAGAAGACTTTAACTTAAGAGGACGAAAACCCCAAAAGAAACCACTGCTGAGTTCTAGGAATCCAAAAAGACGACTTGCATTTGCTAAAGCTCATAAGCATTGGACAAGTGAAGATTGGCAAAAGGTATTGTTTTCAGACGAATCGAAATTCAATCGCGTCTATTCTGACGGAATATGGTACGTTAGACGTCGAATTGGCGAAAGTTTGAAAACACAGTGCGTTTTAAAAACTCTTAAACATGGTGGTGGAAGCATTATGGTGTGGGCGTGTTTTTCTAGAGGCGGTCCTGGTTCGATATGTCGTATCAATGGAATTATGGACCGTTTTCAATACGTGAACATACTCAAGAACACAATGTTGCCATTTGCACGCAACAATATGATTGATGATTTTATTTTTCAAAATGATAATGATCCGAAACACACGGCTCGGGTTGTGAAACAGTTTTTTCAAGAAGAAAATATTACCTTGCTGCCGTGGCCGTCGCAATCACCAGATATTAATCCAATCGAGAACTTGTGGAGCATCAGAAAAAAGACAGTACAAGGCTATAAACCGAAAAATTTAAATGTACTTTACTCTACAATCGAAACAGCTTGGAATAATATTACGGTGGATCAATGTAAAAAATTAATAGATTCTATGCCAAGCAGATGTGCCGAAGTGATAAAAAATAATGGATATTGGACAAAATATTGAATTTAAACAAAAATTGTGTATATTTTTTTTACCAAAAATAAATATTTTTTGTGTAGTCTTAAACTTTTGACCGTTGAAATATTATACAGATTTCATTTCTTTTTTTGTAACTTCGCTACTGAGCAAAATAACAAAATGAAATTTTTTTTGTAAGTGTATAAACAAATATCTAATTAGTTAATACCAAAAGTAGAACACTGTATTTATATTTTTTATGTAAAATAAATCATTTATTTATTTTTTTCATTTCGTCTTAATCTTTTGTCCGCTACTGTAAGTGGAGTGAATTGCATTAAGCCATTTAAATCTCATCTACATTAGAAAGAGTGCTTGTTACAGTTTAATGTTAAAGTTGAACGACTAAAAATTATGGTTTGTTAATAATACTTTCATTGTCCATTAAGATACTTTTCATATTTATAAATGTAAAAAGTTCGTAGCGTTTTTCACTGGGTGGTATTAAAAGAGTGTATTAGCTTACAAGAAACAAAGGGACGTAATTCATCGCTTAAACAGATATAAATTTCTGGAAGCACGGAATTTTTAAGTTACCAAATAGATGGCAAAAAGTAGTGCAACAAAGTGGCAAATAATAGCAGAATAAAATTGTGTATAATTGTATGAATGTTATCATTAAATTGTGTTTGCGAAGCTCTACGAATTTTCCTTCATACCCAATATAAATGACATATATAAATAGAGTTTATCCCCTGCAATGTTGTATAAAACGACAATATGCTACAACTGAAGACATTTCTAAGTGCTATAAAACTTAAAAAAAAAGTTTAAAATTCCTATACGCTTTCATTATAGATACGGAAAGCATAAACACTTTTGAAACCTGTCTCTTAAAGTATAAATAGATTCATATATTGCCGCTGAATTAAGAGTTTATACTTTTAGGAATGCCCATACGCCATAGAGGTTTAACAGTGAAGGGGTTAATTATTTAGTCCTCAATTGGTATGGTAACATGTCTTTGGCATCATTCGCTCATTTATGACCAATTAGTGTTACTTTGGGAGTAGCAATGAGTATTTTGGCTATGAATATGATTACCGATTGTATGGAATACATTTAAAATATAAATAATAGATCTTCTCAAATACATAGATACCATTGTTAAATTTAAAAAATCGTGTAGAACAAACAGTAAGTCTGTCTTTCATCCAGTTATATTAGCAAGCTCAATAAGAGTAGACAATAGTGCAATATTGATTCAATCTATGTTCGATTAAGTTCTAGAAACGTTCACTGGCTATCGATTTGCCATTGTTAATTTAAAAAGAAGAATTAGAAGTGAATGAGTAAAATAGAAATTCAGAACAGCAGTGAATTGTTCCCCTTTTTCAATTAAAACTTCCTAACACAACTGATATTGTGAATTGAACAGTAAGTTCATACTGAAAATATGTTAACATTAAATACTTTGTAAAATAAAAAATATTAAGGGTATTTTAAATCTTTGAAAAATTAAAGGAAACAATTTATTTTTTGTTTGCTTTTTTAGTCATAATATTAAAAAGTTAAATTTGTAAATAATAATTGAAGCTGTAGATTAAGTCATGGTGAATTAACGTGATATGTGTAGTTATGCGTATTATACTTTAAAACTTGTACTTGTATTTAATACGTATAAAATATTGCAGTAGTGTTCACAATAAAGAGTAAAAAAATATTAAAATACTAGGACATAATTGTTGAATCAAAAATTAGTTTCTTTAAATAAAGAAAACATAATTTTCTTTATTTAAAAGTACGAACATATTATTTAAATTTAATTGTAATATAGTAAAATAATATGTCTTAAATATAAGTATAATAGAAACAAAATAAATGGTTATAAACTTAGAAGAATGTAACCTATGGAACTGTAGCTAAACATTTTACATATAATAAACATAGTTAACTATAATAGAAACTTCTAAAAAGTCCAAAATAGTCAAATTCTTTTACAAGCAGTTTCCAATATTTCAATAACACATGTGCAAATAAAACGTTTACAGTCAACGAGATATTTATAGAATGTGTATATTCAAATTAACAGATCTACGCGAAAAATGAATCGTGGCCTTGGTTTTTCGTAACCTATTCCACTTTGCTGAATCTTGATGCGTTATTTAATGGATTATTCATTAAACAGTTACATTTATAAATTAGGGAACTTCGAAATTAAAGAATTGTGATTTTTATATAAACTAAATGTGAAGTTTGCGGATATAAGTTTCCTTTTTCTTTTGATTAAAATACTAATAATGATTTTATTATTAAGTATATGCAAAAGTTTTGGTCTGTATTTTTTAATTTTCCCATACATATAATATAGTATTACAAATTAATCTTCGAAGTATTTTCCCTCATTTTGTATTGCATTTTGCCACCTCTCTAGCAAGTGTCGGATTCCGTCGCGACAAAATGAAATTGATTTGGAGGCAATGAAGTCGTCAAGCCAAGACTAAAAGTTTTGCATACACCTAATAATATTTTAATCAAATCGAACTCATCAAACATAAATTATTAGGCAACACTTGACAATAATAGAAAATGATTTCTATTACTATTGAAGACGTTTTTATATGAATTTACAATTTTATGAACTAATATGAATATGTCATAACTAACTATTAATACCTCTATACGTAAGGTGTACGTATTTAACGATATTTCGTGTTTTACTGTCTTACATATATATCTATCAAGATATGAATGTTATCTTGAGTTTTGTAAACAGCAATCGTTATATTTCTATCCGTAGTTTGTTATTTGTGAAATACTGCGTAAGAAAGTATCATACAGTAAATAAGATCTAAAATGAATATGTAATTACCTACAAGAAGTTTGACGCGCCATTCCGTACATACATAGTATGATGTTTATACAGTGACTCACCCAATCTGATGACTTACTGTATGAAAAAATGTTTCGGGCAAAAATTAAACGGGTTCGAGGGAGACATAATTCAATGTGATTAGTTTTTTTGTATATGAATATATTATGTACGTACTATATAGTACATATGAGGGTCAGAAACTTTTTTTAATGGAATGATACGCAATTATAAAAAAAATAGAAACTTATTAGGACATTTATAATAAACAATCATTAAGTTAGGAGGTATTTTAATTTATAAATTGCAATTTGTAATTAGTATACCTACTTGCACTTAGTGGTTTTCAAATGACGTGGCATTTACATGTGTAAAATAATGGAAAGTTAAGCGAAGAATTCAGCTATACAAATTGATATGTGACTTTATAAAAGAATTTGCGAAATAAAACAATCGAGCAGGGCCGCCGCGTGGGTAGGAATCGCCTGTATGCAGATTTTGGCGCGCGGGGGGGGGGGGGGGCAGAGCCACTCGTCCATATCGTGGCAACATAGCGCCTCTTCGATGAAGCGCCCGTGTGCGAGGCACAATCTGCACACCCGCACGCGGCGGCCCTGCAATCAAGTTTTCTAAATCTTTAATATGGCGTAGATTGAAACGATACCTATTTGATATCAGCATCAGATCCGGCGTACAATGGCACACAAAGTGGTATAGTTGAACTCATCTCATTACCTTCTATTATTCTATAGAAGAAGATACCGTTTGTCATTAAAGAAAAACAAATGTAGATAAGCATGCAAGTACCATTTTGCTGTTTTTCAGGGAAAATATCTCCTAAAGTAATGGATTTGTTTAAGTCAATGCCCCAATACTTTTTTCTTGAGAAAATGTAATTTCATTTAAAAAAAAACAAATTTGACCTTTATGTGACCTCTATGTGGTCACCTACAAAATGTTAATTACGCCTCCTTCAAAAACATTCAACTTTTATTTGAAATATTTTTTCATAAGAATTCAGTTTTTAACAATTTGAAATCGTCAAGTTATGTGAATTACCACTGTATAATGTACGTATGTATAACCCATTGTAGAAACTATATATGATACATTGTATCTGAGAAATTTTCAAATATTTTTCAGTGAATTAGAAAGACCCTGTTCTAAATATTGTTCATCGAAGTAATCGTTCACGACCTTGATTTGCATTAAAGCTTATATTACAAGTTACCCGAAATAGTAACTGATGGACTACATGTTGAACCAACATGAGAACCAGTATTCGTACCAGCAAACATAAATGAATTTTCATTTACTTAAAAACAGTATTAAAAAAATCCTTATTGCATCTCTGAACTGTAATTTATAATCACGACAGTGTCACTGATTCTTATTATAAGCATCGAGTATAAAATCGTTATATGTATATTTTATGCAGTCTTTGAATCGTAACATACGTAACGAATATAAACAGTGATATCCTTATGTATATATATATATATTATTTATATATATTCATATTTATACATATTCATATCTATACTACTTAGTTTTTAAAATAATTTATTTGTATGCACCTAATATGCCATAAAATTTACCTAACTTAAATATTTTAAATTACTCGTAAATTATTTGTTATATGAAAAATTATTTTAAACAAAAATCATGTGCTATCAAGGAGAAAGTATGGCGCAGAAATCAGCATTTTTTTGTATTTGTTTCTTTTATCAAATAGATCACCTGGAATGTTGTAAATGAAATATTCACTCACAATATTCTTTGTACGCCTTGCAAATGTCAAATATTTAAAAGAATGCAAAAGTTTTAAACATTTTGTGGAATTTTGAAGACGTATTTGGAAAGAACTAAATTAAAAAATCATTAAACATAAAATTACAAATAAAGTCACGTTTAATAATGGTTCCAATCTAATAATCGATTATATGAAAAGCTTTTTTTAGTTTACATATCAATAATTTTAGATATTTCTAGTCATGCTTATAAACGTTTCAAGAATTAGTCAAACAAAAATTGTACTAGTTTCCCATTCTTACTAATCGTTATTTCTTTAATTCGTATATATTCAGAATTATTTTTGTATCCATATAAATATCATAATAATTGTTTAGTCTGCGTGCAATACTTCTTCCAGTTGTTTTAATTTAACATGACGATACGAAGGAAATTGTAAGACTAAATTATATAATATTATAAATATTATATAATAAATTGAATAACAAACAAAGCGAAGGACACAATCTAAAGATAAAAAGCTTTGCGAGTATTGTACTAGTCTTATAGCATTTGACCCCCAACTTCGTTAACGCATATTAATTTTTAAAAATGTACTGCATTGTATCATGACATTCTATTGTACGTATATAGCTATGACAGTGCAAAATAAAATCATTACAGCTTCTTTTTCCTTCACTTTTCTAATTACATTTTATCCATCATGGAAAAACAAATATCCAGATACTTTTGAACGGTAATATGTATGCAAAGCTAGGTATTATAGTCATTGTAAGTTTACAACCGCGCGTACGATGTCGCCAGAAAAAATCGTTTTTAGTACTCCGTTTCGTCGACGAATTGCGTACGGTGCTCATTGTCAGATGAATGAGGGTTGGATGAATAACGTAGCAGACATTGAATAACGACCGTCGTTTCTGCGCAGGCCCTATGTGACACTCATAGAAACATCAATCGTCGGAGAAAACGAACCTGATATTTTAATCGTGCCTCTAGTAGAAGATGCTAGCAGACGATCGAATCACATCATTAGTAACATTTTTTTTGCATGAATGTTATGACAATTAAATAGAGTAGTTTTATGACAAGCGTAATAGAAAGATATTATTTAGGAATTTTTTACAGAAAAAATACGGGGAAATAATTTGGAATTTTAATACAGTCGAACCTAGATAATTTGAAAACTTCTATAACACGAAAGTTTCGTTCATTCCCCCCTGCCCTGCTGCGAACACCTCAATAAATCAAAATAAACGTTTTTTAATTTGAACTAGGTATTTGTTACGTATTTAGATGCATTTTCACCTCTATAACTCAAGTTTAGAATAGCCAGATCTCTACAAACCGAAGTTCACCTCTACAAGTTAAATTTGTATCGTTGCACTCTCTAAATAACTTTAATTTCTTGAGATTCGAGTTATTAAGGTTCGACTATATATGTTTATACAAGTGACAAAGTATTACCTATTGTAATTGTTTTAATGAGCTGTTATGTTATCAAATCTGTTTGATAGAAACATATAAAAAATCTCAATGTAAGGACAAATGGAATTTTTCAGTAACTTACAACTTATTTTTAAAAATATAATGCATTGCAAGGAAATTTTTATATTTTTTAAAATAATAATTTATTAACCCCTTACCCTACGGTTATTTTTTTGCGCACTTATGCTAGCGTTGACTGATCACTATTTTTATATCATGCCATGAATAAATTGTTTCAATATTGTGGACAATTACTATTTAATAACTTCGAATCTTATAATACAAATCTAAAATTAGAGTTCAAATTAAATTTCAACTTTAATAATAAGCGTCTTTCTTGAATTTATGGAATAACTTCTGAAATGATTGTAACTCGTTACTGTAGGGCACGAAATTGAAACTGTTACGTTTAATAATTCTGTTACAAAATTTGACAATATAATTGTTTATTTACACGACCCTCTAAACATTGAAAAAATTAAGTTCAATATTTCGATATTATATTTTCGTTCCTAATATGAATTTTCTGAGAAACGTTTACTAGCTGACTCTTCACAGTTGAGGCACCTAGATTCAAAGGGATACAATTGACATTTTGCTCATTTCGGGAAGATCGCTTGTAAAATTTAGATATGTTCTAAAAAATTCTACGTAACATCTTTACAAAAATTGATTTATGTTTCACACATATTTAACATACAATAAAGAGCGTATATATGAATCCTTTATTAATTTTACCCTTTATAAATTATCGAATATACGGAAAATAATTTTATTGCACTTGCATCGCTTTGACACAAACAATTTTTTGGTACTAGTGAAAACGTAAGATTAATGATTGTTTAGCCTAAACTTATACTTTTCTAAATCTTTTCTAAAAATGGATTCCCTGTGCGCCAAAATAAATTAATATTCTTTGCATTTATCCATTTGGCTGCGCTGGCTTATGTCTATCTGGTATTTCTGGAATGGAATTTAATCACACATCCCTCAGCGTCCGAGACTTTTATCCAATTTCACGAAAACAAAGTGCCATGTTCTTAATTTTTTTTGAGTTTCTTTTACCACCAACCTGAGATCGAATATATGTATATAAAACCAACTTGTTCCAGATTTTATAATTCTAGCCACCTCCTTGTAATAAACGTGAACATAATTTAAACTTATATACTCCTGTTATAACTTTAAAATGGTTTATTTTTAGTTGGCATGTTTAAAAAATAACATTTAATAATAAAGTTTTTTGTAATAATAAAAATAATAATAATTACAAGTTAATATTTGATGATTTAACTACTTCCTAATATTAACTAAAAAATGTGATTTGCATCCTTTTTATTTTAAGTGCCTCAATTAATATAATCTGTGCTTTACCGAAGGCCTGATGACAGAGTGATACTGTAGTCGATATCAGTGCGTCATTAAACTTAATGAAATCAGCTATAATGTCAGCACATCAAGAATACTTTTTGCAAGTGTGCGATTTACATGTAATCAATTCTAAGAAGCATTAATTATACGATAGTTTTTACGAAGTGTATATTCTTCTGTTGACGACCGTTGCCAACACGGTTTATGACGCGGACGTGCACAAATGGTTATTTTTGAGATTAAGGAATTTTAGTTTATAATTAGCATGGTTTAGAATTAGTTTATGTTCTGGCGAAAGAAGGCAGTTTATAACTTAGGCTCGACGAGTGTTAGACGGTCGCTTCCTTCGCCTCTCAATAACCGTGGCCGTACCATAAACCGGGAAATTCTGAAGGGTAGTTCGACATCTGTTTGTAATGGTAAAGATACCGAACGGTCAACCACCTGGAGGAATTTCCACAACGTTGTCAAATGTCGTCACCCCCACAAGCACCGCGACACCCCTCTCCAAGCGAGCGCACTAAGGGCGCAAAGAGGTGTGTCGGGGCTCCGATTAGGCTCGCTGATTGGTAACTGTCAAAAATGCGAAGAAACCAATCAGCGAGTGTTCGCGACGTTAACTGTTAGCCGCCAAATTAATATTGACCAACTGATTCGACGGCGGTATGTCTCGCCCTTTAGTGCGTGGGTAAGTCAAATGATGGTTCCGTACGGTGAACCTCGACTATGTTCTGAAAGTCTTATTTTATCGTAGACTGTCCCGAATGATGGACTCTAGACAACTCTGTTCCGAATGACGAACTTTTGACGAATGTGTTCCGCTTGACGAACCTTTGACGACTGTTTGACGACTGACCCCTTGGAACGCAAACTCACCCCGGTTCGTACGCGCCGGAAGTTAGTTGCTGCGTGGCTCGAATGCACGAGGAAGGGGACGACGCCGATTTTTCCGATTCGCTGGTAATTGACCGCGTTGTCCGATTCTGTGAACCGATTGGCCGCTCGCGCGACGAACCAATCAGCGAATCGGAAATTGCCGGAAAGCTAGGGTCCCCATTGGCGGGCCTCTTGGACCGTGGCGCCTCGCGAGCCATCTTTACGCCGGCGAAGACACCTCGGCGGCGAGAGTCCGCGCGCTTCTTGGGTTTTTCCGGATTCGCTTGACGTCATCCACCTCTCCTTCGAGGGTTTTTCCAAAGGGGGGTGGTTGCCGCGTTGATCGTGCGGCCTGTGCTTTGCAACCTTCTGGGCATGGTCCGAATGTTTACCGTTAGTTTTCCGTTTACTCGGACAAAAATATATTTTGCCGAGGTAAGAAAAGTGACGAAGGGCTTCCAAAGCACGCGATTTCTCTACCTGTTCCGTATTCGTACGACGGAACATACTCCCTCCGTTGAGAGACCGTGGTCGATCAAGATATATCATGATCGCCTTATTACAAACGATTATCGATTACGAACGCTTGTGAATTAATTGTGTATAACAATACGTTACGCTGTTAATCACACTGACTACGACCGACGATTGCAACATAACGACTAAAAACGTGTGATCGTTACGCTAGAATCTGTCCTATACTTATGCTAACAACTCTGCAGTAATTGTCCTTGGGCACTACACTCTTATCGGGTGTCCTGGACGGGGAGCGGTGCTAGCTGCCTTACGTTGCGCCGGTAGCTGCCGTTGACGGTCCGCACGGTGACCGCTCGTGTAATGCCATCCGCTCCCGGATGGACCTCTTCGACTCGTCCCAGACTGCAGCAGAGGGGCGGAAGGTTGTCTTCCTTGAGAACAACTAATGTTCCCCTTTTGATGTCGTGTGAGCCCTTGGTCCACTTTTACCGCATGTTCAAGTGGTTTATATATTCTTTGAACCACCTGGACCAGAAATCCTGCTTCACCTTTTGAATGTGCTGCCAATTTGATAAGCGATTGACAGGTGTTGTGCTGAAATCAGTCTCAGGCATGCTCGTTAAAGAATCGCCGATCAGGAAGTGACCTGGTGTAAGGGCGGCTGGGTCATTAGGATCGGAGGAGAGAGGAGTCAGAGGACGAGAATTTAAGATTGCCTCGATTTCGATGACGAATGTGTTGAACTGTTCGAATGTAAATAGTTCTTCACCGACAACGCGCTTCACGTGATGTTTAAACGATTTCACGGCCGCCTCCCACAATCCGCCAAAATGAGGAGACAAGGCAGGCATAAAGTGGCACGAGATTTCCTTGCCTGCGAGGAATCGTTGGAGCGTTGCATCCTTCTTCAATGACCTGTGGAGATCCGCGATTTCGTTGTCGGCGCCTACGAAATTTGTGCCATTATCCGAGTAGATGTTGCGACAGAGCCCCCTTCGCGCGACGAATCGTTTGAGGGCTGCGAGAAATGCTTCGGTGGTTAGATCGCTGACGACTTCGAGGTGGACGGCCTTTGTCGCAAAACACACAAAAACGGCGACATAGATTTTTATTCGCGCGCGGTTTCTGTAGCGGCGTTCCTTGATGTAGAATGGGCCACAGTAATCTACGCCGCAGTTATAGAAAGGTCGGTGTTCCGTAACCCGTGCGGCTGGCAAATTTCCCATTAAGTAATCCACGGATGGAGGATTCACGCGGAAGCAACGGACGCATTGTCGCACGACCTTTCGCGTTGTGTTTCTTCCGTCAATGGCCCAATATGTCAGTCGTACGTTGTACAGGGTTGATGTTATGCCTGTGTGGTGATGCTGCTCGTGTGCTTGTCAGATGATGAGCGCCGTAATGTGATGACCCTTCGGAAGAAGTATTGGGTGCTTCTGGTCAAAGGGAAGCGCAGCATTTTGGAGACGTCCTCCTACACATAAGATGCCCCTTTCATTGAGGAAAGGATGGAGAGAACGCAACTGGCTTTTGGAGTGAACTTCCCCGCTCTTCAAATCTTGTGGGTCCTGTGCGAATAAGGATGCCTGCACAATGTTAATGATGCGGAGATTGGCCTCCCGTACCTCTACCGCAGTGAGGGGTCTCTTGGTGTGATGGTGAGGACTGAAACGTAGGCAATATGCAACGACCCTTCGCAACTTGTCTATGTCCGAATAATTGTGGAGAAATTCATCGTTGTGGGTTGTCGATGTGGCAAGACATGTGACGCGTCTGGCTTCTCGCACATCCTCTCGTAGGTGGAAGGTTGATGAAGGCCAGGCTGCTTTTAACTCACACAGCCATTCCGGTCCATGGCGCCAGAGTGATTCCTCGAGAAATTGCGACGGTAACAGACCCCTCGATAGTAGATCCGCCGGATTGTCGCGGGATCGCACGTGCCGCCATTGCGATGCCTTCGTTTTTTATTGGATCTCTGCCACGTGGTTGGCAACGAAGGTTTTCAATGCGCTTGGTGATGTATTGATCCAATTGAGGACTATGGTTGAGTCACTCCAGAAATACACCTCGTCAATGTCGTGCGTGATAGCTCCTTGTACGGTGGCGTATAACGACGCTAAGAGCGTAACACCACAGAGTTCGAGGCGTGCGAGGCTAACGGTTTTTAGCGGCGCGACGCGACGCGAGATTTCGCGCAGAGGAGATGGGAATTGATCTTTCCGTGGCTGTCTATGGATCGAATGTATAAGCACGCTCCGTAAGCACGTTCACTTGCGTAGTAAAACCCATGAATCTCGATCGTCTCGGTTGAGCGTTGTGACGTGTTTCGATTGAAAGAGACGTTATGGAGGTGCCTGAGTTGGTTCACGAAAGTGTTCCATTCCGTGTGAATGCTGGAAGGGAGCGATTCGTCCCAATCTATTTCCGTTTGCCAGAGCCTCTGCATGAGCATCTTCGCTGTGATGGTAACCGGTCCCAGTAACCCGAGTGGATCGAAAATTCTCGCGATCGTTGATAACACAGTCCGTTTGGTGATTGTCACGTGCACCTGCGGTTCGACGGTGTACACTATGGCGTCGTTGCGAGCATCCCACGACACTCCGAGAGTCTTCATCACATTGGTGTCGCCCAAGATCTTGAGGTGGATTTGCTCCTTCGTTAGTCCCGCGAGGAGTCGTGGATCGTTGGATGCCCATTGTCGAATGTTGAGCCCTCCTCATTGAAACACCTCGACGATTTTGTCTCGCAATGCTCGCGCCTCGCTGTATGTGTTGGCACCGATCAGCAAATCGTCAACGTACAGATCCTTCTGTATTGTCGTTGTCGCTGTCGGGAATCTGTCCTGTTCGTCGTCCGCGAGTTGACGTATGCATCTTGTGGCGAGATAGGGCGCTGAGGACAGTCCGAACGTGACTGTATTGAGTTCGTATGTAGATATCTTACCTCTTACGTCTCTCCACAAGATGCGTTGATACGGTCTGTACTCCGGTCGAATCAAGAATTGTTTGTACATCTTCTCAATGTCCCCAGTCAACACGTATGCGTACATACGAAATCGGATGAGCAATGAGAAGATGTCGTCTTGTATCGTCGGTCCCGTCATTAATGTGTCGTTGAGGGAAAGACCGCTGTTAGATTTCGCTGACCCGTCGAACACTACTCGAACCCTTGTCGTTGTGCTCGAGGATTTGATCATCGCGTGGTGGGGAAGGTAGAAACCTGGTGTGTCGAAGGTGTCCATCTTCGTCATGTGTCCGAGCGCAAGATAATCGTTGATGACTGCCGTATACTCGTTCCGTAAATCCGGATCGCGATCAAGTTTCCGTTCCATTGAAAGTAGTCTGTTCAGGGCGCGCGAACGTGATTCACCCAATTGTGCCTTCTTCTCGTTGAACGGCAGTGCCACGCGGTATCGACCAAACTCATCGCGATGGACGTGGCGAGAGAAGTGATCCTCGCATGCCTCCTCTTCGGACGACAGATGCTGCACGATGGGTCCCTCTTCCACTTCCCAGAACTTCTTCAAATCGAAGTCTAAGGAAGTTGTGACGAACGTTTTGCGCGTCTTAGTTGGTGTTGTTGACACGCTCCCCCCGATGATCCATCCGAATTAGGACTTCTGGAGGATGAGATCCTCATCGCTGTGTGGAGTTAGATCGATCTGTCCGACGCTGAGGCAAGACAAGGCTGTACCGGTGCCTATTAGCATGTCAACATCTGCTGGACGGTGGAAATGCGGATCTGCTAATCGGATGTTTGGTGGTATCGATAAACGCACGCGGTCGATTTGCACATCCGGTAGCGGGCTTGATATTTGCGGTATCGTATAAAATGTCAGGGTTCGCTGAAAATTTGTTACTCGCGATTTTATCGTGGTTGAAACCAGTTTGTTTGTGATTGTGTTTAACTGATTCAACGCTTCTATTGTGATTGACTGATGTCTTGAGGTCGGCAGACGTAGTTTTTCCGCGAGATTCTCGGTCATGAAATTCGTGTTCGAACACGTGTCGATGAGTGTCCGACATTCAACGGGCTGTTGGTCGCGGTCCAGAACGATCACGGTGGCAGTAGCAAGAAGACCGCTCGATTGTCCGTCGGTAAACAGGGTCATATTCAGGTGTCTGAGCATAGTGAATTGCATGGCCTCATGTCATTCCGTTTTTCCCTCTTGCGTGGGGGACTCCTGGTGCAGCTTGGCGTTGTGGCGGCTGTTGCAGACACGGCATCGTCCGGCCTTGCAGGCGTCCGTGGGGTGATCTGGACCGAGACAATTCAGGCAGAGCTTCGCCCTTTTCGCTGCCTGCACTCTATCCGCAACGGCCATGTTAATAAATTTGTGGCATTGGTATGCCGGATGGCTCCCGTTGTTGCAGAAGCTGCAGGTTGTTGCCGCGGACTTAACGGTGGTTGCGTAAGTTTGTCGCCGAGTCGTGCGCGGTGATTGTGGAGGTGATCTCTGCTTCTGCTGCGTTGATGATTTTTGCGAATTGTTGCGACCGCGTCGCGAGTAATTGCTCGACCAATTTGATCCGCAGGTCGAGTGGTCGGTTCTGTTAGATGGGTGCGAGATGCTGTCTGTGGGAACGCAATTTCGGTTCAGCGCGGCCTTCGCACTCTTGCACCGATGTGACGCGATCCGCAAATATTTAAAAACGTCCTCGATTTTTGGCATCGCGGTGTCGTTAAGGGTTTGTTCCCATGCCGTTCGCGTCGCGGGACCCATTTTTGCGATCGCTACGCTAACGAGGAGGTCGCTCGCAATTTCCTCCCATGACCGTTCAGTCGCACGCAATGACCGAATGTGCGACTGCATGTAATTCGCGAGGTCACAAATTGATTCAGGTGTGTTGTCGGGCATCGCGGGCGTGTCGAGAATGAGGTCCGCGTGACGTAGGACCAGTGCGCGTTTATTATCGTATGTTTCAATTAATTGGCTCCACGCTGCCTTGTAATTGTCTTCACTGATTGTGAAAGACTCGATCGCGGCTTCCGCTTTGCCGGTAAGCGATAGTCGCAAGTAACTGAGTTTTTGTACGTCGCTAAGTCCGGGATGCGCATGAATCATAGTCTGAAAAGCGTCCTTGAATGTGACCCATTTTTCTAATCTACCGTCGAATTTCGGGAGATCAATTTTTGGGAGGTGCACGTGCTGAGGTGTGCCACTTGTCGCGGATAGCGCGGGGGACTCGGTCAGAGTTCGTACGTTGGAAGGATGTTGAGCCGCGGATTGTTCTGACTGTAAGGCCATTGCTGCGGCAAGACCGTTGTCGTAGATTTGCGTTGTGGCCTCTCGTTCGTTCTGATTTTCTTCAAACGTTTCAGAGCGTGCGAATTCACCTTGAATTTCATTAAACGTTTCGAAGCCTTGTCGGATCCTTTGAATCCGCTCCTGAAGTTTAAACCGTTCTATCGCGGAGTCTTCGTACGTGTCGATGTATTTACCGAGGGACGTGAGTTGGGCCTTAAAGGTGCGTCGTTTGATTTTCACGTCGCGAAAGCGTTGATCGGCGTCGCTTGTGTTCGCGTTCGCCATTATTGATATGACTCAGACAATCGGTAGGAGATGGTGCTAGGCGGTCAAAGGAATAGCACGGGTATGGAGAACGATCGGTAATTCGTGATAACGAGCCTACCTTTGACCGGTGGGAGCTGGCGAAGTCCGTTGGCTGGCTTAGGATGGTCGCTGCTCAGGGATGGCTCGGATGACATGTCCACTTCCACGTTGTTGGGATGCTGTTGTACGCAGTCGTTCCTCAGTTTTCGATGCGTTTCCGTGAATCAGGATCCGGTATGGAGCACTGCACTGTTCACTCAAAGGGCCGAATCCGGCTCGAAGGACCAAAAAATGTTCGCGATGTTAACTGTTGGCCGCCAAATTAATATTGGCCAACTGATTCGACGGCGGTATGTCTCGCCCTTTAATGCGTGGGTGAGTCAAATGATGGTTCCGTACGGTGAACCTCGACTATGTTCCGAAAGTCTTATTTTATCGTAGACTGTCCCGAATGATGGACTCTAGACAACTCTGTTCCGAATGACGAACTTTTGACGAATGTGTTCCGCTTGACGAACCTTTGACGACTGTTTGACGACTGACCCCTTGGAACGCAAATTCATCCCGGTTCGTACGCGCCAGAAGTTAGTTGCTGCGTGGGTCGAATGCACGCGGAAGTGGACGACGCCCATTTTTCCGATTCGCTGGTAATTGACCGCTGTGTCCGATTCTGTGAACCGATTGGCCGCTCGCGCGACGAACCAGTCAGCGAATCGGAAATTGCCGGAAAGCTAGGGTCCTCATTGGCGGGCCTGTTGGACCGAGGCGCCTCGCGTGCCATCTTTTCGCCGGCGAAGACACTTCGGCGGCTAGAGTCCGCGCTTCTTGGGTTTTTCCAGCTTCGCTTGACGTCATCCACCTCTCCTTCGAGGGTTTTTCCAAAGGGGGATGGTTGCCGCGTTGATCGTGCAGCCTGTGCTTTGCAACCTTCTGGGCACGGTCCGATCGTTTACCGTTAGGCCCAGCGGCTGCTAAACACGTGTGCCCCTCGTCGTTTATAAATGACGAAGTGCTTCCAAAGCACGCGATTTCTCTACCTGTTCCGTATTCGTACGACGGAACAGCGAGCAAATAAGAAACTCAAAGACTTCGTGATCGACAGTATCGGTCGTGACAGTCAGTCGTCCACAGAACACAGTCGTCTTCAAATATTAACATTTAGAAAACCACTAGCTTCGTAGTTAAGTTTTATATTCATTCGCCCACTCTAACTAGACTGGGATCGATTAAGGTTCGATACAGTCGGCGTCTGAACCGCCGTCGCGATCCGTGTAAACGGGATTTACAACACCGCGAAATTTTCACCAAAAGTTGCGGTGCTAGGACGCAACATCTTCTACAATCAATTAACCATGATAATAATAATAAATTCAGAAATAAATCATGCATTTTTTATTATTTTTTTCCCAAAAGAAAAATTTGTTTTTAATAATTGTCTTATTTGTTGTATTCAAAAATATTCAATTTATAATTTAATCATTTTAATGTACCTTTTTAAAGTAATAAATAAATGAACAGAATCAATTTTCTGGTTTATTCCATATATTAGATTTTCTAATAGAACTTTATTCAACTTATTTCTGGGAATAATGATATTAATGCAATACAATTATTTAAAAATTAAGGAAACTTGAAATTAGTTCATTTTCATCTTATTTGATTTACTACCTAAATAGTAAGTCAAAATTAAGTTCAGTGTTGTTTAATAGATACGTCCAAATAAAGTGGAATAACAAACAAGCATTGGATAACAATTTTTTATAAATGTTTCAATTTGTAAAATTTCTTCAAATATTTTTAAGAAAAAATCCAGTAGAATGTTAAAGTATTGTAGGAAAAGGAAAAAAGTTGATAAATATAATAATAAGTATCAATACATCTTTGTTATGACGACTAAAATAAAACACATTAATAGATAGTAAAAAATACGTTAAAACAAGTGGTATTACAACTATAATTTCAAGACATTTAAAATTTAAAAAAATCTGATCGTGTATCTGCAATTCTCAGGACTACTAATAAGTAATGTTATTTTTTACCTCTTCAAACGCATGATACAAAAAAGATATTAATTATCACTAGACCTGATATTTACTATGATTATAAATTATATTATAAATTTAAATCAGTGTCTGTCAAAATGTTATTACATGTTTTAAGCTTACCTTATATTCTACTCATATTTTATAATTGTACTTTATGCTCTTTCTATACATTCTGTCTGTAATAAATAATTAAAAGGCTCAGTGCAAAAACCGATTAACTCCATTGTTTGAAATAGTACGGTACCAACAAAAAAAGCCTTAGAAGTAACTAGCTTTTTGTACTGGAAAGGACTAAAAAGTTATTTAGTCAATTTCCTTATTTTGATATTTAATTATTGGAACTATTCGCTTCTTGTACCAAACGAAATAAATTGAGGTACGGCTAAAAATTGATTGAAACGTTGGTTTTCGTTAAAAGTGAAGTTGATCGATTTTTGCACCGAGTCCTTCAATCCTTATGCATCATATACGTTTCATTTGTAGTATCTATATATTTTATAGGTATACTTTTACTATTGAATTCCATCGTACTATAGTAAAATAACTATAGCAAATACTGAAATGTTCAATCTTACCTTTATACGTTTACGTTCTGTTCTAAATTGACACTGCTGGTCTAAAGCTTAAAATCATTTTTTGGGTTATAGCAATAGCAAACCTATCACTAATTTTCTTAGTAATTCAAAATCAGTAATAAATATTGTAAATATTAATAGTAATTTTACTTTCATAGATTTTTCACTGTAGAGTTTTCCGAGATAAAAGATTTTTAATTTTTTTATTTTCAATTCTCACGTTTCTTACAATTAGAATGCATAGAGATGCCACACATTTCACCTGAATGTATTTCAATTATATGTATGCATGATCTTGATCCTTTAGCTACTAGCTTTGTTTTCGAATGCATAAATAACGTGTTTAAGAAATTTAAATTTAAAAAGCAGATACATTCAAGTAAATCACACAGAACATAAAGAAGTTAGATAGAAACGATTGACGTTTCAAGACGCAACGACAGGTACAGCATTGAGCACTTTGAACTTTTTGTATTGCTTCATCAATGGCGTAGCTCGCAACAGTAAGCGTTCAAAGGAACATTTATTTACAACAAAATTCTGTGATTTTATAGAAAATTATACAATTTTCATTATTTTATATAAAATAAATATTACATTATATTTTTATGGATTACATTTCTATGAATTACCACTATGATATTAATGTTTTCTTAATAGAAACTAAAATGTGTTATCAATCCATTGCAGACATTTATATAAGTGTAATCCGCCATTGTTTATCCGTTTATTTCTTTGTACATATAAAAATAAGTTTGTATAAATATTCGCGGTTTAGTCATTAAACATATTGTTATATTATCCGTTTTTAAATTAATCTGTGAATCATTCAGTACATTATTCTCATTTATATCCTTTTAAACTTAGGTGTATGACTCAATAATTTGTTTTCAACAAAATTATACAGTTCGTATTAATTGGACAAGTAAATTAAACCAGTTTATAATTGAATTATCAACCTGTCTGTTTTTAGGTTCTATCGTGAATTTATATCTTTTTGGAAGACCTGGATTTTATCATAATTGTATATAATTAAATACAGAATGTTTCAGAACTACAGGTTAATCAAACCCAGTAATGAAAAGATAATAGAAAGAACACTTTTTATACAACACACATATCATTGCTTTGCATTAATGACGGCATATTGAAAAAATATAAATTTTACAGAGAACTAATAATCTAATAATTTTAATTAATAATCTAATTAATTTGAATAATCTAATAATCATATAATTTTAGTGAAATTGATTTTACTTCTATATCATCTAATATATTCTGTAAGAAATTGAGTCCATTTATGCAAAAGAAAACAAAGTTGCAATTTTTTTAATTATGTCACTATTAATGTCGTTTGCGTTAACTTCGATTAATAACGATATTTAAAACGATATAAGGATTTAATTTTTGATAATTAAAATTAGAAAATTAGAAACAAAACGTGATATTTATTCTATTTCTCTATAAGAACATATATACATAAAATAAAAATATGACTTCATGAAAATTATATACTTTGTTAGCCCTTTTGAAACATTTTTGACGTTTTAGAATTTGTTTAGTGTAAGTAAACTAACATTGTCTACAGTATGAGTAACAATTTTATTCATGTAATCAGTGGTGCTGCTTTTATAGAACGACTAGGAATTTTTCACTTGTACTTTTACATTTCACAATTTACCAGCTCCTTTCTTCTAAAATATGTTATAAAATGTGTAAACATTTCAAATTTAAGATTGATTGACGCTGACTTTTATGATAGTCATATTAAACGATGTATTCACATAATTAATATATAATGAACAACTTTTCTAAATGATAAATGAATTAATAGAAATTCGCACTGTTTTCAAGTAAACTAAAATACAATAAAAATTAATTACCTCTATTTCTAATTCAAACTACAACTTTCATTAATGTTTGATCTTCACATCTTGATTTTAAATTTCTAATTCGTCTGTAATAATATTTTTCTTAATTTTGAACTGAAGAATGAATCAAGTTCTATTTTTCGACAGACGTTATTTTCTATATTTAGCAATATCCCGCTTAAATAATTATAGAGAATTCGAAAAAATAGTACATAGCCCGATAGTGCAAAATTCAACTTTAACAATCTGTGATGAACCCGTAGACATAATTTATTGTTAAAAACTTTTCCTATTCTTTACAAGTACCAATAAATTGAGTAAGTTTTTCCTTAACTAAAATTTTTATCTATCAAATTTTTCATTTCTCAAGATATTTTAAAGTATTTAAAACTTTACCTTTCAAACAAAATTAGTATATCTTATGTGCATTAAGACTCCAGAAATAGTGCAACCTGTTTATTCTATATGTTCCATGAATGATTGTATTAATTTAAAATCACATTTTTAGATGTTCAAAAATGTTAATTAGGACAGGTATTTAACCCTTCGTGGGCACACTAGGTCCATTTTGTCTACACTGAATTTTCACTCTTGAATATCTTTGAAAGGACGGTTACAGTTTCTAATTAATCCTACAAACATTTGACTCAAGTGGCGATGATCAATTAAAATACAGGCTTCGATACGTATTGCAGAATTCCTCCAGAATATTTAAAAGTTTAGAACAGTAAAAAAAATAGTTGCGAATAAAATAGACCCAGTGTGCCCACAGAACCTGGGAAAAATAAGTGTGCCCACAGAGGGTTAAGGAAGGCAATATATTTTTCATTTAATTATAATTATTTTACCATAATAATCTATCATTTTCCTGAAAAAAAGTATTAAATTACTTCATGGGATAATCCAATAAATTATACAAAATACTATTCGTACGTGTTGGAAAGATTGCACATTAGGAGATTTCACAAGAAGAGAAGATTTTATCACGCTGATGAGTTGTAATAAGAACTGTTTTTCAAGAACCTACTGCTTTTGTAACATTTCACGGAAATCCGTTTCTACGCCTATACCTTTTACCTTTCCTTTTATCAGTCGAGACGGCACGTAACAGCATTCGCACATAAATACCCGCATGCGCCGTACCGCTGCGCTGGTAACTGAACCAACACAAAACCTGTCAATAGATACACACATCCGCAGACTTTCCACTTTTCTGATAAATCGCATCGTTTTCGTGAAATCTCACAGCATACCGCTATCGGTGAACGAACTTTTCTCATCGAGAATTTTCCGAATTTTCACAGCCTTGAAACTCATGCAACAGAACATTTCTCGTGATTTCTGTTGCAGAACGTATAGTAGAGAATGTATGTATGTACATACATGCATATGTAGCAGGATTAAGCGAATCTGACAGTATTCACTAGATACCTTGCAGGGATTGTAAAAGCTTCGAGTCTCGTCACGAAGTGAAATTTCATGCTGAGAATACACGCACATGTATGTAAATTTACAGCATTTGTATACGATACAGGAGCCCTTTTTACTACTGTTTGTCGAGATGTATTGCGCAATTACGTGAAATATTACATTACAAATATATCTGAAAATTGAAACATATCTTTGTACTTTATACTGTTAGGAGATTTATAGTAAAAATTACAGATCAAATATTTCAAATTTTGAAGCCTCAAAAATCGAACAGGTTTCAAGTTTCAGAAATTCGAAAGGTAGTGCAGATTTTGTAGTTCAAAGCTTTCGAAACATAAATAATAATTGAAAACAAACTCCTTCTTGAAACAATCCAAAATTTCATCAAGTTTTAATTTTTAATTGGTTTTCATACACAAAAATAATCATTTTTAGGTAATTGTATATACTAAAGATTTACAATTTAATTTCCTATGAAAATTTTGTTGTATTGTTAGTTTCTAATAAAATACTTTTAAGAAAAGAAGAATTTCAAAGTTTCGAAATTTCTAAAAATTTCCGATCACAAAGATTCAAGTATTTAGGAATTAAAAAACTGGCTCTTATTTATCTTTAATAGAAATCTATCATAGTTTATATATGCTCATACCCCGTCGCTTATGGCTGACTTGTTAATACGACGTTAAACTTACAAATAAAAAAAATGAATACACGAAAAACAGTATTATTTTAAAATACAACTAGTAGTGAAAAATTAATGTGATCGATGAATTGAAAAAGTTATGAATTTTAACAACCGTAATGAAATTACTAATATTTATTCAGAATTTAATCTTAATAGTCGCAGTCCTTCTAACATACAGACGATTTAAATCGATCAGTATCCATAAGATTGATATATCTCAGTAAGTGAATGCAACTTGTGAATAAAACTAGGTTAATGAAGTAATTATTCTTAATTGCACATTTCTTGGCAAAAAATAACGCTAGTGAGATTCTTGGGAAAGTGAGAAATTAGTATAAAGAAACTTTCAGTCGCGCGTTTTGGTATTTATTTGGACACGCCTACTTATTTATAGTACACACAGTTCCCAACAATTTCTCATTATTAACATTGTTTTAAATAAAAACAAAAGACAAGAATTGAATAATCTTATACAATGCAAGGCTGAAAGTATTTTAATTCTTAACAATCAAATTTGCGATTACTTTATAAATGAAGTAATTTAATTGTCTAAATGTTTGCACGAATTACCTCGATATATCATTTTATACATCATTTAGAATTGCTAGAAAGTATAGCACATTTAATTTTCGACGTAATTTTGTACAAAATAATTTATTATTATTTAGGTTTTGGAGATTTAGGAGGATTAATTGAATAATTAACAATTATTTAAATGATTGAATTTGCTTGCCATTGACAAGGTACATAATTAACAATAATACTATATTCAAAATATATTTGAAATAAAAAAGCAGGTTAATCCTAATTTAAAATACAAAAAGTAGATATAATTGTACTTTTGTGTACATGACGTCTCATCCAAATCAAACCACCTAAATCGTCTTTTTTATTAAATTATAATGGCATAGTAGCTTTAATTTTATTTAAGAATAAATTTTCTGTAAAAACCATATTTAGAACAAGATTATTTATTTTCAATTTTCAATGTAAAAAATAATTACAGCGGCTTAAAAGAAAACTAGGATACTTACATTTTTACGCTTTTCAAATAACGATTGATAGCTAAGAAAAACAATTAAACAGGAAATTAAGATATTTTGTTTAACTTATGTTCAAGTTTATATAAATTCACGAATAACAAAGGCAGAAGTTGTTTACATTAATTTTTAAAAGAGATTTTTAGAGGGATCCATGTTAACTGCTAAACCAGAAAATCTTCGTCTTGATGGAATCATGAGCCAAAATTAGTAGTTACACATTTCAAAAGGAAATTTAAAAGATACTGTACAAAAATTGGGTACTGTTAATTATTGTGGCTTTTATCAAGACGGTGGCCTGAAAGATGGGGCTTATAATGTTCGTTTGTAGTTACTTTTTTCCAAGTTAACGCAAAATAGATTTTATTTTATATGAATTTGTATGATCCCAAATAAAACTGAATAAAAATGATTTTATCTTTCACTTTAATTTTTTCCTTACATTACCAATTGCTTCATAAAGAATGAAAATGTTGGTGTCTGAATTTTACTTTGAGTCACTGTAGGTCACCTGTCTAAATAGAAGCTATTTATAATCAATTTTTAATTATAATCTTATTACAATTAATTATTTAAATTTTATAATTCTTATTTATAATATACAAATAACATTATATAGTGTTCTACAGTTACCTGCCAAAAGATTGTCAGTAAATTCTATGGGTATAAACATGAACAAAATGCAACATCAGAAAAATTGATTGTAGCTTTACTTAAAAATTATAACAAAACATCGTTGAATGTGGCATAATATTCCTACGGCTCCTAAAAGCAACTAATAATCCATCTCAAAATATCCACTGTTCTTAACAATATAAGGCTGATAACGGTAGGAAATTAAATTTATTTTCATCTTACGTGTTCTAATCTTCGACATCCATGTAATATGTGGTTAGTTCTTAGAAGTATTTGATTATGACATCGTTCACATAGGGGTAATTCGGTTTTCTTTAAAATGTACTCATGAGTGATTCTCGTGTGTCCAGACCTCAGTTTGGCTATTATAGCCTGTTCTTCTCTATTCATATTGTGGTGGGGGATTGATGGATAGAAGTGTTCTATTATGTTATGGATTTTGGCTCTACCGGTGGTGATACAAATTTTATTCCATTCTTTTCTTATGGAGTTTCTTGTATATATTATGGTCCTGACATGGGACTGGGGTATTGGGATCATCATATGAAAGCGATGTTGCTTCCTTTGCTACAAAGTCCACTTGTTCATTGTCTTCTTTCCTTGATGAGGGAGAGTCCGGATGATAGTGATATCTGCATCATTTTTGGCAAGTTTGGTACACATTTCTTGAATATCATCTATAATTTTATGACTTTTGTTCGTTATAGTTGATAAGTTATGGATAATGCTAAAGTATGATGGTATTTTGAAAATTATTTGATTAAGCAAATTGTATAGCGTCAAGCACTACATACATATACCTCAGTGGTGAAAAAATGTTGCAGGTGTAGGAAGCCTCTGCTTTAATGCCATGCTACTACTAACGATAGCATATCCTGTCTCTGTACCTGATATTGACGCATCTGTGTATATATGGTTGTAGTTAGCGTATTTATTCTTTTGTTCTAGGAAAGTGGCTGAGTATTCTGTGTTATTGGTAATATATGAACACTGTTTAGCTGCATGTCCTTCCTTGTTACATAGGAACCAATTTGGATTGTTAGAGTTATGAAGATTCTATGTTTTATGTCATCTACTGTTACCAGAATCTCTTGTGGTATTCTTTGTGCATCTGCAGGGTATACATAAACCTGCTTTCGAAACCTTAATATATGTGCATACTAAGAATCTTCCATGCCCACTTCTAGAAATGAGATTTTAGAGCAAAATCTGACATTGTTTGTTTTGAATATATTTTTGATCGCTAAGTTGGGTATAATCGGAGATACATACAAAAGTATTATTCGTTAAGCAGGTCTCATCACGGGTCTAACGTCTATTTCTCTGTTATTAATTGTTATTGACTTATGGTTAGAGATTAGTTTTGTGACAGTTTCCTTCGTGTCTAAATACATGCGTATTCTGGCATTAGATATTCGTGATATGAATCTTATTGCTTTCGGGCCAATTATTTTCCCAATTGTACGAGCGTAGTCTTGTACGATAATATCAACTGCTTGGAAGATGACGGCCTGCTCTTTTGTTGGTGTAGATTCATATTTGATTGCGCGGCCGTAAGACTTATTGTTAGTGGATGTTGCGTTATTTTGAGAGTTACATTCCGTTGGGTTTAAAGAAGCCGTTTCAGTACGAAGGTGACGTCTCGACGGTGTTCAGCAGTTGAGTTTCCATTTTCTTAGTTGGGTCTGTATCCGTAGATACAAAACAAGTTTTTGTATATACGTCACTAATACCAGTACTAATAATAGTAATACTATCACAGGTGATTTCTATGTGGCTGTGGAACTCGCAACACGGCTGTCATACGTCTGTACGATACGACGACGATCGGATCGCGACTGACGTAAGATAAAGTTTAATGGTATGAGATTGAGCAATTTTGAAAATCAAAGTATTGATCCTCCCCGATTTATTCATCTTTGAGAAAAATGATTATTTATATCAAAGGATGGCAAGTTCTTCACTGTTTCCTTTGTATTCTATATTTTTGTTATAACTTCTTAACAAATCTTCAAACGGTCTTGTTTATGTAACAGTTTTTTTCTTATTTATAGTCACAAAATAGACTGTCAAAGTTTGGCTAAAAAAAAACTGGAACACTCTATATAATTGTATTACACATCCTCGGTAAAATAAAAAACTTCATAAAATCGATTATATCTATATTAAAGAACTCTCCTTATATAGGACAATAAATGTTTTTATGCATTCATGCTAACATTAATTTTATTACACTCGCAAAGTGATTAATATATTATTCGATTACCCAGATGAATAGCAGTATTATCCATTACATTTATAACAGTTTCAGTTCGAATCTCCTAAATCATGTTTATAGTTGGTAACGTAAAATTAGATCGTAACTCCAGTATGTGATCCAGTATAATAATTTTATGAAAGAAGAAAAGAAATCCGAACGCGTAATGTTTCTATCTGGAGCAGAAAACTTAAGAGCTGTAGCAAGAAATTGTATTTGATTCTTGGAAAAATGCTATGTACATGGTGTTCTATAATTTCTCATATGCCGTTTTATTATTAGCATAAATTGGTAACATCAAGCATACGGCCTGCAACACTTTAGAATGCTGCTTTCGATTTTATTAAAACAATAAAATGAAATTCAAAGAAAATATAAAATGGACTTTTAAAACATTGCAAGTTAGAAAAGTATATTGTAAAGAACACCATTTTATGGCCACTTGTATATTTGCTGTTTCATTCACCTTTTTTAGATGATGTTTCTTTATCTGAAGCCCACAGACTCCCCAAAACTGCTTTTGATGGTCCGTGTTCATATATGAGTTTGATATCACCATTGACAAAGCATAGAATGGACTATCCGCACTTATATGAAATCACCAGGGGACTACATGACCCCCTTACTAAAATAAAACAACAGCGTTTTTAAAACGATGGGAATCGTAAATAAATACTGCGATAATTAATTGTTTCCGATATAATCGATCTATAATAGCTAGATTTATAGTAACATGTATTATAGAAGTATATCTTCATATGTATAGGACTTCTATCATTTAATCTTCTACAACCCGAATTTCGTTTGCTTTTATAATATGAACGAGCGTATAGTTATATTTAATACATGGATAGAAGGTTAACTTTATCAACTTTGATGGTCGGATTTTCATATAATTCTTAAAGTAACCATTCTAAATTGCAAGGGACTTAAAAATCTCTGCTTTTTTTTACATAATTCAATTTTCAGTTTGAAATTTATGATGTTTCCTATAAATGTATAGTCTGTCCGGCACTTAGTCAATAATATCACTGATATTAATTGATTACGATATTTTTTTTTAAAGCTTGGTAACTTTGTAACTTAATACAGGGTGTTGCGGATCTAAACCGACAAACTTGACCGACATATTCGGGAGATTATTCTGTGCGAGAAATATTCTATACAGCATGGATCGATTCGTTTTCATTTTCGAAATGTAAACAGAAACTCTGATAGTTATCGAGTTAGGACACTATTCTTGTACTGATTGAACCATATATGTACTTACACTTTGTTATACAGGGTTGTATGAAATCACGAGTGTGTTTAGATGGAAAATCTGATACACGTGATGAATTGATAGTAAATATCAGACAGTAAATAATGATCTTGCTAATATTCAGTGGATACGGGCTGTGAAAATACGCTTACTTGCGTGCACAGAGACATGAGATGAACAATTTGTTTGAATAAGTCTAAACTAACATAAATCAGTGTAAAACGTTGTTCAAAATAAATGATCATTTACAGTTAATAGCTTCAATGCATCTAATTATTTATAGTTTGTCCTTGAACATGAAGACAAATCGACTCATGCTGTATATATTTTTTGATCAGAATGACCTCCCAAACAGGTTAGCAAAATTTGTTGGTTTAAATGTAGAACACCCCGTATATAACTTACAACTTACGATACTTGACTAATTTAATATATAAAAATATACTGTATTCGTATAGTTGTTAAATATAACTTCTTTTGTTTTTTTTTTAGAAAAATAAATTTGTCATATATTATGAATAATCCGTGATAGTAAATTAATTAGATACAATGATACGAAGGAACTTGCAACTTTGTTTTTAAGTATTATCGTAAACTAACTGTATTAAAAAAAACACATACATAAAATGTTGTACTAATTTCCATACTAATTTGCATACAGTGTATCTGTAATATAATAATGATAAGATTTTTTTATTCGCATATTTTCAGCGGTACAAGCAGCGTCGAAAACACTCATGGATTCCCTGAATGAGATTTATGAAAGCCAATGGACTGGTCACGATCTTCTGTACGTACAGGCTCAAAATCTAGATATGCTATGGCAGGACTTCACTCACAAGCTTGCGGATCAAGTTCTCGTGCCTCTCAACACATATCAAAGTCAATTTCCAGAAATGAGGGTACATTTTCCAATATTATATTACTACCATGTTACTTACTATCAAAATATATTACTTATTATCAATTACTTACTATCAAAATTATCATTCAATTTTAGCTCTTCTGAAGATTATCTATAATATTATCTTACTAGAATTTTAGAATTATAGTGAGAATTAGAATAATAGCAATTATAAAATTTGTACGTTCACTGCACTTATTAGGTAAGTGCGAAAGTTTTGTCAATTCTAAGTAATAAAAAGATCACAATTATTTCTAGTATTTTTATTTATATTTAACGTATCACTTATTTCACGCATCACTTACATTAAAGTAGAATGTTATTTTATTCTACATCCATAAATTTGGAATTGCAAGTTTTTGTTTGTCAGAATTAATTTAGAAAAACAAAAATTATTCTTACATAACGCAGAAACGGGCAGAATTTTTGCATTACCTGATACTTTCCATTATGAAATTATTACGATAATATTTATTGCAGAAAAAAATTGACAAACGTGGACGGAAGCTAGTAGATTACGACAGTCAGAGACATAATTTCCAATCGCTACAGTGCAATCCAAGGAAACGGGACGAGCTTAAAGTTTCTCGAGGAAAAGAGCTATTGGAGGAGGCTAAACGTACATACGAACAACTTAATTCTGAACTTCATGACGAACTGCCTGCCTTATATGACTCGCGTGTTCTTTTCCTCGTTACTAATTTGCAAACACTATTCGCTGCTGAACAAGTGTTTCACACTGAAAGTGCTAAGGTACGTTTAATAACTACATAAATATTTTATTTCTTTGATGTTTTGTATTACATTTTTCAAGTTAACAATTACCTAAGTTTAACGATTTTTTGAGACTTATGCAATAAGAAACCGGAGAACGGTGTATCATATAATATATACAATAATCCTTATTTATTAATCGGACTTTATTATTTGTTAATTAAAATTGTTTGATTATAAAATATCACTGTTATAAATATAGATATAAAAATTTATACAATAAATTAAACTATGGTATTAAATTTTCATATTAAATATTCTATTGAAGGTCTTATAATTAGGCAGCGAACTTTTATGCAAATTCACATTTGTACAAATAATACTTAAGAAATAGAATCTAACGTAGAGGTTGTTTTACTCTCTAATTATTCTAATTTGTGTTTTACTTTTCATATATATTTTTGTATTTTTTTCCATATTTAAATTTCCCATAAATGTATAAACATCCGCCGTCTACTTATAATATATATGTTCAAGTGACATTTATATTTTGGACTTATATTTATATATAAGATATATCTTATTAATTCATATACAACATACACCTGTATTTTAGGTATATTCGGAGCTAGAGGCAATTGTCGATAAATTGGCCAATGAAAGTCAGAGAGGATCATACACACTGAAGAAGAATACTGAACCCCAGTCTCCAAAATCGCCAAACGCTAACTCTGCGTAAGTAAACTGCTTAAAATAGACCATAGTTTCTCTGTTAATGATTATATTATACTAAATTAAATAAAATGTATTTGTTTTAGTTTAATAATCAACACACAACCTGCTCAAAATAACATTTCGCCAGGTAAACATACACAACATGATGTCTGTATACGTCTTTTTTGCATTGATCCGTTTGTGTACTAATATTTTGTGCATGAGTGTAAAGTAGTTACGCCACATAAGACGTTCCTGCAGTCGTAGTTATGTGGCTAAATGTTTAGTTTTGAGTGAGCTTTATTGCGTGTTACAGCTGTGGATGATTCTGCTCCGGCAGCAAGAAATACATCACCGACTACTCAATTAAACGGCAATGCTAACAGCAATGCTAACAGCAATGATAATTCCCTCAATAACCAGGATGCATCTCCGCAAAGTACAGTTGCAGCCTCTAAGCGGGTAGAAGAACTGTACGATATACCAGTTGGTAAGTTTGTAACGTGGGAGTAAATGTC
Organism: Eucera pruinosa; assembly: GCA_028830335.1. Lineage (NCBI taxonomy): Eukaryota > Metazoa > Arthropoda > Insecta > Hymenoptera > Apidae > Eucera > Eucera pruinosa. The sequence goes on along the minus strand of JAMYCR010000002.1, from coordinate 3,931,028 downwards.
ATCGATTGCGTCGTTCACATCTATGAAGACAAACATTAATGTATTGATGGTTGAAACTTTTTGTCAAAACCTTTGCCAGATAAAAGTTTTTATACAGAATATTCCATAAGAAGTTGATGAAACTAATCAGCTGTTATTTTTAAATGCATGTAGCTAATTAAAAAGTTCAAGTAGTTTTCAATAATTGAAGGATGGCAATTTGAAATGAGCAAGCAACAAAATTTTGTTACTCGTTTATTTAATTAATGTAACAAAATATAAAAGTTACAAACATTAGTGATAGATATTTTCAAAATGCAAACTAGCAAAATTCATACAACAAATTTTTTTCCAGAAATATAAAGTATTCTTTCTAACATATCCTTTGTGATTCTATGTACGACTTTTTTATTCATTTTTTTTATACTCTCTTCTGTCGTTAGTGAAACCGATGGGCCCGGTAACTCGTGCCTCGGGTCTTGAAGGATCCCATATTTCAGAAAATTGTTAATAATTCAATGAAAATGAACAGAAAAACATTCGAATGATACGAAGAAAATTTAAGAAACTTGAATAACGCGATGCATAATTATAATAATACATATTTAACTTTTTTGTGTGCTTTCACTCGCAGCTCTACGTGTACTATACTTGTTACGAAAGCTCCTATAGGCACTACTATAGACCTTTCCCCTGAAAATAATGCACTCAATAAGACACTCTTTCTTCCATTGTAAAGTAGCTCATTTTTATACAAACGGTTTTACTTCTACCAAAGCTAGAATAAAACTGACGGAATTCAGGTAAACAATTATTGCCCATAGGATGTTTTCGGAAGCCATAGAAGAGGGAGACATTTGTTTAGTTCCAGCAACTTCCTATGGAACACCTTGTACAATAATAACTAAAGAGTATTACGTTTATGTATTACAAAACTAATCTTTACTAAGTACAATTTGAAGAGTGTTTTATATATGTTCAGTTAAAAGCTATATTGTGTTAGAAAATAATACATATTACTAAGAAAATTTCATCTACTATGATTTAAACATTTCGTTACATAAGTATTATTTAGTAAGTATTTTATAATTCTTATATATACACTTGTATAAACACATATATAATGCAGATCATTATAGATATCTTAAAAAATAGTTTGAACTTTATTTCGGGTCAAAAATAACATAATTTTCCAACTTATATCTCACAACATGTTATATGTAACAATTATACACGTGAAACTATTAAATATATTGTGCCAATAGGAGTATGCTGCCTGCCCATTTGTGCATGGTCTTGTTGAAACAATGAAACAAAATTTAACTGTTTAATCCTAACTTTCAATTATAGATCAAAAGTTCCAATTATTTTAATAATTGAATTTTGGATTACACATAATCAGTGAAAGTTAGAATTTAAATAGAACTACATCACAGGTCCATGACTAATGTGGCGGATTCAATTATTTTAGAGGTGGAATATGAAAATGGTACCAATTTCTCTGTAGGGGCAACAACTGACAACTTGCCACCTGGGGTATTGTACAGAGTCAAGGCTACTTACAAATATAAACGTGAGGATATGGACGAATTGTCATTTGATGTTGGTGATATTATTCGTGTGGTAGAATATGATGATCCAGAAGAACAGGTTCGTATTCTCCTAATAATTTATTTCATTTTTATAAATATGGATGTAAAAGAACTTTGTTTTTCATCGTTCCGTTCATAATGATAACAATATAACAAAGTATTTTATTACTTTAGGAACAAGGTTGGCTAATGGGTATTAAGGAAGGTACGAATGAAAAGGGTATGTTCCCAGCAAACTTCACAAAACCACTGTGAAAACTTTACTAAAATCGTCTATTACACTCCAATGCTCACTGAAACGGCGTATTCTATTTTAAGAATAGTTACAATATTAAAAGTGAGAGTCACGCAGTCATCTGAGCTATTACACGTATAAAACAAGTAAATAATGAATACACGATGAGGGGCAATGGGAAGGGAAAGGGGTGTGATGAGATAGTTATGCTGGAGGGTACTGTGGAAAATTCAGCACCCCAAAGTGCCTTAACCCAGCCACTGTCTGTGCCAACATTCATTGTTTGTAATATGGGATGATTTTCCCTTATTGAATGTACGAATACACATCATTAATAATCAAATGAAATATTTAAGTAATTAAATAATATATTGTAATACATCATGCAGTACTATAACATGAAACTTATGCTAAATTAATGTTATTTTATGAAATTGTACATAGAATTATACATTTTAAGAATATTTTATGGAATAACTTTGTGGCCACTGAAATTATCAGTAAGAATTAATGTTATAATTAAGACACGTCTATAATTCCCTCTTTTGACAGGGAATCATCAAATCTTAAAAATCTAATTACTTACCCGCATTCTTACATTAGAATTTTATTGTCTTTATTTACTGTAAAAAAGAAAAGATAGGAGGACTAGATCCGAATAAGAATATTAATATACATGATGATTCAAATTTTTAACACAATTCAGTAGCGTATAATAAAATAATACAACTAAACTTCAATACATCGTTATATAAAAGCTAAACATTATGATATTTAAATAATGCGAATGTTAGTATAACAGAATTTTCTGTATAATTCTATTAACAAGGGTATTATATATTATACTAATGATACATAGTTGAAGATTTACTTTCAAAATTTTATTTATATCTTTTTGTTATATCATACACGTACATACATGTTCGATGACTAAGTATATTTCCGGTACACATACGTAGAGAATCAAATGGCGGTAATTAATTAAAGTACTTCTGCTGCCCTTAATATCCATTTGAGTAGAAAAAATACAGTGAATATCAGCCAACAGTCCAATGAAAAAGATTTGTAGTGCTAATTAATACTCCTTAAATAGATTTATTAAGAAAATTTTACATAAAATTTTATGTAACAAATAGTGTTACATTAATAGATGATCATGAAGTAGTACGAGGAGACTACTGGTTTCAGCTTCCTCTAAGTTGTGTGTCCTTTTACTTTATGATATTGATCTGAGACATACAGAACGTAGGAAAGTTGGATTGTTTATAAATGAAAAGTTTTATGGTTGAACGATTGATCCATTGTCACACTAACTAATAACCCCACATACAAATTAAAGTTAGTAGGTAAATAATATGCTCGCTTATGAAACATTGCAGGTGCATGTTTTTAAGCAAATATGTTGACTATATGTTACAGTTATGTAGTTATAATAATCATAATGTAGGACAAGAGACTGGGAGATGCTCCTAATGCTTGTCTGCAACGCTGGATTTGTGTGAGGGATATAAGAAATCAAGTGGTCTTATTTGTTTAAATATATATTGTAGACTCTGTGCAAACTATTCGCGGTTCTCTTTACTCTGTATACTCGCTGTGAACTCCGCTCTTTGACTCTCGGCGATGCGAACTGTGCAAATATTACCCATATTTATGTTTATTAGTGGTAGCTCCGTACTAATCAGGAAGTCTCCGAAAACTATTGCCGCCTGATTGGTGCCGCACTGTTCTGTCTGAAAATTCCCAACACCTCCGCGGACGCGCGCGTGCACACACACACACGAGCGCGCGCTCGCGCGCTTTCTCTTTCTCGCATACGCTTACTCCCTACATTCGGCCATCCTGCATTGATATTCGACCTGTTTCGGAATCGGAATCACTCCCAGAATCTGTTTCGCCTACAACTTACGGTTTTATAAAGTCGGCCGCTGTCGATGTTTGCTATGGTCCCGCATGCTCCTCCTCTCTTCCCACTAGATATCTGTTGTTCCGAAACACTCTTACTACCCTATATGAACCTAAGAACTTAGTCGCCAATTTCATGCCCGGAGCCTGCTGCACGCACTTGATTACAACCACATAATTTTCCAAATAAACTCTCGTATCCCTTCGCCGCTTCTTATAACCTTTTTTATTTTCTTTTTGAATCTTTACAATACTTTACAATACTCTGACTTGCTCTTTTGTTTCATTCCACTCTTCTTGAAACGTATCAACCCATTCCTTTTCTAGCATTTCTAGAATCTGCAAATTATCTTCAAAACGCGGATATACACCGAATAACAGATGAAATGGGAGCGTGTTTATACTACGGTGGTGTGTAACATTGAGGCACTGCTGAACTAATTCTAAATACTTAAATCACTCATCCTTCTTTGGTTCGAACAGCTTTGTAGGAATAGGGATCAGCGTACGATTTGCACGTTCTATCCGACCGTTTACGAGCAGTATATCCGTGGTTGTCGCAATATGTTATATGTTTTCTTAAACGCAGTAATCGCTGAATTCTTTTGAGGCAAAAGCGGTACCCCGGTCGGAAATTATAAGCCGTGGATTTCCAAAAATAAATTATTGTTTTTGTAGTCTTATAATTACTTCGGACGTTCCTGTACTTTTAGTAGCGTATAACCAAACGAACTTAGAAAATTAATCCACAACCGCAAATATATGCCTATAACTTTCTTTGTTGTCGGTATGGGTCCCAAATGATCAATGTGACATGTATCATGGAGTGTTTCACCTTTTTCTAACCACACTAAATATCCCTCGTGCTTTGCCTGTTTTTTTCAGCTAAAATGCACGGTACACAATTCTTTATTATCTTTTCTATTCTGGGTCTTATACTTGGAATGCAATAATCTCGACTGAGCATCATCTCAATCTTGGGATGCTATTACTCGTGGAACTACTAAGCGTAACTCGCCTTCGCTTTCCTTGAATAATAATCTCCCATTTATCGCGAAACCGTCCATATCACCGATCTGCAAGTTTAAGCTAGTTTAATTTCCCTATTATATCTCCTCGATATCTCAAAAAAATCACAAAACAGGTCATCTCTAATGCAAAGCAAACTAAGGCATTCATATTTTATCGGTTTTATAGAAGAATACAACAATAAATATAATACCACCTTACTGCTAGTTACTTCTACACAACCAGCATTATTAGGATCCTAAGTTTGTGTGTACACTTTGAGTGTCAAGCACATTTTCCTTAAAATGTCGACTATAGGCTTACTAGGCAGATACCATACTCTCAGTTCACGCTCTTTCTTCAACCGTTGAAGTATTTCTCCTTCCTTAATAGGCCGAACAACACTAATGCCTACTATAACACTGTTATAGGTATGACTACAAAACTAACTCACTAAAATTATGCACTACTTTCACCCCAGAGCTGGTCCCTGATCTTATGCTTTTCCGCTGCCGGGTCAAAAGTTCCTCAATATTCCCAGCTACTAATTTTATTAATGATTCAGAAGCAGTCATTTCGTATCGTCTCCATCAGACAACCCAATAAAGTCACAAATCTCTATTTCCTTATAACTTTCTGGCTGATTTCCCGTCTTGTATCTCAATAAACCTTTCGTTGTTGCTAATTTTTTAATGGTATTCGAGTAACATCCGATATTGCGACTAAAGTATTGTATTACATACGACCAATTTTGTATTTCCTATCGAAGTCGTCAACTCACCTGAGCCATGTTACCCAGTACGTATCCAAACATCGCCATCATCATTTGTCACAATAGCAAATCCCATTTCCCAACATGCTCCCATTATAGCTGCCTTGATGTCCTTGGGGTAAAATTCGGCAAGCTAGCAAGCTTCTAGTAATCTGTCTTCTATTGTGACAGACATATCTCATTCAGTGTAGTCTAAACCAGCCCCGGCTATATTCTCATCAGTCTTTCTGGGTAATAGTTCTCTATAAGACACTCCGAATTGTACAGCAATATCTTCTGATATTTCCCGTTTTTCGCTAGGCGGTCAAGATTCCACAATTTTCTTAATATGATTCCTTGTCTCATTACAGGAGTTTCATTTTTCGTCCCTTTATATACTTTTTCTTATTAGCCCTATTGATAAGATTCCCAAGCAATATATAATGTGACAATCTGCTTTTAGAGTCGGCAAATTGAATAAATCTGTGTTCTTGCTTGTTTTTATCTTCTAACTCATCGATGCTCACAACCCATTGAGAACTGTAGTCTACCACCGTCAGCCTTTTTCTTCTTCTTAGGCTGATTTTTAGGAAGACAGGTAAAATGAGTGTCGCCAGGTCGTCCCTTAATTCAGTAGTCGATGTGACGCAAACATTATTCATACATGTCCTCATTTTTATTTATATACTCTCTGCGGGTGTTACCTTCATCAAGGATGTCAGTAAATCCTTGATAGTTGATTACTATTAAAACTTCGTCTTTGTTTAATAACCTACAATCACCTTTAACATGATCGTCCGTAATCTGAATCAATCAATTGTACGGATTTCATCATTTTCTTAAAGCTAGAAATTTCCATGTAACCTGGATCTACATCCAGTCTTTTCCGAAAGCTGATTTCTTTCCATTTATCAGAATCTTGGGTATAACAAAAAGTTCCATTAGATAGGTTCAAATTCCAAACATTTTGCATGAGATCCCTTATGAGTCCCTTCTCAATGTTTTTTGATTGAGTGACTGATTCTTCTGGTCGCTTGAACAACTATTTTGCTAACAAGGATTTTTCTTAAGATTAGGTTTTTCCCAGCCTAATAAGAATTCATCTCTAGTTTCTCTTGCATCCACGAATTTTGCCCGTCGTCATCTTCTTGATCTCGCGGTAGGTGGGCATCACTCAATTGTTGGAAGGCTGCCTGAATTATCCCTGACGCTGTACTACGATCACAATCAAGAAATTTCAAAAACCTATCATAAAACTCAACCAAGATCTCGCAACTTCTGTTTCAACTCAGCCAGGGTAAACTGCAAGTGTAGTCGCTTCCATTTTGGCACTTCCTTTTCCTTTTTAACTGTCACGCACTGTCACTTGCACTGTCGTCTGACTTCATAATGTTTTCTGTATATACACTGTATCTCCGAATTTGTACTGTTCTCTTGACACAACTCACGCACGAATATTTAACTGTTCCTCACACAAATCTGTTTTCTCAATCCTAGCAGAGCCCCCAAATTGTAGGACAAGAGACTGGGAGGTGCTCCTAGTTCTTGTCTACGACACTGGATTTGTATGAGGGAGACAAGAAATGAAGTGCTCTTGTCTGTTTAAATACATATTATAGACTCTGTGCAAACTATTCGCGGTTCTCTTTACTTTGTATACTCGTTGCGAACTCCGCTCTTTGACTTTGGGCGATGCGAACTGTGTCAACCAAACTGTTAACCCTATTTATGTTTATTAGCGGTGGTTGCTCCGCGTCAATCTGGAAGTCTTTGAAAGTATTGTCACCTAATTGGTGCGGCCGTGCTCTGCCTGGAAATTCCCGACACCTCCGCGGACGCGCACACACACACTCCCTCTTTCTCCCTCATACGCTTAGTCTCTACACTAATGATAGTAAACGGACGTATATTTATATTCTGTAAAGTGGACCAACAAAAAAAATATATACGAAAAACAAAAAAAATATTTAAATAATAATAATAATAACAAGAACAATAGCATCAATGTACTCTGTTTTTAAGTCTAATTAGGATCTAGTAAATTCATATGGAAGCTTTATACGAATTTCCAACTTGTATCGAAAATGTGCCAAATTTAGCATACAAGGAATTGATAAGGCAAACATAACGTAACGAAGTCATGCTTCACTTTAATATCGTCATTACAATCATTATATAATTCAAGTAAGTACACAGGTACATTCCACTGAACTGCAGATAACTAAATTTTCAGTCAAAAGTTATTGTTTCAATGAACAATATAAAATTATTTTATGTAATTTGGTATACATTCACTGAATCAAGATTATATATCCTTAATTTAGTACTAAATTAAAAGTGAAGTATGAAAAGTATTTCTTTATTTCAGATTTAAATCGTTCGGTTTCATTGTTTTATATATTATTCATTAGAATGATTAAGAAGCAAATGTTATTAACATATATTGTAAATGTGCCAATATGATAAAGTATTCTGTATATCCAAAATGTGATATCATTTATGCAATTATCAGACTAAAATTGGACTCAAATTTTAATATTACGTAGATTAATTGTAAACATTGAAAATCCGAATTTTTATAAAATGTATTTAAACATATATGTATTTCGAATGAGCAATAATATGGATAGTACTAACCATTTGGCAATAGATTTGTTAACATTACTAATGTGATAAAGTATTCAAACCATTGGATAAATAAACACATGCATTTAATTAACTTGAAGAAGATAAGTGGTTTAAAAATATATATTGTTCTTACTTTTTAATGAAAGAAATTTGTATTCCAAGTTTGATAGCAATATTTTACATAATATAATATATACTATAATCAAAACGTCATATCATAAAATAACTACACTTACAATTAGTTGTAATTGTAACAAAATACAATTGTAAAACGCAGTACAAGGAGTATGTAAAATTACATTAAATAATTTATTTCAAATTTAATGGCTAAGAGATAACTAGTTGTTGTGTTGCAAACCTGCCATGCCATTGTTCTAGTGATTGTAACTTTCACACGCCGAATTTACTTTGTATGGAATATTTAAGTTACGATAAAATGGACTGTATGTTTAGTGACGACAAAGTACAATTGAGTTTAGTGAAGGTATTTATTTGTTAATGTGTTTGAATTTTTACATTATTGTACGTAATATTCCTACTATAGATTTTGCAGTGGGGTGTTGACCTGCAGTATTTAACAACTTATAATACAAAAAGAAAGGTGCAGAAAAAGAATTTTCAGAGAATGGAAACCACAAAGGGGGCTTTATACGTTACCATACCATGTTGTTGACACCCTTGACGTTGTTTAGGTACGTGTCTTCAAGCTTCCATAGTTGCTTGAGCAAGTCCCCGTCAAATGAGACTGTACACAGAAGCATCGCGTGGATAAATAGCTCCCTTGAAAACACAGGTAGGGGCATGCTACCAAGCAAGGAAAATGGTGAGTTCCACATACCATAGAGCCTCACTCCAGGGATTCCGAAGTACTTATTAAGATTATAATTATACTTACGAATATGTGCTAAATATTTTTACCCTAAAACTAGTATCCCGTTCGTATTCTAAAAATTTATATACATTTCTTAAGATAGCATGCAATAGAAGATTGTTCATTTTGTATTCTGTGTACTTGCCAGATCTGCTTCTGACACCAACTATAAAAGAAGGGAATCTGCAACTGACAGAGCACGGTCTTGAGGTATGGACGCTACATTGATAATCACTTCCGAAGAAGGAGAAGTGATCTTTGGCGCAATATTGTTCATTGGAATAGTATATTGCTTCGCATAAGTGTCTTTGTGTTTCACGACCATCTTTGACCCATCTATCATTTCAGATGGTGCACTCTCTTGTTGGTATTCCGTCGGTGTTTTTGATAGTGAAAAAAATCCTGAAGTCCTACACCCAAAATAGGGTTTGTACCAGAAAAGCACAAAATCTTATCGTTCTTAATTCTTAAAGTAGACAAATTAACCAGACAGTGATGCCACAATGATAGTAATACAGGGAGGGGGAGGGAATGAGGAAATTGGGGCTTTGAAGCATAAGTCAGTCTTTATTAGTCAACATAAACCATTGTTTCAAATATAAGTTGTGGGTATACAAATTAATATTTCCAACTCTCTCTTGTATTAGTGAACAGAAATTAATCGTGTTCAACGTGTCTGCAAGGATAAAAATGTAAAAGGTTCGACTATTAGGAGATAAGTCTTATTGGCTACCAAGGCCAACTGTCAAGGTAATGACCATACGCATTGTGGCATCAACAGATAGATTGACTTCATATCTTTAAGCGTGTCAGCCATGTTGGTGGAGAACCGCACATAATTACCGTTTGTCGTTCTGCTGACGACAATACCCGTTATATCGCTTATATATATTGTCACCCAATTCTTTTCCATCTGGTTCATCGTACGAGATATCCCCTGTATATCTTAATGGGACTGTTAAACCCAAAGGTGTACCCTTTTTGTGCAGAGACAGTGACCTGGTCATTGACCAAGATGACCCTGGTTTGTCGAATGCCCTGGGTTTTCCCCAAAAAACCTTTCTCTTTCCGAATATTGTTGATCAACCCTGTATACTATGTCAACATTGGTAGATTAACAATCATTATTTTTATCATATCGTTTTTGAACTTATTGGAATCAAACTTGGTCCATCATAATTGCAAAATCTCAGAAAACTCACGATAAAAACCTCGGATTTTTTCTGTACCTCTCTTTTTGTATTACAGGTTGTTAATGTCTACAGGTCAATACCACATTGCAAAATCTATAATAAGGATATTGTAAACAACAGAGTAAAAATTCAAACACCTTAGTGACAACACCTTAGCTAAATTCAATTGTATTGCGCCGTTACTAAATATACAGTCTACATTATCGCAATTTAAATATTCCATACGAAATAAATTCGGCGTATGAACATCGCAAACACTAGAACAATCGTGTGACAGATTTGAGACGCAACACTAGTTATATATTAAAATTTGTTTGAAAAGCAATAAAAACATCTACTTGTCTTCTTTACATTTATTTATTAATGTAACATACAAGCAACAGCTGTCTGTATTCATTGGAATTTTTAATGCACCCAAATAATAATAGTGAGGTATAAAATTTAGTGTGGCACTGGAGCAATCAATTGTTATGTCATTTGTCATTTTTATGTCTTGTTGTTTATTTTACAGAAACAATTAGTCATATCTTCATAACCTTGATATAAACTATAATGCGTACGTACATTTATCGCTTTAATTGTCCTTTTCAATTGAAGACGATTATAATAAAAAAATTACTGGTTTGTAACATAAGTGTTCATAATTCAAATATGTGTTTTGTTTAATAATTCACCTCAAAACATACCTTTCCCAAATTAATCCGTCAAATACTACAATACTTCCTATGAAATAATAACGAAAAATTTGATAATAAAAAATTTCAATTTTAGGACTGTGTATATTGAAAACAAATTTACATTTTGCCTTAATAAACAATTTCATGATACGAGGAAATTTTCGATTTAAATGATATATAAAATTGAAGATGTATAACTAGAACGGAAATTATTTATTTAAAGAAAGTAAAAATGTCACTATTTCATGGACGAAAATATAAACGATGGAGTGATTCTAATTTACAAAAATCTTGTTGCTCCTACTGCATACCAGTGTCAGAAGAGGAACTACCATGTCTTTGCCAATCACAATTGTCATCACCTTTATTTTCAACAGCACATTGTATACCTTTTACAGAAACTTCGTCAAATTATTGTTTATGTGGTAAACAGTATGAAAGAAGAAAGAAATCCTTGAATTCTTATGAATTACAAAACATTGAGGCATTATTTTAATATATATACACTTTTAATAAAATAAAAACGAAAGCTACTATAATTATAGTAGCTTTAGTATAGAATATTAATATTAGTATCCATTACAGAAATTAAGGGATTTAAAATGTCAAGAACCCAAAAGAATACGAGAAACCTTAGACTTGCATTTAACAGGAACTCAAGTAGAAGAAGCTTTAGCAGAAGATACACAAACAGCTTTAATACAACATTTAGATTTAAGTATTACTGCTCTTGAAGCTCTTGCTCAGTATGGACAATCTTTGCAAGTATCTCAATTAGCTGCATGTAGAGTACTTAATAGTAGTCATCTACTCGTACTTCCTGAGCCTTACTCTATAAACTCCAAACCTGTTTCTATGCATTTAACAATGCATCTTGAACAGGTATATTGATTACTTCAGTTATCATGTTATCATGTACACAAAATAGATGATTAACCATTTGAACTATAATTTACACATGATTAATTCACTAACTAATCTGAAAGTACTACTTTCTCACTATTTATTAACTATTAATATATGATATACAATAGCTAGAAGCACAAAAAGAAAACAAATTCGTTATTTTACAAGATTTATTGGAACATTGTTCGAAGCATATAGAACTTCCAAAACATTTTAATGAATTAATGAATAGTCATTGCATAAGGAAAAGGGACTTCCATACAGCAGCAAAAAACTTCAAAAACTTCCTGAGTAATTTCACATTATCTGTATCGCAAATGGAGAAATTGCATCAACAGTATAATGCTATTTTGAATGGTTATCAACAAAGTAGATGTATGTTAGATTTGGAACTACCAAAAGTGATAAACATGTATGACATAAACTAGAGTAACACGATTTGTTCACAAATGTTAATAACAATTTGCATATACTATAAAGAATGAATCCAAATATTACAGACGATTAGTGGCGCTTCGTGAGGGTTTTGAAAAAATTAAAAAGTTTTTTAATGATACAGATGATGGTAATGAAATTTTAAGATTATTTAAATTAATTGGCGAAAAACTTGGTAAAAAGGATTTAAACTCAGGTAATATGTATATGATAAAAGTATAATATAGTGTTTGCATTTATCATAATTTTATTTTCATATTCGATAGCTACAGTTTCTTACATTGAGAGTTCATCACAACCCGAACTATGCCAAAAGTGTAAAATAAATCGTGTTGATAATAAATAGGCAAGCAAATGGATTACATTGGTGCTATAGGTGCTGCACTTGGTTCAATCTAAGAAACGCAGTGTATACAAATTATAGACTTCATGAAACCTTATATTATGATACTAATCCTGTTATTAAATGATGCCAAGGTTTGACCATGCCATTGAAATCTAAATCGTAGAAATACATTTCAAATGAGATCATTGTTCTACATTGTATGTATATCAATTTATTTGTATTTGCTAACTATTTCATACATTTAAAACTATTATCTTTATTTAGTATATGAAAAGTTATATAATCAGGTTTAACTCAACTATTGATATTTAACTAATATATTGATTATTATTATCTTGATAAAATAAAGAAAATGCAATTATTTTTAACTCACATTTTATATAATAACAAAATTGTTAAACGATAATTTCTTAACATTTTTAAATTGTGGAATTTTAATTAAATTCTATGACCTGTAAAAATATTAATATTTACACACTGGAACATATCGTTTAATAATTAACAGCTAAATAAATATAATTCGCGTACAAACATAGCTTCAGTTTGCTCTTTTTATGCGTATTAATTGTAAATGAACTTAAAAATCGCCGATTCATCGTAAGATAAGTAAGGAGAACGAAATTATATAATTTAGTTATGCGGTAACTGAGTACAGCAGAATATAATACATTAATTTTTTTAATAGTTATAGAATAAAATTGTCCATAAAACATTTTCTAAAATATTTGAAGCTTGCATTTTAAAGCTGACCTATCTTGCGCGCCATCTAACAGTAAATACATCACTTTGAGATTATTTGAACAAAAAGTAAAAGTAATTATTAAAAGATTCAAATTTTAATTGAATCTAAATTAATTTTCCTAGAAATGAATATTATTACTTCTCAATTTAAATGTAACAGTAATGTATTATAATCTCATCATAGATCGAAATTATTACAACATTTAAAAAGTATATAAACGTATATAATATAAAAATTAACTTGCCTACGTACTATGTTTGTATTTGTTTTACAATTTAAACTATTATATAACACTAAAAACTAGAGTTTAAATAAACTTATACAACTAAAAAATGTATCATTTATTATACACCAATACCAAGAAGTTTAATAGATTCGAATTAGAAATATGTTATTAATTGAATCTGTAGATTATTTCGAATAATATATGATTTCTACACAAAAAAGGAAAAATTGCTTATATTACACATGTACCATATTTTACATACAAACAAAGTATACATTCATTTATAAGCTAATCATCATTTCTAAAGTGTAATTATAGTACACACATTCATATTCATATAAACTATGATACTAACTACAATACAAAATTAATTTTCTATAAAAATAAATTTATACCTTAAAGTATGAAATTATCGGTGGCAACTTTTAAATTCCGGAAATGAAACTAAACTTGATAAAAATGGCGCGACTATCGAGCAAACGTTAATCTATAATCGATTCCATAATAATTTCAGCAGTATATTTTCAGTAGTTAGCGATTGACACGTATCGTTTGGTGTACAAAGTGCATTCACACGAGATATTTCGACGGTCTTTAAAGAAGTACCTTCTAATGACAGAGGGGAATCGATGGAAAATCGCGACGTTTTTATCAAACGTACCTATGAGACGAAAGAAACCGATGTGAAAAAACAAAAGGGTAAGAATAGAGGTGAGTTACAAGCAAGGAAAAAGAAATACAGACAGTCAGGGTGATCGGGGGTGACCCGGTAATAGAGAAGGAAAGGAAGACGGTGCAATAGAGAAGGAAGAAGATAGAAACAGCGTAGGAGAGTGCGCGCGTGATCTTTCGGAGCGAGCAGCGGCGGTAGCCGTGTCGCTGCGAACCGTCAGAATCGGTCGGTTGTACAGAGACGAGTATAACCTATATCCGAAACGCTGCAGCGCTGTTACATTCTCCGTGCCTCCTCCCCGGCGGGTGGCGGCCGCACCTCCTCCTTCTGGCCGATTTTAATCTCGTTAGCGGACACGTGCGCGCCCCCGCGCCTATAGACCACTATACGACGACCTACCGTGTCGGGGCTTCACCAATCTGGTTTGGTCTAACAGGATTCTCGAGCGACCGAGGGTTGATAAAAGGCTGCGTACCGAGCGGGCGCGGCGCGAATCGTAGGAGGAGTTGCACCGCTCGAGGTGTGGGCGCTCGTGCAGCATCGGCAATAACAGCAGACGACCTCGTCATAGTCTTCTATTCTGTCGTCCCCAGTTCGTTGTTTCCGTCTACGTTGGCCCTCGTAATCGTGTTCGTCGTTTGGCATACGTTCCGCGTATAGGTTGCGTGTGTGCGCACACGGTGCATATTCAGTGTGAATCTATCTCGTCGCGTGTGCGGTACAGAAAGAGTACCCTAGAGAGAGAAAGAGAGAGGACGAAAAAGAGACAGAGAGAGAAAGTGAGAGAGAAAGAGGAAAAGAAAGAGAGCGTGAATCGAAGAAAGAGGGAGACAGGGTAGGAGAACGAAACAGAGAGGGGGTGAGAGAAAGAGTACAAGGGAGAGACAGAGAGCGGTCGAGAGAGAAGGAGATAGAGCGCCGGTGGGTTACCACACCCAACCGTGCCGGGGACCGAGTGAACGAGTGAACGAGCCGTACAAGAGCTCTCTCGCGAGTAGTACGCGGGTACAGCGGGGGACCTAGGGACCGACGGTCGAGGTTCGACGGAGTACAGTTGGGACTCTCCAGATCTCGATCCAACGGACCTCCTTGCGAAATTCGTTTCTTACCGGAATCGTTGAAATCGCGCCTCGAGCAAAAGGTAAACGTGTTCGCGCGTGTCTCCCCCGCTTCCTCGACGTCTCTCGCGAGTGCGTTTCACGTTTCATCGCAGAACGTGCGTGCGTGAATAAAGAAGGAAAGGAGAAAAGAGGGAAGAAGAAAAAGAGGAAGAAAGAGAAGGGCAAAGGTAGAGGGAATCGAGGAAGAAAGTTGGAAAAGAAAAAAAGAAGAGACTAGAGGGCAGATACAAGCTACCGGCCAAGGTTCGTGCGTGTGCGTACATGTGTTGATGTGTCGCTGGCGTCGTTGAGCTCTGCCAGGAGTGCTCCGTCGCCGTCGCCGCGTGTGCCGACGTCGTTCAGAATACGGGGATTCCGGAGACGCATCCGCCGTCAAGTCTACGTTTACGTTTAAGTCGTTGTTCTCGTACACGTTGCCATCGCCGTCGTCGTCATCGTCGTCATCGTCGTCGTCGTAGACAAGTGGTGGTGAATTGTGCTAGTGGCGGTAGTAGTGGTAGTGCGGACGATCCAGAAGAGTTTCATCGGCTTAGCCAGGACGAGAGGGAAGGAAGAAGAGAAGGAACCCACGAGGACGGCGACGAGACGTCGTCGCTCGTTCGCGGTGGCAAGGTAATATCGGCCCGACGACGATACCGTACCGTCGAGCCCGCTGCTGTCCACGACGAACGT
Source organism: Eucera pruinosa (assembly GCA_028830335.1). Classification (NCBI taxonomy): domain Eukaryota; kingdom Metazoa; phylum Arthropoda; class Insecta; order Hymenoptera; family Apidae; genus Eucera; species Eucera pruinosa. Next base: position 3,915,068 of record JAMYCR010000002.1, on the reverse strand, counting down.
CGCCGCTCGGCAATCGCTCGCCACCACCGCAAATCGCTCGTTCCCTCTCTCCCTTCCTCCCTCCCTCTCCTCCCTCCTCCTCCTTTTCCTCCTCCTCTTCCTCCTCATTTTTCTCCTCTCTTCCTCCTCCGTCCGTCGAGGATCCTGCCGTCCTAAGCTATGGCGTGCTGCCTGTCGGAAGAGGCGAGGGAGCAGAAACGAATCAATCAGGAGATTGAGCGGCAACTCCGAAAGGACAAACGAGATGCCAGGCGGGAACTTAAGCTGCTACTTTTAGGTGAGTTTAATCATTGAACTATATGGAGAACCAATGTCAAAACACTACAGTCATTTTTGCCTTTACCAATCGCCAATTACTATATCTTTGTTGTTTTGTGGCTCCGGGGTTTGATGTTCGGTGTTAAATGCTCAGTGTGTTCTCTTTCCCATAGTAACTACGCCATGCGGTGCAGTACTGTTCCGTTCCGATTTGTACTCTCTGTCTCATTTAGATCCGTAGCTGCCGTACCGTCGCAATCAATTTATCGGGTGTGCCGCCTTTTTCTTTTCATCGTTGATACGTTCGCGTTTCACCGCTTCATTCACATTTCTCTTGCAAATGTCGTGCCTTTCTGCTGGATCTCCGTCTCTGCGTTAAGACCAACCACCGATCGCGGAGCACGAGTGTAGTTGACCCAGTCTAGCCGGCGTGCGCTTGACAGCTCTCGACCATAGGTTGCAACACGATACTCTCGGGCTTTTCTGTCGGTCAGTTATATATTGTACGCGCATTTCTCTGTGTGTTTCCCGAAATCTTATGACCCTTGCATTTCATTTCTTTTGATGCATTAATACGACATTGCCGATTATGAAATGGAAAATTGTTCTCTCCTCACTTCCGAAGTTTTGTCGCGGTTTCTCTAGGTTATCTCACGTTGCTTAACGTTGCTGCCATTGTATGCGTAAGTACTTGCTCACGATCACGCAGAGATTTCTTGAGCTCAGCGGCATGTAAAGAGACGTGAACGTTTTTAGAAAATTGCCAAGATATTAAAAGCCACTTTATTATTATCGCTGCTTTGTGGGCTGCCGATTGAGCAAATCGATTTTCTCGTACAAGAAGTTATCGTGGATATGATTTTTATAACGTTCTCGTTTCACTCGACGCCGCGGCCGTGTAAATTTATAGTAGAATTGTTAGATTAACGGGAAAGGAATGTCGTAAGAACATTTTCTTCGATAACAAAAATTAAGTCGTTACCATGTGTTGCAATTAATCCACGCTATCAATAAACGAGTATTTTACAATGTACAGGGAAACCGATTCTAAAATTAGTACAGTTATTGAGAGGTTTGTGGTGTTCTTCCTTATATGCTTTCCTATATCCTATCTATTTATGCATTTGTGTAGATTTCTAGTTGTACGATAATTTCAGATTTACCTAATTTAATGGAATAACTGAGATTTTATAACTTACACGTATATATTCTATTCTTGAATTTCTTCGTTACAATAAAAAAACACTTCCAATGTATGACGTTCATTGTCTATATGAGGAGTATTAAAAATAGTAAAATTATTAAAATAGTAAGTTGATTATCCAGAGTAAATTTCCAGGAATAACAAAAAACAACCAACATCTATAATGTTATTGAAATTAGATTCAAGCAGACTTGCACGTGGAGCTCTTGTTGCTAAATTGTTATCTATATTTCACATCTTTTGTTAGTAACATATGATTCACTTGCAATAATTAATTTGCATTTGATTAGACATGCTTTGAAATAATGAATGAATTAGTGTTTATATTATGAACCAATACGCATTTCGTATATTTCCTTTCTGCATTTTACAAAACAAAGAGAAAATATACTAAAAGGCATCTGTAATACTTCTTACATGTTGATTTCTATTTATTTTTTAATGTGTTATTTAACATTATTATAATATTTTCATTGTATTTGAGATTGGTTTATTATTGGAGTATTTTATTAAAAATTATTGGGTTGCTACAAGCATTTTTGCAAATTTTTAAGCATAATTACGTGGATTTAAAAATAGTTCGCTATACGACAGAATACTATAAAATGGGTAGTTATATATTTTTTAATCTTAATATAGCATAAATTTAATAAAAATTGAAATTGAAATTCAATATATGGATTCAATATTTTATCATATGTTGCAATGTACAATGATTGAAAAAAGTACTCATACACTGCGAACTCTTGAAGTTCATTCGAAATATCTTTTCTAATGCAACTAACAAACCTATTTATGCCATAATAATGTGTAAGAATCTAACCCTCAATCTGAATGTATCCATATATGAATCACCTGATTTTCAAGTTCCGTAGAAAAAAATGTTTTCAATAGATATCTGAAGCTTGCGGTGTATAAATACTTTTTTTCCATTACTGTATATTAATCACAGTTATCTCTTGAAACACGTGGTTTTAGATGTACGCGTCCCTTTTGTAGTCTTTAAAGTCGCCGCGCTACGTTGAAGAATTACAAAAATTATAATACACTTTCTTAAAATGTAAACAATATATGCATACGATATATAATAAATACACTGTAGATTTTTATGCATTTATAGAAAATTTAGGTGTTCTAAAAAATGGAGGATGTACGTAATATGCAAAAATATATAAAATATCCAAAGTGGAAGTGTATTTTATAATATTTAACCCTTTGCGGTTGTATGTCGGTTCTCAGCCACCAAATCAATAAAACAAAATCATATTACTGTGTCACATATACATAAAGATAAAAATTGTTATGAAAAGTATAATCAATTTTGTTAATCTTGTAATATCTGCTGACCCTGAAAAAGAGACGTATAATGCTTGATATTGTATTTGCATATAAAGTCCTACATGTTATTATTATATGTCCTGAAATCTTGGCTCTATTTCACATAAACTTCTCACCGGCGTCCACTAGAAATAACATCCTTAGACAGGAATTTCACCGCACGCAATATCGCAAATTTAATTATATAAATCGCGTGATTATTAATGTTAACCCACATTGTGGAGTATTAGATATGTTTTCATTGTTCAGTCGTCTTAAGCGTCAATTGATTCGCCAATTGTCTGCCAACGACTAAATACTATTGTACACCAAAGAGTTCTCTTTTTTATCCCGTTTATTAAATAAATAAATAAATTATTTTATTAGTGTTCGCCGAATGAAAATTATAATGCCTATGCATATAAGTAAAAAATTCTATTTATCCTTAATTTAGATATTTATTACCTCTTCGATTGCTATGAAATTAAGCTATATATTGTAAAATTCAATATTTTGAAGAACTTTTTCTGATATGTATAATTAGCGTTAAGTAATAGCGGAGTTCCGAGAGTTTTCGAATAACACTTATATTTTCTTGTAATTAAGATACCTAATTATTTTATAAATGGGAGTGGTATTCTATAACAAAAGTCATTCAACTGGAATAGTGAAATGTATGCGCAAGTCACAAATTCTTAAATTTAATTTTCTTGAAAACAAAACTTTAAAAGAAGAAGATTTATGATTAGAAGATTGTGAATTTGAGTTTTGTTATAGATATATTTGTCTGTTGATTACACCAAATCTTACATAAATAATTTTACTTTTTTAATAAACTTTCAAAATATTAAAATAAAAGACAATATTACATTGCTAATTCGTTTTAAATGTTAGAGTAGTATTACCACTAGAACTTTATCCTTCTACTAAATACTTCTATGCATTTGTTTGTATTTAAATGATATTTCTATTATGCTTTTCAAACACTTAGTGCTCAATCAAATTAAATACTAAATGGTCTGATTCTTCTTAAATTTTGGAATTTTAAAAAGTACTGCTGATATCCCTTCTATTGTAATTTCTAAATTATAATACATATATTCACCACAAACTTGTTCAAATAAAAGATATTACCCTGTTTACATTTCATGTTCGATACAGATTTTTTTTAAAGGTATATTCGAAAACTTGTATATGTAGTGTGTATAGTCCATGCTTTTAATTTTGTATATTTTGACCAAGTTCTACATTTCATTTCCATAATACCAAATATTTATAGTTACATAAACGTAGGGGTAGCGGGCATATATTAGACATATTTATAATTGTCACTATGATGTAGATATTGCTATTGTTTGCTTATTTTGTATGTATCATTACGCTAAATTAATTAATATTATTATGTTTTTTGTTTAAAATAGTAACATGGATAGCAAGTTTTAATTTTGATATGTATAGTATTTTTGTTTACTCGTTGTTATGATTTAGACACGATATTATGAAAGAATTTCATTGGAAGTTATTTAAAGCATTATCTAAAGTGTTTAGAATAAAGTAATATTATACAAAAAATAAAATTATTTTTGAGGAATGACCTGAGGTAGAAAGAAGTACATTGGAGTATTCTGTAGTGTATTGAAATAACATGATATAAAATCAGCATAATTGTGACGATACATTTAAAAAGATAGAGGCGATGAACATTTCTAACCGTTCTGTTGTGTATATAAAAGGTTTTGCCTATTCTATAACAATTAAGATTGTGTATCATTTAGCTAATTTTGACAAGCTCTAAGTCTAACAAAGAATTCATTTAGAAGTTATAAAATATGCATAAACCTAGATAAAGCATTGAAATTTGAGTGTGGTAGACAGTGGAATACAGTATAAGAGTTAAAATAAATTTAAAAAACAAAGTTGGTTAATGAACAAAGTTAGTGAAGTTTATTTTGTATTGCTAGCATACATTATTCCGTATGTCCAAATTGTTCCGTGCTATGTGCAATGTAACCTATGGAGATAATTTTAACAACATGCACCACTTAGCATCTTTTGTCTGGAGCTAGTATGACAGAATGTAAGAAAAGTTTTTCAAACTTAAATAAATTGCGTTTATTCTAAACAATTGTTCGGTGCCCAATTCATTGGAATAAGGCATTTATTAAGCCTACAAAATTCGTTTAATTAAAAATTGTCCACACTATTTTCAGTTTTTCTTGCTATTAAACGTTATCATAAATTTCATACATTTTCCGTAATTAATTAGTATCTAAATATTAAAATAAGTACAGTAATATACACTTTTTGAAATCGCTGCATGTATTCAGTAAATAGGATATTGATGTTCATTTAATATAAAAAACAGCATTATTTTTCAAATGTCCTAATACAATTAACAGCAGGAATTCTATAAGGAAAACGAAAGTGTAGAATAAAATTTTATTAATATATTTTTTCACGTTTAATAATTCTTTTCTTGATTATACCATTAACAATGTAACATCATACTTAATAGTAGGTAGATCACAAATTATATATATAGATAAGATAAAAAACCTTCTGGACGTGTAATTTAAATGTATCAAAAAGTATATGTACCCCAAAAAAACGCGACTCAACAACTTTGTTTCAAGTTTCGTTGAACATTTTAATCTTCAATATAAGTGCATAATATAAAACACAATTAGATGGGACGTCTCCTAGATCTTGTCACAATGGTTTCAGACGTCGTTTAATTATTTCGAATATTCATAGTACGTTGTCGTGTACAATCACGGTATTAAATAATGATCGACGAAATATCATCGGCCGCGGTAAGATTAGCCGCGCGCGTCCAAACTTTTCTCTCTTCGAGTGTTTAATATAACGCGTAATAGAATCGGTAATGCGATCTCTGCCTCGACCGGTTTCAACTCTCTTTGTTGTGATGTATTTTGTTTGTAGAAACTCACCTTGCTTACGACCTGAGAAGCCGCTTACTCGTTGCCGTGCATTGTCTCTCCAAGACTTTCATGCCTTTGTGACTTTATGATTCACGCCAAGCTAGTATGCATATTTACCTAGCTATTCCACAAAATGAAACTCGAGCTAAACGTGCTCGAAGCGGTTTTTTATCAGGTGTCAACGCGCACAAACGGCCCGGGAATTCTACTGCTCTTTCATGCGAATCTCGCCTTAAAGCCTAATAATCTCTCCTCTCGATTCTAAAAACCACGGTCGCTTTCATGTATACTACATACTGGATTATTTTGTTGTAACCGAATCATCGTCCATTTCACCGGTATTAACATTAGAATAATTCAGACCGTAACAGTAGCTCTACTAGACTCGTGAAGAAAATTTGTATTCATAATTGCATGTTTTCTGCAAACTGTATTAATTATACTGATGCACTTCTAGATATAATTGATGAAAATTATGTAGGGAGCTTGTAAATTAAATCTTCACCTAGTGGACACTTATTAATGGAACCGTAACCAGGACCACATGCACGTAAGCATCCACGCCCCCCTAAAGAAACCTTAAAATAGAAAAGTTTTGTCTCTCAGACTGTATATTCTGCAAAGGAAAAACTAATTCTCAATTAACGTTGTATATGATCCTGACGTGGTTCTAGTTATTTTATAGTTGTTTTGTTTATCACCTTTTATATTCTTTTCAATTTCTTTATATCATTCGTACCTTGACTTCTTAAAATTTCTACGAAGTTGCTATATAGGATGTGGTGGGATAAGCGGTACAATTGGGTATAAAATGATTTTAGATATAATAATAAACTAAAAATATAGAATAACATTTTCTGTTTAATTCAATATTCTCAAAAACTTGTTTTCTTATATAAAAAAATTTCTTATAACTTGGTTTCTTATATAAAGAAATTTTATACTTTATTTTCGGTTTATTATTACATGTAGCATTATTTTTTCCACCTGTTCAGCCATACTTTGTGTAAGTTCCAACAACTGTGCTTTTTGCATTGATAGTTTCACATATACTGATATTTTTGTCGCTTCTATACACTCAGTTATACTATAGTCAAGCTGGTCGAGGGCGTGCATGTTCTTTGTCACGACATTGCTCATTCGTAAGAGATTTGGTGTGAGCGATGTCACGATTGCCTCATCGTAGAATAGCTCTTGCTTGTCTCTGTGTGTGTAATCATGGTTTTATCTAATTCCACGTTTCTCCGAGATAATGACCTAGAAAATGGCTGTCTGGAGCCTACCGTGCGTACACCAATGATGTTCACGGTCAGATATCGAGACCGGATTCTCGTGCAACTCCTGCTTCCGTATCACTCAACATGACTATTTCATTTATGTTTACTTTCGGATCTGCGTTTCACTTATTTGCAATTCTGTGGAGTCTCTAGGTACCGCGTTTTGCTCTCGGCTTGTGCTATTACACGTTCATGAGCAAATATTATAGAGAGATTTTGTTAAGCGTTACGGTACCTTCTCTGTAACTGTACCCCCTTAAACGACTTTTCTAAAAGACTGGCCCGCGAGCGTCTGACATCTGGAAATCCACAGCCGGACAACACATGATGGCCAGTCAGCAAAACAATCATCAGCAACGTCAAGGGGGGTCTTGTCTATGAAATTTTCAATAACACAGACAACGGCAATAAAATTCCTTCCAGCTCCATACACCTTGTTAGCGCACACCTCCACAATTTCACCAACCAATAGTATTACAAAAACCATCTCCACCCTGTCAATAGTTTTAACCAATCAGAACATGTAAGATTCGTACTGGGAAGTCAGGACACCACATTTGTTTCAAGCGAAGATTGGTCAAAGTACTCTTTAACAAGACGAAAAGTTCCCATCTGGTTAGTCCCGATTATAATACACTTTGGCAGGATGATAGTTTACAGATCTGTGATTATGTATAGTGCCAAACATAAGTATTGGCTTACTTGACCGAAATGCTATCAACTTTTTAACTGTTGTAAGTTCGTAAAAAGTAGCCATACTATATAACCATCATGGGGTTGTTTTGAAGGCTAACCCCCTTATTTTTACGTCCATAAGTTGAATTTCCTCGAAAATTCTTTTCTACTAGAATGCGATTAAGAAAACGAACATGGTTTTCTAAAAAAAAAATTTGAAAAAATTCAAACTGGTCTGAAATATATTAAACAAATTTTTACATAACTAGGATTTCTATGAATTTGAAGACTGAAACTTTTTCTATACAATGATCCCTTCAAAAGTTGGTATACGAATTTCTTTGCTGTTATTCTGCTTTGAATGATGTACATTCTTACATTCAAAACCGTGACGGTTATATCGACAAAAGTAAAGTAAAATTAATTAAAGTTTCATGATAAATTTGTGTCCCTTTTTCAAAATTTTGCCTTTTAGTGTAGATACCGTAGATACAAAAGTATTTTCGAGCAAATTTAACTAAAGGACAGGAAAGTAGAAGATTCATCCTTTAAAATAATCCCATGATAGTTATCGTACGTCAATAGTTACGAAGTTACAGCAGTTCAAAAATTGATAGCGTTACGGTCAAGTGGGCCAACACTTATGTTCAACACTGTATGTAAAATATAGGTATAGTTACTCGGTAATCTTTAAAGTATCAAAAAAGTTATACAGTTGTTCTGCGAATAACGCGGATTTGGTTTTACGCGGTTTTCTCGCGACCTTTGAAGTCGCTGCGCTTTCGTAGCAGTTTTTCCTCCTCAGCTTACTCAACAAGAAAAGAACGAAGATGAAAACTTTTGTAATGATCCATTTTCCATTATGAGTGCAATTAATATTTCTAGTTGTCACTCGAACAACGCGAGGGATGTGTACCTCAACTAGGCGCGTAGTTGAAAATCCGTGTAAAATTTTTCACACGCACGCGCGCGCACACACACACGACTAACTACAATGTGTAGGTAATCTACTTTAGACTTATATTTTCTAATACATACTATGTACTTATATTTGCTATTATGTATTTTTACAATAAAATTAATTAGGAAATGAAAGAGATTAAGAAAAACATAAGGAAAAGAAAAAAATATGTACCTATATTTTTACATGCTAATTATCATATGTATGTATATATATATATATATTATACATGCACATATTAATTGCACTCTTTATTACATAATGGGAAATGGATCATTACAAAAGTTCTGATTTTCGTCATTTTCTTATTGGGTAAACTTAGGAGGAAAAAAGTAACCGCTACAAAAACGTGGCGACTTGAGAAAGGTACATAAAACTAAATTCGCACTGTTCGAGGGACAATTGTATATGCGGGGTTCATCAAAACAATATTATCACAGTAAAATAATTACCCTATAGTTAAAGTAATAAATGGTAAAAATATTATCAACATCATGCTAAAATTTTCTACACACCATTGTCATAATAAAGTTATAAATCAAAAAAGAATTCGATAAATATAAGATTTTTCAGTTATTAGTAAAAGAAAACAGTAAATGAATATGTATGGCATTCAATAATGATATAACACTTTTGTCTATGTTTATCATATTATTATACCAATTTGGCATTTCAGTGTGATGTTTTTTAAATTATAATAATCTTAATTCTTTTTGCAGGAAATCAATTCTTGAATTACACGATTCTTATAACAATAGACAGATAGGTCATTTTAATCGCTAAAATTTTTAGAAAATCGAGTGTGTACACGTAATATTTTGTAAATCTCATAAGGAATCCGTATATTTTTATCTCGCAAAAGCATATTATAGACGGAGTCAACCAATGAGTGTGTTTCCCATATGAGTGCCAAAAAACGCTTTGAAAGCGTCGCGGAACAACGCAAAGATGAATTAGGGTTCGTGGATTCGGTGTCGTAATCAGACGTTAATTTAATTGTTGTCAGTCCTGTAACGAGCAAACGATAGAGCTTTGGTGAAATACGAGAGATTCATCGATTAGCTTAGCTCTAGTTACCGTTATCCACGCTTGCTTGTGACACACGTAGCGACATTTTCCCGTGCCGATGAACCCCAAAATCGGCGAAACGTTGCAACAAACTCGTCGTGTCAATAGAATAAAAATGCTGGCCCCCTGATTCAGTTTCAGTAATCGATCCTGGCTCAAATTCATGGTTACTGCGCGATTCTATACACGCTTATAACTTGCATTTTTGCACGATAAACTAGTCGATCGTATATTGGATTACTTTATTATACTCTTATGCAGTCGTTAAATAATTCTTAATGGCTTACTAATGACATGTTCATTTTTGCTCGCAGCAATCGTTGGTTGCCTAAGAAAACGTTTCGTAATTTCGACAATGGGGGAACCACGATTAAAAATATATTTTTCCTGAATGCAATTAACATGAATAAAGTAAAATTTGGTTAGGAATGTCAGTAAAATTCGTGGATCTATTGAGAAATTACTATTTATTGGAAACTTCGTTTGATAAAGTGGCTACGAAGGCCAAATTGAAGGAATGTGTCTCTTAAAGGATAGGGTGGCAACTATTACTGACTGTAATAACTATATTAAAGAGAATTAATGTAATAAAGAAATTTTTAAACTTGTTATCAATGGAGTTACAGGAAACTGGGTAGAAGTACATAGATCATTACAAAAGTTTTCATTTTTGTCCTTTTCTTGTTGAGTAAGCTTAGGAGGAAGAAAGAAACCGCTGCGAAAGCGTGGCGATTTCGAAGGTCGTGAGAAATCCGCGTAAAATCAAATCTGCGTTATTCAAAGGACAACTATACATGGTTATCTGAATAGGTAAAAAAACTTAGTAAATGACCACAATTTGTAATATCGATGAAAATTTAATAATTTAAATTTTTATTGTAAAATAGGGTTAATTATATGTAATATATAAAATATAATTAACCCTTTGTTATTAAAACCACGTGTGATAAATTAAATACAATAAAGACATACTTTTGTGGTAAATCAAAATTTTTACACTAATTATATTTAAAGTTTATAATATTGAGGATTATTAACCATAAATTACATACGATATATTCAGTATCTAATATTTAGCACATTGTTAAGGCATTGAATAGGTATCACTACTATATATGGTCACTGAAAAAATTACATGTTAATTTATTAGATTAAATGGTCGGTTATTTAATACTATTTTATTTACAGTTCTAGAATTTATATTATAACAAGGAACCGTATGAGGTTATGAAATACTCTAATGCTTCCAAATTTTTGATCGGAAGTGTACATTTTTTTAGTTTGTTATTAGAATACCATAGAGAACATCAGTAGTAGTATGGTGCTAATGGAGAATATTAAATCATTAAAGAATGATTTGCTTAATGGATTTTATTTAATTCATTAAAAGCTTTAATGTGCTATATAAATGAAATATGTAGCAAAGATGTTACTTTATAATTGCTGGATTCTCCATAAATTCAGTACATTAGTTCACTATTGTAATCATTCGAAGATACGTTCTTTTTTTAACTAGGTCAATTCTGATAGTGTTTTCTAGTTTAATTTTACTTTTAAAAAGGTAAATAATCTAAGCAATAATTTCTAAGTTAGAAGTGAACCAACGTTTTCTTTTTAAAAATGTAATATCTGTTGAAAATGCATCTTTCAATAGTGGTTATATAAATGTGTATTTAGTAGTCGTTATATAACACACATATTTTACTTTTTGATACTTATCCTTTAAGATAAAACATCTTTTAATTTCTGATGCAGAAAAATGTTTCAGATTTAATAACGTATTTGATTTTCTTTGAAATATTTCAAGAGTCCAGATATTATTGCTTTAAAGTTGAAGATCACTTCTATTATTTACAATTTATAATGAAGATGATGCAGTTTGACTTTCTTTATGTTTAATAAGTTCATTTAATGATCTTTTCATTATGTAGTTGTCTTTCTTTTAGTTTTGTACAATTACAACACTATTTCTTAATCAATTGCATGCCACAGTTCGACCATGAAGAAATACAAACTAATTTCTAAAACACAATTCTGAGAATTATTAATAAATCATCGTTGAAATATTCAATAAGGAAAGTTGCGAAAAAGATGTAAAATAAACTAATCATTGGAATTTTATTTTTTCTGTAATTATAAACATCAATTTGAAATATGTTAAAATTTAAAGATTTGTTCGCATTTCTTCCACTAAGAATTCAAGATCACTTTATGACAGTTGGCAGAACTTTAGGTAGTATGTAATGTAAATTCCAGTCAAAATAGCATGTGGAATACAGTTCTAGCATTCAATTTCACTTGTTTCATTTATCGAGTAGAAATTGGATATTGATGCCCTCCAATAATGTCAGTCCTGAACTTTACAATCACAATATAAATGGAAAATAACAATTTTTCAAGAATACGTACGCATAAAAGGATTAACAATAAATTTGAAAATGCTCGAATGTTTAACATACCATGCAACGTGTGAAATTATTTGTTTAGATAAAAAATACATTTAAGTATTCTATAAAGAAAAGAGATACGCTGAACAGATTTGACGAAAATTAGCGTGAAACAGTAAACAGTTTCCGTAAACAAAGCATATTACTTACTAGATCGGAATGTCGGTTGGTTTTTCTTGCGATCGTTTGTATTTCTAGTCTCGGGGTTTGGAGTAAGTGCAGAAATAAGTTTCAGGCATTAACTCGGACTCTGTTCTTCCGGCCACGAGGACGTGAGTAGCATAGCGAGCGTGGAATAATTTTCTCGGTCACATTCTCTCATAACTCTATTCATTGTACACCGATTAAGTTCTTAACCTTCGACGGACCGGTATTACCATAATAGTGTCACCATACGAGGATTCCTAGCGTGTGCATATTACACACTGGATGCCGATCCGAGAGCCACGAACTTGCCAAATTGCTGTCGATTTTCCGCATACACACACGTAGCGTTATATTGTGTTTCTCTAAAAATGGTTCCGTTTATATTAAATACATTAATTTCGGAGAAAATATCGGCAGCTTTTGATGCAACCAGGAAAATAAGCGAGCCTGGTTATTACCCAACATAGAAGCGAATGATATTTTAACCTGTTCACTGAGGAGGAGTTATAATAGTTACAAAAAACGGCATTTGCATACCATTGTATTTATTTTGGTGTTTACGTACGGATAATTATGTTTTTATTTTAATTTATTTTATTTTATTGTAATTAATTATGTTTAAGTACTAAATTGATGTATATAAAGTTATCGAGTATATTACTATTATTATTATACAGTATATTATTACTATATCGATATAATAACTAGATAAGTTAGTAAAAAGTAGAAACTAATCGTGTATCCTGGTAATAAAATAGTTTGACTTGCAAAAAGTGGAATTGTTCGCGTTGGCTTTTGAGAGGTTCGAGTTAAAAAATATAAATGACTTAGTTCCTTGTTGAAAACCATGTACTTGTATATCAGCTAATAGAAATTATCTTGGTTTAGTAAAATAGTTCAGAAGCAACAAATATTTGTCAATTTCTCTTCAATTTTCCTACTTGAAACGACAATTTGATAGGCTCCAACTTAATGTATTAAAGGGCATAGCCGGATAAGGGGGTCAAAAGTGCCCTTAAATCAAATTAGACTTGTGATGCACCATTCGATAGGGTATCCAAAAAAAACCCTTCACACAAAGTTTCAACCCTCTAGCTCGATCTGGGGGGTAGTAATGGCGAAAAAACGAAATATCAGTTTTTGGCATATTTCTCCCACTTAGTGGCGAGTAAAAATTCTAAAAAAAATCTGGCATATTAAGTATATTGTGCCACATGTTCGAGAATATTTTCGTAATTTTTTGATGTAAAGCTTGGGTACGAAAGATGAAAAACCCAAAAAAAATCAGAAAAATGCAGATTTCATAGTGAACTAGGAAGAGCACCACTTTTATATTTTGACCGTAACAACATTATAACATAACTATTATCCTCAAAAAGTTTCATATTTTTTTGAAATCAGCAACATACTCGGAAAAATGAAAAACCGATTCTGTCGACGTATTTTGCACGAAAAACTAGTTTTTACATTGAATATTTGTATCCTCTTTATTCAGTATGTATATTAAATGTTTCTAAACATTTCTGCATTCGTCCAAATGGTGTACAATGGAAAGAAATTGAATTAATTTAATTAATTGATTTTTTACCGTGTCCGAGATCATGTGGAACAGGTAAAGAATTTCCAACAAGTTCGGTGGCGGAGTGGTCTAGGGCGCAGTTTTAGTTGTGGAATCGCTGCGTACTTTTTTGGTGTCAGTTCGAATCTCGCCTAAGATAATTTTTATTTTATTACATTAACGATTTTTTTTATCCTAACTGTATAATATATGTAAATAGTATGTATCGTAAAACATTTTACAAACATCTGAACAATATTTTAACTCTAAATATACATATAAATAATTAAATAATAATTGCGAGCCACTTTTAATTCCATTGTTTATCTAACCTCGTATTCTCTGAGTTAAACTTAGGTAAGCTTTAAAAATCTCTGTAACAACGATAAGTGAAGGGAAAGAAATTCTTCCTCATTCAAAGATTTATTTTTTGCATTTCCTATCACCTTTTCAATACACAAGACTTACTAACAGGCAATGCGTCGAAAGAATATAAGTATTTGCCATCGTATATTATTAATAATGTTATGAAGGTGATGTTTATGACGCGGATAATTGGAACCATTTAAGAAATAATGGACGAAGACAACAATGTCCTTTGTTTGAAGGATACAAACAATATTGTTCCATATGAAGTCAGATCGCGCTACATTAATAGCAAACCTTACCGGTGCTTTATTCATTATAAATCAAATTCAATTGGATTTTCGGCAATAGAACGCTACTGTTGTGATTGTGCAAATAGTAATCGTACCATAGGATGCTGCTTACACGTAGCAACAATAATTTATTACTTATCGCACGCACGGTACCTATCCACAATTGTCAGACCTACTGAAATATTATGTAAAATATTTAACAAAGGAAATATAATACCAGTGATTAATGACAATAATGACGAAGACTGAAGATACTACATGCGGTTCTTGTTCCAAACTGCGAAAAAATAGACATAATTATCTTTAATACAAAACCGATTATATACAAGCAGAAAAGGATAAGCAATTTATTAACCAACAGAACATGCGAAAACAGCAATGGTGAAAAGAAGAAGTGCTTAGGATGTATCGTCTTTGCTGCAAATCACACACATTTAGTAAAGATAAGTATCTTTAATACAAAATTGATAAATGTAGCAATTGAAAGTGCCTCACAATTGTTACTTAATTATTTATATGTATGTTTGGAGTTAAAATATTGTTGAGATGTTTGTAAAATGTTTTACGATACATACTATTTACATATATTATACAGTTAGGATAAAAAAAATCGTTAATGTAATAAAAAAAAAATTATCTTAGACGAGATTCGAACTGACACCAAAAAAGTACGCAGCGGTTCCACAACTAAAACTGCGCCCTAGACCACTCCGCCACCGAACTTGTTGAAAATTCTTTACCTGTTCCACATGATCACGGACACGGTAAAAAATCAATTAATTGAATTAATTCAATTTCTTTCCATTGTACACCATTTGGACGAATGCAGAAATGTTTAGAAACATTTAATATACATACTGAATAAAGAGGATACAAATATTCAATGTAAAAACTAGTTTTTCGTGCAAAATACGTCGACAGAATCGGTTTTTCATTTTTCCGAGTATGTTACTGATTTCAAAAAAATATGAAACTTTTTGAGGATAATAGTTATGTTATAATGTTGTTACGGTCAAAATATAAAAGTGGTGCTCTTCCTAGTTCACTATGAAATCTGCATTTTTCTGATTTTTTTGGGGTTTTTCATCTTTCGTACCCAAGCTTTACATCAAAAAATTACGAAAATATTCTCGAACATGTGGCACAATATACTTAATATGCCAGATTTTTTTTAGAATTTTTACTCGCCACTAAGTGGGAGAAATATGCCAAAAACTGATATTTCGTTTTTTCGCCATTACTACCCCCCAGATCGAGCTAGAGGGTTGAAACTTTGTGTGAAGGGGTTTTTTTTGGATACCCTATCGAATGGCGCATCACAAGTCTAATTTGGTTTAAAGGCACCTTTGACCCCCTTATCCGGCTATGCCCTTTCCTATCATTTAATAGATACTAGGGAAATGAAGTGTAGTATCTGATCGAAATATGATTAATTGAAAAATTTGTACGTCCGAATTACCAATACTTTGAATTCTATTATTTATTTATCCAGAGAGGCCCAGGTTGTTACATTTATTTAACCCTGCGAAATCTTTGCAAAAAATGATTTTTCAAGCTTCTATGTCGAGAGTACATGAATGGTAAAAGATAGCATTTTTAACTAATTGTTTTCTAATACTTTGTGCGTTTTAAGAAATTGTATGATTACATTTTTTATTGTACATGCAAATTCATAATTATAATGTATACCTTAGGTAAAAAAAAAACTGAAACCATTTAGCTATTAGAAGAATTGATTAATTGTAAGAATCAAGTAATATTTCCTTTATCTTAAATTTTGCATTATGTTCAAAATTACTTTATGAAACCCCTCTCCTAAATTACCTTAGGACATGTTCCTTAATTAAAAAAAGATTCTTTGTTTACATATATAATTTTAAATGTTCAAAGATATTTGTCTTGATGTTTTTTTTTCAATTCTTTGTTGCGTATGAATTACAGTTTTTCTAAGATAGAATTCAATAATTTCTTTGATCTACAAAGTATATCGTTCCACACTGCTGTACCTATTTTTGGTCGCTTTAGTTTTAATGTAATGAAATGGAACAGATTTTAGATGATGAAATTTGTAGTTTCTCCAAAGTAAAGAAATAATGCATGAATAATTAATTAACATTTATATTTATTTCTATAGATAACATTATTAGTGTTACCTCTAGATTTAAACTTATCACAGTCTCATATCTATCGTATTTTGAAAGCCTTACTTTTTAAATCTAATACCTCCTTAACGTCATTTAAATTAACTCAAACAATACTATTAACGATTAGTTTAAGAAATAATGATAACTATCACATGTAAAACCTTATATTTTCACTAACAATCCTTTCATGAGCGTTTCTCAATCAAAAAAACATGTTAGGTATTTAAAGAAATTATGGGGTTAAAAAGGTAAATGATATAAGCGCCACTAGGGAACATTTTCATTTTATAAACTAAAAACAAAAGAAACTAATAAAAAATTATTTATTATTAAATATTAGTTTGGTAATTTATTTTATGTAATTGTAATTAATCTAATCCTTACAAAAATTTATCATTGCATTTACCATAGAATTTATAACCCTTTTCCCTAAAAAACTAATTTTTCTGCACTTATATCTTTTACCATTTGAAACCCGCAATTGTATTGTACACTAGTATTCTCAAAGTTTTTTTTAATTCGTTCAGTTTTTTTTCCCCTTTTCTTTTCTTTTACTTCTTTTCATAAGCACCAAAATAATTTCTCATAAGACGACAATTAAAAGTTGGATATTATTAGCGTGCTTATGTACGCAGGTTCGAAAGTAGTGACATTAAAAATTGCGGTCTCTTCCGTGCCGCTTATATTTATGAACATATCGCTGTATCTAATGCATGACCTTCGTCGTAAAGTAGAATATGGGAAACTTTGCGCTCATCAGTTCTTATGCAAGACCGTAAATTGATGAGTAAGAATGATATTTAACAAATAGAAATTCGAATTGTAGTTTCTTACTAGTCTCTGATTAGATTTCGTTTACTAATCTTTCAAAGTGATCGATTAATGCGTTGAAAAAGTAACGGGACAAAATGCTTATTCAAACGAAATGTTATAGGCTTTACATTGCTATTACTGTTAAATCATTAACTAAATTAGATGAGGTAAAAACATATGATTTTAATAAAGTTAAAAATGAATCAATTACATTAAACTTAGGTTATTTTGTACGTGATTTTGTGATCTCAGACCGTGTCTTTTATGTTTTACAGATTTTTTAATACATAACGAAACGGTTTCGTTTTATGAAAATTTGTTTTTATGAAAACATACCTTCTGTTTTTCTTTATATTAGAAATTTCAAAACTTTTAGTATTTAGTTGAATAAATCAGACATTACAGCAAGAATGCTTACAACAAATATTTAAATGGCTGATCGTTCATTTGAAATTTATTAAATTGTTATTTAATAATTAATAATTACTTTTAACTTCTTTTATCTTTCAAATGGACGAAGAAATTAAAAAATTAAATATCTTGGAAAAGGAAGATTAATTTACTGATCTATGTTTATAAAAACCTTTTCGTTTCTTTTAAAACATTTTATTAATTTATGTATGTAGTATTTAGATATTTGTAAGACTATCAGAGATCTTAATATCTCAATTTATTTATTCAAAAAAATGACAAGTGTGCAGTTGAAACGTTAAATGATGTAAGTAAATGTTAGAAGTGAAAATTCTAAGCAAATATAAACTAAAAGCAATAGAAAAAGAAACAAAAATATTCTCAATTATTAAATAGTAATTCACTAATTTAGTTTTATAATTAATCTAGCATCTATAGCATTTCTCTCTGAAATATTAATGTTTATCTTTTTTAGTACTTAATCATTAAAATTCCTCAGTTATGAATCGAATCGTAGTGGTTATTAATAAAAAGTATGTGGGGGAGCGGAAAGCTTACAATGATTAAGAAACCACTTCCACTTCTGTTTTAAAAAAAGATAATTTAATAATAACAATAAAATGATAAAATTCTGATTCATGTTACATTCATTGGTGGCGCGTATGTAATAAAAGGTTTCAGTTAGCGTTCACAGTAACAAAAGTATTAAATAATATCAAACAACTATTCTTATACTGGTATATATGATACACAGCTCTCATCGTGTAAGCATTAAATTTTAACACCTGCGCCTTGCTTTTATGTTGAATTTGGATATGTATGTGCATTTAACAATTTTATATACAATTTTATTAATATAAGTATTATCTTAATATTGCTACAGAAAATAGTTATGTATTTTGGTAATGGGATGTCACCGAATGGATTACGATTATATATATATCGATTCAAGTTTGAGTGTGTTTAAATTCCTAATACACCTTTACCATTTTATTTTTACTTGAAATCAGTACATGTATAGAATGGGATACAAAGAATTATATTTTAAAAAATCAGATCAGAAGAAGTGTGAATGTATTAGTTTAGAAGTTTGATACTCCTTTTGCTATTCGAATAAGATATTTATAGTATTATTCGTACAGATGCAGTTTTTTTCATCAGAAATATTTAATTTATATATTCTATAATAACACTATGTAAGTATAATTTAAGGTTGGATTTGGAATTATGTTAAGTACATTCTCATAATGGAATATACTATTCTGATGATTTGGAATTATTTCCATATGTAATCAATAAGTGAAACATTCAAATATTTTCAGAATATATAAGCAATTTTTAATTTTATTTTCCAATGTTTAAATAGTAAAAATATTACAAAATAGCAGAGTTATTAACTACCCGAACACTCTTTTACTAGAACGTTGTTGGCTAGTCATTACACCCAGCATGGAGTAGGACATATAAAATAAAAAATTTCATTGATTTTTAAACAAAAATCTATTACCGAATAACTCAGATACCTTAAAGGATTCTAGAAATCTTAAACGTAGTCGCAATATAGAGGGAAAATTTTGTGATATGAAATAGAAAGTAATATTAACGCAGCAAAAATTGCATACTTTCATCGAACGAAAATTGAATTATTTCCCTTTATTACACTAGTTTTTTTTCATTCCGGCATACTAATTTGTATTCACGTCTGCTACCTTTTATACAATTTCGCTTCTACTACTTGCTCCCGTTTATCTGCACATTTCAAGAACATCGAATCATCACTTAAAAAAGAATACAAGTTTTACTAGCGCATTACTGTTGCAGAGAGTTAAATCCGTCCTGAAGTGTTTTGGAAATACGAAAAACGTGCAGTACAGTACTGGATTGAATTTATAACATTATTAAATAAAGACAAACTCTATTACGTAAAATAAATGATCGTAGAATTAATGAATAGTAATTGACTATCTAGAAGAAACAAGTAGTAAATAAACAAACAAAGAAATAATACATCTTGTGTATGAATGTAAAGCACCAAACTGTTTTTATATGCGCAATGTTTGCCGATCGTCCGCGAGCTCTTCTACTTCTTCTTTCAATCTTAATCTTTTTCTTCTTCCGACGAAATTAATTTTAGCACGGCTGTATAGCTGCCACGGCAATGAGGGCACAGGAAATGTGTCGAACTAGAAATCTGTTCAGTGATAATCACATTCCACGTTCGTGCATTTCTTTTCCCCGAAACTGGAATCGATAGACGCGTTGTAAGTGAATGAACATTTTATCTAGCGTTGTTTAAACATTCTATTAATATTGAATGTGGAAATCGCGACTTGCTTGACGACTACTATGATGACTAGCTTTATTGACTTAATGTCCATTTGAATCCAACGGAAACTATTTCTTGAAATTAAATTTTTATTCCTTCGAAGTAGCATTTAAAAAACTTTCCAGAAGTTGATTTCTATAATAATTATTTTGATTCTTTTTATAATATGTATTTCCTTATACTATGTATAATATTAGGGTTTAGTAGGTTTTCTTATGAAAATGATAGATAATAAAAATACAATGCATCAGTGAGTTTCAATCAAATACATAGTAATCTTCATACTTATTATTTCTAATTTCTGAATTAATTATTAATTGTAAAATACAGACATGAGAAATTATTTTTATTTAAATAGCAGTTCAAGAGGTTAATTTATGGAGGTCAGTTTTATAGAAAAAGGTCAAGTAGGTATTTAAAACAAACATTCGTGCTTAAACTTCATACACGAAGGAAGAAAACTTGGCGAAAATTTTATTAGAAGCAATATCAATTCCATTTATAGCATCGTTCAAGATACAGGTTCTTTAGAGCAGTATGACGTAGCATGAGATTATCGACATTTTATTGTTATTTTAAAACGTACTCGTATCAGTGCTGTTTAGAGAAACATTTCTGTATAAATTGAAATAGTTTTTCGCTTTCTGTATCATGTTCAGCTATTTATTTTTAATTGATGCTCATTCAGTTTGACCCGAACAATGTATGTATCTGTCAGGGAGTTTAATCATAAAAATAAGTTTTACTCGTTGTATCGGCGCTTTTATGAATTAAACTATAATGTTTTGCTTTACGCAAGTGTCAAGAAGACACTTTTACAAGTTATTTGTAATTTTGGTACCTTGATAAATTGATTTGCACAACATACATACGAAAAATAAGAGAGATGCAACTGTGTTGAGATTATAAAGTTTATATCTTATAGTTAGACTACGAATGTTTATGCAAATTCATACTTTTATAAACACAGCTAAAAAAATGAAACCTAAATAAATATTACTGTAACTAATATTATTGTATTAGGTAGCTAATACTAAAATTTAAGTATTATTAAAAAATTGTTTAAACATTATTATATTAGGTATTTTGATTATGTATGCATATTGTGTGTTGTAATATACTTTTTCAGTGTAGATGCTAATTCGATGTATAATGTATACTTTTAAGCTGAATTGAATAATAAAATATACCAAAATTTATAAGAAGAATTAATAATAACACTTTAGTTCCATTTATACCTAATTTATACGTTACAATATTCTTCGTGATGAATGGGAAATTTACTGTTATAGTTTTTCTGATTTTTTTGGCATTTTTAAAGAAAACAAGCAATTCAGAAAAGTGTATACGTATCTGTACAACATTTTACATTTTCATTATTTTATCTACAGTGACTCAGGAAAGTATTTGAACACTTATTGCAAAAGATTTTATGAATATATTATACGTGTTATATAAAACTTGTGGAAATTTCATTAGCAGTGTTAGCACCATCATTATACTGGTAAAGTTAGAAATAATTCGATTAAACGTTTATGGGCATCAGTAGCAAAGCAATAGCAAACTTTCAATATAACTTCCAATAAATATTGAAATGAAAATATGGAATTCCATACTATTCAATAGAGCCAAAGGTGGTTCTGTTAAATATCGATGCTTATTAAGATAATAACAATTAATTGAATATTTTTGTGATCTCCGTAAAATGTATATTTGCAATAAATATCTTGTGATTTCTGTGTACACTCTCCAAATTGTTTCAAATTTTACTAATGTAATCATGATAGTCGTATCTCATTATATTGCTAATAATATTTCGTAATTGTTTGTATAACGTACATATATACACATATTCATGAAAGTTCTCTACGATAAGTGTTCAAATATTTTCGTGACTCACTGTACATAACGTTATCCAACTAACATATTTTATACTTTCTTCTAGAAATATATTAATCTTATCTTAGGAGGTTATTGCAAATTAAAGAGATTTGTTTTATAAGAATTCATTGTATACAAGTAATAGTTATAAATATTTTACATTTATAATGTGAAATATAGAATATTACAACTCTATTTTGAAAATACTAAATGCTATTTATAGAAATAACTAACTATAAAACCCACTTTTATTACAATAACAGAACAAGAAAGCAAACGAATCGTTTGTTGAAAGCTGTATAGTTTTAATATAACAGTTGTTTTACATAAAACTAATTTATCTTAACTCGAATTAATTTGTGGAGTATTATATAGTTTTTAGCGAAACAGTTTTGTGAAAAGTGTAATATTATGCGACAAAGCTCGACACTGAGAACTAGTACATAAAACAACGTCATTATTACGAAATTAATCGATGCAAAATTGGCCGTTATCATTGTTATCATTACATATTCTGTTTCATACATAATATTCCGTTTTAATATTGGGTTTCATAAAACGATACATATACTTGTTTTTCATCTACACGTTATATTTACGAAGATACAACTAAAAAACATAATTATAGTTAGCTCAAAAAACCACAAACTATGGGCTGTAAAAAAATCTTTATTCGATAGCGAAATTAATGTTGTATTTCTATTTAACTTGATATAAGAATTTCAAGTAAATTTTGGTTTTATGAAAATATAGGGAGATTTTGTACTAGAATATACGCTATATGATGAAAACTTTTAAAACGAATGAAACTGTAATATGGTAGGCCATTGAAACTGCAATATGACAGATAACATGCCGAAGTTCCAAAAATAATGGAAACAGTTTTCATTGATTGAAAGCGAAGTATTTCATATTTCCAGTTGATTCTAGTACCGGACCTGGAGAAGTATATGTGCTGTAAGTTGTTAAAATTTCCTAACTGTTGTTAAATATCTCAATTCATGTCAAAAATATCAATTCCGTCAACATAGAATATGTGGTTTCCAGAAAATCGCGTTTAAAGCTTTATAAGTATTTAAATGGATATGTATACCGACTGGTACGTCTAATTACTGTAACTATGTATTTACTGTAACAAAGCTATATCTTTTAATTAGCCGTTTTTGAGTTATTGGTATAGAAAGAACGAAGAATGAGAATTCATTGCGCTAAATGATCACATTACGATATTTTATTCCAGTTCAATATTTAATTATAACAAGTCGATATTTCAATATGATGCTTTCATAAAATTGCAACGATTCAAAACATTTAATCTTTTCCTTTAAAACGTCATAAGTTTCGAGATATGTATGCCATTACACATTGTAGCAAATGGGTGATATCATTTTAGAAATATGTATGTTTTTAATACTTCAAATTACCTAAAAATGACAAAAATAGAAATTCGACCTTTTTTCATCCAATGAATAAGAATACTCCGTTAAGAGAGCTAAATTGGAACTGTAATATTTCCAGCGTTAAACGTAATAAACGAATAAAAAATCTGCTTCTTCATAAAATGAATCGCAACACTAAATTCGGAAAGTAAGTTTCAGAGATAAAATAAAATTGAGTGAGTTCGTTAGCGTGAATTATCTAACGTGATGTAAAGTTAATTGTAAATCGCGTGAGTTCAGTCAGTCGTTAATAGTATTGTGTCCGGTTGCATTGATGTTGTAATATGACATTTAATTGACAACGATTCTCTGACTTGACCGTCTAACTTCGTTTAAAAGAACGAAGATCTGTAGGTTACGAGATCGTACCAGATATCTTGACTGATTTGTCTCGTTCGTTATTTACCATTAAAATCGATGATCACGAATAAGCAAAGTACTTTGTGTATATCGTGATTCATATGCGTTTAAACGAGCTCAATAATTATTATTAAACATTCAAGGTAACGTGTTTCAGACAAAGAATTTCATGCAAGTCCGTTTTCTAAGGTAAACATCGGTACAAAATAAGAAATTAGTCAAACTCTAAAGTTAAACAAATTCAGTTGCTGAGAAAGTAATTTCGATTTTTCTGCGCATGAAAGCAAATCGACTTATCGCAATGTTATTATTTCATTTAACTGCTTACCTCATAACCACGAATCACATTCGTGATGGAATGTATGAGTCAAATGCAACAAAGATACGCTGTGTGTGCTATAATTTTTCATTTTAATACCACCTGCTTCTTCAATTTATAAAATTAAAAATTGCTAAGTACAAATTATAATGTATAATATGCATTGATTGTGCATTGTTTCTTGCTTTTTGTAATATGACTCTAGTTTAATGTCTTGAGAACTTTTTATTGTCGTTTTCATAAAAACTTAAATATCTTTAGAATTGTCAAGAGTGGATGTCGCTTTTCCGTCAATCCAATAATAATTAAAGTTAATCAAATCAAGTTTTCCGAAGGTTGTGGTGTTCATTTTATTGGACTGCACGTTTAACTTTTATTCAAGCTTACAATTTATATTATCATTTCGTAGCCGGGTCATATGTGGTCCAACTTTTTGATTGGACAGTTCCAACATTGTACGAGAATAATATATTCTCTTCCGTTCTGATTGTCATTATTTAAAAGCAACAGAAGATCTTTTTTCTTTATAATTTGGTAATTCTTGTTTTTTGTAACGGACGAACGAGTATTCGCCATATTTTATTCATTATTTCTTGTAAGAAAGGGTTAGATCTATTAGATTTGTTACAAAGAATCTATTGAATTCCTTTTCTGCTTTTCGATTATAGAAGTTTTAAGAGGATATAAAAGCTGACGAATTATTGAAAATTTGTAAGAATGCTAATGATGGAAGATCAATTTTTTTTTCAAATTAAACATTTCCTCGGTAATAATGCACAATTTTACGGCAAGCAACTTTCTGTGCTCTGGTACTGATATTGGACATTACACATCGTACAATAATGCTGAAATGCTATTCGTTAGTATTTATAATGAGTAAATTGGAAATATTTATACAGTTATGGGAACTTTAAATATACAAAAATGAACGAAATATCCAAAGCAATGTACACGTTATCACGAATCTCTATTTAGATTCTATTTTTTTTGTTGTGTCTATAAGAACATAAACTTTTGCAAACTCCCGTTCTCTAGTAGTAAGCACCTATTAAACTTCCAAATAATAAGTCCTTTTAATTTCTTATTCGCTTGTAACTTCTGTTGCCATTTATTTGAAAGTAAAGGCTTAGTAATTGTATTGTTGGAAAAGAAATTTATTAAAACTTGACTAAAAGCTACTTTATTTTAAATCAGGTTATGCTAAAAAAACATGTATATCATTTTAAAAGATATCGAGTTTAATCCTTGCATGCGTCTCAGCGATTCTAAAAGCCATTTTATCGTCCATTAAATACTTTTGACTCGAATGTTTATATATATATATTTTTTTTTTTTAATGCTTGTGTGAAAATCCACTATATCACAATTAGTGGTGTTGTTGCAATTTGTGATTTCAAATTACTTCCTCTAAAACGGAATATAGATTTAGAGCTCCGTTTAAGGGGAACATCATCAAACTCTATTACTTCATTTACTCGTTCATTGTTTTCATACATGCTCCTAGTTTTGTTTCTTATGGAAGTTTATTTAGTAGGAACGGCAGATTAATTGATCTCATAAGTATTTTCTAAAATTCATACGTTTAATTTCACATTATCCTTTATTACAATTTTGTTGTTTTGTATTCTTAGAGAATACTTTTGAAAACATGATATCAATGGGAAGGAGATAATTCTTCGTGCAAAAGTAAGTCGAAAACATAGAATGAAATCTCAATTTGAATGAAGTTTAATTTGAATATTCATTTGGTACGCGTGCACTTAACCAACTGTAATACCTAAATTTACATACAAAAATAGTCTACTCTAAAAATAATTGAAATTTTCAACTAAAGAATAGCACACAGGTGTTCGAAGTAGTGAAAAATTTGAATAAACTATCATCAGTATCTAGGGTCCTTTAATTTGCTCTAACCAAGAAATGTAAGATTTTTTGCCAACTTTTATGTTAATAAAATAAGTACGTTACTGAAACTTACTGCATCATTCAAAATAATAGCAAATCCTAATATGATTCACGTACAGGAAAAACAGGTAACGATAGATAGCCAGGTTGAGTGATCCAAGCAGATCATGGTTAGCTAAGTGCAGAGATATTCAATAAATACATTGTTGATTACATAAATACATTCGGCCATAAAAGTGTAAAAAAAATGTTATTTTAGTGGTTCAAACAAATTTATAGAATGTCACAGACATCAAACAATATATAAATATGATTATATTAATGAATTTTGTAAATTTGAATATATCTATTTTTTTTTAGTCTTGTATGAAAAAATGTCATTCCGCTTCATAAAAGCGACTCCTTTCTATTTGTATCACGATTTCGAAAACAACTCATATCAAGTCAAGAAAAGGAATTAATGTTTCACGCTTTTACATGAATTATTTCTATATATTTCTATAAAAAATTCCGTTTCTCAGAAGACTATTCAATGCAAGAATGGATGGCTTTTCATCCGTAGAGTTTAACCATAATCATATTGTGACGGCCGCTGGAGTGTTTTAGTGTACCATAATTATGTTCTGCAGGCTAAAAATGCAAAATATCGGAATGACGCTTGATGCTGCCATAAGATACGAATTTAGTATTGATTTTCATTCGTAACGTACTTGATTTTAAATTTAGAAATTGCATTACGAGTTACTATAAATGTATTTCCTTTAATTAAGTCAGCATCGTGGATATCTGGTTGACGGGTTTAATCATTTCCCATGTTGGTTTCCAAGATACGTATATTTTTCGATACTAGTAAGCAACACATTGAAAATACTAGTATAAAATATCATTTGATGAAAGTTTCTTACTACAAAGGCCAGTATTTTACTTTAGAATCATAGTCGTTCTATTCAAATATCTAACACGTTTTGTATTTGTATGCCAGAGTATTGTCAAATGAAGACTTGGCGGGAGCGAGGTAATTTTGGGTTACAGATAGTGTGGTAATGAATTACGTAATATTACATCCTGAAGTTATTACACAACTCTTACTTAACGAATATTATCAGTAAAGTATAAAGATATAAAGAATACGAATCAAATATATGAACAAAATAAACATTGAAAGGGTAGTTACCGTGTTCGAAATAATTACAGGATAATTTACTTAAGTAATTTTATTATTCATTAATCCATAATTAAACAATAGAATACTTAATATGCTCATAGAAATAAAGATTTTTGCAGTAAGACATTTTAGGTAACGGTAACATAAGTAACATACAATTAGTATTTAGCAAAAAGAAAAAAGAAATGTATTTCTGTATTCCATATACAACATTTTATTTTATTATAGATATAGTCCATGTAATACAGTTGCCTTCCTCCGTAAAATTGCGAAAGCAGTCTAAATTGTTTAAAAATCGATTAAACAATTAGTCAACACTGTTGTCACGCTCGTCAAGATTACAAAGTTAAATTTATAACAGATAATGTCGCGTGTTAATTTACTCAGTTGTCTTTCGTCGAGACGTTTATTTTTCTGTGAGATAATTAACACCGATTAACTGTTTGTTACCTTTAACGAGATATTTCGAGTATTCGACAATAACGCAGTTTACGAAATAAGTCCAAAGGGAGAAATATGTTTGTATTATATAAAGCAATAAATCTTACACCTGTATAAATATTAGGTGAAGGAAAGAATTTTGTGCTTTCGGTTCTACAATTTATATAATAACTTTAAATGGAGATATTCTGTAATCAATGTATACTATTGGAACAATAGAGAAAAATCATTGATAATAATGAAAGATATTTCTATGATTGAACATGTCTTAATTTCTTTTTATTAAATGATGATCGAATTTCATTGAAAAAAAAAAACACGGAACTTGTTGCTACACTTAATATATCTCAAAACAAAAAAAAACATGAAACACGCATGATACAAATTTTGGTGAACTTTTTTTCTACGAAAAATTTCTTTAGATAAAAAATGAAAATGAAGATATAAACCACAGACGAACACATTCATCCAGCATACATTGTAACTTTCTCGCGATTACTTCAAAACAGCTGAAACGATTTCGACGATACTTTGTACAGGTGTTCTAAATACTGACGGAGCGTGATTGTAAGCCATTGTACACAATTGGGTCATTCAATACCGAATCATTCATTCAGTGTAATAATTCTTTCGAGCGACTATTGTGTTGAAATATTTGGTGTTTTTCCAAATTCTCTCTTCTGCTGTACACCGAAATGGAGTTTCGTATAATTATAGGTTAACGTGGTAGTAGCTGGAGCGTCATCGTGGCATCATAATTTGCGACTGTTTAATTAAATTTGGGCGTAATAATTAATGTCGCGTTCAATGTTGGCGAACGACACGTGTGCTTGTAACGAAAATTATCGCTATCTGCTCGAATAGATTATCTGGGTAACTTTTTTACAATATTATTGTAGTCATTAATATTAAAAGTAAATTAGTAGAATTTGAATTTTGGTTTTAAATAAGCAGTTTAATTAATTAAATCAAATTCAAAATTCTATGGACGCATCAAGTTAACATTTAATTATAATGTAATAAAATATTGTAATATGTTAATAAGGGAAATTATTACGGTAAAATTAATATTTGTAGCTGTATGTAGCTTCAAATTGGTTTATTTTATAATGGTGCAGGTGATTATTAAAGAGACAAATAAATATTTCCATGTCATTGTAATGTGAATAATAAAAAAATAATTGATAAATTCAACTTTTTAGCTTTTTAAATGAGACTACTCTCATAACATACAAGCACGTGTATTTTTAAAACTTAGGTTCCAAAGCTTATATTTAGATTAAAGAGTTTTCAATGAAAGAAGAAATATTGTTTTAAACTTAATAATATTCGTACCAGTTTACCTTAATATCCTACTTATAATTGCAGCATCTTGTCTTCACTGCCTATGTAGTAATCTTTATATCGCACATGGTTATAACCACGTGAGTAGGCACATTTTCTCCAAAGCACATCATTTCTGTGTGCTAATTTTCAATACACTGCTCGTGTCTGTCTGTCTAAAAAAATAGACAAACTTTGTTTGGGGCACAACTTATGTGACAGGAAGTCGAAACTCATTTTTACAGACTTCTTTCTTCCTCAAATGAACAGAATTCGAACGGTTTCGGGGCAAAGATACCTATGCAGCTATCGAGAATTCTGTTTGACAATCGAAAAGAAGATACAGATAAAGCTTGAAAGTAACTGCAAGCAAACTGATACGCGCGAAGATGGTAAAGGAAAGGATTGCAATGGGAGGATAATAGGAGAGACCCGAGAAAGTAGTTACAGAGAGAATGAGAAAGGGAAAGAGAAAGAGAAGGGAGGCGCGGAAATATATATCGGGGCGGTGGTGCTGCAGCTGGGACGGCAAAAGCGCGCTCCTGCTTTCCACGTCGGCATCTATCGACCCACCCTCGGTGCTGGCGGTGGCAGTGGCGATAGCGGTGGCGATGGCGGTGGTTGCGACGGCGACGGTGGAGCTTCCACCGCCCTAGAAACCTTCCGCCACGGCACACCGTGAGTTACAGCTCTTGATACCCGGCTAGCCAAGTACTTGAACACATCTAGATATAACTGAGGATCAATGGGCGATACTCTGGCCTCTATATATTCGTAGTTCGATTACACGAATAATTATTTGAGCATTCAAAGTACGAGCATTGATAAGCCTGATCGCAACTGCTTTCAATAGTCCCAGATTCATAGCGATACGCTGTTCGAATTTTAGGCGGAATCATCTTAGCTCTTTTTAGAATTCGAATATTGCAATCGTGGGCGTTGGTCGTTATAATTGGAAATTTCGCAATTTAACGTAGTTGACAGAATTGATTTAGTGAGTCGATCCTTTGAATGAATTCGTCGTTGTTGGAATTGAAGCATTTGTGTAGGTATGAATTACTAAATTAAGTACTATTGGTCTCCCGGGTGCAGTATGTACTAATCAACAGAGGCTACGGTAGTAGAAATTCGGCAACCCGGATACGTTTCTACGATAAGGGTAATTTGGATGTCTAACTAATTAAAATTCCAATCATGCCCATGCGGGTGTATCATATATTACTGTCCGTGCGTATGCAAAACTGTAACATATACTGCGACTTCTATGTAGTTACACTTCCAAAGAAAACGATAGCAACACATCTACATTCGTTATTAAAATTACACGATTTTACTGGTACTTAAGTGCTTTTTAACTTGAGACATTAAACATGCTTCAATTGCTTTGGTTAAGATTTTTTGTTTCGATTGGAAAGTAATCTACCAAAAATGTATATGCTTTTACTGCTCATAAAGAATTTACTAGACGAGAAGTTAATTATTTCACTAGTAAAGTTCTTACATACATTAATTTTTTATAATATATGTATAGGAGGCGAAAGTTTGTGCAAATTTATATTTATATAAACACAACTAAAGAGATAGAAATCTAGATGAAAATTGATTTCACTGTTTAAATATTACACCATGTACAGTAGTGCAAATTTAAATTACAGTAGAACTGTTTGACCTAAATTACAACGACCCAGCCCCACCACTTCACCACCGCTCAAAATCTTGAGCAAGCGTAAGCGTAACCTGGGCCTACTACATGTATATCTCTCTCACTTACTCTCGCTATATCTGTTTTCTTTCCCTGTCGAGTAACCTGAGTTTCGAGCTCGTGCGTATTCCTAGAATAAAATCGCTACACCTATACTTGCTATGCGAAAATTAAATACTATGCGAATGCTTGAACTCATTCGAATGTAAGCCTGCATTACTGTACTTTACTTTAGATATTATTATAATAAAATACCTGTCTTCTAAAAATGTCTCTTACATCAATTTTCAATCATGTTCTCTTATTATGACTATTAAAAACTGGTATGAAACTGACGATGTTTATACTATTCAAACACAGTAAAACGTATCCAAATATTGGAAAATGTTAATCATTGAGGAGAATTTAGCATTTTTCATTGGATTATTTGTAATCCCCTTTATAAAAAAAATGTTTGGCTTATAAAATTATTAGATAGATATGACCAAGTCTGTCTTCAATTTTTATATTGATAGGTTATTTTATAGATTTTGCGTTTCCTTATACGCATGTTATATAATAAAAGTGCAATACATAAATTGACTTCAATCATGTAAATAGCACCTACTATAAATATTATTGTATTATCTCTAATTTCCGAACTAACTTAGGGAAACTAGTTTTGTAGAAAAGAAGCAATTTATGAATAGGTTAGGAAAATTAAATACGCAAAAACGTATGAAACAATCCAATACTATGTCTCATTATATAAAATTCTCTATAAATCTATTTAAAAATTCCTCTGAAAATACCTATTAAAGAACAAGTCATATGAAGTACATCAATTTATTTGAGTAAAAAGCTAATTTTGTGATGTAATTCGTACGGTGTGCATCGTGAAGTATAAACACCAAGTCGCATATTGCATGATTACTAAAGTATCACATCGGCTATGGTTCTTAGTGGTGTCCAGGAGAACTTGGGTACTTGGGTATTCGAGCAAAATCAATAGCAGAGCTGTAGCACACACGTTGATCCGGGAGTTAGGTCCGAATATCTACGCATACGCATGGTCGACAGGTTCCCGAATACCGATTTTCGTTGCTTTTTGCGATCTTGACTGGTTTCTTTCCGCGAGACGCGGAAAGCACGACAGAAGAACGTCTCTGCCCCGCCCACCACCGTTCCTTCGTTCATTCATTAACTTGTTTGCCCGACTGGCTAGCTTGCTCACTCTTATACGTACTTGCCTCTTTTTCTTCCCTCTTATCCTCGTCCTTTTCTTTCCCTTTCTTTCGCTTTCACGTATTGTTTCGTTCTTTCTCACTCATTCAATACACCAACGTCGCTTGATTCTACACAAAGTTACACCACCAGCGTCGATGCTGGTGTCTCCATCGTGGCTTCGCCACTTCTCCGCTCTCGCTAAGTTCGACTCGGTTTTAGGTCGATGAGACGAGAACGTAGTACGGTTATTGTACTATGCTTCGCACGACCTTTATGCGCTCTTCTTCCATTCCTCCGATTCTTCCCCTTGGCTTCTTCGTTACCTTCAGTTTCTTTATCTACAAACCCACCCCTATGCTCCCTCGCTTCGTTCATTCAATCGTTAGTCTTTCTCGGTTTGTTTTTCCGTTTTCGTGTTGCTCTTTCGTATAGGGGGAAGAAACGTGAACGTGTGTTTGCTCGAGATCCCGCGCTGATTATTATTTTGCCGACTGTCTGCAGTGGCGTGAGCAAACGATAGGATGTAACGTGGATACTTTTTTTTATCGTAGAAATGCCATGTCGCAGGGTGTTAAATGAAGTTTCAACGGAAGAAGGGGAATTCGTTGCTTACGATTAAACCATATAACGTAAAACCCTTCATATACATATTGTACTTTCAACATGTTTGGTTGCAACACTTCGCAAATTGTTGAAATAACTCATGTTCCATTGTGTGTAACATTTCTAAACACAAACGTTTAAATAGTTGAGAAATAGAAATGTTTTGTTATAAAATACTGCTTTATTATTGATGCTGATTTTATTATTTTAATATTTGTATAAAAATGTATGCTTATTGTACAACAATTATAATTATGCACATTTTTGATAAATCTTTTACCGCATTCATTCACGTATTTTAAAATATGTATAAAAGTACACCAAACCAAGAATTATAATTTCAATAAAAATCAAAATAAAACTACATCAACTTACAGACATAATTGGATCATACAAAGTTGATTTTAATAAGAGGGTTAAATCTGGAACTATATGTACGGAAACTTGGTACACTTTCAATTAGATTATTATGAAGTTCTAGCTTTTTGAAAGCGTAAATGTGCTCAAGCCATTAAATCATTTATTGTTTGTCCAGTATATTTCTTTTTTTACATAATTAATAGTCTTTGGTTTTACATTTACTTTTGACGTTTATACAAGTAAATTGAATTATTTACGTCGTGTTTTTCAACAACACTACATTTACATATTTTTAATTCTAATTGTTGAATTGTTTTGTATAGTTAATAATTATGGAAATTAAAAATAAATTAATTCTATGATAGAAATGTATTTTTTCTATAAGTTTATCAATTACATTTTTGTAATAGTATTGTCGAGCAGGTTAAGATTTGCTGTATTTTTTATTAACGTCATAGGTAACAAGAGTTTTCCTTTTTTTAGCATAATAGTGGTAGCAGACCGTATTTTTTAATTAGTTAACATAATTACTACTTCTAATAGACGCTTAGCTATATTACAAAACAAGAACATTATGCTGTCACCTTATTTGAAATTTCTTCATATTACCATGCTACCTTTAAAAAGTTAACAAAAATAAGTTTGACCTATAATTATATTTCTATGCATAAGTAATTATTATCTAGTTAAATAAATTGTAGTTATGATACTTTACAATATTACCTCATAAACTTTATTTCATGTGTATTTTCGGAACTTATAACTGAAAAAGATAATAATCGCTTTATAGTAAATGAAACGTGGTACCAATTTATAAGTTACAAATTTTGAACAAACTTCTCTAATTTGTTCTGTTTTCGATTGCATAACTTGGCACAATGCAGCTATTGAACTCTTGTGTGGGCTCTCAACTCAAAGGAATTCTAATTCTGAGATTAACCCTTTAAAACCTGAGCAAGTATTCTTTGACTGTCAGTATTAACATTCTTCACATTTATCTAAAAAAATATTATAACAAAACTGGAAAAATAAAAGTCTTCAAAATGCTTCAATATGTATACATCTTGATTTTAATTCCACTGATGATGAATTTAGTTAGCTAATATTGTTATGCATAGCTTAAGCAGATATTCTCATTGATAAGCGACAAAAGGAACATTCCTTCCGAATTTTTTGCAGGAAAGATATAAGGACGGATAAGTTTTAGTACAAATTTGCTCAATATCTTTATTATATTTCAGTATTCTTTCCTTTCTAAAATATGACTATCCTTGTCTCATAAGAGACGCCAAAATATACCTGCCGCGAAAGGCATTTAGATGATGGCAGAATTAATGTTACCTCTATTTAACTTAAAACAAAACTTTTAAGCAACTTTTTATTTAATCCTTTTAGTGCTATGGCCACATATGTGCGCTCAATTTTGAATACGATACATACAGTTTATTTTCTTGTTCTATTTAGAACAATAAATAATTGGTACAAAATCTTTATCGAATGTAAATTTAAAAAAGTTGCAATGATTAATAAAGATGATGATAGTAATATGAAAGGTTATGCATACGCATCATCCGTAAAATAAATCTAGAAACGTGCCGATTTTCAAAAGTTACTTAGCACCAAATGGTTAATAAGGATACATTGAGGTTCGTTATAAAATTGAAAAAAAATAAATGTTTGTTTACCTGAGGATAAATAAGAGGGTAAATGAGCGTCAATGCTCATCGTAAGCAGCAAAGGGTTAATATGTATCAATGTTCTATCAGTAGTTACAGTGTGTATAGGTAGGTAGGTTATTAGATCATAAATTTGACAACTTTTTAGAAAAATACTAAAAGAGACCAGACGTGGTATTCGAGCAAAATTTGATAGTCGATTTCCAGCGTAGCTTCCACCAAGGAATATTTATATTTCGAGAATCTGGTATTCGCATTTATTAGAAGGCTGGAAGGTCGGACGAACTTCCTTTCGCATATCTCGTTCGCGTGAGTCACTCGATGCATTCGTCTGCCTTTCTTCCTCTCATCCTTCTATGATGTGTCCTTTATTTTTAAACCAGGCTCGAGGCCCATGCAGCCCCGTCTTTCATAGCAATTTACCGTGCTACTCCGTACTGTCGGCCTCGCCAATCGCAATTCTTCGACATTCATCGACCGTAAGTCAACGCACATTCATCGAGGAACCAGCTTCTTCCCCCCCACTCGACCTTCGGTATATGCGTGATAAAAATTGTTTCAAAAACGTCTTTTCTCCTCTCAAACCGAGTCGTTCCAACAGGAATAATTCATACAGTATACAATGGAAGATCGAAAAAGTTCTGCTTTGTCAAAGACCATCCTTTTTTCTTACTGTAAACGTTAAACTAATCCATTGAACGTTTTATCGAACATTAATCGTCATTATTAGGGCAAACATATGTACCTAGATATGTTTAGGACATTTATTACGTCTTATATCACTGTTTATTGCATCAAATTTTAGGGGTATGAATTTTCGTTTCGTGTCACCCGTATTTTGTATATCGAATGAGGATTTAATATGAAGTCGTTGGTAGGTTTCCCTCTTTAGTCCCTAATTCATATTCGTGTAATCTTGAATTGAACGTATTATATCCATAGCAGATAGTCATATGTTAAGAAATGTAATTGTTGTATTATTTAACTTAGTGGTACTAAAATTTTGCAAAATTTGTAAAAAAAATTTAATTATAATTAGTTTAATAGCTTTAAACATCGGGAGGTGAAAACTTTACGTTGAATTAAATTTCTTCGTAACTATTCTACGATTAACAAAAACGTGGCAATTTATTTCTCAATAGAATAAATGAAACAATACCTAAAATATTTTAATATTTCAGTTTGATGTCGATAAATCATGAAATTAATTAAGCAAATAGGTTAATTTGTTATGTGTACATGAATGATCAGTACGAGATACGGAACCCAGTCTCAAGAAGTGAGTCACGATAGCAAGTGATACTAAAAGCTATACATCTTGGAAAAGATTATTTTCTTTTACTTTAGTAAGCTAAAATTTTAAATTATTAGAAAGAATTAAGTTTACATGCAAAAATATGTTAAAAACAGTATGGAAAGACATCAAAATTTATTTATTACACAACAAATAAAAAATAAAGTTCTTCAATGATAGTTGAAAGAAGGACGGTTGAATATGCGTACAATTTGTTTTATCTACCGGCTGTAGGAACTTGTTGAGGCATTTAATTAATTAGTGTCTATTAATATATACGAAATTTCTAAATGAGTTTTCACCGTTTTCACTCTTAGCTGTACTTCCGAAAAATTCTAGTGATCGATCGGCATCAAATTTTGCGATGGAGTAGGAAAGAAGGGATAAATCCTACATTTAAAATTTTAGCTTTAGGTATGTAATAGTTTCCAAGATATTAATAAAAATACTTTCGGCACAATACATTGAATTCTGCCTCTACGGACATTGTAATTTTCGATTGCTGAAGCATCCTGTAATTAATACTAATTTTTATGAAATGGGTTAGAGTTGGGCTAGTTTTTCTCTGGATGCAAGTATATACGACCCGCGCTAACTTGGTTAAAATATATAAACATTTTACACGAGCACCCTGTAGATACAAAAGACCTACATTGTTGCTGTATTGTTGGATAGCCAACAGTTAACAACGATACTATTACAGAGTATGACGGTTGTATTAGTGACGCCTGTATAATGTACGTATAGATAGAATTCAATGTACTGTACAGATAGCTTTTTTTATTAATATCTTGGAAAATAATAAATATCTGAAATTAAAATTTCACACAATAAACAAAACATTTGGAAATTTAGTGATGAGAAGTGACTGCAATTATTTCTTGTTATTGTAATAGTAACTCTCTATTACTTAAGACTTTTTTCATCTATCGGACGAGTGGAAAACTTTTTCTATGATAATAGATAGCGATTTTAAATCTATAAAGTTGTCTATTTCAATATAAAAGCATTGAGTTAATTTGTTTATAACATTCAAGGAATATGAAAAATAATTGCGTGATATTCTAAATACTTGTTAAAATCTTGCACTATATGTATCTATGACTAATAATGTATTCATTAGAATGGTATGTTACTGAATAATATTAGCCCACGCACAATTTCTACATATGTATATACTTTATAATTGTAATGAACTATTCACAGAAATAAATTCGATATCTTTATTATTGTAGAAAGAAAATCATGTTTTCCAGAGTAGTAAGTCAAGGACAAAGACCAGTAAGTAGTAGAAGAAGTGGTCTAAATATGAGCTACCACTTTTATTTTAGCGTTTATTGCCTAACCTGTTGAAGATACCTAATAGCTTACATATCAGTGTATATCTATAACATGTTAACTTTCTGATGTAGAATTGAAATATGTTAAACAAAAGTAATGTTTACTACAAATTACAAATTTAGAGTAACAGTGGAAATTTGAATTTTTGAAACTTTGATTCAAATATTGATCACTCATAAAATAAACTGAAATAAAAATAAAAACTATTGTTTTTTTTCAGAAAGCTATTCCTTTTATTGAAAGTGGGTAAAAAAACCTCAATGTTTTTAGCAATATAATGCTCTTAGTAAATTAATTCTTACTTCAACAGATAATTATTAGAACAATGAAACAAACATACCTGTGAAAACCCTTACGATTACGAAATTCGTCATAATGACACCGTTTGCAACAGAACACGTTAATGCAACATACGATGGTTACTATTGCTTCTATACAACTTTATTTGTTCTTTAGTTGTAGTTCTGTATCGTTTCTGACACAGGCAGCACAATAAGCCCTATGCTTTAAGTAGCTCATATTTAGATCTTAGTCCTTATGTCATTCACTTCCTCTGTTGTTGGAAAGACTAAATAAATTTGTAAGAAATTTTAAAATATTTATACATTTATGGGAATATTTGCTGTTCTATTGTGTTCAAATCTATATGACTCAGTCGTATCTTTAGATTAGTTGAATTTTTTCATTCTAAATTCTATTGGAACTAGATACTTTAACTTTATCTATGCGTATCTTAAAATATATAGATAGATGTTTCATTAGGTTTATCAACTGTCAAACAGCCATAATTCGTTACAAAATAATTATAAACACCAAGAAGAGAGTTAAATGTGCAAAAAAGTAAGCGCAGACTGCATATAATATGCTAGATTATACAAAACATACAAAGTAAAGCACATGTCGTAATATTTAGGTGGCAAAACAAGTCTCTGGTTAGATTTTATTTCTTTATTTGAGTTCACAAAGATATAGATTTGAAAAAAACATCTACAGTCTATTTATGAGAAACACATCTAAATGTTGTAGTACAACTAAGTAAAATTTTCTAATGTCAAATATTGTTAATTCTTTTATTGTGACTAATAGAGCAGTGGTCTATCAATGTAAATTCTTTTTTTTATAAACTTTTTAATTTTCATTTGTAATTTACAAATCTTATGTATTTCATAAACTTGTTACTTGCAATACAGGTGGTTTTTTTAAGAAAGAGGGAGTTCCAAAATAGTATTATTGTCTATTTATGTGTACGAATAATTCATGGGAATATATATAGGGAGTATTAGCTAAAACAGACAGCCTAATTATTTTCTATATTTAAGATTGCACCAAAAATATATTTGATTTTCATTTTTAATTTAAAGGGCTACTGGGTCATTTTTTCAAAGTTCTGAAAATTTCTAATATTTTATAGAAGTTAATTGAGTAATTGAGACGTTCTGTATAAACTGTGGCATATATCCCGAATTTTGCACTGTATTACAAACTTAGATCATGGCTAGAAAATTTGTGATTGAATAACGAAAAAAAACTACGATACGAGGTTTTGATCGTTAAGAGAAAGAAACTTGAATTGTTCAGTATTTGGAAAGATAATTCAATCGATCATTTGCTTAATTTTTAAACTAATATTGTTTGATTTTCGGGGGAAATCTAAAGATTACTATAAGCAGAGTTAATTTTGGTGATTAGAAATTTGCAAGCTAATAGTATTTGTCTTTATTTATAAACTAGTTCTTCACTTTTTCGTGCTTAAATAATTTTTTTAAAGAATGAAGCGTTATAATCTACCGATTGTTGGGAGTATACAAAAAACTAAGTTGAAATTAGTATTTGAGAATTCAAGTTAGACATACGTACATTACTGGTCATGGAAGAGATAACGAACAGAGAGAGGGTAGAAATAATAGTGATAAGATGAGGTATCGCATTTTTGGAGGTGCAGGATAAATAGAGAGCTCAGGAACTATAAACCTCAGTAGAATAGGCCATAAAGTTATATCCAAATTAAGTCTAGTTCTTATATGTTTACTCTGAAACACGCGACTGATGATATTCCCGTTAATTCTCTGAACGCAGTTTCTTTATTTCTGTTTTACAATTAAAAGAGTCAGTAGAACACGCGTATATATATACATAAGAAAATACCACAAATTTACGGCAAATCAAACTTCAATTCTTTAGTTGAGTCCTTAAGCTGTATTGTTTCGAACAGAACATAAAGTGTATAAATGACTTGTACTTTATATTACAATACATACGTTAATTATAATTAGCACAAACTATAAATAGTATACGAAACATTTGCATGTATTTTCTAGTGTATTATGTACTTATGATACTCGTATGTTAAACCAACTCACACCTGCTATATCATACTCAGTATATCTAGCAATCTACTTGTTAAAGATTATTAAACTAATAAAATGCCAAAATAATTTACCAAATGGTCTTTTAAGCAAATTGAAAATTTGACGAGGGTTTAGTATTGTTTTGGTTTTTCGTTTTTTTGGAGGTACGTTTAAACAGAAGCGCAATTAAAGTTTCTTTCGCATTACAATATTATATTATATTAGTCGCGTTGATGTTCAGAGACCAATTAGAAATAATAGAATTATTATAGGTTTCAAAATTATTAATATTACTTTCTAAAAAAAAATGGTTAAAGTAAGGTCTCCCCTATGTGTATATTTTATGGTACTAAATGATAAACTAATGTTTACATATATTTTATGTATTTTATTTTTTCGATATTTCTAAACTATACGATTTCTCTGTAAGTTTTCTGAAATTGTCGTACAATTCTAAAAAAATTTCTAATATATTTTTATTGATAAAAATCTGCATATAAATGAGTTTGCACAGTTCCAATCCGCATTGTTCGACGATCAACTATTTAAAAAAATGTATTGAAGATACTTTTAATTACAATTTATTAATTCGCATAGAATTCTCCAATATCCAAAGAGAATTTGATATTTCACTAATAAGCGTTTGAAATATCGAACAGTTTATCCAATGTACAACGTGTTGCCCGCAAAAGATAGGTGCCTAAATAAACCTCTTAAAATGATCAACACCGGGTTTCATTTACACCACTATACAAACTGCCGTTGCCTTTCCTTGCACGCGACAGGCAGTGTTGAAGAAGAAGGGCGCTTTGACAAGGGCGAATCGTCTTTTCCCAGCGGTGCAAATAAAAGACAGTAGCAGTGATGCGTGTCATACAAAAAAGAGCGCGCGAGAGAAGCTACTTGCTAGCCGGTATGTATGTAAGTACATTCGAAATGAAGAGACGCGGAGATCCATACGCAGTTGTGCTGGCCGTTCGCCCGGTTTCATTCATGATTTCGCGAGGGCGATGCTGGCGCCGAGCTCTGTGTGTACCACCTGCGCGTCCTCCTTTGTCGCCACCACCGCCACCGTTAACCCATCCCACCCTCACCTTTTACCCCGTTTCGTTGCCGGTGTTATCGCCCCACCACGCTCAGGGACGTACACCGGGTGCGCAAGTGTTATTATTCTTTGCGGAAAGAACAGGCAAGGGCCCTAAAGCTAAAAGATACAATTAGAATCGAGCGCATGACTCTGCTCTGCGGGACACACTATTATCTAATTCTCTTATGAAGGGATTTCTCGAAGTGAGAGTTTTAGATTTTGTGGAAACTTACGGAGTATATAGTTTTCAGAAAAATGTTTGACCCATATTTCGCTCTATCAGTTAATATTCGCGTTTGAGGGATGAAAGCAGTGCTCAACGTTGGAGCTCGAAAACACATTTCGTGGAATATCTTAGAAACCGTTTGAGATAGAAAAATGGATTGCATCGAAAATTGTGTATTTTTGGGGAGAAATTTAGCTGTGCAAAGAATTTTAGAAAGATTAGAACTTTTTTTTATCAACCGTCATGAACAATTAGAGTAAGTTTAAATTTGGAAAAAGTAACACAAAGATTGTTGAAAGTGTACATTTATTACTTGAAGAATATTATGTCGATGTTAGAACAAGCCAATGTTGATTTGTGAGATTCAAGGTTAGTCAATTTTTATTGGTGGATGAATCAGGAGGCTAACCAAATTAGTTAATCAACAACATGATCAATTTGCGTTACAATGGACGTAGGTTTTCGGATCTTGACGAAAAATATCACAGTAATGTTAAAATTTTATAGATGAAAACTGCTTGGAGGCTATGCAGGTTATTTAATTGATTAAATAAATTATTTCCTCTAATGTAATATAGTATTAAAATAGTAATAAATTTATCAAAACTTTTATATTCACCAATACACATATGGGGTATGTAAATATTTCTATTCATTCTGCCCACTTATTACTGAAAACTACGCATTAAGGTACCGCAATGAAAGGATTAAAAAATTACTTGTAATAGGAAAGTCAGGAATTTGCATAAAGTTAAATAACTAGCTGAGGCGTACATAATATTATGATTGTAAAGACACAGTTATACTGTGAGCAAAAAAAATGAATTTATACAGCTCTGACAATTTGCGGTAAGAATAATATCACGGATTATCAAATCGAACAGCTCATTTAAAGTATCGTTCGATTAAGTACCTAGCAGCTCGTTGCGGAAAAAATTAATTTGCACACTTCCGAGCGTATGATCCGATAAGGGTCGAATTAATCGGCTTGCAACCTATTTAATGTCAGCGTTATTATTAGCGAGAAAGAAGGAAAGAAATGGTACCAGTTGCGATAAGGGATAGTGTTAGTTTATAAGCGAGTTATTGTTCAATTATTGTATCTGCTGCAAAAATACATAGTATCGGCTATTTATAGCAGAAGCTCAACTCGTAAAACTTATATTATTAAGTCATTTCCAAAATCTTCGCGAAATTTTCGTAGGTTTTCGGGTTTTCTTTTTCATTAAATTGTATAATAATTTATATTTACTTTCATGTTCATTGTTTACGAATTGCAAACGTCTAATTTGTTTTATAAAATTTATGTGCAATTTTATATTGTTAATTGATTGAAGAAGCACAATAACATATGTTAATAAAAATCGCAAAAAAGTTACCACAAATTGTTAAACCATCAATAGCAGAATCTTTTAGCTAAAATATACTCCAAATTTTTTTTGACGCTTCAAGTCGTTCTTATTACCATAAAAATATGCATAGGAATTAACAAACATAATTTGGTCAAGAAAGACGGGAAAAAACATTAACTTCCAGAATAACAAATTACGAAAACTATAGTTCCAGTAACAATATATAAATGAAATACAGTTGTATGTAACTATAAATTAATATTATTGTTAAAATACGTACATTTATACAAATATACAACGTTGAAATTTGCAAAAAAATAAATAAAATATCTGTTAGAATAAATGTGATTATCAGTGGACAAATGCCTACAATACAAACCAAAATTTTCTTTACATTAGTGAGTATATATGTAAATAAACATTTAATGTTAAATTCTATTGATTACACAATTATAAACTATATCCCTATTTGTTTATGTAACATATTTAAAAGTATAAGATAAACTAAATAAAAATATTGAATTGTAATAACTTATAATAACTAAATATTAGTATATTGATTTTACTTATTTATGCAGTGACTCACGAAATTAATAAATCATTATTGTAAGGTGAATTTCAATCTGATTTTCTCAGAACAATTAAGTCTTAGAACAAAATCAATTCAAATTGCACAAAAAATATCTCAAAAAATATCTCAAAAAATGTATAGCTAATGATTACACTATAATTAAATAAGGAATGTAAAGTATTTCATCATCGGTCTTCTTTCTTCTATAAAATTATGAATTTGCGTAAAATCCGCAACCGAATCATTATCAATTAGTTATGTACTTGAACTTCCAATCTAGTATTTGAATGTAATCCTTATATAAATTTCACATGGGAAATTAAATTTTATGTAATGTGAAAAATTGAAAGAGGTGTAGAAAAAGAGAGATCGTAGTGTAGTGTATACGTTCTTGGTACCGACATACAAAATAGACCTATCATCTTATGGGACACTTCGTGTCACATGGTCTGACATACCGATATCTAAAAAAATCATAAGTTTCGGAAGAATATCTTCTTTTTCCTTTCCTAAGAAGGACTTGTAAACACGTGTAAGGTATTTTAACATGCAAAATGTAAAAGCAAACGCAAAAACTATAGATTCTATGCAATTGAAAAGGAAAAATTGAAAATTGTAATAGGGTCTCGGAGACCCTAAATCCGTGTGACAGAAAAATACATTAGATGATAGGTCTATTCTGTATTTGTTCGGTGTTTCTGGTGTTGGTGTCGCCTCCCATTTCGGGATGGCGTTCCGTTTTTCGTCGTAGATGTTCGTATCCTTCTGCTGGCAACCCGGAACAACACGAGGCGTGCGTCGGCTACTGCACGGAAATGGTCGAACGAGCGAGTGACTGAGGTCGGTAGAGGTCGGCCAACTCGAGCGGGCTCCGACGTCGATTCGCTCCTCGATACGCGAAGCAGTCGCTTCGAAATCATTTGGCCGGCTTTCCAGTCCACGTGTTTTTACCCTGAGAACTCTGCTCGCTTCACATTGCGAACCGAGCAACACGGATCATGCAAATGCAAATATTAATATGCGATCCGGCGAGCAACTTACGCAACCGTTAATAACCTATAATGTTTGTAGACAGCCGATCGTATTGTATTAACAAGTGATAATGTAATACGATGCTTGTCATTGGAACGGTTTTCAGTATAGAAATACACCGGTTCGATATCCATTTTTCAGTTGTTTCCCTTTCAGAGACCAAGGTACAGGCAGAAACGAGTAATTAGATCGGTGTTTAATTATCGAATGTTGTTTGCAGCCGAGCACTTTGTTGCAGTCGCTACTTTCTCCTGTTCTTTTGATCGGACAAGTATTGGCGATGTTTGAAATTAGTAGTTTCTGACTTAATGTGGTTTACGCTGCAGCAATTGACAGAGTGTAGTCATGGATAATTAAATTTACCTGCTAATTGTTCAGCAGTACTCCTATATAAGTACTTAGCTTTACTTATCATTCTTGATCTATTGGAGTGATACCGACAAGCTTCATAACTACTTGCACGTTTTGCACTTTTTCATTATAAAACATTAAACCTAAGCGAAAATTTTGGTGGTAATTGCACACATAGTATTATGATGTCTTTGCTAATAAAATAATTTTCATCATAATTTTTTCATCAAACTTCTGCCGTGGGTCCT
Source organism: Eucera pruinosa (assembly GCA_028830335.1). Taxonomy (NCBI): domain Eukaryota; kingdom Metazoa; phylum Arthropoda; class Insecta; order Hymenoptera; family Apidae; genus Eucera; species Eucera pruinosa. Next base: position 3,870,631 of record JAMYCR010000002.1, on the reverse strand, counting down.
GATGCTCTTGACATAGTTGCACTTCCGAGCAATTCGTAAGACGGGTAGTGGTAATAGGCACTTGGTGCAATAGAATTCCTCAGTTATCGCTTAATGTCTTACATGAATGAAACTCATAAATTCATTAATCAATTAAGTCCAATCGGGAAAGAGAGCAAGTAACCCAGAAAAAGTCGATTAGCTCGATTGAAGTTAGTGTTAATGATGCGTGAACATTTGTGACAGGGACTGGTGAATCCGGCAAATCCACCTTCATTAAACAGATGAGAATCATCCACGGCTCTGGCTACTCGGACGATGACAAGAGGGGGTTCATTAAACTCGTATACCAAAACATTTTCATGGCCATGCAGTCCATGATCCGAGCGATGGAGCTTCTCAGGATCGACTACGCCGACTGTTCGAATACAGTGAGTATTTTTATCGTTGACCATGGCTTCCTATTTACCGTATTAATTATGGTACTTGAATGCAATGTGTTTTCATCCGATCGTAGGAAAAAGCAGAACTCGTGCGGAGCGTGGACTTCGAAACAGTTACAACGTTTGAAAGTCCATATGTACAAGCAATCAAAGATTTATGGGCAGATGCTGGTATCCAGGAGTGTTACGATCGCAGGCGAGAATATCAGCTCACAGATTCTGCTAAGTAGTGAGTACTATTTTATTCCTGTTTCTGTTACATATTTATTCTGAGGAGAGCGTATCTTTTTTTCACCTCATACTAGCATTGCTCGATTTGTAATTCGTTAATGATATAACTTTCCAACATTTAGTTGCTAAACACATTCTCGAACTTGTGTGCGTTATGTACTACAGCTATGGTATGATTAATACGAAGCAATCAAATAATACGTCTTCAAAATGTTACGTTAAAATGTTTGTTAAAACGTTTTAACTGAAAAAATATTTTGTCATACATTTGCGAACACCTTGTCCATAATTTTTATGGATTACCTGATAGTCGTTCATTGTACAAGATTATATTTTGGGAGTGCAGTACTTGTTCTCGCGTAGTAGGTATTGAGAACCTGATGTTTCAGTTACCTAATGGAGATAGATCGAGTCGCAGCACCAAACTACCTCCCCACAGAACAGGACATTCTTCGTGTGAGAGTGCCCACTACTGGTATAATTGAATATCCTTTTGACTTGGAAGAAATCCGATTTAGGTACGTCTGGTCTTACAAAGAAAGGAAGAAGCTGCCTGTGCCTGTGAACTACTCACATCGGACACTTTTTGCATCGTGGCTGCATGCGTTGTGACTCACCGATTTCACTCTTGTACATGAAATCCATCACTTGTTACGTTTTCTTCTTTTTTTCACTAACGGTCTGCAGATTTCATTGATCCCTCAAGTTCTATGGCGTATTGTACTTGTAGTTTTTCAAACACAAAATTTCATCCTTTCTAATAAGAAAATAATTTGTTAATTGATTGTAAGAGGCACCTTTTTCCTTTTAATACAAAGAATACTTCTTTCCTCAATTGATTATATGATTTACAAGAAACGAATATTACCGCATAATACGATGTAAAGTGCCTCGTTATCAATTGATATGTCATAAAACTGAAAGAATGAATCAATGAAGTTTGTATTATCGAAAATTCTTACAGGCAGGGACAACAAGCATGTATGAGCTGTTTTGTGATATTCCTCTCCTCATAATCACCTTGAATATATGCATGGCATGCACTATCAGACTGTGGCTTCGTTTGTTTTGCAGTTATCTTAGTGACCTAGAGCGTATTGAAAAGCCCGATTTCCTTCCTACCGAACAAGACATTCTTCGGGCTCGAGCTCCGACTACTGGCATTATAGAATATCCGTTTGATCTGGACTCCATCATATTTAGGTACTAACACACGTTGCTTGAACTTGACTATTTTTTTAGAAGTATACTGTACTAATTTAATAATGTACTAACTTGGAGTAATGGATAAGTATCAAAAGAATCTATGTGAGTTTTTAATAAAGCAGATCCTTTGTTTATGTTATTCCTTTTATCTTGTATATCTCTTGTTTACATACTATGATAATACCATTTTTTTTTTGTTAACAATTCTTTTGGTCATACGTTGTCTTAAGTATTACGATAATCTATTGTATTTGTAATGGTATTCTGCTGTATTTAATTGTTAAATATAGAGACCTTAGCTATTATAAAGCAATAGACTGTAGTTTAAATAGTGATTAAAAAGTAAATACGATAATAGTATAACATAATAGCAGTAGTAGTTTCCATTTCTGTCTTACAATACGTTTACAAGGTGAGTGAACATAAAGATATCTACTTGTTTGAAAATTGAATTATGCTATCTACTACATATTATACTGATTCTTGTTTTTTTCTTTTTGAATTTGTAAGTACTCTTCTTTTGCTTTCAACAGTTTATGTTTGCTATTTTTGCATGCAATTTATATTCACAAAAAAGTTTTAAAAATAGTAATGAAAAATTGTATAGTTCTGTAAATAACCCAATTAATAGTTTAAATATTGGTATGTGAAATTAGGAATTGTTTGTAAAATACACTTGATAATTCATAAAAATAAAGTAAAAGTTTTGATTTAGTTTTATTAACATGTGATAAATGTTCAATATATATTAGAAGTTAAATAACATTAAATAAACTTATTTTACAGGATGGTAGACGTTGGTGGACAGAGATCAGAAAGAAGAAAGTGGATTCACTGTTTCGAGAATGTTACTTCTATTATCTTTTTAGTAGCTTTAAGTGAATATGATCAAATTCTGTTTGAGTCGGAAAATGAGGTAAACATAATCACAAAATTTTGTTCATATGTTCAATTTTATTCATACTAGTAAAATGCGATTTTAATACTATAAACTGTTGTCATAATTTTTCAGAATCGAATGGAAGAAAGTAAAGCATTGTTCAAAACAATTATTACATATCCTTGGTTTCAACAGTCCTCTGTTATTCTGTTCCTAAACAAAAAAGATCTGCTTGAAGAGAAGATTATGTACTCCCATCTTGTTGATTACTTTCCTGAGTACAATGGTATGTAATAACATCAATATTTATTTTAAAAGTTATACTGTTAATGAAATTCGTAACATTAATCTTATCAGTTGTTATGAATTTTTACATACAGCAATACATAAAATATGTACATATATCACATGCATTAAAATCCGGAACTATTGATTTAGTAAAATTTTAACTTTTCCTTTTTTAAAGATTAATTCAACAAATATTGTTTTTAAAACATTTAATAAGAATGATGAAAATGGTTGTTGATCATATAAAGTAACACAGAATTTCCTTGTTGACAAATTATGCATATCCTTTAGAAAATAAATATTACAAGGCATTAAACGTGAAATACCTTAGGATAAATTTTTCATAATTATACAGAGGATCAGGTTTATAATTATTTCATATTACTTTGGAGCGCATTATTCAGTTTACTATTAGTAAATGAATAAGTTTGATGGTATAGGCCCTAAACAGCAAGATGTACCAGCCAGGGAATTCATCTTAAAGGTGTATCTCAGTACGAATCCTGATCCTGACCGCATGTGCTACTCTCACTTCACGTGTGCGACAGGTCTGTTTAAGTACAACACATCCTGGCAAAAACTGTAGATGTTCTGTAGAAAAGTTTCTGAACAAAGCCAGTAACTATAAATTTTGAAGTCGCGTAACTGTATTCTTGAAGCTTAACCCTTCCTGTATCATAGAACAGCTACTTTTCATATTTCAATATTATGCTATTCATTTCATCAATAATAAATAATACAACTCTTTTGTAATACAAAAGCAACTGAAATATATAAATCACTAGATTTAGTTTTTAATTTAGGTAAATTTATTTACTTCATAAATGGTTTTCAAAGCATTTTACATAATAATACATTAGCCTTTTACAAAAATGCACAATCATTAAAATGTATTATATTCTTATAATCTAATAAAAAGAACACATATATCAAACTTATATAAGGTATTTATCTGGTTGGTAAAACTTTTGGAAGGTTTCTTTGAGAGTTAATAGAACTAATTAAATAATTCGTCCTTCGTCATTTATTGGATTTGGATAAAAACTGTATTGATTTAGTAAAGCAGATAGAGTGAAATTCCATTTAACATTGATTCCAACATTACAATAAAAATATTTCTTTACTTTTTCATAGAGATACGTAAATATAATTTTTAACTTGTACATTTAATTTTATTTTCAATGTTTACATATAATTTTAAGATACGTTAGCGTATATATCACAGTAAAATAATTGAATTTGATTTTAGCCCTTTATTATTTATACTTTTGTTTATGATTTCATAAATATTTTATTATTGGTATAAATATGTATAAATCTTATAATTTTATATTATAAGCACTAATTGATACCTTATTTAATTTTAATCAAATCTCAATAATATCCCACTGACAATTTAATCAAGAAAAAAGAAGTAAAAATAGTATATGCTTGAGTAAATATAAATAGAAGTAATGTCAATTCGTATGCTTGCTTATATATTTCACAGGCTCACAAAGAGATGCCATAGCTGCTAGAGAATTCATTTTACAGATGTTTGTCGAATTGAATCCAGATATTGAGAAGATTATATATTCACACTTTACGTGTGCTACAGGTAGGCTGCTAGTAACTGATGCTAATGTGCATTCGTTTTTGCTTTTTAACATTATGTATATTGTGCAAGACAATTTGCATGTTGCCTATGTTTATCAGCAGGTGCGTAATTTTTATACTAACCTTTATTTATTACAGGAAAATCAATCTATTATATTTAGAATTTGATAAATAATCACTTGTATGATAAACTTAATTATAACTTAATTACGATAAATTTTTACAAGTTAAATAAAGATTACACATAGAGTGCTTATTATGACAGTAATGACAGTACAGAACTGTAAACACGTTGTATGTACATTTTCAAAATTAGATTGATTTTCTACTTTTCAAATTGATACATATCTTATAGTGATACATGATTTATTATTGCATGCTGCGTTAATGGGATTACTCATCAGACACAGAGAATATCAAACTTGTATTTTGTGCTGTCAAAGATACAATTATGCAAACTGCACTTAAAGAATTTAATCTTGCCTAATGTGATTGTGGACAATTTTTGAATTTATATATAATCTTTAGATAATGTATTTCTTTTATTAAAGATGTACACTAATTTTTTACAGAATGAATATTAAAATGTTTGATTAAATGTTGGTAAATCAAAAGTGGAAATAGAATAACTTACTTTCTGTGCAAAACTTTGAGACTGCCAAACTGTTCCCTGTATAATTTTATTCATACATAAATCATTTTAACCAAATAATTGATCGTAAATCAAAAACTAGGATGCAGTTATAAAAAAATTGGTTAATTAGTATTATCAATTGAGTAAAATAGTTTTAGCAATTAAAATATTTTATTTTAATAGTAAAAATATTTTTATTTATTTAATTGATCACAATAAATACCACTTAGTAAACCTTAATAAATCATGTTAAATTGGTATTGTCAGGTTCATAATTATATTTAATTTTAATCTATAAGTGCCACTCTTATAAGGTCATTAGAAGGAACACTATCTTTGCACAAAGTTTTAATGCATGGATTATACAAACCATATTTATTTGCATACTATTTGATTGTAATTTAATTTGTTTCCAAATTTAATTAGCAAAAATTTCATGTTATACAGAAAATTATTAAGAAACAGTGTATGCATTATTTCCACAATATGTTAATTTCATTTACAAATTTATTTCACAAAGCACAGTTAAGTGTATATATAAATCAATAATACATTTCACGTTTCTGAGAGTGTGAACTTATCTTGTTCTTCAGTGGCATGTGATAATTATTGCATTGCATATGGCTTTGTCTCCTTTTATATATACTTTTGTAAAACCTCTGCAATCAATTGTAACTTCTACGAATTGTTATTTCCAATTGATAATTATGAAGTTAAAAAAAATTGTTGTAAATCTATGTGCTTTAATTGTTTGATTCAAATATATAACTACGCAATATAATTAATTTCTTTAATAGTCCTTATAACATAATTTATATGATACATGTGTATAATTTTTGAATTTCTGTGTATAAAAAATAAAAGTTGCATGTTTGCACGTCTACCAACTTCAGTTTATTCTCATCCTTTAATTGAGGGTAAGTGAACTTCTTACATGGTGTTGTGCGTTTTCATATTTCCAATCATTTTTTAATGATTGTTAATGCTTTCTGCTTAATTAACTTTGTGACTGTATTATTACAGTTCATGATAATGAGTTACGAATACTTACAAATATTTTCTTTTACAGACACAGAAAACATCAGATTTGTATTTGCAGCAGTGAAAGACACCATTCTACAGTCAAACTTAAAAGAATACAATTTGGTTTAGATGGCAATATATAAAACTCAGGATGGACTCAAGAATTTTTCTTATACCCTGACCAAGGTATCAGTGTGAACTCTGTTAAGTTAGAAATGGGGAGGAGGCGAAAAAGGCAAAAAATGAACAGTACTTTGTGGTGTTATCAGTATATTATCGCTGCTCCATTACAAGTGTACCAACTATTGATTAGTAAAATTTTTAACGGAGGTAACAGCGATGAACAAATATGGACCTAAATCTGAGCGTTATACGTTCTTTCCTAACCTTCTCACTGTCAATACCAAGAAATTGATTTAGTTTCGTACTCTATTTGTTGAATTTGTTACCTTTTTATAGATTAGTTTAGTCAATCATGCCTGACTGACTGCGTAATCGTATGATTTTTATATAACAATACCACGAGCAACAAGTAAATAAACGTATAAGATAGAGTGCAGCCATGCCATAAAATGTCTGTCCAAGTGTTTATGTCGAATCGAGAGATCTCAGCAAGAAACTGAAGAGAAGAAGGACAAATGCTTTTTAATGACAAGTAGTCGGTGACACAAGTGAGAGCAATTCTAGTGCCATTTACTAGTGTGGTGTTTTTATTGCAATCCTTTCTTAGATGCAAAAAGCCAAAGTGTTTTTTTATCTGTGCCAGAAGCGAGTAAAAGTTTTTTCTGCATGTGACTCAAATTCATAATTCATCGTATAAATATTGTTATATATAATATATAAAATGAAACATAGGTTATAGCATTGAAGAAAGCAACATAAAACCAACAAGAAGGAAACTTTACCCCCCTTCAATATTAAGAAATTATTAGAAAACATCTGTTTGATGTGATTTTTAGGTAATTAGGAGGTGAAAGGCTGCAGATTATTCTGTTGTCTTTCTTCTCCATAGGCTGTGTACAGAATGTGAGGGCTGGGATCTCATGCCATACAATTATAATCCTGCGATTTACGAACAGCATAAAGGTCTCAATCATAATAGTCGCTTTCCTTTCATCCAGCCCTCCCTTATTGGCACAGCATCGTGTATCTAGGGACATGGTTTAAGAACATATGACCCTAGCTCACATTGTATCCACATTACAGTGTACGTATGTATGAACTATTCACTGCCTGCGCTCGCTCAAGCTGGCTAGCGCGCTGCCCACTGCATGTATTCTCTAATGGTTCCACTAACTGCCGTTTGTGCCACCTTTTGACGTTCTGCCAAGAGAACATTTATATAAAGGTGATAGAAACTGCTTTGCATAAACCTAGAGAATACTTGCACAATAAATTTCATGGTGTTGGTAAAATCAGTAAATTAGGGTGTGACATTTGGATATGTGCAGTCTGAATGTCTAACCCTGATACTGCTAACACTGTATGCACATTGGGCAGCATGTCATACCTACCTTGGTTGAAACACTGAGTTTATATGAAAGAAAATATATATAAATACATTGGATAAAATATAATATTAAGAGATAATAACAAATAATATTGAATAATAATAATATTAGTAATAATAATATTAATAATAATAATATTAATAATAATACTGCTTGGTTTTCAGTGAGTGCGTGAGTATGAATGACAGTGAACGAGAGAAAATAAATGTGTATTCAAAATGAGAAAGCTGGTAGTACAAGTGAGACAGAGGGGGGGGGGGGGGGGAAAGAGAGAAAGAATGTGAGAGAATGAACTTAAATGTATGATACGTGTGCAGCATGCGTGAAACATTTTAACAAAAGATAAAAAATTGGTTCAGACAAACAGGCTTTCTTTAGCCTGATTCGAGAACGAGCGAGTGACGCGCAAATTTGTGGCTATAGTTCATTTGTAAATCATTTTTTGTCAAAAGTATACATTTTTCTGAAAGCATAATATGTTGGGTATTCTTTCTGTGTGTATAAAATGTAAACACCTACCAAGCCCAAAATGAAATCAATGTTTCTAACTTATTTATAATAAATAATATACATTAATGATAAAAATAAACGCAGTTTGTGACAGTAATATCAATGCATGATACCGCATTCACCTCGTATATTTACCTCAAAAAGGGGGAATCCTTGTATGTAACAATTATCCTTAATCCTGTTCATATTGTGCTGCGAAGACCTGTGTTTAGTAATGTCTAATAATTAAAACAGAAGTAATAATAATGAAAAAAAGATACTTTATTTTAAGTTATATTTTGTTTTTATTATGTAAAAACTGTTACCTTTTATGAAAGAAATATATTTTCATTTAAAAATGTATTGTGAAATCTTTCTTACTGCATTTACAAGTATGTTACAATGCACAATAGATGAAGTGAGTGAAAAATTTTATCTCGTGTTATATTTATTTTGTTAGATCTAGGGACTTAAAACCGATATAATTTTGATAACGGTATTATATCAACAAATCTGTACCGAAATCAATATTCTACTGAAACCGAAATAATTGCCGGTATTTTTCGGATTTTCCTTTGATGATACGGTAAGCTGATTGAAACATTTTTCATTAAATATTTTTTTAATCCTCATAGAATTTAGACTATCACAGTATAAAAATGCCAGTATATTAGTATACGTTTACCAGTAATTTTTTCGGTTTCTTATAAAAATATTTCTTATTTATATAATGTATTCATTATTTATTTTTTTTTTAACATTTAAAGTATTTTTAATTAAAGATTTCAAGATACTTTAAACCTTCATTTATTCTCACCATATTCATACCTTCATTCTCACTATAACATTGCCGCAAGAAGGAATAAAGAATACATAATAAATACATAGAATACAAATAACAATGTTTTGATTCCTGGTCTTTGAATTAGAGGCAGTACCGACTGATATCGCAACATCAAACGTTCCGACGATTGTAACATTGTATTCTTTATCTCTGCCCATATCTTTCTCTGAAATCCGCAGTTTTTTTCACGCAAAGGAAGAAACTGACAGTACTCTTTATAACAAAATCGATTTGTGTAAGGATTTTGAGGATATAACCGAAAAATACTGGTATATGGATATTTTGGATACCGGTATGAATCCCTGGTTAGAAGCCATTTTATTTTATTATTTTTTACGTTTTAATGAAACAAAGCTTACATAAAAAGAGTTATTAAAACTGTTTACTGTATTAAGCTTTTTATTTTGTATATATATAAGCATAATAAAATTTATTGTTTGTGTTGTACATACAGAGTGAGTAACAAAACTATTTAAATATCAAAACATCTGTAATTAATGAAGATATCTAACATATAATCTAACATATTACATTTATACAAACGTACAAAACAATATCAGACTTTCGCGTTATAAATCTATTAGGATATACAAAAATATATATCAATTTATACATTTGTTATCATTTTTAGCAGAATTTTAGTATGTATTTAGTAGCTTAGGGTTTTTGAGGTTTTGACATATCTCAAATGCTTGATGGCATATTAGAAATTGTTTTTTCAAGTATTTTGAAACTGTATAATGTCACTCTTAGTATAGTCTTGCTTTTTAGTGTATAGATGTACTTCAAATATTAGAATCCAATTTACTTGAAAGATTTGCAATCGGATTCAATTCTAGTAATTGGGGAAAAAGGTTTACACTATTCTGAGATTCTTATAGAGCGGGTATTGTCGCACAATATCGGCTTTACGTTTCAGATCATTATCTTCATAAAATTTTACTATTGTGTGAATAGGACTTATGTTAAATTATTTTTAAATATGGCAAAATACTTGTTTATAATTTCCTCAAAAACAACCAATTTCCCAACTGCAGTGATTCAAATACAGCTTCAAACAAGTATATTTTCTCCACTGAGTTTAAAGGTAACTGAATTTACAAGCTGTTTTAAATTAGATGAGGTATTATTTCTTTTGAAATTCATTTATTGTAATTCCAAATACTTAATTAATAAAGAATATAACGAAATGAATCTCCGAATAAATAATACACGCTATGTGTTTTAAACATTCCTAGGGAACAATTTGGTTGCAACAAGGTATGTATATACCAAATTGGCACCACATTTCTACAAGTCCATCTGTAATGACATTTAGCATTGGTTTTGGTGTCAAAGTTTGGTATAAGGTTTGAGCCCAAATTAATACCAAAGAGGGCCAAGCCTTGGTGTCATGATCTGTCACCCCATTGGCACCATGCTGTCATAGACCAACACCAAACAGACACCAAAACCATAGCAAATTTTACTCCTTTAACGATTTAAAATTGGCAGCATAAATCAGCCTTTTAAATAATATAATTCAGAAATATTTTTAGGAATAAATAGGATATGCACAATATCGTTATTTACAATTATTTAGTTTTCCTACCATAATGTACAATATAATTACAATTCTTAGGTTAACTTAACTACTGTAAGCTGTTTTGACTGAATTTTTTAATTAGTTCTATTTCACATGTTGTTCCTGTTCCTCGAGATTTTCTTTTCATCTTCTCCCATATCATGGAGTCAATGAATCATTAACATGAAAAAGAAAATTGGGCAGAGTATATATTAGTATTAATGAGACTACACGGTGACTTTAATTGTAAAATAAAAAAAATAACATGTTCATACTCTGTAAATATAGAGGGTGAAAATAATCACGGTACAAAGTTTGTTCTATACAGGCTTCTTGTTGTGTACAATAACAATAAATGTTACTGCATCTGGTGCTGCTCTATCACTGCCACTGTTTGCTGATGCATTCTTCATAAAATTACAGCCTGTAACGTTTACCGAGAACTCCACCCAAAGATCATTCTACACAACTTAAACATTTAACAGTCGTAGACTTTGAAACCAATATTCGTATAGTTACATGACGAAGGAAAAAATGCTTATACAATTCATCAATGTATGTTAAACATTACAACTGTCCGTATATATATAGAAGAAACTTCCGAAATTCTGTTGCCTTGTATTTTAAATATTTTTGATATCTTGAAAATTCGGACAGGCAAAATTACTTAGTCTTGAAGAAATAAGAGAAATTTGACTAAGGAATAATTTTAGAAGAGGTAAATACTTTCCATCTATCCCTACAGACAATAACAATAAATGACAATTTCGCGTTTGTTTATTTTGCGAAAGATAATCGTAACAGTAATGTTTCCAATAATGATGCTTCTATTGGATGCATATTTTCCCGCAACCGTGCAACACAACTCATAGAACTGGTGTACCAAATAATAAAAAAATATATATGTTATTAATAATAATACATATTTTCTCAAATTCTACTTTTTTACACATACTATATAATAAAATTATTAGTTATATTAGAAGTTAATCCAGCAAATTGGCTGCGATTATCGTTTAATGTAATATATTACAATTATAAAATGTAAACTACTAATTACGTAATTGTATACAATTCTAGAAAAAATAAAGACTTATTTTGCTAGAACAAAATATTGATTGTATACTTTAATTATTACTTTCTATATTCCTTAATTCAATTCAATTGGCACAATTTAAAAATACGAGTAAAAATAATTAAAAAGTAACATTTTTCGGGCAAAAATTTGTATATGCAGAAACGTTCAAAAATTTGAGAACCTGTTGGGAATTTTAAGGAACAGGAACAACATGAAACAGAAGAACTAATTAAAAAAAATAATTAAAAAATTAAGGCAGAACAGTTTGCAGTAGTCGAGCTAACCTAAAAAGTGTAATTGCTTATACATGTATGTACATGTATTATGGTAGAAAACATAAATAATTGTAAATAATGATGTTGTATAATGTATTGTATTTTGGTGTCGGTTTATGACAGCAGAATGTTTTGCTTTTGATGCCACTAAAAAGGCAAATCATGGTACTTACTAAGGCTTCGTTTGTTTATAGTGTCAAAATTGACACCAAAATCAATGGTAAATGTCATTACAGATAGACATGGTTTTGTAGCCAAGTCTTATAAAAATTTGATGCCAATTTTATGCTATGTTGCAACCAAATTGTTTGCTGGGTAATTTGTTGTAAAGAGATAACAAATTGGTTAATATTTGAGTGAGATAACATTATATTAAAAAAAGCGGTAAATCTTCCAAAAATCTCTTTCGATTTTGTGCGATCCTTTTAATAAAAATGAAATTCATTAATTTTAAAAACGTGAAGGAAAAGTTTATGCTCAGTTTTTGAACATTGTATTTAATAATTCATTCTTATTACTTTATTATTATTATCAACCTATTACGTCTTATTTAAAGCAGTGAGAAGTATACATTTATGTCATTTTTTAATTGTTTTACTCTGTTAATGTAATCATCAGGATCTGTCTTTACTTCACTACCATTTTTTGTAAAATACAAATTTTCATAATCATTATTAGGGTATATTTCATAATCAAAAATTGTCTTTAGTATTATCTAAAAAATAGTTAATAAACATTGTTTATATGCTATATAATATAAGATCAATCTCGCTGTCAAAAATGTTTAATATAATCAAGAAATCAAATAAAACTGTATTAGACACCATCGCCATGTCCGTAAGGAATTTGTAGCTTGCGCAGAGTAATGCGATCGTAAACGAACACCAATGAGGAAGTGGGCCGCCTAGCGGCGCATTTCCAAACGTCACGCTCTATTGTATTAAGGCGAAAATGTCGTCCCAGAGAAAAGGATGTTCCTAGTGGCTGGGAGAAAGCGCGCGCGCACAACGTGTGCTACCGCGGTATCGTTTTTGCAACTTCTGCGACTATAGTCCTGCAGAGCATCATCGAAAGGACTACACCCCTACTGTAGAGAGGGAGAAAGTCAAACTTTGTCGCACGGTTTAACTTGTACAGTGAATCAAATAATACAAGTGAAAAGATGAGTTTTTTGCCAGAAGAAGAGGAAATCGACGAGTGAGTGTTTCTGTCACTTCCAATTATATTTTCTACGTTTTAGTTTCGATCTCGTAAGATGAAAGTTTTCTCCACCCAATTGAACTAGCAAAAAAGGGCTTGGTTGCCGTTTGTAGCCCATTTTATGAGATGACAACGATTTTTTCCCTGCCATTTAATTGTAAACAATTGTCGATGATATATAATTCATAGTTCAAGTTTCGAATCATCTGTGTGATTGTGTTAGCGTTATATATGAAACTGGTAGATATGTATAGGAGCCACAAGTGTACGAAGGCACATGTGATTTTGACGTTCGAGTCTTTCTCGGAATATTGATTTATAGACACGTAATTTATAAAAAAGTAAATACGTAATAAAAGTATTTTTAAAGTACCTATATTTTTATTCATAATTTATATTCATATTCAACATCGTTTTTCGGGTCCAAGATGTGAAATGTAGTTTTCCAATATTAAAAATAATATGTACATCTAAAAATATGAGTTAGTAACGTGAAGTCTTAAGTAATATCCCATTATGGTGAAATTTATCTAATGAGTTTTCTGAGTTCCTGTTGTATAAAAATATTATATGGTTGTAAATTTTGTTTTTATCTCACACATAAAGACATTGGCATCTATTAAAGCATAATAATAAATAATATACAATATAGAATTTACAAGAAATATATTGTTAAAAAGTATTTCAAAGCTTTATTTTTCACATTTTATTTTTTTTTTAATGAACAGTAATGTTGAAATTAAAACACGTTAATTGGAATTGTAGAGTGTTAAAGTGTACAGAATATAAATGAAAAATATTCGGGTTAATTTTTCTGGTACTAAAACGCTATTATGGAATAAATGCTGGATAGAATTTTGTAATAAAAGTTATGCGTAACGTGCGATTACATTTAAAACGAAGTATAAAAGGGTATTTGGATTTATACACTTAAATACTGCTAAATGGAAACATTAACAATCTCTGTTTTCCACAAATGTTTTTACGATTTTTCCACCATTTAAAATAGAAATAAATGAAGCACGTAAATTCGAATTCACGTTTACTTTAGCTATTGCTTACCAGTAACCCAGCGAACGATCGATGAGATATAACCACGTTGTACATATTTTGTTTCAATCATGTATCATGTTCTTTTTTCTCAAACTAATCAGCCTTCTGTTAGGTCAAGCTGTGGGGATGTAAAAATAATTCGGTACATCTAATAAATTAAATGATTATTAAATAGTTCAGATCTTTTAAAGTTCTAATGAATTTCAAGGTTATTTCTATCATTAAGGTATTGAATGATAACGATATGATCAAATTATTTTGTAGTATTGATGTTTTCTATCAGTGTATCGATTGGAGAATATCTAATCTTACATACTAAAATTTTATCATTTATGGGACACAATTACGCGTTATTTATCTCTATAATGGTAATCGCGTAATTATCGTTATAATATAATTATGTATTTGTGATGTATGATGCGTTAATTGTTAATTGTCTGCACATTTGTAGTAGTATCAGACACATGATTAAGATAAATTGTATAATTTTTTTCAATAATCATTGCTGACATAACAATTTTGCATGTTCTTAAATTGCAGAACTGTTTAAATAATCCGTATATTAATGTTAAAGGTACAAAAACACATGATACTTTCAACAGTACAAATGGTTTAAAAAATTATTTTATTTACAATCTAAGCCACCCGTGACCGAATTACTTTTTGGTTTTTAAGGATTTATTGTTACAATGTACTCATTATTGGGCATTCTAATGAATGCCAGATTGATATTAATTGTTATGTATTCAAATGGAACATATATGTCTATCTCGATTAAAAATAGGTTTCAGTGTTCTTCCGAAAAGCTCCAATGGCCGAACGGCACCAAATTTTGGGGAAAAAGGGGAAGGGGGAGTAAATCCTAAATGTATAATTTATCTTTGGGTATTTATTAGTTTCCTAGATATTAATTAAAAAATGTTCTGTACAATATATTAAATTCTGGCTTAGCGTATGTTACACAGGCGTTGCTAATATGTACAAACCGTCATTATTTGTATTAGTATCGTCGTCATTGTTGGGTAGTCGACAATACAGCAGCAACATAGGGTTCTGAATCCATAAGGTGCTCACGTAAGTTTCATGCGTTAATTAAGCTGGCGTGGTGTCGTACTTGCCCCGGGACGCAGGCGGCCCTACGCTCGGCAACAAGGGAAAACTGGCCCAACTCTAACCCATTTCATAAACACTAATACTAATTGCAGAATGTTTCGACAATGAATACTACGGCGGAGACTGTCCATTAACCATGCCCATATGCTCAGAATTCAACGTACTTTGCGGAAAATTTATTATCAATATCTCGGAAATTATTAAATACTCGAAGCTCAATTGTTATATTTAGAATCTACCTTCCTTCCTTTCTTCTTTCCAAAATTTGACGCGGATTGGTCAGTGGGGCTTTTCGGAAGTACAGCCATAGGTTTTTGAAGAATTGGAAATGTTTTATTTGATATTTTAATTTGCCTTCTCTTATAGAACTAGATTAATAAACCAAGCACATTCAATTTAAGCAAAAAGATTGTTATAAAGTTTATCTTCAGTCTTGGAAACTTCAAATTAATATTGGTTATATACGTACAGTAAAATAAGAGAAGAGCATAATCTGTAACTGTTACTTAATTTATGGCATAATATTTACTTGCCGTTTCTATGAAACAAAACAGTTAATTTCTATGTAAAATGATTTTTCGTATATTTTCTTGGTATATACCAACTTTTGCTGATATTATAAATATACGATTTGACAAACTATGTAAATTCACAATTGAACGTAAAGTTTTTGAATTTTTCTTTCTTGTTTTTGACATCTTTTGTAAATATCGATTTTTACTTTTAACTTTAATTTAATTATATAATAATTGTTACTCTACCTTTGAGCTTTATATTATATTTTTATTCAAAGAAGAAAATCTTTCACACTCATAGTCTTAACATAAGTGGGATGATATTATGTAGCAAACTTTTTAATAACAATTATAGTGGCACGGTATCAAATCATTGATGCGATTAGTTCTAATAGTCCGAGGAAATCTTACTGCACTCATCTTTTAACGCCTGATTAGTTTCATTTTATTCGGACATTTACTCTTATGAACTCTAGATTCAATTTACTTTCATTTCTTCTTCTCAGGAATTTTCTTTCTTGCTACTAATATAGAAAGTAACGCCGAAATGGGTGGCCAAACTTTACTATTGTGTCCTACTCTTCGTAAAAATGAAAAAAGTCATATGAACATAGGTTTATCAGCATTTCCTTTTATTAGAAGTAAATAATGTAGTAGAGCATACTATTCTGACATTGATGGCAGCGTATATCGTAGTAAATCTGCGCGCAAACGTTCCATAGTTCCGACAGTGTTATTTGAATGGCTTATTTTAATATCAAATGAGCAGACATTCGCTTCATCTATAGACAAGCTTATTTCAAATATAGCAATTTTCCAATATCATTGAGAGTCTTTGATACGTCGATTAAAGCGTGTTTTGTTCTAGAAGAAAGTCATTCTTAGAAGTTTCTTTATGTAAGTTTTAAGAGTTACTAAAATGTGCCATCCTAAACAAGATATGTTTATATTTTGGAAAAGAAGAATTTTTGGACCTTTTCTTAGGAAGGGTAGAATACGGTACCAAAGTTTGGACATCTATTTTGATGTCACCTTGTATAATTAGAATAAAAATCAACAACTAGTATAATTAATTTTAAATGCTTACATTCTTTGAGGACAATCGTTTTTTCTAATTGAAAGACTTTTCTTAAATCGATGGCTGAAAAATTACATGAGTTTCAAGAACTTTTTTCAACAAAGCTAATAAACATATCAATTTAAAACGTCATAGTTTTATTTATCATTATTTAAACAATATGTAGCGATTTTTTCACACATAAATTATGGTTATGTTCAAAGTTGTAATAGTTTTGTTAAGGTGCTTAAAAAAAGTGTCGATATGACTGCCATAAAATCAGCGATTCTATTTCTTCGAATCACAAAAATTAAAAAAAGATCTCGAACGTGTTCCTTTTATGGCTGACAGTGAATGACTATTGCTGACAATGAGTCACCAAAAAAATGAACGTATTGATAGGATTTTAAATTCTGAATCAAATGAGTTAATATGTATTCACTACATATTTCTTTGGATTTTCTTAAATCTTTGGGGAAATCGAAGAATAGTTGCGATATCGTCGAATAATTATGCCTACATTCCTTGTCCGAAAATCATCGCACTTTGTAATAATTTTGTTTAAAATAAATTAAACATATATTCATTGTATTAAAAAAAAATTAGATCTCATTATGTTTGTTAAAAATAGTTATAAACAACTATCAAAATTATTTCTATATATTTAAATAAATAAAACTGTCTCTCAAAATTGGGAGACATGGCACTCAAAGTGTTAATCTATATAAATGTGGTTATACAGATAAAATAGGTCGAAAAATAAAAAATGACAGTGCCTGGAAAAACAAACAATTTTTGTTAAAAAATGTAGCTCCTAACGCTTACAGATCGAATTTTGTAAATATCGATTTAATTCTAATTGGAGCGATTAAGAGACATTTACTCAAGATACCTATCAAGTTTCAGGTAAATTGGATGAATAATTTTGGAAGTATCACGACCTTCATATAAATATCCTGTTGAGAAAAGCCTGTGTAGTTTCTTTACATATAAGTCGTATAAATTCTGAGAGGTTTGGAAACTTTTCCCCAACACTTTATAAGTACATTTTTAAAACTTCTAGACGTAAAAATTGCAATAACAGAAATCGATTTTTTTATCGTTTTGCGTTCCTCTTTTAGCTATAAATACTATAACGTGAAATTTTTCTAATTTTACTTTTTGAAAGATGAAGTTTCAAGGTTGGAAGGCTTTGATACTTTAATGTACTTCAATATAGGTAATAGGTAGGAGCTCAATTTAATTTTTTTCGAGGGACTCGAATTAAAGTGTGCTAAAAATAAAAGAAGGTTACATGTTGTAATACGTTGTAGGATAATAGGACGTAGGCCATACGTGTATCGAGTTTATATCATCTATTGCAACGTGTACTGCTTTATTTGAAAATTTCAAGTTATGTGGAGGACCTTGTCCATGTTCCGTAAAGAGTTATTCAAACCTGGTTTATCTTCTGCTTTTGTGGGTTTTTTTTTAGCTTGTGTACGGTACAGTGGAATCTGCTCTTCATTTCTCTGCTAAACCTCAACGGGAAGAGGAAAACGAAATAGCACTGTTACAAATAGCCGTTGCTCAAAATGTAAAAGTGCGTTACAACCATTAAATATGGTTGAATTGTTTATTTTTGCAAATGAATTCTGCTAAACAGAAGTTTATAGCTAATTACAGAGTAGTTGTACAGTTTAAGTAGCAAACGATATAAGTTTGAATAAAATTAAACATTATTTTTTCTGTATAGAAGGATGTAAATTCTATGATGAATACGATGGTAAATATTGTAACTGCTAAATTAATTGGGAAAGAAATAAATTATTTATTATAAATACTTATTCAATAATAATTTTATAAAGTAAAAAATTACCGTTTGCCTGTAGTTTTTGATTTGTATATACAATTTTTGCTCCTTACAGTTACACCATTTACTATTACAACTTCTCAATCACAGCTGCTCTACTTTAATAATAAACCAAGTGATATGGATGCATAAAAAATAAATAAAAATACTGTGTAGTTTTAATGTTGCTCCTGCTCCCAATTTTTCAGGGATTGCAGTGATTTTTGTGCTCTGTAAAGCTGTGCAATCAGATGTACAATTTTCTTTTTTACTTGTACTGTATCAAATTTAACTACACTACTTATTTACCTTCGTGCATCTTTTTTAGCATTTTGCACTTATAATCTTTGTCTGAAGGCACCTACAAACATTCAAGCTTTCTATATTTTTCGATGAATTCAAGAGTTAAGTCTATACTCTGCGTCACTATTCCCGACACTTTCATCGACCGCGACAATGCCTTTCTGAACTGGGTGTATTACTGGTCCACACTGGAGAAACATTTCTTTCTGATGCTCCGTGTTATCACGGTGTTTCCTATTTTTTCTTTGATCTTTACCGATTCGAATGAAAACAGACAATAAGCGGCAGCATTTGTCGCCGACGACAGAAACAATGGGACTTGGAGCAACATTCGGCAACAAGCGGCGACTTTTTCAAAAAACATGGAACATCAATAAAATGTTCCTCGATGTTGCTTCAACGTAGATGTAGCTTAATATTTTCTGTTGAATTCATCAAATACGGTCATGTTCGATACGTATCAGATGTGATTCTACAGTACATGTTTTTTTTTCGATAACTAATGGACAATAATTACTAGACTGCGAATTATTATACATTTATGGGAAATTTCAATGCGCAAGAAGGTATGGAATGCATAAAATTTGCAAAAATATACAAAATATCCAAAGAAAGATATATCTTATGATATTTAAAAGGTGAAACTAACAGTAAGTTGTATTTCGGTACCATTTGCTTAATTGTGTTTCTGAATACATGAACTTGCATAGAAATCCGCAATAGTAATTATGATAGGTAGTGATTGTTATGTTTCTAAGCAACCTTGAAATCGAAAGATTTTATTCCAAATTATATTTCACGCTGTTAGCCATGTATATGTAGCATCTACTTACGTAACGTACCCACCTTCTGCTGCGGCTCATTCTTCGGTTTCTATGGCGACGCAACTTGAACGATGGGGATCAACTGTCGTGTTTCGGGAGGGTGAAAAACGGTCACATTTAAAAACAGCTCATATAGTGCTATATTCGAAAGATATCCGTACGAGGAAGCTAAAAATTTGCAAGCTTAACAGGAATTTGTAGAGAACAAATACAAAATATCTATGTAGTGTTTGTGTAGGAGAAATGTGTTTTTAAATGGGAAAATAAATGGTGGAGGTACGAACCAATATTGGAATCAATGTACAGGGTCTTCCTCTATTTGTGACATTTGAACCAAACGTAAGACGAAAATGTACAATAACAATTATTCATATCTTTGTTTCCAAAAAAATGTATTGTTATAGTTATATTTGTACTTTGTTTGACTTTTTGAAGCATCTGTGATGTTTTATGATTTAGCATAAGTAAAATAACATTATTTTGCTTTTCTGGGAAATTATATTTCTGCAATCGCTAATGCATTTGGTAAATAATAGATACACTTAATCAGAATCATAATTTGCTTAGGTTACTTAGTCCATGTACTACTATTTTTGTTCCTGTTTATAAACTATGTCATGATTTGGTATGGTTTCAAGTAATGCAATGAATTTCATTAATTTAGAGATTGCCGAGAAGATATTTACACTTCTTGTTTATTGCGAATTTAAGAGTCTTAAACATCGATGACAGTGTATTCAAATTATTTACTACGTCAAACAACCGTGTGATATTCTTTAATTGAAAGAATTTTAATTATTTTCAAAATAGAGTATTTTTTGTGTTTGTCACGCGTACGGATGTTAAATAAGGATTTAAATTCATTTCTGTTAAAGATAAGGTCTTCTACAAAAAATTTTACGGTATATTTTCGACTTCTGCATGATGATTTTAGAAACACCCTATGTAGAATGTATGGTAAACCAATAAACTATTTATTTCCGAAACCAATTGTTTTAAGTTACTTTATAAAATAGATGTCTATCGAAATTATCATATTCAATTGAATTCAGTTCGTGTAACCGTGTAACATTTAGACTCCAACCTAAACAAATAATATTATAGTTTGATCTTCAGAGTTATTTTTTTCTGCGAGTCAGATAAACACTCGAAGAATATTTTATGTTTTTTACTTACTTTTTATGAAAAATCTTCCATTTGTTAAAATTGTGATTCGTCGGAGACTTTTTATGTTGGTTAGATGGAAATGGCTGTTTTAAAATCAACAAGAATTTCCAGGAAAGCAAATGCGAAATATTTATGCATTTTTCGTGTATAAGATCTGTTATGAATACGAAAAATAAATAGTCGAAGCAAAAACCAGTATTGGAGAATAGACCTCTTTGTTACATAAAATGAAAATAAGTAGTCCAAAGGATTAAAATAATTATATGAGACAAATTATTTTTTAATATACTGATGGCATAATGTAACTATGGAATAATAACAATTATATTTCTCATATAATTGGGTCATGCTTAACCCTTCGCCTGCAAGCTGAATTTTTATTAACGCGATCTGTAAGTTGAGTCTCTTCTGTTCAGGTTGTATTTTTTTTATAGTTTTAGACATTAAAAAAATCTGTAAAAATTCTGAGATACTTTTTGAAGTTTCTGATTTAATGTACAAGTAGTACTTAAGCGAAATATTTAACCCTTTTTGCAAGAAACTATCCCTTCGTATCGAAGACAACAAACAGTAAGAATTTCGCTCGGGTCATAAATGACTCAGGTTGCAGGCGAAGGGTTAATGATTAAAATTCGGAAAAGTATAAAATATCACAACAAAATTGAGAGCATTATAATGTTTTTATCGAAAGTTACTGCGTTAAAAGGTATTTTAATTGTATATTTACATAATATGTTATAATATATTAATATATATTATAAATAATATATTAATTATTTATATACTGTTCTATTTGTTCGTTTAAATACTCTTTTCTCATAAATATGACTTGATAATGAAAGATACGTACGTTATTTGCATTTGAAAATTGCAATGGACGAATTTGTTATGTAAAATAAACGTTATTTCTAAAATAACTTTATATGTAACATATGAAAATTTTTGTGGTTCAGATAAAGTTAAAATAGAACAATAAGATGGTGTATATAACACAAAAATGGACTTAGGTTAGTCGGGTTTTCAAGTACAGAATTTATTTTACATTTATATTGCCTTCGAGAAGCATGGATTTTATTCATGTAGCTGTGTTTAACCATGTCATTAAATTGCTTTTGCGTTTCATAACTTTCTTCATTTTATTTGAGGTTCACACAAGAAATACGGTCGACTCGTACGTAAAGAGATTCAGATATTCTGGAACAGTTTCACTAAACTTTATCGATTTCTAGTGCATTCCGTATTCTCGTAAACAGAACAAGTACAAGGTAACGTTGTATGCGAAAGAATAGACGCTAGTAATGGTGAATTAAAATCGCATTTATTTTTAAACTTTCAAATATCTTCGAATTTCATTTTTAGAATGTTAAAAGGTTGGAAAGGTGGATGCATTATGTTGTTAAAAATTGTTGGGAAATTGTGTTAGAAGAACAGTGATACAATTACCGTTGCAAATGTTCGGTATCATGTCATTCCATAATATCACTTTCTCAGTTAATCTCCAGTGTACTAAAAAAAGTATTACTTTTATTTCTTTTGTACTCTTTACTTTCACTTTTACAACTAATCATCAAGCAGAAAAGAAGACAGCTAAATGTCAATTTATCAAAATGGTTAATTTCTAAAATGTATTATAAATATTTCTCGTTATATTTACTAGGTATTTTTATTTACATTCATGCAATATGCAGTACTACAAATGAACTTTACTTGCAACCATTTTTAATTTTTTACGCTTATATTGAAGAAAACACGTTGTTTCACGGACATTCAAATTTCTGCATATATGAGTTTAATAAATATTATACGGATGTCTATTCAACGTAAATTAAAAATAACATTGCTTATGTAATGAGTTAATAAATATAACTTGACCCCTTATTTTTTTATTTATGTAAGTGTGCTAGTTTTTGTCTGTGTTATTAAATATAGTTTTTGTATTGGAATTAATAAAAGGAATATAATATGAGCTAGTCTTATGAATTTGTATTACTGTATCTTTTATGAGTATATATTTTGCATTTTGTACAACAAAATTCATCACTGATAGTAAGATTTGGAAATATAAGTAAAAACTCCCTTATAATGCTGGCGTCGATGTTTTGAGTTGGGCATAAGAATCCCTACGTTATCTAACCTTACTAGTGGAGTACATACACGTCAGCACACTATTAGCACCTGCGAAAGGCAACCCGGTGAATACATGTGTAAGACGTGGCGTAGTCGAATGATTTTTGGATGCATGGCTCATATGTTTCCCCTCATTTTTTCAATTGAAATCAACGAAAGAACCAAGGAAAGAACCTAAAGGGGTTATGTGACTTCACAGATGAGCTACACAATAGACCTATCATCCTATATCAATGCTGTTTTTCGTTACATGGTTTTGGGGTTTCAAGCCGCCATTATCATTTTCATTTTTACCTGCTCGATTGTATAAAATTTATAGCTATTACGTTTGCTTTTTGTGCACATTAAAATACTTTGAAAGCGTTTATTTTTTTTCAGGTAATAAAAAAGGAAATATTCTTCCGCATACTCTGATTTTTTAGATGTCGGTATTTCAAACCATGTGACACGAAGTTTCATAAGGTGATAAGTCTATTCAGTATCTTGTCTGTACCTGTGTGGAAAAGGGATAGACTAATTCCACGGATATGTTAATATTGGTGTTGTTATTGTCATTATTTCATTTAGTACGATAAGCCATTTATGAAAGAGGGAGTTACTTATTGATACATATTTTAGCTTTTTACTACTGGTGGTATAACTTTCTTCTTATTTTATGCTTATTTAAGAGAGTATTTTTGCCTAGAACCTTAAGAAAATCGATTTTTTTTTATTTCATTTTTGATAGTATATTGTCTCGATAATATTTTAACTGAGAATAATTGCTGGATCCACAAAATTAACAAAGTTATAGGAGAATGTGGACCATGTGTGATGCGACGTAGCGTTGCACGAGCACGTGTAAGCTTGATGATTTTATATATGATGTAGCTCTGATATAAACGGTAATAAAACTGATGTACGGGAACGTGTCTGCGGATGATTTATTGACGAAACGCTTAGGAACTGAGAGCAATAATGAATCTTTAAACTTGTTAGTGTGGATATTTGCTACAAAATATACACATTTCGGTTATTTGAAAAGTTTGAAAAGTGATCAAAGGTTTGAAAATAATTACAAAATAAAATGATATGTTATTTGAAATAATATTTCAAATAACGTCATTTCAGAAATGCCAAGGTCTGAACGTCATAAAATGAATTGAATTTTGAAAAGTTTAAAACTAATTATGTACTTGGTACATTGTACTACAATGAATCTGATTGTGACATATTTACAAAAAGGGAATTGATCAGTTCGAGCTTTGGGAGGTTTATATATCGCGTAACTCTTTTTTTTTGTTATATTATTAATTCAACAACTAATGCTGAAGTTATTATTAAATTATTCTATAGAAGTAACTCTGTTGTTTGTAATGCACCTTAAAAAGGCACATTCATATATTAAGAAATATGTATTTTATAGCAAGAAAATTATTACCAAGGTATTAGTCATCAACGTTATGGTACCAAGTTGAAGTTTTGCTTTAAAATAATGTTGATCGACCTCCAACGGCGAATAAATATAAACTGTTCGTGCAGCATAGACATTATCGATGAAACAGATTTAAACAGCACGCTAGTCTTGATAATCCTGGAGAGTTATGTTAAGCGGTAGTATGTGTATATATTTGACTATCGTGATAATAGTACTTAAATCTTGTTATGAATTTTTATTATTCTCATATGAGTCTTTAAGTGGCACATAAAGTATGTAACTTTGAAAATCCTACCATCATACCTTTACTTTCACCCTTCGGTATAGTTAATATTTATTATTAAACCCTAAGTTAGAAAGTCGTTCAAATGTTAAAATAGCAGAAGAGGATGTCGCTTTGATTTATGTTACCCTTTTAGATGCAAATAATGCATGTATATTTTAGAGTGTAAACGCGGGACAGCGTATTTTGACACTGATAAATTGCATTCATTTTCACGTAGAATCATTCCTTATATATTTCTTGAAAAATGGGAAAGCTATGGCTGTTGGAAAGAAGATATCTAAAATCGCAATATAATATCTCATTAATTTTATTTGTAAAAAAAGTTATGTATTGTACATATAGGACAATTTATGAAAGTGAGACATTGAAAGTTTTCTTAATTAACCTCGCGGGGCATTTTTAATGACAGCTTATTATGAAATTTGGACAAAAGTTTAATGCTAATTACGTTAATAAATATTATTACATAATATGCAATGTATTGAGTTTAAGTGTACCCATGTTATTATTTTTATAATTACTAAAATTATAAATAATTGATAGGGAAAAGACGGGGAAAACTTGACAAAATATTTTTTAAATTGTTAGTTACAGAGATTTTAATATTAATAATTTTGTATATTTATATTTAATAATGTATATCTTTATTATTACCAGCTTATATTACATTTCAAGACGGGTTTTGTAATGTATATGAAACATATATTTGAATAACAATTTATCGGATATTTTTGTAAATATTGATTGTAAATGACAAATTTCGCTTTCAACGCAAAAGCAATGCCATGATATTTACAAAGTAAATATAATTTTTTTTTAAAAAAAGAACAATGTATAATTCTTGGAGATTAGTAATGAAACTAAAAAAATATTTCGCAATAACATCTTAATAACTAGTGCTTTATAATATAATAGTCAATATTAATTAGTGACATAATAAACATAAAAAGATGTTCCATCCTTAAATTTCCTATGTATCCTATTCATAAATATAATAACAACATTATTTTAACTTGTTCGATTACTACGTTGAAGAAAGTATACTTATATGGTAGATGCTCTTATTTTTTAGGAAAGTGAATAGAATTGTACACTCTATTTGCATAGTTATGTATTAGATGTCACAGTAATTGCAAATATAGTTGTTCTAACGATACGTCTGAAAGTATTTCGATCAGTTATATTGATCTGACACAGATGTTTTTCGGAGGGTTGTTAAATGAAGCGTAGCACAAACGGTATGAGAATTAGAATTCCAAGCATCTGCTGAAATTATATTGGGAATGTTAATTGCGCCTTGCACATCTACTCCAGAAAAGATAGAAAGGTGTTCAAGTTTGAGTCTTCTACAAAACATTATTCAATATCTAATGGAATAAAAGTAAAATTAGACATACTATTAGAACATCATTAGATTTTGATGTCATCAATAGGGAAAATGTTTGGTAAATTAATAATAAAATTAAAATATTAACATATAATAAATTGTATAACTTATGTTATATTTATTTTTACAGTTTAATAAGAACTGTTTTCAAGTTCAGTTTTTGATAACATCAATATTTAACCAATGAATAGATCCATTACAAAATTGGTACTAAATCTTAAATAATATTACTGAATAATAGAATTTTTGTAAAACTAAGAATTATTACTATTTCTATTAGTTAAGGTTAATTAAATTTGTTATGTATTTGTAATAACGCGTTGTTTCAGTAATATGCAAATTTTCATTTGATTAATACAATAACTACAGCAGAGGCTCCCATATTCGAACCCCTATTATCTGAATACCCTAACGTTTGAACGTTCTGTGGCGGCTCTCCTGCACCCACCACTAGAGGGACATACGAAATAGGCTTTCTCGAAAGTACTCGCTCCAACTACCTCGTCCATATATATACCACCTTTAACCTTCCTTCCAATATCCCAAGTCTAAGGCAGGGCCTGCTAGGTAGCCTTACTGATGAGTCCACTAGCAGGCCCAGGACGAAACGCCAACACCCTTCCTTTTCCTATTCTATCCCCTCTCTACAGCTCCACAGTTCTATTATTTCGGATATTCTGTTATCCGAACAAGTTTTCGTAGGAATGTTTTCAAACTATATAGGTATACACGTATACTTTACTGTGTTTGGCCGATCAAATTCTAATCATTACAATTCAGTATGAAACTGGCAGAGTATGTATCATAATGACAAATAAACGAAAACGTGTAGTTATAACTGTTGAAGCAAAATCCAAAATAATTCAAGATCTCGACAGTGGTGGAAGTGCAACGAAATTGGCAAGAATACATGATATTGAGAAATTTATAATTACAGCCCAAAAAAAAAGAAGAAAAGAAAATCCTTAAACATTGAAATACATTAGCAGTTTTATTTATTTGTACTTTAATAAATGAAGTTTAATACAAACGAATGGGATTGTTCTATCATCCGAGGTTTCTATTATCCGGTTACTTTTCTCATCGTATTAATTCGGACACGGGAATCTCTACTATACATAAAACTATTATCCTTAAGTGGCTTAATGGTTAAATGACCTCAATAAAAACGAGTCTAAACATAAACTCATTCAATTACCAACGCTAACTCATTTACCTTAATTATGCTTTACGTAGAATGATAGCACGGATGAATACTTTATTTCACTGGTTCCCAAGCAGTAGGTCACAGTGGTTATTTTTAATTGTCGATTTTTAGTAGTTATTTATTTTAATATTGTTACATTATCGGAATTTTATGAAGTAAGATAAATACTCACGAAAATGTGTAAATTCTACATTTTGCAGGCCAGTCCGCTAGGATAGTCCGTAATCAAGTGATAAAAGCCCGAAAACATCTTGTCAGCCCTTTGTTTTCGGGCTTTTACTAAATTATTTTGGTACATGCTAAGATTTACCAACACCAATTCGTAAAAGTCTGAAATAACAAATCAAAAAATAATTAAAAATGAAGAAAAAACACACATTTTTATTTAAAAAGCACAATTACAACCAGACAAAATGAACTTTTATGAATGGTGTTTGGATGGTTTGGAAAAAGTTCGAGAAGAAAAGATTTACAAAATGTTTTTGGACTTTTACAATCTTACAATGGTAAATGTTAGGATTAATCTGTAGAACATAGAATTTAGCAATATTCGGGCTTTTACAGTAAGATGTACATACTTTACAAAAATGAAACTATATACTATAATTTTAATTCTATAGTTATTAGATAGAATTTTTTAAAAATTATACACTACATTGAAAATACTATGTCTGTATTTGTAAATGAAAAAAATTTCTATTGTACCGGATACTTCCATGTTTACCGTGAGTGACGGTCATCAATTGAAGTCGTGAATTCCACAATGGCACATATCCATCGACCAACATTTTCAAAAGAATAATTCTCTTTTTGATTATTTTCTTTAATTTTCCATTACCTTTTTCGATTCTTGTGAATATTGCTAGAAATGTTTTTTTAGATTAGATTTCGCGTTGGCTTAAATATTTTTAGATTGGTTTAAATGAGGCAAAAGGAATTGGATTTGTAAGTAACTCTAATATCAGCAAATGGGCTTGTACTGCTTTGGAATTGATAACTTTAATTGTTGTTTTAATAGAAGAATTTTCAACGCATGGTGAATAATCCCTCCATTTTGCAATATTTATACCGCTTAAAAATTAGAAAACAAAATTGAAAAGTGTCTTTAGATCTTCTGAGAAAATCAACTTTTCATTTAATAATTTACTTACCAAAATATTCTCCAGTTCTATCTGTTTGAGACGTCTGAAATTTATTAGTACATGTTTCTCCAATTAGAGCTTTGGTTTTTTCATGTTAATTTGAACTCTTCTTCGAATCGAGTTTAATTTACGTTCTAATGCGTAAATAATTATGTATTACTACATTATTCCTAAGAATACGTTTTTTCAGGAAACTATTTTCTAAGGATAATAGTACAAAAATAATACGAAAACCTTTGTACATCGAAATGAAACACTTTAACTCGAATTATTTACGACATATTTAGACGCATTTTCACCTCTGTAACTTCAAATACGCAAATTTTTGCAAGTTGAAGTTTACCTCTATAAGTCAAACTATTATCATCGTTGTCTCTATAACTCAATGTTACAGCTATGTATGTGTCATAATTTGTCAAATGAATAGATATATATGTTTCCTCGATAACTCGAACATTTTAACTTTTCCCTTGAGATTCGAGTTATCGAGCTTCGACTGTAGTTGTACGGTTGTTTTGAAGTTTTAAGCTTATTTGTTACATGCTAAAGAGATCATGCAAACAAATTATTAGTATTAACAAAATGTTAAATAAACATGGATGTAGATCATATACCGCAGAGTAACCGATAAAGTCGTGTTTCGAAGTAAATACAAATAATAGATAACAGATTAATAATCTCAGTTTGTTATACTGTCTACGACAACATTGGAAATTTTTCGCTTTTGTGTTCGTAATACCTGTGATAATTCCATTTTAAATATATTTATTATCCTTCATTTTAAAATGAAAGTTATAAGTAAATGCGCGAATAATATTTGAAGGATAAAGAAAAAACAGCAGATAAAATTTTGCATTGTTTACTTTTAAACAAATTTTAAATAATGTAAAACAATTATTTTTTCTCCATCTCTTTCTCTGACAGTTAAACTTCATGTTATAAACAATATAATTAAATTAATTGCATTTTGTTTCTTTACTGGTGAACTAAATTATCGAAAATTGATTTTCTGAATAGGGCTATCTCGTGACAATTCGTGTTTGCTCTTCGTACCTTCCTTTTGTTCATGCCTTATTTAGTTTATAAAATTAGACTGAACATATTACAGGAAAATATAGTACATAGTTACATTGGAGGTATTCTGAATGGGCATTACACTGTCGGGTTTGCATAATCACTTGAGAATGCCTTATGTAATTTTTGAGTTCCGTTAATGTAATTTCATACTAATTTCTGATAGAGAAAGATTATTATTGATTACAGTTTCTGTGTAAAATTGTGTGATAATAAAGAGAAAGTAGTGACCGATAGTGTCTTAACAGAATCTAATAGCAGATATTACAGTGTATCATTGATTCAATCTCAAAATAGAGATAATTGTCATTATTTATAGATGTAATGATAGAGAATCCCGTGCAGGAATCCCGCAGTAATATAATAAACTTCTGAGAAATTTCTATTTACTTTGGTTTTAGATAATCTACACTCGACTTTTCAAACTAATCTCTGCAATTATTTTTTAAACGTAAGTAGGATCTAGATAGATAATAAATAGAAAATTTTATATTTAAACATTTTTCGCGTCATTTCAATGCTTAAATATTGAAATTATATATACGTTTAATTTATTCAAAGTTAATTAACTCGTTCATATAAATTACATACATTGAAATTAAATGTGTACAAAGTTGATGGTCTTAATTAAATAGATCTAAATTATTAATGCTGGAATTATAATCGCAATATACAGAAAATGGGATTAATGTATATTTTAATTATTGTTGAATTAAAGTTTACTCGAAAATACATGCTAGTTGTTAGTATTATGTCACTTTAGCTTCAGTACCATTCAAATAATTAATTTAATAGACTTTTTAATTATTACCTTTTACTATTTAAAGAATAAAACGAGTTGATAAATATGGTAGAAATTATAATGAACAAACACTTGGAAATTGATTTGATTGCAACCTGTTATTTTTATATTTGTAACCTGGAACCTTTATATTTTTACACTTATTAAATCGTTTATTTTTTTAAAATTTGACTAGCGAAACTATATTTTTATACATTGCTTTGAAAATATAAATCAAAAAATATATGATCCTATTTTAGGTTTTATATTTATTTAGATTTTATATAGTATGGTCTGTTTATTATGAAAGTACAGCAACTTCAGTTTTTATTTCATATTGTTTTGTTTTTAATAAAACCAAATGAAGATGGAAACGTAAAACCTTAAATATTTCATTAGTGAAGAACAGCTTATATTTTATTTTTTACTAAAACATTCTTACAACATTCTTATTTTCGTTTGCATGTATAAGTAAATACTATTATTGGTTTCATAATATATCCTTAGCTTTATGATAAAATCGATATTCCTTTTAAGAATAAGATTCTTGTCTTTAGTAAATAATAAATGTATTTACTTATAATAGATAAACCTATTCACGGTGCCTTCCTCTATTTTTTAACAAATTATACATAAATTGGAATGTAGCCTATTTTTTAAGCTTTTTATTTTATAGTTTAATTTATTCCGCTTTTTATTTTTCTAATACGAACTTAATATTAGCTTTATAATTATTTATAAGGTTAGAGCGAAATATAACAGCAAACTTCTTTCTATTATTTATAACTTTTAATACTGAGCAAAGCTAGCAGCTTTATATAATGCTATTTAACCTGAATGTAATCAACAATTTTTTGATATATCACAAATTATTTAACACTCATTATTTTTATTACTTTTTTATATTAACACAATATGTTGTGGCTCATTGCCTATGACATCCTACTGAACTCCATGTCGCTTCAAATTGTGATAGCATTTTATCATGTGACGCAGTTCTTTTATAAAATATTAAAAGATATGAAAGATGTAATTATAGATACCTATTTATGAAAATTAATTCCATTTTCCAAAAAAAGTTATTTTTCACCTTAAAATTTTAGAATGTTAGTAGATGCATTATGGATAAAAAAAGAAAAACTTTAATGTACTTGTCCAAATGGAAACAGAAACATGTTTTCTTTGGTGTAATCTGGAAGTATATTTTTAATATATTTTAGTACTGCAATTAGCTTTAACGAATAGTTCTGACAATGAGTGCTTAAAATATGGAAACTACGATTGTTGTAAACAAAATTTTCTTTCTATACTCTTTGCATGTTGTAATACTTATATAAAAATATAAAGGTTTTTATTGATACTAATTGTATTTTATAAGTATATAATATTATGGAATTATAGTTGTATAGACATTTTCTAATTAATACCTAATGTGAAAGGTGTGATCAAAAATTCCGTGAACTTTTATCATAAATCGTTTACTTGAAGGTGCAACAGAATTTGCAATGAATCTTCTTTAAAATAGGCTCCTGCTGCAAGCAACTGTATATGTATACCTCTGGAGGCGTTTTTTCCAAATTGCAAACATATCTTTATGAGCCGACTTGGGAATCCTTTTTAGTGCATTTTTCGATTCAGCGATTAGTTTTTCGCATCCACAAACGGTTCACTTTCAATACCCGTTTTAGGTCATGGGAAACGTAAGAAATCTGCTAGTGATAAAGTAATACTTTGCAATATTTTAGTGATCTCTGATGCACTTCTTTTAAATTTAAAGCAGAACATGATGCACACTTCCTGTTCCTATAAATCAGGTACGTATCATGAAAAAATTGAAGAAGCGAAAGTTCTCAACGAAGAGTAACCATCGACTACTCGTTAACTATTTAACCAATTGTTATTTCGTTGCGTGTATATTACGAATGTCCTACTATTTTTTATTTATTTATTTACTTAGTGTTAAGCAGGTTAATATATGTCCAATTTTACATAAAAAAATTACAAGTGTATTTATTCAAAAGAAAAAAAATTCTTCAATGATTTTTTTAATAATCTTTCTAATAACATACATTTCATCTTATTTGATAGATTTTGTAGAATACTTCTTTCAAATAAAGCATGGTTACAAAGTGATGAGATTAAGAATCGGCGTATTCCAATTTTGTTCTACTTATGTATACGTGGAACTTCTAATATTTACAGTCATTTGATTATGATCCCATAATACATTCTACGGATTACTAGTTTATGAAATTTAATAACGAAAATAAAAGTTCGAAAGTAATCTGTTCTAATATCGAATTGAAAGAACCAGTATTAATTTTTAGCTTAATTTGCATGTATAAAACAGAAAAATAAAAGTAATTAAAAAGAACATTAGGCGAGTACAGAATGTCTGGCATTTTTTACGATATGTAGGTGGTACAAATAATTTTCTTTTTGTAAATTAATTCTGATGGGCAAAAAATTGCAATAGAATTACAAAATACTTATAAATATCCTATTTTCATAATAAATAACCAAATAATATACAAAAAATACATAACAATAGTAAAAATAATTGTGATGTTCATATTATTTAAAATCGGCAAAACTATTATATTTACTAATAAGAGTAATGTATTTTATTGCGATTGAATAAAAAATGATTGGAAACGTTTAACCATCATTTAATGCGTGATGAAATGAATTTTCATCCACTTTTACGTTAAAGTGTTGATGCCATTGAGAGTACTATTATTATTTCTACTACATAATTAAATGCCATTGTAGTTGGAGTGACAGCGTATCCATAATACTTATTGGTTTCTCGAGAGAGTCTTATAGCCAATTTGTAGATAAATTGCTTGGAAGTATAAGATCGCATGAACAGCATACAGTGGTATAGGGTGCGAGATGCTGTTTATCGAATTTTAAGTACTTATAAATATGAGATGAAAGAAATGCGATACTTGTTAAATAAAGTATTTTAAGATGTTCTATATTTATTGAAAAATAAAATATCAAATGGAAAATTAAATACATAATGTACATATATATAAATATAATTGTTTAGTGCCTTTTTTTAAACTACATACATGGCGAACATATGTATAAATAGGGAAAAGCAATTTACGAAATTTAATTTCATTTACATTTATATGTAACAATTAATAATAGTGTCTGTAATTTTTTTATCTACGAAAAAGATGTTTTGAATCGGCATTACAGAACTAACTAGAAACGCAATCGATAATTAACGATTGTATGACTGATTAAATTTAAGAGCATCTCCTTATTTACATACTCACTACTGTATATAATAGCGTTGCAGATTTGATGTGCTCAAACCTATTAATGGATACCCCTCAAATAAGTAGTAAATATTTATAACTTTAGAATTAAGTCATTCTTTTTGTAGTACTTTACTCGATTGTCTACTATTGTTTGCATTCCCAGAAAGTGAAGTGTATGCATGTTAGGTCTAAGGTGTTCTTAATTATGTAAAGTAATTGATTTTATTGAGAAAGTTATTTTTCATTTCGTGGATTTCGATTAACAAAGCTTTCGACATTAAGATTAAATTTTGATTTCACTGCAGAATTTAATAACATTCATTTCATTTTATATTGACAAATCAAAAACTTATTTATTATAGATTCCTTTAAATATCTAATTCTCGTTAACTCTTTCACTTTTAAATTATTCAACAATTACAAATATTTGTTTGCAATCTTTTAACTATTATGTGACAAACAGTTTAAGTTATTGTCGTGTGTATCGCCCCGATTTGCGCGATTACAAATTTAGACCGCGATAAGAAATGGTTTGGCTGGTTTCGCGAGACTACAGCGGACTTGGGTTGAGGTGTTCTTTTTTGACTTCTTGTTTAGGCGGTTCGATTGCGACTGTTTTCGCTCGCGTTTTCGCGATCACAAGAAGACCTTTCTCAGTTAGGAAGGGAGCATGTCTTGACTTCGGGAGTGCAGAGTAGGCGTGTGAAAATCCTCCTGTCACAGTGATCTATTGGTTTAAAAAATGTTTTGGCTTTGCGATTGGTTACTCATTTGGACAGGCCAAATGAGTAGAGCTGGGAGAAACATTTGGTTAATTTTGCAACTGTAACGGGACTCTTTCCCACACCGTTTACGATCTGGAATAAGCTAATGAGCTTATTCTCCCGAAAGTCATAAACGCTTCCTCATGTAGTTCGACAACAGGCAACAGTCCCTGTAGCTGTTCCTCGGGCCCAAGCCTGCAGGCCTGTTGATTGTAGGACGACGCGTGACAGTTATTAAGCAATTAAACATTATTTTTGATATCCTATAATTAGCCTCTAATGGCAGCAATATTTTGCTTCATGATTCTGAGTATGTAAGTCTAGTACATATCCTGTTAATTGTATAAAGGAATATACGAGAAAATCATTGGATTGTTATGCATATTTAAAAAGATAATAACAATACAGAGATAATAACAAACATGTGGATACGGAACGATAAGATAAACAAGTGGAAATTAATAGTTTATCTAAAACAAACAACTTGATGCACATATTGCCAACTTAAAAGTATATGAAAGTATATAAAGTATATAAAAGAAAGCTAAATGTATAATAATGAATGTTTTAACATTGACCATCAGTTTGTAATATTAACTTGTATACAAGTAGGAAATATAACATAATATATTTTCAATAAGTAACTATTCTGTAGCTTAATTTAATTAAATTTACAGTTTATATATTCAATTTGTAGTTCTTATACAATTAATCTATTAGAGTTAATCGATACAACATTCATAATAACAGATGGAAGTTTCAAGTAACAGAAGCTAAGCTTGTTCTTATAAAACATCTTATAAGAACAATATATTTTCTCTTCCATTTTTTCTTAATAATAAAAGTTTTTTATTTTCCTAAATTATAAATTACATAAATATATTAAATATTTATCTATTTTTGTTAAATGCCTACTCATTTTGTGATACTAAATCATTTACTTTTACCATTATTACTTACCTTTTTATTGCGAACAATTACCGATTATTGCGAATAATTAATAAAATCTTTGCACTTGGAAGCTTTTTCGGGAGAGTTGCACTTTAGCAACTTGGTAATTGAAAACAGAATTTGGGAAGGAAAAATTACAAGTACTATTCTTCCACAGAACGAAGGCACAGCGTGTTTACATTCGTACAGCGTCTTCAGCCAATAGCGATCACCGCCTGTGTTCATAGGCCAATCAGCAGACTGCAGCAAGAGTGGGCATGTAAATACGCTGTGCCTTCTTTTCATGGAAGAATAGTACATATTTGGTGTGAATAGGAAACATTGGGTTCTATCATTAATATATGAACTGATTAATGTAAATTTACATTTTAATAAGTGTTTTAGAAAGTAACTTAGTTTCCGTAAGTATTTATCCATCTTTCTGTTTCTTTATCTCTTACATTTAATGCAATATATTCTCAAAAAACATTCAGTTGCATCTATTCAAATCTTTAGATAGTTACTTGTAAGCCTTTGTTCATGTAAGGAATTAAAATATTTCGAAACAAAAACTCTTTTCTGGCTCGTGCACTTTTATTTCCTTCGAAAAGAAACACTGATACATATCTGGTACCATAATTGAAATCTTCAGGAATAGGTGACCACTGCCTTCATAACAGTGTATCTACAAAGTGAAAAAATACAAAAATATGTATGTTCCGCACAATTAATAATCCGAATTGCCGGAATAAGCATTTATAACAGCACTGTTAGCATTCCAGGTGCAAAGGAATAATACTAAACAAACTCAACTATGATTACTCTTTGACGACTCTGTTGCGCATAGCTGCGTAAGAAATAAAATAAAGAATATACAATTTCGCTATTATCGAGTTGCACGATCGTTCGTTATCAGTAATTTTCCAAAGAATCATCTATGACTGTTCTAATATCTCATTTTACACGTGCATCACATAAACTTGTAATGACTACATAGATATGTGTTGCGACCAGTTATGCAGTCGTATGCGTGTAAGTATATGCATTGGTTGCCGTTTAGCAGCCAACAGGCGACGTGGTGGGAATACGAACGGTTGAAGCACGATCTAGAGGGGAATCTGAGTATAAATGTTCCCTGAAGCATCGCGGAGATTCTATTCGGAGACCGTTACTGGTCGGCATCGTTTGTACGCTTTTGTCCTTGACGAAATTCTTACATATAGTCGCGAAAAGGTTGTGATCGGTTACTCAATTGTTTTCAAGTTATTGTTTCGTTCGATCCAACGACTTCTGGGCGTCTGACTCGTCTTAGATTCTGTGTGACTATCCTATCTATCGGTTATCCGCCTTTGTTCTACAAAAGGGACGCCATCGTTGATCAAGATGCCTACTTGCACATGCGAAACTCGAGTCTTGGGTGAAGAGAACCACGTATGTCATCTGAAGCCTTCGCTTGATGAATTTCACGAAAAGGAATATGACCCCGCGGTTAGGTATGCATTACTTTTTTTTTTATCATTTTTGTTCCTTATTCTTCCTTTTTACTAAACAAGAGGTCTCAAAATAGTGTTCTCCATAAGAACCCGATGTAGGAATTTATGTTGCCTATGCTTTGAACTTACAATTTTAGTATTTCTCCTGTAATGTTAGTGATTTTTGTTTTAAGTTCATTGCTTTAACGATTTCGAAACATAGTTACACTTTCTATTGGTCAATTGCATAATGTCGAGATGATTTATGAAAAAACGAGATGGTTTATTAGAAAATGTTGTTATATAAAATTTAAATTTAAATTAATAATTTGATAAAATTTAAATTGATATTAGAATTTCCATAGCATTTACGCAACACTTGTTAGAAAGTGGTATTTTGAAAGGTATATACCATAAATACAATGATGCATTTCACGCGATAAAATTATTATTCGGATAGTGATCTCTATGCAATAATAAAGCGTTCTGATTAAAATCTATACACGGGAAAGGATTATAGCGATATTTAGATTTTATCTAATCTTTATCCTTTACAATGTCGTGCATGAATTGCAGAAATTGAATTACTAATATTTATCATGGTTTTATCGTATATTAGAGCAATTACAAGCTACATTTACTTTATACGCATTAATGCAGATTTGATTACGAGGTTGATATAACATTATAACATGATGCTTAACTTTTTATGAAAGTAGCATTGATAAACTTATGATGCTTGAGCTCGTTCATAATGCTAACAAGGGAACATACACAAAGTGACAATCGCCAATTTTAATGAAATTTATAGGGTAGATAGCTCCCAAAAAAATATTTGAACATATTTTTTTTTATCGGCCATGATCCATGGTAAGAGGGTGAAAACAACCCCCAAAGTTGGGGGCGAAAATATATTTTTGGAAATATCTCGGAACCTAGTGGATCTAGGACAAAAACTTTTTTTTAAATGTGTGTTTTCAAATGCCGTTGCTGATCAACAGAGAAATTTGTAGGAAAAATAATTTGTTTAAAAAATATATTAAAAGAACTACTTTTTATTGTCATTTCTCTTGTTAAAATTGAATCAATTTTTGTGTAACTTTATGTGTACGAAGTATGAATAAAAACAGGCGATACTTGTTTTTTGGAATTTTTTGTTTCTTGCCATATAACATAAATTTTTAGACGGAAATTTTTTTCCGATCCGCACAAAAGGAGTATTTGAACGTGCATAGCAGAAACTATTGCACATTTTAATAACATTAATACAATTAATAAGTCGTTCATTATCCATTCAATAGCCGGAACAGGTATCCCAGCTATCTATGAGCCGCTATAGAGGCTATTCGGCACCTTTATGACCCAGGTTGCCTTCAACTTACTTGCGATCGAAAGATCGTCAATTGAAACACAAGTAATAACCCTATGGTGTTATTACCTCGAACTTAAAATTTTCCACGTTGTGAAATATATCAGAGCTCTGAAAAGAGCTGCTACTGACTGACTACACGATTCGTTGTAGCATGAATATAATGGTTTGTACACACTATAGTAAATCGGTTGATTCATATGTTTGAAAACTGAACGCGTAACAAAAATGCACAAACTGTGTGAATGCTGCTTTCGGTTGTTATCGATACCGCAAAATTATTGGATCAGTAAAAGAGCTGTATCGTGTGAACGTGCTCTTACGTAACCAGTTTCATAAAAATTTTGTTGAAATATACATTATTGTTATTTAAACTACTGCACGTTTTATTTTTCTTACGAAGACTACCACATATGATTTTGTTACCGCGAAAAATATCCATCGATTTTCGCGATGAATAGTAACACGTTGAATAGTACGTTTCATTAAACTACTATGAAAACAAGTACCAATCGTGTCTAGCCACAAAAAGTAACATTTTTCGCTTTTGCCTCGAAAAGAAGCATGTTAAAATTGGTCCCTTAGAATTATATTACACAAATAAAATGACAAACTTCTCTTTTAACTGAAAGAAACTTTTTATTACAATAAGTGAAATTATAACACAACAATGTTTTTGTAAAATTCTGTATGTTCTCTTGGGATAAGACTCTTAGATACTATTAATAAATTTTTTTTAATGTCAATAGAATGTTATTGTTGTAGGCATTTAAGACATAATTAAAAAGGATTTCTATTGTATTATTTATTATATACAATTCTAGTTTATTTAATTTGGGGTATCTGAATTCCATTATAAACCTGTAGAACATTTATTTAGTATATATGTTATGGACCAAGTAATTAATACGGGCATTATGAATAATGTTTAAAACGGTCAGTCAATTTGAGAAATATTAATTAATTAACCTGACCCGAAGTTAATCGGGTTAATTATGCATAATGCCCGTATTATTCACTTGGTCCATAATATATATACTAATTATGTAAAATAAAAGCTTTTCGATACCAACATTAGAGATAATTTATATTCTCCATATTTTCTTGAGTATTCTTACCAAGTTTTACTTTTCCCAAATATCGTTATCACAACCAGCCGGTAGGAAAAAATGGCAGCGTACGGTTGAAGTAAATCGCGGAGTGAAGAACCAGGACGTGCAAGAAAAAAGAAATAATGTCTATTCTTCGTTAGAAAATATTCGATACTTTTTGTGAAGTTTAGAATCGCCGATTCCTGCTGTATCTGCCATAAGATGCATATCTTAATTTAGAAACTTGTTACTCTTCGTGGGACAAATGAAACATGTTACTATTCACCATAGTGTTCAAAACATGCTACTGTTTGTGGTGAACTGTGAAACATAAGTCTCCATAAGAAACTGAAACATGCGATTCTTCGTAACGTACTTAGGTATGTACAATGTGTCTCAGACTTCTC
The DNA here is from genome assembly GCA_028830335.1 of Eucera pruinosa. Lineage (NCBI taxonomy): Eukaryota > Metazoa > Arthropoda > Insecta > Hymenoptera > Apidae > Eucera > Eucera pruinosa. The sequence goes on along the minus strand of JAMYCR010000002.1, from coordinate 3,830,798 downwards.
TCGCAAAATTTTGTCAGTATATTCTACAATTATGAATAATCAAAAAATGTTAAAAAATTATAGGTCATTTGAACCTTCATTAGAAAGTTGGGATATAAATATTGGATTGGTGGGAAAGTAATGTCAGCCCTTGATAGGTCTGAAGTTATTCACGTTTCTATGAAAATAGCTTTAATAAGCTATTAAGACATTGAACCATACTCCGTTCACCGAGTCGAGTCACCAGGTATAAACAAATTCACGTGGTGGGGTTCTGACAGAATAGGAGCCGTGTCCTCAATTATTGTACTCAACATTATCTTTGCGAAATTTTTGGATTGGTAACAATCGTGTCAAAAATCCTGTTATGTTTCTTTATTTACCAGTATGCCACGAATTATTTCTTGCAAATATGAGTATGAATAACAACAATAAGGATATTAATATAAAAATGCCGATTGGACTGGAACGACACGTTTTACAAAATGACATGAGGGACAATAAATTACATCCGTAAGTTTGATAATTGACCATTGAGTGTTTACTTTTTTCAAGCAATAACAATGGCAATTGCCTTTCTTACGAGCTGTAACACGTGCATATTTTGTTTACATCTGATGACACGACTCGATAAACGGGCTTTAAAGCCATATTGTTGAAAAAACTGAGAACGCTATATAATGGATTAAGAAAAGTAATAACAGCATGATAAGTCGATTTACTTTTATTATTTATTTATTATTTATTGTTTATTATTTATTGTTTATTATTTGTTATTTGTTATTTATTATTATTATTTATTTATTATTTATTATTTATCATTTATCATTTATCATTTATTACTTATTATTTATTATTTATTATTTATTATTTATTATTTATTATTTATTATTTATTATTTATTATTTATTATTTATTATTTATTATTTATTATTTATTATTTATTATTTATTATTTATTATTTATTATTTATTATTTATTATTTATTATTTATTATTTATTATTTATTATTTATTATTTATTATTTATTATTTATTATTTATTATTTATTATTTATTATTTATTATTTATTATTTATTATTTATTATTTATTATTTATTATTTATTATTTATTATTTATTATTTATTATTTATTATTTATTATTTATTATTTATTATTTATTATTTATTATTTATTATTTATTATTTATTATTTATTATTTATTATTTATTATTTATTATTTATTATTTATTATTTATTATTTATTATTTATTATTTCAATATTCATTGAAATAAAATGAAACCAAAATGAATTTTGCAAAGTAACAAATTCAATTTTTCAGTATTGCCAGTATTATTGACAAACTTGTTGACTGAATGCTTCAAAATGGAGTATTAACGACTCCTGATTATATTGGCTATCAATTTACTATTATTTTCGTTATAACTTTTTAATAAGACATCAAGCAACCAATGTTTGTATAACACTTTTTGTTTATTTATACTTTTAGAATATACTGATAAGGTTCTGTCTTAGAATTTCAATTTAGATGTATTCTTTTTATCTGATTAAAATTATTTATGGAAAGATTTGCGAAAGGGGGGTCGCAGATGATTTAACTATTATAAAAGCGGGTCATCCAAAAAAAGTTAAAAATACGGCTCTATCTTTCTCTTTCTGAATCAAGTACATTCCTTTACTCGTATGCTATAACTAAATTATTAATACTTTTAATTTATCAGAAGTAAATTTTACGTTCATTATATAAGTAATAGAATGAAAATGGAAAAGCATATTCCATAATACCTATTACGACAATTTTGATATGAAATATTAGTTATATCGCCTTTTTACAAACAATTTGAATTAGACGCTTATAAATCTTTGATTGTTATTATTCGTAGGACTGACTGGCGTGCAAGGACATACAATACACTATAATTTAATGTAAATCTATGAACAATCTCTATTGTAATTTTGTATCGATCGCGTCGCAGGTCCACGAGGAACGTTCCAGAACGCTGAGCGTTATCGGACCACACGAGCGCATTTTTGGTTTATGTTTGTCAGTTCAGAAAAGTAAGTCGATCTAAGAGTTTTGATCGTGGGACCACGCTGATTCGAAGGAAGGAATGCGTTATATTAACAATCTTAGTTTAGTCGCCAGGAGGTAATCTATCTTATACATAGCAAATACTGTTACTGTGTCCGGTTAGGGTGTTCCCAGGATGCTATTATGCACTATCGAATCGGATCCGGTCGACGTAAGGAAAACAAAGGAAATTTTGGCAATTTTGTGTTCGGAACGTAACACTTGATATAAATAAAGTTTTCAACGAATTTTTTACGTGAAATTTTATTTGTATGTTCAACAACAGCTTTTAATTACGTCATTCCTTTCATTTATATGAAATATTTACATTATTTAATCTGTATGTATGTTGATGATTCAATTTCAGAAATTATTCAGATGGAAACTGTAGAAAATCGGAATTCAGATCAGTATTCATTCATTACGTAATAGTAATTAAAAATCCATACCTCTGCAAGGATTATATTGATTTTCAGCGGGGTTCTTAATTAAATTCTTCTATGTTGAATCGTAAGCCGTTAATACAATACCTTCGAACATTTAATTTGTAATTTAAAAGGATCTTTACAAAGTGTAACAAGAATGAAACTTGTATAAAGCTAATATGTAACCTTTATTCACCGTTAGTAATTTTAAAAGAATTTGATTAAATTGTTCGTTGAAGTTTTAGTATAAAACGTATAATGTTTATATCACATATCCGAAACAATAAATTAACTAAATCAAACAAGTAAAACGTTTAAATTTATATTAAGAGTACAAATTCTTTTTTACTGAATTGTAAAAATTTGTTTTATATATACGTTCATTTCTCTAAAATTTGCGTTTTATATTACATAAAAATAAAAAAACCATAATAACATCTGAAAACGAAGATTATATTTATAGAAGGTTATATTCTATGTATTCTATCGTATTATTAAATATTTTTAAAAATGTAAAATTAAAATACAAATTACCGTTTTAAACATACATTAATGTAGCTGATGTATTGTCTGACAGTTTTAACGGGAAGCTTGGAATCTTAAAATGTTTTAAATGAGATAATAAATTCCCCTACGAAGTTTTATTCCAATAGGACATAGTATCTTCCCTATATTTAATTACATTACGCTATACTTGTAATTTTTTAAATTAAGTTCTATATCTCAAATTGTCTGAAGTATCAATAAGGTTAATTTTTGTAGGTAAAATTTTTTAGATGAACCTTTTCGGATTTTCTAAGAGTTAAAACGCGATAATTTACTTAGCTATTTTCAATAATTCTTTTCTATACGATATCGGTTACGTATATTTCAATCGCTTAAAAATTTTCGGATTAAAACGGTATTTACCGAGAAATATTCAGTTTAGTTATTAAAAAAAACATTGAAAATATGAGCAGACTTGTTAAAAAACTAAAAGAAATATATTTATCTTCTGATTTTTACTTAAAGCGTTGAAAAATCTTTGAAGGACAACTTTACAAAAATTATATGCATTTTAGTTCTTATTGTTCTTACTGTAAGTACCTTATATGTTCCTTATAATATACCTGCTCTTTGTTTATTATTTCCTAGAATTAAAAGAAAGCTTACTAAGTTACCCCTGACAATAGAATGCTAGAATACACATGTCTTTATGCATTGTCATTTCAAGATGGTATTTCGTAGAACAATGCAGTTGATCGTATTATGTGACACAATGATTGTTTCAAGAACGTTTATGGGAAATCTATTCTCATATTAATTATCGATTTAAATTATTACGTTATATTTATCATTTGAAAGTAAGCATAGATAGAAATATTTGCAATAAAATTTTGGAGTACGATATTACACAAAAAGGTGTTAACGTCATTATAAGTATGTGCTGATAATACATTTGAATTATATAATGAATTATTGAAAGTGCCGTCCTTATTAACGCATACAAACCCTTGCTCTTCAAATCAGGGAATCATGGACTGAAGTTACGATGTTTTGATGTTTTAATTTCTCGAAGGCTTGTATTATTTTTTCTTCCAGCTGTAGGAGATTTGTACTACTTTCTGTGTACACTATTTTCTAACATGAGCCCACAAATGAAAGTTCAGTAAATTAAGAACTGGTGATTTTGCGGGTCATTAAACTGCTGCACCACTTAAACCTCTTCGACATCCATGCCGTACTAAATAAATGTTTAAATTCAATTTTTTCGTAAGCTAAGCTATTTATAAAAGAAATTTTATTCTATTTTTCGGTTCATTATTATATGTAGAATCATTTTCAACCCGGTTGTACCACGAGTCCCGCCACAGCTTGTATGTAATTAATGATTTTATTAGCGTAGTTCCAGAGTTTGACATAATTATCAGCGAGTTATATTTTTCGCTTACGAGAAAACTGAACTTTGCGACGTTGTCCAATTTTGTAAACTATGATACAATTTTATAATTGGATGATAATAATAAATATTTGAAAGTTTTCATGAAAATTCAATGTATATTAAGAAGTAAGATATACAATCAATTCTTTATAACGTATAAATATTAAATGAAAGATAAAAGACTTAAGATGTCTATCTTAAGAATTGAATATTTGATTTTAATTTTGAAATTGCTAATTCTAGTATGTTAAAACTAATTGAAAAGTGCAATTTGCACGAATAACATTTAAATAATGTAACATTTCGATTATATATTACATATTTTATTTGTATTACATTTTACTACTTACCATTTATACAAAATTAATTAATAGCATTTGCAAGTTTTAGCATAAGTGTTGATGTTTAGAAATAATTTTGTATTTAAACATATTTTGCCTTTTAAGAATGAAATAATCGTACTGTATACAATTGAAAATTGAGATTACTTTTTGAATATTAATTTATATTTTCGGGTAACTCTTGAGTGTGATTTTTCCACTTTTATTAAGACGAAAATCGATTAATTGCCAAAAATCAAATAGCATGAAAATCGTACAGAAATCTTTATTAGCTACATTTCATCATTCGACAATTTTAGAGGAATCTTGCCACAAGTATCAATACTAATGCACAAAAAAGTCGATCGATCTAACTACACCCTTACATTCAGTTTGCGATTGTTTAACGTCAGTTCTGTTTTCAATCTCTTGAACACTTTGTTCATTTTTATTTAAATCAGATACTGGCAACAATCGTAATTAACACTAAATTTACGGAATGCATCAATTTGACGGATTTTAGATTTCATGCTTCAAGATACAGGAATCGTAGGTAAATATCATCTCTGAACAGTTTATATTGACCTTAATGAATATAATGATTTGATTAGTTATCCTAATTCAACATTCTCCCTCTCCCAACCTTGCAATATCTATTTTTTCGGAAATCCGTTTAATATATTATAGTCACTTAATATTACATACAAACAGTGTCCGTAAATCTAGTGTTAAGTAGTCTGTGCACGATGAGTCCAGCCACGAGGTTGGATTCACAGCAAGCAAGGGTTTAAATTACAACGTTCGAAGTCCCATAATATGCGAGGTACTTACATAATATTTGATATTTCGAATATATGAATATATGATGTAAACGCGTTGACATTCGCATCTTTATCGCCAAAATAAAGGAAGCGGGCCGAAATTTGGATTTTTATTGCCACAACTAAAGAACGTGCGAAAATTTACAATAACAGAATAGCAAACGACGCATCGCGTTATATCGGTATTTTTTTTTATTATACTAATTTCTCCACAGGACGATCATGCGAAGATCGCAACTTGAAGCAATTGCTGACCGCGACCAGCCTCATCGCGTAAGGACTGCTTTAAGGTTATAAACTGCGATAGTAATCTCGCAGTTTACCAGCTAGGGGGAAAAATTGTGCGTTTCAAATTACGACACAGTTTATTATATTTTTAGTATTACATATCTCCAATTATTTGATAATTATTTCATTTTTCAAAATTCATCTTATTTTAAATCTTAGATAGATATATTAAATGCAGTTTCCGGAATTTAGCGTGCATTTTTGTACATGCATTTGTGGAGCTAAGGAGAGGGGGGGGGGGGGGATAGGATAGGAGAAAGGAAGGTGTTGCGTTTCGTCCTGGGCCTGCTAGTGAACTCATCAGTAAGGCTACCTAGCAGGCCCTGCCTTAGACACTGAGATCTTGAAAGGGTTAAAGGCGGTATATATATGTACGAGGTGGTTGGAGCGAGTGCTTTCGAGAAAGTCATTTCGTATGTCCCTCTAGTGGTGGGTGCAGGAAAGCCGCCACATATTTTAAAAGAGCTCAAACCGTAATTGCCGAAGATATCGTTAATTCGTCATTTTCTTTGTTGATTTCATTATTCTCTTTCCAGGATAACTATTTGTTTTGTTTTTATATCGATTGAATCTTATTTAAGATATTAACATGCTCAAATTGTAATCACCGAAGACATCGTTATCTATTTTTTTCTTCAAAATTACTTTATTTATACATTCTTGTCACTGAGAATGATAATCTATTCCTTCGGTTCCCCCGATAAATATTTTATCAGAGAATGACAGAAAACCCATCTATCAATACAGCTTTTTTGTTTGCGCGAAAATTTGCAAATACTCTTTCAAAAAGAAAATTCAAGAGAACACGATAATCATACAACTAATTTTTCAAGTAATTGCACATTTACAGAGAAATATTTTTATCAAAGAAAAGTTTTTTCGAGGAAAATTAACCGAGCAGCTCTGACCGAAATTTGTGATTACTTTCCTGAAGGAAAATTCAATTAAACAAGAATTGTGCAAGCAATTTCTCACTTAAATGGTAAAATCTGTGAATATTTTCTCGAAAAAGAATCCAATTAAAGAAGAATCGTACAAACAGTTTTTTACATTACTAGATTTGTGCATAATTCTTTAAAGTTAGGTTCAATTAGATATTCAAGTATTTTATTCCAATAAGTATATACGAATACTTTTGTAAAGTAAAATCTGGCATAGAAGAAGAGATACGACAGTAAAACAGATACAGCTCTAACATCCAAAAAGTACATCAGAAACACAATAAAATTTCTTAACGCCATCGATCTATGGCACAAAATCTAATGCTATTAACAACATAGCGTATATAAAATAATAGCACCGTTTTTCCGTTGCTAATATCCGTTAAACTGAAAAAGAAGTGATACTAGAAGCAGTACAATTTATTTATTTTAACTATTGGCCACGAAACGAGAACTTGATTACATAATTTCTATAATATAAATACATTACATATTCTGTGAGTCATACAATTATTGGCACATGGAAAACATTATTAGTGATACCAAAATTAAAAAAATAATGAAATAAGTTTTTGGACTTTTTATTTAAAAATACGTGAAATTTATACGTTAAATGTTTAATTTTCAATGATATAAAGATTATATTTTTCTTATTGATAAAGTCGATGTACAAAATAGATTGATAGAGGGATACCCAAGTATTGAAGATTATTTCAGAAAAATAATAGAATAATAGAAAAATAATAGATTTGAATTAATAATTAGATAAAAGAACATCCCAGAAAATGTCAAAATTATTAAGTTTTAGATAATGTATTAATAATTTTTGAACTAAAATCGATGCATAATGTTGCTGTTTTGTTTAATAGTTTTTGTTTTTTTAGCTCAAAACTAGAATTATTCATTTGCAAGTAAGAAATATAGGAAGATACTTTATTATCACCTTATTTTCAATGTTTCTGTTAAATCTTTGCCTATGTCAATAACTTTGTGACTCATTGTATGTGTAATATAAATGTTACTTCCATTCTCCCTTTTTCGCGCATACAATCTTATATTCTTTCATTTTTTCTTTTGACTCCATCCATTTTATTGTTCCCTACTTTTCTTCTTCTTCCTACCTTAACTCTTATTCTTCTGCTTTCTTTTCTTTCTCTTTCCTTTCAGTCCTCTTAAGGAGGTTACTCTCTATATAAGGATTCTAAAAATAGGCACCTCTTTGAAGCAACTTTTTTAAACTGGTAAGAGGTAATTGAATGAATGAAGAGTTCCTTGGGATCGGTTAAGCAACATTTTAACATAAAGTTCATATTTTATTCATGGAAGAAACCATTAGTTAACTAATCAAGATAAATGTAAATCTACGCGGGTGTTCAGATGTAGGTATGTATTTACTACCTCTGTAGTGTTATAAATTACTCACGGACTTGATTTGGAACGAAAATTCAATTATATTTACGATTTATAGATGGTCTTTAGTAGTACAAATTGTATAAGAATTGAAGAATATTAAGAATCATAGGAATAGCATTTATTAACAGAAAAAGATTCTTTATAATAATCAGATATTTTTTCGATTATTCAGTTATTCAGTTATTCAGTTATTCAGTTGTTCAGTTCTTCAGTTGTATCAAGGAAAAAGTAAAAGAATCAAGGAATCTACAACTATTATTCTAACTTTAGTTCATGCGAGAGAAATATCTCTTGTGAAGAATGTTGTATACAAAATTTCAAGTGAATTGATTCATAACTTTTTGACCTATTGACAACGCCACATGGCAAGATGTAAATCTGAGAAAAGTTGCAACATTGTTGCAACATACGTATATCTACGTGCAGACTTTAAAGCTGCATAATTTACAAAATTTTATGAATTAGAAAAAATATAAAGACTTTTATTAAATATTTAAAACTATCGATCGTGGGAAACATATTGTTTATTCTTTTAACCTATCAAATGGTCCAACCCCGTTAAATTTTCCACTTCGTATCGTTGGTCTACCGGTTTCCTTACACCTATACATCAAGTATTCCAACATCTTTTCTTCCCCTCCGTAAAACTCATGTACACCTTATCTTCTTTCTTCAGCCAGTATTTATTTCTCACTTGAAGAAAAATCTGATAAAAGTATCGTACATATATGTAGCTAATTACAAAAATTTACGACCACTTGCTTCATTGGAGAAACTTCATAGTTTGATTAAAATAAATTTCGGGTTATGCTTTTCTTTGCTAATATACAAACTTGAATAAAAAATACAAAATATTTAAAGTATCCATTGCCCAATCGTAAATAACAAAGATAACCTTAAAAGAAATCGTAAAAATAATCTTTTACCGTGATAATAAGCTGTGGATATATTTTTTTCTGATAAAGACTAAATAAAAATTATGCAGATATCATGCGCGATCACGTTGATAAAGTTATAATAACAGGAATTAGCATTCAAAGTATGATCGATGAGTTGTTTCTTCCTGAATATCCATATATCTGTAGATTGGCAATGATTCGAAAAGCATGAATCATGGAAGGAACGTGTGCTATTGAACCACGAAAATAGTATCGTCTTATTCGTGTTATATGGTATATACATATGCCACGCTTACTCTATGGTGTTGATTGGCTTTTTTAACGGTGATGGAAGACCGCGTGGTTACGGCCATTTGATTTGTCACATGTAATTAGTGCATTGGTTTTTCATCGGGTTTACATTGCACTTGCATAGCATCTGAGCTGAAGGAAATTCTGTCATTTGCAGCTACTGCTTTGTTTTTCTCTCATCATACGAATGTAAAGTTAGATATTTTCCGTTTTGAAGGAAATTAGCAGGACTGTATTGGATTTATGTCAAAGGAGAAGTTTGTGGAATTTTTTTTTATTTGAAATCTTAATTCTGTACTTTTTCTATTGTGTAGATACTGGATTCACTATTTATCTATTTCAATGTTGTAGTAACATTTACAGAAAGTCTCGCGTAAGATAAGTTATCCAATTATTTTCTTCAGATGTGATAGTGCAAGAAATGTTTAACATGTAATTTGAATCATACTAACTTTTCTGCAGTATTCATAAATATATACATCATTACATAAAAAATGTAATTATGTACCTACTTTCTTACAAATCGGTTACAACATTCATTTATGTATTCTAACATGTGCGTAAAAATACATCAAGTCAAGAAATATAATTTCAGTAGATCCCAATAGATCCCAATAGATCTCAATAGATCCCAAAATAACAAAATGACATTAATTTAATGACACGATTAAATCATATAGACCCGAATACAATAACAGGGACAAATACTCTGTAAAAAACGTTCTTATTCCAATGTTAGTTTCTCAAAGTTTTCAATTTTTTTACATAATTGCATAATATAGAAGAAAAAGATGTAGCTTGTTTTAAATGAAACGTTCTGTGTCATATATTGAATACAGCATACTTCTGTTTTATCTTTCAATATATAAAATCACGCTTGGAACTTACTAGTAGCTATATGTATATGAAATTACAATGATAGTATTTTAAAATTTTACGTTTGATTACGACTAGTAAATATTATATACTAAATAGTAGGTTTGATATGTAACTTGCAAATATTTAAAAATTAGATCATTTAAAATTCATAGAATTTGTAATATTAGGAGTTTAGTTTTTTAGATGACAGGTTTTATGTTAAGCAATATATAATAAAATTTCAAATAATGATATTCTATGCTGAATATAATATATGTCATTATAATACTAGTCAGCAATTGGTTATGTAATTTTTCTATGAAAGAAAACTATACTAATAAAAGTCTCCTATTATTGGGTTGGGCGGATAATTCACGCGTTTTGATTTTACTATATTTCGTTAAATTGTTTTTGTAGAAGCTGACATATTTGATTATTGATGTAATCTCCATTAATCGCTATCATTTTCTGGATATTAAATGAAGGTGTTACAATAGAAAAATAAAGGTTTCCATAAACCAGTGTGAAGTATTCGCGGGGATAACGATAGCATAATGTTCGCAGCAGCAACAGTAGTGAAATTCATAGGTATGTTTATACCGAAGAGCGATTCTTTCATTGTTGCAGCGAATATTTTACCACAGACGAGGTACAGAATAGACCTATCATCGCAGGCTAGATATAAGATATAATAAACCAATTATGCAATGTATTTTTGTGGCTTGAATTTTTGGAGCTCTATAGCTCTATTACCATTTTCCTTATTACCTTTTCCATTGTATAAGATCTACAACTTCTGCGTTTGATTTTACATTTTGCATATTAAAATACATATAAAAATCCTTTTCAGGTAATAAGAAGGAAGATATTCCTTCGAAAATTCTAATTTTTCTAGATGTCAGTATTTGAGAACATGGAACACCAAGTTCCATAGGGTGATTTGTCTACTGTTTTATCTCGTCTATGCTATCATCTTATGAAACTTCGTGTCACGTGATTGGAAATACCGACATCTAAAAAACTCAGAATGTTCGCAAAAATATTTTTCCTTTTTATTACCTGAAAAGGGATATAAACATTTCTCAAGTATTTCAATATGCAAAATGTGAAAACAAACGTAAAAGCTATAGATTTTACATAATCCGAGAGGTAAAAATGAAAATGGTTATGGGGCTTATGAGTGCCAAATCCGGGTGACAAAAAATAGCATTAGATAATTGGTTTATTCTATACTTCGTCTCTGATTTTACTAACTGGATTTGTGTGATGCAGTTAGAATTTTCAAAATTTCCAATATGGGAAAAAAAGCTTAACTAAAAATATTCCTGAGCAAGATGAACGCTGTCTTCACGCATTAATTAGAGGCGAAAGTTTTGCAATTAAAATTGTACCCAATGAGATCTTTTTCATATACCGCAATCGATAGCAAATATTCAGAAAAAAAATTATAATATCATGCTCTGTCAGGCTAGAAGAATGGTGAAAAATGCTTTCGGCACATTGGTTTAAGAATGGAAGAAACTCATAGCGGCAGAAAAAAAACGTCTCGAAAAGCGCATAAAGTTCTCTGTAGAAAAAATGCTATAGATTCACAGTCGCGGCGAAACTTTTTCTGGTTAGTGTGAACAATTATAATACATAAGACTTCTGTTGCGAATTTATTACCGTGAAATATTCGCTAACGCCAAGAATATTTCGCATTGGTCTGTGGGAACTTTAACTATTAACAAAGTAGAATAATGTAGAGTTATGTCGTGAAAAGCGTACAATCTTTCTGTTTAATGCAATCTATTGTAATGTAACCAATTAATCCTTTTGGTACTGGCAATGCCTGTGGCCACTCAAAGAATTTCTGTTCTGCGTATGCTGTTGATATTTTTTATCGATTAACTGCGGCGATCCAACGCTATTAACATCTTGAAACATTTGCACTCAGTTGCCCCCCCCCCCCCCCCGAATTATATGAATGTACTGAAAGAAGAATGTGAATTGAACGTAATACAATTCAATATTCTTACGATTTCTTCATACTTTTCGAGTAAAATCCGTCGCAGCCAAAAGGTTAATGCTTTAGTATTTAATACGTCAGACTTTGAATTAATTCTATGCACCACGACCCATTTCATTACAGTACTAATACATAAGTAATTATGCAATTCTTTTATAAGTAAAAGTTATAAATATTAAGTAATTGAAAAAGTTCTGTTGTCTTCATAGAATACGAACAGTAAAACTACTATCAGTATTTTTATTTATTTCTTATGTATTATTTGTTTATTGATTATTAAAGTAAAACGTTTCTAGATATCCGTCTACAAGTTTTTATCTATCATATTTAATTTACATCAATGATGTCAAACTCATAGAAATACGGGCTACCAAAAACAGTTTTGGGGAGTTTGCGAACCTTAGACAAAGAAAGATCTCCCAAACAATTCTAGCGAATATACAAGTAATCATAAAATGATATTCTTTGCAATATGCATACTTTTATAATTCGCGTTGTTCTAAAAATATATTTTATATTTTCCTTGAATTTCATTTTATTCCTTTAATAAAATTAACTTCTAACTTCAACCTCAGGGTGGCATTCTAAAATTTTGAGGGCCATATGCGGCCTGCGATCCGCATGTTTGACACCACTGATTTACATCAATAAAGCGATTTATTCGTAACATAGGAATCGACAGAATTTTTATATGTAAAATCTCTATAATAGGAACCTCCTATTATATCAGTATTTTAATTTCGATTGCATGAGATCACAAATTAATTTTGCACGCTAAAGAACAGTATAAACATGTTCTATACTGGACATCATCTATCTCATTGTCATACTAATAAATAGTTATGCAATTCTATCCTAAATAGAAGTTGCTTTCGTTTTACGATACTGTACTCGTAAATAATCGCTCAGATAAATCAGTAAACAATAATGAAAACATGTTTTGCACATGATAAAAATATATTTTTATTTATAAAACATAAATGAACAGTAATTCAAACCCGTATACTAGTAAACTTTTCTCTATTTCTAATATACTATTTGTATTTTCCGTATTTTTCTAGGTACAGAGATGGATCTGTACGACTCCGAAATCCAAACATCGAGCTTATGGATCAGGATATACTGTATCATCTTGCTCTGGGTAGCGGCTCCCACGACCTCGTTGAAATGTTTGGAGATGTCAAGGTAACCGCAAAAGTAGTAAACGTTTTATAGTTCTTCTTTCATTTTTCAAGTAACTTCTTCACCAAGATCACCTTCGACGTGGTTCTCGCGTAAAAAGTTTTAATGAAAACCGAAACACGAGAAGGCACTAAAATTACGTTACGACTTGGCTGTTTAGTTTTGATACAAGATAATCGCTATTTCTGTCATTCTTTTCTAAGTTTTCTCTTGTATGTGACTTTTTTTATGTGTTTAGAATGTTGTATTTGTGCTTGTTTTTTCTCAGTGTAGAACGCGGATGCGAATGCTACTGATTGTATATGTATTGTCAAGGTATTGGTTGTTACCTCGCTATCTTCGGATGTCTTAAGGGGAATGTTGCACTTTATCTTTGTTTCTAATAAATCCTTATGTTTATCCCAGTCCGTGACAGGATTAATAAATGTTACGTATGTTATCTTTTCTGCTATTGCGTTATGATCAAGAATTATAGGTGTATGGTCTGATGTCAATTCTAACCCTTCTGAGATCGTGTATTCGTGTGGATTAGTGTTTGCAATTCCAAAGTCCAATAAATCTGGTTGCTTTGAGAGGTCAGTAGGCCAGTCTGTTGGCTTTGCAGTAGATAGAACATTCAGATTTCTTTTTGTGATTTGTGTGTGCAGTATTGATCCTCTAGTTGTTATTAGACTTGAACCCCAGTGTGGATGTTTTAAATTGAAATCTTCTGCTATCTGAAATTTCCCCGAGTACGCGACAAAAAAGCTATCCCATTCCAAAGTTTTTATAACGTGATTTGGGGGGCAATATATAATATAATATATTGATTACTACTTTATAGTTTTTTCCTGCTTAAATTGAAATGTGTGGTAGCTTGTATTTTTTTTTCTAAGGTCCTTTACAATTTTCCTGTACCCCTCTGACGTAGTAGTTTACAATCTAACTTGTTTATCTTTCAGCTGTTTAACAGTAAATGAGTTAGAACCTATTTATTGCGTTACTATCTCCAATAATGGATCTATGTTTTGAGCTTCTATGAATATGGGTGGAGGTTTTGGTGCTGAGATTACTTTATTCTTTTCCTGGGTTTTATCTGAATGATTAAGTACTTCGTGTTTATTTGTTGTTCCTATGTTTTCGAGACACTTTGTGTTTTTGTGTCGATCATCTTTAATTTGTTGTTTCGGGTGCCGTCTGGTTAATGTTACCTTCATGTCGACCTCCGAGTCTAAGGTCAATTCTGTATTACAATTTACTCATCGTTTCTAGTTCCTTTTTATAATTTCTACTGGATGATCACCGGTTTTTCGGTATCTGTTTCAGTTTCAATTTCCGTTATTGTACCTTCCGAGTTAACATCTAAATCCATTGGGCTGTTTTTTTCCTTTTTTAGTTGTAGCTATTATAGCTGGGGCGCTGTTCATCATTTAAATGTTATGTTTATGTAACCACTTATTATTTAATGATATCAAACGGCGGATGACGGTAAGCCATACCGTTTAACAGTACACTTATGTATACTTTTTGAATCACACACTTCATACACATTTATACTGTTGTACGTAACCGAGAGCACTTCGTAAATACGTACATATATTTTACACGATTACTTCCGTGAGACTCTAGTTTTTATATGTCCAATTTTTGGTCACATTTCTCAGTTTCTTTAAAAATATGTCACAAGTATTGTCATAAATTATTTCAATTTTTAACTGGATTCTAGGTATATTCTAAAGGTATCGTTATGCATATATGTATTTTAGTTTTATAAATAATGCTCGTTTCTATGGCAGGCAGCTGTCAGCTTTTGTTTCTATTATTTGAACGTACGCCATTTTCGTCGTCCCCCCGTAATGCATACAGCTTGAGTAAATTTATTGATTTCTACTTCGTATTGCCATTACGGTCAATAAACAATTATGTTACACATTCTTGCACTTTGCATGCTTGACGTAATATTTTATCACATTGTCTACGTTTTGAAATTTTTGAACTTGAAAGCATCATCATGAGACATAAATGTGCCGTTGATCAACGATTGAAGTCATTTAAACTTACCTTGAAAGGAGCTTTTACAAAGTCAGTTTTATTAGAAGCATTACATCATTTATTGCAGCTAATAAACGACAAGTGTAGGTACATCTGGCCAGATTATATCATTTTGTATCGTTCAAGATAAGAAAAAGTAAATTTCCAAGTTTACAATCAAATGAAAAATAATTGATTAAGTTTTTTTGTTTCGAAATTAATTCTTTCATAATAACATTAAGTGTATACATTAATTCCGTGCCTCTTTTTTACCTTCAAGGTTTCGACGACTTTATCGATTCAAAATTGTCATTTTCTTTCAAAGGAAAAGCTCGTTCAAACAAATAGGAAAAGGTCATCCAAAATAATGGAGATTATTAGATTGAATATTCAAATTTGTTCTTTGTAAATAAACATTCATTCGCATACATGTCAGTTCACTTTTCGAATAAAAATGTGGGACAAAATAACAGGATACAATCATTATATTTAAATTTATAGAACATTTCAAAAGTAGGAAAGAAAATTTTAAAAATTTAAGATTGATTGTAAGTGTGAATCCTTTGTAATCTTTCAAATTGCACATTCATCGTATTGGTATAAGGGAAACGATATATTTGAATAAATAATGTATTTTTATTCTTAAAATTAAAAAATTGTTTAACAAAAGAAAGCCTTTTTTGTGTTCTATTATTGAGCTTAATGGATTTTGAGAATATGCCGCCGATATGAAAGTAAATTCTATACTAAATGTATCGTTATGTCTAATGCGTACTGTTACGTCGTTGGAATAAATATCATTATATAATATTTTTAACGCGCAGTTGCAAGAAATCGATTTGAATAAACTTTTAATGTAATCGAAGTGAACAGATAATCAGCTTCTGTTTTAGCTTATAAATACACTATCCCAAAGCAAGTAATGCGCAGTGCATGCTATTACGCCATTCATTAAATAATGTACATATGTTATCATAGTGCATTTAATGATTCTATATAGCATACATATATGCCTAACATTTTTACGCACATAAATTTACAAACATAAAGTGTACGAAATAAGCAAATTCAGCACGAGATGATTTATTGCGTGAGATTTTTTTAGTAATATTGGACGTATAAATTGTTTATTATCCAGTTCCTTTAGAATGGTAAAGCAGATAATAATTCTTAAAGATTTTTATAATTTCCAAATGATTTGTCACTTTGAATTCAACAACTGTTCAAATACTTTTGAACGGGCGAGTGTTTTACAACTCCAACTTTAAAGTTGCTTTTCACTCCTTCAGTATAGATATTGGCAGATAAAAGAAATATAGGTGGAATATTTTTGGCTACTTTACAATTGTATAAAGTTTCATTAAAATTGATGGTTAACACTTCGATATGTTCTTTTGTTACAGGGTAAAACAAGTCCCTATTAAGATTTTATTTCTTTTATTTTGTTTATAATAACTGAGTTTGCAAAAGCATCTGCAGTGTACTCATGACTATACGCGACATTGATAGCAACCATGTTTAATGTTTGCATTAACGCGCATTTTTTTTCCTCGGTGACTTTTATGCTATCAATGAAACCACTTCTATAGAACGTATTCACGGAAGGGTATCAATGAGGGGTTTGCCATTAAAGGAAAGTACAGTGTTTCATGACCTAAATAGAACAATAGCTGAAACTTCTATGCGCGTTCCTCAACTACAGAGATGGTAATCCTCGAGGTATTATTTTGTATGTTGTACGTTGTACGTTATACGTGTACTGCAACTGCACGTTCTTGAATTGTATGTTTTATTTAAGAAAAGAGCAATTCTACCGTTACAAATTACAAACAGCATCGAAAGAGACAAATTTTGTCTCTTTTGTTCGGTCACTTAAAAATTTAATCTGTTATAACTTGTCGATAAGCTACTCTCTTTTGTAAAAATGTTATAATGTTCATAAATAATAGTGGTCATTAATTACAATTTTGGTAGCTTAGCGATAAAAGATATTTTTATGTTGTTATTGCAACTTAAAACTCAACATATGCTGTTAAGAATATCTTCCAAAATGTAAGCACTCAAGTTTTTCAATAAGTTTATAGCTACGGGAATCATTCCCAGACTCATATTTACAATATATGTTCTCACTGAAACAACTTCGGCGTCATGCATAATATAATACATACAAAATTTTCCTAGTAGTCAACGCGTTAAAGAAATTAAGTGTATACAAAAGTTTTAGTCTTTACTGTTAAGTTTCTTTTGTTTATATATAATGTAAGTATTACAAATTATTCTGTAATAAAATCCCTCATTTTGCATGACTTTCTACCATCCTTCTAGATAGTTTTGGATTGCGCCATGAAACAGTAAAATTGATTTGAAGGTAATGAAGTCATCAAACAAGGACTAAAACTTTTGTATACACCTAATAGTATCATCCCCCTTATGAATGTACAAATTTTTAAAATTCACAATTTTATAAAATTTTCTTACAAATATCAGTTTGTATTTCCAATTCAAATTTATTTACAAAGTAACATTTAATTGTATCTTCCTGCTTTATCTAATGTCTTTATTCAAAGAATGAAAGTTAGCACATTTATAATTTGAGCATACGCAATGTGATATGAACAAATATAATAAAATACTCTAAATGAGCAAAAAGATATTTCCGTGAAATGTTCGCAATTTATCGTCATTACTGGTAAGTTTCTTTTTGAAACGCGCGTATAATGCGAGTAATATAAAATATGTTATTTTTTATTCTTTATTCATGAAAATTTCATTAAAAATTGGAGAGATTTTCTTGGTTAAAATGATTTTAAACACGATGTCATTTTTCTTATAAACTTAACCACGCAAAAATCGTGACTCCTGTGCAATGACTGTTACTAACTGATCATAAGCTTTTTACATTTAAGGAGTCTTTACTGTGCGTGACTGTGTAACGCATTCAACAGAGAAGCGGGTGAATGACTTTAGTGTTGCAGTTAACGTATAGGGATACAAAACCATATGAAAGATCACATTCGGACGCTTGAGATTACAAATTAATGTAAGCGTACAAATAATTTTATAACTTTGTTTACAGTTTGTGTGTATGGGAGGAACACCAAAACGTATGGAGCAGTTTGCTGATTTCATAATGAAAGAAATAGGCCACAAACTTCCAGCGGGAACAACGCTTCTTGACATTAGTCGGTACTCATATCGTTACTCTATGTACAAAATCGGACCAGTTCTTTCTATTAGCGTAAGTATAATTGCACTATCACTTTGGCAAGAAATCATTGTGGCACAAATTCTTTGAAATCCTTTCATTGATATTACAATAGGAATCGAAATTGGGTTAATGAGAAGCGTCTCACAAAACGGGAATTTGGTTGAAAAGGATATTATTGTTTGACATGTACTTGAATCAAGCGCTGTGTTAAAAAAAAATGTAGTTTATTCATGACATTTCTCTTTATTCATAAAATTTCTTTTGATGAGTAAATATTCTTGCATTCTTTGTAATTTTCGGTTGACACACGTGTAGTAAATTAGTCTTGTACTGCTTTTATGTTTATTTTCTCCATTTTATATACATAAGCCAGTACAAAAAGACACATATGTAACTATAACTTGAAATTGTGTTTTACCATGTGTGCTTAGATGAAATCTACAAATTGTTAAAACATGATATCTTGTTCTATATAGTTTAAAAAGAAATGAGATAGCAAGGCCAAGGTATTTTTAAAAGACATTATATTTTCTATAACTGAACAAAGTTTAAATTGAGTATACTGTAAGTTTAGGAAAACCACATGCTGTCTGACTGTAGAAATACGTGTCCTTCATTTATTGCAACAGTGATATAATTCTTAATTTACCATTTTTAAGTTATTGGCATAGAATCATAAATGAGAATTCATGGCATGCGAATTAATATTAATTGATTATACTTAATACTTTTGTTCCAATCCAATAACTTATTATAATAATGTAGCATTTTAATATGATGATTTTATAAAATTATAATGATTTGAAATATTCAAACTCGTTTTTTGACACATCGTGATTTTTTAATTATTTTAGCTTTAATTCGTTTGTTTTATAAATTGGTGTAAATAAATAAGATTAACGTTTATACATTTACACACGATTGCTATGCAATCCGATTTTAATTAAAATAAAATACTTTATCGTTAAATCCATCGAAATGTATCTGGAACTGAAAAATTTAATAAAGTAGAACGAAATTGCCTTAATCATGTTCGCTTGCGGCTACCAACTCTAATTCAATCAGGGATTGCATTTCCAAGATCGTTATTGAAACTCATGCACAATTAACTTCTGCAATCATGATGGAATGTTCAAGAAAACTAAATTGTTCAAGTTAGATTGTTACATATAGAAATATTTGGATCGATATTTTGAAGAAAGAAATAAGTTTAAAAACCTTTTAATAAAAAAACCTTTTAGAAAATAAAAAACGCTGCATAACTTACTTTATCGATTGTTATTCTCTTTTTAAAACGAAATTATTCCGAAACATTTTCTATAGGTACTTATAGATGTTCTAAATATAGTTTTCCTTCTTATTCACATAGTAAAACAAAATTGTGATTAATTTTCTTTTTCAAACTTACGATGTATGCATATAAAAGACAAAAGGCTAAATTGATCGAAATCATCAAATTATATAATACACAATGTGGAAATGTTTAAAAAAGAATATTATACAAAGTCATATATATATCACCTTATATATATATATTATTTTTTATATTATATTATGTATATATATATAAGGTGATATATACAATAAAATAAAATATAATAAAAACAGTAAGTGAAATAATTTTAAATGGACCTGAACTAATAACTTTCTCAGCGAAATTTCAATTTCTCTTTGATACTTATTATAGATAAGGTCTACAGAATGTTTCATAAAAATTATTTGGAAGTAATGTAGAATGTTATATTTTAGTATAGCCATGCGATGTCAATTTATTTATATGTTACATAATTAATATGTTTTATTAGAATAACATATTATAAAGTTTATACAAACTTCACGTTTTTAAATGGCTCCGTTACCCTATTTTACTCTATACATACTGTAAATCACGTATGCATACATACACCTTATTTTAAGCTTGATATTCAGTAAGTTATATCATAAAACGTATTACATAATTACATACAGGATAGGTAGTACTTCAGAAACAAATTAAATAACTTTAGAATCATATGATCACAAGAATACATACTGCTGTGTTTTAAGTTCGGTTTTTTGTTGTTCATAAAAAGGGAAGTATGTACAGTAGAATTTCAATAATCGAACATACTTGGGACTCCGCTAGCGACAGATTATTAAATATACTCGATTATTGGACTATATCTTTAATGTGATAAAAACGAGGAAAGTAATTTAAAGAAGGACCTTGGTTAATATAGTAATGCAATTTACTAACAAAAATGAAATGTTTACGATACGTATCACCTAAACCAAATATTTTGAATTACTTACGTTGTTATTAGGAACCAAGAAGAAATGAAAACCGGAGATTTCAATTTTTTCAAGTCATGTATTTGATAGAGATAGAAAAACCCTCAAAGGTCGCTTTGAAAGTTATTTTTAATATTCCCGTGTCTAATGAAGGGCTACGATTTCAATATGAAGATATACGGAGTCTTTCACGAATTATATCCACCTAAATATCTTTATTATTTCAAACAGTACGAAAAAATATATACAATACTTACTTACTTAATATATAATACTTACAAAAATTGTAGGGTTTAAGAAAATACATAATATGGTATTTTGTCATGTTTATCAAGTGGAGGAGTACTGACATATTCTAAATATAAAAATACTTTTTTCATATTGACCATCTTATGTTTACTAATTGAGACAGTTACTGGCACCGAGGGGGCGACAAAAGCCTAACACTGCTATTTCATGATATTTAGTAAGTATTCGCCGCCGTTCGTTTACATATTCTCGAATACGTTCCACAATGAAAGTAATAGAATGAAAACAATGTAATATCTCTGAAACGTTAAGTTTTAGGATAAATGTGTCTTAGTACTTTTATATTCCGAATACATCAATTAATCGAAAGTGAGCTACATATATAAAAAATTGGATATTCCATTTACAAAAACAAAATTCGCGTCGGTATCTCCTCTGCTTGTAAAAATACCATTTGCATATACCATATTATGTACTTTCTTAAACCGTACAACTTTTATATCATTTTCTCGCATTGTTTGAAATAACGAAGATATTTAGGTGGAGAGAGTTCGTGAGATACACTGTACATTCGAATTTGGTATTGCTGCATGATGCATGCAACGGCGATTTCTTTGTACGTGCGAAGTATGGTTTGCGATAGTTGCCGAAGGACATTCATAAAGCGCAGCCATAATTGGAGTTATGCGTGCCCATTTATCGGCCATTTCGCATTATCGGACTTTTATTGTATATGGTGCTATTAAAAAAAAGTACAAAATGACTCTGGTTTTTTTGCAAAAAGAAAACAATACTTTCAGAGGATTTTTTGACAAATGAATCTTTGTTTGATGACAGTGGGGTTTCATTTGAAATATTTTCTTGATAAATCAGTTCAAATGTCGTGGCGATCGATTCACAAAGTACTTTGGATACCACCATTGATTCCATTTAGGTAATAGGTAACAGTTTTTAGAATATGTTACAAAAAAGCTATACTTATTATTTTTATTATAATTTCTGAAATAAATAGAATACATAATTTAGAATGATATTATTTTGACACATATGAAATTGCCGATCACGGGTAGTATATTTTTTTCGTTTGGGATAGTGATACATATACAAATATTACGTATATGGAAAAGTTATAGGTTTTATTTTTTAATTTTCCTTTATTCACATATGATATAAATACTACAAATTAAGTTTTGAAGTACATTCTTTCATTTTTTATGATTTTCTACCACGTTTGTGCCAGATTACGGATTCCATCGTAAAACAAGGAAACTGATTTGAAGGCAATGAAATTGTTGTGCCAAGGCTAAAACATTTGCATACACTTGACAAATAAATAAATGACATTGTTACTCATTGGAAACCATGTATATAAGCTAAGTGAAATTATATTAATTAAATAAAGTAATTAAAAGGTTACGAATTTTAAAGATTCAAATGTTCGCTATTTAAAAAACCGGAAAATGAAGGCATGGAAGATCGAAAGTTTGGAAATTCGACGGCTTTGAAGTACAGAAGCTTCGAAATTCCAATTTTTTAAAATTTAGGAACTTAAATATTTGGAAGTTTGAAAATTTGGAAAATTGAAGTTTCGAAATTCGAAGATTTGAAAATTCAGCATCAAAGAAATTGAAAAGTATAAAAATTCGAGAATTTAAAAATCATTTTAATTAAATAAGATAATTTTAAAGCAAGAAAATATTTTATTTCGTTTGAAACTTTTTTACCCGAAAGAGCAATCTCGCATGTATTAAATTAATATACTAAAATATGTATTTTTTCTTAGAAATAACCGTAATAATCGAAAATATTTATTAGTAACACGTCTCACACGTAAGCGTGAAGTAAAATCGAGATTCCAGTCGAAGGGAAAACATTGGGCATTTGACGTTAATCATACGCTTCTTTTCTACTATGGGTTTCTCCATGCACCAGTTATTCGCCTAGTCGAGCAAACTATTTTTTACTGACCCTTTGTGCAGATCATGCGTATAACACGATAACACGTTAAATGACGCGAAAAGCATAAAATAAGTTGCGTAGATGTAGGTTCATCCTTGCAAGCGGTGGGAAAAGAAATTATGATATTATGTTTCACGATGACTGGACGGCAAAGTTCAGAGCAGAATAAACTTCAGGAATATTACTTTAATTCCTTTTAATGTTTTAAATTTAGATAACTATTTAAAAGAAGAATGTACGGAATATACGAGTTTTCTGTTTAGCATGGAATGGGCATACCATCGGTCGGAATTCTACTGCACGAAGTGATTAAGCTGATGTACCATGCAAAGGTGAAGGATCCGATATTCTTCAGGATTGGTACGTGTGGGGGCATTGGCCTTGAAGGTGGCACCGTGGTAATTTCCGACGAAGCGGTAGATGGAATGCTGAATTCTTACTTAGAACTGGTGAGAGATTCTTTGGTTGAAGATGTGCTAAATCTGCCGATTATATGTTAGAGCGCACACGTTTACAGTGAAGTCAAACGAAAAAACTGGGCTCCTTGGAACTTTATTCAAAGTTAAACTTAAGTTTTTATAATGTAGATAGGTGAAAAGAATTGAGTAACATTAATTGAAATTTAAGTTAAAACAGGTTTTTGCAAAAAGGATTTCTAGAGTTGGTTGATAGTACAAAACGCAAAATGTTTATATAGTATGTGGTACATCCTTTTCCCACGACACCCCTCATTTTTTAGAATACTTTATTTAAATTAACAGAGGTATCTTTCTAATAGGAAAACAGAATAGAAAAAGAATGATCATTATAGAAAAAAAGAAAGAAAAGAAAGTATCTGCAAAAAAGCGTATCAATTTAATTATTTAATCCAGTGCAGAACACTATGAATTGACATTTACATCTATACAAATATTCGTTTAGAAATCATGAATGCTAATGTAAATTAAACTACTCTGTTTTTCACTTATTTCGTTCCATTAACTCAAGAATAGCAAAATACATAATAAATAGCGTCCACTTTTTCATTTGCACTTGTAAAAATACGAATTTTCATAAAAATCCGCAATATAATCATAATAAAATATTGTAGCACAAGAATGTCTGAACTTGTAAATATATAATTTTTTACTTGTTTTTCAGCCTGTGCTTGGCCAATTGAAAAGAAGACCTGCTAAACTTGACCGGCACTTAGCCCGAGAGTTGAAGGCTTTAGCACATCATGATGTTCCTTACGATACTGTAATCGGTAAAACGATGTGTACTTACGATTTCTATGAGGGACAAGCTCGAATGGATGGTGCATTTTGCGAGTTTACAGAAAATGATAAAATGGAGTACCTAACCAAGTTACATAAAGCTGGAGTAATAAATATAGAAATGGAAAGCCTCTCATTTGCAGCTCTCACACATCACGCGGGTATTAAGTCCGCTGTTGTCTGTGTAACATTGATAGATCGACTCAAAGGAGATCAGGTATATTTAATAGGTCAATTAGTATATTTATAAATTATAAATGTAGAATATAATACAAAATATAGATTCAAAACAGACTTTGAAACCCTAACATTTTGTTATTAAATTAATGCATTCCCGAACTTCAATTTGTGACTTCAGATAACTACATTTGCATACAAATTTTACTTTTTATCATTTAGTTTAAATAAATCCATGATATAAAGGTGATTGTAAAAGTTCTGCCAGTTCCTGCATTGTGCAGAAATAGCTTTATTTTTTTAAATCAATTTTGCTAGATTCAAATTTGTAAGTTTTATAATATATAAATAAGTGCCACATGAAAAATAAATAAAAGTGATACAAATATTTATAATGCACACATTACTTAAAACTGATAGAATATCTGCACTTACCTAATTTATTGTTTTATATAAAGGGCAATCCATGCAATTGGATTGGCTTACATTTTTCAGTTGGTAGATTAAATATGAGAAGATTTATTTTCCTCTAGTTTCACGTTGAAAATGTACCGTTTTTTTAAAATGGAACTGCGTACTTTTTTTTGTTTTCTTCATATAAATCAGTCTAGAAGATTCTGTGTATAGGAGTATTAAAGCATTACTATAAAAAAATTATAAGATTTATGAATTGTGTGTTATGTAAGCCGTTCGAACATCTGCTTTAACACAGTATATATCTTATTAAAAATATTAAATCTCTGATGAAATATTAATTTTTTTAGAATTTTTCCTTGATACTTTTATACGTAAAATATTCCAGAAAATTGATCTGTGTAGAAAAAGAAAAATATAGTTTTATTTAAAAAAAAATGTAAATGTACTTTTTAAGTATATCGTTACAATTACGAAAAAAATGAATCCGTAGGAAGATAAATCTTTTTATATTTATTATTCAATTCTTTTCCTCTAGACTTTTTTTTGTCCCTGACCAAACAGAAGATACATGTATAAGTCAACCAAAATGCATGACTTAGCCCGTATTTTTAAACTTACATATTATAAAGTTGTGTTTAGAAACAAGGAGCAGTGCAAAAGAATGTGAAAATACGTAAAGACATATACAATTAAATATTTACTACTTACACTACTAATTAGAAATAATTAAATCTATCAACTTCAGTGTTATTTTTTGTAATAATGTAATAAGATTAGAATTATGCTTGAACTGATAATAATCATATATCCTACTTTTTGATTGTAGCTTATACCACCAATTGTTAACATAAAGTTACTAATATGTAAAAAGTAAACTTTTAAATATAGCTACATGAAATGTTGTCTAAAAATCAAAACTTTAGATACTGCTAATATTACCTACAATCTTCTCTGAGTGAGAAACTTTAGTTGGATTTTTAAAGGTATAAAAAATGCAATTAAATAATAACTTTAAAGAATGTTTTGTGATAACCTTCTATATTTAATAAGACATTTATTACTATTTTTTATTAGTCTGTAGTTCTTGTACACCTTTTTATTTAATACAGAAATATTTCACATATATTAAATAATGCAAAAACCAAGTATTGTTTAATTTACTTAACGTTCATGGATTCAATTTGTATTTTCATACATTTGCCCAGTAAAGTTAGCTGTTAGTAATAAAATGTTATTGTTATACAGCCACTTACGAAAATCTTCCTACACTTATCCATTGCAAACTACATAAGTTTTGAACATTTTATAGACATTGATTTTATTGATTAGCAGGCGCAGTTTAAAAATGACTATTTTCTTCCATTCGTTTATAAGAAAATAAGCAAAAATGAAGAACTCGACCTTACGACATTCCCTTTCAAATATTTAAAATTTTAAGGAATGTACAGAGATTTTTGTGATTGACTGTATATGTTATAGTATTTCGAGCAGCATTAAAATCTATTGTTAAATTATTTATTTTAAATCTGCCATTATCTATACAGGTGATGGCACCAAAGGAGGTTCTGGATGAATGGCAAATGCGACCACAACAGTTGATTTCACGTTATATAACTAAATATCTTCAACGAAAGGGCCGCCTCTCCTTAGAAGGTCATGGATCGATGTGTGTCAAGAGTCCTCGTCGGTTCAAACTGGTGCAACAGGAATCGGAAAACTACGATTAAATTCACGACATATCAGATAAAGGAACTGTCAAGAAAATCCGTTTTGGATCATGTTAAGAGAAAAATGAATGATATACTGTTGAAGTACGATGAAAACGCACGGATTCGTTGATTCTATCAACGATTTACTTACTAAGTAGACCTTGTTGTATTTATTTATTTACATTAATATTACAAGTAAGATACCATTGCCAGTAGTAAGAGATGAAGAAATCATGTGTACACTTTGATTTCATTTTTTAGTTCATTTCTTTCTTTTTTTCTTTTTTACACACTAAAGTTGTAAACTATTACAATTTATTTATATATAGTACACTTTATATATGTGAAAAATATTTCTTCAGAAAGAGTTACGTATATAAAAAAGTAAAATTCAACTTGCCATATATAGTGTACACATACTTTAGTATACCTTGCATATTTAATTATCATTGATAAGTATTTATTATTGTAATTCGATATTGGATATAAAACGAGTTATTTTATGTATTATGCTGTTGATCCAGTGTGATGAAAGGTACTTTCCTAAAGTATTTCTTTCATGTATTTGATTTTAAAATTACAACCATGCATATCTATGTATCACTGTAGTATTTAATATAAAATTTTAAAGTTCCTCTTTAAGTTTTACAATAACCGTAAGAGAAAGGCGTAAAGAATCACAAATCTTATTAGTTTTTATGTACTTTATGGTGCGATGATTCAAGTACAAAACAGACAAGGTATTTAAAAACGGAATTATCAAAATACACGGTGTACACTTTCAATGACCACACCTGGCTACATATCTATTATTAGTATATTTTCAGAAGGTTTTATTTTAGATTGCGATAATAATTAAATACGAAATCATATGTAAAAATTGAACGTTTATCGACCAAGAGACCTTTATTGTTTGAAATACGGAAATATTATGCAACTTTTCAAAAAATTTATACGCGAAGTATTAAAGTTTTACAATGAATCTATGAGCGATTTATTGTAAGCTCACAATTTTTTTAATTTTATGAATCTGTAGATTCTTTCAACTGTGTTTCAGGGACATATGGAGTACCTTATTTAATAATGTTATCCCTTTGACGTACAAATAAAATGAAACCTGGTACGATAGGCGCATCAAAAATTAACGTAACTATCGTAAAATTCTTGTTGTCTCACAAACATTAATTGCTGCAATGATATAATTAAATAAATGACGTATCCCACACATTTTTGTATGTTAAAGGGTTAAGATTTAGTGTACTAGTGGTCTATTAGAATTTTAGTAGCACATTCCACATATTTAGATAATAGCATGTGCTTTCGTTCAGCCAATATTTGTGATGTAATTTCGGGTTCTTACATATATCATATAAAATTATAGAACATATGGTGATCACCTCAATATTTAAAGTTCAACAAATAATTGTATTAGAAATTTAAAACAGAAAAAAGAGAATTAACGATGCAAATAAGATTGTGATTATTTTCATTCTAAGCAATCCATTGTACTGAAACTATGTTCTCTAGTGCCAAATAGTAAACGGGCAGAATAATTTATTTTAATATTATCGTTCTTAATTCTGCCTCACCACATTATAACTCGTTAAAGTTCTATGGCCAATAAGAAACTTGTTGATCATAAACCAGTTACAATTTCTTCTATATAAAAAAAGGAAAACAAAATTGGACGTGGTACTTTGTAAGAAGTTTAGAAAGATTAATGTAGTTAATGCTATTGATTAGCGGTTTTGGGCTTTATTCGTAAGAATTCCATGTTATATATATATATATATTTTTAAAGTGTGTGTGTGTTTTTGTATTTCAAAACAGATGTGTTGATTGAAACGTCGATCCTTGCTATGGAATAAGAGTAAGAAGTCAGTAACTGATTAAACTGACAGCTATCAACGTCTAAAAATAATTAAGTATTGTATTATATATTAACATAACGATGATTTATGAGAGCTTATTATTTTTTGGAAAGTATAAGAATTCAGTAAAATATTGTAAAACTTTTCATTGATTTTAAATGTACTGAACATTTTGTTTACATACACAAACAGAAAATTACAGTGATTATTTTCAACTCTTTGAAGTAAGAAAATGTTGAACAAAAAATTTTAAAATGTTTATTGTTTTGTTTATAAAATTTGTAACTGAATTTTCAAAAGATATATTCAATAAATGTGTTCAATGATAATAAACAGTTCCTTATCGATTAAGCTTAATATTTGTTGAAACGTTTAACGAAACTTCATTTTAGATTCTTACTATAAACATTTTGAAAAATTATGTAATATTTTATGCAAGATCACTACCAAACTATACCAGATGTATTGAATATTAAATTATTTACGTCGACTAATAAATGTATTAATTATGGTGTTTGTCTTTTCGCGAATTTATTTTTCTTGTCAAGAACAACAAACATGTATTTGATTATTGTTTTAATAAGCGCTTGCTAAAAGCATACAAATTTGAAAAAACAATTTTTTACGTTTTTGTGCTGAAATGACATGTTCGATTGCTGGAATAATGATGTTTGGCAATTCGAAAAAGAAGCTGACGACACATGTAACATATGTATCATGCAGTACGCACAATTGTTAATTTAATGTTTACCTATAACTTGATATAAAAGTTCATCGTAATTGTTAAAAGTTGTTAGTGTTATGACTGTAGTTCAGCCTAGAAGTTCCACGCGTTGGTACTCCGGTATGTTAATTATATTTTTGTGATTACCAGTTCCCATGTTGCATCGTGTTTACTATATTGTACCTAGCAATGTTATACAGTTGTACGATACACTTTCATTGACGTTGTTGAACGCAGAGTGTAAAAATTACCTCCATAACGTTAAATTCTCCTCTGAGAATAAGTAACAGAGATTGAAATCGAGTTTGTTCCAGCATTTATCGTTCAGTGTTATTAATTCTTAATCTATTCTTGATCAACCTATAATTGTACAATGATAGACATCTAAAATGAAATATTGATTGATTCTAGCAGAATTAGTAATTGCAAAAAAATTTAAATCCATAAAGGGGAAATTTACTATTTAACATATTACGAAGTGTCTTAAATCGATTTCAATATTCTGCAAACAGCCTAAACTATATAAATACGTAATTTAGGGATGATAGAACTTATAGAGTTGAAATTATCCTTTTATTCAATAATGGCAGACAAAATGATTTAGATAAAAGTGGATATAAATGGACGCGCGTATTTTTCTAATTTTATGCGTAAACGTATGCGTAATCATTTTCTACAGCAAAGTTAAATTAATTACTTCTAATTCTCTAACATGAGCAAATTAAATGGATTGAGTATTTGGAAGTATGGTATTTCGATTTGCCTACTTTAGAATTAATGGCGAAGTATGAGTTTACAATGTTGTTACCCATGTGTGTTTATTTTCTATAAACAACGACATATCTGTGATGCGTATTAAGAAATTAATGAGAAGTATTACAAGGAGTACCAAATGTTGTTAAGTACACATCGTTCAACTTAAATGACTTTTCTCGATCGTATATACATGCCTATGTCGACATTTTGTCGACAATTATCGTCTATTTATTAATACCTTATTATTCCGTGAAATTCTTCACTGTTATTAATATGGTTTAAATTATCAAATTACTATTTAATCGATGTAACGTCAATGAGAAAGGTGTCTAGCGTAAGCTCACTAATGTTATTCTACTATTGCTGTCCTTTCACTATGAACGTATTTATTTATATGCGACACTATTTATGAAATAAGTAATCTGTCTTTTTAGAAATCGATTACTGTGACAGATGAATTATGCATAACGTTATTTATTGTGCACTATGTTATAAAAGGACAATAAAAAAAGGGAATTAATACCATACCTTGTGTTTTAAATCTGTAAAATTAAATTTTTTGTGGCAAGTGCAGTTTTTTTAACTGAAAATTGCACATAATTTTAACTAAAAGTCGTAAATCTATCAGAATGTGTTATAATATCGTTTTATGTGTTCTTTAACATGTATTAAATAAGATATAAATATGTTTAAAGAAGAAACTAGGAACATAGTAAATTATTAGACGCGCTATACAACTAACATAAAGACTTCCGGTTGGTTGGAGAGAAGCTACAGATGTGTGAAAATTGAAGGAGGGCAAAGCGAGTTTTACAGTGAGAGTTGGAAGAATACAAACTGAAAAAGAGGAGAGAGAAGGAAGAGTGAGTGTGAGAAGTACAGGAGAGGGAAAGTTTTGAAGAAGGTAGGAAGAGAAGGCGAAAATCTAGGAGGAAAACGTAAAGGGAAGTGGTTAGGTTTGAGAGATGACGACCAGAACAGCAGGAACGAGGAACAGAAACAAGGAGAAGGCGGGACAAGGATTGATAGAAAGATACATGAAGGAGACGGAACGCGGAGCAGGGAGAAAGAATACAGAGACACCGAGTAGTAGAATAGAAAACTGCGAAACGACAGAGTTCGAGAGCGAGGATAAGTTGGAGAGAACAATGAAAAGAATGTTTTTAAAGGTAAAAGAAGAGATAGAAAAGTGGAGAGAAGAGGTGAAAGAAGAAATGAGAGCATGGAGAGAAGAGAGAGAGAGAAGGAAAGGATAACATGGGAAAAAGAAAGGCAAGAATTGGAAAAACGAATACGAAAGCTACAATGGAAAGAGGAAAAAAAGGAAAGGGAGAAAAGAAAAAGAATTGTTACGAATCAACTGCACTTCCCCCACGCATACTAATTATATGTAATCACGATTATTAATTATATAATTTACTATTAATAATAAGTTATATTAATAAGATATTAATAAGTTATTAATAAGTTATAATAAGTCATAATAAGTAACCCGACAGAAACACGAATAACCGGCACAGGTAAAAAGGGACCGAAGTTGGGAAAAACCCACGAAGCGACGCTTGACTCCAGCCCCTTTTCCTGACCGCCGATTGGTCGGAAGCAAGCGACCAAAAAGAGTATATATTCCCGCAATCCGCACAAACTAGGCAGACACGTTTTATACACGCACCAGCAAACAACTGCAAGGACACTTCGCTAAACATTTCTCAAATAAAAGGAGCATCTACAATAATCAACAGCCAAATTTATTTTCCCAAACCGGCAGAAGACAATCTCAACAGTTACGGCCCGTTCCGTAACAAGAATATAGTAATAAAAAGTGCAGAATGGAAAGGGGAAGTGACAGAAAAGGAAGTGCAGGAATTTATCAATGAAAACATGAAAGTAGAGATAAGAGTAGGGAATGCCCGGAGGATAAATGGAGATAGAGGAAAAGAAATAGTGATAGCAAAACTGGAAAGCTAGGAAAACAAAAGGGAAATAATGAAAAATAAGAAAGAGTTGAGAAACAGAATATACATAGAAGATGATTTAACATGGGAGGAAAGAGAAACTCAGAGGAGACTGAGGGGCATAGCAAAAGAGAAGAGAGCAGAAGGCAGGAGAGTTAGAGTGGGATACAGGAAAATAAATATTGACGAAATAGGGTATGATTGGAACGAGAGGGAAGACAAACTAGAAAAGAGAAAAGAGGGGAGGAAGGTATGAAGAGAAGATGGCTTAGGAGGCGGAGAGAAGGGAGGCTACAGGATAGGCTTCTGGAACATAGCTGGATTGGGGAGAAAATGCAAGGAAGTGTCGGACTATTTGCTGGAATTCGACATAGTAGGATTAGTGGAAACATGGGTGATGGAAGAACTTTGGGAAAAATGGAAAAATAAAATATCAAAGAATCATAATTGGTGGTGCATCCCAACGACAAAAGAGAAAAAAGGAAGAGCAAAAGGTGGGATCATAGTGGCGGTCAAGAAAGGGTTGGAAGTTTCGGAATTCAGGACATGGAGTAGTCAGATAGCCGAATTAAAAGTGGGAATAGGAGAGAAAATATGCAGAATTCTGACAATATATAGCCAAAGCATAGAAGAGGCAATGAAAATAATTAAAATAGGGATAGAAGAAAGGGAAGAGGAATGTTTAATGCTGGGAGGGGATTTTAATGCTAGTATCGGAGAAGAGGGAGGACCTTTTAGAGAGATAGGAAATGAGCAGATGGAGGGTAAAAGATCAAAGGATAAGATAATGAACGCAGAAGGTAGGAAATTGATTGAGGAGATGAAGGAAAGAGGCTGGATAACAGTAAACGGCTGCTTGAGAGAAGGTGAAAACAGCGGTAACGGTTAATAAAATCAAGGTAAAAAACTGGAAAATGGGGGAAAAACATGACACACGAAGGAATGGAAAGAAAGGAAAAGGAAGTTAAGAAAAGAGTTAAAAAGGCTAAAAAGGAGTAAATAAGCAAAGAAGAGTACATAAACAAGAGGAAGGAATTTAAACAATGGTGTACAAAGGAAAAGGAGAGACAAGAAAGAGAGGAAGAAGAGAAGATGTACGGAATCAGAACCGAAAAAGAAGCATGGGAATATATAAACAAGTTCAGTAAAAGAAGAAGAAGAGAGGGGATAAAGGAGAGCATAGGATTAAAAGAGTGGAAGGCACACTTCATAAATTTGTTGGAAGGATATGAGGAAGCAAGGGAAGGGAAATTAAGAGAAGAAGAACGTGAGGAAGACAAAGAGGGGGTGGAAGCGGAAGAAATAAGAAGAAAAGAAATTATAGAACAGTTAAGAAAGCTAAAAAAATCAAAAGCACCAGGCTGCGACGAGATCGTAAATGAGACATGGGCCCTTATGCCGAAGGAAATTGGAGAGGAATATTACAAATTAATCAACAAAATTTGGAAAGGAGGTGGAATACCACGAGAATGTAGAGAAGAGGAGGACGTAAATAACTATAGAGGGATAACATTATTGTGCACGGCGTATAAAATCGATGCAAGTATATTAAACAAAAAGCTAAGAGAATAGAGGAAAAATTAGAGGAAGGACAATTTGGGTTTAGGACAGGGAGGGACAATACGGATATTCGTATTGAATTATATAATAATCAGGGAAACAGGAAGAAAAAAGGGAAGTTATTCGCGTTCTTCATAGATTTCCGGGTAGCTTTTGATAAAATTAACAGGAATACACTAATTGGGAGAATGAAGGAAATGGGGGTGAGGAAAAATTTAACGGAAAGAGTGGTGGAAATATATGAGGAAACAAAAAACGTAATAAGGAAGGGAGAAGGTGAGAAAGATGAATTTTGGACATCAAGAGGAGTAATGCAGGAGTGTCTGATGAGCCCGACACTGTTCAATGTGTATATCTCAGATTTGGAGAAGGAAGTAGAGAAGGTGCAGGAGGGAGGAGTAGTGATGGGGAAATTAAAAGTTCGATGCCTGATGTACGCAGATGACGTAGTGCTGTTAGCTACATCGGAAGTAGGCATGAAAGAAATGATGAAGCGGCTACAGAGATACACGGAGAGGAAAGGGCTGATGGTGAACACCGACAAATCCAAAATGATGGTGTTTGATAAGGGTAGAGGCCACAGAAGAAAAAAGAGAGAATGGACATGGGAAAGGGATAGTCTAGAAGAGGTAAAGACAATAAACTACTTGGGATTTACATTGCAAAAAAATGGTAAGGCAGAAAAAAATACAGGAGAGAATTAAACAAGCAACGATAGAAATGAAGAAAACGTGGAGCATAGGAGAGAAATTTTTCAAAGAATCGTATGAAAGGAGGATGAGAATGTTCGAAGCATTGGTGGAAAGTGTGGGACTATATGGAGCAGAGATTTGGGGATGGGAGGAGGAAACAAGGCTGGGCGTGATAAGGAGAAGATACATGAAGATATTAGGTCTAGATAAATGCACACCCAATTATATTGTGACAGAAGAAATGAAGGATGAAGAGATAAGAGGGAAGTCAATAAGAAGAGCAATAAAATATGAAGTAAAGGCGGGAACATCGAATAAAAAATAGTAATAGAATGTTTGAGGAAAATGGGAAGGGAAAAGAGAGAACGGACATTGAATAGATGGAACGAAAAAAGGAAAAAAACGAGGGGAATACTGAAAATGGGAGGAGAGGTAATGGAAAGAATAAGAGAGGAAAAAGGAGTAGGAAAGAGAAGGATAGACAGAAAGATAAAAGGAAGAGTAGAGGAGATAGAAAGAGAGAACAGAAAAAGAAAAATCGAAGAATCAAAATATAACCAGGTTGTTACGAGCCTGGACCGCGAGCAACGCGAGAGGCCGACGGAGTTTTGTTAAGGAATACAGTATGAATTTGTTAGTTTGGAGCGTGAACGAACCTGACGCGAAGCCAGGGAGTCGCTAGGATTATTGACGACGAGGACGAAATCGGGGAGCTTCTAGGAAGTTGGTACAACGTTGCAGGCAAACCCGATGCAAAATCGGGAAGCTGCTGAGAGGTTGGTAAATTCACAGACGAACCCGATGCGAAATCGGGGAGCTGTGGGGTGCGAACGAACCTGATGCGAAATCAGAGAGCCGCTAGGATGGGCGAGTTGCGTGGACGAACCCGATGCGAAACCAGGGAGCCACTATGGTTGGAATGAGCTTTAATTTGGATATAGAATGTTGCGAACGAACCTGATGCGAAATCAGGGAGTCGCAAGGATTGTTAGTAAAGGCCTCGTAACTAGTAATTATTTAATATATCGATACAGCTCGAGCGGTAAAGCTGTATCGTGTGGGATCGTTACTTCGATTTGGATTATGATATTGAAGGTTGGGTTTAATTAACGACTCTCAAGTTTATCACGGGCAATAAACAATATATTACTAAATAGTGTTATACAATTTTTAATGACGCGAAAGTTGAGTGTTGAGAAGTTAAAATATATTACCTATTTGATGCTCGGTTTTGACACACTGGCAATGCGGGGGTTTGATTCGAGAAACGAGTGTAGAGGTTGCCGTAATAGGATTTATACCGACTCGCGGATCCTATATGGTTTAACCCTTTGCGGACGATGAATAATAACACTTAAGGGAACATTTTGATTTTGAATTCCAAGCCTTTAAAGGGCATAGCCGGATAAGGGGGTCAAAAGTGCCCTTAAACCAAATTAGACTTGTGATGCACCATTCGATAGGGTATCCAAAAAAACCCTTCACACAAAGTTTCAACCCTCTAGCTCGATCTGGGGGGTAGTAATGGCGAAAAAACGAAATATCAGTTTTTGGCATATTTCTCCCACTTAGTGGCGAGTAAAAATTCTAAAAAAAATCTGGCATATTAAGTATATTGTGCCACATGTTCGAAAATTTTTTCGTATTTTTTTGATGTAAAGCTTGGGTACGAAAGATGAAAAACCCCAAAAAAATCAGAAAAATGCAGATTTCATAGTGAACTAGGAAGAGCACCACTTTTATATTTTGACCGTAACAACATTATAACATAACTATTATCCTCAAAAAGTTTCATATTTTTTTTAAATCAGCAACATACTCGGAAAAATGAAACCCGATTCTGTCGACGTATTTTGCACGAAAAACTAGTTTTTACATTGAATATTTGTATCCTCTTTATTCAGTATATATATTAAATGTTTCTAAACATTTCTGCATTCGTCCAAATGGTGTACAATGGAAAGAAATTGAATTAATTCAATTAATTGATTTTTTACCGTGTCCGAGATCATGTGGAACAGGTAAAGAATTTCCAACAAGTTCGGTGGCGGAGTGGTCTAGGGCGCAGTTTTAGTTGTGGAACCGCTGCGTACTTTTTTGGTGTCAGTTCGAATCTCGCCTAAGATAATTTTTTTTTTATTACATTAACGATTTTTTTTTATCCTAACTGTATAATATATGTAAATAGTATGTATCGTAAAACATTTTACAAACATCTCAACAATATTTTAACTCTAAATATACATATAAATAATTAAGTAACAATTGTGAGCCACTTTTAATTCCATTGTTTATCTAACCTCGTATTCTCTGAGTTAAACTTAGGTAAGCTTTAAAAATCTCTGTAACAACGATAAGTGAAGGGAAAGAAATTCTTCCTCATTCAAAGATTTATTTTTTGCATTTCCTATCACCTTTTCAATACACAAGACTTACTAACAGGCAATGCGTCGAAAGAATATAAGTATTTGCCATCGTATATTATTAATAATATTATGAAGGTGATGTTTATGACGCGGATAACTGGAACCATTTAAGAAATAATGGACGAAGACAACAATGTCCTTTGTTTGAAGGATACAAACAATATTGTTCCATATGAAGTCAGATCGCGCTACATTAATAGCAAATCTTACCGGTGCTTTATTCATTATAAATCAAATTCAATTGGATTTTCGGCAATAGAACGCTACTGTTGTGAATGTGCAAATAGTAATCGTACCATAGGATGACAATATACTTAATATGCCAGATTTTTTTTAGAATTTTTACTCGCCACTAAGTGGGAGAAATATGCCAAAAACTGATATTTCGTTTTTTCGCCATTACTACCCCCCAGATCGAGCTAGAGGGTTGAAACTTTGTGTGAAGTGTTTTTTTGGATACCCTATCGAATGGTGCATCACAAGTCTAATTTGGTTTAAGGGCACTTTTGACCCCCTTATCCGGCTATGCCCTTTCCAAGCTTTCGAATTCCAGACCATTACATTCCCAAAACTCTGACGCGTTTATTAACGATATTAATTTAAATTTTCTGCTGTAAAATCGACATACGTCCACAAAATCTAAAAAATGATTAGGCGGCTATTCGTAGACACTCGTCCGCAAAGGGTTAATGTTGGTCCGAAAGGGAACTTGCGCCCGATCTTGCTGGAACAGACGATTCTCAAACGTACGCGAAGCAGAGTAACGTCTTGACTTCTTGCTTGGTACTGCCCACGAGATTTAGATTTCGGGGGTTTATATACACCGAAATCGAGCGAGGAATTCTTGAAGATTTCCATATAAGGAAATGTATGAAGGGGTTAGACGCTGAGTCAATTCCGCTTCCAGCCATCCGGGGGACAAGCTGCCTCGTATCGGGGGAGATAACTCTAAACAGTACGTCCTTTCATTTTTCCTTTCTAGACGAGAGCTGGAAGAAATTCCAGTGAACGAAATAATATTTTAAAATATTACCCACACGTAACAAGGTACATAAAAGGATAGTAACAACAGAATAGCCAGAATACCTAAAGGGAAGGAGAAACAGAAAAGAAAGAAATACAATCGCCAGATACAGATGCGGAAACGAAGTAAAGGGAAGAAAATATTGGGATAAAAATGAAGATAGGCTATGCCGGATATACAGGGAAAAGGAGGAGACAGTGTTACAAGTAATAGAGGAATGCGAAGTGACGAGATCAAGGCTGAAAGTAGAAGAGGTATTAAACGGATCGGGAGAAAGTCTAGAAGAGATGAAAAGAATAAACAGAGATAGAGAAAAAGAGAGAATAGTGATGAGCGAGGAGATGAAGAGAGAGGAAAGGAGAGGAGGAAAAATCATGCCGACTAACACAGACCAAAAGAGCAGAGAAACCAAAGAGAATAGGCTAAGTTAGAAAGAAATATATAGTAAGAAATAATAGGTAAAATAATTAAGAAATAGTTATTTAGGGTAGGGTTAGAGACAAAGAGCGAGGCAAATAGAGAAAAATATAGAGTTTAGGATCAACATATTTCGAAGTTTGTTTCGACTGTGGTTAGATGTTTTTGATCTTGAGTATGCTATTTTTGTTTTACTTTTGTTTTATTGTTAGTGTAGTTGTTTTTTTCTGTTTGTTACCCTTCTAGTTTTTATAGTTCTTAGTTTTTTTTGTTTAGTTTAGGCCGATAGCAGGAGGAACGAACAATGCTCAATGGTCAGGATTACAATAAAGGAAGTGCAATTAGGAACTTAGAAAAGAAGATAACTATAAAATGTAAAAATTGTAAAAAATGTAGAAAATTGTAAACTAGAAGTATCTTAAGCCAATAGGCAAGGTGAAATATATATATATATATACAGGGTGAGGCACTTAAAACCGGCCACCTGAATAACTTGGCTGCTATTGGTAATAGGAAAAAATGCATCAGGCCAAAATTATTTGGTATTGAGTGTGTCGAAGCGAACGACATATTCGCTACCCTCCGCTTTCTTGCGAGCGTTGCTAATTTCGTACCCGAGAGCTGGCATCATATAATTGCAGCCCAGGTAAACCGCGCGAGGGAACGACACCCCTAAATATTAAGAAGAATATGTACCGTCATAAAAACACGTGCGCTGTAGCTTCGACCTGAGGATCGGAACAGCCAAAATATTTAAAAATCAAACACTAATTTCCCACTCCAGTCTGGAAATCCGAACGCCCAGCTCAAGAACAGCACCCCTACCACCTAAGCCTCCACCAATCACATTTTAACGCGACATACATAAATTGACGACACACCACCAGAAAATTAGAACGCAAAAACTTATCGAACTATTAACATAAACTTCCCTGTCAATCGTGTATCGGCGACACACTTCCAATATACATATATACACAACAGCGTCAACAGTTTCTTATTTTTCTTTCTCCTATAAACTACCCACACAAGGTTAATTCGGCGTGTGAGGTTGCGCGTACGGCAAGGCGATTGAGTACGAGTATACGCGCACGACAGAGTGGCTGATCGTCCGATGTTACTAGTTTTTTGATAGGTGGAGGCGTCAAGGAGATATGAAGGTCATCTCTGTTTTTTTAAATGGAACGGTATGTTTTTTTACTTACATTCTGATAGAGTATTTCAAGGCGAATACAATGACCTATTGGGATGTCATTCGTGGTCTGGGTTAAGCCAATTGTGATGAAAAATAATTTACATTGAGGAAAATAATTTACCTTGAGGTCAAGCACCATTGATTTATTTATCTAACAGTAATACCCGACTAATACAAGTGTTCAAAATGGTGACCTTGAACATTGATGCATGCTCTGAAGCGTTACTCGACGGATAATACGACATGTTGAATTACAGTTGGGTTTATCGTGGCACAAGCTCTTCTCTTCTGATTTCAGTTAAAATATATTTATATCTCGAAGTGTTTAATGTGCCATCGATAAAATAAGGACCAATTATTTCACTGTTAAGAAGTCCGCACCAAACTTTTACAGACCAAGGTCTTTGTTTGTCCACTTCTCGCAGCCACCGTGGATTTTCTATTGATCAATAATGCATATTATGACGATTGACTTGGCCACAGTTTGTAAATGTGGCTTCGCCCGTAAACAAAACTTTAGTCAAAAACGAATCATCACTCTGTAATTTCTGCAGACCCCATTCACAAAAATTTACACGGTTTTGAAACTCATTCCCATGTAATTCTTGGTGAAGTGAAACATGAAAAGTGTGGAATTTATTTAAATGTAATATTCGCAAAACACTTCGTTGACTGATGCCACTTTCACGTGCTAGCTGCCTTGTACTAGCATAGGGATTTTGTGTTACAACTGCTAAAATGTTCACTGTATTTCGATCATCAGTTGCTGTCTTGGATCTTCTTCGAATTTGTTACCTATACTTCCAGTTTCTTGAATACATTTAATAATATTCGCAAATACAAATCGTGAAGGTGTAACACGTTCGGAAAACCGTTCACCATACAAACGGACTGCATTTCTTACAATTTGACGACATTCCCCATAAACAAAAACCGTATCTACTTTCTCCGCCATTGAATAACGCATTTCGGAAACATGAGATACACTTCGCTTAGCAGAGATTCTCATAAACGACTAATCATACTATGTACTGATGAAGTGTACAGCGTGATTGAATGTTTATTTCCATTCAATGACACATAACAAGAGATTACGAGACACAGATGAACTAATATCAACAACCAGAGACGGCAAGGAATTGTTCGACCATTTCTTCAAAGTAAATTATTTTCCATCACAATTGGCTTAACCCAGACCACGAATGACATCCCAATAGGTCATTGTATTCGCCTTGAAATACTCTATCAGAATGTAAGTAAAAAAACATACCGTTCCATTTAAAAAAACAGAGATGACCTTCAGATCTCCTTGACGCCACCACCTATCAAAAAA
Organism: Eucera pruinosa; assembly: GCA_028830335.1. Lineage (NCBI taxonomy): Eukaryota > Metazoa > Arthropoda > Insecta > Hymenoptera > Apidae > Eucera > Eucera pruinosa. Next base: position 3,790,170 of record JAMYCR010000002.1, on the reverse strand, counting down.
CTAGTAACATCGGATGATCAGCCCCTCGATACCAAATAATTTTGGCCTGATGCATTTTTTCCTATCACCAATAGCAGCCAAGTTATTCAGGTGGCCAATTTTAAGTGCCTCGCCCTGTATAGATATAGATATAGATATATCTGCACGTCGTCAAGGCGAACGGAATGGAATGGTCGAGTTTCGACCTTTAGACTCTTGAACCTCGAAACATTGCCCGTTGGCCCCGGCGTGAGAGGAAGTTTCCTTCCGAGCGTTCGTTTGTTCCGATCCACGCACATCCCCATCGCAACAGAAAAGACAAAAAAGTCAATCGTCCTATGTCTCTCAGCGAGTACGTTTCGAGCAGAAAAAGCTAGCTAACGAGAACGCAGCAGTTAACGCATCCTGTATCCGCGTACACCGTATACAATAAAATACATAACGTATACCCGATCTGACATGTATGATTATTTATAACCCTGATCACTTCATATATATATACAACTAACATAAAATCTTGCTGCAAAATGTTGTAATTCTTTTAATTATCTACGTTTCTAATTCTTGTTTCTTTCAATATGTTGTCATTTCACTAATATAATTTTTTAGTTCATTTAAATTGTTAAACTCCCTTCGAAAGGAGACTGAAGTGAGACTGAAATGAGTCTCACGTCAGTTTGACTTCAGTCTCACTTTAGTTTTACTATTATTAATTTTTATATCTTCACGTAGCTTTAGAACGAGAGCTTAATAATTTAGAAGTACGCTAAAGTATGAGGGATAGAAGGCGCGTCGCATGAATGAATAATCGTAGCATATGACAATATGACACGGTTATTAATTTTATTACGAATAATGCGTATAGGGATGACGATTTTTGTGTGCGATTATTCTTATGGTGAGAATCTAATACTTTATAAACTTAAGATAGAATAGTAATTTCGAAAACAGAGAAACGATAAGAAATAGATGATGCATCGGGCGATGAATCCGACAATGACTTCGAAGTACGGATGAGGTATAGGAGGAGTTAGTAGTAGGATTAGGATTATAATAAATCAAGGGGAAACGTAGCCTTTTCAAAATATTTGTTTCAATGAACGACAATAATTTTCTTATCGTCAAGTATATTCGTGTTACTACTCTGACACCTAAAATTAAATTGCGCGCGCACGAAACTTTGTCTCTGTGACTGCGCAGCCGCCATAATTACGCGGACGACCAACCGGGCAATGCAGGTTAGGCTCAGAAAAGTGCACAGTTTCTAGTCGATCTCGATACTATTAGAAATATGCTTGGATCTCGGCTTCTAAGCGCTTGACTTCAACGAAACCGGCCTAAAACGAAAGTGCGAAGTGCAATGATAAATAATCCTTGGTTTTATTCGAATACGTGCATCGGTTTGCAAATTATAAAGAAATTCATATGACGTGTCAAGTCTTCGATCTCGATACGATTAGAAGAATGCTGAGATCTCGGTTTCTAATCTTTTCACATTTATTGAAACTTTGTGCTCCAGAGAATTTATTGCAAAACAGAGTGTCGAGGTTACCGACAAAATGGATCAAAAATATGGGTTTGAAGGGCGCGACTTTACGTCCTGATATAAATGAATTTTAGGTTGAAACATGGCTCATTCGAAAGAGGAAGCTTCAATTCAGCGCGCTCTGGTCGTCGTTTGATCCGGTTAAACTTTTCCCCTAAGGACACCGAAAAAGGGTGGGGATTTATTTTGGACTTAGAAAATATCACGTAAAAAACGCGAAAAAAGCATTTATAATATTTGCTGTGCACGGAATTAAAAGATATACCTGTTTAAAAGTATTAAATTTGTGGGGGGTTATGCCAGCCACCATGTTGGCTGCAGGCATGGCTCAACCAATAGGAACTGTTACGTTTTGCGACTGTGTTATTTAGGGATTTTGGGTTCGATGCCCATAGAGTGCTAAAGCACTTGCTCGTGGAGCGCGAAAAATAAATAAACACTTGATGCTTTGTAAAACTAGAGTTTTATTTTCCTTGTAAAACTTGTAATTCAAAAGAGGAGCTATCAACCGGTTGTAGACCACTATAATAACAAATGTCGAATGAATCAAAGTAGATCGAAAACTTCTTCGAGCTGTTGGTTTCTCCCTTCTCTTCGGCATTTTTGAAATTCCCTCTCCAGTATCTTCCATCCAGTCCTGGGTCTTCTCGTGGACCGATTTCCACCCCGATTGGTTAACGCTTTCTTCTCCCACACTTACTCTACCCCCGATCCTTCGTTAGTAGATGGTGGTGGTAGCGCTGAGCCACGGTGGAAGGGATCACGTTCGACGTGAGCGAAAATAATTAAATTTAGCGGCGAAGGAGGTACGCAATCATTTCGGATTTTCGTTTTGGCTTTGCTGCGGAAGATAAGAAGCAGACGGTTTTCTGAGAATGCTTATGCGAACTATAACGCGATCAATACTTTCCAAGGATATAACGGAACCTTGGAGAATTTCCTGTTCCTCATACGAATCGCGTTTTCAATTTAGCGTCTGCGCAGTAACTATTTGTATTTAAAGCCGTGTTTACATGATCGAAGGGCGGGGGAGTACGTAACAGAACAGTCCATTGCGCCTCTGGTGATGTAATGACACTACTGTTGCTATTTGTAGCAAAGTTGGCTACTGTGAACAGATGTTCGAAATGATGTGTTGGCGGGACGCAGTCGAATTCAAATTCGAATGCAAAGAAAAGTGCAATACAGTATGTTATTCAGAAGAACTTACGATATTCTCCGAAAGCACTGAGACCTGTCCTCAATTGAGCGCAAGAAGCGTCGCAGTAGGCACAAGGTCTTCGAGGACATTACTGCTGTGCTGCCTGTAAAGTTAATGTTACAATGATATTTAGTTACAATGAAATACAATAAATTACAATTGTTACCCATGCAAAGTCAAAAAACTACAAAAGATACTTTTTCAGGGAGGCCGAACTATGGGAAGACAAATTGTCTTCTTATGGCGTCCAGCAACGACGACATCAGGTCTACGTTATTATGTGAGCAATATCGCCGCCATAAATACATAATCGGAACGCGAAGTCGTCGTCGTGGAAACGTGCTCTTCCACGCATCCAATACTTACCTGGACGTCACGTTGCCTCAATCTTTTGGGTATGAGCCCCACCATCAGCTGTAATGAAACAATTATTTAATTCAACGAAGAAATGTAAAATAAGTTATACTTTAAAATAGTAATATCACTTACCAACAAATTCAACGCTGTGGTTCACAGTCCGCTGCACGTAGCCTTCGTCAGCGAGAGAATCGTAGCTTTTGAAGCAGTCAGTATGTATCTCGCTGCCGACGGCTACGTGCTCCTTGATGATGGGGATCGGCCTCCCTATTTTCCACCACGACAATACGACAGTCATTGGTTTCGGTATCGACCATTTCCAAAACCCAATAACCGTCGACCATTCTGCCACGGTTATATTTCCGCTTGCCAAATTTGGCCTCATCGATCTGTAATTATTTAGAAAGTTATTAGATTTTTAGTTTCGTAGTTTTTAACGTAAGACTAAGTTAGAATTAATGTGCTTGGTGGAGCCCCTCCCCCACATCCCCTTCCCCGCCCCTCGCCTATCTATCTCCAACTCTAACCGATTCACCTTTGAAGTCAGACTCCAAGAGGGTGAAATTTCGAATAATATGTTGTGAAGTATACGAATTGAATACCTGAACTACAACTCGTGTGCCAGCTTCGGTCGTTCCCCCTAACTTCGCTTGCACGCCTTGTGTTGCAGAGAAATGATCTGTGATCAGTTCTCTGCAATACTGGTACCACGCTGCTATTGTGGCATGCGAAGTTACGGAGCGTTGGTTGGGTTGTAAATTCATATCACAGAGTTCATGCGCCGTATCTTTGTATGAAGCATCCCTCGTGAAGCAGTACAGCAGCCTACAAAAAATTCATAATATTTATATTTATATCGCGAAACTGGTTGAAGTGTTCGATATAGAGATTGAAATTGTAAAAACTATTTAACACTTACCCGATTGCTTTGTCTAACGGCAAATGGATGTCCTCAAAGACTGATCCTTTGGTCGCAGCAAATTGCCTGCATTTGATACGACCCACAGGACAGCGAAATCGTCCGCCTACAGACGTTTCATGTTCCGTATAATCGATCATTGGCTTCCTATGTCTATTGCAATTGGCGCCCTGTCGCAGAATGCCATTGTCCCGCGCCCAAATAATAGCCGCCTCGGGAGAATGCGGTAAATTTGCATGATTGAAACTGTAAGACATTTTTTTCAGAAATTTGCGCGTGTATTGTACGAGAAGTTGTCGTGTACTAAGCTGTTGTGTTTGAATGATGGTATGGAAACCGTCTTGCGGGGGCACGTTTTAAGTAAGGAAAGGGATGCAAAAAGTGATGGAAAATGAGGAAAATGGCGTATCTGTTTTAGCCTGCCAATAAAATACCGATCCCCTATAACGGCATGTTTGCCGATATGGTCAGCAGGCCGCGGGTTTACCTGAGTCGCAGGCAATACCATAAAATAGTTTCGCAGCCGCTTACAGCTGCTACGACTAAATTCGCATCGCAACACTATTGCTCTCCACTGTAACTCCTCGTGCTGGTTGCTTGTGGAATGATTGAATTGCCGTGTACGTTTTAAAGAATGGAAGGGATGAAAGAAATGTTAGAAAATGTGAAAAGCGGCGCGTCTGCTTGAGCCCGCCCTAAAAATACCGATTTCCTGCAGCTGCAACGAATGATTGAATTACCGCTTTCCCTCTCAAATAATAGTAAAACAGACAAACCTATGAATGCATCTTTTGCTTTCAAGTTTGAATTTGATTGCGTCCCGCTAACACATCATTTCGAAAATTCGCGCATGGGTACCAACTTCGGAAAAAGCAGCATACCTACGGCGTTACACAGGCGCAATGCGCTGTTCCTATTGGTCGAGTCGTGCCTGCAGCCAACATGACGAGTGGTATAACCCCAAAAATCAACTACATTTAAATATTTATAACTTTTAATTCCGCATTATCCTTACCTTAAAAACAATTTTTTCTCGTTTTTTACGTGATATTTTCTAAGTACGATATAGTAAAACCCCCCATATCGGCGTCCCTATTGCGAAAGATCAGCCTTTTATTTATTTTCTCAGTATGTACTATTTCACAAGATTTAAGGTTTTATTAGTAGTATTTCAAGAGTATGTTTCGTTATGTTTTGTTACTAATATTATTCAAGATTATTTATTATTAATATTTCAAAATATAATACTTTATTTTCTTATGAATACAAAAGTTATGTATTTGTTATGTTTTATTTAAAAATATTAATTTTATTTTATAAAGTGGAATGATATGGCTATTGACGAACCACCCATTATAATAAAAAAAAGATAATGGGCCATGGTAAATATTCCTAGGGTGCTGAGAAAATTTTCCACATTATAATCCCAGCAAACAATTGGGCACCAATTCGACACCAAATTGGCACCAAATGTCCCTAAAATTCTACAAGGTTTGCCACTGTTGCGTGTGCGCCGTGCGGGTATAGGGATTTTGGTGGATTTCACTGGTATGGATAAGGTGCCTGTGGAGCACTGAAGCACTCTGCTCGCGGCGCGATTAATAAAAGAAAGACACTACCTTGAGACTTAGTTTTATTTTGAAAGTTCGATTATACTGTTTTGCGAGACAGTGAAAGGGAGAACGCTCGATGATTATCACTTCGTGCGGGGGTTGATTCTGTTGCTTGGCGGCGAAGTCTTCGCGCGATTTCGGTCGATCCCCTCTTCGCTGGAATCTGGATCCTCCCTCTGGAAGGCCCATGGTCCTCTCCTGGTCCAATGGTGGTGGTGTTCGTCCCGTCCGCTGATGTCCCTTCCTTCCCGTTTCGGTCCACATTCAAGCGAGTGGAGGTGGTGACGCCTCGCCAAGCGCGCGGGAAAACTCGCATCCACGTGTTCGGGGAAAGCGCGGGACCCGAGGAGGATTCGATAAACTAAGCACTCGTGTTGGCGAGCCTAGCCGACCCTTCCGGAAATTTACGACTCTCTTGGAGTGCGTGAATAGGAAGGACGTCGTGTGGGGTCCTCCAATTTGCTAGAGTCGTGCGTGACTTAGCTAACGACAAGTTCCGTACGGTCCCTAATAAATTTAACTCGAGGGTGTTCTTCGTTGACGAGTTTTCGTTTCTGCTCTCCGACTTTCCCTTGCTCGATCGCCCGCGGCGAGTACTTTACAATGAATTTCTGTACGCAGTACGCATATCTGGTTTACTTCAAATTTCGCTCTTAATTTATGGTTACAGTATTAGGGGGCGCGTTTACAGTAACAATATTCACGCGATTCTATCACCCTACTACTTGAATCAAATTCAAGCGACAGCGTTACACCACCAAGACCCGATCCATCTGTGTCCGCTTTACGCATGGGTTTGGTGCCAAATCTTGACACTAAATTAGCACCAAATACATACAAACTTTGGTGCCACGTTCTGGCGCCAAGTTAGGGCCAAAATCGCACAGTCTTAGCATCCTAACTAAAAGCCAAATTGGCACCAAAATTACTGAAAATTTGGCTCTCTCGATTGATTTAAAAATGGCGGCATTAAATAAGCTTTTTAAATAAATTTAAAAATATTTTGGAAAGAAATAAGGTATACAAGTTATTAGTTTACAGTTCTTTATTTTTTTTATTATTACATGAACAATATAATTACTATGTAAACATATTACTATATCAATAATATATGTAAACACGAATACTTAGGTTAGTTTGATTATTACCGCAGCTCTGTCTCAATTTTGTTTTGTTATAGTCCTTGTATGGAGGTAAAACCATGTGCGTTTGCATTCGAAATGATGATCTGCTTCACATCTCCTTCCCCTTCATGACCCAATGAACCATTAACATGAAAAAGAAAATCAGACAAAATTTATTAGTATTACTGAGATATAAAGTAACAGATATATTAATTACAAAAAAGAAGAAAATAATTTATGCGTACCATAAATATGAAAAGTAAAAATACTTCCTGTATGAAGTCTGTCATAGTCTTACATCTTCTGGTTGGATATACTAACAGTATATGTTAGTGCATCTGACACTGCTCCATCGTTGTAACTGTCTTCCGATGCGCTTCCTTCGGGGAATTGCATTCTACATTTAATGAAAACTTCATGCAAAAACACATCTGCAAACCTTAAATATATTTAACGAATGGAAACTTTGAAACCAGTATTCGTATAGAAGAAAAGAGAAAATGCTTGTACACATTCTGAAATTCTATTACCTTGTACCTTGAATATTACAGATATCTTAAAAATTCCGCCAGGCAATAATTCTGAAGATTATTTGGTCTTGGAAAAATAGGTGAAAGAAAGACTAGAGCACAATTTAGGAGAACGTAAATACTTACTATCTATTTTTCTACATGTACGGTAATGGTAAACGAGATTCTCGCGATCGTTCGTTTTACGAAAGACGATCGTCACAACAGCGTTTGCACGGGTAATGCTACTACTAGATGCGCTTCTTGGTCAAAGTTCTTGGTACTGTGGTGTCCAGCCGTACTACAAGACTTGGTGTGGTTTTGTAGCCCATTTAGTATCAAGCCGCGCTACAAGGTTTGGTGCGGTTTTGTAGCCAATTTGGTGTCAAGTCGTGCTACAAGGCTTAATACATTTTGGTATAAGCCTTGGTACAAGCCTTGGTGTATTTTTGGTGCCAATTTGGTACCATGGTTTGGTAATCAAACATTTGGTGTCATTTTGGCACCAATTTGGTGACGAAACATATAGCAAACGTTGGCAAAATCTTGTAATGCCAGACTTGGCTAACAAGGTAGTTAATACAAAAATACTGTATATTAGTATAATTTTATACAACACAATCACATTAATTATAATGCTGGGTACAAAACTGTACTATTGAAAATAGGACTCCTGATCGTCACATGAGCGATGTTGCCACATTATTCAGCACGGCTAGTACTAGAGTCGGCTGTGCTAGTACCACAGAGTTACTCTGTGCTAGTACTATAATGTCGGCTGTGACAGATATTATTTCGCTTTTTATACCTTAGTTATATTTGTATTGCATTTAGATTATTAAAATATATATGAGATTTAGGAATTTCGATAAAACAATAACGACAAATACAAAAGACCAAGATTTACATCCGAAATGTTCAAAATTGTCAATAGAATATTAATATAGAACATATATAATGTTGAAATTTAATTAACGGATTTAATATAAGAATTTCGTTTAAATTGCAGATGATATTATATGTAATTCACTTTTCGTTCTAGAAGTGAAGCAATTTTTTTAATAAAAACAATCACAGTTACATTCTTTTCTATGATTGGCTACATTTGTAACGACGGAAGAATGACATACGTCTGTATATATATATATATATACATATGTCAAAATGTACATGAAATCGTATTCGTGTGTGCACGTACGAATCGAGAAATCGAGCATTTAACTACTTTATTGCTTCAAACATGACGTTTGACAACTAAAAGCATAACCTTGTCTAATTTGAGTATTTATATACCGCATTTATAGTAATACACGACTACAGTATATTGACTGTAGCTATCATGGTACGTGAAATAATTATCATTCGTTTTATATTTGCAGTTTAACGCGCATGTAATATTAAATCGTAAAATATAGATGTATGTTTATATGGTTAAATAGTACTTTGAATAATATTCAGCGTATAGTGTTTTAAAAACAAATGCATAATTGTTAGTAAGTTAAAGATAAAATATGTACCTTAATCTTATAAAAAATAAATAAATGAATTTAGTTAAACCGTTATTAATTATTAAATTAGATATAATCAGAATTACTGAAATATTTTTAAGATGTTCACTATTTTCTTTATTAAGTGTAGTAAGCATTGATCCATTAAGCTGTATCAACAAGATTATAGGGATTCAGCTTTAAGACAATTTTATACAAAAATTAATTGTCTTTTTCGACATAGATTATTATGTGTAATATTAATATTATCTTAAGTATAATACTTCAATGTATCAATTTAAATACAATAATAACATTTGTGTTATTTATATGTAAACTGAATATTAAATTTGCAGGATAATGATGCAGCTGCACTACAGAATTTGGAGCACCTTATGACTGAGTTTTTTTCTTCGGAAACTAGTAATGAACGAAAGCGTACCATTGAGCGAAGTTTTCAGGAATTTGCAGGACAAATTGATTCTTGGAGACCATGTCTACATTTTCTATCTTCTACTAACAATCACTATGTTAGTATGTTCGCTCTGTCTACATTGGAGGTATGAATGAACATAACTGATTCTATAATTTTAATTTTTTGTAATCAAATAATATTGTTCACACATTTTTAATATTTTTATTTGCTATATATGTTAGAAGTAATATTTTATAATATATTATGTGCAAAAGTATATGACATTGGATTATCTTTTTATTATACTGACAACTAGATTACAGATTTTTATGCATTTATAGAAAAATTAAATATATAAAAAAGTACACAGGATATGCAGTGTATGAAAATATATGAAATAGTCAAATTAAAAAAGATATTTTAATACTTAGAGGATGAAACTAACCCCCTATTTAGTTTCCACATCTTTGTTTTTCTTTACAAAGAAATGAATTTGCATAAAAATCTGCAGTCTATTGATAACATAATTAGATATAGATTTCTTATTCTAAGAAAGTTTAATTGTAAAAAATTAAAGTAGTTACACTGAAAATATTGCTGCAGACAACAATTGGAAGAAGATGGCCAATACTACCATGGGAAGATAGAGCTCTTACAAGATCTACTTTATATACATTATCGTTAGAAAGAGGTGTAGCCCCTTTTGTAAGAAACAAAGTAGTTAAACTAGTCGTAGATATTGCAAGACATGACTGGCCACATTTTTATCCAGATTTTTATTCAAATATTTTACAGGTTTGTACATAAGCTAACATGATATTTTAATTTTATAGAAACTATTTTAATATAAAAATTTAATGTTTTTGTATGTATTTAAAGCTATTAAGTCACAAACATACAAGACTGTTGGGTCTCATCTACTTGAGAACAGCTTCAGAGGAACTAGCAACTCCAAGAGAAGATTTGCCAATACAAAGGAAAAATGAATTATTTAGGTTTCTTAGTGCTCAAGTGCCTTTGACTTTGGATACTCTTACAAGTACAGTCCCTTCAATAAATTTAATTTTTAATTCGGTTAGACTTAAATATTATTTAGGATTTGACACTGACCTGTTTTAAAAATTTGAGTAATCTATATAATTGCATAATTATTATATATTTTATACTTTCATCAAAAAATAATTATTTTCTTTTCAATATAGTACTTCTAAAAGAAGCAACAAAATTACAAAGTCGTTCTGGAACAGTTACACCACCTCCATCACCTACTAGTGGTCAAACTGTAGCACCTGTAAGAGCTATTTTAGATGTAGAAGGTCTAGCCACAGGAACCAGTGAAGTATGTATAGCAACTTTGGATGTCTTAGCACATCTGTTCAGTTGGATTGAATTATCAGAATATATCTCTACAAACTTATTGGATGCCATTTTTACCTGTGCCAGGTATCATGATGCAATGGTGAGATTTTATACTGAATATTACAATGTATTGTAACTCAATGAAAACCTATTTTTATTAATCATACCTTTTATTAATAGAATGGTAAACAGATTGAAATGGCTGTACAAGCCGTGACCACGATAAACGAACTTTTATATCGACCATTGTGTTCTCCAGATGTAACTGATAGATTATTAGTAGAAATATTCCAAAATGGAATTACACTATTTCAACTTCTAGAACGCTTGGATTCTATAAATGAGAGGTATTGCTTTATATATATGATCCGTTTACTTTAAAAGTGGTCTAAGCCCATTTATTTCTAAATCAAAATATTTAAGGGCTTGCGTCTGACTTAATTTAAAAAATATTGGTAATTCATAACACCGTCCAACACGATTTTTGTTTTGTAATGGCCACTAGGTGATTCTTATAGAGCTTTGCTTCCTAAACACGAATCCGGAAGCGGAATTGCTCCTATACCCTCAGTTTTCGAAAAACACGCAATTTTGGGTAAAATTGAGGTGTTACGAGAAAACGGAAAACTCTAAGAAGTTTTTTTAGCCTTAAAAGGTAAAGGGAAGTTTACTGAATATGTCGGTACCAATAGTTATAATATTCTGTGGTTTTGCATAGTTGGTAAATGACCGTCAAAGTTTAAAAAAGTGTCGGTATGCGTAGTTTCTACGCAATATTTTAACATTTTTATGAAAAGTTCTTTGTCTGGCCTGCAAACTCTATACAGTGTTTGATTCTGTGGACTTTTCTGAAGAAGAAATCACATAGTAGAAGTGTCGTAACGGTTTTCAATTCGGACAAGCACAGAAAACATGCGTCGGCAACGCGTGTGCGGTGTTTTGTCGCCAAGCAGCCATAGCTCGCATATCTCGGTTTGACAGTGACGTAGCTATGCATAAACGGCGCCAGAAAAATCGTACATAGGATATTTATCGTATGTATTTAATGCTTGGTTTTGTGTTGTCTTATTGTTTAATTTTTTCTTATACTCTTACATGGTAACAAACAAATTACATATCTAATATTTTTAATATCCATCACAATACATTACATACATTTTTTATTATATTTTTAATAATTTTCTACTAACCAAATTTTTATAAAAAAAACTTGCAGAAATTGTTTGGTTACATTTTCTTAAATTTGTAGTTAAACTGTAGAAAAAATGCAATAATTAAAATGAAGTTACATCATCTACCTTAATGTTTATACGTTGCATATTTATTGTTCTTTTCATATATGGTTGTTTAGCAATCTGCAAGCATTATGGTCACCTCCTATTTTTGCTATTTGTTTTCTGTTGTGAAAATGTATTTGCAACAGTGTACTTGGTAGTGTGTTCACTTTATAGTCAGATTGCTCAAGCATACAATTTTAACAAAAAGATGTGTTCATTTCTGTGTAGCTCCATATGAAGAAACTATGTAATCCGTGCAACGAATATCAAAATTGCTTAAAAATGCAACTCCTTAGAATTGTTTTTGTAATTTTGTGCCAAGTATTTACGCATACATGAAAAAATGAAACATGACATAGATAATATATATGAAAACTAGGCGGCTTAGGTACTATTGGTGTCGTATCGATTATGCGTAGCTACGGCACTGCCGTGCTGATGGGCGAGCAATGGCTGCATGGCGGCAAAACGTCGCACATGCGCTGCAGTCGCATGTTTTCTGTGCTTATCCGAATTGAAAACCGTTACGATACTCCTGTTAAGTGATTTCTTCTTCAGAAAAGTCCACAGAATCCGACACTGTATAGAGTTTGTAGGCCAGACAGAGAACTTTTCGTAATAATGTTAAAATATCGCGTAGAAACTATGCACACCGACACTTTTTTAAACTTTGACGGTCATTTACAACTATGCAAAACCACAAAATATTATAACTATTGGTACCGACATATTGAGTTAACTTCCCTTTATCTTTTAAGACTAAAAAAAACTTCTTAGAGTTTTCCGTTTTCTCGTAACACCTCAATTTTACCCAAAATTGCGTGTTTTTACAAAAACCCGTGTTTTTCGAAAACTGAGGGTATAGGAACAATTCCGCTTCCGGATTTGTATTTGGGAAACGGGGCTCTATAAGGATCACCCAATGGGTATTACAAAACAGAAAAAAAGTTTAAATTTGTAGGACAGTGTAAGTTATCAGTGATAACATGGTAGTATAATTCACTAATCCAATCACCTTGTTTATTGATTATCATTACTTAAAAAGTAAGGCCTTTTTGATGGCCATAAATGGACTTAAGCCACTTTCAAAATAAGCGGTTCATATAATTTTACAAATATTTATAATTAAAGTATAAGATTTATAAGTAAAACATTATATTTTTAGTTATATGGAGAAGCTGACAGAATTTTTACAGTTATTTGTAACAAATCATCTGAAAAGGGTTGAATCATGTCCAAAATTTCCAGTAAATACACTATTAGAAGTCTTGTGCCATCATACATTCCAACAATGTTCAACAGTGAATGGATATCTAAGATGCTTGGATGTTTGGACTACTCTCTTAGAAAGCACGCAGTCCCGGTATTCTCCAGTTGCTTTAGTTCTTGCTGAGCGAGTATTGCAAAAAATGAGTTTTAAACTTAATACGCGCACATTAAAAGACCTTGATACAGAAAGTTTAGATGAAAATGTGAGAAAATTTACAAAACTTGATAACACTGTTTTTCTCTTTTATACTTACTTTAATTTCTGTATTTTTATTACAGGAAGAAACTGAATGGCAGCATTTTCTAAGATGTAACATAGAATGTTTAGCGAAAGTGGCTGACATTTCTCCATTTCCAGTCTTTTCACTACTGGTATAATTTTAACAAAGTACCTTTATTTACATTTATTTTAATTTTCACTTATTAATTTTAAACGCTTGTAGTTCCGTTCTTGGACAGAAGGATTAATGAAGTTTGGAGAATTAGGTGCAGTTATTGCAACTAATCAAGTCATTCTATTAAATGAATCAGAGGCTTCAAATGTACATGCACATTTACGAGACTTTGCTTCTACTACTCAAGCATTGGCCAGATTATATTCACTTTTTCTTGGTGAGATATTCTCTGTAAAAATATTATGGTTATAATCTTCTAAAATAATTTTGCAATAATTTTAGGCGATCAAAGCATTGATCAAAGACTAGCTGAAGAACTGGTGTCTCATACACTGGATGCATGTAAATTCGCCAAATTAAACAAGTTTTATAAAGCGCCATTGCAGCCAGCTGCAATCGTGATAGATCTGATAGAAGTGTAAGTAACATTTGTGTAGTTGCTAAAGTATTTTTAGTATATATTCTTGACAAAATAAATTTTATATTTGTGCTGTATTTTGCTAACCAGCCATTCACAGTTATTAGCATCGCTCCAAGCTTGGTGTCATTGGATAGCCAATAGACCAGATAAGATAAAGGAGTCATTTTGTCAACGTTGCATTGATTCGTGCATTTTGGCGTTAGATTATACATTTTGTGATAATCCACCACCAACAAATTTGGCTCATTCCGCTACGCACCTTTTCCAAAGTATTACTGCTATTCTAAAACCTATTTTATGGGATGAACCTGCATTCAGGAATCTAATTTCCATGGTAACATATCCATCCTTGAAACCTGACACAATAAAAGTACTAAGAAGAGCATTAGTAAATGCAATTGTTTTACCACATGGTGATGGATCTATTAGAGAAAGATTATTAGGTAGATAAATTTGTAAACAATTTATTAAAATCAATTACTTATTAAATTATAATTGTTAAAGTGTAATTTTAATTTAAATAGGTACAATGATATCAACACTTTCTACACCTCTCGGTTCAGAAGGACAACCTGTACCTTCAGAGTCTACAATCTCTATAACGATAATACCATTAACTCAATTACTAGAAGACTGTTCTGCTTCGTCTACGACGATAAAGAAAATGTTACACTCGTGTTTGGGACCGACCATAAACCGAACATTAGGACTGTTGCCATACATGATACGGTGTCAGAGTGTGTGTGAAATTTTGCTTAGTTTTTTGCATTCAGTATTTTCAGTATTACAGCAACAATTAGGCCCTGAATTTACTCAAAATGCAGTTCAAGGATTGTTACACATTTATACCAGGTAAATTACCCAATTTTTATTATCAAAATTTGTTGGATGTAACTATTTATTATAAAAAAAGAAGAAATTACAATTTTTGTTCCATATATTTACAGAGAAAATATATCTGCAGGACCTGCATTAGATCAATTATTGGAAATTTTAATATTGGTCGTATCAGCACCTAGTAATGCATTTAAAGCATTTGTACCTTCAGTAACTAGCTTGTGTTTAGGCCAAGTTTGGCCTGTAGTTGGGAACAATCTTAGTGCACATCCAGATACTACTCTTGTTTTACTAAAACTTTTTCACAGGTAATAAATGAATTACCTTCTATTTTTTTTTATATTTGAAATATAATATTATCGCAGTTGTAATGAATCTAATTTCTTTTCTAGTATACTTATGCACCGATGGCAATATTTTTATAACACTTCTATATTACGTACCCTTGGTCATACCGATGAAGAAGAATCAGTTGAACACAAAGAGGAATTAGTTGCAATTTTAGAAGCTTTTGGTCAAGCCCTTTTGCAGCCAGATGTTAACATATTCCGACAAAGTTTACAAAGTCTTGAACAGTTGAACGTACGATGGCGACTTTATCAACGAACTGTATTCAAAGTTCACTTACTTGAGAGATTTTTAATGGCATTATTCACTGTTCTGTTTCAACAGTTAGTTGAAAATTTTCTTAATTATGATTTGTACTTTAATAGATAAAACATTTTAACAATATTCATTTGTAGATCCCATAACTTATTGGCAGATGAAATTGCAACTGCCATTCATAGTTTAGCATCAGTTAACATAGCATGGTTCTTTGGTCATTTCCTGCCAACATTTTTAGCAAGCTGCGAAGGTGTAGATGACATGCAAAAGGCTACATTATTAGGAAATTTTGACAAATCTACTGTAAGTAGATTACTCATCAAACTTTGAATGGTTTAATCATTTGAGAATTGACTCGAATGGTAAATAAATTGTGAAATACCAACAGGATCAACCAACTTTGACAAGATCAGTGCTACAGCTTATTTCTGATTTACGATGCTATCAGTTTTGTCGACCTGGCTGAAATTGTTGCCTTCCGACGCAAAGATGGATTATGATAACATGTTTCATACAGTTTAAATAATGAAATATAAAGAAAACAGCATTTTCAATGAACCTCCGTGCCTCGATGCGGATACCAAACATTTTTTAATCGTGAAATGTAAAGGAACACAATGTTTTCGGAAGTTATTATTCTGTGTAAACCACTGCCGTATTGTATTATAATGTTGCTAGCATTATTGTTATGGAATAAAACGCGATTTTCTAATATTTAAGCTACAATTTTCTAATTTAACTTACGAAATTTTAATATAGATTTTAATGATTATATAACAATCACGAAAAAGCATTATCATTTTATAATACGTACAAAACAGTTTGAGGTCAATTATGATTTCTCGAGGTATTTACTGTTCTTTAAGACTTATCACACCTCCCTCCCTCTTTTTCTTGATAAGCAAAGTTGTTGTGATAACCCTGTCTTTTTATACTGCTGCTGCAGAAGTGAGACTTAGTAGTAAATAGAAATGTTGCGCTTATTAACAAGAAATAGTTTCTGTGTTCCTCAGTTACAATTATCTAGGCATTTGGTAACTGATCCAAAATATGGATTTTTGAAACAGTTAGGTCTAACAACAGAGAATGCAGGCCTTTATGACGGACGATGGGGAGGATCCGGCAAGGTGTTTTCTTTTTACTTCTTTGATTATGCGGCTCTAATTCTATGTACTTAGTATTATGAAACTTAGTAAGCATGTTTTAACTCGCAACATTATTATTAATATGAATGAATTAGTACTAATAATACGAAAAATATTTGCTTCATTAATAACATGATGCAGGTGATAGAGTCAGTTTCACCGGCAACTGGCAAAGTAATAGCAAAAGTGCGAACATCAACTGTTCAAGAGGCAAGTAACGCTATTACAGAAGCTCGTAAAGCATGGCCGCAGTGGGCATCATTACCAGCACCTACAAGAGGGGAAATAGTACGACAAATTGGAGACGAACTTCGAAACAATTTGAAACCATTAGGGCGATTAGTGTCTTTAGAAATGGGTATATATTGGTTATTTAAAAAAATTTCAATCGTTAATTTTTTTTTTAATTTTCATATATGATTTTATAGGAAAAATATTACCTGAGAGTATCGGAGAAGTTCAAGAGTTCATCGACATATGTGATTATGCTGTTGGTTTATCAAGAATGCTACCTGGCAATATATTTCCATCGGAAAGAAAAAATCATGAACTTTTAGAAAAATGGAACCCTCTTGGAGTCATTGGTGTAATTTCTGCATTTAATTTTCCTGTTGCAGTAAGTTTAAATTTAAATAATAAGATAAAGAAAATTTAATGGAAAAATAATCATAATTAATAGGTGTATCATCATCGTTCTAGGTATATGGATGGAATAGCGCAATAGCACTGGTTTGTGGGAATGCATTGGTTTGGAAAGGTGCTTTTACTACTCCGTTGGTTTCTATTGCAACTACTAAAATTATTACGGGAGTATTAGAGCGAAATGGTATACCAGGCTGTATTACAAGTTTGGTAACAGGTGGAGCAGATGTTGGTGAAACTATGGTCAACGATACTCGGTAATATTAAAAACATGCAAATCTAAGTAAATTCATTTCATATGACCATAATCATTAATACTTCTATTTTCAGTGTACCTCTTGTTTCATTTACTGGGAGTACTAATGTTGGAAAAAAAATAGCTCTTAATGTGCAAGAACGATTTGGAAGATCTCTGTTAGAGTTAGGAGGCAATAACGCATTGATAGGTAAATGGAGCAATCCAAATACGTATTTGTACTATTATAAATGCCGCGAAACTTAAATCTGAATTATATTTGTAACAGTTGATAAAGATGCAGATTTGGAAATAGCAGTTAGAGCAGCACTATTCGCCTGTGTGGGAACTACTGGACAGAGATGTACTACTACTCGAAGATTAATTCTTCATAGCAAAATAAAAAATGAGTTTTTAGGTAAACTTTTCAATTTCAAACCATCATTATAATTTCTTAATTATAATTTGCAAACATAAGAATTCTGTTAAAAAAACGATGTGTAAATTTGATAGGAAAATTAAAAGTAGCATACAAAAGTATCTTGGAACGAATAGGAGATCCTTTAGATGACAATATATTATATGGACCATTGCACAATCAACATGCAGTAGACGAATATAAGGTAAAATTACATTAATATATCTTCTCTTAGTATAAAGTCTGTAATTTTTAGTTTGTAATTTATAATATATAATATTTCAAACATAATTCAAATCTTTAAATAATTTGTTAAACAAAAAAAGTTCAATTTAAATTGTATTTATATAGACACTACAGTTTTCACGTAGCATGGGAAGGGAAAAGCATAGTAGCATAAGAATTCATCATTTTTTGTAGGAAGCAATAGATAGTGCTTTACAAAGTGGTGGAAAAATTGAATTCGGTGGAAAACAAATAGACAGAGCTGGTTTTTATGTTGAACCAACAATTATTTCTGGTCTGTCACCTAAAGCTGAAGTTGTTCAGAAAGAAACATTTGCACCAATTGTATACGTTTTCGAAATAAATTCTTTCCAAGATGCTATTGCTCTTAACAATGGCGTACAACAAGGATTAAGCAGTGCTCTATTTACTAACAGCATTGGAAATATGTTTCAGGTAAGCATACAACTTTAAGACTGCATTACTTGTTAATATTACATAGTATGAAATACAAATTCGGCTTTACAGTGGATTGGTCCTCATGGTTCTGATTGTGGAATAGTAAATGTTAATATTGGAACCAGTGGAGCAGAAATAGGTGGTGCATTTGGAGGAGAAAAAGCCACAGGTGGTGGTCGTGAGAGTGGAAGTGATGCATGGAAACAATATATGCGACGCGCAACTGTAACAATTAATTATGGAAATGAATTGCCATTGGCTCAAGGATTAAAGTTTGAGTAATCAATTAGAATGTGTAATTGGTTTCACGAAAATATATCAATGATTTAATTCAAATCGTATAAAATCCACCTGAACATCTACAGAAGATTTTTTATGGAACTTATATGCTTTTGGTAAATCATATCTCAGTTCTGCAATAACTTTGCCTTTGGCTCCATATTGTGCAGCTTTTTGAAGAACATAATTACGTGTACTTGTTTTATGCAATGAGTATACAGCATTTGTTGTCAACTTGATTGCGATTTCCAGGAACTTCATATCTGTACCTGCATTGTGTTTTGTACCAAAAGGTGGATTCATAATTATTGTGTCAAAGTATTTTGCGAATCTTCCTGTAATGTAATAATACAAAAATCTATGTTGAGTTTTATATGTGATTTTTATATATTTCCATACATATACCTGGCAAATATTGTAATATATCACACTGTACAGCTTCCACAAATAATTCTAGATCACTGCAGTTCTTAGACTGAATTTCAAGTGCATCAGAATCTATTTCAAAGCCAATAACATGATTTGCTCCAAGCATCTGTGCTCCAAGTGATAAAATACCACACCCACAACCTAAGTCAGCTACAATATGTCCTTTTATGTCATCATATTGCGATTGTGCACAGTATAACATCTGTGATGCAATATGAGCACTGGTACAATATTGTTCAAGTAATATTTTTGGTTTATCAAACCCATCCAATTGTTGCAAATATTCCTCGAGCTTACGAAGAGGAAGGCTAGCCATTTTTATTGTTTAATTATTAACTGTCACCTAATATTGTCCTTTAATTTCATTATTTTAAGAGGTACACTTAACAAAAGTATTTAGTTCATATTCAAAATCACTTTTATCACACTTATTTACATATAAAGTCTGCATAATCATGTTATTTACAACTTAAGTAGATGCAACTTAATTTTTTCATTTAGCATCAAATCTAGGAAGAACTGGTAAGATAAGATTGCCAAAAGAAGAGTCTTGTGTCACAAAATATCCTGATGACGCTGCATGTGCATTATGCAAGGCAGCTCTTTGGGATGCACTCATTGCAACACCATCAGAAGGTTGTGTAGGAGGCTATGAGTAAAAATATTTAAAAAATAAGTATACAATAATTTATCTTATGATTTAACTAAAAAAAATGTGTAAAATATGAATTTACCAAACTAGAAGGAGCACCTGTTGAAGTAACAGCTAATGATGTATTCAATGTTGGTGCCACACCTTGTTTTAAAAGCATCTGTTTCTTTAGTTGCAATTCTTCCAAGATTTTTCTGTTTTGTAATTCTACAATCAGTTCAAGTAAGCATCTAGTTTTTGTTAATAAAATAACATTACAAGTAATATTACCTCTTGAATTTGATTGTGAAAAAGCCATCAAAATTTCAATTTTCTTTCTTTAAGTAATGGTATAATATAAATTTAAAAGTTATAGAACATAAAAAAATAGATGCACAGCTGGAAACAGGTTACATCGCCGATTGACGACGTAACAGATTTAATCAATTTCAAGTCTCAGCTAAAAAAAGTTTGAAAGGTACATTTAACGCAAAAATTTCGAATGTAAATAATCTTTGGTCGGACAAAAATTTCATCATCGTGTGAATGTTTACATTTTAGTGATCTTGCGTTACCTTAACCTCTTTAAAATAATAACTTTCCAAAAGTGTTTTAAAGAAGTCCTATACTAAAATACTTTGTCTAATTTTATCAATATTAAAGCTATCTATTTCCAATTTAAATGCAATCGTTTTAAGTATAAAAAGTCTGATGTTCGGAAAATACTTTTATGTTTCTCTAACATTCCCCAACTTATCGTTAGAAAGGGATAAATAGAATGAGTGGAAAATTCCCTAGTAGAGGTACAATGGTCGAAATACAGTTCTCTCAGACAGCAAGGAAGATTAGTGACATCGATACTTAGCGCATGCGCTAAGAAGGAAGACTTTCGCAGGCGCCACCTTGCGAGACAGTCCTATCGCAGAAGTTATCTCGAGTAGTCCATCGGTGGTTGTATTCGTCCGGTTTTCCTGTGATTTTTCCGATCTCGAAGGATCCCGGTTACTGCTACTCCGACAAAAAGAGTAAGTATCGAATGCTTAATACGCGAAGTCTAATTTTTACGTTGCATTTGCTACTTAGTAGATTGATCTGACTGTAAAATCTACTGCAACCAGACGTGACAGGTTCTAGCAAAATGGCCGTGCACGATTTACAACAAACGGTTGTTCCGCGTTCGCCCAACGATTTTATACCAGCACTTTCTGACCGACGTGATACTGCTTGACAACGTACACCTAATCAAAAACTGATTAAGATACTGGTTAATGATTTTCGGTCAGTCATCCAGCCATGTTCCACACATATTCAACGCAAATGTTGCACGTCACTTCGAATTGATTTTTTCGCAAATGAGCATTTGCGTTGTGCGGTAGTTCAACCGCTTTGCCGCAACTGCCGAACCATCATACTTAAACCTTTTTACTGAATTTCGTTTCCTGCAGTCTTCAACATTATCTTATCTGTCAGATTACCGTCAATGAGAAGTGATTTGATTGCACCTTTTGACAGACGTTGTTTGCGCGAGTTGCTGTCGAGTCAGCGATCAGCTGTCGGGTCTGTCAGCGAATTGAATTCTTGATGATATTCTTACGTGTAACGTAGATTTATTGATAACTATTTTATTAACTTCTTATTTCAAGAATCACGTTTTTAAAAGATACTCGTACTTTTTCAAGAAAACTAGCATTGTTGCCAAACGAGTTTAGCTTTATGATACTCGAACGCGCGAAAACCACTCATCTTACTGTCGAAGTTGCCAACGATTTCAAGTAACTATTTGTGTCAGTACGTAAGCATATTAGCTGAGAAAAGCGAAGCCACAGGTAGATCGTAGTGCGCGGGGTCGAGAAGGCCAAAAGTCGCTCACCCGTACTGACGATCACGGAAATAACCGTTGCAAAAAATTATTAGCGATTAATATCACATATAGACGAGCCATAGAAAATTCACGTATTAGAAAACTGCTCTGCAATAGTTTAATATCTTTGTTCAGAAAGCTGCTTGTGTTTCCCATGATGTTTTGTTACTAAAATTTGCTAACAAGTTCAAATGTTTTCGTTCTATTAAACATATAGTACGTTTAATTTTTATTGTAGAATGTAGTGCAATCAAATTATATTCATAGTAAAACGTGTGATTTCGGAAAGTGGAGTTGCATCTAATCCATCTACTGTCAATAAGAAGGACCAATTCAAGGTTGACATGAATAAAAACAAGTTTTGTGGAAAGATTGAACAATTCTGTGATTTTTTTATATTGAATATTAACGCGGATGGGCGTAAAGGATTAAAGGAGGCCGTCATGAATATTTGAATGCACAGCAAGGTGAAATACACGGCAACGAGGGTGGGCGGGCAGCCGGTTTATCGATTACAGCGCATCGCGCCGATAAGCATCGTCATAAAGCGTCGCGACGACGCAGCGCGTTTTCTCGATTGTCAAGGTCCTTCCTCTTAAAGCATTTCTGTTCACGGTGTGTTTCTTTGCGTACGAAGATATTCGGAAGATTGTTTCTAAAGGTTTTTCGGTCATCGATCGGACTCGAACATTACCGGGGAAAGATGGCCGCCCTTGTTTCATTCATCCTAATTGGTTGATTTCGATTTGTATTCGCCAATCGCAGTAGGCTTTCCCCGTCGCCGTTCAAACATCATTAACCAATCGCGATTCTATTTATTTGATCGCGGCCCGCGTGTTTTGCCAAATGTTATGTCATTTCATGGATTGCATTGCGAGGATGAACATCGCTCTAGCTACGGAATATAATCGATATTTTGGTCCATATACGCTGTCTCTGTTGTGTTGTTAAATGGAGTGTTGCAATAGCATTACAAATTTTTGTCATAAGTAAAAATGTGTTAACTTTTATTTTTAAGCAATATTTAGTTTTGTGTAAAATATGGACTAAATATTTATAAAACCATCTGATTGTATAAACAGGAAAATATATGTATATTGTGATGTTTGGAAATGTTGTGTACAAATACCGTATGTAAATAATGATTATACAATCGTTTCCGTTTTACAAGAACATTATGTACTTTTAATCTCTTAATATCTACAAAAAATTATGCAAAAACTTATTACAGTGTTATTCTGGCATACAGCTTCATTAGAATTAAAATGTGATATTTTTAAAAAAGTAATATTATTATTCAAGGAAAATGAATTCGGTTTTGTCTTGCTTCTTTTAACGATGTTCAGTTTAAAATGCGAAGCACGGATCGTGAAAGTATTAATTTGAATTCTTGTGAATTTTTGGTTTTATTATGACTTAATTTCATTTTCTGATACATGGTGTAAGATAATAAACATCGTAATGTTTTACTTTTTCATTGAAAATATTCCTTTTATTTTTAAAATATGAAAATAAAACGTTCGTTAGTTTTCAGTTCAAATTTTTTTTAATTTCATTGAAACGTAATGTATATTAGTAAATTTCAACACAAAATTACAATATATTAATTCTTTTTTCCCCTAAATTTATTTTTGAAAATATTTATCGATTAAGATAAGCTTTTAGTCGTCATTAAATTTCTAAAATTTTTATTTAACGTTGATTTAAAGTTAACACCCAAAAACGCAAAATAAAAATTTTGCTCCTATTTATTATCGTTTTTGAGAATGAATTTGCAATTTAAGTTAGTCCCCTGGTATTGTTACTAATTTTTTGTACATAGCACAACTGTAGGAGGAAACTTGCCCATAATGTTAATAAGCTTAATGTCTCATCAATAAAACAAAAAAATTCCCAGTTTTTCATGGATTCATTTTACGTTTTTTTATCAATGGAAAGTAAAATTATGCGAGTTAGAAGCATGTTATTGTTCCGATTAAGGATTTTAGGACAAAGCGCTCTCATACATTCGCTTGAATTTCCTTTCATACTTATGTATTTCTTTCCTTTTTTTGGATGGAATAAGAAATCGTTTCGTTGAAAGTATTTTAAGTAGGAAAATTGCAGTTTTATATAAGTCAGGAAATTGTGTTATTCTATCATTTTCTTTTCAGAAATTAAATTCGTTTTTTATTCGTCGCATTACTTTTTACTATTCGATCATGTGATAGTCATCAGTTCCTGTAATTGCTACATTTTTATTGTCTTTATTTCATTACTTAAGCTAGTAGTATATTGGTATAATTGACTATAATTTAGGTGTTTTTGAAATTGTTACAACGATTTTATCTTTAGCTAGAGTATTTAGTATGTTGAATATTCGGTTCAACATTTATTTTACAGCTAATAAAGTATATAATATAGCGAAGTACATTATCTAAAAATTTAAATCATTAAATTCGGAACTGTTATAAATTTATAACTATTTCTTCTTTAAAAGTATCTTTCCCATTTTCTTTTCCTTTTTACTTTGTGAATTGAAACTGTTCTTAAGATTAGAATTGGCATTAATCGAAAATATTCTTTATGTTTGCAATTATTACTTATTATTTCATTTTGCTTTGTAGAAACAGCTACTAAATATATTAATTAATTATTTATTAATTAAATATATTAATTTATTTGTACCAATTAATGTTGAATTGACTTCAAAAACCAATTCAGAACAATTAAACTAAAACTTTTTGGTATTTTTTTTGTATTATATATTAATTTCTTTATATTATCTCACACAATAAAATAAGTGAAGTTTAAGCATAACTGATAATTTAGAAATACTTATAATGTTCATTTATATTTGTTGATTTCTCTAATGAAATATATTGTTACTATAGAAATGGTTTAAAGAATTGTAAATTAGAAATTGTTATATTATGCCAGAATTGGTTGATTTTTGATACATTTATAATAAATTTAATTTAAGTGGTAATACAAGTAGTAATGTAGTGAGTAAAAATGGTTATAGTACATCACAACTGTGTTTAGAAATGATGAAGTTCAACCTTAATAAAATTAAGAAAAAAAAGCATTTTAAAGGGAACAATTTTTTTTATCTATTCTGAAATAGAAGATCAAATGGTTCTTGCATAAATTTGAACTGAAAACAAATATCAAGAACAAACTTCGCTACTTTCTCTTAGCATTTAATCTCATTTTAGTCTATAGCATTTATCTTTCGAGTTGTTTTAATCTTTCACTGCTTTAATTCATGTGAATCCTATAATCGATTATTCCACAGCCAACTGAATGATCTTAGAATCCACTTACTATACTTACCATTTATAGTTTTTATTTTGCATGAATTTTTTGAAAGTGGGATTCAATTTAAAGTTATATACGTTTTATTTCATTTTTAGGCGATGTCGATGGCTGAGTATTAAAGTAATCAGGAGCTGACTGGAGAAAAATCTAGTCGCGCTCATTCGAATCACTGTTGAGTGTCAGCCAGTAAACACAAGCGAGGATCATGAAAATGGTGCTGTCTCAACGTCAGAGGGAGGAGTTGTAAGTTTGAAATTTTTTCGTTTATGCAAATTACGTCAAACCGCTAGAATTTTATTCAATTATTCTGGCTGTTGAAAAACTAAATAAAATATTAATATATCTGAAAAAATTCTAATTAATGAATATAATTAAAAGCTTGAATGGAAAAGTGTTACAAGTAGTTTTTAACACTAACCGTACCACGCCTAGCGAAATGACCGGGTTTAAAATGTTTGATTTAAGATTCTACATTTATTATTACTTCTTTCGCTCATTTAACTATAGGCAATTCTTATATTGTCCAACTAATCAATTTCCCACATTTTGGTTCTCTTTTTGCTTCTTTTTTCACCGAGGAAGATTTATTGAATAGGTATATTATGTAAAATGTCGGTACGATTAGTATTAATGATAGTGTGGTATAGTGATATATTTTTGTATGGAAGCGTGTGTATCTTTTATTAAAGTTTAATTTTATCTTCAGTTTGCTGAAATGAAAGATTTTGTAGCTTGTACCACTTTTCTTCCTAGCCCCTACATTAAAATGCTGTAATGCAAAAAAATTCAGGGTTTGCTTCTTCAGAAACTGAATATCTTTCTAAAAGTAGTTGCTATATTTTTTCAGATTTCATTCATAAAACTAGTATATCTTTATCTTTAGAATGTTTCGGTTTTGTATTAAAATTTTACATTTTTTACAAAATTTTTACTAATTTTATAAAACTATTGCTTTCAATTTCATTATTTCTTGCATCTTATTTACAATACAAATGAATGAGAAACATGTATTGGAAAATACATTGAAAAGTCAGAAAACCACAAAAATGGTGTTATAGCACACACATATTTGTATAACTTAAACACTATTAAAATTAAAAGTAAAGATCTATTGCTATTGCGAAACACCTACGGAAAAGGAGCACGCGGCGTGAAAATTTTATCGTACAATTATAGCCAGAGCATGTTTTATAACACGCGATGCATACTAATTAACAGTGAAGGAGTATCAGGTATGGATTACAATATTCGCATAATAAGAGGGACAAGAGAAGCCACAAGCATTTTCTTTGATCAGTTCAGTTTTGTACAGTTCTTATTCCGTTATTCGTTGTTTACTAAATCGGTTGGAAACAACAATAAATCAATTCATGGAAGGCTGAACAATAATCATAAGGATAGAGAGTTGGAGAGTGTGGAAAATTTCATTTTGTACTTAGACTACTTGAATGGTAGGAATGATCTTCTATTTTTAATTCGTAATTAAATGTGAAAAGTACATGGAAATTTGAAGAACGGCGTACAAACACTTGCTGCTAATTTTTTGCTTTATCTTGTTCTTAAGTTTACGTGATATAGTAGTATTTATAGTTGAGAATTAATCGAGTAAATATAATAAATAAAAAATGGTTATATAATAGAGATAAGGGTAATGTAGGAAACGAGTTCAACTAATGTATATAAAATCAATTTATTTAAATTACAAAGTAGATCAAATTTAATTGTGCGATAAAAATAAACAGAATTTGTAAAAGTAATATTTAGTTTGTTTTGTAGCTAAATCGGTATTCATATTGTACAAGTTATCGAAATCAGTGTAAAACGAATTTTTCTTAATGGAATGAGAAAATATATATAAAGCTTTAAAAAATCAAACATCTTTTTATAAACAAATCCGAATGCAACTTAGAATAAACATTTGTTAAATATTACGTTTTTGTGAAAGAAAGCTGTTGAACAATACATACATGAAATTAGACAAGTCTAATTTCGATAAATACGGGAAACAATAAGTCGGATGGGATAAGATGGACAAGGGACAACGAGTTACGAACAGTTGTTTGTAAACTTGGGGAAACTAAGGTCTCAGTAAAGTATAATAGGGAGTAAAATTGAAACAATACAAGTACTTTTATGGAAAATGATTATTTATTTACACGTTAATTTAAGATTCGACGAAAATGTTTAGATATATTATTCTACGCGTAATTTAGTTTGGTATCTGTGTAACAATTTTATTTTATCTTGACTGATTTTTTTAATTACAAGTAGATTGTGGGTTGGAAGTATTTGTCACTTAACCATGGCCTATATTTATTATAAAACATATTCATAAAGAACAGTTTAATTATCTTTTGCACAAACATCCGTAGATTAATTATAAAGTTTTATTTTAGACTCAATTTTACACTGTTGCAAGAAATAATGATACATAAGAACTTTGAATAACTTAATGTTTTCTGTATAAAAAGTAGCACATATACCAGTTACAATTTGCTTTGGTATACATTCAACTAAATTTTTACGATAAGTTTTCAGAAAATAAATTTTACTGTTCTTGTATTCTTTTCCGTAGTTGATTTAAAGCAGACGATAGGCATTTTTGTTAGAATTACTCATAGAGCTTCTATATGGTGTACGTGTAACTTTATGCTAATCAATCTAGAATTTGCAGTGGTTGTTAGATTAATTGACTTTGCACACTTTTGCTACGTAACTGGAATTTCTACTATGCTGGAAAATAATATTATCGATTCATTCTTCCTTTGATTCTATTTAATAATCGTGTATACTGTAAAAAAATTTCTGTAAGGATTTATATTCAACACCAGTTACATCCGTCAGATGAAGATCTATTAATTGTTGCTACGTTTGGCCACATAACATATATATACATATATACAAAATTTGCTAACAATTTTATTGGTATTGTAACTAATTTTGTTTTTTCTATAGTAAGGTAATATTCGGTCGTTCGTGCTGCCCACGTATATCATTACGATACCTTTTTCGTATTTTTTTGTACCTTCCATTGATAGACTACACATATTTTATATACTTCAGAAGTGAACTTCTTTCTTATAATCTTCTTCAAGTGCAATTTGTTATAAAATTCCAGGCGATGAATGCCTTAATATCTGTCTGTGCGTATGCACCTATGTAATTCCTCAATGATGGCAACCTTGAGATTGTAGGTATCGAGCGAAATAAGTACATCTGCACTAAAACGCAGTGTAAAATTGAGTCAGAAACAGAATTGTGTAATTGACAACTTAAATGAGAATTTCAGTGTATTTCTTCCGAGAATGAGATAAGCAAATAATACATAAAATCTGAATTTCTCTAGAGGAACAATGGTAAAAATGCTTTCTCGTGACAATATACTATAATAACGTGTTTTAATATTTGGAAGAAAACAAAATTTCTAACTTCTATCGCTCTTTCCTTGAGTCTCCGAAATAAAATATAAAATTGTTATATATTTATCAAAGTAGGCATTAATTGATACAGATAATAAATTATTCCTGAATTCTGTATTAATACGCACATAAATTGTCATTCTCTATGCAAGTACTGCCATTAATTCAACTTTACTCGTTATTGTATATGTTATGTCTTTTTATTAAGAATTCTCGCAGCACGATGTATGACATGCAACGCATTAACATGTCAATTATTACGCAGAAGTACGATGCGCATAATAAGTAGCATTATCGCGAAATTATCCACGAGAATGGGAAAAGATGAAAGGGATTGCAACGCAACGAAATTTTATCCAGTAAGGTTGTATTAATCTCAGTTGAATACACAAGAACAAAAGGCCTCATTGCGTACTCGCCACTTTCCTTTTTCTTGATTTTTACAGTGATAAAGTTTAGGGATGGATCGAATATGCTGTAGTTATTGAAATCATATGAAATTTTTTTTATATATACTTTGGAAGGTATAACATGTAAGGTATTACCGGTTAGTAGAACTACAGATCGATAAAATATGATCTAATTGTACGTGTCCTACAATGATAATAACAATACGAGTATGAAGTATTGATTTTGTCTGAATTTATAATTCATAAATAGGTATGGTATATTTAGAAAATTCAGTTATATTGTTAACATTTTTGCAATTACGTTGAATGCTGTATTTGATGAAACAGGATGGAACTGTCATAGTTGCTAACTAATGACTTTTTAAAAGGGAAATATGGTTTCACGTATAAAATTAGTAACCTCATTAGTATTAATGTAACGTATTATTAACAATATTTCAATGTCGTTTTTATTGAAAATACTTAAAAAGCGATAACAGCAATCATTTTTCTCTAAATAATAAAAGTTGTACAAATTAGTAAAGTGAACGCTCTTAAGTAATCAGCAGCTGTTTGGCATTCGTTATTTTCTGAAAAACATATACATATGTTTCATAAACGTACAATTACAATGGAACAACTTCGTTAACTGAAGAGATAATTACGAAATATTTCACTGTCATTGAAGAAAGATGTGATGATAGAACAAAAGAATTCGAAAACACCTCCTCTGATTCATGTTTTTCTTATGCTTTAAAGATGACTTACGAATAATGTCTGAAAAATGTATGTATGCATATAGAAATATATATTCATTAAATCTTCAACAAGTAATTAGCAAATAATTTAGACAAACACACTGAACGTTTCACTTTCTATAATATTTAATTTAGTTTATATATTTTTAATTTGTATTATTCACAGACCATTTATACACATCAGGTGACTCACTTAAGGTGATTACTTCAAATAATTTCTAATGACGTATTTTTGCAAATGTGTTGAACTTCACAGTTTCAAAACGGTATATTTTAATCATTTTTTGTAACTTTGTCTTTTTAACACATTGTTGTCGGGCCACGTATAAATACGTTTTTAAAGACGGGTGGTGGTTTGCGGGACACGTAAAAATACGTTTTTCATTGTCTGCTGGTGGAATTTGGGTCCCGTATTTATACGGGTTTGTTAATGACGGATTATGTTACCATTGCCTTTGTGACAGTTCCAAAACACACATACTTGTTATATTGACATACTACTTTTGTTATTTATTGTGTTATACGGTCTAATTTCTAATTTCTTACGCGGCGGCTGAAATATCGCCCGCGCCAGACTCCATGCCGCGCGCGAAATGTCCCGACAACAATGTGTTAATGATATTTGAAAGCTATTTCATATTTTCCTTTCATTTGTATTCTTACTATTATGAGAAAATAATTTTAATATCATACAATATGTTATACAATATTGTTATAGAAAATATTACAAGTTTGAAGGTAAAAGATGAAGATATTGTTAAGTCTATTTATTTTAAATTAAAAAAACAATTAGTTGCATTTCCAATAAGAAAATTTTTAACACTATTATATACAGTCTTAAATAACTTAAGAAACAATAAGATGACAAATAAAATTAACATAAAACTGGTTCGACAAAATGTAATATTTATGTAGGCTAGGTCAGACAGTACATATTTGCATACACCTTTTCACTTTGGTATCACATGTTAATTACCGGGATTAAGTGTACTTAATGTTATTCTGAAAGTATATTAATCCACTGGTTGGAAATTTATATTAAAAGATATTTTTTAACAAATGCAGCCTATATAAAATAATTTTGTGTACAGCGAAAAACGTATAACATTGTATTTAGCATAATTAGTTATATAAAAGTTTCGACAGAATAAAATTAGAATATAAACCTTATATAACTATTACATACAGTAGTATTTACAATATTAGTCATTAATTTGAAATTCAGCTTTGTTACTGTATCGATGGTATTGTGTTGTTGTTAGTATATTATCAATTAGCAAGCATGAGTTTAAGATTTTTCAAATTTAAATTTTGCGATTTATACGGTTTGATTCGTTATTTATATCACTGTAGTGGTACATGTAATTTCATTTGCCAAATAAATCGGACGACTCAAAAAAAACTAGAGACATTTTTTAACATTAGAATTGTTTGATTTTTTCTAAGTAAACAATGAATTTTGCGAAAATGAAAGCTGAATTAGTTTGTGCACACGATAAAATAATCGTAATTATTTAAAATGTTGTACATTATTCTTGTCAAATTGCATTGTTTATCATATTATGTGATATTGATATATTTAACTTTTTAATGTTTTTGGTAAAGTAAGAATAACAACTTGGCTAAGTAAAACTCCATATTCTTGCATAACATCTTAACTTTTGTTATTCATTGTATGCATTTTACACATTACACATTGTATAATGTTTATAATAATAATAGTACACTAGGAATAAATGTGGGTAATTATTTAAGAATGGACGAATTTAAATGACAATTGCATTCACTACATTAGTATACAAAAAACCAAGATGTGATCTCAAATTTGTATTCCAGATGATACTTTCTCAATCATTCAATTGCAATGAAGTGATCTGTAAACACTAGTTTGATTCAGGTTCGCGGGTATACGTCGAATTAACTTCTACATGTCTATCACCAATCGTGACTCATTGTCTCATGTTCTGCAAGAAGTTGCGGTGGTAGGAAGTAGAACAGGAAGAAACAAGCGCATGCTAAAAGAGAAACTCAGTTAACGAAACTATCGTTTTAAACAAATATTTCTAAATAAATATATTTGGTTTTCCTTTAGGTTGCGAGGCTGCTAAAAATCAATATGGAACATATTCTTTTAGAATATTCATCGGAATTCTTTAACGAGAAAATCTTACGTTCCGTGAGCAAACATTGTGAAATAAGTTTTCAAATGGGAATAAGTTACTTTATTTAGAGCACTAAGGCAATTTTTCTGAGGAATAAATTGTCATTTCGTAATCTATGCCGTATCGACATAAAATGTTATGTTACTTTCAATTCAGAATTTTTTTACGTCATGATGACGTCAAATATAAATTACAGGACGTCACAATACACAGAAATGCTATTCACATACTTTCGATATGACACGGAATGGATAGGTTGAAGATAGTCTGTTAAAAAATTTTCATATTTAAACGGAACTCTTTAACGGTTCTTATATCATGCCAACTGATATAGTAACAAAATTTGCACATTCTTGACACAATAAAACACCGCTAATGTGTACTAAGATTGTACATAACAATAAAGTCAAAGCATAATTAGTCCTTTATCGTAACAAATATAAACAACTTACAATTACTACCTAACAAAGTAACTTGTAGGCGTCACCATTGCCTGAAACCTTACTGTTACCCTGCGACGGTTAATTAACTGGGGTCGTCCAAAACGAAGGGCAGAAATTGCTATTGAGAAAATCAATAAGCCAACGTGACGAAAAATGGTGCGTTTCTATTATTTTCTCTTAAGAGGGGCGGATGAGGGTAAGTTGTAAAGAGATAAGGGTAGTCGGTACACGTGAAACATCTCCAGTGTTGTTAATGGCAAAACGGGACCTCATCGATCGCAATGTCAATCGATGGCTGACTAATTCTGGTGACGTCAAATCGGTCGTGGATCGACGCGTGTCGTGCGCGGCAGCTGCCGCAGGAGAGGGCGTCTCTTGAGCACGCGCGAATAGCGGGATCGATAACGCATCGAACCTGTGGACGCTGCCGGTAGACGTGGCCCGGGAGAGGAAGAACTGTCAAGCAGAGAAATGCAGAAAGATTCAGTAGACTTTGCTAGGAAGGAATGAATTACTCATACATAAATATGAATTATATCAATATAAACTTGGAATCTATTGAAAATAGGTGTATAAAAATGCAGTTAAATTAGTAGACACTTCTGATACTAGTTAAATGAGCTTGAATTAAATACAACAAAATGTTCCGACGACTGCAAGAAGATTAATTAATAATGAATTACGTGCTATCAATAGAGCAGAATATATTTCTTAACAGATAACATTGTTAATAACGAAATGAAAATAAAAACATTACGCATAAAAATTCGTATTCTAATTATTAGTTTTCAGTTAAATGAATTTTCTGGATAAACTGTTTATGATACTTAATTTATATGACTTCATAAATAAAAATCTAATAAAGTAAAATTCAATAATGTTAATGCTTTTGGATAACTTTTTACAGAAAATATTATTAGATCCTTTGACCTTTCAATATAACAGCTATAGTATGCTCCAAGGTAGCTGTCCATTTTCTATTGTATGTTATTTTAAAGTTAGCCATTGTAGTATATTAGAAATGTTAAATCTATTAAATTTTATATTTTGTACGAACACCACACAAACGTTTATATATGTTAGTATATATTATAATTTATATATACTTAATATTCTTACACCATATATTATTTATTATATTTGATATTCATACACTTTGGTCGTCTGATTTCTATTGATAGTATCCTTTTTTGTGTAACGACAAATTAAAGCCGCGACACATTTGGAATACATTTTAATGGAAAGCTATATTCTTATTGGTTGTTATGGCTAAACAAGTTTTAAGTGAGCATTGTTCTGAGAAACATATTTTTTATAAAAATTGAGAATACATGAATGCTTTTTTTTTTAGTAATCGCATAGCGAGTCACAAAATTATTCACTTAGTCACGAATGTGACAAGAATGTATTTAATAATAAAGTAATAAAAGGATTAAAAAAATCTTTTTTTAGAAATACATGGTTTAAATTCTAATCTAACACAATTGTACAAGAAACTTTACAAATTGCTGTTTATAATTACGGAAAAATGAGTTGTAACAATTCTACATGTTTTCATGTCACAAAATTATTCGCGCGCCTTATTACTCATGTAAAACGAACGAGATCTACAATCACCGTTTGTTTCTGTTCTTTATTTAGAATAGTCCATATAACTTATCGTTAGAAATGTATTCAAACAAGTATTCATTGATTTGCATACACGATCAGTTACAAAAGGTTGCATTTCAATACTTCGTTATCATAGAAAGGAAAAACAAAGAAATAAGTTTAAGAATTAGAAAACCAATTATTTATCACTGAGAAAATGAAAAATTGAGAAATGGAAGTATACAAAAGTGCAATAGATTATTAAGTGATACAAATACCAGGGACAAATACAAAATAAAAGAGGAAGTTAGGAAGAAATTATTAAGTTTATTCGAAGAGCGTTTCATTGTTAGAAAAATTAAAGGACTTAAAATAAGTGTTTCCCAAGTAAACACATTTCTCTAAAAGTTCTCTCGAAAATATGCTCCCAATGAAACAGTTCAAAGATCATTACGAAGTAACGGGCACAACAGGTGCGTTATTAGAGGAAAAATCCACGTGAGTGCAGTTACTTAAAAAAGGAGAATGGAATTCACTAAAAAGTTTATTTCAAAACTATCAGAATTCTAACACGGTGTTACATTTTATGACGAAAGAAAATTTAATGTTTGGGGTTTTGGTAGCCATCAAAAAGTTCTAATAATCCCAAAAGTCTGTAGAGTTCAGTTAAACACTGAGGCGATACTGCGATGGTTTGAGAGCGTTTCACTTATGAAAACGTTAATAAACTACATTTTGTTAGAGAAATAATGAATAAGACAATATTTTGAATATTCTAAAAGATAATTTAAAGCGAAGTGCTGGGGAGATGGAGATCTTGAACATTTATCATTTTTATCAAGGCAATCACCGCAAGTTTGAGACATGTCGGTATCCTGTTACAGCTAAAATTGAGTTGTAAAATAGATTAAAAGAGGAATTACCAAAAAATGGAAGATTATTATTTAGAAGTATTGATGGCAAGAAATTTTGCCGAAGTACGAAAAAAAAGGATGTTTTACTAAATACTAATCTTGCCAGAGCAATAACTTTTATAAAATGAGGGAATAATATTGTGACTCACTGTATGTAGTGCTTATTAGTATATTCAAGATTATGTTACTTGAGCAAAAAATATGTTATACTAAACGAAAATTGAGTGTATATGCCTTTCGTGGTTAAAGGGTTAATTATTTAATGCGTCTTGGAGACGTTTAAGATGTCTGCGACGTTACATTCTATACTATATGCTTGAAAATATACCACTTAAGCACTGTTTATTAAACAGAACGTAATCAAAATGAATGATACAAATATACAACGTATAGTTGGCACTGCTACGAAGACATGCGTAAATTTTCTAAACAATTTTTTGTTCTTTATTTTCTAACCAATTTAATTTTCTTTTGTTTCAAAACTAGGCAAACTAAAGATAAATTGTTTCCTTTGCGAAATATGTAATACGTTAAGCTCTTAGAAGAGTCAGAAAAGTATTCTACTATTAAAATTGTTTTGACATGTAAAGGATTAAACAAGGAAGCTTCTTAAATATATTTTGTGGACTGTGTTCTGCCATTTTTAAATGTATTGCTAAGAGGTTGTAGATATATGTATATGATTTGTAATTAATCATTATTATATATGCCATTAAAAGTAAACAATTTGTTGTTTTGTTTGTTAAGTGTACTGATTTTCTCGTTTCCTAGGCAAAAAAAAATTCTACTCGGAAAAATAATGAAAGATAATAAAAAAAAAAGACAAAATGGTTTGCTATAAAGTTTCGCTTTAAAAAACTTGAATTTTATTTTCATTAAATATGTTGTGAGGACATCTTGGATTGCATCAAATTGAATCTCACATCGTTAGATTTTTATTTGTGGGATCATATAAAATAAGTATCATAAGCAGTTTGTCGAGAAAGTTCATCAAATCATTTTTTACTGAAGACGCTAATAATGTTATCAGTTGGGAAATATATTACACCTAATTAGATGTATACATATAATTTTTACAATAAGCTACTTATGACTCTGTTCAGATCTGTTCTATTGTTAGTAAATAATTCGTTATTTATTAACCTTTTCGCAATCCAAATTACTCCTTCTTACATTTGATTTACGTTAATATATTTTCATTATATCAAGTTTTAATACTTAAGAACATGTTTCACACGCTAAAGCTAGAGAGGATGGAATGAAATACAACATCTGATTCAGTGCAACTTACGATTGTAAAGGGTCGAGTGTACTTCCTTACTACTGTTTCTAAAATGAAGCAACGCGTTGTTGCCGACAATGATGGCAATTGAGAGACACAATGTAAAAGGAGCATCTGCTGTATCTATATAATTTTTTTATTTTATGTACTATGAAGTATTAGAATGAGTCATAAATAACTTCTGTCTTCTTTTTTTTATGGTTTTGCCATTGCCTAACGGATCCCAAATTTTAATTAGTTTGTTATACGTTACCCTTTGCTATTGGCCACCTTTCTCGATTTATGTCAATTTATCAATTCTTTATATGCACTTGCTCCTCATTCACAAGATCGGTTCATCCTTGAGGCTTAAATCTTCTAAAGGAAATACTTTATACTTTAAATTTTACAGTATCCGATCTAAACGCATCACACATTTCCTTAGTCGTCGTGGTTGCATTATTCCTTAGCTTGAATTCCCGCAACATAACGTGGCGAATATGCGTGTTCAAGTTTTCCATTTCTTTAGTTCAAAGTTATCATTAAACATGATATTTAGCTTGTAACCTCCGATTAGAAAATAAGGAACACTTATTCAATAGAACTGTAAGAAGTAATACCTGAATTAAGCACTATGAGTTTTTACAAGACAGTAAAACACCTCTACATATAGCGAAAGTTATTTATGACTCAATCCGATAACTTCTGCAATCTTCTTTTTTAAAACTCGTCTTATGGTAAATTTACTATATTGTACTATATGCATATTTTGAATCCCTTAATTGCCAATCAATTTTTAATTCGACATTAAGGGAATCTTCTAGTAATTTGGGTGAAAAAAATCGATTTTTGCGTTTTCTTAAAGATTAGATCCTTGAAAATATACAGGGTCTGTCCGGAAAGTAATGCAATTAAGTTCGTAAAAAAAAATTTATTTAAGTTAATGTTACAAACGTTTAAAATTCTTCAAAGTACTCCCTTTGGGCATCGACACACTTTTGCCAGCGACTTTTCCATGCACGGTACGCATCCTGGAAAGCGTCGACGGGAACCTCGTTTAGAGCTTTCGTCACGGCGGTTTGAATCGTTTCTACGGTTCCAAAATGGATTCCTTTGAGGGCAGTCTTGATCCTCGGGAACAAGAAGAAGTCTGCCGGAGCCATGTCAGGACTGTACGGGGGCTGGGGTAACGTTGCCAAGCTGCGCTTGGCCAGGAACTCCCGGACGCGCAGAGCGTTGTGTCTGGGAGCGTTGTGTCAGGGAGCGTTGTCGTGGTGCAGGTGCCACGTAGTGGCGATCTCCTTTCGGGTGCGGACCATCCTTTTTCTTAATCTGTCGAGCACTTCCACGTAGTAGGTAGAGTTAACTGTCTGCCCTTGAGGTACGAATTCTTTGTGCATCACACCCTTGGCGTCAAAACAGACCATCTTTAAACAAATTCAACCACCTGGAAACTTGAGAATAGGAAAGAGCAGAGTCCCCGTATGCTTCCTTAATCATTTGGTTGGTGTCGGCAAAGTTTTTATTCAGTTTAGCACAGAATTTAATCGCATAGCGTTGTTCGATTGCTTTCTCCATTGTGCGTCGTGACACAGACATTAAAAAGAGGATCACGGAAATAACGATTCTGATGCTCCCAGAGCTTGCGGCAGGCCGAGGTTGCAGGAGGCGTTGTGAAGCTAAGAATCCCCCCACCCAAATCGACAAACCCAAATGCACTGGGACCAGGAAAAATGGCGGAAAAAAACAAATTGCATTACTTTCCGGACAGACCCTGTATGTGCAAAGGCATTTGATAGAATTCATAAAAATAGCGAAGTTACAGCCATTTAGAGGCAACAGTACCGAGCGGATATACCACAAAAACCCGTCTTTATTTCATAAAATTTTAGAAGTAATAAAACAAAATTAAAAACAAAAGGCTTGCTCTCGGTATGCCTAATTGGTGTGTGGGAACTGAAACTCAAAATAATAATGAGTTGAAACGAAACAGCATTATAAATAAAAGAATTTCCTAATAACGTCATCAGAAAGTTTAAACGCGTTTTTCTCGAAACCACATTTTCGAAACTGGTTGACACAATATCTCAAATTCTAATTCTCCGAATGGCTTGAAATTGCTAGTGAATATTCAGTATACATGTGTTTATCGTCGGAACTAGAAATATTAATATCTGACGTGTTTTTCTATTTTTTTTTCATTTTTAAACACGGAACAAACGAAGAAAAATTGATACTTCAACTTTAAAGTGTTTTCAATTTTTTAAAAATTGAGATATTGGTTTTTCCTAGTTTCTACGATAATTGTATCCTTACTAAACCGAATGCATTGTGATTCCTTGGTTTCACATGAGCAGAACGATCGCTATGATATCAGCCTCCCGGACTTGTTTTTCGAAGCAGCCTATACATATTAGTACTCAACTCCTACAGTTTTTATTATTTTGAACTAAAAAAATTTGTGTGTTTCTCCAAAATATGATTAATGATGGGAGTAGAACATTGGTATTGTAAAGAGTCATGGTTTTTTTTTGTAAAAAATTCACATATAATGCCTATTTTTCCGTCGAGTTTACTAGAAAACCCCGTTAAGTAACTTACATTCATCTGATTTGATGATCATTTTTTGTTCCAAAGTTGAGAATATCTTTAATAGAATTCAAACTGTAGTAACTAAATAGTTTCCTAAACACCATTTCGCAACAATTTTTTTCTGGGACTTTTAAAAAGCATTTAAAAAGATGTTAAATATGTATAAAATAGTAAAAATAAATTTTCCTATATTTTTAAAACTTGATTTTTCACTAATTTTCTTCTGAAACATTTCGGGCAAGCTGTGCATGTTATCAGTTAAAACTTTAGGCACGTCTCAATTGAGTGATTTCGTAGTTGTACGCGAATTGAATGAATCGTAGACGAAGATAATGGTTTTACGATTAACAGACTGGGAACACGGTTGCAGGAAATAAGTGGGTCAGGATACACGTACATAGAAGCAAAACATGATATAATATGCAGAGAATGTAGTGCATGCAGTGAATGTTATAATTTCGATTGCGACAAATAGATTGGTTTTGGTTAGATTGTACGTACGGTAAAGACCGAGCGTTCAATGTCGTATCATACGAATGGGAACGTACTTGAATTTGCTCCAGTAATTTTTATAAATACTGGTATTTAATATTCAATAGTATTAGTTTATATTTTATGTAGCACTTTTATAAGAGATAATGTCATATAGTTTAATATTTATATAGTAGTTTGTTAAGCAATATTTTAATATTTAAACATGTACTTTTTTAGGTCAGTTATGTAAGTCATATTTAGTTATATTATATAAGCACGCTTAGCAAAGAATTAAACAAAATATTGAGGAAGGTAAAATTTTACTGTTTATTTACAGACAACGCACTTAATCCTTTATAACATTGTGTAATCTAAGAGTAATATATTGATGTAAATAGTTACATTTTATAAGTTTCAGTCTGTTTAAATATTATCGATATTGTTTAAAGAATAGAATAAAAAATGTAATTAACATTTTTTCTCATAAACAAGGAGAATTCCGATTAAAGAAGGTTAAATGAAAATTGTGCCATCTTTATTTAAGATTTCACATTGAAACTTTCTCAGTTGAGTAGTGTGAAAAAAGGGATTTACTGCTATGATAAAATACTTTTTTTTTTAACTCTCATCCGTCCTTTGTGTCAGTTTCATATATTTTTCACGTAAAAGATTATATTACTCTGCCATCGTTAAAATAGTATGTCTGGCACATCATTTCAGTACATCCGACACAAATGCGAGCAAGCTTTAGTATACATATTTATTTCTTTATTTTTAATAAAGTAATTAGTAAAATTAATCATTTATCTCTCCCTTTCATTGATGTTTTATCATTGTGTCAATTTAATACACAAGGAACACATTAAGTTGCAAAAATGAGAGACAGATGAGGGTTACGGTAAAAAAAAAGAAAAAGACCAAGTACTGAACCTATCGAGGTCTAGTATTTTTGTTCGATTCGTGTTTAAATACGAAGTAGAAGACTCATAAATTTTTAATAATGCAAAACATAAATTAAAGCAAAAATCATACTTATGACGTTAAACTAAATACCAATGTAAGTTTCACTCATTTTGTTTACCATAAATCCGCATTCTGTAGATATGAAGACAAAACATTTTTTAAGTATCATATTTTATGCAGAAGTTGAGTAAAGGTATGAAAGATGATTGATTATAAAAGTTTTCCAAAGATGGTCTAATTTAAAGTATTTTTCCCTATGGAAACGGAAATGTCGACAGATTTACACAGATCAAAATCGGTGCTATTAAAATTGCCAATATTTATGCGTTCATGAGAAATTTAAATATGCAAAAAGATGCAAAATGTACATCATTTGCAAAAGTAAACAAAATATGAATATACAAACATAAAGGACACATAATATTTCAAAGGTGAAACAAATGTTTGTTTTGGTTCTATTTCTTCAGTTGTATTTATAAAAATATGAATTTGCATAAATACACGCAGTCTACTAATAGCTGACGAAATTTTACATTGTACCTAACAATATGTCAAATTTTGTATTAGTTATGACGTTATACAACTGTATTACACAATACAATTGAGCATCTGTAACTTGCTTTAGAAATGTCTTAGATGTTTGTGCAACCTTTGTATTCATCATTGATGATAGCACGACTGCAATGGCCGGTTCAGATTTCACGAAGTAGGTTTAATAAATATACATGAAGTATGTAATGTATTCGTGTGAATGTTATTCAAGCGTAGCACGCAAAACAGACCTGGTGTGTAGTATAAAGATTATATTTTTGAAACTTTCTAACTAGGAAGCAAATCTCTAAATCTTGTTTCTTTGATTACTTTTGTTTTTATAGAAGTGCTTATTATGTGTCGTACATAAATATATGAAAACACGTTTCTGGTCTCGTTAAAATGAAGTTTACTTGAAAATAAATCAATTATCAGAAAAGTTTCATATAGAACAGTTATCTCCTAATGAGATATTGATACTTGATTATAGCCTTTCAATGTACCAATAATTTTTAACAAAAAGTTGTATTGCAAAAGAATTTTAATAAATTCTTAATGTCATGGTTACACGAATTAAAGGACTTTATTTAATAGCTAAAACGATATTTGCACAAATAAACGAATATTGTAGTTCTGTGTAAC
Source organism: Eucera pruinosa (assembly GCA_028830335.1). NCBI lineage: Eukaryota > Metazoa > Arthropoda > Insecta > Hymenoptera > Apidae > Eucera > Eucera pruinosa. The sequence goes on along the minus strand of JAMYCR010000002.1, from coordinate 3,749,094 downwards.
ATATTCCAAAGTCATTCCATGTTTGGTTAAGTGTTGTCGATGTTCTTTAGTATCAAACTTATAGATTCACATTCTTCGTGTAAAACAATTTACAAAGCTGCAATGATAATAGACGGAGAAGGCTTTAATTATGTCACATATAATATTTGTAGAAAACAAATTTTTAATTAAAATTGTTCTATATTAACGTTTAGATATCGTTTACTAGTATTTTTTAATATCACTAATCATTCAATAGTTAAAAAACTACTAATCTAATAACTGATCTATACTGGCAGACAATTTTTCGATCGATGTAGATTAGGACACTTGTGTTTTTGTGAATTATTAAATCTTATTATTCAATTTCCAAAAAAATCTTTCCTACCTTTGTTAAGGTCCCTCTTTATACTATACATCATCTTTTCAAAATTTAAACGTTATCGACTGTCGCTCAAGTTATAGTAAGATCACTTAAAGTGGTCGGTACTAGGGGACCTTCTCCTATATCATAATATGACTATAATAGCGAACCAGTCTGTAATTGTATTATTTATACCTTAATATAAATAGATACATATCGGAATAGCAAATAACTACAATCTATTTCATATAATTGATTATTTGAAGAGTACCTTAAACGTTGTGTCATTTCGATATATACGGGAAATAGTAAATATTTACTATTCTACGAATGTATAAAAGTGCATCGTTTTCTCTAATTAATAGAAATAAACTAGCTAATGAAAATGTACATTAGCTGACTAGCTATTGGATAGTTCAACGCATATCACGACGAAATACTGTTTTACTTTAGAACTAAGAAACTGTATTTAGGTGCAAAAATAGTTTCTCCCGTGGTTTTTCACTTTTAATTGTAACAGTTATGATCTTTATAAATAATAAAATACAAATTTGAATAATAACGTAACGCCCATGAAACCATAAAAATAACGTCAGAAAGTATCATTTAAGAAAAAAAAGGAATCATATTAAATTAATTAAAGATGACTGACTAAATGAATAATAAAAAAAGATGATATATGTTTTATTATGAAAATTATATATGATTAAAAAGTTGTCGAAAATATGTTCTGATCTATAGATATTTAAGTATATGTTGAAAATTTCGATGTAAATAATTGTCTTATTGTGAGATAAATAATTTTAAAGTTTTTAAAAGCCTATGTACAGAGCTCCCAATGACTAGCCATGTGTGTTATTAATCAAAGTGCAATGAGATCTTCGGAAACAAAGAGATGATCAAAGAAGATAGGAAAATGATAAGAGGAGGATAGTGAAGGATTTCCGATCATTATAGGTTGCCACTTCCAGTATTCATTGTGCATCGTTTACCAGGCTTCGGTTCTGTGCTTTTAGAGTCGACAAATGAAACTTACACCGCCTTCTTAAAACATTCATCGATCTAGGCGTAATCGATACTTGAAGCTGCTCTTTTACTTCCTTATTTGTTTGCATTTTGTACATGAAATTGATTGGGCATGAAAACGTTGAAATCCGAGAAACAAGGGAACATTTGTTAGCTATCTTTTGCAACAGAAAGTAATCGATTTAAAGTTGATGAAGTATTGTTATAGTTTTTATTGCTAAAGTTACAACTGATTATTGTTAGAAAAAAAACCATGATTTGTCAACAAAATTAGTCAACTATTGCGACTATCCAAACAATTATTGTCATTCTAAACCTGTCGACTTGTGGGCTATAACATAAAATAACTGAAAATAGTATTTTACCGCTATTGAAATTTACAAATAGATAAGCAAGGGGAACGTAGTACCGGAGATTTTATCGAGTTACGGATAATTACAGTATCGCAATTATACTCATGATTGAGCACGATATTCAAGAAAAAGCATTCGTTCGATTATTTAATGAGACAAACCAAAGTTGTTAAGAAGAAGGAGGCTGTTAAGTATACCTCGAGTTACACAGAATACTTAACGGGTGGAGTGTGTGCACGAAAGTTGGGGAAGATTGCTTGGCTGCAACAAGACCTACCAATCGATAAAGCTCCTCCCCTATGTTGGCTAACGTTTCTCTTATTCTGTTTCGTTAACTATGTCAGAAAGTGGAAAATGATAGGGGAGAAGGGTGAAATTGGTGTAAAATACGATCGATACGAACTACCGTGTAAAGGGTTTTGGAATATTCAAAGGGGTGGAACAAAGAATTACACCTGCGTTTGACAGGGTTATTTTTAACGATGCACATGCGTTTCATATCGCGTATATGATCTTTGCGTAAAAGAATATTAAGAGATAGTTATTTCTTGGAAGCAGATTCGTATAGCGTCATATGAGCTAGTAATATATCACGGAAGTATACGCAAATATGTCTTTTTATAAACTAAATAGGGTTTCAATGAAAATTTGTTTCGTGTTTTAAATATTATATTATAACGTGTATATTTTGATCATCTTCTATATATTTGAATATTACGTGCATTCTGTATTTTTTGCATATTCAAATCTCCCATAAATGCATACACATCCACAATCTAGTTATTAGCATTTTGATTTTTTTAAAATCAACGTTGTTATTTTCTATTGTTAGCATTTTTTAAATAATATATTGTATCTGATATATTTTGTTGGTATTCTATAATATTATCTGAGATCTATTGGTGAATTCAACAATAATTTGTATGAAAATTTTAGTAAAAATACGGTGTATTGAAGAATTGTAAAATTTATGTGAAGATGTATTTCTTTTTAACTGTATAACTTCCAAGACGTCCTTATACTATACAACAATATTCAATAGCTAAAGAGTTCATCGTCATGATTATTATTACAAGAATCTCAGAAATCATGTTTTCTCCTGAATGAAATACAAGTTTATATTTTGAGTGAAAGTGTGAAAACTGTCCATTAGTTTTGGATCTTGCAGGAAGACAGGTTGACAGTTTCAAGTAAATTAAAGAAAACTGGTTATAAAATTATTACCTTGACTTAACATTAAAAAGAAAATACTAATTGAAAAAATGTGTATTTTCGCACAATAAGCAGTAGTTATTGAGTTGATAAGTCTTGATTTCAGCTTTGATGAACTTTATAAATCGGGAATTACCCTTGACTTGCATCAAAGTGTAAAAAGAAACGCCGATTACTTTCTGTAATTCATGCACAAAAGAACCTAGTTTATTAATTTCTTGTTGCTTTATTAATCAAATATGGAAGAAAAATGTTGACATTTTCTCTTGGCAACAAAAAACATTATTCTTGTGCCTGTACGTCATTGTCATCTGGGGGTAGATCCAAAATTTACAATAAATCACTTATTTTCTGTTTATCAGATTTACGTCAACTTACACCAGATGATCCAGCACCTTTATTTGTACAAATATTACACGTAATATCTAAAAAACTGTAAAAAATGGAATTGCCCCCCCCCCCTTCTGCAACATCCTTAATTGTTCAAGGAAATTTGGAAACCATGTCGCTTTGCATCTCACGTGTTCAGTATATTGACTTATAAAACACTATTTAATCTTTTGTCTGCTATTCTTTCTTCGTATCTTATTCAAAGAAAGAAAATTGTTTACAGGAGTAGTAGATTCGTTGAAGTGTAAAACTTTCGTTGATCGAAACAAGAGTCACTTTCTAAAAGCTATCTTCTTAGTCCGACTTTTATGGAATTGCAATTAAGAGCTGAAATTTACACGTATAAGTAGTAGTCGCACCGGTGGGTTTCAGTGCAGTGAAATTAATCCACGTTATCTTGCACGCTTCTATGTGCCCCGTTAAATGGTAATGGGCAATTAATGATACAAACAACGTTGATTATCTTCTCAAACTTATTCCGTGACCACGTTTGCTATATATGCAGCAGATTGTCGGAGGCTCCATGTGCTAATAGAAAATGATCATTTGGAAGAAGTTTTATGAAAAAATTAAGGTAGTATTTTATTGTGATGAGTTTAATATTCTCATTAGCAAATAGTATAGGGTAGTGAAAAGCATAAGAGAAAATTTGAAATAAATGTTTTACATTTATTTTTTCTACTTTGCACGTATACATATATTGTTAGACATGCTATAAAATGTGTAGATATCGTTACTCATCTGAAATATATCGGAAATAATTTATATTTAACGCTTATATTTTAGATATAGGACTCGTTTCAGATGAAACATAATCTCATATTGTTAATACGTACAGTGGTGAGCATATAAATAAGGAAACAATTTTGTCAATATTTACCAAAATATAGGTTTGTGTTTGTAACTTTTTTGCCTTTTCCTTCTTTGGCCTTTGATTACTCGTATTCTAAGCTAAGCTTTAATGTAAACACACTTCGCAAATCTTTGTTTACATACGATCAGTTGAGCTTCAGCTCTGTAAGTGCTTTAAAGCATTATTAGCGAGCAGCTAAATAGGGAAATCACAATTCTTCATTCCCAGCGAGTATTTCGGTAAGAATCTTTGAATATTCTGTACAGATACGCTAAATAATTACAAAGAATAATGGGGAATATCAGTTTTATTATATTGGAAATGAAAAATTGACGCTTCGTGACATTTCTAATCGTCTTAGAATTTCAATTAATGCCGTCTATCAGGCACTAACGGACATAAGAGTAAACGGAAGTGAAAATGACACATTGCCGAAGGAACGACCACGGAAAACAACTCCACGTTTGGACAGAGCAATACACCGTCTGTCAGAAGCAAATCGATTTCAAAGTGCAGTTGATATTCATCGCGAAATTTGAACTTGAATGAACACATAAATTAGTGTACACACTGTCCGACGAAGCTTAGCAGAATTCGAATTAAAAGGTCGCGTTGCATGCAAGAAACCGCTTATAAGCCAAAAAGTCGTAAAGCAAGATTAGCTTTCGCCAAGGAACACCTTCTCTGGACAAGAGATCAGTGGTCCACGGTAATATTTACAGATGAATCCAAATTCAACTGTTTTGGATCGGATGGAAGAACTTACGTAACATGAAGAATAGATGAGGAATTTAACCCGAAGTGCATAAGATGAACAATTAAAGAAAGAGGGGTTCTGTTATGGTCTGGGCTGGAATGACTATAAATGGTCCTGGTCCAATTTACCGTATAAATGGCATTATAGATCAGCATCAATATATTGATATTCTGGACAAAAATTTAATACCTTTTGCTGAAGAAAACTTACCAAAGGACTGGATATTTCAGGCAGACAATGATTCTAAACACACGTCTAGAAAGGCTAAACGATTTTTGTAGGAACATAATGTTAACGCCATGCGTCGGCCGGCACAATCACCCGATTTAAACCCTATTGAACATCTCTGGAATTATGTAGAGAAGGAAATTAAAATGGTAAAACCTTCCAATTTAAATAGTTTGTACACTGTAATCGAAAATGCGTGGAAAAATCGATGCATCACACTTATTAATTCTATGCCTCGTCACTGTGCTGAAGTGATAAAAAATAAAGGTGGTCGAAGAAAATATTAATTACTAGTTATCAATATGTTGTATAAGTAAGGAAATTTATATTTAAAAAATAAAATAAGTTACTTTTTGGAACAAAATTGGCGTTTCCCTATTTAACTGCTCGTCCAATATTCCCCGTTTTCAACAATGCATTTTTTGTTAAAAATCAGACAAAGTTAATTATATTATACAAATTATACACATAGATGAAGTTAAGGAATCGTACTTTCGACATGTGCAAACAAAATAGGTGAAATATTAGTATTACTATTAGGACACTGCATAAATACTTTTTCCCTATTTATATGCTCGCCACTGTACATATACACACATTTCACATTGTATAATTGAATTGCTTATGCAATTAGAAATACTAATGAAGTGTTAATACTTTATAATAATATATAAAATATTAGATAATACATTATTATTATTTGCTCTCTAATTATTTAGCACATTTTATAACCCACAGTTTAGGTAGAAACAAAGTTTATAAATCTGATGTTTACCAAAATATTGCCAAGATGTGCATCCAATACATAAATATTTAATAATAATTAATAAGGTACGCCCATAACTAGGAGTACTTTCGTTCTAAATAAATTACATAATATCGAAACACAGCATTTACGTGAGGTTAATTCATTTTCAAGTGACATAATCAAATTCAACCGAAGAATCTAAATGTAAGACATGTATGGGTGCAGTTCTTGTGGCGCGTTCCTGCGATGGGAAACCTTATATCTTGTGTATACCATACTCGTTGACGGGTGTGTTAACGTAAATGGAAGAAGAAGAGCCAAAGAGAGTGGAAAGGGATCGTCTTTGCATAAAAGAATATCATGTCGATCGAATGATCCCCTATCTTTGAAATTCATGCGAGTATAAAACAACGAAAATTATTTTACCTGCCGTGTTTGTGCATAGCAATTTTTGACCCATGAAATCAATCGAAAATCGATCAAGTTGCTTCTTCCTCTCTCTGCTATTGCCTCAGGTGACGGTTCGACGAATGTGTGCTTCATTCACCTGCAACTTTCTCTACTCGAGATTAATTGACGGCTGGTCCTAAAACATTTGAATAATTAGCGAAATGAGCAGTTCGATAGAAGGAACGAAGAGCAATGTGGTTTTCGAGCGGCAACAGTAATTTATTATGTTGTCCCGTTTGGTGAAGTGAAAGGTCTTATGGATCGTTGAAAGAGAATCGATCGCGCTTTCCGGCTGTTTGCTTTGTTTGCCGGCATTTGATCGCTACAGAAAAAAACTTATGGTGATAATTCGCCACATACTATCACGTGGAAACAGGTGAACAGAGACGAACGACCGACTTCAGGCCTTTCACCCCGGCATAATTCTGCCCGACTTTCAATCTCTTTCCCACGTACTCAACCTGTGCCCTCTATTGTATCGGCCTACGTTGCGAACAGTTGTTAGTGAAATGTCATTATTGAAAACCATACAGGCCACTAGCTGTACATGCGTTAATATTCTTCAAACATATAATTATCTCTGAGCATGGGTGCTGATTGAACATTCTATACTACTGTAAGTATGAGGAAGAGTAAACTGTACATTGCTACTTAAAAGTATGGAGCATGGTATGACTTGAAAACAGAATTTTCCTACAGTAAATCAATACTTTATTGAAACCACCGTGTTCCTACAAGAATATAATTAAAGATAAAGATTACAATCATAATATATTCATTTAAAAAAGGAGTAGTACATATCCACGGAAGTTATATCGTTATAGCATTTCTAATACTATAATTCCTTCAGAACCCCCTGCAGTGAACTTTTGTAACGGAATGAAAATATTGGTCATCTAAACTGTTAGTTAATAACAGAAAGCTGTTGTGACTTATTTATAAGGTAAAATGGAATTCAAAACGGTTGTATAGTTGATAGTTAAAATTGAATTGCGAAGTCAAATTGCAAAACATAATACTTTTCATTCTTATGAGGTGGTACATTTTGTAAACTAGTCGTTTGTTCGAAAAACGATGCAAGTGTTCGAGATATCGACTTCCTGCCTAGTTAAAGAGGGTGTAGCCGGATAAGATGGTCAAAAGTGTCTCTAACCCAAAATAAAGTTTGTGATACATCAGTCGATAGAGGGCACAGAAAAAACACTCTTCGCAAATTTTCAGCTCCCTGTCCCCATTTTTAGGGTAGTTATAGGGTACATTGTGATTTACAGTTTTTTATTCATTTCTCTTATTCTTTTCAACGGAAAATTCTGACAAAAATTGGGAATATGTTAGCCATCGGAATACATATTTGTGAATTTTTTCAGAATTTTATGTTACAAAACCAAATTTTAAAAAATAAAAAAAGTTTTAAAATGCTGATTTCCTATAGAAGTCCTAAAATGACTACGTTTATATTTTTACTGTTTTAGCTCCTCTTTATGATTCTTAACATATAATTTTTTCAGATTTTTCCTAGGGGGGGCACGCAGTCAAGAAAATAAAGAACCGATACTATCTAATATTACTGGCGGTGTCAGTTTTTTGACTACCTTAATATTTATCATAGTTTCATTTTTAAAAACTTTTGAAAGGTGCATCATATTGAACAAAATTGCGAAAGTTTATTCTTTACTTCTCTCATGCTCCTATAAGTACCACGTTCGTATGACTTATAAAGTTAATTTCTTACATGGATATTATATCAAATTCTAAATATTGTGTTTAACGAGGAAAATATGAGACCTGATTTTCACTGATATTAATAATATTTAACAGGTTTCATACGTACAATAATCGTAACCAGAATTATAGCCACTGATGGCCAATAATTTTTATTATTTTTTCTTTGTGTATTTTTTTTAAGTGCTATTAGTAGTTAAAAAAAATAAATTAAGGAAAAAAATAAAAATGGCCAAAATCATTAAATCTTTCTAATCGGGCGTTAAAAAGTAATATAATATAATATGATTAATAAAAAAAAAAGTAAAAATACAAGTTTACGTATTAGTGAATTCGAATCCGGGACAAAATCATTACTAACCTCTTACACTTACCTCTACGCTATAATCATACCATGACCACATGATCTATTATTCGAATATACGTTCATAATGATTTTTCCAAATATCACACTTATTTTTTTCATAACTAATTGGTCAAATATGGCTATAACTCCAGTTACGATTATTATATATGTGAATCTATAAACCTACTAAATATCATAAAAATCAGTGAAGTTCAGGTCTCATATTTTTCTTGTGAAGCACAAATTGAAGTAATAACTCCTCCTTAGAAAGTAATGTACATCAACAATATTTAGAATTTGATATAATATCCATGTAAGAAATTAACTTTATCAGTCATACGAACGTGGTACTTATACGAGCATGAGAGAAGTAAAGAATAAACTTTCGCAATTTTGTTCAATATGATGCACCTTTCAAAAGTTTTTAAAAACTTTTTATTTAACAATCATAATGAACTGATGAAACTATGATAAATATTAAGGTAGTCAAAAAACTGACACCGCCAGTAATATTAGAAAATATCGGTTTTTTATTTTCTTGACTGCGTGCCCCCCCTAGGAAAAATCTGAAAAAATTATATGTTAAGAATCATAAAGAGGAGCTAAAACGGTAAAAATATAAACGTAGTCATTTTAAGACTTCTATAGGAAATCAGCATTTTAAAACTTCTTTATTTTTTAAAATTTGGTTTTGTAACATAAAATTCTGAAAAAATTTACAAATATGTATTCCGATAGCTAACATATTTCCAATTTTTGTCAGAATTTTCTATTGAAGAAAATAAGAGAAATGAATCAAAAACTGTAAATCACAATACACCCTATAACTACCCTAAAAATGGGAATAGGGAGTTGAAAATTTGCGAAGAGTGCTTTCTCTGTGTCCTCTATCTAGTGATGTATCACAAACTTAATTTTATTTAGGGGCACTTTTGACCATCTTATCCGACTACACCCTTTGCGTATAATTCTTAGCTCCCCAAGAACTTCGTAAGTTCTAATAAATTTTACATTTGTTAATAAATATGTATACATTTTATAGTAGTAAATGATAAAATGGGTTATTCTATACACCACCACCATCCATAGGTATTTGAATACTTTTACATTGTTAGAAATGTATGAATACAATTTTTAAATAATATTCTCAAGTGTAATTTATATCACCATTCTTATCGTATACCATATACGATTCTATAAAATCAATAGTGACAAATGAGAAAAATATTTCACATCAATCATTATAAATAAAAGAGCAGTAGCTGAAGTTTACCTTGTCTTGCACGAGTCGTAATTCTAAATGTATTTGAATTTACTTCATTAATTCTGTATTTATTGATGTTGGTTTTCGAGTGTTTGAAATACGTATCTCTAATTACACTATAAAAGTTTGTATAGATTTTGCGAAGTGTGAACTATTCATTAGAGGTAAGCGTAGAGGTAAAGCGTTGCAAGAGATTTTATTGCTCCAGATTGGACTCAGCATTTTTATCCGTCAATTAAGCAGGTTTTCAACTTATAATACATTCTAGTTATCCATTAATGTTAATTTTACTTAATGATATTTACAATGTGTCACACATATATTCTTTCGATCAGATTGTATTCAGCATCCACGTATTTTATGCACTTGCTGAGCTACACGGCTCGTATGCAAATTTTTTTAAATTATCACAAGTCTTCAAAAAATTTCCAATGTATTTATTAGAAAGATATGTGAATAAGTAGAACCGTGCAGGTCAAACTCGTGTATTTCAGGGTCAACTGTATAATTTCGATTTCATCCTTAAAACATACTTATCGGATGTCACTTAAATATACAAGTAAAATGTTTCTAAATAAGACATCTCCATATGTATGAAAAATATTTTAAATATTTTATCCGAATAGGAGGTGAAAAGAGAGCTCCAAACTTTTGAAAAACAGTATACATAGTACGCACAAAACAAGTTTACCGTCGCAATATAGTAATGTAGAATTAATGTTTTACCAAAGAAAGTTTCTTATTAATTTTATATCTGATTATTATAAGGAAGAATAATTCTTTTGGAAGGCTTATTATATCTTTGGATAAAGTAACCAAAAGAATGCAGGTAAATCCTAAATAATAATGAGATACATACTCTGAATGTTTTAAAAGTGTGTATCGGGTGTAGGTTACTATATTATAAGAAAATGTATTATATTGTATTATAATCAACTTTTTACTATTATATTCTAATTGCAACAAAGTTTAGCAATTAATATTCTTTTTTTTAAAAATGATACTATTTATAGTTAATAATCCGCGAAACATTGTGAATAATGCGACACAATTGTGGTTTTAATTTATAAAATTTGAAAATAACTTATTTAAAATATAAAATAAGAATTGTATAGGAAGTTATCTATAAAAAAAACATAAATTATTTAGGGTATTTCATACTTCACTTTTAATTATAACCAAATTTCAGAAATAAATTATTGTTGAGATAATTAATTAATCTTGACACATTTAACCGCAGTGTAAAACCGTAAAGCCAACAATTTCATAATACATATCTTTTTGGGTATTTTTTATTACTCCCTGTTTAACCAATACTTCTGAAACACTATAGTGTGAATGAAGAGTGATGCGTGCAAGTTCGCAGCGTTATTTCACACGTTAAAGCAACGAAGAAAGTTTGTTTCATAAAATGAGGCTAACGGAGAATGTTCAGATATCTCTCTTACTTCCGTTAATGCAAAAAATCTCGTCTCCCTTCGCTTTGATGAGAGTTTCAGCAACGATAACGTTTCATTTGTAAACAAAAGACTGTAATTATCGCATGTTATGGATTAATGCAGTTGAATACTAATGTAGTTGAAATTATGATCTAAATATGGTTTATACTAATATTAAAGCAAGATTATAATAAAAGTAGGAAACCACTCGACATTATTGGTTTGTGTGGAAATCAAGCTAATTGATAAGATTAAACCTGTGACCATTAGACTGTGCTCATTTAATGACTATATAATATCTATTCCGTAATAGTACTTTACTGTAACATTATTACGTCTGTATAGGAATTTTTTAATATATAGGAAACAATTTTTATATATCTTCGATGTATTATCTTGAACTCTATTATTAATCTTCAGTGAAATGTTTCGCAAATATTGAAGTCATTTTTATTTGAGATAACAAAAATATGGATTCAGAAATCAAAAGCTATAAATACAATAAATCTAATATATAGAATGAATAAAAGTGATTGTTTGATATCTTGGAGTTTATTTACACTTGACCGGTACATTTTGAATCCGGTTATAGAAAATTATTCGATCCCAAAAATGTTTATTCATGTCATAATTTCTTTAATTTGTTGGGTGCTGTTAATCCTTTATTTCAAATAAAAAACATTTAATATAACGATTAACGCAAGTAAGCAACACTTTCAAGCGAATATTATGCATTGCATCTTTTAATGACTTATGTTTAGCACCTAAGACTGGTTTCGATTGCAAGGTCAAATACAATATTAGAGGCGATTATTAGTTGACTCCAGAAGATGTGCTGTACGTAGTTAATGTATTCTTTTAGAAATAAGGCGATTGCGGACTACCTCAGCACCAATGGTTATCAAGATGCGCTCGAGGCGTTCAAGAAGGAAGCCGATATGCCTGGGGAGGTAGAAAGGAAATATGGAGGTCTTCTCGAGAAGAAATGGACCTCAGTCATACGCTTGCAAAAAAAGGTAAGATGGTTTTAAAATTTGGGATTCTGTATCAGTATGTTTCATGGACAAGTTTGTTCATACCAGCGTTAATAGAAAATAATCTTATAAAGTATAAATTTGTAAAAGAAGTTCGGATTGTGAATAACAGATGTTTTATAATATTGAAAGCATGATAATTCTCAATGGTTACTGAAATATCAATTTCCAAACGTTACATTTATAGTAATATTTTAATTCAAGGTTTTAGTTTGAATTTATTCCAATCTCTTAGAAGCAAAACTTCACTTCTTGTAAATTTTTTTATTCCATTGTGGATACTGCATTAGAGGACAACTTAAAGATGGCATTAGAGTCGTTCATTTATAAGATTACTTATTGTTAGATGTTAGTTATTACATATAAACTAGAAGGGTTATAATTAGGGACTACTACTAGAAAGTAATGTCATTAAAAAAAATTACTTTCCCAAAAATATTATTAGTCAATTATTTATTTTTTGGTATGAAGCATTAATTTAAAAATATTAAAGTAATACTTTTAAAATTCGTCAAATACTTCTTAACGTAACACCTCTTTATATTAATTTATGAAAAATTTTAGAAACAATTACGGGATACTAACAAACGTACTGTATTTACAATTACTCAGTATTTTAACCCTTGGCGGACGAATATCGCAAATAGCCGTCCAAGTTTTTTTTTATTTTTTGGATATATGACAATTTTTAAATCAAGAAATTGAAATTAAGATTACTACTAAACGCTATTGTTAATAATTAGACAAAAATTTGTTAGATCTTGTTTTCAAAAGGCTAATAACTCATCGAAAATTTGTTAAATATTATCTTATTCTGTTCGGAAGGGGTTAAGTAATAGTCACAAGTAACTTATAATAACTGTGAATAAGCAGTTATTGAACTATTTGTTTTATATTATAGGTAATGGAATTGGAATCCAAACTCTCTGAGGCAGAGAAGGAATTCATCGAAGGAGCACCGACACGTAGCAAACGATCACCATCTGAGTGGATACCAAGGCCACCTGAAAAATACAGTCTTACTGGACACAGGGCTCCTATCAACAGAGTTATTTTCCATCCGGTTTTTAGTCTTATAGTGTCTGCCAGTGAAGATGCCACTATTAAGGTAGACCAATCACAGACTCCAAAGTTGACAAATTGATAATCGTTGAAACTAAATGACAGCTACCTTGAAACGAGTGTGTTGCAACATGACTGGTAATGTTTGACCCTTTCATCAAATTTTTCATCCTCAAACTTCGGTAAGATAAGTTATCGGATGGTATTCAATTTCATTGTCATGGAATCACAAGCCATAGGATAGGGTGCCGTATTAGCAGTGATATCCAAATCTGTTTTGTAAGTATATTAGAATCTTCATAAAGTATTCATATATCAGGGTAATAATCAAACAAGAAAAAAACGTCATAATATATTTAAAACGTCAGAGAGGTTGGTTTGTGATAAAAATACATCTAACTTCTGTTCTTTTCTATTATGCAAGTGAAAGTAAATTGATAAACATAAAATTACTTTAGAACTGAAGAATTCTCGTTTCACTTTACAACCGTATCGAAGCGAAAAATAACAATATATTTTTATGAAAATATCTTGTTCTTTTTATTACAAAAAATGTTACAAGACAAACAATGTGCTTATAAATATCATGTGTAATATAAAATTTATCAATGATAGTATAACTTATAATTTTAATTGAGGACAAAGTATCAGAAGAAAACACATTAGAAGGAGTACAGGTAGGTCTCGATTATTGCGAGTTTGAGTAGTGCGAATTATAAAATGATACTAGGTTGCGTTTAATGCGAACAATAATTCAGTCAGTGCTTGGTTCGTGAAACTTCTTTTTTTTCGGTCTACCTAGTGTCTTAACTAAAATGAACAAAAGGAGTGTTATGGACGTAAAAATGGAAAGACCTGTTATCACATTAGAACAAAAATTTGATGTCATTCAGGCAATTGCTGCATTTCAAGTATTGGAATTTTGCGATCAATTTCTGAGATTTATTACTCGTACTAATCGAGACCTACCTGTATTTTATTGCTCCTAATAGTTGACAACTATGTTTACGAAAAAAAGTTTTTTTTTAATTAGCAGTTAAAAGATTTTTATAATAAACAGACACTTCAGTGAAAAAATGACAGTATGCATAATATTGTTGTTTCAAAAAAGGAATCCGTATGAATCATTTTTTTTTGTTTTGACAACTTTTATAATTGTATTTATGCTATAGATTAATTAAGATTTAAACTTTAAATATAACAATAATTATTTCCTTCTGCTTTCTATCTTCTATTCAACCCTCAATTGGTATATTCACATATTGATTACATAACTGATATAGTTAGCATAGAAGAGGTATAGAATAGACCTATCATCTTTTCAGAAGTATATATTTCTTTTTGTTATTTGAAAGGGAATGTAAACCATTTTGAAGTATTTTAATATGTACAATGTAAAAAAAAAAACATAAAAACTATAAATTTCACACAATCGAAAAGGTAAAAATGCAAGTAAATAATGGGATGTATGAGCTCAAAATCCGGATGACAGAATATAGCATTGGATAAGTGGTCTATTCTATACCTTGTCTGTATCGTTAGGTCATTCATGGCCTATTAGTGTTTTGTAATATTTGTGAAATATATTTTTGTCATTATTATTATACTAGATATGGTCCACATTATATGAAGTGCCGTCGTGTCGGTCCGTGATTCGGGACCGTATCTGGACCGTTATCGTAGGAACTAGTCGTTGCAGGATGTACGGGGCGAATCGAGAGGTAATATTAAGTGCAAGTAAGATGGCACAATACGTGAATGCCGTTGTCAAAGTTGGTGGGAATAAAGACGGACCGAATTCCGAAAGCCGATACGACGGCACCTCTGTAACATATAATTTCATTATTAATTATAAAGAAAATTATGAAATGAATAAAAAAAAGAGTGAATCACCTATGATTCGACTATGCTACTTACGGATTAAAATAAAAAATTCAGTTTTATATTGATAGAAAAACAGCACAGAAAAAAGTGTAAGCAGTTATTTTATAGTTATCAAAAATATAAAACAAGCATAGTAAGGGGAATTGAATGAAAAGTAATATAAATAAACAAAAAACTATAAGATGAAATTTTCTGTAATGTTAACGTTGAAGGATTTCACTCTTTTAAGAAATGAGTAGTTCAATTTTGTTTATATTTATAATTTCAATTATGACTTGTCAAAAAAGTACTTTTACCTTTTCTCGTTAATGAGATATAATATTTTCAGGATAATTCAGGTTTAGCTTATATACTTGAAAATTATAGAATTTGTTTTAAAATGTATGAACAAAATATATTTTTAATAAATTGTTTATTACCTCTTTTTTTACTATTATGATCGTTTCTTCCTTTAAAATATGTCTTCTGTTGTTATTTTTTAAAATTTAGTGAAATTTACAACAAATTTCTACATTGCAGAATTTATATAAGGTATGCAAACTTTAATAAATGGCAATTTATCACTCTTCATATGCAAGTATCACATTATTACATGAACAACTGAATAATTTAAAATTGATCTTATTAGTTAACTAACAACTATTTCTCCTTTTGTGCTGAGGGTTAAAGTAGCTCATTATTAAAAAAATAAAGTAATTATTAAAAAATACGTAAAGTATCAAATTAATTTTAAGGTGTATGAAAACGACAACCTTATCTTTTATTGTATTTTATAAACGTGCATGAAACTTTCAGCAATGAAAATAATAAATAATTTCATCATGTTCTTGGTTGTTGACTAGACTAGATACACTCGTTTCGAGCTGGCAGTCAATTATTACCAACTTCTTCCTATTTATACTTTGTAAATCAGCCTCGTTAATTTTTGTTAAAACAAGTTTTCTCATCCATATTAATTTTATCTAGGTGTGGGACTTCGAAAGCGGTGAATTTGAAAGAACATTGAAGGGGCACACTGATAGCGTACAGGATGTTTCATTCGATGTCTCCGGGAAATTGTTAGTCTCATGCAGTGCAGACATGTCTATTAAATTGTGGGACTTTCATCAGTCATTCGCCTGCGTGAAAACCATGCACGGACATGATCACAGTGTCAGCTCTGTCGCATTTGTGCCACAAGGGGATTTCGTAGTGAGCGCCTCTAGGGATAAAACCATCAAAATATGGGAAGTGGCGACAGGATATTGTGTTAAAACATTGACGGGACACAGAGAATGGGTACGGATGGCCAGAGTCAGTCCCTGTGGAGAATTAATTGCTAGTTGCTCGAACGATCAAACGGTACGAGTTTGGCATGTGGCAACAAAAGAAACAAAGGTATGTTTATAATATTATGTTAAAATCTTACGTTTGGATTTACTTCAAAGGTTGTGTGGATAAGTAATACGAGTGTATTTTTTCCCAAAAATTAAATAAATACTGGAAATGGTACATATGATTCCATATTTATCTAGAAAAAACATGATGAATTTTAAAGATCATGAGTTCATTGTAATATATTTTAGTGTTTAGACACATAAACATCTCTGTACTAAAGTCTGACTTTACCCACAGTATGGTCCAATGTAATATTTTGTCACTTGTATCACTTTTCCTTTAAAACCTTCAATTAGTCTAATACTACCATTTTCAGATAATAATATATCTCTTAAACAATAGTAACGTTAATTAATAAAATATTTTGTCCTTTTAAATATTATACAAGACTATGCTGAATAATTTAAATTAATTACATTTTGAGTGTAAGTCACTCAAGAAGAATGTGTTAATAATGACTAAAAAATTTATGATGTATGACACACTGTAGAATGAAAATAAGAGATGATTTAAGTAAATATAAGCTCATATATTGACTGCACTTGAGATACAGTAATTTTAAATTATTATGTTACTTTATAGAGTAAGCGTTTTGAATTGATAATTACCCATACTATCTGATTTAAGATATTTGCAATCTTAAGGATCAATCAATCTTGAAATTCTGCAGCTTCTGGATTTAAAATCAACAATCTTTATCCTTTATTATGATAGATTGGAAGTGAATTTACTCGATAGTGAATTTAATTCAAGAAATTATCGCATTATTCTTCTCTGTGTCTACAAATTAATATGTAAATTACAAGTACAGATGGACCTTAAAACCTCAAACATATTCAGAAATTAATGATTGCAATTAACACGTTGAATACTAAACGCATATTCAAAGTTCTATCTAGTAATCAGTCGATTTTATATTTTTCGTTATTTTCATATTTTATTTAAAAGTTATTTGTGTGTAATAGGGATTGTATACCTTAGTCTTTGAAAACTGAGTTTTATACAAAAGTGCGTCAGCAGTTATTAGCGAAATACTTTTACGCAAACTCATCCATAACTATATAGCGCACAAATACATCCGTATTCCTTTACGGACTTTTATGTTGTACGGTATTTAGTATTGTATATATTTACAGTCCATGTACTGTTATAGAAATAACTTGAAGGATACATACAATAAACACAAATAAGATGTACATAATATTTTATTAAACAGCAAAATACCGTACAAAAATAAAAATTGGAAACTTAAAAATAAAAGATTACAATTTCATTTACAATTATGTACCCGTGTGGTACCTAGGTTCAATAGTATAGCGTGTTTTTATATATTGCCCATATTTTTCTTTCTCATGTTATCATTTAAATATTTTTTGCTTTCAATTAATTAGCATACCATTTTACGTGATGTCAGTACATAGATGATAGAATTGTTGTATATGGGATCCGTCGTTCAGCGGCGCGTAATTGTATTTACAAACTTATGTATATTTTTTTAATCAGAACTTCATAGATTCCGAGGTATTAAACAAAATATGTTAGTGTTTAGTGTATCCTCCAACAAGTGGATTTGTTAAAAATTTGTTTACACACCTGAATTCCCTTTAAAAGCAAATCATTTTTCCACGTGAACAATTTTTCAAATTCTAATAGTTTCTGTGTTATTGTACCAAATGTTGCATAAAATTACTATTTTTTTCAAAAACAAGAAAGAAGGTAGAAATTAATTTCCAATCTCCAAACGTCAGTACTGTACCATACTCTTATAACTCATTATCAACAATTTAAACTTATATATGTAATTAGATTAACTATTGTCTGATTTTAAAGTTCCTGGGTATCGTTGACACTGGAGAGATACTCTTTTGACGCAAAAAAGCAACAGTTGCACTCAACGTGTTAATTCTTCTTACACACAATAATTGGGTCTGTAGTATGACATATTTAGTAAGATTCTGTTTCATTTTGAAGTATAGAATCCATGTCTAAATTTTCAGATATCATTATGAAATACCGCATAATAATAACGTTCAGAAAGTTCTTTCCTACGTGTTAATGGGTAAATTCTTGAATAAATTAATTAAATTTTACTGTGTACATATTGGAACATTCATTGTCTGATATACGTAATGATAAGACATTATGTAAGGAAATTAAACTGATCGTGAGTCATTTCATTGCTTGTGTAATCTTTACTGCAAAGTAAAACGCTAGTCAATCGATTAGAACAAGTAGGATAACAGCGATGTAATTATTTTAAATTGGCAGGACAATAAAAGTAAGCCTATAAAATATGTAATAGAAGTAGTCGAAATTAAATCGCTATGTAATTGTAACGAGTTGTAATTCAATGAGTCATCAATATTTATTCACAATTCGTTCAAATATATTTTATTAGAGAGTATAGCTTATCAACTACTTATGAGAATACAATTACATTAGCAATAAGTTATACAATTAAAAATATATTTTTAAAAAGGTTCTGCAATTAACAAAGCTTCGTATTACGATATTGTTTTTGCTATTTAAATTATTAATATTTTCTTTAAATGTTCTACTATATCTCACTTTTAAATAAAGCAAATGAGAAATAGTATGCGAAAATCAACATGTAAATTCTGGGTTTCAAAATGATACGGAAAAATGTTGACTTTTTTTTTAATGAAGTGGGATAAAAATTTTGTCTAATGAATATTAAGTCACCAAGAGGACTTATAAAGAGATTGTAATTATCCAAAACATTTATTTCTTAATTTGTATTCTTTAGTCATACTAAGAATTACGTAATATATTTATTAAATGAAAATAAAAAAATTACATTTTTTAAAAACAGTAAGTATCATTGAAGTGTAATTAATAACGTCTTTCTATCTTATTAAATATTTCGGTTTTCATAATAAAATATTACACTTCCAAATAATACGAATTAAAGTAACAAATACAGCAAAAACGTATGAAAACCCAATTAACTGTAAACATATACCAAAATAAATACGTTCATATTTACATTATGTGCACATTGGAACGAAATATATATATAATGTGACACAACTTTTATGGAATGAAAACAACAATAGTTGGCAAATATATTAATTTCCTGTGGTCGAAAGTAGCTCAGCGGTATATATACTCTGTTTCATGCGAATCCTTTTTTGCAGTAAGCGAACGATAGAGATTCAATTAGTTTTTATTGTGAAAGATTTATGAAATTTATATAATTTTTCTAATTCTATCCTTTTTAGGAAGGGAAACAATAACATTTTTTATGTGCCTTTATATTGTATTTGTAGAAAATGCATTAATTGCAACAATAATTCAAAAACATTATAACAACTGCAATCGGTCCCCAATGATAAAACTTGACTTTTTTGCCACCATTCCGATTATAGTTATCCCTCATATAACGTGGGGTATACGTTCCCAAACTAGCCGCATAGTGGAAAATCCTCATAAAATTTTTCACCCCCCCCCCCCAAATACTAACTACAATGTATAATTTACTCCAGAGTTTTATTTTCTAATACATATTATTATTTATGGTGTAATTTTTCAGTAAAATAGATTTAGAAAATTAATTAGAAAATAAAAGTAATTAAAAAAAAACATAAGAAAAAGGAAAAATATGTACCTTTATTTTTACGTGCTAACTATAATATATATATATATATATACTTGTACAGATTAATTGCACTCTTCATTATATAATGAGAAACGGATCATCATAAAGATCTTTATCCTTCGCGAGAAAACCATATAAAACCAAATCCGCGTTGTTGGAGGGACAACCGTACTTACTTTCACCGTTACAAATTTTTTCAACTATTAAATAGTATTTTCAATACATTAAGAGATCTTGGGTTTTCAGGTCGAGCTCAGAGACCATGAGCACGTGGTAGAGTGTATCGCATGGGCACCGGACAGTGCAAGGGCATCGATCAACGCTGCAGCAGGGGCAGACAATAAAGGTGCCCACGAAGGACCTTTTCTCGCATCTGGCTCGCGAGACAAGGTAATCCGTATATGGGACGTTGGTGCCGGCGTTTGTCTCTTTACCCTCCTGGGACATGACAATTGGGTACGCGGCATCGTCTTCCATCCCGGTGGCAAGTTTATCGTCAGTGCCTCTGACGATAAGACCCTGCGAGTCTGGGACACGCGTAACAAACGGGCAATGAAGACCCTCGAAGCGCACGTTCACTTTTGCACATCCGTTGGTGAGTATGTAGTAATTCAAACAGTCTTCGTCGCTTAACAAAGCATTTATATACATGGAAATTTAAGAAGCTTCGAGGTTCGATTAGTCATATGCGAATTATGGTAGAGTTGGCGGTTAAGGCGATTAAGTGATGAAATAACGAATTGAATCAGTTTTGTTACCTTATATATGATTGAGTGTTTTGGTTATGTAACTTAAGATATTGTTATCTGATATTATATAATACACTGTTGTGTTGTATGTTTATTAACTGTTTGGAAATGCTTATTTGTGTTCTTTTTTTTCTTCTTTTTATTATTGTTATTAAATTTCTTTGTTATTTTTACGAATTTTATGCACAATAATAGAAACCCTATACTATAGGGTAATAAAAAAAGATCTAACATTTTAAGTGTTTCTTATACCGTTTACCAAGAGGACGGAAAAATGCTTAATTAAGATAGGTCCTACAATTAATACTTTTACTGTAAAATGTAATTTAATATGTTCTTGTGAAAAATTATAATACGTCAATTCATAGTTCATAAATGTAAATACTGTATTCAAACGAAAGGGAGACATATTAACCACATAAACTTTTGTGCCTTATTATACTTTCTTCGCTGATATCAGAAATAATTTTTTGCAATACAATCTTTTTCTTTATTTTTGTTTAATTAATGTATTTAGAAACCAATTCCTTTATTTACGTGTAATGTATTGTCAAGGAATTCTCTTCAGATTTAAGGTATTTGAAAATATAAAATTTTATAGTCCTCTAAAGGAATTCATTTTGTTTATCTATATATTATGATTTTTTTACTTCCTCTAGTGAAAATTGTATAACTCTAAAGGCTTAAACATTTCTTAGAAAATTAAGAAAATAAAGGTGTAATAAGTGCTCAAAATCCCCCCTATGAAATGTAATAAATTGCCTAATTCATTCAATCATTCTAAAATTGCAATTATTTCAGATCTGCTGAATGAACTAACAATGTTGTAATACTTTGTATGTGATATGAAAATATATAAATACAAATTTATAGCAGTTATAAATAAAAATCTATAGCCTAAATTAAACTGTACTTATAAAAGAAATAGTTTTGGGTTTTTGGTGACATGACTGTTTCTTGCAGTATTCATATAATATGAAAAACTGAAATCCGAACTGTTTACTAAAATTTTCTACACTTTGTGCCTTAAATGGATTAGGTTTGATCTATATTATTTTTTGCATTCAAGATGTTTTTCAAATTGTTTATATTCAAAATCATTTAAACATAGGATTACGTCTTTTTTTGCCTGCATATTTGAGTTAATGTTAAAGTAAGTTGAATTCATAAATGATACGATCTAAAATATAATATAGATACATCTATATTATACTATTTAAGAAATACGTATAAATTACTTAATTGTCGAGTAATTAGCTAAAACACAAACAATCATTACTTGGTACATTGAATGAATTACTTTAGCATGGTATTTGATCTATGAGTAATCAGTTATATAATCTACTAGTTTAAATATAATCGGCTGAAATCTGCTCTACTATATTGTGTAAAAAGAACTCTAACACAAAACGAATTATTCAAATTCAATCTAAAATGATATCAAAATTTCAAACGATAATTTAAAGCAGATTTTTAAATTTTGTATACCCAGTGATGCGCTGTTAATGGTGATTCAGGCGTGAGTATGAGATCAAAACCATTGCTACTTGGCCCTTGAACTTGACGGACGATAATCATCTTTTTGGTTTACAAAGAATATATATATTATATAGATAAATTTATATTCCTGAATAAAGCGATTGTAATAAATGTTGTCGACCAAAATGAACCCAAACACAAACTTAATAGAATTAGTTACATAAATTGATATGAGTACAAATATTCTTATAAGGTTGAATATAAATTTATTAGACCAATACTGAGTTTGATTAGGTTTCTATTTGGATCCATTTTAATCGGCAAGATCTTATCAATTCATTGCAGTCGCTTTTATTAAAAAGAAATCAAAGCCATAAATATTTACTTGTTTATAAATCTAAAAGATATAATTATTGTTCATAGATTGCGGGATTTGAGCGGCGATGGGTTTGGTCACAAACTGTATGCTGCATATATTTTATCGAACTGATTTGAATTCGAGAATAGATTTTGCTGTGAAGACGAGGGAAAGGGGGAAGGGGCTTCATTAACAAGCTTTTCTACTTGTCACTAACGAATTATCATTATATTTACCCTTTCAGATACTTACACTTCTTCATATCTTTCCTTACATGAAATTTTTTACAAATACAATGTACCTACTAAATAATTATGCTTTTATAGATTTTCACAAAAGCCATCCTTACGTAGTCACCGGTAGTGTCGATCAAACTGTGAAGATCTGGGAGTGCCGCTAGTCACCAAAACATCAGGGTCTCGTTGAATCTTCGTTGAGGAAGACAAATTTTGGAAAGAAGGCGAACGATGTGCGTCGAATTCAATGGAAACGACCGAGACAGTAAGCTGCTACAACAAAAAGTTATCGTACATACTACTATTATTAATATTAATATTATTATACACACATAAACACGTACGATTAAGAGCTCTTTAATTAATTTATAATAAAGTATAATTAGTAATTATTAATATTACATATACGTTTTACGGTAACGAACTGCACGATTCGAGGAGAGTTGGTCGAGATTTGCTTTCTTTTCTGAGGAGGACATTGCCATAATTTCGTCAACGGTGAAAAAGAAAAATGCAAGTGTCTCTACACGATTAAAATGGTACCGGCAAAATGTTGCTTCATCAAAACAATCAGTTGAGATTGTTCCACGAGAATACGGTCCCACAGCGAAGTGTACTATAATTATTGTACATCTGGCTCGTTCAAATGCGTCGTCCTCCTCGAATCGCCAACGGAAACGAGAATTTCGGCTGTGTCGCATCTCTAGTATATGTGTAAGAAGAAATCATAGTCGCTCATTCTCGTTTGCTGTACTGATCTCTCCTCGATCGTTCTTGACGATGTGACATCGGAAAATGACACCGATACGTATGACACACAGAGCACGCGCACGCGTGCGCATACACGCAAACAAGAAAAAAAATATATATGCGGGCCGTCATCATTTGTCGTGTATTAAGCGTCGATAGAATTTAATCCAGTCGCTGACCGAAGACGTAGTATGTTCCTTCGTACAAAACAAAAGATACACGATGTAATAACAAAGAGCGAATGAGTGTTGTAAATGGGCAGACAGATTTCAAATTAAACTGGAAATCGAAGAGCGTTCGTTTGATACGTTCTATTTACACTACATGCTGCGTATGTATGTACTTTTCATGCGACAGGATTATTTCGAATTGTTTTCCTGAAGAAAAAAGTGGAGCGAACGAACATCCGACGAGATCGGCCGAATGTGAACACAAACGCAGAAGGGTAATACTGTATCGATTACATTAATGGCTAACAGTATGGGAAAGTTAAACGAAACGTAGGCATTCGATAGCACATGACGTCCAGTCGACGTGCATTATTAACGATAATACTATTACAAATGGACGGCCGAATGGAGGAGTGTGCGATTGGTGAAAAAAACCGCGGAGAATACATGCAAGCGTGTATTCGTATAGAAGTATTTCAACCGCATAATTCGTTGCATGGGTCCCGAAATATAAGAAGTACTAGTTGTATATTTAGCCCTAAACTACTATTAGCAGTAGTACAGACGTAACGTAGACAGAAACAAGAAAAAAAAAAGGAAAAGGGGAAAATAGAATCAGACCACGAGTGAACGATCGATCGGTATACACACATAATATACATACTTATGCAGACATTCGTCAAGACCTCGTGTAACAATGCTTAATCGATTAAGGCCGGTTTTCAAACGATACACTATATTGTCCGCTATTACATTTTCCCTACCATTTTTCCTCTCTCATCTAGGTAAGCGCCTTTTCCCCTCGCGCCCACTTGCCCCCTCAATCACCTGAAAGAGCCAAACTACTTTGACTCGATATGGTACTAAATTATTTTGATGAACAATAAAAACGAAGTTCTCATTCAGCCGTGTAACATCGTTCTGCTATTCTACCTGTGTTTCGTCGTCGTTCGTGCATCGTTGTTTGCCATTTTTCGATCCATTGATAATAAAACCTTATAGCAATCACGATACTGGAAATTCTGTTCTTTTGGGAACTACTCTCCCCGTTTGTCGAATGGACCGATGAAAAGATGGAAATTCGTACGAAAGATAAGACCAATTGTATTTTTTTATCCGAACAAACAGTTTCGTTTGTCCATCGTTTCAATAACTTCGTCTACTTTTCTTTCTCCCGACAGAATTTATATAGCACTCTTGTACAAAATGATTCTCTGGAATCGGAGCGTGGCGAGATCGCACGCGTGACAATGTCTGAAGGCTCGCGTGAAAAAAAGCAGAAGAAACGTTTTCTTTCTTGTCAAATAACCAACCTCGTGTACCTCGATTTCGTTCTCGAGGCATGTACGATACGCGAGGCATGTAGAAAGCGAGCAATGCGTACGATTTAAGTCACGACTCCGCAAGTACATGCATGTCAGTATTTTACATTTATAATATAGAGAGAGAAAAGGTAACACGTACACAGACACATATATACTCATATATATTTATAATATATGGTATTATATTATACATATGTATATATAATATATATATATACATATATATACACACACATATACATACATGAGTACATACACAGAACACGTATATATATACAAGTATATTATTGTAATTGAGCAGTGGAAACGAAAATAACGCGTACCGAACACAATTCGATGTTCGGTGTTTATACGTAGAATGACGTAATAAAAGTAATGTCGTAGTTGCTTTTCGTAAATTTCGTCGCATTTGCTTTAGTAATTTTTCTCGCTTTTTCTACCCGCCCTTCAAAGAAAAACAAAAAAAAACGATGCTGACACATATTGGGAAAGTAACAATAAAGTGTTGTCATCATTTGTGATATGTATGTACACATTGATAAGTTCTTACTGAAATCCTTGCGTTATGAAAAGAGAAGATTTTAGCGAACTCATAGGAAAATAAGGAGAAAATATTAGAATTATTTTAAGGAAGTGCAATGACAAGTACTTACAATACTTGTCCAATGCGTATATGGCATACAAAGAAGGAGCTGATGGTAATAAGACCGTCAACAATAGTCTTATTATGAATTTAAAATAAAAATATATAAATACGTGTGTGATAGTTCATGATAATATATAATATTCTTAAAAGCATTTAATGTTGAAGATTCAGTTTACTCAAATTACCTGTATTCATTTTAAATAAGATAAATAATTGTAAATTTTAGTGGTGCGGCCAGTATAATAATTTATTATGTTCAGATTTATAATTTAATGTTTTTATATTTTTATATGTTTTAATTCTACTTTAAAGAATATATTTTGTATGTGTTTTTACTTTTATGTAACAAATATATTGAGTTTATTACCAAAAATTTATTGATTAGAATTTTGCAATTCGTTTACTATTTATAACATAATAAATGACCATTTGTACACAATAAACAATTAGTATATGTATTACGTAATGCGTTGATAACTCGAATAAAAAGTGACATAAGCAATTGTACACGTGATCCTATGTTTTTGTCTTAAATTCATAAGAAAAGCTATACTTCAAATTGGTGATCTTGTTATTATGATGCTCCTTTTACCATTCAAAAAGGTAAATTATTTTGTATTTGTTTGTATTATTTTGTTGTTCCAAGAATTTTCGATTTTTAATATATTAAAATATGAAAAGCTACTTTTTGCAATTACTGATTAGAAGTGAAAATATTTCTATGTTAAGAACAAGATGTAAAAAATATAAGACATATATAGACTATTCCCCTTTTATTATTCAAGACAACGGTAATAATTTTTAAAAAAGCTTTTTGTGAATTAAAAAAAATCTTGTGATCCGTAAATATTTTTTTATGTAAAATGTAGTTTATAATTCGTAATTATTGCCTGATAAAAATGCCAAAGAAAAATACTATTTAATGAACCACTACTATATTGGTATTATTTACTATACTATCATTATTGAAAAGTATAATGCATAGCTAACATATTTAACTAATTATGTATTAATGCCATACTTGATGGTTGTGTATATTTTTCAGTTGGTAAAGATGAAAAAATTGTAGGTAGTGGCAAAAGTTAATATATGGGTATTATCATATTCTTATTACATGTTGAAAGTAAACCTAGTTTTGGCATTGCAAACAGTAATATAGCAAAATTAGTTTTCATCGTTTGAAAAAATCTCTACTCAGTCATATTATACAATAAAAATTTTGTTTGCAGTTACCATGTTATTAAAATCAAAATTAGTTCCACTAACAGTTTATATTTTGGAAGGTGCTAAATTATATTAAGAAACACAGTAAGTATTCTTAATCGTTTTTGTAGAATTTAATATATCAGTAGCTAATTATTTATACTGCATAGAAGATATGGTCAAATAGATGTTTGTTCTTAATAGAAATGAATAATAAAACATTAGGAATATACTTTAGTGATAAAAAAAACAGTTATAAGAAGTAATACTATTCTTTTGTATTATCAATAACAAATTTAATTTTAAACACAGATAATAGTTTTATATGGCTACATTTGACTCGAGGAAAGTTCACGTTTTTTGTTGCGGCTTTTGGAAGTAAAAAATTAGGTTAGGGATGGAGATTTACTGCACAGACGAGGCATACAATAGCACGTCCAATTTTTTTTTTTTTTGACAGCCAAACTTAGGGCTCATGAGTCTTATTACCATTTTCGTCTTTACCTTTTCGATTAAGGAAAACCACAGACGAAGTACAGGCATTGACTAAGGACGGGATAGATCACTTATCCAATGCTTTTCTTTGTCACCCGCTAATGAGCCCCAAATCCGTTTTCATTTTTACCTTTTTAATTGTCTAAAATGTATAACTTTTGCGTTTGCTCCAACATTTTGTATATTAAAATACTTTAGAAGTGTTTACATTCTTTGTCAGATAATAAAACGAAAGATATTTTTCCGAAAAGTCTGAATTTTTAGGTTATCGGTATTTGAAAGCATGTGACACGAAGTACCATAAGATGATCGGTCTATCCTGTACCTCGTCTGTGGCACAGGATAGACAATGGTTATAAGAGATACCAACAGTAGGTAATTTTGCAATCATCAACGGTGGATAATATACCATTTCTATCACTAGCTAAAAACAATAGTATTAATTTTTAATAAAAGTCTAAAAGGTAACGATAATAATGAAATACTTGTAAAAATATTTCTAAACATTTGTAACAATAATAATAAAAAAATGTTACTATTTTTTCCCTTTTTTATCGACATGTGTTAAAACTGATATTTAAAGTTTTTTTACAATAACATTTTTAAATTTCTTTCATATTTAGTTTTGAGGAAATAATATTTTTATCCAAATAATATATGTTTTTAATGTTGAAGCAACTGCTGTTATAGTTGCCCTTACACTTTAATTAAAACTTTTCGTCTAAAACCTTTTGACTTCAGTGCCTCTAAATATTAATAATAAAATAAAAAAAGTCGGATAGTTTAAAGTTAAATATATTCTGAATCAAATAAAATGAAAGATTTTGTCTCAACGTGAAATATTAATATTCTAGCAATTATATTTAGAATCAGGAAGGATAAATAGAATAACGACTATATAATTTTCAATACAGTCCTTTTAATTTAGAAATTCTTGAAAGGAGACACTGATATGAATAATATAATCATATACGTATATACAATAAAGAGAATTTTTCCATTCGGATTGTGTTTAAATCGTATTATTGCGTGTCTAACGCTATCGCGAGATGTAGATCGATGTAGACTGTTTATCAAGTTTCCCTACCAAACCAGAATTAATTAATCTGTACACCAGTAAGTCGTAGCGTTCGAGACATCGAGTGCTTTGTATACTTTGATATTTTCCAGTTTTATAATTATGCATAATTAATTAAAGAATTCATTTTTGTCTGATGAATATAATAATTCTTAAAATTATTGCAAAATTTTGATTCTATATTGGAAAAAATTTAAATAATTTTTATTACGTAAAGCATGTAAAATTTAGTTTATGCAAATTATTTGCTGCTTATGTACTCTCGATGTCTCTGAAGATGCGGTTTCTACAAATTTGTCGTAAAGGAGTCGTCGAAGATTCACGTAGATTGTTTTAGAATAAAATTTTCCATATGTCTTCAATACTTTGTATACCTTATTTATTTTCTTTTTTATCTTCGTATAATAATCATAAACGTACAATTTAAAACAATAGTGCTCGTGTGTGAATGTGTATGTGTGTATGTGTATGCAATGTACAGGATAATCTTTAAGCTATAATACAATTTGAAATGAAATACAAATCAATAAACTATTACGTTAGGTAAACCTTCTCGTTTCATTTTTTTAATACAATTATTTTCACTACTGAATGACAATGTCCCTTCTCGGCATGTAATACCTCGCTCCTTTCGTTCCTACTTTATTTTCCCAGAAAAAATTTGTTCGTTTTTTTGTTTTTTTTTTGTTGCTTTTTTTGATCATTTCACGCAGCGTGTAGCGTGCGTTATACAAGAGCCTCGATAACCATTTCTTTCTTCTTTTGTTTTAATGTTTCCGAAGGTCTATCTACAGTTATCCTTACGCATTTTTCTCTCTTATTATTCATTTTCTCCGTTATTTTGTCGTCGCTTCTGTAAAATATTCATTATTAGGTTTACGATATGATTTTCCCTTCTTTCGGTGGTCCTTTTATGACCTCCGATCGTTTGTCCGCATGGACCTCCTCTCCTATATTACAAATTCCTCACCCGAAACCGGGTGCACGCCTAGAAAGTTACCGTTTACCGCTTAAATAATTAAAGCTATCTGCTATCTAAAGTCTATTCGGTATCTACAGAAGAACCTATATGCCTCGCGTCTCGTTTGAAGAAACAAGAGAAAAGAAAAACCAAAGGGTGGGGGTGTGGGAGCGAAAAATCAAGAGAATCGCAGAGCCGATCGTCCCCAGAAGATCGAATTACACATTATTTAATCAGCTGCGCGATCAATGACGATCGGCTGATGAGAATTCGCGTCGTAACTCAACGAGATTGACAATTGGACGGCCTCATCGAGCTCAATCGATGTTGGTGACACAATACGCACTTAAAATCCACTTTTCATTTTTCTCTTTACATAGTCTTATAGTTTATTGATTTGGTATCATCATATTACCATAGTTTATTATTACGATGACTTTGATGATCGTCGGTCAGCCCCGTGCGACTGGTCAATGTCATTAAGTTACGAGCAATAATGATAATAATTATGACAAAGGGAGTAATAATAGTAATAGCAATAATGATAATAATTATAATAATAATAATAGCGGTAGTAGTAATAATAAGAATTAAAATAATAATGATAATAATAATAACATTAATAATAATAATAGTAATAATAACGTGAAAAGTAATGAGGGTGACGGTAATAATAGCGATAATTAGCGTTAAAGATGATAATAGTAGCGTTGTATACAGTTCACACTAATCCCCCGACGGTTATAGATTTACAAAAAAATGTAAATTGAAAAAAAGAATGTCGGATCACTGGTCTCTCAATTAGCAATGCCCTTTTTGTTTAAGTGTTTCTCTCACTGGTTGGCTGTCTCGTTCGCACATCGTCTTTTTTGCCCATTCACTCTATCTTTTTTTCCTTCAATCACTCGTTTGTCTCTCTTTCTCACTCTCTCTCTCTCTCTCTCTCTCTCTCTCTCCCTCCCTCCCTCTTTCCCTCTCATGCACACTCTTCCTCGCCCTCTCTTTCTCTCTCTATCACTCTCTCTTTTCCTCACTCTCTCTTTCTTTCTCTTCTTTTTCTTCTTTCACTACCCTTAGCCATCGTTCATTTAAATTGTGGACTAGAATTTAATCGAAGATTAAAATTTAATCTGGTAAATACAAGTTTGATTCGTAATATCAAGGATAATTTTTGTCCCTTTTTCTTTCATACAAGCTCGTGCATTCACCCTCTCTTTCTCTCCCTTCTCAGGCATCGATAGTGTACGGTAGTTTTCGTAATTATATTCTCCTCTCGCGCCACGCGTACCAATCTTAACGCCTCATTTTCGTTTGTGTATGTATGTATAATATGTTTGCTCGTTAAAAAGGGACATCTTGTCGACTTTTTGTTCATCGATAATCGAACCAACATTGTTGATCGATAGCATAGTTGAAAATGGGGCGCTAAGCGGTTCCTGCCAGCGTTTGCTTTTACCTTTGTGTGGATATACCGCTATTAGAGAGTTAAGTGTGGTAATTAAGTATAATATACAAGATCATGTACGTGTAATGTTTCGCATGTTCCGAGTCTCTTTTTCTTCTCTTCTCTTTCATTATTTTTTGTACAGTTATTTACATGTAGATGCGAGCTTTACGATGCCACGCTTTATAACGTCCGGTTTAAAGATGCCGGCGCATCTTCGTCGCACAAAAGAAGGCCTCCGGCCTCCCGGCACATCGCTGTTTCTCCTTTTGTTTTTTATTTTATCATCGCATATAAGCTCTATCACATTGGCTTTATAAGCCGTGTCGTTATCGCGATAAGAATTCGAATGGTAATAAAATAATATAATATAATCAATAATAATAATCGTAATAATAATAATAAAATAGCAGTGATAACGTAATTCTAATAATACGGCAATATTGGTAGTAACTGATAACCTCGATCACCGATCGCTTCGTATAATTATCTCTCTCCCCCTGTTTCTCTTTCTTTATACGGAAATAGAAAAACAAAACATGAAGAACTATTTATAAGTGGACAGATTTTTGCTTAATCCTGCACTGCTTGTCCGCACGAGAACAGCAAACGGAAACCACGTACGCCGAATTGATTAAAAAACAGAATATACATAACAGTGATAACCGATTCTAGGTGGTTAGTGATTGCTCTTCCGTAAACCGATGGACAAGCTAGAAACAGGAAAAAGAGCAAGAGGACACATTTTTCTTTTGCAGCCGTTGCTTCCTTTTTTGTTCTTCTTTACGAAAGACGACGCGCCTATAACCGAACAGACATAAAAGGTACGTAGTCGGAGAGCGGAGTGTAATAACATTAACAGCTTAACGACTATGGGATAGGAGAAGTGTATAAACAATATAACATGAATCACAATTATGCAATAATTATTAATCGCTCATTTTTGTCGCGTAATTAGATAAAATTAATAATAATTTGATCTAACAACTCTGATTACTCATAGATTGCACACTATGAATCCGGACCATTTCCGTTCGCTGATTCCACTTCTTTTCGCTTTTCCTACCTTACGATCCCTACCTTGAGATCCGCCGAAAAAAAACGGAAGCGGCCACGGTTTCTTCGGATTTCGAGCGAATGTGCAACGAACGCCGTTCTTTCTTAGGCTATTCCGTTGCGTCACAGTCTTCTAATAATTACGAATTCGCCGAACGTAGCAACTGTGCACACCACACTAATTTCGTCTCGCACAGATACAACGTGTTACGAAAAAGAGTTCCTTTTGATTGAGCTCTGTCTTCTTTGATAAGTAGCGTCTAGCTGTGGTAGTTTTCGAAAGTTTAACTGACAGTTCAGTGCACACTGGTGTGTCTTTTTTTTACCATTTTGTTTCACGTATCCTACTTTGTATTTGCCTCCCTATGATAATGCCCTCGTGGTAGGCAGGAATCGACCAGTCAACCCTGGTCGAATCCTATGACTGGTTTTTCCTCTCTAAGAACTTAACTAGGCCGTAGTCCTCAACAGAACAGGACCATACACGTTCGCAGCATCGTTTTGGCATGTTTTAACGTCGTTCTCTCTCCAGTCCCACCTCAGCATCGTAAAATACCACTGAACAATTTCACAACGATTTTCTTAATAGTCCCACGTTTCTTCCGGTTCATGTTTCACTACGCTTTCTTTTGGGCTTTCCTCAGTGGATTGCTGCATCTGCTGCGTAGATGGTGGCCTGGGTGATGTCACTGGACTGTTCTGTCCCGACTTCGGACTGGGCAGAGGGCTATCCCGGTCTTGGCCGTTATTTCCGGAAACTGAAGACACGTCACTCTGTGCGTCTTCTTCGTATCTGTCTTGTACAGGAGTCGGTTCTACCCTAATGGTTTCCTCAGCTTCTCTTTTGACTCCGTAATCGTCCGTTTGCATTACGCAAACGCCGTTGATGATGACCTCGTCGCCCGTTCTGGGCGGTTCTTGCCATTCAGGGTTCACCCATTGCGGCGCCGCAGGTTTTCTTCTATTCGATCTGACAGTCGCCGGCGCCGTAGGCGTTTCCGCGGGTTCTCGTTTTATACTCCCCGCTGATCCCTCCGAGTCTTCGCTGCCCAGATTACTCATGGCATCCTCAACATCCT
This sequence comes from Eucera pruinosa, assembly GCA_028830335.1. Lineage (NCBI taxonomy): Eukaryota > Metazoa > Arthropoda > Insecta > Hymenoptera > Apidae > Eucera > Eucera pruinosa. The sequence goes on along the minus strand of JAMYCR010000002.1, from coordinate 3,715,958 downwards.
CGTCTTCGAACTCTTGATTCGGTTCCCTTTTCAGTGCGTTCATTGACAGGTCCAGACCCGAACACTGTTCCTTTAGCGCGTTCCCTACTAAGGCAGCCAAATTAGGATTAAAGTATGGGGTGTAAGGCAAGGGCACGTTGCCCAGGCCCAGCCTCTCCTTTTGGATTTCCAACAGTCTTTGGTTTAACAGCAATCTGAACTGAACCGGGTCAAACGGTTGACCAGGTTCTCGTGGGGACTGGGGTTCCGGTTGGCCATGCGGTGTCTGCTGCTTCAGTCTCATTCGATGGTTGTGAAACCAGTTGGTTATCGTCCGCGAGGACAGCGCCAGCTCACCGGCGAGGAATTCAATGGTGGCTACATTGGGGTATGGGTCGAGGGCGAAAGCGAGCCTAAGGGCTTCCTTTTGTTCTTCGGAGAAGAGGACCCGTTGCTTCTTGGCAGAAGCCGGCCCTGGACCGGGCGAAGCTGCATGATAGAACTCAGCAGTGTCGTTGCTCGAAGTATCCGAGCTGTTGTCGTGACCTGGACCACTGCTACGCCGCCTTTTATTTGCTTCTCTACGCTCGTTTTTTAACGCCTGCAGCCGGTCAACATTGTGCGCGTCGGACAACCACAATTGCATCCTAATAAACGGCTCTCGCCCCTTTATACTAAGCATATGCCAAGGTTTCGGTTTGCTCAGCAGTTCACTAACGGAACCTTGCGACAATCCAAGTACAGCTTCACCGAAGATCTTCTGGCCGATATTGTTCGCCAGCAGCGCTTCCTTGATCTTTGTCGTGATCGTTTGCGTGTCGAGATCTTGCGTCAATGCAGCCATTTCGTATACACTGGGCGAGATGTGCGGATGGAGACCTCGGAGGGGCGATGGAGCCATCTGATGATGCGGAGAATGGAGATTCATTTGCTGTTGTTGTTGTTGATGTTGCTTCTTCTGCAACTCCTGCATGCTGAGCTGAGAATGTGGATGATGGGGTCCTGGTGGTGTTAACATCATTGGCGGTGGTGGCTGAGGGTGCTGCGGATGCTGAGGACTCTGTTGAGGTGGACCCAGCTGCAATTGGTTCTCTTGCTGATGTTGTGCTGCTGCCTGGGCAGCTGCCTGCGCTGCAGCTTGTGCCTTCGCAGCGTTCTGAAGTTGTTCCTGAACCAGTTTTGTTGGAGGCATGGGTTTCATCGGTGTTCCACAAGCTGTAAAAAATAATAAGAGAATATTAAAATGTTGCTGTTCTCGAGGTTCTCATGTTATAGTCCGAAAGCTCACTTTGACAAACGTCAGAATGTTGCTTCGTTAGACTACAGGTTCTGTTAACAAACATCTTTCACTCTCGTTCAACGACATTCAATGGATTCATGTTCTTTTTTAAGGGACAGCAGCATTCGGCACACAGTATCGAGCTCCCAAACTATGTTTCTTTTTTAGTAAAATAACAAAACATCTATATTGACCTGAGTTAAACTTACGAGGCAGGCCACCGTAGCCGCCGGTCCTCATCAGCTTTTCTGGTGCGATTTTGTATTGGCTGGCCACCAACTTGTGTACCGCGTTGTCGTCCTCGAGGAACATTTTCATCCTGATAAAGGGCTCGCGACCTTTCTGCGTAAGCATGTGCCATGGCTTTGGACGCGCTAACAGATCGGAAACGGATCCTTGAGACAGACCCAGCACGGATTCACCAAAAAGGCGTTGGGAGATGGAATACTGGGATAATTGTTCTTTCACCTATAAAGAGAAATATTTGTAGGTTAATATCACCTTTATGTTACATTATAATTTAGTATGGCAAATATAGAGAGATAGTAAATTGAAGTATTAACCCATTGACGACCGTCATCGCTAGGCGTTGATTTGCCCTGGCGACCGCGACCACTACTCGTTGACTTGTTCCGGACGCCGCAGGACACGCCAACACGGCATAACGGGAGCGATAGTGATTTCATTCTTGCTATTTCCTTTCTTACCTTAATGAATCATAAGATAGTACATACAATCCCGTCGTTACTCCCTACATATCGCGTTGGTGTAAGTTTTTCGCGTAGATATTAAATATTTACAATAGTTTTAAAAACAACTGACAGATGGTATACTTGTAGCATATATGTAGCGGATATTAATATTTTTATTTCATTTACCTTTTCAAGAATATATTTAAAAGCAATTTCCTTTCAAGCTTCTCGTATATTGTAACATTTCAAGTGACATAATAACAAATTCCAATATTTCTGTAATGAAATGACGCGAACTTGAAATAAGTATATATAGTATCGATATATTATCATTTGAATCTAACAGATTTCTTAATAAAGTAAGTAAATTGTAATTAATTAGAATTCTAAAAATGTCATGATTCCACAGCATCAGTCATGAAAGCGTACTAGGACGCGTAAGGTGTCAGTGGCTAGTCGTGAGATAGCGTACTGGTACGCTTAAGACAGCGATAACCAGTGATGAGAGAGCATACTGATACGCTTAAGGCACCAATGGCCAGTCCTGAAGAGCGTACTGGTACGCTTAAAGCGTCGATAGCCAGCCCTGAAGAGCGTACTGATACGCTTACGGTCGTCAAGGGGTTAAGAAGTATTAATTAGTTAGATCCAAACATACTAATTCTCATACTCTTTAAACTGATTATACAAAATCGATATTATATGTTTTAAAATTTCAGTTTATTGAAGTAAGTCCATAATAGGGGCATAACAAGTGAAAAAAGATTTTAGTTAGCATTAGAAGATCTTTAAACGATCTATCAATATGTATCTTATTTAATAAACGGCTTGAAGTTAATTCGAAACATAATATCCAAAACTACGCGATACTTTTCGAAGCATCTCCTATTATTTGTACGTGTAATATACGAATGAACGATACAGTAATTAAACTTACTCTTTTAACGATGTCCTCGGTGTTCAAGTTATTGTACATGTCGAACTGCTGCTGAGTAATGGGAGGAAGTACTGCTTTCAGTGGCCTCTGGTTGGCCGCGTGGTGGGTAGGCGTGGACGGTTGACTGATCAGACTATTCGTGATAGAGGCCATCCTCTGAAGAGGACTGGCCGCAGCTGCACCCGAGAATTCCTCGCTAGGTGTCATTGCTGGTGGAAGAATTGAGTTGCCAAGTGGTGAACTCGCGCTAGATCCACCTGGCGTGGATTGGGGTGCCGTGTTTGGTTCCTGCTTCGGCCTGACCAATGAGAAAGCGCTTCCTGCGTGTCTCATTGCTTCTTCCATCTTTTCTTTTTCCTCCTCGGAGACGCCATTGATCATTTTGTTCCTCGGATCGACCTTGCCTAGGCTCAGATCTTGAACACCTCCACCGTTCGTGGCTAAATGATGTTGCTGAAGAGCTTGCTGTTGTAGCGCCAGGAGGCCAGGCAGTCCAGGCAATCCTGGTAGTCCAGTCAGTGAAGGATTCTGGCCCGGTGTAACGTTCAGCTTCTGCAGTTCTCGGTGATATGCATCTAGCGCCATCCGGATGTCCTCCTGGGTACGCTCAATGCCCTGAAGACCACCTTGCGCGCCGCTAAAAAAGTGCGGAAACATCGCACTACAATTAATCGAGGTCTAGTGCTGTCCTCAATAATAATCAATCGCGAAAATTTGCTGACAATAGAAGTGTATGGCTGCGTTAGCCGAACTTTGGGCCAAAAAGCGCGTGTTTACACCTGACATTTTCGTGTTAAGTAACGAAACAGATATAGCAGCATATTAATTTTAGCCACATACGTCATCTGTTCGGCATAATTCTGCTGCACGGCCGCGATCTGCTGTGACTCACAAGATCTATGAGATGTGCTACCGGTTCGGATAGATAGCAGACTGATCCGAATCAAAGATCTTTAACTCCCATAAAATGGAACTTCATTTTTGAGATTTGAATTAAAATAAAAAAACCGTACGTTGATAATACAAACTATATCTTCAGCATACTGATTTGGTTTATACATACGTAAAGAAGCGAAGTAATTACTATACATAACGTAACATAACTTTCTTTATCTTTCAGTGTAACGTTAATTCAGCTTACAGATTTTACAGTACATTAAATTTTTCGGTTTCTTTGTGTGGGCGAATGTGTTCCTAGGAAGGCATTGAGATAGCACATAACGTCAATTTTATATATCAAAAGAGTGTTGATATACACAAAAACTATCTATAGAATTTTAAAAAATATGTAAACAAGTAAATTTTGTGTGAATTTGTAAGAATAAAAAGGATCTCAAAATAAAAATATACCATCTGCTTACGATAGTAGCTAATAATAACGAACTAATATAGTATTTGACTTGAAAGTTACAAACCACCAAAGTATAAAATACAATAACATTATGTTTGAATATAGTAGGTTTCTTGTTGTTTTGACAGGAATTCACAGAGATGTGATAATAATTTGCATAATTTTGGATAAGCATATGTTAGCATAAACTATTCACTGCATTAGCATTGTATACAAAACGTTGAAACATTATATATAATTTGCATTTAATAGTTTTCAATCTTGCAAATGAAATTTATAGTTGAAATTAAAGTTAGACTTTACCATAAACACAACCTGCCTTCGTTATATAGTTGGTGGACGCAACATAGCGTGGTCGCGAATTAAAGTATTAAATAACAACACCTATTAATCTAGCCACACCCAGAGTTATACACATACGTTTCTTTTAGAGACATCTTGAATTTGATACTGCATATTTTATAATATAAGAACTGTATTCCGCGTTTACATCGTACGGCCCTGATAAGGCTCTTCGTATATCTTTTGAAATTTCTATTTTAGCGCTTAGAATCTACACAGTCCTCCACTTGACCGTTTTTGTGACCGCACTGTATTGTTTCCACCATTTATGCCTTAACTATAATCTATAATGTTAAGAAGTTTATCAATCATAGCTGTGCTATTTATCGAAATTTAACATTTCATAATTTTACATAAAAACTCATATAACTTGACCATGCAAAAGTGACACCTTCAACGCACATGTTTAAGCACATAAGTGGAAAGAAGGTGAATATGCCGAGCCTCACCATTCTAAGATTTTTTAGTTAGAACCTTCTCTTTTGATTCCCTTCACTGACCTAATTGATTGTGAGTGCACCAATCTCACTTTATAATTGGCTGATCGATGATTGAAGATAACATACAAATTCTTCTATTCCCCACTTTTTAACTCCTCTCAGAAGGTTCACTTTCATTGGGATAAGTTATACAACTTTTAAAAGGGTACAGAAGATCGTTTTCTCCAGCCTCACCTGGAAGGAAACTCTCTCGGTCCACGAAGATCATCCACTCTTCTTCCCATAAGTTTAGCCAATTCCTCCTGATAGATCCTCACTACTTTTTCTTGCGGAATGTCATCGTTCTCGTATTTCTTCAGTCTCCTATTTTGATTGTCGAGCCTGTCTTTATTAAAGGGACTCGGGCAACCGATTCTGTTTGGACTTTTGCTGTCCGCATCATTCGACATCTCATGTTCGCCTCTCATCTGTAGATGGCCTGATTCTGAGAGGATGTGCGCCAACCTTTCGTCACTCATTTCTGGTGGACCACCTTCCTGTGGACCGCGCGCGAACGCTGGCATTCCCTGCTCCTTGCCTGAAACATACTCTACGGGTGAGGCACAACTTGTGGTGCGTTCTTACTCGGTTTGGTCTTATAGGTATACATAATATGTAAAATATATATACTAAACTAGAAATCTAATACTACAATCCTCGGAAGCGGTTATTTTACTATTGTTTCATAGGAAGGCGTAGGTTGTTACATTATAAGTTATCGTTCTATCACTTGATTTCTCTTTTTCTAATTTTGTAATATGAAAAATATAATTTCTTTGTTTTATTGCATCATACTAATTGTTTTTGTATTATAATTTCTATTTCAATTGTTTTATAGTCTAAGTCTTTTTAACTCCAAGGTAGGAACATTTATTCGTAATATCTTTCCTATGATCACCTTTACAAATTCAGAGTTTTGTTTATGAAACCACAATGTAAGATTAAGTTTCAGACACTGTACATTTCACACCTTTAATTAAACTGAAATCTAGAATCTTCCTATAATTACAAATTTCTTTCTACATATAATTCCAGAAATTTCAAGTTCCTACTTCCAATTTTCTTAAAATTTAGGTATTTTCAATTGAACACATAACCGATTTTTAGATTACGTTCACAATTCTTAAATTTCTTTCAAAAATTCATCAGACGTTTCGATATACTTGAACATCAGAAGCTTCGATGGATTGAAACTGAAATTTTCTCTCGATCGGTGGCTCTCAACTTTGCCCATTACTGGACGACGTTCGATAAGGAAGAAGCATCCCCACATATCTAATCAGATTGGAGGGTTGATTCCACGTTCGATCGAACATGGGAGCAATTAATACAACGTAAAATCAATAATACCGACTCGAAGCCGAAGGCAGAGCATAACCCAGCGACGATAATTAAAATATCCTTTTCTGCGGCCTCGCCCTTGCAGCCATCCCCCCGTTGCACGTAGTCAAGAGTGTACTACTCCTACGTGTTTCCCGTCTAATTGACCAATCAACCGTAAGATTCAGACGAATGAGCCATCGATCATGTCTTTGATTGCTTCGATGCCCTTGCTTTCTCACGAGGCGAACATTCTCTCCCTCCGTCTCAAATAGCAAAACATATTCATAAAGTTGGCAAAGAATGGAAATATGACAGAAATTTTTAAATAACTTCAGGAAAGGGAACTTAAGGTTATACATGCGCCTTTTGAAATTTCCCTTTTAAAAGGTGTTGGATACTACATTTTGAAAACTAATTGACAAATTTAATAAAGTATCATACTATATGCTTTTAGAAAATATTTGCAGCTTTTAACGATTCCATAGTTTTTATTTCAATCTAAATTTTTTTATAAGCGACATAACTTTTTGATGACAATACGATCTTTTACACTTTGCAATTTGAGCTTTTTCAATGACGCTGAAATCATTTGAATAATATACAATTTGATATTTGTATAATTGTATTCAATTTAGATTTTCGAGAACTTTCGGTAATTTCGTTTCAGATTTTTTGACATCAAATATTCGAAATACCAAAAAGACAAAATCGGTGTCTCTGTGTCTATTGTTTGTGTTGCGAAAACGGTTGGAAAATCATTGAGAGGAGTTGAACTTCGCAAACGGTGTCATTACTTGTCTGTTTTCACTTTGACATCGCGATGCATAAATAGACTGTTGCTCTAGTGACTGTTGTATTTTAAATACTCTATTTTCTATCGAGATCCGCAGAACCTCGTTCTGAGAAGCAGTAGCTTTTGTCTTATATTCACGTGCCTCGACGAGGTTGGATTCAGACGAGACTTAGATATTAATTAAATAATACTAAAATCACAGTGTAATTCAATATTTTACCTAAATCGTTTATTCCAACCTAGTCTACGGTTTATCGTTTTCTAAGATGATCTATTTCAATCTTACTTAATGAATTCAGAGAAGTCATTACTCAAATTACACGTTATCGTATTTGGTTTAAAGTTCATCGATACTAAAAAAAAACTTCCTTCTCTCATTTTTATTTTTAACATAATACAAGCGTGAAATGGTGTCAAATATGATGCGCAAGAAGAAAAGATTAATTGATCAATAGATCGGAATGTAAACGGCGATCCAAGAAACTGATGTTGCAGTTATTGCAAGAATATTGGTCGACGGGAAATGTTTCAAGAAATCGACAACATAGTGGGTGGAAACATTACGAGACAATGACGACAGTCGAGGTTCGTTTTGCGTTTGTGAAAGAACCGAACTCGACGTATATACACGTTGCCTGTACGCGTGTATTGTTTCGTGACGTTTGAATTTGTGCCAGCAGACTTCGACTTATGCCAACCTCCTCTGTATCGGTACGACGCGACGTTTTCGTGGGGCGGAGACAGCCTTTTAACCAAAGAATCGTCTGGTTATAAGATTCATGCGATTAACGATTGGAATTTAATTCTTCCGTTTTGAGATGTTTAAGTGCCATAAAATCAACATGGTTCAAATGCTATCGAATGTTGATAGAAATGAAATGTATTTAAGAAATGTTAAGTTCGATTATTATTTTGACGATTTGAGTATTGCAACTATGTAGAAAGTGTAGTAAGATCTTGGAACAATGCCCATACGAAACTATAGCAATGTAGAGTTGTTAATCGGTACTTTGAAATCAACGTTGTAAGATTTTTACACAGATAGATAGCACAGTAGAATTCTATTTATACGAACACATCGGGGTACAAAATAATTTGTATAATTGGGATTCTTCACATAATAGAAGTTCGTTGATTTCTCCTACAAGTAGTAATTTTTTGTGCAGATAACAGACGCTTACATTCAGATAACTGAATTTAAATATACATTTTCCTATTCTGTTTGTTATTAACATAGATGAAATTGTAAGCGTCTATATAATTAAAGTAATGCTCAGGAGTATGTTAATTAATAAGAGTGCAACAGAAGTTTAGTAAATCAGGCATTGAGTAAATTTCCCCTAAACTCCTATAACTAAACTCCAATGAATAATTACACTGTAGTTTGAAAATTATTGACTTCAAGAATTAATATAATTTATGTCAATATTATCGATTGCTTTTATGAAACACATTAAGGATATCATAATTTTAAATATTATGTTCGAGCCATTCTACATCTTTATATCATTGCTGAAAATCGATTTTCAACTATTACATTGGTTTTTCGACAACTTTAAGCAGTAACAATAAGATTATTTTTAAAAGTTAAATCTATCCCACTATACATAAATAAAATACGCGTAATGTTATTGGAAATACTTAATTTCAACAAAACCTGTATTATCTTTTTAAGCTTCAATTTCAGTATATTTTCCAGCAAATTCTATTACCGTTCAAGTTTCACGTTGTAGAAGAATGAGACATGTTTGTACCGCAAAAGTATCTCGTAATAGTAGATAGATCGGTGAAAAATGTTGTTTCAGTCCAGTCAACGGTGCTGACAGGAAAGCTTTACCGAGATAAAAAGAAGCAAAATCATTACTATACGTTACTTCTTTTCTGTAAGCGGACGCTTCGTGGTTATGCTGATGAAATTGACATTATCGTTATCGAACGGAATACAGATTAACGCATTGCGGTAAGAACAACAATACTCTGTGGCACATTACTTATAAAGATTTATCGGGCGTAATTACCACCAAGTTCCTGCATTAATATCTCTTTTTTCTTACATCACATCTATATTCACAATATCTGCGACGACGTGCGGAGGTTTTATTATCTTACATGCTAGGACGTATCAAAAAAGTCTATTCTGAATATCGGGAAAGATGTAAATAATGTCATTATTTCTAACATTGTAAACATCGCAGCTGTAATTGCCTTATCAACGGTTGATGTCGTAGCCGAACATTATAAATCTACACAGTATTTCAAACATATGAAAATATTGAATTTAGTTTTGAACTAATTTAGATTATTCTTTATAACAAAATGTAAAAATTATTCATGTAAATATTAAATATAAATATTTGGGAAAATAGCAATAAGTTTTTCAACGTTAAAAAAAATATAATATATAAGTTCTAATTATTAGTCATATAGCTGACAATTTTTTATTTTTAATAATTGTGCCAGTAAAACTCTCAAGAAACAATTTTTATGTAATCTACGAGTTGGTAGAATTGGAATTTAAGATATATTTTTACCCCATCAGTTATCAATGATTCATATAGTATACTATGTCTTAAGACATCAATCTTTTAATTTTTTCTAACTACATTCACTGCTTTGTTTTTTAATGATATACTTTCTATTTATAATAAAAAAAAAATCATCGAAATTGAGGATTCAACATGGCTTTACTATTAAAAATTTAAATATATGTTTATGGGGTGCAAATGATTTTCACAATTTACTAAACTAATTCAGGTAATGGATATAATCGATCAACAAAACCTGTTAGATAATACAAAAGCAGTAATTACTTTTGATAACTATAACGTTCAATAAGATTAATTCGTTTTCCTAATTGAATATTATTAATTCTTCAAGTCTGGGTTTGTTTGCACTACAAAAGCACCGACGAAGTACAGATTAGACCTACTATCTTATGAGACTTCGTGTCGCATGGACTGAACTACCGACATCTAAAAAAATTCAGAATTTTCGGAAAGATATCATCCTTTTTATTACTAGAAGCAAATGCAAAGGTTATAGGTTTTACGCAATCGAAAAGGTAAAATTGAAAGCGGGCCGTGTGACAGAGCAATTCATTAGATTAGATGATAGGTACATTCTGTACCTCGTTTGCGATAAAGCAATACGCTGACCTAAAAATCAGTCTAACGCCAATTAGACAAAGAATAATCTAGGTGTCGCGAATTCGTTGCTTCTGTGGCACACGCAGTGCCTACAACCATCGTTTCTCTTGGATGATGAAACGTCACGGTTCGTTCGTTCAGATCGCACTAAAGCATCAAAGACCGACTTGTAGGAATCGTCGAAAGGAAGAACAATCGAGCTCACATGGACAGTGGCTAGGTGAAATAAAAAATTCATATTGCAATTTGTATTTGCCCGCTACGCCATAGAAAATAGATGATATTTTGCCATAATTACTTGTCAAGGGAACCCTATATCTATGGGTATATCTCGACATTTTTTTAGGACAAGTGGAAGAAGTGAATGTTGACAATGGTGGATTACAAAATCTGGAACAATTTCGTGAGAACCTGTCACCGAGTATGTAGCTTAAGAAACGAAACGATTGTTATGAGAACGCGTGTTCTTGATTACCGCGAGGCTTCTTACGCCAGCCACGATTGTTGGCTGACCCATAGAAATTACACGTGTCTATGGAGTCGATAGAAATCAGGAACGATGAAAAATAGACTCCTGCGAACTGGCGTGTGCAAATCTTCGTATTTTTGGATCATGAACAATGCTTTTCGTTGGGAAAGAAAAATAGAACAGCGTGAATGAATATCGATAGAAAGTGGGATTAACGCTTTAGCAGAGTTACGATTGCGAATTCTTTCCTTTAGCTTGTCAATAGTTTTATTAAATGGATTTACGTTCTGAAATTTGTAAATGATGGGGCAAAGGGAAATTGTTTTTGCAGGTTTTTATTACTTTTAAACTATTTTATTTGAAAAATTTTACTACTATCAAAAGCCAAATATCTTCAATAAGTGAAATAACTATTAATTTAAAAATGTGAATCGAATTAGGATTGAGGTAAATTCAAGTTAAATACCTTTCTAAATGTCATCTTTTTTGCTCACTCTTGGTTAGTTAGTTTAACATAATAAACATTTACGTATCTCGTTAAGAACCATGATATTACTACTCAGAGGTTAATAACGCAATTTCACTTAGAAAACGTACAAGGCACAACAATTTATTTCAGATGAACCTACGAAAAGGTGTGAAAAAGGGTCAACGCGTGTTTGAAAATTAATAGATTCGACGTTCTACGAAGTTCTGTTATAAATACTATTTTATAAAAACAAAAAGCCAAACAATGCTTACGACATTATTAAAAATTGATAGTTCTTCTTACATTAATATTCACATGTTCAAAATGCTATAGAAATCTGGGACTATACACTAGATGGTAAACGGACTGTAAACGATTTTCATAAAAAAAATATGTGGCGATACATAGGTATAGAACGTCAATACACAAGGAGCGCGGAGTTATTATTACATGTTGTATAGCTGAAAAAGGGTTGAATTGTTTGTCAAGATTCACCTCAAGACCGTGCAATTTCCGTGGGTTCTAACGACGACAAGGGCTGTGTGGTGTTACAAACGAGACGTCAGGAGCTGGAAGGATACAACCGGGACAGAAAATCTGATAAAATCGCAATATGAACCAGACTAGCCTCGCTAATGAACGTAACTCTTTCGCGTTGCGCCGGTTTACGTGGCTGTTTCCCTTCCACATGCGCAACATGTGCGTGGCTGCATATAGCGCGTTTAATTGACGGTGAAATACGCGACTGTGAGGCACCGTCAGGAATACCTTCTTTGAATCGAGCTCCGTAGCAGCTACGAGAGAGCGTTATCAAGAACGAAATTCGGAATGGTCGGCTTTGCTCGCGGAAAATCAACGTTAAATCTAACTTGATGTCTGTTCCAGATATAAATGCGTGTAGATGTGTGTTCTCGCGAACTGTACAAGGTGGATATATCTTGAAAAGAACTGAATTTTTTGTTATTTCAAAATAAACAAATAGAATAGTAGTACCATATTAAATTTTACCGATTGATTGAATTAAAAAACATAATAAGTCAATGGCTCCCAAACTTTTCAGTAAAGCTGGACGGATAGTCCGTATTATTTAATTATTCGGATAATCGGAATATTTAAATATCTATAATACAGTAGTCCTTCGATTATCTGATTTAATAGGTGTGAGAGATTGATTGAACAATTGAGGGTTTTAAAAAGTTGGTGGATTTTTTCTCTAAGCAAGGTAGGTAGCGAGGTATTGATACATATACTGTCGAGGTTCATGAAGATTTCGAAATATATAATATATGTACACATAGCTTGTTTACCCCAACAGTAATTATAAAGCAATTTGGCAATTAGCCCAAGTCGCAATTCGTTTTTTTTTAATTTGTACCAATAGTGTGAGGTTAATGAATTTTTTGCTTTGCGACCAGAAGATCGGATAATCCAGGGACTGAATAATCGAGGAATTACTGGAGGAACAAAATAATCCGAATAAATGAAAATATCTGCACAAATAATTCGTATAATAAACAGAACAGGGAAAAATAAAATGTGAAGAACTTCGGTTCACCGTCAAATTTGTTGCATTAGATAATGAAATAAATTACCTTCGTAGAGTAATTCAAGATTTTCTAATATGCATGTATACATATATAAGTATGAGAAGCGAATCCAAAAAAACATTGATGTAAAACTGGTTAAGCAATTTGTGACAATAAGAAACTTCATTTGTCTTGATATAAAAATGTCTCATATATTTCTTATATAAAAAATTCAGATATTCAAAATCCGGATTACGAATATTACTACGTAACATCATTATCTTGATTTTCAGATAATTCGTTTATTTGAATAGTCTCAATACTACCTTTTAGGCCTGTGATCCACTTTAAAAAACAGTATTTTTCGCGATCCACTCATCTATACTGTAATGTATATTTTAAAAGGAAGATGAATTGCATCTGGCAAATTTCAATAGATAAAAATCTTCTAATGAATATGTTAATTGTTTTTATGTATTAATGTTTGGCGCGACTCACGTAAAATTAACTTGCAATCCATGTTCACCAGACAAAAATTTGAGTAATTCACTGATCAATTAATATAATGGTTAACGTTTATATTAATTATTTTAATAATCTCTAATGATTAAGCAGTGTCAATATTTCAATAAAAATAGCAACTGGAAAGCTTAATTGCCAATCTGTGTTGACTAATATACACAGGAATTGCAAAATTAACTTTAATTAGTAGATTCCGAGTTTAATCAAGAATATTCGAACTTACGATTATAATTATAAAATTATTTTAGATAGAATTATAAGACCAATAACTTAAAGTAAGAAGAGTAATCACAATTTCTGTAACTGGTTTAAAAGAAATGAACATAAGCTTTCGTTCCGAAGCAGGAAAATCTTTTTCGCGATAAATTGTACGCAAGCTCGTACAGGTCGGCAGCGATCGGTCGATCTTGCATCGCTCCGTACTTGATGCTTTCATGCAACTACAGAATTAAAGCGTGCGATTAGAAAAAAGAATGAACAAAATTGTTGTGTTGTAGCTATTGTACGAGTAAAACTCAAACCGACTAAAAAATAATTAGAAAGCGCACGGAAGAAACGTGAACGATTCTAAATAACGATTTCACGTGAAAATCATTGGATCGATCATGATAAGGGGTTCGAATAATTGAAGAAGTATAGTCTGTGACTCGTCCAACTCTTTCAACTCTTTCATTCCTAAATGCTTCCTACGCAGTCGGATTTGGAAATCGCAATCGCGCACTGATAACGCTATCTCTGCCGGATTGGGTCAATGATCGCTGTGATCGGGTGTTAATTATTTGCTTCAACTATAATTCTATTCAGAAAACGATTTTATAATAGCAACGTTTTTCCGTTACAGGAGAATTTAGGCAACAATTTTGTTATCATTTCGATAAATCATAATATGATTAATTTTTTAAGTGTTATAGATTATGTATGTAATATGATTCATTTTTTGAATGTTATAAATGATGTATGTTTACTGTTCGGTATCTTAAGATACTTAAAAAATTTAAGAAATAGTTTAATCGTCAAAGGTTCTGTCAAAAAGTAGTTTATAAGTGTAAGAATTCTTTAACATATTCTTTTCAAAGTTTGTTTTACACCACTTTCAAATATATCATTTAATATCTCGAAAAAATATCTTCTCGTTTTCATCGAGTAACTGAGAATTAAATGAGAACTTTTTATCGATATTCAGAAGTCAATGCTTCGCTAGAAATATTTTTTCAATTTTCACCGAGTGATTCTTTAACGAGAAGCTTTTTTTTTCCGAGGTTGATCGCCGATTAAAAAATCAAAACGTCCGTGCTCTGGTTCCCTGCATTTTACATTCCATTTATTTACCCGGTCTCGCGGTGAGGAGGAAATAACAAGCATATTTCAAGCCGTGCAGTAGAACAGCTTTACAATTATAATCGCACAATTAGAGTCCCATGACTATGGTGATGCATATCCGCGTTTCGATAAACGGAGCACGCTCCAAAGGGTAGATGAATTAAAAAGAATTCCTGTGATTTTAGATAGTTCGAGTAACAAATGTTGTTAGAATTGAAGATGACTGAATAATGAATCAACATCAAAGTAAGAAAACGAATAAAACAGATAATCGGCTCACTGGTAATTTAATCATTTTTCGCAAAAGTTATTAATACTGCGATTCCAGCAAATTGGAGATGCATTACGTTTTTCTCTAAAGAGTTATTTTAAATTAAAGCATTAAAAAATACTTTTATTATATTTTTCGTAAATTGGTATTTACAGACTAATTACACATACTATTTGTATTTCTTTGTCATTTACACATATTTCGTTTTACGTTGGTCCTCTTGTAACTCCCTATGTTTAATCTTTATGAATTAGTCATTCGTAATAATTCTCTTCTTATATATGTACATGTTTTAATATCTTTTTATAGAAACTTCACTTCTATTTTTATTACGATAATGTCGCAGTGTGTTACTCTATAACCAGTCATTCTTGATTGATTCATTCAGATTGTATGCGTTGCACTAGTCATGGGCAATAATAAACAGTCTAAGTCGCACTTCGTTCAAGAGTGGGCTAAGATCCAGACACATTCATCATGGGATTAGTAAAGTTCACATGATTTTTGTGATATGGTTTACTAAATGCTTAGAACTAAAAATATTTGTACGTGGGTGATATTTCCGACTTGCGAAAGTATCAATATTTAACAATTTACGCAATCAAAATATTCGGCTAGCAAGGATACCATATTTCTAAATGATTTGTAGAGAATTCGGTCTCAATATAATGTTTCCCAGTCATCTAAATTATTTAATGTCTCGTAAGATATAATACTTCTACGAAATACTATATAAATTCTATTACAAGCTTGCATTCAATGGAACGTAATTTTATTATCTTGATGAAATACAATAATTTACTATTATCAATTTTGCGTATTTTGCTTAATTTCATCAATTAGATGTGTAAAATGGTTTACTGGATGCAAATACATTTCTTCTCATCACCTCTCATATATATTAACCGTCTTTAAATTTTTGTCTTCGCATTTCCATTGAACAACGATACAACTTTAAATAATACGTAAATAAATATCTTTATATTATGTCAAACACACGTTTAGTAAATTAATTAAAAATTTTCAGCATCGAATATTTATTGAAACACGAAGGGAACAAATAACAAACCACTGTAAAGATTCTTTATACCAGCCCTCCTATTAAATTTATCAGGAATTTATTTATTACCCTTAAAACGTGGTCTTTTCAATTCGAGATAAAGGCATCGATTTTTACCCATAAATCATGACTGATTATGAATGTTTCGAACAATGAAGCAGGTACGTTTATTCAATTGAGAAGCGACCGACGACTTGTGCGTGGCACAAAGAGCTCGTTGCAACCGTGAACAAGAACTTGGTGCAATAATTAACGATTAAAGCCTCCGTCGAAGCAACGATGACGCTACATTTTTTTAATATCGATGGCAATTAGTCTTTATGGTTACGAGTTACCGGAAGTAAGCGTACTTATTAATCATTCTTTCATTGGGCTTAACAAGTTCCTGATTAAGCCCTTGCTTTAATAAAAATTTAGTTAAAAATGAATGACAGATATCCTTTTTTCCTTAAGGCATTGTAAATATTGAATAATCGATGATTTAAGAAAAAAGAAATACAAAATTCTGGTGAAAAGCTTAGGGTAACCAAATAACTACGAATTTTTTTTTACAGATGGAAATCGTTATGTAAATATCTTAGAAAGATATTGAAATTTATTTTCAAGTTTTTAAAAAATAGTTAATTATGATGAAGTGTTATAGATATTGGTAGAAAATATGAAACAGAACAGTGAAAATGCTTAATAATGTTGGTGTATATATTTCGAAAAATTCGTAATGAAAAGAAATAGAACATCCATATTCATGCTAACACATTGCCTTTGATTATTTCAAACAGTTTCAAGTTTGTTATAAATTGTAAAACCACATCCCCTATTTGAACAGTTATATTGTTTTAAAAATGTAACACATAAAATCAAAGTAAAAGTCCATCTACAACCCGTCATGGTATTTTGAACTATTAAAAAAACTATCCCGAATTCTAGCGATAATGCTAAAATAAAAGCAATTTGATGTGAAGTTATATTTCTCGAATTCTAGTCGATAAAATACCAATTGCCATCTATTCAACAACTAATACTAATTCACGAAAGTTTAAGATACGATGCAGAGGTTGGTTCGTGCATGTAGCCGCAATTTTGTTGCAGCACTCTGTAAGAATGTTACGAGTCCCGATTTTTTTCGCTTCGTTTCTTCCCTCCCGCTTCACTGTTCTCCTCTGCCCCTTCTCTCCCCTACACGCTGTGCAATCCTTTTCTTTTTTTTTCCCGCGCAATGCACATGATTATCGTTGTCGGCGATTCGACGGAAACCGACAATCCATTGATGCACAACGTCTGCGTTGTCGACCTCTTCTCTCCTCCCCCTAACCTGTCCAGTATGAATTACAGTATATTTTATATGAGTGTTTTATATTTCGCGCATCGGACGCGGATGTCCCATTATGGCTTTGCACATCCTCTTTCATCGGTATTAAATAATATTTACAGAAAGCAGGGGAACCGATCGGCGTTGTCGAATGATAGGTGGCGGTGAACCATAGAGAAGGGGAGGACGGTTTAATAAGTGAGACGAACAGTGTTCGGCGAATGTGACCTTGTTACGATAAAAAGCAAGGGACCATGTATCCCGAAATGATTCATGTCGCCGAGCACCAGGGAAACGCGATTCTTTATGACGGAACACGGATTTCGACGCGTGTTCCGTATAGTAATGAATGTTTGCATTGTTTTCGCCCAGACAGATGGATATTTTGTAGTTTCGGCTGGCTCATGAAAAAATATAAAGAATGGCTGCTCCAGTGTAACACCTTTGGGGAAAATGAGCATTTGAAAACGTGCGAATTTTCGCGTCCAATTGAGAAATTAAGAACAAGATTTTAGAACTACTCCAAAACACCCAGTCAAATTTTGTACCAAAATACTTGATCACTCTATGAGTAATATCGTTTCTCAATTAATTTTCTAAGCAATAAAATACTACTACTGCAACTCGATTATCTTGCTACTTATTGTTCATTTGAAGGATAAGTCGTCCAATTATTTTTTAGAATGCCAAATTCGATCTGATAATGAAAGATATACGGATTCATTGTTTTGTCTGGATAGCAAGCAATTACTTGCTTGAATCACATCGAACGCGAAGCGAATGCATCTAGGACAATTTTGCAATCCTCTGGCAATCTAACGAAAGTGTAAAATACTTTTTGCGATAAATGCAAACGGATCTAAAACGTCTGTGCTCTCTCTTGGACCGCGTTTCCTTTAGTCCCACTCTCCTAACCTCCTTTCTGTCCTGGAACCCTTTATGTATTGCACCCTTGCCTAGAAGTCATCCCCAGTTTCCTACTCCCAAGAGCTATTAGTCTAAACAATATGGCTGCCAAACGCAGCAAACAATCGATAGTGAGCATGGTGCGCCAACTAGCTGTATAATTTAATTAAGACTGTTAAAGACGGAATCGAACGTCATCTTCGAACTGTTTTACGTAACACCTGCCATCTTAGGTATTATGTCACCAACCTTTGTGTTATCGATCGTTGCCTAATAGTAAATGGTTGCTTTTTCTTGGATGGTTCAATAGAACCAATAGAATCAATAGAATCAATTGAATCAATTGAATCATTGAATTGCTATTGATCTACTTGAAACAATTATTCCTCCTATGCTTACTATAGTGAAATACTGTAAACAATTACAATGATTCTTAAATGATATCTTGAATCCCTAATGGATGCATTGATTAATCTTTTTAATTCAAGTGGTAAACTTAGATGATACAAATTAATATTAAATTTTTGTGTAAAATCATGGAATAAAATTTTTGCTAAGTTAAAACATATCATAGTGGGTTAACCAATTTTTTAATGCTGCACATAAATGATATGAATGGAGCAGTGGGTAAATAAATAAAGTGTGAATAAGTAAATAATAATTTGTATCTCAATTAATTTGAGAACTTTATAAGACAGTAATAAATTAGAATATTCAAGAGTATCCTGCAAGACTTATTAATTGTAAAGAGAAAATGAAAAGAGTATTTGAAAGTTAACTATTACTTAACAATGAAATTATTGTTGGTATACTACGTTTATTAACTTAATCAATATAATGTCTTCGTCTAAAAATATATATTTTTATAAACGTTTTTGTTCTTTTGTATAGTTAAGAAGCATTATTTACAATTCTTATACTATATTGTGTGGCTATTCAGTAAAGAACGTTAGTTGCAGTTTAGTTTCAGCACGTGGTTCTCCGCAGAGGCGAAACAGCCTGTTGCGCAGTTCTCTATGACACAGTAATGTCTGGAATTTGTAAATATGTAAATATCTTAAGATGCCCTCCTAATAAATAGTTTAAACAATCTTCCTCAGTAAGAGAACCTAGACTATAAAACTATCAAGTTCGATAATCTAAACATTGATGCCAGTGTTTTTAATTTTACTCTTCGAACTAGATGAAATTTTGTGATCTGTATAATGATATAACAAAATAGTTTTGAACGCTTCTCGATACTCCTCGAACGACAAGGAAAGCTCACGACGTCACCAACGCATATGCTACCTAAACATTTGTTTCTCTAGCTTTTATATAGAGGGATGCGACCTCCGGTTTGAGGGTTATATATGTATCCTTTTCCACGGTGAAGTTAGACCAAGTAAAGATACCATTAACACCCGTATTAGACAGCCGAAGAATAGTTAACTGACAGCTGATGGTTAGTGGTTCGGCAGAACAGATTATTGGCAGTGCGAGGCAGAAAAGATTTCGTAGGAATCAAACGGTCAATTGTCAGCGATGAAGCCGGAACGAGCCATTAATGATCTGCAGTGAAATCATCAACAGGTTAAGCACCAAAGCAAATTAATGAGTGATTCATAATAATCTATAAATGTCCATTCAATGGAAATCATCGTGTCACCAAACTTGTTGATGATTATCGGGCTCAACAATCAAAGAACATACGGAAGTAACTACTCTCATCCGCTATGCAACGAGTACCTGATTAGCATTAGGTCAACGTTATAACTTTCGGGATTCTTTGATCGGAGATTTGATCGGCCATGTTACCAGAAGCATATACCACAAGTGAAACGTTTCTTCCGAAGCAATTATGGACGAACATATAATCTCTAAAGCCGTTTCTTCTGGTAGATGTCTGATCTTCGCCGTTTGATAGAAGTGACATGTATACGTAGGTCCAAAAATCGGCGGGAAAATTGGAGAGACAGCTGGAAACAGTTTAGTACTCACCTTTCTTGGGTATCAAGGATTTTAGCAGCATTACAGCGTTTTCGTCGCACGCCCAGCCGTGCATCTTCCTGTAGCTGTCACGTCCTTTTTCCGTCAGTTTGTCCCAAGGCTTCGGTTTGCTTAGCAACTCACTGACAGTTCCTTGACTCAGTCCAAGAACGTACTTGGCAAACAGCCTTTGACCAATGTTGTGTATCGATAGCAGTTCCCTGACCCTCCTGGCTATGTGCAGCGTGTCCAGATTCTGCGATGCGTACTTGTCCATGTTGTATCGCAGCATCTCTTGCAGCCTGGCTTCCATGGGGTCACCCTTAGGGATAAGCGATTCCCCAAGTCTACCGGCCATTCCAGCAGCCCCGAATTCGTCGCTAAATCGAAACGGATGTGTCCTTTCATCGAATCGAAACGGACTCTTCAGTGTGTCCAGCACACTTAGACTTCCGATGTTATTGTTAGCCAAAAGATGACTGTTATTGTTATTATGACAAGATTCTTGGTCTGCAGGGCTCTTTGGTGGCGGTGCTGTAGGTACAGCGGGTGTCATGCTTCCACCATTGACGGAAGCAGAAGAGGTAGTCGTTTCGACCATCGACGTAGGCGGTTGAAAGCTCGGTGGTGATGTTAACGCAGTGGTAGAAGACGGCGTTGGCGGTGCCGGCGTTTCATGTCCAGACACCGGTGTAGGAGCCTTTTCGGCGTCAAGGCAACTCAGTGGAGTAGTTCCTAATGGGGTATTCGACTTTGCCGGCGTGTTGGAGCTGGATGATGGATCCGTTGGCGATGGAAGATGATTTAAGCTACTGGTAGTGGTCGGAGGGTGCAAACCGATTAGCGGCTGAACTTGGTGTAACTGTTGTTGCTGTTGCTGTGACAATTGGCTGAGAGTAGTCGCTTGTTGTTGTTGCTGCTGCTGCTGCTGCTGTTGTTGTTGTTGTTGTTGTTGTTGTTGTTGTTGTTGATGCTGCTGCTGCTGCTGCTGTTGCTGTTGCTGCTGTTGTTGATTCATGATAGACCTCTCCAACGTCCGCCTCCAGTTGGCGACGATCTCTTCACCGAGGAAGGAGCCGAAGGTCTCGACGTTTTGGAGAGGAGGTGGGAAGAGAAGGCTGGATGTTGTCGAAGTGGCTGAAGACGGCGTCGGAGTGGAACGCGGAGGGAGGGAAACTGTTGCTGGGGGTGGCGGTGGTGGTTGCTGGGAGGACACGTGGGACGAAGGCGGCACACCCCCGACCCCGTGGGGTGAGGCGGTAGAGGCGCGCTGCAGGGGTGACGATAGTCCACCTGCAACCACCAAAAACACAAGGGACCGCGTCAACACGAGCTCACACACGCAACAGATGGCAGTCAAACTACAACGGTTCACGTATACCGGATTTGGACTCTAATATCACCGATCTTTTTTCGTATCGTCTGTCGTGACAGCCGGTATCCTAAGTTCTTCTGTAGCCTCCTGGACGATAGACGACGGACCGAGACTCTCTTTTTCGACGCTTCGTCGCGTGATCCATAAGCACGGCCACACAAACGAGGAACAACGTGGCCCAACGAGAGGAAAAGTGTCGCGTGTCAGTCAACTGGGTTTTGTGTCTCTCCTGTTTTCTTTTTTTGGTCTTTATTTTGAAAAATATCTTGTCTTCTCTTGTACTGCGACTGGGTTTTTTTTTCAAGTTTTCTCGTTCGCAAACAACCGAGGGAATATAATATCAGTCCATGGAATTTTGAAACGGTTTTAAATTTTCGACGGAGGAAGAAAGATGGTTCGTTGTCTAAAGGACCAGAAATCGCGAAGATTAGGGAAGGTAACATGTTTACGAAAGCCGGAAACGACACCGTTGGGTATATTCTTCTCAATTGTATTCACGTGGCTTCTCTCTCGCTCTGCCATACTTTGTCATTTCCGATCGATTCGTGTAATAAACTTTGTCCGCGAAACAATGCTTTGAACTGGGCAAATACGTTTCGAGCGTAATATATACCGTCCACAAATTTGCGTGTACGAGGTTTGCGTTTCCCAGCGTGCAGATGCTCGTAGTTTGGGGGACTCCGGGCAATGTGAACTGGGCTAAGGGATAATCAGAGATGTCCATGATGTTTGGTAAGGAACGCGGGTCTCAGGGATATACATATATATCGTGCGGGTGCCTCGGTTACGTTAGTATTTTCTACAACGGCACGTTGATACACGCACTACAGCGAGAGAGTAGCTCGAAAAATGTGCAATCTAAGCGGTAAAGGATCTCGGAGAAATAGGCGAAAGGAAGAAAAAGAAATGTACAGAGGAAAAGAAAAAATACAGAGATAGGAGAAAAAACGTATAGATAAAGTAGAGGTGGAAGACGGAAACGCGATAGCAATAGAGAAAAAAGGAAAAGCAAATAGTAAAAGAGAACCATGATAATAGAACAATAGAATAAGAGAAATAAGTTAGCTAGATGGTGGGAGAAAGAGAATGTAAGAGAGGAGGGATAGAAATGAAGAGAGTTAAGAAAGAAGTGCGAACACAATGGCAAGCAAGAGTTATTTTGTTGTTCCTTTTCTCTCGGTAAGCTCCTTCAGTCATCCCTCGTTCTTTATAGAAGCGTCCGCGTTGCGTGACTCGTGTCCTTTTTATACTTTTACACGATACTGAGCCCTTCGACGTAGCCTCGAAGAGAGAGAGAGTCGGGGATCGAATACCAGAGCTTTAGCACAGGAATTAGTAGTGCAATACTAGAAAGATTTTCAGCAATATCGTAATATCGCAATGTCTATACTGCTAGAAAATGATCTAGCTGGAGTTAAAAAATGTCTAGCAATTCCTGACCTAAAGCGAGGGCGACATATGTATGTCCGAGAATTTTTTCGATAAACCTAACTTGTTGATACTATCTTATTTTTAAAGAAAAGCGTGTCGATGAATTCCTGAATGTTATATATATGGAATAACGATGTTGTGAAAGTGATCTGCTTGGACTTACCAAGCGCGTCCGCAGTATTGGATGGTTTCAAGCTCTCGGTTTGCTGAAGCGCCTTCGAGCGTTCCATTAGAAGGTGCTCTAAGCTCTTGCCAGGTTCACCGGTTGGTATCTGCGAGAGGTCGACCGACCTTAGTGCGTTTATCTCGCGTTTTAGGTCGTCATAGTCCCTCTGTCGTTCCAGTTTGCTCTCCAGTCTACTGATGTGTTGCCTGCGCGCCTCGAGTTCTTCCTCAAGTCGCGCCGTTGCTTGTGCGCTAGTTTCTTGGAGACGCTGCAGGCTCTGCTGTAACCTGGACACTTCCTCGACCAACTGACTAATCTGAAAGCAAAGGTTTGCTTTGTTATACGGATTGTTTTTGAAAGCTATGACAGTTATGAATAAATTGTGAACTGGAGAATCCGAAGCATCCTTTCAAAGAATATCGTACTACCGTGTAGAAAATTTCTACTACAAATATTTGTGTAACTCTCTTGATAAAATAGTATATTATTTTTGGAGGAATTTTAAGGAATATTTGATCCTTTTTAAGGGTTAAAAATCATACCAAAATATCGCAGAAATCCAAATTTGCAAACTGTTTATTTAAAATACGGAAGCTTAGAGAATTAATGAATATCAATGAAAAGTACAAATAGCTAAACAACGCTTACAGTTTTTGTCGTTACTCACAGCTTTTTCTAAATTAATATTGCATTTGTTGAATAAATTAAATAATATGTCAATGTTATGTTTGTACCTTGTACCAAAAGAAGTGAAAAATATTCCAAAATGTAAAATTCTTTAAATACATTTCATATTTTTAGTAAGGATTTTATGATACCTTCAATGGAACTCGCGCTTCGTCATATTTTGTATTTGAAAGCATACTACAATAATACTGTTCATAATGAATTAAATGAAAAAGTATATAATTTTATCAAAGACGGGACTACTCCAAAGCATCTTCGTGTTTCCTACACTGTCAACGTTTTCATTAATTAACTCACAGTCACATCGATAAAAGGGAACATTCATATCACGAGTAATTGTATAAAGTATCATTGTATCGCGTTACTAGTATCGGTGCCTCGCCCAGCAAGCTCACCAATCGGTACCTGTTCCCAGTTGTCATGAAGCGAACATGAACGTAATTACATTACCATCGATACAAATATATAATCACATTCACGGAATCCAACCCCAGCCGCTCCTTTCCACCTGTTCAACTGCTGCGGTCCGCTTCGGGGGCCGTTTATCAGTGGGTAAGGAGCTTAGCAGAAGCTCTTTATTAATTTTATCGAATCGATTGTACCGAATCGATATCGGCCGCTTAGTGGATGGGATAACTTTAAATCTCGTCGGATCTGAATGTAATTACCAGCGGATTAAGTTACGCCTGAGGCGTAAGGTTTCTTCGTGTCATGTCACGTACACTAGTCGAAATCAGTGTGCATTTAATTACAAATGCAATTACATCTCATTTATTTGTTAACACTTGTGTCATTAAAACAATGATATACTTAGGTATCTTTTTCCGTACTGTGTTTTTGATGTTCCATTTTGCACTTTGTAACACCGTCTTGAAAGTTGTAGAGAATTTTAAACATGTGTAACGCAATAGCTACGGTATATAGGAAACTATATAAAAACGTTAATTAAATGGATTATAAATATAACTATAGAAAACTTCGATAAGTAATTCAAAACGACTATTCTTTATTATTGTTTTATTCCTCAATGGAAGAAAGGCAACCATTTGTGTCAAAAGCACATGTACCCGCGAATAAAACGAATGATTGACTCACTAAAACCTCTAAAAGCGACGACAGATATTTTGCATACAGACACAAGAGTTAATCTGATTTAATTTTGTAATTAATATGTTAATTAAATAGTTTTAGTGGGTAGTTCAATAAAACATTTTGTCTATGAAAATTGATTCCATAATTGTCGAATAATACGGCAATCTAGCGGGGCAGTCGAGTAGGACATCAATAACGAAAGTATTATTATTCCGCCCCTTGAAAAGTAATCAATTGTATGAGACTTCGAGTCCCATCTAGCTGTTTCATTCGGGTCCGTATGAATAGGTACAATGAATACGTGTTGGAAAATGCGATCAGGAAGAAAGGGTGCAACGAGTGGGAGAAGAAAAAAAATGATATGGAGAGAGAGACAGGGACAAACGGGCAAAAAGTAGAATGAATAGCAGATCAGGTAGAGAAACAAAGGTATAGAGCGAGAAAGAAAGGGAGAAAAAGGAGGTAGGGGGAGAAATCAGGGAAGAGGCTTATAGACAGCAGCAAAAAAATTATTAAAAAATGATTAAATAGAATAAATTTAAAGGAAAGTAAGAAAGACAAACAGGATAAAATGTTTAATAAAATGAGAGAAGGAACGTTACCAAGTATGCTCATAGAAGTAGAAAGGGTTATATAGCCTGAGTCTGAAGGTAGAGAAGAAATGCATAACGTAGACGCATAATTAGAGAAACGGGATGGATTCAGTTACGTGTAATATTAGAATCGTTATAGTAATAGACCTTGTCTATTATCCATTGATCTTACATCATTAATAATTTATGATAGCTGTTATCGACCGATCTGTCGTCACGGAACGCCTTTCTCCATTATCGTACCTTCGTGTACGTGTGTCACTTCCTTGAAAAAAAATTATGAGAGATTCTGAACATGTAGAACATTACCGAACGTTGTACTATTAATTAACATATATGAAATTTAATCTCACTACGAAATATTTGACAAATGCGCAAAAAAACATCAATACCCGGTTATGTTTCATGAAATGCCAATCTTACTAATTTTATATTATAACAAATACCATTCCATCGAATTTTAAAATGAATCACAAGAGTCATCATTATTATGTCTCGACAGAGTAGACGAAGGAAAACATGCAACTTGAGAATTCTGAAATTTTGTGGACACTATTGAAATTCGAAGCCCGAGACGAAAGAATATATTACATCGCGACACAACTGAAAAATGACGTGGCATCACCGATAACAACAGCAATTCGATAAATGTTCATCCCGGGATCAGTACTATTGAATTTACCATACCATTATAATAATTTCCACCTCGATATAATAAATATCTAATTATTTCATCGATAACGGTAATCACTATTTTGTATCATAAAAGTTAAAATTAAAAAGTATAAAGTAGGGAGATAAAACGGTAATATATTTGGGATTTATAAAAAGTGATTATAGACATATTTTTATAGAAACATAATACTCACATTCATATAAAAAGAACCACAAACTTCAATTACGTAAATATCTAATTTTCAATCGTGTTATTGACCAACCGTAGCTACGATCTTTTTATTCTTAAGTAAAAATACATTGTAAGGGGGAATATGCATTTAATGTAACAAAACAACAGTAAAGCCCAGGGAATTCTTAGATGAACAAATTATTGTTTTAAGTATAAGAAATAGATATAACAAATTAATTTCTCCTCCCCGATTTAAAAGGTTAAAACAATATCCTTGCACGACCATGGAATTAAAAACACAATGTATCCAGAAACGATGTGTATGAAATACGATTATCGATAGCTACAATTATACCATTTATACTTCCAAGCCAAAAAAAAGAGAAAGATATGATAGGAAAGAATAAACAGCGCAAATGCCCGTCATGAATACGGAACAGATTCCCGCATAATTAACGTAATATTTATTATTCTCTGGGAAGGTGGATGTTGATGAGTGGTTCTTCGAATGAACGGAGCGAACATCAGCCAGGTCATAGGGAGGAGAATGCGGGGCGATGTAGGCAATCGAGTCGTGGTGCGACCAATCGCGATGAATCGTTGCGCTCGAAACTTTCGAATCGGAACCCATCCACGTGTTACGCGACCGGCTATGCTCGACGAAAATATCTGTTGCGAGGGTGTGTGCAAAGGGTAGCCAGGGGTGGAAAGAGCTAGCAGCAGGCGAGAGGGGGACGATTTTAAACCTGAATGCGTTTTGCACGGTGCAACGGGCGATGCGAACGAGATCGTATCAATTGTTTTTCCCCGGTGAGGCATCATCCCTTTTCCGGGGGTTAATTGAGGAGCAAAGCTTCAATTTCGCGGAATTCACGCCTCCGGCATGCATCGACAGGTCTAGCCGATAGAATGAGCTGCGGATTTAAAAAAAAAAAAACGCCGTTCTTCCTTCTTTCTCTTTCTTTTTTATTTCGACCGTGTTTAACAAACAAATGCACCCTCCTTCTTCTTTCCTTCTCTTGCTTTTCCTTCCTTGTTTTACTAAAGCGGGAAGTTCGATTCCGACATAAATGGGTATGCGTTAAACGAAACATATGAATTGCAGTTCGAAAATTGTCTCTTTGGGAAATCTATTTCCTGATATTGGGATGCTTCATTAAATCCATTAATTTTGAAGCCTATTATTTTGGAAACCTACAAAATTTCTTAAAAATACAGTGAATCTTACATCCAAACTAACTTTATGTGATTGTTAAAAGTACTATATGCAAATTCAATACTAAATGTTAAATACTATAGTCGATCAAAAATAGACGATCGTTCCTTTGAAATACAATTTATTGTCTTAAAACAAAGAGTCTCATATTCTTAGTGTTTTAAACATAATGTTGTCCTCGAAAAACGTGGAAGAATCACTGTTTAATGTTAAACAACATTCAATCTCTTCTAATGAATCATTCTCTTATTATACATTCCTTAATACTTAATTCTAGTAGAAATCGATATAAGGATATTTAACTAATGTAAAAATATAATTAAATCACATAGATCTAAATACAAAAGGTCGGTAAAGAGCAATAATCAGTACACTATAACGGACAGCCCTCTTCTAAGTAGAAAAAATTTATTCGAAAGCTAACTGTAATTCACTGCTAACTCAAGCTTGAAAATCAACGTATTACCAACAACCTCTAGACCATGACGGTGACTATACGAGATCGAAGGTCCTCGATACAGTAATGCGTATTCTCACCCTTTAGTTTATTTAGCAGGGGCAGCTACCTGTCAATTGTCCTCCGTTTCAGCCACAATCGATACACGCCTACAGCTTAAAGTTACTTTACTCTGCGTTTCGATCACACGACGACGCTGAGGGTGCGGGTTACAGATAAGTACGCACCGACGTTCTATACACGTGGGGTAGTCACGAGGGGGTGGGAGGTAAGTTCCCGAAGTTGCTCGTAATAATGTCCGCCATTAGCAATGGGGTAGGTTATCGCTTTGCAGACGAAGCTGAGAGGAAGGACAGCTGGAATTAACAGCGTGTCGATATCGTCGAACTTATCCCCGTGAATGGCGACAATCAGTCCAACGAATCTTTTTCTGCTGCTCAGAAAATAGGATTCTTGTTTAGATAAAGTAAGGAAAAAGGGATGTATTACGCAATAAACATTTCATTGAACTGACATGCCACGTGAAATATACAAAATGCCTATTGAAAGAATTATTCTTTGACACGTTTAATGTATGAATGTTAGAATAGTGATTTGTTTGTATGAGTGACAATTTTTAACATAATTCTTTGAACAGTTTTGATTTCAAATAATAAGAATCTTCTATATTTTCTAATTAGTATTATATAGTAAAGTATTTTAATTATCTCATTATAATTTTCTAAATATAGAATGGTTATTAAAAGTTTTCAGTCAAAGAATAATTTGACTATATCATTAATAAAAAGAACCTATGAAAATAAAGGTTCGTTGCTCAGTACGGCATATAACATAAAATTTTATATATTATCTTATTAAATCTTTTACAAGAAATATTTTATTAATATGTAACTGAAGTTGGGATAGAGTTATAGTATGGACGTAAATTTTTAATAACCAGAACATATAAACTGTTTAATATTCTAATCTTTATATTTAATTTTAAGTTTCATTATTCATAACATTAAAATATTATTAGAGTCAACTTAATAGATGCAAGAATCTATTGCGTTTTTGTATTTCAAGTGAACAACAATATCCTTAAACACTCGATCCAACTACCGTTCTGTTTAAAATGTAGGAGAATTGTCACGCTGTGAGAAGTGAATAGCGGTGAATCGTTACTAACAACTTTGCGCCGTTAAATACTCAATTGGACTGCCTGGTTACTAGAGACCCGACTGAATCGTCACGCTACTAGAAACTCAATCTAACGACCGTGCTATTAGAAATTTACTAAGTCTTATATACACCTAGAAATTCAATTAGCGGGCTTGCTGCTAAGGAATTAGTAGATTACCCAGCTATCAGAAGCTTAATTCAAGCTGCTAGAAACTGAGTTGCTCCAGAAGTGCATCAATAACATCAATGAGCTATTTCGTTCTGTCCACAGATTCGTTTTTAATGTCTCCGAGTGCTTCGTAAAATCTACGGCGCTCGATTGCCCAGACTACATCGTTGCTCTCCATATTGGATTTCGATCCTGTCCCAGATTTCAGGTTAGCCTATGGCATCGTTGCTGAATAGGGATATTCCGCGGACAGGGGATCATAATTTTTTTTTGTCCCGCTTTTGGATCATTCAATCTGTCTGGCCGATATACCGCGGTAATGAAAGATACGAGCACCAAGCCGGAGATACGATTCGAGGTGAATAAAAAGTGGAATCGTATCCTGCGATGGACTTAAAAAACAAATAAACCTAGGGGAAACCGATGTCATAAATTTCGGATACATTCAGTCGCACACTAAATCTTACGATCTAAAGTGCATCGATATTTAGATAGAATTTTGACAGAGTAGATTATAAGTTAATCTACATTAATATGGGATAGTGAAGTAGCGGAAGAGGAAGGGATTACAAAATATAACTATTGTGCTGTTTCTCACCCTTTTCGCCCTCCTATATCTTCTCTTACTTTTATCACAGAGGAAAAGAGAGATAGTAATCGTTGTGATTCATCGTTTATTCTCTTTACCTCCCTCTTCTTCGCAGCCTCTTGTGCGTTTTTTATGGAGAAAATCTAACCATCATGGACCATTTTCATCGATATCAATCCTTTTCTTCATTTTTCGCCTTTTTTCCTAAGGCAGGTCATTTTATTTACTTCTCTTCATTTTGTTAACGAGAAGAAACCTCTCTTCAAAGGTAGGAAGTTTCAATTTGATTTATCCCTTTATAACGATAAGATTCATAATTTGACAACGAGGAAGAGGAAGCTAAGTGTGGGCGAATTTTTAATCCATCATTTACCTTCGTATATAAACAATATATTTTCAATTGTAGTACATTAATATGCAACAAATGTATTACCAAAAGAAAAGAGAATGTTGAAGAATTGTTAGTATGTTTATAAATTAAGATCCTTAAACCATCAAGCCACTGCTTCTTCCCTCAGAAGCGGATAATCACGTTGTACCGCCCAACTATTTCTTCCGGTGCCTTGACGTTTTCACCCTCGGCTACACCGCGAAGTCTTCGTGTTGGAACAATGTCATCGATAGAAGGAGCAATCCTCGTTAACAGGATCCTCGGCCAAAGGGGACACGGTGAAGCACCATCAGCGTGCGCGCACGGCCAGTGACCACGAGAGGTAGACTGACCGTTAGGAGAAGGGATGATGTTACGAAGGGGGTAAAAACAAGCGAGGCTTGATCGATGGTCGCGAGGCATGGCGGAGGCAACGATGGCCAGGACGAAGGTGAGTCGGACCGGAAGACATGATCGGCCGTATGCAAATTAAAGCGGAGCCGAAGGCGTCGGGGGTGAGAAGTTGGGCGGGAGAAGGGGAAAGAGATGGAAGGGAGATGGAAGGAGAGGGTCTGAGAAAAGGGGACGGTGACGAGTCGAGCGAGGCTCCAAGTAGCCGGCGCGCGTTGCCATTGTTTCTTGACCGTCGATCATCTCCTTCAACCCTCTGCTCAGCCGGCCCCAGCGCCGTGATTTTTGCTATTTGCATTATACACAGGCGTCCGAGGGGCCTTTGTTTGTCGAGCTATTGATCACATTTTCTCCCGTGGTATAATCAATCTTCACGCACACGGCCGCAGCCCTCCTCGCACTTATGTGCCGCGGGGGTGCGCACACGTGACCGCGGAAACGAGTACGTGTGCGCGACGGCACGCAGGGGGTGCGCAAGGAGGCCGGTTGCTTCGCGTATTAATTTTCGTTGCCTGTCCACCAATGATGCGCCGCGAGGGATCGTTATGGCCGTAGAAGCCTGTGTGCTTCCGCCGTGGATCACCTTTCTTCCACTACCAGGGTTGGAAGGGGGGGGGGGGGGGGAAATTTCGGCCGATGCCTATTCAACACGCGGTATACGCGGTAAGATCTTTTAAGCAATGAAGAACTTAATCATTCCTTTCTTTCTTTTCTGTTATTTCTTATTTTTAAGAATCTTTATATCCCCTGGATCGATGGTACGAATCCTTAGGGGACTTGTGTAAATTACCATACTTATAAGATAGAATCTAATATTGTTACCTTAGAACTGAAAATTTCTAGTTCTACCGTGCTTAAGAATGATCAAGTTTCAGCTAATGTTTTTCCAGATAGATAAAACCATCATCTTAGATGTAACACTGGAAAGAATCATAGAGAGTGAGTATCTCCACCCCAAGAAGGAATCGTGCGATCGTGACCTCAAATTTTTCCATCGCGCAGGAAAGATCGCGGTCTGGCCTCCTCTTGGAAGGTAATGCAGCCCCGTATCCTGGTGGGGTAGAGGATCTCTGAGGCTATCTCCTTTTCTCGCCACAGGAGAATGCCAATTAAAAGCTGGGCTTGGAAAGAAAGCCCAATCGATAGGAGGCGGCTATCCCTTTCCCTCCCTCCTCAGCCCACCCCCAACTCCTCTTTCCCTTGCTTATTCTGATTCCCTTTCGCTCTCTCGATGGGGGTAGCGAGGCAGCCAGAACCGAAGGGTTGCCCAAACTGGGAAGTGGGAATTATGGGCAGGATTAATATGCAAGGACTGGATACGTGCGGTGGCAGGGGGTGGATGGCGAAGCAACAAAAGGGGTCGAAGGGGAAGTGCGGGAAGAGGGGAAGAGGTTGCCTTCTGTCTTCGTCCATCTGATGTTGAGGCGAAGAGCTTCGTTTCCCTGCTTGTCCCTCCCCCCAACCACCCTCTGCCGCCCTATCGCCTCGCATCTCATCCCCACCACCACCTCCTTACAGGATACACGGCTAACGGACACCCCTATCGATTTTACAACTCGATATATGTGAATACCCACTTGTCTAATGACTGATCGGGCTTCGAGCTCAACCCGTTCCCTCCGACTCACCCCTCCCGCTGGTCGGCAGAGCTTCTCCAGCAGCAACCCCCGTCAGGGCCGCCCCCCCCCGGCGAATGTATCTCGCCTCATTACACCGACTACGTGCCTTTGGCCGACATCTCGCGCTGCATCGACGCGCACAAAAATCCACCCTGACCCCCTCGATCTTTTTTCACCCACCTTTTCGCCTCTTTCAGAGACTCGCTCGACTGCCGCTTTTCACTGTCTTCGATCGATGCTTACTCGATTATTGAATTGTTCTAGATCGCGACAATCCGTCAAAGATTTTTATCAAGACTTATATTATCTGTAAATTTTGTATGATTTTTTATTAAAGCGACTTTGCATCCAGAATGAACCTCCTTTGATCGAAGATTTGTTTTAATTGACCCAGATTGGAAACAGAGCTCCAATACTATCTTTTAGGAACAAGCGCCGGCGATAAGAGACAAGCTTTTTTCCGAAGGATTCGAGATCTCACTGGAAGATGTTTATGAAGAAATATTTTATTCCAGCGTTATCCGCGAACTGTAGAAGGTGAAACGAAGGTAGGGTGGAGACGCGGAACCAACGGATGAGGGGAAGAGGGTAGTAGTCGTAACATAGCCTGGCACGAAGGGTAGAAGGCAGAATGTATGATATTTTATTTTAGCGTTCTTCTGGGCGCCGCTAGATAAGCCTCCGAGGATTTATGCTTATTACGACCGAGCACCAGCGGGGGCACTCTTTGCCGAAACCATTTCTGTACAGTAGTAGTCCGTCCCTCCCTTTGTCCTTCTCTCGTTTATCTTTGCTCTCGCTCTTATGGTATTTCTCTCTCTCTCTCCCTCTCTCTCCCTCTCACACATACACTCTCCCTCCCCCTCTACGTTCTTCATCTCTCTCTTTACTCTCTTGTATTCAGTGTTGCACTGTTTTATTTCTGTCGTTGCTCTTTGTTATCGAAAGAATTGCTCTTTCTCAGACTTAGATTCACCCTCTTACGGTTTCGTTTTCTTTGCATCATTGTTTTCGTGACCCTCAATTCCTCGTTTCTTTAAGCCTCCTTTTGCCCGTTCTTTGATTTTCTGCTCGATTTTCTCCCTGAAACCTCTCTAATCCTTTGGTTGATTCTCTTTCTAATTCTGCTTTCGTACCTTGGGCGATAGTTCTGATTTCTCTTGCAGCCCTATGACAATATGTTTGGGCTAATGCTAAAATTTATATCAGTTTTTATTAATTTTGTAAATTAATATATTTCCATATTTTTTAGTATTTATTGTATTTAATAAAACAATCTTTCACTAGCACGTTTGTAAAAATTAATTAGTTTTTAGACATTTAAGTGTCTATTCTTTGTATTGTAGATGTCATATTACTGTTTTTTAACAATCACAAGTGGACACGCAATATAAGTTGAATAATGAAATATTAGGTACTTTAACAGAACAAGTAGTTTTGTTTTAAATTATACACTTAGGATTATGTGCTTATGAAATTTTAATTATCAATTAAAGTTCAATTTTTATATTAGTTGACCCGAAAAAAATACATTCAAGTTTATATAAACCGTCGTTTCTATAATTTTAAAAATGTCTACGAAGCGTAACATTCAATAGAATTGAATATGCAGTATGATCGATTCAAACGAGTAATTAGAACGTGCATTGAATGGAGTCACCCGTTGACATACAGTTTCATTTGTCATTCGTAGAGATCAATCAAATTATCGAGCTCTTTCTTAAATAATTGTCGAAATTGCTTCGTATCGACAAAAAAACCAATACATAGAGAATCTCTGATTGAAAGTAGCCAAAGAGTATATAGAGAATCTCTGATTGGAAATGGTTATTTTCTCGTTTCAATATTTCCCTAGGACAAGTGGTAAGACTAATATACATATAGCTTCTGTCCAATCGTATTCTCTAGCAAATTATAGAAAAAGTGACAAAGTATAAGTAACATTAAGTTTTTATGAACAGTTTTAGCATTTAATTAAGGAATATGAAAATATGGAAAATATACAATACTCATTTTTATATTAATTGAAATCAAAACTGTTTTGAAATCAAGTTAGTTATACATGATTTGTAGATACGTCCTTTTTTCATAGAAATTAATTGTATGACTTCGTAAGAAGCATTGTAATTTGTAGAATTTAATGTTAAGTATAAGGTTGTCGATAATATAATGCAATTAAACGATTAAATGAAATAATAGTACTCAAATCCTGTCCAATATCCTTTAAAATATATTTTACAAAGATCTAAATTTAAATTGTTATCAAATTCTATTAAACGCTTTCAAATTTATCTGTAAAATGCATTTGGTAAACCGCCTATATATTTCGCACTTATGGATTCTTATTTCATTTTTATCTTTTAATAATCTTATACAAGATTTACTAAAATATATGAATTACTTAACTTCGGATTCTGTTAATGACAATAACATCGTCAGAAGTATTGAAATAAGACATTTTATTTTACTCATCAAATTTAATTTTCATTGTATTGTAAATAAAACTTGAAAACATTATTTTTCAACGAATAGTTTGTCAGTTTTAATTTTGTAGGTTCGCCAAAATGGTGTTGATCCGGACAGTTTCTAAGGGGATGAAAAGGTGGCTTCGGGCTCGTTCATTGCGTAATCAGCGGCTTTCGAATCTATAGCCACAGACGCCGCATATTGACAGAAACGTTCGATACACGAAGTGTTCGGTGACATTTATGTGAGGCGAGAGGCCGGCGATCGCGAACGTTCATTGTGCGTCGCGTGCACGGACGCGGCCACCGCGCCGTATTGTCGCGCTGGCTAATGAGAAAGTTGCGAGCACCGAGCACGAAATGACGAGATCTGGGGATGTGATTCGACATTCTGGCCCCGACTGAACACGTTATTCTATCGACGATTCGGAATCCCTTATTTAATTATTCGTTCCACCGGATAATGCACTATGAAATGTAAATTTGTAAATTTCTTGGAAAATCCTATTCACATTTTAACAATATTACTTCTTCATTAATTAGCTTTATTCATAAAAAATATATTACACTAATAATATTTACAATCCATTAAATAAATTTATAAATAATCTTGAATAACAAGTTCTGAATATAAATGTTTAACATATCAAATTGTACAGAAATTTCTTGCGCTTTCTGATAAAATATAAGTATTTACTATTATTATTATTTTCTAACATTATGAGTCTCTCTATTAACATTATGCATGTTTGGTGTGTACTTCTTTCAATATTTTCATATAGATTACTATTTATAACTTTTGATCTTTTTACATGTCGATTATGTTGAAGGGTCTCATCCCCTGATAAGAACTTAAAACAATTTATTTAAACCGAAGTTGCTTATGTAATAATTAATAGCATCAATACCAAATGCTTGATGTCTATATACAATTGCCTTTACCGTTTTTTTAACAAAATCACACCTGAACGTTTTTACTAATGTACACATGTTGAACACGTTCTGTATCATGTGCAAAATTCAACTGATACAAGTAATGTAGATCATGTTGACGTTGAATAATTAACGAATATGCCGATATATAGTATTTAGTAATAAGCGATAATTAGATATGAGAAATAGTATTACCAAGGAAACGATTCGT
This sequence comes from Eucera pruinosa, assembly GCA_028830335.1. Classification (NCBI taxonomy): domain Eukaryota; kingdom Metazoa; phylum Arthropoda; class Insecta; order Hymenoptera; family Apidae; genus Eucera; species Eucera pruinosa. Next base: position 3,680,025 of record JAMYCR010000002.1, on the reverse strand, counting down.
AAAAATGATAGAACTTTTCGCTGAACTTGACACTAGCTTTTATGTTAATTAATTGGATAACGAGTGAATTTTTAACCAGTAGCGAATAAATTACCATTAATCACTGATCAATATATATAGATGACAACCACAAGATTTTAATTTTTCACAAAAGTAACTGCAACATCGGCGGAAGATTTAAAAATTTGTCCAGAAAGTGTTTACGAAAATTGAATTAAAATTTCATTTGAAAGTTACAAAAGACAAATAACGACTAAAGTCTGAATTAGAAAAGACACGAACTACTTATTCTACTATTATAAAATTAACAATTTGTGAGTAGAAGAGAACTTTTATAAATCGAAATTTAAAACTGTACACATGATAAAAAAGAGAGAAACAAAAATGTCGTTCTCAACGAGAATAAATAAAATGAACTTTAACTCCCCCCAAAAAGAATATTTTGAACGACATTCGCAAAGCAATTCAAAGGAATAATTTAAAAAATCCAAGCAAGAAACGTGATATACTCAACGTGGAGCATGGAAAATATAGCTTCGCATATACACACGTACCACGTCCAAGCCGAAGAGATCGCCGAGAACCCGGTACAGGGGTTTCCTTCGCGTGGTCTAATTGGTGGATCCGAAGGGTGGAACTTCCCCGTAAAAACCAGCGCGATATCGAACGTACGTGTCCGCCGACGTTATATGGTTCCGCGTATGATACGTGTCGTTACTCACCCCCTCGGTCTTCCGCAACAGAAAACCGCACCCCGTACCACCCCTGGCCGCCCCATGCCGGGCAATGCAAATCTCTTTTTCTCCGCGCGTCTCGGTTTTAAATGCCACCCCCACCTCTCCTTTTCTCTCTTTTCATCCTCTTTCTCCTTCTTTCTCTTTCGCTCGTTCCGTCTGCGCTTCCCTTACGCGGTCGGCTACCCTTTCCGGTTATATCGCTTTCTACCACCCTCCCCCTTCTACTCACCCTCTACGCCGGGCGGTCTTTGTTCTTCCCACGAACCGACTCCGACAGCGTCGCAACCCTTCCTTCGCGGCGTCGCCCGCTCTTTTTGTCATTGCGGCTTATTCGATATATTGTAGCGCGTCCCTGGACCGGAGGAAGGGGATAGGGACGGAGTGATATTGGAGACAAATGACGGACGGACAAAAAACCAACGGACGCGGGGGACAATTTGCTAACTGTTGATCCGTAACAAGATAGAGGATAACGCTCCGCGCAACGTAAGGACCCAAGGTTTCGCTGTTTTTTTGGGGGGAACAGAGGTGACACTCTGGTGGACATATTTGCATGGGCTTTCTGGCAATTTCTTATGTCACTCGTACGGAGTAACTTCGATTTTGAAATTTAATTTGTTATGTACTCTAAAAATAGCAGTATTGTATTAGTTAAATGAAAGGTAAACAACGTTACAAGATTGGTTTAGATGCGGCTTGACAAGACAATTGGATTTGAATTAATTCCAACTACACGTCAGGTATAGTCGACGTATTTTATAGTTGGCAGTTAAAAATGTATTAAATAAGCAATGTAATAAATAATGTTATTTGATAAGTTTCGTAAATCACTGTAGATGCATAAACAAATATTCTACTTCTATTTATGCACTAGCATATGAAAATAAAATGGATTCTATGATGTCGAACTTTCGTCTATGCCTTGTTTTATATTATTGAGAAGTTCTAAATAAGAACGCCGTAGGTACCTCAAGAGAACCAGCATTTTTCCAAATTATCGAGATCTATCGGAATGGTTTTCTCTGCGCTGTCGGAACCACAAAACGCGGTTCGCTCCCCGCAATGTCCACGCTGGTGTAGAGGGTGGCTCGAGATATTGGAGACAAATGACGCTGCAAAAAACAGCCCTCCTGACATGGCTTGCTACCTGATCGGTTACACTTTGAATACCGTAACTGTCTGATGGAATAAACCTCGAGGAATATCTTGCTCTTGATCGTCCAAGAGACAAGCTTGAAAATCGAATCGTGTGAACAGCGGTTCGATGTTCTTTGGGCAAACAACCCTGCTGAAGGATGGTTAGTATGTGTTGTTGAATTTCATCACCGCCACGCGATCGCCTACAATACTATTCGCCGGGGGAGGGGGGGGGGGGGTGAGATTGTTCCTAGGCCCAAGCCAGGTCGAAAAAGGGGGAGGGAATGCTGATAGTAGGGGCTAATGAACTTCTCATTGATTGGTTAAAATTTCGTTAATACTCTGACGTGTGCTTCCATGGCTCATGTCGGCTCTTCGGAGGTATACACACAACCCCTGCAACCCGTTCCTCTTTCTCGAGCCCACCACGTTCCCTGACGAACACCCTCGTCTCACTCCTGGCCGAGGGTGAATTTCGAAGGGTGGCTCGAACGTTAGTTAGGCCTCTCCGCGGCGGTGGCTGAAGTACCAACACCACTACCACCCTTGCCGCCTTTTATGACTGGAGGAAACTAACGAAATTTCCCTATCGACGATCAATCCACCCCCGGGCCGGGCAACCCTTTTCATTGATCTACCGGCCTCCTCCGCTGAGGCTCAACCCCTTATCGTAACACCCTTTTGGCCGAGCGAGCGTCCCTCACCGAACCACCCTCCACCGCTCTCCCCGCGGCTTCCTCAATCGTTCTGTCTCTGCTTTTCTTCTTCCTGTTTTCCCCTTCGTCTTCGTTCTACCCCCTGCGAAATATTACCATCGTCCAAGCGTGTCCCCGCGCTCGACGAAGGGTGCAGGAGAACCGGGCTTCGATGACGGATCTCTAATTTTAATATCGCTCCAGTTCGCTTTGAAGTGCTCTCGTTAGGCACGGGAGTGGACCGACCGTGGGTTTCTTCGCCCTCGCAGAACGCGACGGCACGTGTTGCGGGTCAGACTTAACCTCGGAGTCACATATCGGCTGTGTCTCCACTGGACACGCTGGAGGCTTCTGATTTTCCACAGTCAACTCGAAAGTTTCATTCACTGGTGAGAAGATTTGATTGCTTGATTATTTAATGATACTAATTCTAAAGTAGCAAATACGGATTTTATATTGTCCATCTAAATCTATTATTCGTTGGTGACTGTGAACGTCTGCACATTTAGATTTTCGTATAATAAAAACTCAAAAACGAGATATTCGCAAAAGATAATCTTCTGATATTATACTAATTTATAAATAGAGGATATTGAAAAAGCTTTACATTTTTTATTGCAGCTATAATTTCATTACAATCACATGTAACTTGTAACTTTATTAAAAAAAAGTAGTGAAATTGTTAAAGGGTTGACGAACACGCGCGGGTTAGTTTGGAAGTAATACACTGCACCCCTCGCGTCAAGCTTTTCAAAATAGCACTCTCGTTACATCAGCAAAACGACGCGGCTAAAAAATCCCTATTAGCAAAGTAAGAGGGTAGAAAGTGGTATCGATAATTGCTAAATTGCCTCCAGATCCTTAGTGCTCTTGAACATTTTGCTGGATTCAATAGGAACACATACATATATCCCTTGTTTTAACAACAGATTGATTTCACAAGTATTAACTTCATCTCTTTTTCGAAAACTTGAATCGAACGTGGCAAATGATTCTGAAAGGAAAAGTCAGAGGTGCAACATAGTATTTCAAATTGAAAGGTACTCGTGCTTTGACAACAATTCAATCAAAAGGAATACAAAATATAATTGGCGTATTTTATAGTTATTCAATTTTCTTCTGTTCGTTAATTAAAATAAACAAGTACATATGTTGTTCACATATATATTACACATCCTTTATTAGCTTGAAAGTATGTATGCACATTTTGCTTTTCGTTTTTTATTTTTTCCTTAATATAAAACAATTACGAAATTTCAAATGAAATTTGTTTTCTAAGAAGAATACTATTTGTATCTCAAATTAGAAAGACCTAAAATCTTTCTAGTAATTCTGAATTCAAAGAGAACCAAGGTTTAGAAACACAACCACGACCTTCATCCCTATGCCGGAAATCTCCCAGTTCCTTCAAAGCCCGATACAGCTTCCACGCAAGTTAGAAGCGTGACCGTGGCGCAAGTAGAGAAATGGGAGACAAAGCGTCCCGGCAGGAGTACAGAAAGGCGACAGAAGCGAGAAGAATAACAAGAAGAAAGAGAAGGAAACCGGCCGGCCGGTGTGGATACAAACGCGTAATCCCTAACCTCAGGCAACGGTGGAGAGGGGAAAGAGACCAAGAGAGAGAACGGAGGACGAGAAGGTGGGCGGAGAGGATCGAAAGAAGTTTCTGACCCGCTTACGAGGAGTGCGAGCCTCGGAGTTCCCGCTACTTCACAAGAGTTTCCGAAGTGGCGAAGCAGACACCACCACCCACCCTCTCTCGTTTCGGTACCACAACCACCCTACAGCCTCTTCAACCACCTTGCGTCCGACCTGCTATCCTCCTTTCAAACACTCTACCACCGTCCAACGGTCTGCGTTGTCGGCTCCTCGTTGTTTGCCCCTTTCGCAGGCAGAGAGAGAGAGAGAGAGAGAGAGAGAGAGAGAGAGGAAGAGAGAGAGAGAGAACGAGAGAGGGAGAGAGAGAAAGAGCGAGGGAGAGGGATGCAGCCTTTACTTTCGCTGAACGGAGTGAAAGTGAACGCAGTTACGTTCCGCATGCAGCTGAACGCGCGCCGTTTAACTGGGACGTCCGGTACGCGCGGCTGCAGCGCGTCTACGGGCAAACTGGGACGCCGTGGAATTTCGAGCCGGCTTTCGCTGATGGGGGAGCCGGATTACCGACGAACGAAAGGGAAATCGCTGATAGTTTTTTGGTCACGGCCCTTCTGGGCATGATTTAAATAAACGGAGGAAACGGTGTAGGTGTTGATGCTACCTTTTTCTGCAAGTACTCAAGTGTAACTAATTATGCTAATTTAGGGATCAGCGGATTAGAATATAACAGATTGTTCTTGCTGTAGGAGATTTTTAGGTAATTATTCACGACGTTCTTTGTTTGCTTTTGACATATTCTTTAATTAATTTTAACTGTATATAGACCGCTTAAGAATATTAGCAAGTTGGAAAGATTAAAAGCTTTACAACTCACCATATACAATGTTACACAATTTGCTACACTCAACGTTTGCATCCCGAAAGGATGTTTTCGATGTACGAGACAAAGTCAAAATATACAACTTCAGCTTTCTATCCATTAAAACTGTTAATTATAATCATTTATATTATAATTCGTAATTTGCATCAATCTGAAGACGTATTTTAACAAGATTACAGCTTCTGGAGCCACAAAAATCTTCGAACCAGATCCATCACTTGTCACTCTTGAAAGTTTCGTTTTTGATAGAAATTTCTTGTTTGGATCGCCAAATGATATCTTTAGGATCAAGGATCATGTCCAGCCTGTAGAAACGGCCAAAGACCAACTAAGTGGGTGAATGCGTGAAGATGCAGGTCCAAGCAGACTGGTCGCGGGTTCGTAACACGACAGATAAGTCAGAAGCCCGCATCGGAGGTTTCGCCTGTGCCTAGGGTATATGGAGTAGGATGAGGAATCGGAGGCTGGGTGGTTTAAAGGGTTGATAGTGGTGGAGGTGGTCGCGATGGTGGTGGAAGGAAGAAGGTGGGGTGAGTGAGAGAAATAGACAGCACCAGAGAGGGTGAAGGGAGACCAGAGAGGATGCAGTATAGGTGGTACTAGGTGGCTTTAGCTTCATCTCGCTCAGTATCTTATGCCGATACCTAACTCTCGCTCCGTTCTAACCCTTTGCCGGGCGATTCATCCATCCCCTTCTCTCTTTATTTGAGTATAATTATTGATTATTGGACGACGGAAGGCCGGCTACTCTAGGACGTGGAGAAGGCAGGGTTGGTGTAGGTACCAACGTTCGAGAGGGTTGGCTGGAGGTTGAAGAACGGTAGGAGGGTGATTAAGCTATATGCCTGGCATATCCCACCCCTTGCTATCACCCTCCCCCGTCTACCCCGCGTTCGCTTGCTCGCTCGTCCTCCTTCTGCGTTCGCCTTTCACTCACCCACCCCTTTGCCCGCCAACCGTTCTTCCGATACCACGGGGCTGCTGTCTCTCTCGGTCTTTCTGTACTGACAATTAGACTGATAGGTATATCTTAGTCTGCTATCGATTTGATTCCACCCTATCGTATAGGGTGCACCCGCACACCCCGGCGAAATTTACATCGTGTATGCTACAACGACGTTGATCGCGGTGCCGTCCTACAGCAGCTACCTCCCAACCCCGAATGGTGCCTGCCTGCCTGCCACCCCCTTCTACCCCTTTCCTGCCTTCTTCCCTGTTCTCGCACTCGTCCGTGTCCACCACCTCTCCGCCTTCGGAGCAGCCTTCGATTATAACCGAAACCCCTGCGCCCCGGTTCTATAGCGCCAATACATCCGCCTTCCAAGGGGTTGATTAGTGCATTACCACTCGAACTCGTTCCACCCTGTCCGACCGAAGAGGGAGAACATTCCCGTCGACCCCGTTCGCACCGAATTCACGCTCGTTCTCCGCGGTATCCTATCTCCCACTCACGCCACCCAATCCCACCCCACAGCCTCTTCGCTTTCTATCTGTCTCGCTTTGTTCCTTCAGCCGGAGGACGTTTTTTCTATCGGTATCCCCCTCTTATTACCGTCCCCAACCCGTGGGTATCCTCCTTCACTTTCGACGTAATCCTCCGAGCTGAATCTCCTACGGAGTCGGTTACCGGTCCCAGCGATCGGTAATTGTGGGATTAATTATGGAAGTTACACTCACCCCTTAGCATCCCTAACCCCGTGTATCCGGGCCGGGCTGTGGTTAATACGTAATTTTGCGTGACGGAAAACTGCGTTGACTCACCTGCAACAGAAAACGAGAATCACGTGGTTAGTAGGTATCATTGGAATTCATTCCTAATTGAAAACTGAGATTTTATTCTTCTCCAAAAAGGAGGACGGTTTTCGAGGCCGTAATATGTGAATTTCAAATGCAGATTATAGATTTTTGTTAATTATAGTTTTTAGATTCAATACATTTGATCATGCATCAATTACTTGATCACCATATTTTAGCGATATTCAACAAATTTATTGTTTTTTTACTAATATTTTAGCCAATTGTAACTAATACAGAGTTGAAACGTCTGAAGTGTAAACATTATTAAATCATAACAATAGTGCAAGAAACTATTATAGCTACCGCAACTATTCATTTTCCTTCAACCCTCAATACTAGAAGACGGCGAGACTTGCATTGACGTGCTGGAAACAACGAAAAGTCGGCAACGAGTCGACATATGAAAATGGCGAGGGTGAACAGCACCAGTGTTGATTATTAAAACCCCGCAGAAAGCGGGTATCGACGGTGTCCCACGCGTAGGCGCTCTATTAATTGTCGAATAATGAACGAAGTTAATCGACAGCTCGACGAGTGTCGACCGGCTTCCCACCCCCATTCGCCATCCCTCTCGTGGGACATCACCTTTATATCATTATATGACGAGCTAATGAAATTTTCATAGCGTCGAAATATCGATGCGCAACGCTCAATGCTTTGTATCGGTCTATCAATCACCCCTCAGTGTACACATACCAGTCAGGTGCACACATCGATTACGGTGTTCTCCCTTCTCCGGCTTGCGCCTCCCACGCACGCACCCCGGAATATAATTGACATCCGTCCGTCCTGTAAACGATTGCCCGCTCGTTGTCATTCGATTCAAAGTCGATTTTGACTGACGAGCTGGTTCTCCACGACAGAGATATTGGGGGAAGGATTAAGTGTAGTGTCTTTGCGATACTATATAAAATCCACATTACGCGAGGTGCGATATGAGTTTATTTATTTTAGCTTGTTAATAAATCTAAATGCGCGTAATTATGAGTTTCTGAAAATGATTATGTTGTCGAATGTAGTCAAGTAGAAATAAGAACGTATCAATAATAACATGGAACAAAATATAAACATATACATATACATACATAATTTGTTGCTATCGTAATTTAAATAGAATATACGCTATGAGTATGATTCTATACTATCTGCCATGGGATGAATGGTTTCACTCTAATCCAAACACTAAAGAAACTTTCTAATAGGTAGTAGAACACAAGTAACTTAACACACAAGTATTAATAGTAAAGCAGCTGCCTTTTCAAACAAAATACGCGGAAGATGCGTAATTTCTTAGAAGTAAATATGTATAATCGAAGAATACAGAGAATGGGAAAATACCTGTTCCGAGAAAATTTGTTTCGTTCACCGCTACTGCCTCCTACATTTTCAGGAAGTGTGGAAAAACGACTAGACATAATAGGAAGAAAAAAGACTATTGATCATAAAAACGGGGGAGGCAAGCGTATCCTCCAGATACAGGCTCTCGCGAGCCGCAGGAACGTTAATCTCGCCAACGGGAGGATTTTATCGCCTGCAACCCCCAAGTGACACGCAACTCGTCGTAAAAATCTCAGATGCCCCCTGGGCAGGTGAACACGCCAGGGCAGAGCAGTAAACGTTGTCGGTTAATCGAGCATATCCATGTGCACGCGCGCGCGCACACACAGGCACGGTTTCTAAACATGTAAGTATATACAGCGGCACACAGATGTCTCCGGTCAAATATAATAGATTTTAACCATTACTTTTGAATACATTAATGGAGCAACCTATTAAACTAATATGTGCAAATAATATACAGAATGGTATGTAATAAATCGATATTAGTTATTATGATTACATGTATATATCATATATAGTTACATAATACAATTACTAGCAATGTACCACAAACTTTGCCAAGGGACATGTAGTTAAATGTAAACATATCTAACATCTCGATAACAAAGTTTCAGTACACGTATTGCAAAATAAGTGCAACGAAGAGATTACTAATAGCGACGAAACACCCTATGACGGCCAAGAAGAGACAGAGAGTAGTAACTGTAGGGTAAAAATTCACGTGGCAACGCTCTTTGAAGAGTATACGGTAGGATTTCGAAAATATAAACTAAAGAGAAATGAATAAGATATAGAAGACAAGAATAGTTTTGGAATAGAATAAATTGTAGAATCGAATTCTGCAGAACATTCTAAAATCATAACAGAAATCTGAAACGACCCACAGTCTAATACCGGAAGTGTTCAAAACGGTACGTCCAGGTCATGGGACCAATTTTATAAAGTAAAATAGAGATAAACAAAAATATCCAAAATCTTTTGAATTGATGGAAACCGTTTAAAATGTAGGAAAACCGGAAATAAAGGAACGCTACATGTGCACATCTCCAGAAAGCTCCAATATAAGGAAAGACAACCATCAATCTGAAGTGAGAACTATAAAAGCAAAAAGAAGTGCAAGAAGCGCGTTATAACCCATAAACGTGAGCTAACACAAGAGGAAACAGTGAAAAAAGAGTAGTAGGGGAAAAAAGGAGAAGGACGAGAAGCCAAAGAGAAAGAGAAAGAGAGAAAGAACATCGAGCAGGCATCGGTTAATACGTTTCTCGTGGTGTGCGTGTGAGTGTACGTTTCAGCGGCACCAGTGCGTCGTTGACAAGCTTGTAAACCCATAAAGAAATTTCATAATAAATAGAGAAGCCCGTCCGGCATCGCCGGTTTTTATCGGGCCGGAGAAATTACGCCCGGGCCGCCGTGTGAGCGTACACGTATCGTTTGAATTTACAATACTTCGAGCTATAAAAAAAAGGGGCTGCTCGCGGTGGAAAGAGAGGGGGAGAGGGCGAAGAGACGTAGGCCGGTTAGAACGAGATGCCTGTGTAAACGTGTGTAGGCACGTGAACGAGTGTTTGTTTCAAAAGTGCGCGCGCGCGCTCACGAGGGATCGTTGATTTTCTAGGAGGGGAAAGATGAGGAAGCCGGTGTCATGTGATGTAGGTGGGACATTTATGCGGCAGAGAACTAAACAAAAGCGCGTTCACGTGGCGGGTATACGGTTTTACGATCCCGGGATGATCTTGTAGAAGTTTGATCGCCTCGCGGAGCAAGTTCGTCGGCTGCCGTCCGCGAAACGAATCGAACTCGTCTCGATTGAGAGGATCGTGTCCAATAAGTGCAGGTAAAATAGTGAGTCCACAGATTTGGATATTTTTGAGTGTTTAGTAAGGTAATACATGATTTTATAAACTAGAAATTTAAGTTTGACGTTCTGTTAATAGATACATACAGATAAATACAAATAGATACATAAAGATTTACAGATTGAAATTATTTTTAACCATTATTCGTTTCAATTATAATCTCTAAACATGTTCTTTGAGAAAATTTTGCTAATTTTATTTATTAAGCCATTCTTCCCACCAAATTACCACACTATTAGTGATTATTTGTTGAGTGAATACAACTTTTATTCAATGAAATTATCAACGTTTCTATCAATATTTGTATTCCGAAGGTAATTGATTTAAATAAGTATGCGAAACTTCAACCTAATGCATTATTTTCGAACCCTTAATGTTCCAGAACAAATCCATTTGTTTCGATCCCATGCAAGGCATCCAATTTGTATAACCTCTTAACCTACAATAAAATTGCTTACTGCACCTATTGTTCCCTTTTATTTCTCCGCTTTCCTTTTTATCAATAAACCAAACATTGCCATAAATAAGTAGGTAAACAAATGAAATTGTGTTACAATAATCACAAGAATAAATAATAAGTATTATACAAAGCTTGAAGAAGAGACTGGAAGGAGAGCCGCAACGAGAAACAACAGCAGGAATAATTGAAAATTTGCAGGCTAGCAGAAGAGGGTATCGGTTAGATGAGGCCTGCAAAATCGATGCGATATATTGAAACTGGAAGTGGCTCGGGGGGATTAGAGTCAGTTGAACCGTCGTTAATCGATACCGAGTAACATCTATCGAGACGTGTCTCTTGATAATAAACCCTTAGTACGCCCGGACAAGCGGTTAAATTGCATTAACGCGGCCAGCGAGTAGAGACGGACAGAATTTCAGGCAGGAAACGCTGATAAAGAATTCAATGCTGTCATTCCGTGTCGCACGCTCGCCCTCCGAAGAACCTCTGATGCTGTCAATAAACCTCGAATGAATAATAATCGATACCAATAATTAATTCGAGCCACATGAAGTTTTAAAAAAGAAACTTTCGTCGCGGCGATATGCAACTATATGCAACAAATTAAAACAGTTTCACAGTTATATGTTTGCTTAATATATTTAATCGTATAATCAATGAATTAAATGCAGCTTTAATTGGGAGGCCATTTGTGTTAGCTTACCCTTTTAATTTACATTTAAAGAATTTGTTACAATGTATATATCAACACTTTATTCGAACGGAGATAATAGGCTTCTTATTTATTTAAATTGTATAAATTGGATTTATTGAAGTAAATTACGTTTTCAGTAACTTTGGTAGCAAAGTTTTCGAATACACAGAAAGTTTACTAACATTACTTTCTTTTACATAACGAACATTCGTGGTTAAATATATAATTTCTATTACAACTTTACATTATTGATACGAAAAATATAATGCAGTGAATTCGAACAAATTACGTAACATTTGAAAATTGAAACATAGAATGCTTTTATTTATGATCCCATATTATAATCGTCATTTCAACGATTTCAACTAATTTAGAAGAGTACTTTTTGAGCGAATGTCGCTTTTTATTTCTTCACAAAAAACTACTTTCGCGGATTTATTTAAATTTATATATTTATTTAAAATCATATAAGGTATACATTTTTTGCTTCACTATAATTCTACAGTTCATTTTCGACATTCGTTGCATATTGTTATAATCTTCATACGCAATGGTACTTGACAACATAAAAGTGCAATATAATATTTCCAATGGAGTTCCGGTATATATATTGATGATCAAATTGCTAATCGATCGTCGGTTACTCATCAAAGAGCTTCTACGCAAACAACAAGGAACCCGATTAATTATAGGTGTCGAGGCCCGACAAAGAGAGTTGAAGAGAGACCAACGACACTTAACCGGAACGGAACCTCGTAATGGCGGTAGCTCAATTCGCTCGATCGGCGTTACCGGTCATCCATGAGTGTATCGACAAGCGGCTGTACATCGAGTGTTCCTCAATAATGAACGCAGCTAACGGACTTGGTGCGAAGCGCGTAAAGCGTATAACCGTAGCCTATGAGTAATCATATAAACTTATTGTAAAGTGAGGCTAACGATAAAAGGAGAGACATTAACCGCTAGAACAAAAATTTAAAAAGAAAGTAAGAAAAAGATGAAACCAGGTGACTGTAAAATATGTAAAAGTGTGAAGCAAATAGCAATTGCAATAACAGGAAATAACTATGTAAATGAAATACAAAATTCATGGATAGTAGGTCAAGGGAAAAGATATGTTGTGACATCGAAGAAAACAGGAAAGTGAAATATGTACGAAAATATCGTATGGATGTGTGGTAGAATAACAAAACAATACAAGGAATTATGAACAAACAACTGTAATTTGTTTCTGACATAATAATCTCGTACAACCCCTTGGAGTAACCCAGGATCTGGAAGATGAAACAGTGATACTAGCATTGGTATGCACGCGCGTATGCATAGACTTACACGCGGGGTTCCATCGATAATGCCCGGATTCTAACCTGCCGCTCAATAACGCGCATATCCAATCCATAAGTTATTAAGGCTTCGTGTGCGTTCGCCAGTGGTTGGCTACGGAACGTCATGCGGGTAGCTTTAAGGATCGGTTACAATGGCTAGATTATTTCGCACTCCTTTTGCTCTCTCTTTTCTTCCGTTTGTCAAGTGAGCTACCGTTCTCTGATTTATCAATTGAAGGGTGGACCTGGTGTATATTCCTTTTAAGTGATTGTGAGAAAATAAGATGGATGAGGTATACTATCACTCATAACTTGTTGCTCACATGTTTTCCTTATTATCTTTAAAAGTTCGACAAATTCTTCTGTATACATCAATAAATTTTTAACTGTCTTTAGTAGGATATGTTTTATATATTCACATTGTAGAAGTAAATATATCTCTTTGTGCTCAGAAATTTAACATTGAACTACTTTCTAAGTTATGGACATGTTACGATATACAGTACACTCTTTAATACGTCAAGTGCCGCGTCGGTCACAGGTAACCGAAATTAAACATTCCATTTAGGACGCGTCAGTCATCGATAACCGACGCAATTATAAATAATGAATCTGTATGAAATGTAAAAAATACTTTATTTGGTTTTAGAGAGAAAAGTATACGAATTATTTTTCAGTAATATTTATGAATGCAATGCTATGGCACAATAGTTTAAATTCTAGTCTTGTTTGTATCACTCCATGGAAAAATGTCTACCTTTCGATCGTTTCTCTTTATTTCTTTTATAATTTGTGATTCAATCTTCAACAGTTAGGTGAACTTGAATAAAAAGCAAACTTCAGTCTTCTTCTTGTCAATACCTGTTAGTAAGTCCGTGACTGACACATTAATTCTTTTTACACTATTATATTACGTGGCGTAAACAGAAAGAGCACCAAAATTAGCTCGGCATTCAAGATACCAAGGAATATTAGTGAGCGAAGGTACTCCTATTAGTAGCGCTTGATGACATTTTATCATTGTAAAACTTATTAGTGACCTAATATCGATTTTTCTGTACATTACTAATTTCCTTATCACTCATTAAGAACAAATAATTGAATATGCAGAAAATATCGTAAAATCGAGTTTCTCGTACAAAATCCTTTTCCACTGGTAAAGAGCACCCACCCACCTTGGTTCTCCTTTATTTGCAATTATTTCGTACCGCCGTAGTGTCTCAAATCCACCCTCCCACCGAAGCGAATATTTGATCGCATGCAAGCAACTTTCTCGCCGCCGACATTATTTTCACTGTGGAATCAATAATCCGGCCGGCACTTCGGTTTCTTGCTTTCAATTCGTGGCTGCCGGTCGCTAGCCCCACGCCTGGTAGTCTACAAGACCGGGCATGAACAAGACGTCGCGGAACAACCGGTAACGAAATATAGAAGAAGATAATGGGTACCAGCCACTTAAACAATGATTTAAGACGGCCCCGTGAACTTTCGTGGTTCGTGTACCACCCAGCCTTCTAATCTAGCAACAGAAAAAGAAGGCGGCCTGAAGGATGGAAAGGGGTAGTAGGTAGGGGTGGAATGTACAACCGATAGTTGGATCGCGTGCTACGAAATCGTGGGAGTACTCTGAACAAGGGTCGCCTGTTTCTTCTGTTGCCTCCCTTCCTTTTCTTTTTCTTGTTCCTGATTTTACCGTTCAGGGAGGGCGGGTGATGGTTGATAGGGATTAACCGAAACGAGGGAAAGTGGGCCGACGCAGCGTGCCCGCTGTAAATTCGCAGCGGAAAGAAATTCGGCTCGTGAAATCTTTAAAGACTTCGGTTCCATTTCGTTGGACAGGCAAATGCGGTGAACGGGAGCTGAGGGTGGGCTTCGAGATGCCTTCGAGGGGGGTTGATAGGAAAACTTTTGTGTAACTACTGGTAAGCTTGGTTACTCTTGCTGTGCCGTTTCTTCGACTTCTTTCGTTTCTTCTTCTTTTTCATGCTATTGTGGTATAGTGGGCGAAGGGAAACTTTGGAAACTTGCAAGAAACGTTAATGCAGTATAAAAAGTGTTTCTTTTCCATGTAATAATAAGGACATTGAATACTTTTTATAGAAACGAAAAAAATGTATCTTAAAACAGTACGTATATTATATAGTTTATATTCATTTACGAAAAATAAAATGGTGGACAGCTTTTGTAAAAAAAAAAAGAAGGAAAATGATGTCATATGCATAACGATCATTTGTTAACTATTTCTACGGCACTGTTTCTATTATAATTCTGAAGTATAAATTTTGACTTTTATACAATTATCAATAGAAGGGCGATGTTTGAGCTTTTGAGAAAGAAATAATGTCCTCCAGCTGAAGTCCCACGATTTTCAACACGACGCGTTCAAAGCAAGAAGAGGGGCGGAGGGTGAAAATTTCGTGGCACTTGGGGTGAGCAAGAAGTTATTAAAGAAACGCAGAAACAATTATCGAATTGCCGAGTGTCCAGCGAGATCGATCGTTTTTGCCGCGGTACGAAACCGTGGGAAGATAAAGGAAGGCGATTAGTGTCATTTGGAGAATGCGGGAAGAATTTTTTTGCCGTTACAGTGGAATGCATGGCCCTTTCGAGAACGTCTGTCGTTTGTCCTGAAATAACAGATCCGGGGACAAATGTGAAAACGACCAGGACATGGGTTCATGTACAGACCGCGTGAAATGACTGTAATTTACCCGGCCAGTCTTTACATTCCCTTCCTTTATCTCATTTTTCAAACTATTCTACGAATAGTTTCGTTAGAAATGCTTAACAATCGCACTTTAATAGTTGGACTTGAAATAAAATTATCAAATCGTTGATAATTTTTATCGAAACTATGTATATTTGCAATCTAATAGAAGATTTGGAAGTGCAGTCATGCACAACATGTTGACATTAGGATGGGGTTGTGTCAAATTTAACTTATTTTTCAAGCTATTTTATTTATAGGTTTGTTGAAAATTGAAATCTGAAACCTGAGAGACGTAATTTTTTACATACTTACTACATAGGAACATTAGATTATTCAGTGTACATAGTTCACCGAGCAAAATAAACATCTCACCTGAAAAAATATTTGGTAAAGTTATGAAATGGGCGGAATTCTATACATTTTCCAAAATGATTGTTTCATCTATTAGTATCTAATGACTCTTCGGGAAATTATCCGTCTTATGAACTGTCCAAATAATTCTTTGCATTTTCGCGCACGCAATCGACCATTGGGGACCTCCCTCTTTTTTTCTTCGATAGGCATTAGTCGTAGCAAAGATATACCTGACCCGATACACTGCGATGACGCCCATGGGGCCCACTGAGCTCCGCCATTAGAATATCTCAGCTACTCGAATCGTTCGTCTGTTTACCGGAGCTCGATAAACTCCCATTTCATCCCCTCCTTGCTAGTCCCTTACGCGCATAAGACGGAATATCTCGCGTATCCCCAAATGGACAGAGAAGAGGTGCTCGATGAGAGAAGGTAAGAATCGTAAGGGGCGGAGAGTCAGTCCCTTCTCAATCGACAAGTACAGCCTCAATCGAAGGTTAAATAAGTAATTCTTGCCAATTTTATTAGGCGGCTCTTTTTCCCCACAAGCCATCCCTCTTCCTTCGAATAGGGCATCCTAAGGTCCACCGTTCGCGATTCAACAAGGGGATGGAGACGAAAGGAGACAAGTCGGAATGAAAAGGGAAGAAAATCGTCGGGATATTGATACCTATTAAACTAATGAATTTAATCAGATCGGATTGAAAATGCGGTGACTCGAGACGAGCCCCGTTCCGCCGCGGGGGTGTTGCTTTTTATCTTACGGACAGTCCGGATGAGCGTCGGAGATTAGATTTCTAAATTGAAAACGATCTCGGGCTTCGTAGACACGGTTGCGTTTCTGACAAGGGAAGGGGTAGATCAAGGGTAGGGTAGGGGGTTGGCGTGGTTCCGAATCTTGGAATTAGCATATCTCGGCAAAGTGATCCCCCGCCTGTAATTGAATTATTCTTAAATTCCCATAAAATCGTGCAAAAATTACCGGGCCGTCGCACTTTCCATCCCCGTGCGATATTGGACGCGATTAATTTTCTGGAACGTTACGCGAACTTCGACGAATTCCGGCGTATCTCGATCGGGACTTGGCTCGAGCGACCCGCCCTCTGCCTTGAAATGATTCTTTAATTGGAGGGGTTCTCGATTATCCGCACGGCGGTTTCTTAGATTGCTGTCTCGTTCGAGGGTCTACGACTTCGTTTTTCTTTTTCCTTAATGTGAGAAATGACGCTTGAGAAATTCGTTTGCTCGAGTTACACCTTTAAGCAAGATCTTTTTCCTATTTCTTCTCCGAACGAATTTAAAAAGTTTTGTTTCATTCGTGTCGATCACAAATCATATTCACATTAAAGTAAGTTGTTTGTGTTTTCATTATTCGTATTGTATCAATAATCACAAATTTTGAACGATTCACTATTTTCTGACATAACTTTGTAATACTATTGCAAAAACTTAAGAAGATAAAATAAGTTTCAAATTTTCCTGTCATGAGTTATTAATTAATGTTACAACCGTGCAAATCAGCGTGAAAGGTCGATGACAGTTTCATTCATTTGCTGGTTATCAATTAAAATCATCCGCTTGTCGAATCATCTCACGAACAAAATTAAATTTTGCCGCTCGGAAAAGTTGCCGCAACGCCCTCAAACAAGCAAAATTTTCTCGCGTCGAAGCGAGTAAATCAACCCCGAAAAACTAACCCTCATCCACGCTCGATTTTAACAAACATCTCGAAAAACTTCCCCGCCATTGCGGAAACTCCGCGAGGCCACGATAATCGAAGCCGGGACACTCGAAGGGGTGGCTCCAATCAGCGGCACACGAGATACGCGTTTCCACTAGCATCCATCCACTTAAAACTAACTGCACACCGGGGAACGTGGCTCACCAAAGGCACTCGACGGTCCCTATGATAATTTTAATTTTAATTTCGATCGGATCCCTCGTACACCCCAGTTTTACCCCTGTCGGAGAAGTTAAGGAGCCGATCTAAAAACGTAATCCTGCCTTCGCGCGAGGAACTCATCTCTCCCTTTTCACTTTCCATCCCACCCCCTTTCACCTTCCTTCATCTCGTTCTCTACCTTCTGATTCTCTTCCTTTCGCGTCTTTCTCTTGGAACAGTGTCTATTCGCTTAACTAGTTTTCCAACCCTCTTCCACTCTTGTGAGCCGCAATACACGCGGCAATCGACTCGCGGATACATTAGTGTTGGTAGATAAATTAATTTCGTTAGTCCCCAAATTAGGAATGCCAAGGAGAAGGGGCCTAGCTTACCTTGATTACGTTGGTGTTAGATACTGTTTACGGACGCGATCGAGTGTGGCGATTTTTATTATACTTCTTTTACACGAAAAGTTTGTGCATACTATTGAAGATTTTGTTTTAATATTTGCTGCATAAATAGTTTCACCTTTGTTTTATAATACGTGGCTAATTTTACTAATTTTAGTGATATTCGGGTAGTGTAACTAGTTGGGTAAACTATTTCTTTAATTTACTAAACAATTTATACTATATAATATTGGTACTTTCTATCACGTAATTTTCAATGGTTTTAAAGTTAATGGTAACAAATTTTAATTTTAACATAATTCTATTCCAGAAATTACTGTCGAATGACCAACGACGGAAGTTCCAATAAACCGCTGTGGTCCTGAGATCACGATTCACAAATAACCTACGTCTGACTTCATTGTGGATCACGAGAACTACAATTTATCGTTAACAAGGGTCATCTATAGTTCTATGAAATAAATTTCTATCAGCTTCTACACTTAAATTTATACCGGAAAAAGGCATTGCAATTAACAAGAGCATACCTATAAATTTATTTATTGCTAAAATAGTTTTTAGCCATTATTTACAATAAGTACTTACTTTTGTTCAAAGGCTAACTAAAAGGCAGACTAGATTGCGGAGTTTTGTTCATTTATAAAAAGTTAAATTTGTAAAAAGATAATATTGTACATAATACGCAAAATTATATGAAATATCTAAAGTAAATTGTATGTTACAATATTTAAAAGATAAACCAGATCTGTATTAATGTCCAATTTATGACTAACATTAACTTCAAGTAAAGATTAACTCAAAGTAAATTCAATACTTATATTTATTTTAAATTGTATATAATTTTGAAGATTCATTGTCGCGAGCACTTAAAAAATGTTTCGTGGTCATGTGAGTGCCTGCGAACCACACATTGCTTACCTCTGCTCTACAATATGGTATCTATTAGATCGTAATTTTAATTTCGGTAACTCTATGAGTTCAAAAGTTTTAGTACCTAATAGGTACAGATGGAAAATAAAATTATTCATTACGCTTCTAATAACTTATAATACTTTCTACATTTTTGGGGTAGTAATTTTTGTAGTTTACTTTTTAGTGCTCAAACTTATACAGAAATTTAAGTATTAAGTAATTATCATTCAAAGGCAAAAGCATGACCGAATAAGTCCGAGAAAGTTGCATTAACGTAATGAAGCAACGATGATATAGATAACCGCTTTTGTCATTAAAGTTCACATCTTTAAATACATTTCAACAGAGGCGAATGTAAATGTCCTTTATCCCCCTCCCTCCTCCTCGAACAAATATTGAATGGAAGGGAAAATATAAACCAGACTTTAAATTTTCCACGGAAATTATCGATTACACCAGCGAAAGATACCTTTGAATTAGACGATGTTTTTTTATTGGACAAGTCGTCAATCGATTCCCTCGCCGACCTATAAATGTTCATTCGCGTTGCGACGAGGGAAACCGCCTCGAGTTTCGCGGACGTCTGTCGCCGTAACGATGTTCTATAGATTTTTTGCCATACGTACCATGACGTGGCAATCGTACGAACGCTTATGTTTATTTCAGATAGCCGGTCATGTCTATCAGCCACCTGCAACTTCTTAGTAACCGCGGCTGGAAATACCTGTATAATTTCACTTCCGATTGGAAAAACTATTACGGACATTGCATCCCTTTTCTAATATGTTTATATTGAATTTGTGAACTCCAAGACGTATATTTAATTAGGATGTTGAATGGAGCGTTGTTTTTCGTCTGCATTATTTTATGGAATAAATATTTGATTTCAAGAATTAATGAAATGAATAAATACTGCTTGAAATAAAAACAACAGTTTCGAAATTTTAAATATTAGGAAGTCTTAAGTAGAATATTTCTGTTATAATATGAGTGTGTAATTAGGTTAACCCTACAAAAACAAAAAAGAAATTGATTCTAACGAAAATCTATTTTTATCGTAACAAAAGTGAAAATTTTCAGTTTTCAGAAAGCATGAGAAGAATTAAATTGTTATTAATTATTACGTAGTATTTATTTAGTGTATAACTTGCAGTAATTTAAGAAATGATTTTTTATTATTTTAACACTCACATCATTTATCATTTGAACAATTTAATTATAATCGAAATGCTTTTAATCAAGCAGAACATTGTAATTATTAGCAGAAGAAGGGTAAAGGATACATCTATTAACGATAATAACAACTGTGATTTGAAAATGAATTCTTAGCCATCTCAACAATTTGCCAATCTTAGCCATCTTTTAATTCCAAATGGAAACAAAAATGTCAAACTAATTTCGAAAAGTAGAAGAAGCAGCACTGAACCGGAACCAATAAGGAACAGCATGGGCAGCTACAGAAGTACGTTTACACGATGCTAGAAACGCCGTAATGAGGTACAAATATACTCGTGGTCACACGCGGTATATGTTATTTCCCGCGCGACACGCGATACTCATTTCTCGCGTGCCTTCGCACGCGCTGCTTCCAACATTCAATGATGCAGTCGAAACGTGAATGACGTGTGCACGTGCATTTCGTACACGTCGTCTTTACGTCGACATATATTTGACGCATGAAGGCTCCCTAATCTTCCTTTAAATCCTTCGCCATGTCAATTTTCACATCACTTATTAAATCGAAGCTGTGACACTTCCGAAAGTGTTCAAGGTAAATGTTAAGTCAACTGTTACAGTCAGCGAGTTATCTCTTTGAGAGTAGTATGTTCTATGATTTATTTGCGGCAGCCGGGAAGGGGGGGGGGGGGGCAATTAAAAACCAGTAATCTATATTTCAGTTCCTTTTTCTTCGAACTGAGATAATCGTATTTGAAAAAGTTTTAATGTATTATAGAAATGATAATTAGGGCAAATTCAGGTTTTATTCTGTACTATTCTTATTAATCCCTATTTTTACTATTGTATGCGGTCGATATTTGCTTGCTTTATATATTAAACTATGAACTTATATCTAAAACCCTATATTACTTGAGTGTATTACATAAAACATTCCTAAAAGTTTTCAAGTTATGGAAAAAGAGATTCGAATACATTGTGACATTTAATATAGATACGTATATAGTGAAATCTCTTATGCTTACAATTAGGTAATATTTAATAAAATAATTGCGTAAGATGTACATAAATAATTTATACCATAAAATATTGCCAATACTTATTATAAAGAATCTATAAAAAGGTAATACATGATTCATGAATTCGTAGATATCAAAAGAAATTAAAAACAGTTTCCTTCCCAAATTGACAAGCCCATAAACCGTGTTATTTATACTAAATTAATTTTATAGAATATGTCAAATAGTTTCATCCTTTTTGCAAAAAGCAGAATGCACCATAAAGTATCAAACCATTGTATCTTCAAATACGAAATGAGGCCAAACAATGAACTATGGGTAGTTGGTCGTAGAAGGACGACCTCAGGTGTAAGTTAAAAGTTTCCCTGTCACTCAACCACAGCTGAGGTATCTGTGGTGAATAGCTGAAGGATTTGATTTGATTGATCTGGAAACATTGGGAGATGGTAGCAGAAGAAGTAGAAGAAGGAGAAGAACGGAAGGAGGGTGCACGCAAACAGAATGGATGGTGGAACAAGAAATCTTTTGGGCTCTAATTGCCGTAATTAAATTCGAGAACTTACCCGATTCTCCGGTCGAAATTTCGAATCGCCGCGCCCCCTCGAATTATTCCCAGCCACCCCGCGAAGCCTGCTTGCCGTGTAATCCGTTTCCGGGGCGTCGCGCATTTAACTGGGAATTTCCTTGCTGATTTTCTCGATGTTTTTTTTTACCGATTCTTCAACGATTTATGTTGTTGAATTGTATGTTAAGGGTTCCAGGGGGGTTGCAACCCCCCCTGGGAACCCCTAGGCTGCACTGCACCTTCAACCAGGAATTTTGTATCGATGGAATTGAATAATATGAGCATTTCGATTTATTTTAATGAATACGTCTTCGCTTGAGTTATTAGAAAATAAAAGAAAATGAAATAACAATGAAACTTTGCGTCAAGGATTAAAAATTGGTGAAACTGAAGAAGAATTTCACTGTTATAAAGTAGATTACGCGATGAAGGGTAACAATCAGCCATTCGAAAGAAATGTTCACTTTTGAACTGCAGAACCACCAATCCGAAATCAATCAACCGATAAGAGTCTCGAAATTGAGAAAATCGATGGTAGAAAACGGAATACCGGAACGACTTGTCACGCACACGGTCGATTTGGAAATGATCAGGCAGTGGGGCCAATAGAGGGGCACGATCGCCATGGGACCTTTCCATCCTTGCAGCAGGCGTCGAGGAATACAGTAAGCTGTTTCACGAGATCGAACGGTGCCGCACGATTAGCCGAAATGTATAAACTTATTTATTTCGTGGCAGATAACCCCAGCTTCCCGCAACAGCCGAACTGCCCATAGGCGTCGAATTTCTATATACCGATAACGGGGACCGAACACAGGTTTCTTACTCTGATCAAACTCCATCAATCGATCTCGCTGAGAAAATTCACTGTTTTGATGCGATTAAAATTTTATTCACTTTTGTATTATTTAACTATATTATAACTACGATAAAAACTTGTATGGTTATTGTTTTGATTATTCAGAATTTTTGTTGGGAATATCTTATCACTTGATTTCCTTTTGTTCTAAATATATTTTATTTTAATTATATATAGTATAATAGTGTATCTGTAATAAAACGCTACGTGTTGCAGATATCCTACTGCTAGGTTATTCTGTTACAAAGAGATTTTAATTGATTCAAACTGTTTGAAATTGAAGAACAATTAAAAAATCCTATGCAAAACAAAACAGTTGGAAAATTAGAGAAAATAAGGTACATTTTTCTAATTTTTTAAAAGAGGTGCTTATTTATGAAATGTTTGGAAGACTTCAATATTTAATTTACTATAGAAATGAAGTATATTGTAGTTTCTCATTTAAGTTTAATATATTAAGTTAATGGAATTATTGGAAAGGGGAATCAATTAAATTATTAATAAAAAATGAAATAATTTTGATCCATTTCTAATGATTTTACTCTTACGATGGCAATATAGAAAAAGGGATCGTACAAGGTCATGCGTTATAATTACATCGTCCGTGAAACAAGCTCGTCATTTCTCGAAACTCTTGCCACTTCGTTCTGGAAAGGTCACGAGTCATTTATTACTCCCATTCGAAAAGGCGTACAAACACCATTGAAGGAATCTGGCTTGATAAAGATTCCTCTTCGAGGTAGTGGCGTCACGCGTCTGTGGCCAGGCGGGAAAACTGGAAAGATAATGAGCCCACGAACAAATCTAACACACAAAGTTATCGAACCGACTGATGAACTATTTTATTCCGATCAGTCCACGCGCGGAAGTTGCCGTTGATAATTGATAAGGGGTCCCCCGTTTTGGCTACCATACGAACACATACGTAAATAAGTTAAATGTGTCGGCACAATTGTTCGTATCCACAATTAACTTTTGTGTAACTTTGTAGCAAATAGTATTGCAAAATTAATATAAAAGTTTTTAAAAGATAATTTGAAATAAAGCGAGCCCTTTTTATTGACACGATTATATAAAGTTAAAATTTCTTGTATGGATAATTAAAAAAATATAATTTAAAAGAGTCACAGCGTTTAGTAAGTGCTAATGCTATAAAAGTAATAATAATAAATTTATTCCAACCACATAAATTACTAAATTATTCTGAACCTTCACAAAGGTTTACTGAGATATCAATATCTACTAATATTATAACTAAATTACAACAACGATGAACTAAAAAATTTTCCACAATAAAAACGAGAACACTATTAACAAGTATATCCCTGTCAACTAACAATTTAACAACAAAAAATACATTTAACGTAATTAAACAAAGCTCCAGAAAATGTCTCGAGGAGAATTCACTTCCGCTTAAAACACCTTTGGACGTGATAATAAAGTTAGATTCGGGTGTAGGAACAAGATCGCCTCAGTGGATTCAGAGAATCTCAAAATCCAAGTTTTCGTGGGTGATCGCAAAAGCAACCTCTCGGAGCTGCGGTCAGCGTGAACAGGGGCAGAGGAGGGTGGGTGCGATAAGCACGGGGATTGCGGCCGGACCGATCATTGGCCGGCTCTGTGCCAGCAGTCACATCGAATCACGATCACCGATCTGCCGGATAGAAGGTGCACCGAAGGGATTTCCGGCGCAGATTGGCCCTAAGCAAATGACAAAGCACGGACACAGGAGCGTGAATGACGGAGGGAGCGGCCGACAAGGACAACGCCGGTGAACAAGGAGGAACTGAGAGAGGAAGAGAAGAGGAGGCTGGAAGGAACGGTAATCCTAAAACGGGGTGAGATCAGAGGGTGGTTTCCTTGGCCAGCCGCAATCTGTCCGTTCGGCCAGCAAAGCTCCAAGAAGCCTGGCCGACTAGCCTTTGGAGTTTAGAGCTGGTCGCGGTGCAACCTGTACCCCTTATGCCGAAACACTACCGGAAATCGAGCGCGATTCCTATTTATCGTCGCTCCACAACGGTTCTCAATCCGTAGAGTACCTTACGGTAAATGGAACGTACACCGGAGTTGCTTGGATTGAATCCGTTATCCAGGGGTGGCTAATGGATATGTATGAAGTTTGTGTTATATAATTTTAACATTTAGTGAACTAACATTTTTCCTTTTATAGATTATTTAATGGTTGATATGATATAGATGAATGTTTTGTCGTACTTTTTACTTTCAACGCTCCTATATGGTATGACAGTTATAGACACATATATTTCAAAGTTTTTTTGGGTTTCATTATATACATATATGTATGGCTACCATTAACTAGTTTATGTATAGCGGTTTATAACAGCTGAGAAAGTGTAAGCTATTGTAATTCTAAACAAGCAAATACCTGCCTATAAAGGGTTATCTCTCGTAAAGTTTGCTAACTTAAAAAATTCAGCAAAGTTTCAAAATTTTCAAAATCTTTAAAAATTAGCCATTAAAAGTAACAAAGATATTTAAGGTATGTGTAAATTAGGCGAAACGCGATAGCTTTTACATTTCTTATTATTAGTCAAGAAGTAATTGAAACAAAATACCAATACATTTCTGAACTTGCTTATGTTTAAATTCCATATACATCAAACATATTACTAAAGTGTAAACACTGCATAAGCAATGTAACAAACTATGGATTAATATTACTTTCTTTTCGAAGAAAACCGGTTAGGAGAAATAACGATTACAACTTATTTTGTCATATCGGTTTGAAAAGCAAACGCGACTCGATGAGCCGTGTCCGCGCGCGTCTTGGCATAATCAGGATATGTTGTCATCAGAATTAACCTATTAACGCCCACCATCTAGCGGACTTGCCAAGAGTAATCGACTCCGCATCGAGATTTGGACGGACCACGAAACACCGGCATTTGTCAGCCAGTTTGAAAGTCCGCTTCAACAAGTATCTTTGGAAGGGACGAAGAAATATTGCGACGCGTCTTCAGCGCTCCGTCCCGGTAATATCGAGACTGTTTACTTGGGCGATAAATCTGTAACACCGAGTGGGAAAACCGCCCAGAGGAATTTCTGCGAGGACACTCCCGTTGAAAGATGAGATCTACGGAACGGAACAGGCCGAGTCGATCTTCGCGTCACGCTCCAGTCAAGAACTCATAGGTTATCTTCCATACTTTCGAGTTCACTTAATACAACAGCAGCCTATTATAAGTTCGAGGAACACAAAGTAGGCTTTATTGATAAAAGATTATCAAATTATTAAAGAGCCGTCAGAAGAAAGAAGTATTATTGAAACATTTAAAAGTTTAATTTACTCTAATTAAACAAGCAACTGTTTAACGAATTAAAAAAAAAAATCGTGATAGATCAAAGCTATTCAGATAGATCAAAAATTTATTTATTACATAGTTAGTTTCAAAGCACTTTGATAACTTTTCTTCAACTCATTCTATTATTCGGCATTTTTTTTTGGTACGGTAATGTCTCCGAGAGACAATACAAGGTACTCGTGGCAAGGTGTTAATAAACCATTTGATTCGACTTTCCAATTCCCCTGGTGTTTATCCGAAAACTTAGCTTCGACAAACAGCAGTGAAGTTCGAAACGTGGTGGAAAAAATAAAAAAGAAGTTGCTCCGGTCGGTGGCGAAGCGACGAAAATGCGATGGGGAATGAATAGAAGCGCAGAAAACGAACCAGAGAAACAGCGAGCACGGGGGATGGGGCAGGCAGCAGCCGTCAAAAGTTGCCGAACTAATAGGACGATTTTCAGCGCGGAGCGTTTAATTAAATTAATTATATGCGCGCCTCGGTCGTAATATAAATTGTGAGCAAGCGTCGGGGACGAACGTGAAGGGGGTGAGTTCCGGTTGTGCGTGGGCGGAAGGGTGGGAAAATGCCGTCAAGCTGCGATCGCCAACTTTGATAGTTACGTTTCATCCATCTATCCCAAATACGTTTTCCGCGGACTGCTTCGACGTAAAGTTCGAAATCGGAACGTTGCGCTCGCGCCCACACAGGCACGAACACGTGCCTGCATACACACGCATACATACATACATATCCATCTACGCATCCATGCATGCAGTTGTCTGATTAAAGTTACGATTTTGATGCTTCGTGCGGCAAGACAATGGCATTTCGGGGAGAACGTAACCTGGTGTTATCGTTCACGTAGTTTGATTCAATTTGAACGTGATTTAGCTAGATAATGCTAGGCGGTAGTGTTGCCTATTAATTCTTAACCTTTAATTAGCGAAATATGCTTCGAAAGATGCGTAAAATTACATTTTTAACCAACAGAAAATTGCCTTTATATTTTAATGCTGCTCCATTGACGAGTTGGTGAAAATTACATTTTTCGGTCTTATTGTTAAAGTAACATGAACGTTATTCTGTGTTTAAAATAACAGCAGGCTAATGTTCAGCATAACTAACTTCAGTATAGGGAAAGTGCACGTAGAAAGACTAAATGTGACACTGGGTGTTGAATGAAAGACCACTTTGAAGAACACATTCTTCTGTTTGTTGATTACATAAAATTTTTATAACAAAATGTAAACAGAATTGTTTGTTTCATAGGATTTTGCAATTACAAAACTCTTTATTAATTTTGTATCGTTTTATTCGCTTTGTATTCGTTTTATTCGTTTTATCCGCTTGTTACGGGTTTATTAATATTGAAGCCATAAAGCTAATCTTCTTTGGGGTACTTCATCCTTTTCGTTGCAATGACATGATAATAAACACAAATTACGTATGCACGTAAGGAAGGAATAAAAGTGATGTTTATATAGGAAAAAAACATTACAGGATTACACCAGAATCACTGTTCTCACTCTTCCTTACCCTCTCTTCCCTCTCCGCAAAAAAGTCGAAAGAACAAGCAACAAAATCTGGAAATAAAAAAAAAGACAACCCCCTAATTCCAAGCTGCCGTCCAATCTACAACAATCGAGTCCACCGCAAGGTTCGTGGAGTTCCATAAGGGTTGCAATTTCCTCCCTCTACGGCGTGGAGTGGCCGAAAAGGTTTGAAAAGCCTCTGCAGAGGCTAGGAAACGGACTCGCGGCTTCCTTGGTCGCGCACGCGCCCTTTTCCTGATGTTTGCACACACGCACCCGCGGATAACAACGAGGGTGGCTGCAAGCTCGTGCGCCTTCTGCGGTTTCTACATCTCCAGATAAAGCGGCGAGGGGTGCACACACGCTCAACGGAGTAAACAGCGAACTTTCCAGGCGGATGGCGATCCTTGCGAGGCAGACGGTAAATACATTTTTAAATAAGGGTTTTTTACTTCACGTCCTACCAGTCCTCCTCTCCTTCCCCTTTCCTACGCTTTTGCCCCCCCCCCTCCGCGCCCCCACCTACGTAATGCTACTGGCCGGATTTCGTCCCCGTATCGGGGAATTATCCTTTGCTTTGCGCATTATCCTTCGGCCCACGGCAGGGGAAGCTTCAAAAGGCATCCACGGACCGGGCCAGCCCCTTTCCCACACCCCTCCAGACACTGACTCTGACTCCCTTCCGATTACCGTCTGACTTCAATCGGGCAACGCTACTTTCCGCTGCAGTTATCGATGACGTTTTCGAAGGAACTCTGTGGTTGCGGACGTTTCGCGATTGTTCCATATGATCCCTGCAGTGGGTGTAAAAAACTTTTTCCGGGGAAGATCGAGTACAATATTGAGGAAGTTTGGGATGTTTGGTCAGCAGTGATCGTACATAGTTATTAGTAGATTGCGGATCTTTCTGCCTTCATAGGAAACTTCGATTTGCAGAAAGGTACAAAATGTACACAATATGGAAAATTATATAAAATATCGAAGATGAAGCACATGTCATAATATTCACAGGGTGAAACAAATGTCTATTAATGTTCCATATCTTTAGTTATGCTTGCAAAAATATGAATTTATATAAAAATTTGCAGTCTAGCTATTAGTTAACATTATATTAGTTACTATTCTCAATCTTATAAACTGAAACTATAATCAATGTTTAAGTAAAACTTTATTGTAAATAGAGCATGTTTTGCGTCACGAGTTTAACTCGTAATTTTAAAAAATTTGACGTCTTCTTGATAAAGAGAAAATATATATTTAAGTAGGTATTAAACATATTCCGTATTAATAGAAACCTAGATGCCGGATCAAAATTCTAATTGCTAATGAGAAGTTTATAATAAAATATTCAATTGAAAAAAAAATAACTCTGTGTTAAACTTGTAACACTTTACTTCTCTTTTACACAGTACAATAGACAACACTTTGATTCCATTACTGATTGTTTTTCTTTTAATAGCTACCGTGGATCACATGACAAGTAACTTGTTAAAGGAACCAAAATTGATGCCCTGCTAATATGAAGCAACAATTTGAAAATACAAGAAAAACGTTGAATCACAGAATCGTTTAGCTACATGAAAATAGTGCTTATTTTATCTGAATATAAGTAACATTCATTGTTGAAACACCCACGGAATATTCGAATGCATTGCACTCATTGCATACATTGCACACGTGCCTACAAGCTCAGTGATCAACCGCAATCCGCGTCTTCAACTCGTCTTCTCCACCGACTCGTTTCTTTTTTTCAAGCTACTGCGTCCTCGCTGCTCGAATTCAATTGTGATTGATCACCGACGGCGATTGAGGATTCGAAATGAAAGCTTCGGCGGTCTCAGTGGCAAAGACAAAGTCCCTCTACCGCTTCTCTGGATGCTTCCCTCTTTTTTCTTCTCCTTCGCATGGGCTCCGCGCTCTCCTCGCGACTCACAGCTCACAAACCGGCTCACAGACGGCACGAATAATGGAGTAAAATTCATACGACTCCATATCGGCGCGATAAAAAGACAGACGGACAGACAGTCGAGCGAGCGAGAAGCCCGCACAAAAGAAGGATTAATTTTAAATATCATATACTTGCCCAGCTAAAAACGAAGGTGGAAAGGGCTCTGTCGCCAGGCAAACTCGGAGGACTGATAAGTTACGTCCTCGCGGAGAGCCAGCTTTTCAGGGGATTTCCATTTTCGGCTGGTGAAAGGCCACGGTAATTTCACCGCAGTACAAAAAAATTGTACACCGTTTTTTTCTAAATTTTCTTTTACGCTCCTTTTCAGATGATTCTTTAATAGACATTGATGCGCTTTGCAATAGTCTCGTGAAATATCATTTTTGGTACTAATTATTATTGCGAAAATGAAAATCAGTGGCGTATTTCTATTATTTCGGCTTTAAGATTTAAAAAAAATGATTTGAGTTGTAATGTTTCTTGTATAAGATGATATTTTTAATATGTTTTTAGTATGTATTTGATTATAAATTTGTAAATTTGATTATATGAATATTTCAACTGCTTCTATTACTATTTAATACAAGAAGTCTATAAAAACTTTGGAATGATTCGAGAAAATGAATTAACAGGCTTAACGAAATTTATGTTAGATTTGAATGTTAAATATAAACGTATCCATAACTCATCTAAATTGCTTCATTTTTTGTGTTCTTTTATAGACACGTTACTACAAGTGAATTAAATTTATTCTAATAACAAAATATATTTTAATGGAAATATGAAAAAATATTTTTTTACAGAATTATAATTATAAAACAAAACAAAACACAGAAAATGACGTAAAGCAATAATATTTAATAAAAGTGTAACACTCGAAATAATTCGGCTTATAAGAGAGATCTACTGTATGAAATAATATAAAATACTTTACTAAAAAATTATAAGAAAAATAATATATTAAATAATAAAACGGTTTCGCTCTGTAAAATATATATAATACAGCATGAGAATAAAAACATGATGCAAAACTTCAAACAAGACTATGGAAGTTTGTGCAAAAGTATGTTTTAATAAATACAACTAAAGAAATGGAACCTAACCAGAAATTAGTTTCATCCATTTCTATAATTTCTTTGTATAGTTAAGTATCCCATAAATCCGTAAGTATTCGCCGTCTATTTGAGACACCCATGAAACTTCAACTTGAAGCAATATCCATAACAATAGATGAATATAATATACGTCCGATATATCGAAAGAAGTTTTAACTGCGAGCAGTAGAGAGAATCCAGTCGCGGGAGTTGGAAACGGTTAAAAAGTGGCGAAGGGAAGCGGAAGCCGTGGCAGCGGGGAACAATGCAGGGCCACGAAATCACATAAAGCCCCGCGACAATGTGGAACACAATCTAAGAACTCCAGCATTATATTACGTTCCATTGCGTAATAATACACCGTCCGCGCTTTGGACGCGAGATACACGCGCAGTTTTTGTTCGGGCGCGAATAAACGTCGCGAGAGAATTCTTATCTGACGATAATTCAACGCGCTCTGTATCGCACGCTCGATTTACTGTACACTCCGCGAACCGCGCCGCCAAGGAATGCCGATCCGTTATTATTACACTTTCGAACCTATATTCTGTGAACGCTGTTGCGCGCGGGAATGAGCCCCTGGCTAACGAGCCTTTGACATTTTGCCAATCCAATTGAACGCACCTGACGAAAACTTGGAATTGTCCTGTGCCGATGAAACATTAGCCGTTAAATCAGCAAGTTTCCTGTCTTTACGAGTGGCCATCTTTGATGATAACGATAATGAACATACTGGGTGATACCAACATATATTTATCAAATACTGGTCAACAATGAGAAGCCTGGGATTTTCAGTTTGTTTGCTGTAAGGTTGACTGGTAGGCAGTGATTCATCAACGGCTTGTTCTACTGACATTTATTGGAGTTTGCATAAAAAGTGTTGTTACTTGTAAAATAATTGACAAGTTTTAATGCAACACCAATACTTTTTAAGATTCATCGAATTCTAAAATCTATCTAACACTAACGTTTCCCAGCTCCAACGATTTTATAATCAACAGCTGAACCCAGATCTCATTTAAAAATCGAACACCATAAACGAGAAAAAATTCTTCGTATCTTCATCCAACGGCGATTCTCAAATTTGCTGCGCAACGAAATTACGATCCGCTGTGGAATTTGCTGCGAAGTCGATCCACGGGGGCAAGGAGGGTGGCCACGATGAAGAGAGGCCGGCTCTCGTGGCGGATTAATCGTGAATTATCAATCGACAGAGTCGAGTCGAGTCGAGTCGAGTCGAATCGAGTCGAGTCGAGTCGAGTTGAGTCGAGTCGAGTTGAGTCGAGTTGGGTTGAATCGAGTCAACTCGAAAGCTGAAGGAGAGCCAGCACCCTCTGCTCGAGAGGGCCCGGAGGGCTTGCTGAACGACGTTTCTGGTTAATCGCGTTTGCGGAAAAACGGAGATAATTCCTGGTCGTCCGTCTGGACGATGGAGGCGTGTACGTGGCGCGGAGAAAAGGCACACACCGAGTCAGGGCTATAACCGTGTAGGATATACCAGGGGGAGGAGGGTGGACGAGGCGAAAAAAGTGGGGTCGTAGGTGATCTCTTACCATGTATGAGGCTTGGAGCTCGGCCTGGGAAGGGTAGGGATTGATATTCGCGGGCACACGGAATTTTTAACTAGCCCGGCCAGCCTTTAGTCGTTCCGCTGCGAAAGCGCAGCAGAAAAGTTATGAATCTAATTTTCAGCGTATTTGTGTCTCAGCCACCCCTACCCTTCTTTTACTCCGCCATCGCCACCAGGAACACCTATATCAATCCCCCTTTTCCGTCTCTCTGTCTCTATCTCTTTCCTCGTCTCTGAATACACACGTCTCTCTTCCTCTCTGTCTTTCCCTGTTCCACCTCTTCCGTCGTTCGCTTTCGCGTAATAAAGCGCGCCGCGGCTTCGTTAGGTTTTTATCTCGGCCAGCAAAAAAAATTAATTTCGAGAGACGCCATGGTTTTTCCACCCCCACACGCTCCCTTCGTTTCTCTCCTTCCTCTTTCTACGGCCAAGTTCGTCGTACGCGTTTAGGAGATGGAAACGTGGCTCCGTACGAGAGACGTTTTCTTTATTTCCCTTTTTTTATGACAAAGAGTTGGCCAGAGATGTTGGTGAACTCGAAACGTGATTACCTTTTGTGTTGCCTTCTGTGCTGGTTTAAAAGTGATCTAAAATTTAGGGGACTTGAAGATGAATCACGGCAACGGATTGGAGCACACTGCTAGTTCTCCTTTCGCGGCAGTAGTGTGATATTCTTCTCACAACTTCAACTCTTAGGTTATTTATCGAGAAAAAAGTAAAGACACCTTCGATTAAATTGTACATACACATTTTTTAGAAATTAGGATTTTGTGATTGTTATTCTGGTAAAATTTAAATATAGACTCTCTGCATATGAAATCGATTTTTGCTCTAATCGTCTGACTACACAGCTACATTTTACCTCAGCCATTAATTTTATGAACTTAAGCTACTAAATGTTAATATCTAAGTTCTCGTCACGCTTTGCAACGCGCAATAACACTTGAACCCCAGTGTAAGAGGGCCATGACACAAGCGTTGGTGTAAATCAAGCCAAAAAGTCCCTATATTTACCTATACATTACTCCCACGGATCGAGCGTGTAATTCCCGAGCTCGCGTTCGTCACGGTTATAAGCGATAATTCTAGTTAGTGCTACCAGTTCCTCTTGTGGTTGCGGTAGCCACGTTCACACCATTCTGTGCGCGCGTGCGGGTGCGCATATATCTTGCTCTAGATCGTGCTTCGTGCAGAGGACTAAGTCATGACAGTCCGCCATCGCAGCCCGTTTCTATAAATCTTCGGTGACTCGATAAGAAAAGATCGTCTACCGATGAGTTGCCACCCCGCATGAGTTAAGAAAAAAGCTTTACACCGTGGCTTGACTGTGTGTGAGTACGATAGAGCTTAGGGCAGCGCAAACGCGTTGCTATTAAATTGAAGGGCACAGGCTTTAACTGTCTCCCTTTCATTCCCTGTTCCGGTTTTCTGCCAGCTACCCCAAGGTTCGTGGCTCGCGTGCTCGATGAAATATACTTAAAACCGTAATAGCGATATAATCAGCGGCCGCCGTGACCAGATATGCATCTCGGGGATGAAAGAAGAGGGGGTCGATCGATCTGTTCGAACTGAAAAACCCTTTTTAAAAGTATACGGAGTAAGGGTGAAGGTGCAGGAGAGTGGTAAGGGGGTTTAACCGCTGCCGTTGAGCCGGCCGAGGAAAGCGGTCTTTGCCTGGCCACTCCGACGACGCACACGCATACCGACACTCACGCGCGGACGCGCGCATGCCTGCATACGATCGTGTATGTGTAGGAGGCGGGGGGAAACGAGTTTTACACATCGCGTAAAAGTTAGTTCCTAATTATTCAGATTTTCTAATTAATGTTCCAGCCGACGATGATGGAGCATCCGGCTCGTCTTTCCTCTCCCTCTTTTTTCCTTTATCGAGCGCGCACATGCAGTCCCCTGTGTTCTCGCGCGCGTACTCTCTCCTTATTTGTAATTGTCTCTACCGCCCGGGAAATTAGCTGCTTTCAGACCTATTTTTAATGCGAATTTAATGCTTCCGTGACGAATGGCGCGATACTTATAGGAAGAATAACGTAATCGATCTCGAATATGTCAGACAAACTCAATGTGAACCGTATATTATGTCACTAGCCACACTCTTTATATAGTCTTTCATTTCTTATATAAAAAATATTAGCGATTATGAATTATTCAAAATCCGATTGCTCCTTTATATCAGAACCTCGTGTGTTTTATAAAAATTGTAGTTAAAAATTACATATACTACAGCATTTGTCAAACGATTGATCTGTAGAGGATATGAAGGTAATCACCTTCTATATTGACGTTGATATTTGTTAAAACCATTTATTAGTTTTGCACAATTTTGGAATGATTGTTTCGCAGTATTTCCATCACTATAAAACAAAACATACTAACTGGAGATCGCAAATTTACAACGATGATCTGTTGACAGACGGTCATATCGTTCAGACAACGTGCAAGTACGATAAATAATATAGAATACTTTCGCGAAGAGCCGTCATTACGACAACCTTATCAGCCGCTTCAGCGTCATTCAAAAGAGACTCTAAGGATGTTGCCAGAACATATCGACAGATGGCGCTGACTCAAGTGCGATTCTCACGCGTCGATGCTTAAATAAAACACTTCAAAGAAACGAAAAGGAATTCCAGAAAGATTGCAGCTGAATAGTTGCACTCCTGTACGAGGATAAGGTGGAAACGTCTTTTAACTTCAGAAGAAAGGAAACAGTTATTCGAGCAGAGAACGATTCAGCAAACTTGCCGTTCTCTGGACACATGCATCGTCCTCGTTACGAATGCAATATTACGGGTTACATACATAGATAAGAGAGCGGGCTCGCAAATTGACTAGCCTGAAAAGTGGAGAAGGGGATGCAAAAAATGAGCCACAGGCGGGGTTCAGTTCCTATATTTTGTTCTACTTGAAACTTACAAAATGAATATCTAACGATATTGGCTGTTTCCGTCAGGTTACACTTCTGACTTGCATCATTTTCACTCGAGTGCAAATATTCCTAGGTTTTTGTCAGAGTTCACCTGTACCCCATCTCCCGGTAGTTCTAAAACCACTAATGCGGGATTCACCGGTTTCATGGTAGCCATAGTAGAATAGAGGTATATGAATCGTATTTGTACAGAAAGAAACTCTCTTGTGTTTGAAATCAAGGAACTTTTTATCCATAAAAAAATACATAAAATATGAAGAAAAACATGTTTTAATAATATTACTAACAACTGAAGTATCACTTTCAGCAATAATACTTAAACAGAGAGTTCGCGATGTTATTGATTCCTTATTTTCTTACTGCACTAAATTATAAATATATAGCACCATCGACAAATTATTTACTTGTCTAATAACCTGTATAAATATAGTAATAGCATTTTCTAAATTTGCATTCAAATTTGTTAATATTTAACCTCACTATAACCTTCTTTGAATTAATATGGTTTCCACAAAATACGATTTTCAGTTTACTAAGGCTAATAAGCACCTTCAAGCTTACTTCAAGAAGCGTATACATTTTAAACTGAACGACCATTACATCTGTCATTTTCCGTCTATCAAGAAGCATTATGCAAATGTTCCTTATACAAACTAATTGTCTGCCTAAATAACAACAAATTTTCAGTCCAAATCATTCAATTTAAACCCATCGTACGCTATACACATATAACATCGCATTCAGATGATTCGCGTTTAAACGAAAGCCATCAAAATCCGACGCGAATCGCAGAAACGCTCGATCGTGACGGTTACAGAGGCGCGGCGAGATTTTCCCGAGGACTATTACACAACCGTGAAAGCCTCGGTTTCTCCATCCACCCACCGATCTGTCAGTCGGTCTCTAATCCGTTTCACAACAGTCGGTTTGATGGTGTGAGAGCACGCGCGCGCACGGAGCCGGGCGATAAAATTCGTCGGCACGTCCGTGGCGATTGTTTGTCACGGCGCGTATTGCGCACTCGATTGCTCCTTATCGCGGCAATTATCAGCAAATCTTCGTATCAGGGCAAATATAGTAATATCATAGCGGGAACACGCGCGGTCGGCCTACCGGCGTTAGAACAGCATGGCCGCTTCGTCGATGTCTCCGCAATGGCTTCGCGGTCCACGTGACCGTCAGCGATCATAATTATCGATAAAAACCGCCGAGAGGATGATGGCTGCCGAATATTAGCAGTTTTGGAGATGTTTAGTTCCAAATTTAATCTCCTATTGCTAGTTTAGATCAATTGTTCTTAAAAGAAATTAGGACGATGCAACTACTGTATCTAATAATGAGTAATTGATCGTATAATGTAAAGTACTCGCCTGATATATAAATATCTTTTACTTTCTTCTACAAACATCGCATCATCTGCAAAGACAAATCATTAAATCCGAAAAGAAAGTATTACCTTGCCCTATCAATACAGCGTCATTGAAGTCCTAACTTGTGCTGCTCTACCCTATTAGTATATCTTATTTTTCAGCAAATCTTGAAAAATCTCATATCATTTTCCATTACGAGTCAGAATTTGTCAAGAAGTCAATCCAATACATTGGCTGCAAAGTTTACTACATTGTATTTTAACACATTACTTGCCGGAAGCCGATTAATAGATTTTTCAGTGACAACCGTTATCAATTGGTAATCTATAAATTGGCTTTTCATTCTCTATATTAATGGTCTCCAAATGTTTGGGGACGCGATCCACTTTTGAAAGTAGTGATTTTTCACTACCTACTAACCCATACTATAACACATACTTTAAAAGAAAAGTGTATTGCACCTAACAATTTTCAATAAGTAGAAGTCGTCTAATAAACATGTTAACTACTCTCATGCTTTAATATTTAATACGACCTGCTTCGAATCATCTCGCGACCCATAGTTCGGGAACCGTTATTCTATATTATTAGTAATGATTCAACCAGCAAATAAAATGAAGTTTTAAATCCTTATTTTACTTTATATAATTCTATATGATAATAAAAAACAGCTGATAGTACAGTAGAATCTATGTTTAAATTCACTGATCTTTTGTGTGCATCTGCTTAATTCTTAACCGGTAAATAATGTGTTAATAAACTCCTCTGTATTAAACAAGAATTTAATTTTTAGCTTCAGTTTGTCAACAAAGCGCGTCAAAACGTTGTAGAAGTGTAGTTGTTTGCTTTAAAGAAATAGAAAAGTAAAAAATAGAAATAGAGATAAAAGTAGCAAAGCAATTATATGTACTTACAAAGCGTGTATTGGAATATAGGCTTATAATATCAAATGACTAGAAGTATCAAAATGACTCACAAGTGTTAACGTAAAAGTTGTAATAAAATATAATAAGATACACATAACTGTTTTGTGTACTATACGCGCACGAGTAGAACGCACATTAGTCGCAAGCAGAAACGATGTAGGGGAAAGGGGAATGTTCGTTCGCTCCACCCAATACCCCCTAAGAAACCCTGATTTTAGGTTCTTAACAATTCCTAACGTACAATAGGTGATGCACGTGATCGACTCAGCCAATAGTGATATACTGCCACTTCGTCAGACGCTGTGAGTGGACGATGATTCCCCTTTCCCTTGTGTCGTTTCAGCTAGCCGGTAGTGTGGCAACTTCTTGTATGCGTATAGTAACTACATTATATTTACAGGATTAGTAAGGCGTTAGCAAAATAAATCGTCTAACATTTTATCAAGTGTTAAATAATTGAAAAGAAGTATAAGCAATTTGTGTAATTAATCACCAGTTTTTGCGATAATTTTCAAATTTATCTTTCTGCATAAATTATACAAAATTTTTCCTAGATTGATTCAACATTTAACGAAGATGAACACTTGCTATTATAATACAGCATTGCCACGGAAAGATTGTTGATATCGTCTAAAAATACGCATTTTCTATCATAAAAATGTCATAATTTCAATATTAGTAATAAATACTATTTTAACTAGTCTATTACTATGCTACAGAATACCAGATTACACAATTTTGTTGAAGTATAGTTATACAATTGACAAAAAGGAAAATGTTAGCATAGGTGTTAACATAGCTTTCTCCTGTTAAGGTCCCACGAATAAAATGATGATTAGCTATACCAAAAGTCAAAAAGCATATTCACACTATTATAGAACTACCGCCGCAAATTTTAGGGGATCATATACTAAGTACCAGAATTAATTTATGTTAAGTATCATATAAATGGTTGCTATTTGTTACAAAATACATAATCATGTGCTAAGACCTTAAGAAAACTATTACATTTACCGATGGATTAAACCTTAAATTATCTTTATGTACGAAACGAAAAAAATGTATAAAGAAATCAAACGAAATTATACCCAGTATGTAGCACAACAGCAGCTTTATATTATGTACTATGGGCTTGTTTCGCAACTTCTGCAGTAAATAGTTTCCACTTTATTAATGGTATTTTAACAAGATATGGTTGTGTTATCATTCCAAAAGGAAGTTTACAAAAACAATTTGTTCAAAAACTTAGACTAGAGAGATCGTACAATTTGTAACAGAACGATGACCCTAAGCGTACTTTCATAATAAGGTACGAAATTTTCGCAAAAAACATTGGTACTATGGTCATTCCAAAACCATGAAACAATCACCATTATTTCGGTAGAAATGTACCTCACATCGTGCAAAATAACAAACTATTGTTTAAATTTAGATGAAAATAGATAATAATACAGTCGAACCCTGATCACTCAAATCTCTATAACTCGGAAACCTCTACAACACGAAAATTTTATACATTTCCTTCCGCTTCGTTGCGAAAACCTTCGTAAATGCAAATAATACTTACTTTAATTCGAGCTATTTGCCACATGTTTATATGCATGTGTGACATGTGTACCTCGAATTTAAAGTGACCAAATCTCTATAAGTCGAAGTTAGCCTATATAAGTCAAACTTCTATAGTAGCTGTCTCTATAACTTCAAGTTTTAGCTATGCATATTGTGCCATAATTTGTTGAACAAATAAATGTTGGAAAACATAAGACGACTCTATTTATTGTAAGTCAAATTTTCGTATGTTAAAATTTTACCCTTACTCGAAAACTTTGTTAAATCAAAACCTCTATAATTTCAAGAGTTTAGCTCTTTTCTTGAGATTCCAGTTATCAAGGTTTGACTGTATTAACCATAAACTAATACCAAATACGTAAAAGAAGCTCAAACAAATTATTCGAAATTGTGGCTAATAAATTTCTTCCTAAAAATACGAATTTTCGTCAACTTACTCTTCGCACGTAATGATAATCTATTTATTCTTTCTTTTTTATCCATTGAACAACTGTTTTAGTAAAATCTTGTAATCTAGTGCTCTACCGCATCGTAATAGACTGTTAAAAGTAATGCTTATCACGATTATTTCGCCTATGTTACGTTTACGATAAAAAAAACGTATTTTCAAGTGGTGCCAACACACTTTCTGTGGAGACTGTAATTTTTTCTTTAAAAAAAAAAAAAAAAATAAGAATAATTACTTATGAGTGAATGATATAAATACTTGGAAGAGAATTAATATTTTCACATGTTGGTCGTCGATGATATATCATTTACAAAGCTATGCAGTCAGTAAATTTTTTCAAATACTCTCTCAGAAAAATAACATCCGCCCCTGAAACGTCTCGAAGAGGCGTCCCCATGAAGCAGGAAGTCTGGTCGCTGCAAAAGATCGTACCTTCTCGTTCAGCTAGGATAAGTGCGAATAGCGTTCTCGGTTATTTCTTGATCTATCGCTCTCGGTACATTAGCCAACGTGTTTTGAAACACTCGCCGAGCGTATTTGTGTTGGCATCGGCGGCGCGTTGTCTCTCTTTCATCTCGCCACGGTACCAGGCTCTTCGCCTCGCGTGAAACACACCGCGAAACGGAGAAACAAAGTCGTTAGCGGTCTAATTGCGGACTCTTTTCTGCCAGGACGACTTGTCCTTGATCTCCCGATTTTTCCCCGGAACAGATCAAAGATACGGTCATGTCGCGTTGCGAACAACCCTGTCAATCATCTTTGGTGTCGGCCAAAGGGAATTTGGGGGGTCTAATTACCAAGATGATCCATCGTGGATTCGGTGAAAGCCACGAATCACTTTGAGTAAAATTAGAGTGTAAGGGGTATTTAAAACAATCGTTGACGTTGATGATAATTAATCAAATATATCAAAGGATATTTGCCGATTCTTCTTATTGTTTCTTATTATTAGTACTGAATAAGATCAACGAGAACGAATGATAAGAAATGAAATCTTGAACAGTTTACTTTATATATCGTTTGTAATTTTACTTAGATTTTACAATTATTAGTACTGTTATTGTTATTCTTTATGATAACAATTTTTTGCATCAGTGCATTCACATGTGCATAATTTCTAAAATTTTTTGTTGAATATGTAACTTAATTTTATGATACAATATTCCACAAGAAGCTTAAGTAAAATATTTATTTTTCTGACTACTGTTTGATTCCAGTGAAACAATGCGTAAGCGTTGAATTGATACTGACTCGTAATTGCATATTAAACTGGATCCTTATCTAGCATGTGATCTCTGATTCAGCAGTCTTTGCCCTTTTATCTCAGTTATGCGACGACGCTATCAATTCCTTACGGTATCAAGCGTGATTTTTCAAAAATGTACAAGCATTATATTGATCATCATTAAGACACGTGAAATTTGTGCTGTCGTAATAAATTTATTTATTGTTGTCTTGTCTATGAGCAAAAGATAAATAATCGTTCCTCAAATGTCATTTACGCATTGTTTGCCACGACTTATGATAAATTTATCATTTATCAGTATAAACAGATACATATTTGCTCCAATTTTCGTTAGAAAGTAATATAATTATGGACGCGAATTGTTAGTAAAACTACAAAACAAAGCGAGGAACAAAATTCCATTGTCTCTTAAAAGCAGCACTTATTTTTTCAACGAAAGGAGTGTGCACGCATTGTTTATGTATAAATGTAAAACAATTTAAAATCAAGGAAAATATTGTAAGCATTAGTTTGAATCTTCAGCGATAATAAATAAAATTTGGTTCGAAAATTTCACGGTTATATATCAAACGAAATCCTTCTACCACTATTTTATTTAAAAAAAACTGAGACCTTCACAGCAGATCAAAGAAGTCTCTTTACGTAGTCAGTATTTGAAATAATCGTAAAATGTTTTCCAAGTCGAATGTCGCCGATATAAAATGATGTCTTCGTATTATTTATGACTTAAATATGTCAGCTGCTGCGGTAGGAAGTATTTAGCTGTTTTCCATGAATCCGATTTCTAGAAGCTACTTTCGTGATACGAGCAGTCATTGAACAATGACTGATTCCGATACTCTCGAAGGTCTTTAACTATTGGTAGCAAATTTTTAGAATAAAGCAGTAATCACTTAAATGTCAGAGTTACTACATGTATAACAATGGAATGGGTAAAGTTACGTTCTCTTAAAATAAGTAAGAATTAAATAACAAACTACATGTATAATCATTTTTTTCTAAATAAAGGGTCGAATCACACGAAATAGCAGCATTCCACCGAATATCCATCAATTGATTTCTTTGCATCGTAGTCAACCATAAAACCCACACTCCGACGAACTCATCTCCGCACTAAAGATAATCAAACAGCTACTTCTTTCCCCGGCTACACTGTCGCATTATTTACTCCTCGTTATCGTTGCCCGGGCCAGCATCGGCCCGATTGCACCGTTCCTTCGTTTCCACCCCTTAATCGGGGAATAATAAAAATCATCCCCGTCGCGCGATGGCTTCTCAATAAAGACATTGTCCGCGAAGCAAATTCTTATCCATGAAAAGGCGTCGTTGCTGGAGCTTTAGAAAGGGGTGTTCCGGCTACCCTTCGACGAAGGGAGTGGAAAAGGAGTCACGCGGGAGCTGGATTATCGGCTTCGAGATTACAACAGGCTGAAGCGAACGATTTCCTTCGAAACGGGAATATCGAAGCAGCCGGTGTAAAGTGGCGGCGGCTGGGGCCGACAAGGGTGGGAAGGGGTGCAGCATTATTGGCCCTAAGCAGGATACTTATTGAACTCTTAGCGGTGTTTTTATCACTCCTTTCTGGAGCTCGGGCGTGCACGTTCTCGCCGCCACCGCCACCGGCGCTTTAAGTGTTCTCGCCTTTGTTTAAAAGACTCGTTCTCCCCCTCGCACCGCTCGCATTATGCACCCTCCGCGTGGCCCGCGAGAGGTTCTTACAAGACTACGCTCCGTAAACCGTCGCTGAAGGGTTTGACCACTTTGTATCCTTTTTTCGGGGGCGAAACAACCGCAAGAGTCGAGATCCCCTTTTAAAAGGGTGGAATTAAGAACAGTTCGATTTCTCGAGTTGGTATCCTATTTCGAATGCGAAATTATTCAGCGTAATATTATATAATATAATGTTGAGGGTGCTTTGTCAATTGAAACACGTACTGTTATATATAGAATGCTATTTTAATAAGGTACAATTTGGTGAATTGTATGGTTCAGCAGAATGTTATTTCAGAATAAGGCGGCTTCCAGGAAAGGTATTTTAGAGGGTACATAGTAATGGAATGTTGTTTTAAGAGTCCGTAGAAAGACTTTATGAGCATTTTAACGCGGTGCTATGCAGTTTAGGAGAGCTCAACCTGTATTGCTAGAGTGAGCTTTAATAAAATATCGATGTTATACTGCGTTTTAAAAAAATTGCTGTCTCATAGTCCCTGGTAAGACATTGTTCGGTTACAACATACTATAATATTATTTAATCCACTCTACGTAAAGTATCAGTGCACTTAAAACAGTAAATATCAAATAAATAATGTTCTTAATAAATGTTTACCTCGTGAAGGAATATTAATAAGTGAAACTGATCTAATAATAGTCAGTCATACATTTGATTGAACAAGGGAACCAAACTAATTCACAGTCCCTAATTCAAATTCACAATCATTCATTATCTTGCTTTTTGTGTTACCGTTAGCGCAGCACATTAGTAGAGAAATAAATTAGTATATGTACATCAAAGGTTTTTCCCAACCGTCAATTTGTCACGAATTCTCAGGTAAAATCAATGAAAACAAAAGCAAGCAAATTCCGATTCGATTCATCATGGGCTTCCGTTGAACGGTGGGTATTAAACCGTCTGTCGAAATCCCAACGATTCCTGTCGGCCCGGCCCCGACCGGATGAATATTCATCGATACACCGCGTCTCCTATTTATGATCTTCTTTCATTACCAATTCCGTCGGTTCGTCGACTACCATTAGTCACACTTTGCGTACCGAAAGCGTGATTCGAGGCGTTTATCGCGAATCGGGAAGGTGAAGTGCACTCGGGGGTGAATTTCACCGGCTGGTGTGCGCGTACTTCGTGCGTACGATCCGGAGAGAAAACAGGAGTGGGGGGGGGGGGGGGGAGAGAAGGGCAGAGGATAACTGAGAGAAAGGGAGACACAAGCACCAACGAGGGGTTGAGGAAGGGCCACCACGTGGTTTATCGAGTACGTCAGTCATTCAATTCAACGCGTACGCAGTGGAAAGCTCTGCGTGCAACAGTTCAACAGAATTACACTGTGTCGTGTCCGTGAGAGAAGCCTGATGCATTTCATCGTGTATACATTTTTAGAGATGGAAAAGCGAGGCATTAATCTTTGAATGGCTTCGGATTGGAGAAATCGACGAATAATTTCCTATATTTCATTGGTAATCATCTAACGCGCA
This sequence comes from Eucera pruinosa, assembly GCA_028830335.1. Classification (NCBI taxonomy): domain Eukaryota; kingdom Metazoa; phylum Arthropoda; class Insecta; order Hymenoptera; family Apidae; genus Eucera; species Eucera pruinosa. Next base: position 3,636,458 of record JAMYCR010000002.1, on the reverse strand, counting down.
ACGTGACAGACGCAACGAGCATTTTTCAGTATAAAATATGGTAGCTTGAATTCATAGAGATGACGGATTAAAGTAAACAGTCAAGGGGCGAGCGTATTCTGAGCCAGAAATTGTTACAAGCAAGCAACAAATCGGCTCACCACGTGTGCGTGATACATTTTCTGTATGCCTTCAATCACCAATAGCGGCAATTTTTAGTTGTATCAGTTTAGTAACTGATCATGTTGATTGTCTCTAATAGTATGCGTTTCTGAAGTCGATAATTAATTCTTCATCGTATGAATTTTCTATTTTAATTTTGATTGAAACAATATAGTTCGTCGGTATACATTATTAAAATCCTTCGAATCATATTCAGCGTTAATTTACACTATTCTCGGATCACCATCAATTTCGCGTATTCAATGAGAAGGTGCGACACTTCGGAAACACTAAAATATGAAACTCACCTCTTTGTCCTTCGCTTGCAGTTCCTGTTCCAGGTTGCTGTTCGGTGTCCTCCTGGGATTGCTAGCATCGTGTACCTGCTGCTGATCACTTCCCTGTGGAGTCTGAGACAATTTATGTCCCTCAGTCTTCGAATTCCCATCATTTGTCGCGGCAAGTTGCTCCTTTAATGCGGAAACTTCCTTTTCCGCCAATGTCGCCCTCTGGAATCAAATGAAACAGAAAATCAAAATATCTGTCGCTACGTTTTTAGATTATTATTATTATAGACATTAATCTAATAAATCCTATATTAATTGTTCAATTTAAATTAATATGTAACTACTGTTGTATATTATTATTGTATGTCACAATAAGCTCATTCTATTAATTACTTTTATTTTATTACACTTGACTGATACTTTCATTACATTCACTAATTTTAACTTTAAATAACATCAAGCTTTTAAAAAACTCTGATGATACTTCCAACATGTGGTTATAAATTAATTGATCATACACATATGTGAAACATTGTAACAAATCATTTCAGGCAAACGATTTCATTCGAACAATTAATTCCATTGCACGTTTTAACTCTGTTAATGTTCAGTATTGATGACTTTTCGATACCAGAAGCGCAAGAAATACACAAGGAAATCGCGGGGACGTTCGAAGACGATAAAATCATCGCAGTGCCGTAATGACAAACACATGCGTTCTGGTCCCGTTCCAGTGGTTCGCCTATTCAACCAATTTGTACGGCAACGACATATGCTAAAGCCATTAATTGGCATCTGGAAGCAATTAAAGTAATTGCGAATTCGGTAGTAAAATATCGGATCGCTGTGTGGACCAACGGCAACAAGTTCACGTTAGTTTTTGCTCGATGCATTGAAGCCGATCGATTAGTCCGTGAAACGACGACGCTAATTTCTGTTCGATTTGAAATTGTACTGTAACACGGAATCGCATACATGGACAGTCTGTAACTTGTCCGTTAATAACACGCACGTATTTTTTATAATCCTATTTGATGAAGGTGGTACTCTTTTTTCCTGTTTCTTTGTCTTATCTAAAGGAATGCGTTATTTATAGGAGGCGTCAGTATATTGAGCGATAGACATCTTAACAAATTATTCATATCATCGGTATTTATTACATATTATTACTTGACAGTAAATTATAATTTCGGATCAAATTAAGATAATCGTTTTGGAAAGTCATTTATTTTGTAGTATGAATAACGAAACATCGGATACTTAATTTTTAATTTAAAAAATTTCAAGTCGAGGAGAAATAGTGCGAAAATAGGAATTAAATATTTAAGAAGTTAACTATTAGCATGATAAGTAAAAAATAAATTGCACGAAAGAATTTTATTTTCAAGTATTAGAAACCGAAATTGTATTATTTTAATTTTTATGTTTAAAAATACTTAAAAAATAAAGAATTAATCCTTTATTTGAAATTTTTACTACAATTCAGGAATAATATATTGAAGTATGTAGCAATTCAATTTCTTCAACTTGTAAAACCTGTACAACCAAAGAGGAATATTAATGACGTTATGCAGTAGCGAAACATCGTAAACAAATTTCGAACAATCGAAACAGACATAGTCATGCGATAATTCGAATGGACGAAGGGGGATCGGAATAGAAGACTGCGAGGGGAGACGACACAAGTGGCAACTAGAAGAAAAAAGAAAGACAGAGTTCGAAGTGAAGTATGAGGGAGGTATAGTAATGACCCATTGTTTCCTGCAAAAAGCCTTGACGATGTTATCGATAATTACGAAATGATACGGGAAGCATAAATACATATCTGAGACCGCGATGCACGTTCATTGGAATGGCGGACGAGTATCGATAGGCTGTCGAGGCTCATCCTGTGTATTTGTCACGAGCCGCTGTCAAAGTGGGGGAGAACGTCAGCGGAGCTAAGGCTGATGGAGAGGATCGAGAAGATCGCCGATAAAGATCGTCCGCCCGCGATCGTCACATTAGCGGCGGAAGTCGTTGAAAGATAATGGCTTCTTTGAACGTTCCTAACGACGCTGCTTTTGTCGTTGTTCTATCAACAATCGGCTGTTAAGAATTTAAGTTATGGGATTACGGGAAACTCGAGCGGCCCTTCCGCTCTTTCGATTACTTCAAGGCTTTCAGCCACTTCCTCCTTGATTGTTCAATACACTTCAACGATCGTTGATTTCCAATAGATTATCTGCGAAATACTGCTGCGCATTGCTGAAGTCGATTTCAATATGAGGAATAAAAATGCACTAAAACGCGTCTTCTCTTGGTTTTGTACGAGGTATTATAAATGAATTGTATTTAAGTAAAGTTATATATACATATATATGTATATATATGTATATATATAGCTAGGAAATAATACATTTTAAAACAATGAAAGAATGGTAGTTATTTTAATAGAAATGAAATATATTTAATAGAAATAATAATTTTAGCGGTTAGCGTCAAAACTTGTTATACCTGTCACAGAAACTTTCCTAACCGAAAGTCTTAATCACTGCAATAATTAGAACTTATCAGAAAGATGATGAAACTATCACATCAATCTACATGCAGATTTTGGAAAACATCACGATTCAACGTGCTAAAGATCACACCTAGTGTAACCACGAAACAAGTACGGCAGTAAAACTATTTGACAAAGGAAATTTCGTGGGGTTGGTAAGAGCAGCAGCCGGTTCGATTCGTTCGTCAGACAGCACCGATTACGTACTCGCCTTTCGACCCTGACAGGGAGAGAGCAGGGAGGGAAGTGAGTTCGATCACAGTGAGGCGTTTCGTCTTGGGTCGGACGCTCGTCTTACACCCCTTCGCAAATTGACGGTTATCCGACTTGCACGGCGTTCTGAGCATCGATCGATCGCCACTCACCGATTCGATATACGGAATCGCGGCTCATTGCACGTTCTGCGTGTGCAAGAACCTGCTTCGGGGCTGCTTTTAGGCCGGGTGGTCACGCACTTTCGGATCAACTACCAGGGCATCGATCGGTTTCTATCGTGTTAATCCTTGTTTCCACGTTTTCTGCACGTTCAACGACTCCATGTGTCGTGTAATTAAGCCACCGTAATTCGTTGTAATTCGTAGTCACGGTTTCATATATCCTCGTGGCCGCCACTCGGTATTTGTAATTCAAATCTTCTTTTCCTTTCTACAAAGTTTTTCTTTTCAATTCGAGACAGATTGTCTGTTGAAAATCGGAATTCCGAAGAAGGATTGTTGCATTGATTGATCTCGGTATGGGGTTCCTTTAATTTTGCTTGTGTAACATAAGAGTTGATTCGTAACTCATGTAAAGGCTGTCATTTTCGGCCTATGATTTTTTTTATACTACATATATACATTTTAGTGAACCTAATCTACTATTTAAGCTTTATCATATTCCAAGTCACTACAAAATTTACTGCAGACATCACCAAATCTCCATACTAGAAACTACCTTTAATTATTTTGTGACTGATTATCATTTTTTTTATAGATTTCTTTACTTTTTGGGCACTGAAGGAAAATATATGTGTCCCGTTAGGCACGGAAAGGTTGAACTACCAAACCGAAGAACTGAAAAATGATTCATATCACCCCTTTATATCGTTTTACAACAAAATTACTCAAGTCTTTCGTCAAGTACCAAAATCTCGTCGAAAACGAAATGGGCCATCGCCAATGACCACGCGTGCAAGTTGGCATAGCGTACACGCGTGCACGCGCGCGCATGGTATGCGAGTGTCGCAGCTGGCGACTCGCGGTGTCGTAGCCCGTCAAACGCCAAGCATTCTTTGTGCTCCGCCGGCAGAATATCTCGAATAGATCAGCCTCCCTCGCGGCTCGCGCACCCACCCTGCGGTGCGTGTTTCTATTTTTACCCCTAGCCCGAATCATCAACGTGTTCCGTTCTTTTCTTCTATTTATTTCGTGACGCTTGACTAATGCGCGAGAGCCATCGGGAATTCCGGGCGGATCGATGTGTATTTCGATGCGACTTGCATCGTAGCATTTGGCTGTGAATCTTGAAAAAAGCTTATAGAAAGCAATAAACAAACCAATATTGTTTATGATTAATGTTCGACATGATATTTTAATGCAAAAATAGTTTAAGTTTAGATTTTTAATGGATATTGATATTGTAAATGAATATTAATTCATAGAATAGGTAGGTATTCTTTAGAAGATTTCTTAAAAGGATTTTTTTAACTTTATAATTTAGACTTGAAATACTTTTCAATTAAGCATAAATTAAAGTAATCGTAGAAAGTCAGTTAATTAAATAAGCATGATACTAGTAATTTGTTGAAGTAATTTATTTGATTACAATGAATATAAGTGCGTACGAATACAAACAGGAAACAAATCTATTGAAATCATAAACGTATCATGTTTTGAATTTTAATTAATTATTTTAGTATTAAATTATTTTGTAACTCGTAACTTTCGTCAGAATTTATATGTATAGTGGATGATTACCAAATTAGAATTATGTATAGAAGCATGTGTTTATGATCGCAATGGCATTATTTGCACATTAAACAGGCGTAACAACTTCAAACTGCAGAACCATGCACAAAGTATTGCTCTTAATTTATTGTCTAATCCAAAAATTTGTCTGCAAACTATCAACACTTCACACGAGCTTTCACCTCGAGCTTTACTACGAAACACGCATTTATTCTAAGACGTTACACGCGTTTCTACCACACTTTTCGCGCCGAAATGAATTTTAATGACCGTGTGCCACGCTATATTCTTCTACATTTTGTAAAGAAAAAAAAGAAAAAAAGAAAAAATAGAGGAAGAAAACCACGGCATTCTGACGGCGGCTAAATAAAGTAATTTATACAAGCCACTAAAACGAATATCTAATTAGCATGAAATGCATCGTTTACTTTTACGACGTGTTTTACTGCGCCTTCGGTTTCATTTTCCAGATTCGCGTGATCCTGCTAGTTGCGACTTCCTCCGTCTGACCTTTGACATGCTGTAACGCCCAACGATTATGCGTCGTTTTAGAACACACAACCACCTGAATAACAAGGACGGGACAGCTGATTATCGCAAAACTTTTTCACCCTGTCATAGATAATATTAAAAAAACATCTTCGCAATACCGTTATGAAGGAACCGAACAAAAAAGCAGCAGTTTAGAAACATCGTCTGTTTGGTGACACTGACGAAATAATATTTGTATGACTGAAAACTTTTCTTTGGAAGAATTTCTGTGAGTCGATACGGATGGCAGATCGATCAAATGTAAGTAGGAACGATAAGCGCGTGCAAGCGTGATCGCGGTTGCCCGCGTGAACACCAACAGCTAGTGGTGGCGTTATACGATGGCAAGAAAGGCAGGAATACCTTACACCAGCCGTCTTTATAATCTCCTGCGGGGTAACAGAGGGGGTGGTAGGGCTGGATCAGCCGTTTATGACTAGCGGCGGTGTTATATTTTTTTGGGGTGGCAGGAGGTAGGAGACGGCCGTGATATTTCAAATTTTCTCATTACACCTCGAGGTGCGAATGATCTCCACCTCCCCCTCCGTTACTCTTCTCGTTCTCTTGAGCTCTCACCCCCTTATGCGTCACTGTTCCTTCGTCGTACTACCCTATCTAGCGCAGGCTCTCTTTACCGCACCGATACGCCGTGGCGCCGTTCTACCACCTCCCCCAATCACCTCCCCACAGCCCCCTTCTTCAATCTCACACCAACCAGCCATCAGGGTGAACCCCTCTTGTATTTATTATTAAGATATCGACCGGCTCTAAGTCCTGCTAGGTATTACGTGCAATATGCGGCGGGAAACACTCGAAGCATACACACGAGTCGCGAAAGAGAATGCCGAGTTCGACCCCTCTTACGATACTCTTCATCCCCTCTACCGGGCTTTCAGGGGCTTTTTTCGACGGGAGCAGAATACCATCGATGCTAATTCGCGCTTTGTTCGGAACACTTTTGTGTGCTGCAGAAACGCAATGCGAGGCAAAGTGAAATAGATGAGAGTGCTCTTTGTTTCGATCTGATTAAATGGCGCGCTGATTGGCGCAGTCTGAATTAGTAGTCCGTGAAGTACTCGCGCATGTGACGTCCTCGGGCCCTCCCTAAGAACAGGGATTTCTACGATATATTGTTTCGCCACTACCATTATTTTCTGTATCTTTGAATATTTTATTTAGAAATATGACGATGCTTTGAAAATTCGATGCAATTAGGAGATTTATAGTTTTATCGATTTTTGGTATGCCCATAAAAAGTTCAGCCCAAGTATCTTTGAATATACTGTTATTTTAGTTACTTTATTATTCGATTGTCTATTTTAAGGAGAATTAAATTTTGTACTGTACATTTAAGAGTAACTTTCGAAAGTTATTAAAATTTTGCAATGCTAGGATATCTAATTACTTAACCCCTTAACAGTGGAATGAGTTTCTTCTACGGATTATGCATTTACACACAATAACATGAATTAATTTGATAACTTGTCAATTTAATATTTATATACTGAAATTATTTAAGTATTGTTTCATTTATACGATTGGAAAAATAAATTTTTTGTTAATTTATGGAATAATTACCATAAAGTTCAATTCTGTATAAAGTTTTTTGCTCACAGTGGCTATCGTTAACGAATTAACGAAATGTGTGCGTTTCATGCTACTTCAAAAATCTGAAAATATTACAATGTCACACAAAAAAAATGAAAGGAGAAACGATTGCACAGCATTACGCATTTTATTTCTAGATATTTTTAAAATGTATATCGAAATGCAATGTACATGTACTGATGCATCCGTTGAATGATCCTTCCACACGAATTCAATGGTGTACTTTCCATTATTCCGTTTTTTTTTTTTAACAAGATAACTGTATATCTCGAATCTAAAGTACAAACGACTTTGAATTTAATACACTTGCAGGCCATGATAACGAATAACTGAGTAGAAAAAACGTAAATTTACAATTATATTCCCTTGTACTTTAAATCGAAACGTCGCGGAAGCCCAATTCGTGTCCTGCGACAATCAAAGTCCTTCGAAAGAGCTGGCGGGAGACACGAAGAAAAGTGCGAGGTCCAAAATCATCTGTAGCTGTCAGTCTGGGAGGTCCATTAATCGTAGGACAATAACGCGCTCCTCTTCTCGAACGAGATAGTTTTCGGAGGGTCATCGACCGTCGCCTCCGTTTGCTTTTCTCTGAAGCATGTGTGCCGAGGACAGCACTCCATGTGGCACAGGTTCCCACGTGTGGGACCAGTTTGAACATCGTCCGTAGAGAAAGGGGCAAAAAGAGGGAGATAGAAATTGAAGAGGGGGTGACAAAGAAGACGTCTTTCAATAAGAACGCGTCCGTACGGCAATATTTAAGAAATGTCAATACATCGTGCCGGGTGGAGAAGGAGTGGCGGATGAAGGGTTCGTGGATAGAAGTCGGGTGAAACAACGACGACGAGGAGAGCGACGACGGCGACAATGCCAACGGCGGGGCCATCAGTTCCCGGGCAACTAGCCCCGAGGCATCGGTTAAAAAACGAACGAACCTCTTTGATGTTCCCCGTTGTCCTAATGAAAAATTAAAGCCCCTTCTTAAACATCATTAGACACGGCCACTCTTTCAAGTCCTTCGTCGACTTGCGATATGCCTGCAGCACGTAATCATGGCCCCGAACGAAGATGCCTCGTGTTTTGGCCCCCGGAGAAACGATCGAGAGGGTTTTGAAGCTGTTTGAAGCGGTTAGCTCATTTGAAATCGGGTAGTAGGGATTTTTATAAATTTTATATATGTATATAGTTGATCAATGCAGAATTAGAGTAAATATTAAGCGGGTCAAAAGTGAAGAACAACATTCTAGTTAGACAATGTCATAAGTTCTGATTTTTCAACCGACCTTCTGCAATTTGACACATTTGAATTCCTAAATAGATCTTATGATAAGAAATAGGTATGAATAGACAATGGATTTCTTTGGTAATTAAATTTAAATATCGAATATTAAGAATAAGCAAACCAATCTGTAATGCTGTGACACAGGGATGGTAGCCAGTCGAAGCCGAAGCCACTTCCCGGCTTATTTTTAATCTTTTTTTTCTCTATGCAGTAATCATTCCCTCAGCAAATTCCAGACACACGTGCGAGTCAGCACCCGAGATCTTCTCACGCGCAATCCACTAATAAATCACGATGGCTGCAAGGAAAAAATCGGTGATCATCTGCTGCGGAAAGAGAGAAACGGTCTATTTCTTTCAGCCGGCGTTCTTAGGAAGCGTCGGCGTCTACTTCCTTTTTCCAATACTCCACCACACGATAGAAAACACTGTAGGACCGTTTAAAAAAATTCTCGAAGAAAGATACCAACGCCCTCGATATAAAATTAAAAACAAAATGCGCCTTTTCATGTAAATTAATTAAAGAAAATGACTTCGCTCCATGCTTAAAATTAGTTCCTCATTAGGAAGAATGAAAGTTTAATGATTATATAACGTATACAAAAAAGGTAAATGTATCGTTTGCTTTGATAGTATTGAATCAAATAATCTTTTTACTAAATCCACCATCGTATTTTATTCAATTAAATGGAATTAATCTCGTCATATTTATCTATTTTTAACTCAAATAATGAGATGATCGATCGATTGATTTATTTTTACTTCTCTATTTATCATCTTTTTATAGTTTGTTACCAATTCTTTACCTAACCTTGGTTTTTCGACTCTACATGCAGGAAAATTCACCATTATTTAAGCAATAAAAAAGATTTTATTTTAATGTTCAATATATAAATATTATTTTCATCACTCTAACGTTACAAGAATATAAAATATTGTATATTTAAAGTTTATTGCCACACCTATTAAATTAAACAGCACATACGGTTTCATATTGTACGTGGTATTTATTATACGCACTTATTTTATTATCAAGGGTATATTTATTCGATAATATATGTACTGCAATATCAAATATAGTTGATAAAATTTCAAACATTCGGTATATTTGTAACAATAGAACGTATATTTCCATAGGAATTTTATTTGGTTATTTCTTTAACTACGTTCTAACTTTAGTTAAACTGGATTATTTACAATTCAGAACAGAAATACACAGAAATAATAATACACAGAAATAAGACTTGTGAAACGCAAATGGAATTTAGAATTTTTATTGTATCGTATGGATTTGTTTCCAATCGACGCACAAATGAATCAGCGTAGCACGCGTTGCAAAGGGAAAAGAAAACCGGGTTTCTCTTATTTTTCTATAGGGCTCGATTTTTCCGATCGGAAAGCTCTTGGGGATCGTGCAGCGCGCGCAAAAACAAATTTCGCTTCGGACAATGGAGGAGTTGATACGGCGGAATCGACGAAAGGGACGGTGGCCGGTGGGTAGGGCGATTGTTGAAATTTGCATGAATCGATCACGATTATTTGGCCGCGAAATGAGCGCTCCATCACAAGAGAAATAATTCGCAATCCGTGTACAGGCTGGCCAATCGAGTTACCGTTTGCCATTTCGATTCTGCTCGGTCCAACGGATGACAATGGCCATACGCCAAAAGCGAATCATCTTTGTGATCTGAGCCGACTGATCGTCGTTCGGCTACCCCCGTCTCGTCGTCTCACCATCTCTCTCCAACACGACGTTTTTTATCGAATCCCTTTTTTTGGTTCGCCATTAACCGCGGGTAATGTCGTTATTCTTAAATTACGGTTCTTATCGAGTTTAGGTGGTCAGTTTGCATTACCGAGAATTTTCCAATCTTGCTTCATTGTTCCTAATTTAAGCTTTTTTATCAAGTTCTTTGATTATTAGGTAGTCGTTTAGATAGTTATTCTGTTTTGAAGTTTTTATTACAAGGAATCCTGTAATTTACTTTGATGTACGTTTCACGGAGTATGTGTAATCTGTGTGTATAAGTGTGTTCGAGTTATGACAATGAGTTGAAAGTATTATCATTATTCGTATTGTTCATGGCTGAAATGAATCTAAAATTTCTACTGGAAATTATGGTTAATTGAACATGCTTCAAATGGTTCCTTTTAAAACTACAACATATATATATATATTAAGCCTTTAATAATACGTTAAAACTGGCAAAATTCTATCGAAAAATATGTACGTTCTACATTTAGATTTAATCGTAACTATTATAAACAACTGTCTGCGATACATTTTACATTGAAACAGAGACTGAAACTATCAATGAATTAAATACACGTAATCGTGAAATACAGATGTCCGTTATCACACATTAGGCTTATCAAAATCATCAAATAATCATCACGTGCAACAAAATAATCTTTCGATACAAAAACAATGGAAAATCGAAAAGCAACAGCTGTCGAAGAAGTAGTCTATAGACAGTGCACGTGCGTGCAGGCCACTGGGTGTACGAAGATACATGTGACGAAGACAGCAGGGACTTTTAGTGGCTGCGAGGATATCGGTACCTGAGCGAACACAATACGGGCTATATTTTTATAGGGCCGCCACGGGAGTCTAATGGCAGTCAGCGCAAGGGAGAGGGTAGAAACAGGGATTTGGTATAGACGTCATTGTTTCCGTTCGGCACCCTTCTTCCACCCCCGACTGAAAACTACCCCCTTACAACGGTGTGGCTGCCATTGAAGCCACTTTTTCATCTCTCCTCTGTTTCTCTTCCCGCGTTCTTCCACACATAGATTACAATATTACCGCGTAACCCACCCTCACGGCGCGCCGTTAGCCGCGCCGCAACGCCGGAACGCGTCCTCTGATATATACGCGCACTTCTGATCATAACATAAATTTTAATGATGGCCGTGATGAAAATATAAGAACGCAACGATATTTATGGCGCCTGGCCCGGCCAGTTCCTGTACGTGCAACCGTCAACCCCCTTTCCGTGGACCATTCACGACTCCCACATCCCTATGGAGCTACTTCGAGGAGAATACTGCCACCCCTTTTCCCGTCGACTGACGCGCGAAACATGGGATTTAATTGTTCATTGATCGTGCAGTCTGGAAGTTTCTTTCAGATATGCTACACTTATAATCTTTGTTATACGTTCGTTAAACGTTATTTTATTCACAACAGTTTCATATGCAACGATCCAGGAATTTGGAGAGACAGAATTTAAAATTGAGAATTAAAGACAAGGAAATTCAATTATAAAATTAGGAACCTTAATATATCGTGATTACATATTTAAAAACTGTGTAAATAATATGTTTTAAGTTTGACAAGTTATATAATAGCATGGTAATTACTCGAATGTTCGATGTGCTGGACATGGGAGTAGAAATTTCTGTTAACAAATTATTTATATTTCTGTTTTGCTTGATTTCTATTAAAACTTAGTACGTCTAATATTTCATCTAAGTTTTATTTCATTTGAAAATTTCGCCTGAAGACTCGATAATTAGTTCCTTTGTAATAATTTTCCATTTTACCCATTCCACAGTATTCCTTTCCCGAAAGGTTTAAATTGGGTTTAAAAAAATAGAAGTAGACCTAAAAACACTCTCAAAATTCGAAAGTCGTGGTGTAAATGAAGCGACGACAGAAAGAAACTATTTAATCACTTTTTCGCAGGGATAAGCGTTGATCTGCTTAGCTGGAGCGTCCCGTGGCTCGGCAGTTTTCGTTTTTCCGCTTAACAAACCCCTGTCCAGCCCCCTTCTTGCCCTGCACTTTTGACGCTTCGCTTTGGAAATCCTTTGATTCCCATCTTTTCGAGAGCTCGGAAACGTCGATGCGCCTTCGCATGAAAAGGGGTTCCTTCCAAGCCGTCCCCTGATTGGGACGATAAAAGAGGGCCGCAGGGACTGTGCGCGGGGAGGTAAAACACTAATTAGTTATCAAAGGCCGAGGAAGGGTTTGGTGACAAAATAGTAGATCCTGAAACGAGGAGCACCCTCGCTCCACACCCCCGGCAGATATACTACCACCATCAACCCCTCTAGTTTCTCTTCCTACGAACTCCCTTCTTCCTCGTTTGCCACTACCCCACCCTTTACATCTCTCTTCTTCGTCTTTAGATACCGTCAACCCCGTCGGTGTCTTAATACTCACGGGAGGACGAGCCTGTATTGATTTTCGAATCATTAATTCTACCTCTAATCAGAAGTTGCCAACTCGTGTGCGTGTGTGTACACAGATGGTACACGTGTATGACACTGATATAAGCGTCATCCCGGTTGTCGATGCCTGCATGTAGATATATTTGACACGTTCTTCACTCGACATGAATGTCTTGTTACAATATGGGTGGAGGGGTGGGAGTAGAAATATACATACGTCGCAGCTAAAGGTGTCGCGAAGAATCGCGAAGCTAAGAATACGTGTATACGACAATATACGTATACATGTACGTATGAAGATTTGTTCTTTGGAAGAATTATACATATATAGACAAAATGTGAAGAAATTGGAGAGCTGGAAAATGGAAAGCACGTGTAAAATAAAGACTTAACGAGTTGAAAGTGTGAAACCTCCAAGATTAATTAAATATAAGAGTTGGAAAATTAGAACATTTTTAAAGCTAAAAACTAAAAATTCGAAGAAACGAAGATTTCAGGAAGTCTGAAAGTTAAATTATTAATTTTTAGAAGTCTCGGTGTACCGAACGATTAAATTGGAAAGAAGTCGAGTAATAGCAACATAAATCTAATCGCCTTTGATAATGGAGCGAAATGTAAATTCTGGGAAAACTCCGGCGAAATAACGTAAGACGGAGCAAAAAGTATTATGTCAAGAGATGAGTCACCGGTAATCGTCGAATTCCTGTCGACGCTTCTCGCGACGAACATTAATCTTTGCGGTTTCTTTTCGGAGACGAGGCCGTTTATTTAACACAACATGCAACTAGAGAAATCTATCGAAAGGTAGATTCTTGGAACGAATCAAAGCGTTATATATATGGACGCGAATATTGCTAATTATAGCTATGAGTAAGCAATACTGGGACGACGAGTCTTGTCATTGAAAACATTGTAGACTTCACTACTGTTTAGTGAAATGTTACAATCTATATTTATAAAGTCTCTAGACCATTTTGTATAAAAAACTGTGATCGTTTTTCATACTTGCAAGGATTAACAGTTGAATAATAATAAGGCTGGTTTAACGAACAATACGAACAATTATTCTTTGCTCGAATTCTAATTCTAAATATGATCTTCGTGATCTCAACAACTTCATTCTTGTCAACTGACATAATTATTAACAATAACGCAGAATTGTCTTTCAAGAATCCTTACGCGATCACGGTAATAAAAAATGGAATAAAAATTCACAACCATCTTCAACGAATCACCGTTATCAAAATTCGCTTCAACATTTTTATTGAATGCGCCTCTCCTCTATTTCACTTGCATGATTGTCTACACAGCGTACCGGACCAATTTGTTCTTCCTTGTGAAGCGGAGGGCCGTTAAAAATTAAGTAATCGAATAAACGCGACTCGCCCATCAGGGATCAACGGTGAAATTCGCTCGTACGAGCAATACTAATTAACCGAGACATCGGAAGCGGGTTTCTACACACCTTCACCTGCGCCGCCCCTTAGTCTACCCAGGGGGGCTGCACAAGAACCGGGCGTTACGCGCTTAACAGTGGAAAATTGCCAATTTTCCCGATAATGAAAATTCTCCCATCGCGGTTAATTCAATTCCCTTAATTTCTTCGCATTGAAGCCAGCCACGAAGATTACGAATGCAATCGCGGAAGAGGATTCCGATGGTTCGAGGCTTGAATTATTTAAGGATCGATAATGTGGTGTGCTAAAATGTATTAATACGTTTCATTATGAGTAAATGGTTAAACAACCAGTTGCTTCAATCAAGTTTAGTTAAGAATAACGTACCTACATCATTTGCCAAATACACTCAGTTAAGGAAGTCTACATATACACATTTTAAGTTTCAAATTTATTCATATTTTCTGGCATATTTTCGAATAATAAAAGTGGTGTGAAAATTCATAAAATAAAAAATTACAAGAGCAAATGGTTTCTACATAACGTTTCATGAATTTGTGGATTATATGAATAAAATGGCTTTGAAAAGTAAATAAGACGTACTTTTGTTTATGCTAAACAAATTATAGCGCATGGCAGATATATCAGAGAATCTAACAAAGTATAAATACAATTATAACAATAAGTTTTGTATACTTGGATGCACGTACATAAACTTGTCAAATCATATTTTCAGTTTATGTATAATTCGTTTTAAACAACTACGAGATATGTCACTATTTTTTGACAATCTATCTAGTTTTGATTACAAAATAGATTCCTGTTATTAAAATGGTTGAAACTCTTGTATTTTTTAAATACATAAAACTTAGAGGTGTATGTAGATTTTTCCGATTGTAAGTTCCCGAAATGATTCTGTGAAAAGTAAAATTTTAAAACGAGGACAAATTTGATCTTTTACTAATTAATATAACTACAGCGTTGTAGGATTCTTTGGAAAGCTTTGGAAATATTCGTTTTCTATCTACCTAGAATCAAAGACTCGGTATTTAAAGGAAAAAACACGAGAAACCTCAGAGTTTGAAAAACTTGTGTTTACTATCATTGACAAAGTTTTTCAATAATTTATTCTAGCTTTTTTCTGGATTCATTTTCGCGAAGTAGTAAGCCACTTTTTGTTTATTTTATTATTCTTGAGAACTACAGAAATGACCGTGAAAGATTTTCTACAATCTAATGAAAATTTTCCTTCGGAAAGAATGACAGAAGGATTGATACTGTCGCGATACGTTGAACTCTGTTAATGCTTGAGCAAAGAGAAGCGCAAATATTTCGCCATAAATCTCAAGGTAAAATTCCGAAGCGTACGAGCAAGCAGCTTCCAGTTCAAACGGATGATGCTAAGGTTCAGCGTGGGGCGCTAGTAAATTTTCGCTTTTCAACAAACCTCGAAATTCGTGATGATGCTTTAGCTAACAGATTTATTGTTTCTCCCTGATAACGATGGCCACGAATCATGTTGAGATCTGTGACACTTCTTTCTTCGCTTGAAATACGTCGGAATTCGATTTACGACCGTTTCGATAAGAAAACACTATCATGACATTCAGCATGATCGCAACTTCTAATATTATGAAAGCAGCAGATATTCTGAAATTTGGTTGTTTCCAGTAATTAGAAGTGCTTATTGTCGGTACTTTATAACAATAAAAGCAAGAACAAACGTCTTTAACTTTTATTTTATATTATAAATCAAAGAAGGGAAATGTAAACTAAATTAAAAATGAAACAAACGAACGGAGAATGTAAAAGGAAGAAATTCAACGAGTATGTTACTCTTAAACCTAACCTTAATTAGCTATAAAGATAATTGGAAATAAAAATTTAATAACAGGAAGTAGTTAATTATCAATTTAATAAATAAAACTCTTCGCTAACTTTTCAGTAACGGAAAAATATGAGAATTATACTTAATTTTCGAATACTGAGCGTAATAAAATTATTTTTATCATTTTTCGTATCTTTCTTTGAACGGAAACCAATAACTTTATATGCATTCAATGATATAATAATTACGGACACGATATGTGTAATAAAAATACACTTTATGATCCTTTATGTTTAATGATTGCCTGTTATTTTTATATTCCTCTGCAATGAAATGAGTCTAGTATATGAAGATATACATGATATCAAATACATAAATTCTTTTTCCGATAAATGTAATGATAATACTGAAATATACAGAATATTAATGTTTCGTCCTTTATTTTTCATTTTTTACTTGTAAAAAAGTTTCAATTAAAAAATATTATTCTTCAATGCAAATATCTTATCGCGTTAACACTTTTACTAGAATCGATAAAAGGATCATGTAGAATCTAGTACGAAGGTGGTAACATTTGAAAATAACTTATCAGCGTACTAAAATCAAAGATAACAACTACCGTAATCAAAAGTGTACAAATTAAGCTACAATTAGTAATGGTAATGGAACCAAAGATACTATTTATCTTTTTGTAACATTTCATAATAAATAATAATAGTATTTATAATAATTGTTCTTTTCTACTTATTGATGCATCATCATTCCATTCATACCTGTATACAATACGCAAAATATCTGATTATTATTATATTTAAATCCAGTTCATGCATAAAGCGTTTATATCATATTCCTGAATGAAAGAAGATTAATTTCATTTTAATCAAAGTAAAATACGTTGAAGTAATTGGAAATAATAATGAATCTAACGAGCGATATGATGTAAACAAGAGTGTAACTTTACTGTATGTTAAAAAAACTTCTATTTACCTCGATCGTAATCACTACTAAACGCTACAAGGTATAATTTAGACGCGTTAACTACTACGATATATAATTTGTAAATTTCTCCGTAAATGGACTCATTAACGAATTCCCAGTTTTATGAACTTAGAATTTATATAGACTATTCAAAAGTAGCAGTGTTAAGATAAACTAGTACACCGTATTCCGCTCTTTTCAAATGGAAGCATATAAATGATTTATTTGGAAATAAATAATTTTAGGTTCAGGACTACTAAACTGTCGTACATGGTTTCATAAACAACCCCTATATTTAACAAGGAAGAAAAGGCAAGAGTAATCAGTAATGCGTTACAAATTACATCAAAGCTTAGTGCAAAGACGCAATGCGTGTCGGGACTTTGTTCCCACAGAAATTTCGTGCCGCGAATTGGCCGAGAGTTCATCGCTGCCACCGCAATCCCCGAAGGACGGCGCGCCTTTTACCGAAAGAATTTTAATTCGACACAGTCGCATAGCCGAACGACGCCGCGTCGCGATCCACAGGCGCGGGAAACTTCAAAAAGGCCTCTCAGGAGACAGGCTGATTACTCGATGAGAATACGAGCGCTTCTCGGTACCCTTTCCTGTTTGTTGCTCTCCGCGTTCCCTTTCTCCCTCCCGTCGACTCTTTTTCCTCGAAACAAAGAACCGTCGAGCGAACTTCGCTTTCCACCCTTAACCCTTCTTCGTCGACCTCTCACGGCCGATATGCAAAAGCTAACACTTGTACCGCCCGCCTTACAATCACTGTGCAATACCACACGAATAAAACACGAATAAAATCGATACATTTCCCCATGCCAGAGATCGAGACTCATTTCCACGCTTTCTGCTATCCCAATTACTTCCGTCTCGCAGTATCGCCATCGCTGCTATCAACTTTCGACTCGAGATGGTGCCAAATATGCACGTGTTCGGTTGCAGAAGTTGGAACTCGAGTTTCGTTGTATCGATTTCATACTCAAAATCAATGGATTCGAACAGAACCTATCGGAACTGATCCAGAGAGATTTAACGCGTATTCAGGAGGTAGACGGTACGCGTAAAGTGGTAGATTATATGGAGTAACAAAATTACACACACCCCACAGTTAACATATGGTTAGCGTGCGCTAATTTGCTCGATGAAACTTACGTTGAAAAGGTTATTTGTTTCTTTTGCCTTCAAACTCGAGTTGCGAGTAGCTCGACATCAAACACATTTATCCCTACGAAGCCACCCCATCGCACACGATCCGCTGTGACTGCAAGGGAACTGAACAGGTTAAACGATAAAATCGTCCGGTCTTTTGAGAAATGGATTTCTAATGATTGATAAAGATAATTAACCGAGTACGGTACGGGCACCCAACTCCTGCAGCTCAGCAACCCTTTGATTCCACCCGTTAACCCCCGCTCTTCAGCCACCGTAGTCGTCGTTCCAGGCTTTGAAATCCCGCCGGGAGAAGCGATTTTCCACCGCCCTCAACTCCGGACCACCTCGTTTCTTCGTCGCTAGCGCGCTTCTTTTAACAAGAAAATTCGAGTCTCAGGAGTTTCGCTCGATACGCGGCTGTTATGCCGATCGTTGCTGGGGCACTCGCGATAGCGCCGCCATCGATCAGGCTTGTTTGCTTCTTTAAACGTGTTAGGACGTGGTTTGCGATGGACGTCATGTAGTTGAGTACACTAGTGGAATTCGAGAACGAATCTTTTTATAGAAGAAGATAATTTTGTATTATTTCGTTGAGATTTCCAACGTAACGGAAATGTATTCGAAAATTCTATTCAAAAAGTAATGAATTCTTTCATGGCATGATACTGTTTTTTTTCTCTTTTGCTTGAAGGCATCCATTTGTCGCGTGACACCGCACGTATACAAAATCGTCACAGTTTTTAACGGGACCTCGCAAAGGTATCTCTTGCTCTTTCACCCTTTCAATCGGGAAAAGCTGTCGAACGCAGATAACCGAGACGCGTTACTGCAAAGAAACGAAAAACTCACCCGCACCCGCAACCGAAGAATACAAAATTCCTATCCAACAACAACAACAACCCCCATCACTATGGAAAAGCAAAAAAAACAAAGGAATAGAGAGTTTGCACGACCATTCAATCCACCGAAAGTTGCACACGAATCAAGAAAAACTTTTAAAGGAGGGGGTGGATTGTCGGCTGAGTATCGCCGACGGTAGTGGGGGTAAAAATAAGCGATAATGCAGCAGCTTTACTTAGCTAATTAGGACTCTCTCCCTTTCTCCCACTTTCTCCGTCCGTCCGGCTGTCGTTTCCTCGTTCATCTCTCAGCCACCCACTGGCACCGGTCCGCGCGCGTCGCTCTCCTTTCACCGCGAGTATTAATTCATTTAGATATTATTTTGCGAGCTGAGCATTAACATTCTCAATCAAATTAATTAAATCACTCTTCGTCCAGTGGCGTCCGTCTCATCCACCCTCAATCCACCCACCCACCTATCTACTCGCCTTCGTTGCCATCCCGGCTCGGTTCTTTTCGGTTGTACCGATAGAGAGCGAAGCACGCATGCGGAGACGAGGTGAATTCGAGACGGGAGAAAGGGTGGATTTTTGGAGGATTCACGGCGCCGCGAGGGGAGATCCAAGTAGAAAGGCAGCGGGCGCCGGGAAAGGGGTTAATGCAAAGGTCCAGGATAATTACCCACATGGCTGGCAATGCGTATTTCACTTTGATCAAGTCTGTGTTTTTCTTCGTTCGCCTATCAGACCTGCCTCCTCCTCCTCCGGTTCCTCTGGCCCCCTTGCTACCCTCTACGCCCCTGGCTGCTCGTTCTTTCCTCGCCGCCTGCGAGAACCACCCTTACATCGTCACCGGCTAGCTGATGGGTAGGTAACCGGCCTTTTGTCTTTGCCCGTGCACATTTTAATTATTTTAAAACCAGCCCGCGAGCGTCTAATTTCCGCTGTGGACCCGGTCCTGTGTTTTACGAAAAATTCACCAAGAACCGGAACAGAGAAAAAGAAAGAGATCTACGACAAAGTTTCCGCCGAGTGAAACTGGAGTACGAGGGAAATGTGCGACTAACAGGTACGGATTCGAGATTCTCATGTGGAAAATTTGTTGGCTGGGTAGACTGTATGCTGGTATCTTTTGTAGAATCAGGTTATAGATGAAAGCTTTAATTCCCGGAAGCTTTTGATGTTTCATTCGTTGATTGATTTCGTTTGCTTGTAAACAGATTGATTTCTCGAAATTTAAGATTAACGAGTCTAAATCTAAACTTGGATCATTCTGATTCTGCACATTTTAGCAGCTTGCTAGTGTGAACTTTTAAACCACGCTCTTATATAACGGGTATTCCGGGAAACTGAATTAACAGTGGCAGAATCTGGCTGTTCTTATAATAAACTTGATTTATGGCAAGGTACATAGGAGTTAGTATTCCGGAGTAATAGACTTGTATTAATAATGTTGAACGAAGAGAGGACATCGCATATCTAATTCTCTCTTCTGATCGTTCTACGAAAAGCGTAAGACAGGATTCTTAATTTGATGTTATTTACAGCAACTTCGTCAATATTCTAAATAATTCTTGTAAGGTTAGAATTCAGTCTGTTATTACAGCATTAACACGGACAATATTTTCGTAAATCTTATTAAAGTAAATTCTCTTCATTGTATCGTTACACACAAGTTCTATTTTTTTTTTTTTTAGCACTTATCATCACTCACCATTCCTCAACACACAGCAATATATAAAAAACGTACGAAATATGTTGAAATAAAGAATAAAATTATTCGTCAACCAACACGCTCATTATTTAATAGTACAGCCTTCAAGCTACGAATCGCTATGATAATCGTCTTTTGACAGGATGCGCCAGAGCAAAAATCCGAGAAGCTTCCATTCACTGGAATCTCTCGGCGAATCAATCGAACGAGCGACCTGTCCCTTGCAAGTGCAACAAAAACTCTCTCGAAGACTTTTGCTCCGTTTACCCCCTACCGTTGAAGATCGGCATAACGCATCGAAATTAATTAAATCCCGTTTCCTCGAGCAGCCAGTCAGGCAGCGTGAGCGCGAGCGTCCCTAATTTATTAAGTCCGCGCCGCTAATGATTCGCAAGATCCAATAATTAGGTTCGTTATCACTATTATCAAGCCAAGATAAAGGAGTCCCGGCAGCCGGAGACGACTCGAAGAATGCGACCGCGGTAATTAATGCAACGGCATATAATAAATATCGAGTGCAGGCCCCGTTTCGCATCCCGGCTTTCCCATTAAATTGAATTCACTATAGCGAGCCGGCGCCAATATGCTCGCCTTCAACCCCCTAGCCACCTCCCCTCCTCTACCTCCAAACGTCGACGATGCCAACCCTCTTTCTAAGTACCCTTTGGCTCGAAGCGACAAACAAGCTCGATACGAAATGAAAATCAAATGAAGATTAAGGCCTGACTTATAATGAGAAGATTGCCTCTGGGGTGGGGGTAGAGGGGTGATTACCGAGAGACTCTTTTCATCAGGGATTTCGTTCGTTCACGGTGATTTGTTTTCTTTTCCTTTTTCGTCTCTTTCTTCCCACTTTTCATTTTACTTAGTATTTGTATTTTATATCTGTGATCGACCTGTTTCGTAAAGAGTTATGCGTGAGTTTTAAAATATGTACTATAGTGTTTAAGCAAGCTTTCTCTCTACAGAATTTGATAAGATTGAAATCGAGTGGGAAATTTACATACAGGTAACCCTCGTACAACGCGGTTCACAAATCCTTAGCAGCTTAGCAATTCTTCGCATACTGCAGTCTACAATTTCTTGCAACGCGATGCCTAGACATTGTCAAATACATAAATAAACATATATACAAAATATATACAATTTTTTTGTAGTTTATATGTTTTGCTTAATGAAAATCTTTTCCTTGCATGTAATCTGTTTTAGCTGTGTGCGTAACCCCTTTTATGTAACCTGAGTCTCACATAACGCGACTTTTATAATGCGACATTATTGCGGAATCTAACACCCACGTTATACGAAAGTTACCTGTACTTACATTTGTCTGCTGTTATGACAGAAAATAAAGTAATTATTTTCATATTAACAATTGCAAGCGTATTAGTATAAGATTAATTGAAATATTCACATTACGACTTTAACAATATTCATTTCTAGAATGTTAAAATATTTCGAAGAGGGACAATAAATTTCGATCATGATTGATCAAACTTTTTAGCAAAAGAACAAATATTGTACCACATATTGTACTATAAAATAAATTTTGTTACATCCCTTTAAACTGCAGTTTTCATCACGGTGATTCCGATATAACGATGTTAATGCCGTTATTGGTTTAACGTACAATAGACCGAGCTTTAAAAAATTAACTATACTTTGGGTTAAATATCATGATGACAATAGACTGTTTTAATAAATTTGTTGAAAAAAACCTTAATCAAATACCGCGCAACAATATTGGCTTAATTGTGGCTTTGTTAACGGCGGAATTCTTTATACAGGTTTTACTTTAACATCAGACAACTTTTCTAATTAACAGAAATAAATTTTTGGTAATTTTATTATAAGATTATAATTACGTTTTCTAAAACAAAAACATTAATTTTTTCTCAAGAAAATCAAGTAATTACAAGAAAAGTGACTATATTATTAATTGTACTGATGATTACGAAAATGATGTAAGTAAAGACAAAAGAAGAAAAAAGCTTCCACATTTTTATGATATGAAGTAGTCTAAACAGAATAAGCGGTAAGTTACATTTTTTTTAGATTTTTAACTTACACCACTTTCATAATTATCGGCACTAGTATTTATCATATTTACAAATTTCAATGCAATTTCAAGGTTAAATATTTTATTCTATTCATCTCTATTTTTTTACAACTACGTACTTCATTACTGAATACAATTTTTTATTTGAAATTGCTGCTCCAAATCGATAATTCGTTAATAAGTGTAACTCTATCTTAATGTCTTTCGTATTATAGTTCATATGGTATTACTCTGCTACTTCTTTATTCCCAGATCCAATCATTGAAACGACAAAAAGCAAAATGGTAGTAACATGAAATATCTTCTTTTCACCTTTCTCATCGTGGCTAAGGAAATTTCTATAAGTAACAAAATATTTAAATCTACCATCATAAAAATTACATTTTCGAATGAAAAATAACGAACCACCAGCGTCAAATGGAAAAAAACAAATTCAATCTTCGAACTCTCCTTTGCGGCGAAATTCAAGCTCATGCGCATTCATAGTTCCCGCACCTCGTTGGGACTACGTTGCCCCCAAAAACTAAGCTTGTTTTTTGAGGAATGGAATGCAAAAAGAGTGAAGGTTCGAGGCGCGAGACGACGAAGTTCCTTTCGGGAGGAAATCTCCCGTACAATTTGGCCACGAGAAACCGTGAAGAGGGGAGGGAAGGGTCTCTAAGCTGAAAAGGAGCCTTGTTCACGAATAATGCCAGCCGCTCATTGTTCTAATTATTCCTGCATGCGATTAACGCGTGTGCGACAAATATGCAGCGTTCTCGCGAGAAGAAAAGGGGCGCAAGGGTCGACGATACTCCCACACGGGGCACAGGGGGTACAAAGCGTGTCAGCCGGGCACAATGTGCGCTATCTGACACTCAATTAACGAGTTAATGCGGTACGGTTGATAATTAAACAAATACGTGCGGTTTTTTGCCTGACGACCCTCTGGCATCCGCTTTTGGCAGAGGGAGTACGCCTAAACGGCCGGGGGTGTATTTAGCGTGCTACGCGACCACGGTTTTAGGGACTTCGCGCTGTTTATTGGCAATCATTGGGGAGAAATGGTTAGGCCAGATGTGGCTTAGTTAAAACTTATTTCAGATTATAATCTGATTTTTTGGAGTAAAATTGCGGCAAAGACTATGACCATGACCGCAGATGTCGAAGAATTTTGTAATTTTCTTTCCGCTTCATATTTAAAGTTGGTACAACCGAACCTCGTGAACTTGAATCTCAAGGGAGTAGCTAAAATCTTCGAGTTACAGTAGTTTCGACTTATCCAAGTTTTCGAGTAAGAGAGATTATGAAAGTTCGACTTACAAGAAATAGATATACGACAAATATCGATTCAGGTTTTACAGTATTCATTTGTTTGACAAATTATGACACATACATAGCTATTACTTCGTGTTATAAAGCCAGCGACGATAAAGGTTTGACTTAAAAGAGGTTTTCGACTCGTAGAAATCTGGCTATTCTAAATTCTAGTTACAGAGGTAGAGCATGCATCTAAATATGTTGCAGATAATTCGAGTTAATGTAAACTTTAGTTCGACAGGTGTAGAAGTTTTTTTTCTAGATGACAGATAGAAGATAGATATAGGGTTTTCGCAGCAGAGCAGACCCAGATAGCACACAGACGTCCTATGTACATATGTCCATAGTATGTTCAGCTTATACCCTATATATGTCCCATGTATGTCCCATTTACATCGTCGAATATCTATAGAACGTCCCGCATAGTACTTCCATAACCAGCACATTTGCGGGACATTCTTAGGGCGTTTCGAAATGTCTAAAGGTAATTACTTTTTTACAGACAGAATGTTAACATTCTCTGTACATCTTATAAACGTTTTAAGATTTCTCGAAAACGTATTTTTAACAATTTTTAAGGAAGGAATTTTCATTAAAATATAGTGGCGTGTTAAATAAACATTTTTTTTATTTCATATAAACACAGGTATATATATGTAGAATGGTGAGCATATATATATAACAAGTATTCACATACAGGATGAGTCATCTATATAAAGTGTGGCACGCATGCTTCTATGAAACTATTCCGTTAGATATTCACATAATTTTCTCTCTTTTTTTTTAATTAAGTTGTATTGAGAGACTAATCACTTCGGGTGCAAAGGCTTATTAAGGGTTGCATCACCAAGGGGCCAAGAGAATATAATCCTTATTTTTCTAAATGAAACGGTGTATTAATTTTTTGTTAAAAACAATAATGGTAATAATAATAATAATAATAATCCCGAGAATAACATTAGCAACAGGAGTTATACCAAAAATATTACATAAAAGCTTACAGATACTAGTCCTGTCTACAAATTGTACATACATAACAATGCAAAAATCCATAAATTAGACGCATGCTCACTTACACACAGGGAATGAACAGAATCTTCGTGTCGTAGAGGCTTTCGAGTTGAAGATGTTCGAGTTCCCGAAGTTTGACAGTAGATAATGGTTTTATTAAAATTGAATTTGAAGTGCTTGGTTTGAAATGTAAAGATACTTAAACGTCGCGTTATATTGAAAAATACAAAAGAGCCCGGTAATTGTTGAGTTCGAATTAGTTTTTTTGAATGAAGTAGAGTTAAATTACATGAAACAGTTAAGTTATGTATTATTGTAATCATTATCTAAATCATTATGTACCTATACTTTGCAAATGACAATTAATGTAACATTAAACTCGTTAATTCTACCTACGTAAGGCGATAAAACCGTTAAAGCAAGGTAATTTTAAGCAGGTTTCACCGTTAAAATTGTTATCACGGAACTTATAATTTATGTTAACTCTACATCTTAAACAAGTAGAAACTGATAAAATATTCGGGTCTAAAATTAGGTAATATAAATTATAATTTGTTATGTTAAACATAATTTATGCCTTATAAGTTTAATGTAAAAAATATTCATTACCAAAAATATGTGCTATAAAAACTGCTTAAGTAATTCTTTTCATGTTATTCCATCAATTTACCTCTATTAATTGTAAGTAAGTACATCTACATATAATTAGTATTTCACTTCTTGTCATTTTAGAAACGCTTCCAATTAATTGAAACTGACAGAGATATATAAGCGACTTAATCTACCTGTATCAACAATTCAAGCACTAGATTAACTATCACATACAACTGAAACAAACTGTTCTACCATCTGGCATAATTTCAACTTCAAAACGCCTCAAATCGGCCATAATGAAAGAAATAAAAAAAATGTAATTACGTAAGCGTTTCCGAGCCAAGTTCAATAAGTGTAGATAATGTATCTGTAGTTGCCGCGAATATGATTGAAATAATTCGTGTCGTTATTAGTAATAAAAGATATTCGACGTTTCAAAAATTGTAATAAACTTCCAGCTGGCCATTCAACACGCACACAAATGACACGCCAAGGAGTTGTGCCGCGCGACCGATTATTGTACTACCGGAAGCGGATGTGTGAAACATAGGAGGGGGGTAATGAACGTTGCGTTCCTTGTCGCGAAGAATAGAGAACCAAAAACAAGCATTGAGAGTCTTGGAAACGGAGAACAACGATTTACATCCGCCATCGCGGATAAGAAATAAATCACAAGTCTTTGAAATATTTTACATCCCCAAAAAATAAACACCTAGGATAAGTTTACAAAATTTCTAAATTTTTAGAATTAACCTTCGAGAGTTGAGAGAAGAAGAAATTCTTCTTCTCAATTAAAGAAGGTGTAGTTGAAAGGTTTAATGCGAAAATTAGTCAACCGCTGTTTCGCGAAAACCTATTTTTTAATTGGCTTTTATCTGTGCCACATTCTACGGCAATGAATACAAAATGGTAGCAAGATTATTAAATATCAAGATAAAAACGCTAATTAGCTTTTTAACGTTTTTCAGTGCAAAAACCACGTGGTTTCAAAATATTTCTCTCGGTGCTGTCGAATTTTAAGACCTGGAGCTGATCGGTTCTGCGTTAATCCTTCAATTTTCTTCAAAATATAACAGCGATAATAGAAGCTGTCAAATTTTATAAGTTATTGGAAAATATTTCCAGAGTAGGACTGATCTATACATGACCAAAAGTCAATCCTAGAAACCAGTAATTAATGGTTAATAATTACTATCCAGGAAGAAAGTAATGGGAAATTTAGAATAAATACGGTTAAATGAAAAATTATAATCACGATCATAACTACCTTTTGGCTTACATTTTCTTTCGAGATAACTTTTTATTTCTTGGGAGATGCAGAATTAACAAAATCAGGATACAGAATAGTTTTCAAAACTCGTTACTTTTACCATTATCTTGATGCAATACTAGGTTACAAGGTGTTCTGGGTATGAAAACATGTGACAATCGGGTTCGATATTGAAATATTCTGATCAGGGATCGAATGTTTCAGTGGACTGTAAACACATCTTTATGAATATACAGCAGGTCGAAGTGCCAGCGTGTTATGTCTTTGTCGCAAACGATATCGTATCCCGTTTGCTTATCAGCTTCGATACCACTATCGACTCAAATTGTTCTCGATGCTGCAAGCCATTGCACCGGAAGTGTGCTACTATTTTTCTTTTCTTCTTTGTAGATTTCCTCTGCAGAGACAAGAGTCGGATAAAATCTACAATCATGGTTCTTTAACACCGAAACTACCGACGACTAAAATATACTTATTTGTACTGATGAAATAAAAATGGCAGACGATTGAAAAAAATATATGATACAACTGTAATAAGTTTTTATTCATATTTGATACAAGTTTATATTGTTTTTATTTCTAATTAATTATAGTGTTAACATGAAATTGACTATTTTGTATAAAAACAGATTAATAGATGTATAACCGAGTACCTTCGATATACAAATCCTAAAGCTAATCTTAAAAATCTAGAATGTTTGTTGAAAAAAAATTGTATTAGACTTTCAATTTTTGAAGGTGCAAAAAGTTTTAAAGAATGGCGATTCATTTGTTGCTCGCAATAGCGCTACACTTTTCCTTAATGTTTTCGATTACGCTTTGTATTTTAATATGCGAAAATTAATTTAAATTCCACAAAGGTATCAATTTTGAGTTATATATGTTTTGTGTATCTTTTATTACAGCAGGTATTATACTTCCAGAGGTATCTTATACATTTCTTTACAATGTTTTACTACACACGTAATTTCACTCATATATTACGCAACATTGCTGACTTCTTTACCACAACTATGCTTTGTTCACAACGCGATTCCATTTAAATGCGATTCCATTAGCTTTCATTTCTTTGTTAGCTTTATAGTTTTGCAACCATTAGCTCCAATGTGAATACACGTATTTTCATTACGAACACACAAAATACCTTGATACTCTCGTTCCTTCAATATTATAAAGTATAATTTACCGAAGATATTGTACAAAAAATGGAAATCTACGATTTCAAAATATAAACATCGGAATTGTTCGATCGCCTGAAGGTTCCAGGAACAGATTAGGTAGCGCGGTGTTCGTGCTTGGGTGGCAGGGACTTCATGCTCGTTATCTATAGTCGGAGTGACACCTAAACACCGAAGAACCAACATCAAACAACATGCCAGGCGATCTTCTCCCCCCGGTGTAAACACTTTTGAGTAATGTTTTCCCCCCTTGTCTTTATCTCGAGGTGATGGCCCACGAAAAGGGATCCCTGTGAGAGAACCAACGATGAAAATCAGTAACTCTAAACTATTATTTACTGTTTTTGATAAATTAATATATTATTTTGTGGCTCGCTTTGATTGGTCAATAAATAGAAATGTAACAGGGACTGTATTAGCGCACCTAATTTGCGTCAGTGGTTTCCACATTCTTCCTATTTCCCACCCTTCCCTTCGTCGAATCAAACTATCCCTTTACTTCTGTTACGATTGTATGAAGTTTGTAGGAATCTTTTCGTATTCTTATAGAAGGAAGTAATATTTATGACTCTTTTACTAATGAAATGTTTGTGTTTTATGATTGGAGAAGTATTGGAAATGATTATATCGATATAATGAGAAAAAATCAGAACAGACGACGTTAAAACGCTTTTAAGTTTTTGAGGAACGGACAATTCAACGATTCGATGCTATAGGTAAACCCAGGTTGTGTTGTTAATTAATATAGTTTACACAACGGTAAGTATATACTTACGACCAAAGAATTTCGTAAACTTAATTTCGTGTCAAAATTCAATTATTTTCAAACTGAAATTGTGTAAGTATGTGATTTTCCGTAATTGTTTACGCTGAAGTGAACTACCTAAAAATTAATATTGTAACTAAATGTTTTTGTCATTTTTAAGAGATTTCTAAGCGTTCTATCAAAATGAAAGGTTTACTAACTCTGACAAAAATAAACTTTACGGACCAAAATGCTTGTTACAAACTCTGTTTGTATCCTTCTCTCAAAATATTATTTTAAGCTCGCCGAAAAAGTTTGATTTAAAAGTAATGCATAATTGAATTAAACAATTATATAACCATCAAAATTCGTATCACACTATCGTAAAAATATCTATGCACATAGGCGAAAGTCGTACAAAACCATGTAGTAGGGTAAAACTGTATACCACATTTTTATATAAATAATACGCAACAAATGCAGCCAACATTCCTCAATTATCTTCTATGATACTCAAGTGCTTTGTCAACAGATATGTATCACAAAACGCGAACATTGCACAGAATTGTCAAACTGATATATTTTTCAATGTTTGGATCTAATTTTTAAATTGTTTGGAAGGTGTGGTACAATTTTTTTTAGTAATCGTTAGATAAGTAGCATAAAGATATATATGAATAGTCCCAATTTACATTATATTTCGAACATTATTGCTACTGACTTCCATTTTCATATTTACTTGTCAGCAGAAGTTTATTTACATTTATCTTGGGGCAAAACTGTACAGCGTAAAACCGGCTATGCGATTACACCTGAAACAATTATTTTTAAATTATCGTATAATTTTATTTTCATTGTACCAGTAAAATGACGCAAAATTATAAAAGAAAAGTTACCAGATAAGACTGATATTCAATGTTTCCGCTATTAGCTTGGACGAGGAGCAATATTGTATAGTTCATACAGTTTTCGAATCGGAAGAAGTAAGTGTTTCGTTTTATCGTTGGAATGTGCAAAACGTTTAAATTTTTCGTTTATATTTTCGTCGTTTCGTGTTTCTTATAAATGTCTTTAAGAAGCGTAGTTTGGATTATACAATTTGTTTCATTAATTAAATAGTTATATGTCCATAAACTTAAATATATGGTTTTGAACGATTCCCCACCAACATTCGATTCTCATGTAAGGGTTGTCTTGTAAGAGTGATTTGTGAAAAGTGAGACTCTGTAAAAGCTAAGCGGAAAGATTGCCCGGAACACGTAAACACCCCGTAAATTTTGCTGCAAGCTTTCGCAATTCGTTTCGAGGCCCTGGTTGCTCGTGAAATTAATTGTCCGGGTAAACGGCGTTCCTTAAACACGGCAAGAAGCGTCATTACACGTTGCAGGATGGCCGGCTGTCGTCACCGGCCACTTGGGTAACCGCGCGAAATTCGTTTTACTATGAAAACAGTGCGATTCTTTCGCAGCCAGCGCAGCTGCGCCGCTAATTGCTAAACGATTATCTCGCAACGTGGTGCCGGGTCTGCGACCGAAGCGCTAATCCGAGATTGCTAGCCGGCTAATACGACGAAAAGTATCACAACGTGAACGTGGAACTGTTCAACCGGAACTGTACAAAAAGTACTCTTTAGCTGAACGAAAACATGGCAAATAGGTAAGTAAGTAGTTGCAAGCAACGCAAGTTCTTTAAATAAGTGTTGGTCGGAGCGTGGGATCTCATTTGCTTTTATATGGTCTATTGCTTCTGCTTTTTAGGTTCTTCTATCGGAAGAATGAAACGAAGATCTTTATAAAAATTAATAATTCAGCAGGCGAAATGTATGCATTTGCTGTGACGGATTAGTCAATATTAGTGATATGCAATGTTTCTTTACAATATGAATATTGGCGAATTTACAAAACTAAAGTGAAATTAAATTTCTATGGAAAGACATGTTTTACTTTATATAGTTGCAAACACACTGCAATATGTGTAAAAAAAACGTAGATATCTAGTATTTATATCTCATAATATTCGTGTTTAGAAAATGAAAAAGGTTTGGTTGTGCAAAAAAAGTCTGTATAATTATTAATTACATTCATTATTTAACTCAAATGACTTATACGCATTACCAAATAAATAATGTACACATGTACTTATAAAATTGTAAATCGAATTCATTATAATAATTTTATACGTACGGAATGAAGCAACGCTAATCAGTACAATGATAAAACAACGGTCTGCGATTCATTTTATTTTATAGTGTTTAAATAAAATGCAATTAAAGTCAATGCGAAAAGAAACATTGAAATGACCAATCATATTAACAATACTCATCTCTGCGCCTTATTGAAGGCTAATCAAGGAACGAAGGGGCAGTTGAAAAGCTTTCATCGGCATGGAGAGAAACGTCATCGAGGCACGATCATCGAGATCGTGCGCGGCAGAAGATCCGAGAAGTTTACGAGAAGAACGTCCGGTAGCAGCTCTCACAGTAGTCCAAAGAGCCGAAACATCTGTTTGACATCCCTGTTTGTCAAGGCGTGACTCGGCACTTGCGCCGCTTTCATACAAAAGGGATCCGCTCTGGTCTTCTCGACGATCGTCCTCGCGATCGATCTATGAACTGCGAACCATTCGCGTCCAATTACGCGTGAAAATCGTAAACAATCGTGGACAGATGGCTTGAAAGGTAACTGTTTCTTTTTTTCCCTTTCTGTCGACAAACCCCGATCTTTCCATTCTTTGTTTCTTCCTTTTCTTTTCGAATACGCTTTGACAACCATCGAATTGTGATAGAGTCGCTTCTATGGAGATGAAATAGGTGCCACTTGAATCATTGTCACGTAACTCGTAGACAAATCTCAGGTAAAATAGATTGCGTTGAGTAATTTATTCATAACTTTGACATTACAAAATTGTGAAAGCCTTACGCGCAGAAATCATTTAATTTAAACACTTGTTGGTATAGTTAAATCGTATGCTTTGAGAAATTAGGGAATGAAGTTTGATAAGAGAAGAAAAGAAGCATAACGGATTTCTTGCTCATATGTTTCACATGGTACGGTGGTACGATATTGCATTGCAGTGACTGATATTACACACCTCATCAACTACTACTCTCAGACATTACTGTTTTTCGCAGGCTGTCACTGTTTACACGTACGAATATTTTTCTTCGCACGAGTTACGATTGTCAAATCAACAGATCTGTATTCTAGCATGAATATTATACAGCGGTCAGTCTTATGAAAGAAAAAAAGTTATAGAAGCAATTGAGATAATTAATCTCTATAGATAGGATAGACTGAGACAAATCGGATCACAGGGTGGATCGAATCAAAGTAAAAATTCAATTGATAAAACAATTGATAGGTTATTAGATTAAGTGAACAAGAGAGGGTGAGGTAATGTGAATGATTAAAATTTTCGTTCCTATGGCGATATTACAAATATCAACTGAATTCTTAATGTGATCCGATTCGCCTCGGCCTACCCTACGTTATAAATTGTTTATATAAATAAAATTAAGTGAAATTAATACGAACTTGTTCAGCATAAAAAAAAACTTAAAATTATGTATTTTAATTGTTACTGTATTGGGTCGTTCGAAAAATTCGTAGTGTTTCTTAGTAAGTATTTTTGTAAATTCTATTGTATTTTTAACGAAATTCTAAAGTAATTATTTATGAACCCTTTCTAAATTAAGAAATTGTGTTATGAGATGAATTACTTACGTTCAATTAAACAACAGCGTATGCAGTTAATAAAAAAAAAGGTAAGATTTTGGAACGAAACGTGTAAAAATCGGCAAAAGTTGTTAAATTATAATTGGGATACTCTATTCTATGTTTTCCGTTCATCAAACCGCCCCACTATCATTTATTGTAGCCTTTAAACAACTTTAGTAGCAGTCAGAAATGGAACACATAAGACATTGCAGAAACTTGCAAATATGATAAAAATTTGTTGGAAAAAGAAATTACGAAGCTACTAAACAGTTGGTTAAAAGTCGCCGAAAGAAACTAAAAAACTAATACTACTTGCACTATGCAGTTATAATTACAATACATGTTGCTCCTGAATATTCCTTAGATATCACTACGAAATTTCCGAACAACCTAATATTGCACGGTACAATTTAATAATATAAGCGAAATTCTCTGTAAATATTTGACGAGCATTCAATTATATTGTGCATTATGAAAACATTGTTAACTACAAAATCTAATATGATGAACAATCGATAAGGCAAATTTATTTTAAGGGTTATTAAACCTAATTGTACTATAATGTCATAACTCAGTATTCTTATTTATTACACTGACAAAAATGAATTTCCGTGTATTCCAATCAAATGGATCACTTGTTGCTTAATTCTGCGTGGATTACATCGAATTATCATTCATACAGCTCGTTGATAGTGTTCAAAATTGTATGCTCTTATAATTTCATGATCAATTTCATTTTGAATAATTTGTTCGGAATAAGAAATCCATATTAATTTCAGAGATACGTTTTCCAAGCGATTACTGTTTAATTAGTTACCAAAAAACATACTGATGTTATAAGAAGAAAGAACAAAGCTTTAGCTACAAAATGGCTGCGTGCTATATTCTCAGTAAAGTTTGTTCGGAATAGACAATATTTATCAATGTTAAAGACGAAAGTCCGTATATTTTTTTATTTTAAATTATCTAAAATTAGAATTAGATTTTATCAAAAGCTAATTAATAAAATATTAGATCTCCTAAGGTTTTGCTACTTTATATGCGTTCAATGTCTTGTATCAAGTTTATCAGTAATTACATATATGTACATATTCATATTATTGTCTCTTAGTATTTATTTAAAATTAAATAAGTTGGTACGCATTATCCTTACGCGTGTTTGCCGAAATAGGTTTAATGCGTATAATATACAGAACTGACTTAAACATGTTTCACTAATGGACGTATTTTGGTTACTGATTTATGCTACTAACCAAACGAAATCATATGTCATTATCGTTTCAACTTGTGCATAAAGCAGTTAAATATTTATAAATATAAATTCCTCTTTGATACAATCTACAGTCTCGTTGTTAACAGTGATATATTATTTAAACTACGTTATTCTGTTCGGGTAGCTTTACTGTCTCATATAGTACTCCTTTGATATTCAATGGGAGTTTTGTTGTCTAAACAATTTAGTGTCCTTTATTGAAATAAAAACTGTCCAGGATAGCTCAGTATCGCAGCAGGGGCTCCATAAAAATATTTTTAGATGATTCCCGGCCAGGGAGAAAAAGTTAGGGAACCAGCCCGATCAGAATAAGCAACACGTGCAGTCAATACGTCTCGAGAAATACAAGAATCGAATTTTTGGAACCGAAAATTGGAACCACGAACATCGTATTTTATATTTCCTTTCATTTGAGCACGTTTCTCGGTCCAGTTACATTCGATGCCTTTAAAAATCCTAGAAAATAGGTTCCATATCTTCTCGTTCGTTAGCTACTTCATGTGGTAATTAATACGTTAACATTACCTATACTTTGTTAGTACAACATTAAGTAACAATTCTAAAAAGATTTCTAGAAAATTACATTCCCCAAATTTTGCTTGAGTCGATGTTTTTTAATCATTATCCTAACAATTTAAGTATCATCAGATCTAGTAATAATGAATGCTGTTTTTGTATTATGCGTTTATAAACCGAAAAACAACATTAATTATTACTAGACCTGATATACACATAATTCTCCACTAGATACATCTTAAAAACTCTTAATTGGCAGATATTTTACACAAGTTTATTAATAAGTTACTATCTAATTTGACACCTAACACTCACAGATGATTTCAGGAACCACCTTATCAAACTTTAAATGCCCATAAACTAAATGAACGCTTCAATTTCCTCCGATTGTTTCATCCTTCACTAATGGAACAATCACCGCAATGTCCTCGAAATTTGAGTCATCGATCATTATTATCAACCGATTCGGTAAATCTTGGTCTTCCGTTTAGCAAGTCAACTGGTTTTGATAGTCGGTCTATCCCCAGTTGAAGACCATTAGGGTCTCGTGGCCCAAAAAGTGACGGCACTCTACGATTCCTTGGAAGTTGGCTCGCGGGATCCCCGCAGCCTCCCGCGATTTCAGATACGTCGAGTCACCGATCCGTGCCCCGCGTGATGCTCCCCACCCGCGGCTGTTGCCCCCACTCTCCTCGGGAGCCGCAGGCAACAGCCGGCTCCGAGTTTCCCGCGGTCAATACTTTCACGGCTGGATATAAAACGCTCGCGATAAACGTATCGAGATAAAGCGGCGCGCTATCATTGGCCAGTCCCCTCCGCTCTTGCCCCCCGCCCCTTTTGCCCCTCAGCGTTCAGGAATCTCGTATTTGTCCGGCGCGGATCGCGAGTTGCGGGAGAAAGAGCTACCTTCGTCGGCGAACCGGCAATAGAGAAAGAAAGAAAGAGAAGGGAACTGTTCGTAGGAGAGAGTGGGAGTGAAACAGAGAGAGAACCGCGTCTTTCTCACGTTTACCTCACCCTCCTCGATCGTCTTGGACTCGATCCGAGTTCGATGCCTCAGCGCCGTAGCGAGGGAGGACGAAAGCGGGCGGTGGACAGCAGGCGGGGGCGGAGGGGAGAGGGAAAATCGAGCGAAAAAGAGAGAGAAAGATGGAGCGTGGATCCGCGGCACCGCCCCCTTTTTTAACCACGCCTACCCTCGATATAATATTATATCCACTGTGACCCCCTACCCCTTCGCCCTGCCGCCCCCCTGCAACGCGCCGAGAGACCTGTCCCGCAGGTTTCTCTACGTGCGCGGAGAGAGATACGTTTATGTAGGACGCATACCGGCACGCGGAACGATACAATGCCCACGTTTGACGCGGCGCTCTCCTTCAAGCCTCCTTCCATCGAGGGATGCTGCTCGCACAACGCGAAAACTACTTTTTGGAATTCTTATGGCTCCTTCGAATTCGGAAATATGTTTCTCGTTGTTTTTTTCGGCGTACTCGATCATTCGCACAATATGAAAGAGACGCTGTTACATGGGAAACAAATTTGGCGGTGTTTTCATGATTCTGCTTTATTTTGTTAAGTTCCTTTCGCTATTTTGGTAAAATTACCTAATAAGGCCCAGTAAAAGTTGAATCGTTGTCAATTCGAAGATAATTAATATTTATGCAACTAATTGGTCTCAAAATAAAAAGATACTATTTGTACTTCATATATGGTAAGTAAGAACTGTTGAGCTATGCACATTTACGTAAAACACGTGAAAATCGGGTCTCCAAAAAAATGTACCTGATATGGCTAAGCCCAAGAAATATTGGTTAATTTATGTAGATATATGTATATGAGTTTATAGTGCCATCCTTACACATATCTTTATTATTTCTTTTGGTACAAATGTTTTTCCATAATTTTTATTATGATTACGTTTAAAAATATATATATTATTGTTATAAAAATATGGAAATAAGTACATGCTTAAAATATTTAATAACTTACAATGTTCCGATTTATATACTGGCCAAACAAAGTTTATTTCTTGTCCCTTTTCTCCCTGCAAATTTCGTGCCCTCATGTATTATAGCAAATGCCACATCGAAACCGTTGTTCTCCGTTTGTTGGACATAGGTCATACTGGGAATGCTAGAGGTGGACCATATGAGGAACACGTGTGAAGAGGGACGAAAAACACTATTTTCATTAAGAGAAATGTTTGAATCAATTAAATTACTTAAGCATATATCACCAGTCAGATACATTTAGTAGATACATATATACATGCATTCACAGAATTTTTAGATATATTTTCGCCGAACACGAGGCAAAATTGTTGCGGTTCAATAAAGGTTTACACTGACGATGAGTAAAGTTCACTAAAACGCTTCCCTTCGCTAATTGTTGATTGCATGATGCTACAACTACAGTATGTTTTCCTAAACATGATTAAGTACTAATTCAACACAAAAGCGGCAAATTTTGGTGTTTACTTCGCGTGATATTACGAGTGGCTATATTAGGATTGTGGACCTTACTGGGTACCCTTACCATACCACTTTCGTATGTTATACGAAAAATATTTGTTTCTAGATCCTCTTCAACAAATTTTTATATCACTACCAAATTCTTTGCTTGCGGGAAGAATACTATTGATTTTCATTTCTTATTCTAGTGCAAAAAACAGGAACGAATAATTATTCTTATAAATAAATTTCTTGGTAGCAATCTAAAGCTCAGACAGTAGAATAAAATAGAGTGATAATAGGCAAGCAAAATATAGATGCAAATGTAGTTAAAATCAAACGACCTTATAGAAGGTAAACATTTTGTATAGGTAGGTACATAATAATCATGGAATTATTATTAATCCTTATAATAAGAGATTATCCGATAACACTACGAAAAATCTTTTTAGAAATATTTAAGTGAATGTAATCTGTGCCACTGGAATTATATTAAACCTGAAACGATACTGTTACACTTTGTCAATACATAGCAACACTGCGAGTTCGCGAACGGTCTAAATTAAGATTTAAACATTTTAAGTATCATTCAATATTTTCGCGAACGTCGTGGATTCCCCTTTAAATATTTTTAAAAAGGTAACTATGGCAAGCTGTTTTCATTTATAAAAAGGAAATTGAAAGTTAGTAATAATTTTAAAATGTATGCTAAATGCGTCTCCATTCGATGTGAGTTCTTTATAATACCTTTGCAGTTATTCCAATCGCTACAGATAGTTTTTAATGAACAGAAAATATAATCCACAGTTGCCCCTAATTGTGAGACAAAATGCACATCTATGTGATTTCTTCGTAGTTATGTGTGGAAGTTTTAATGACTTAGATCCAAGCATAATATAATTTTTTTGGTATAATAGTAACTGATATGCGGAATCTGAGGTGGTCTATTAAAGTCAGTGATAGTTACATAATGTAGGTACTTAATTATGACGTTTTACGGATATGGACACGGGTATATGTTTAATTTATATATTATAAATTAATTTATAGCAGTTATATCCAACGTTACATAAAAATATTTTACACGTCATCGTCTTACTTTTAACGACACGGTTTTCAAATAGCAGAGTTGGTCCACAATATTCCCTTTTATTTGGTGTCATTACAAAAATCAATATTTTTCTGTTCTTTTAAGATCGGATTAATAAATGACCGAAAATGTATTGAGGAGAGAACAAAAAGTATATTATTTCTCTTTCTACAAGTGAAATAACAACAATAAGTGTTACGTCATTCCTATATGGTAAACAAAAATCTTTTATATAGAAATTACAAGAAAAAGTAATCCATCATTTGCTTCGAATGTTTCAAGTGACACACACAGTTTCGTTACATTAAAAATAATGTAAAGTTGTCAGTATCCCTGCAGTGTTATTCCAGGATTAAGAATACAGCTTCTAGAATTCTACAACTGAATCAGGGCCTTGATTTAGATTTTTTTATTCTTCTCAAATTTTTATGAAATTAGACACTTTGAATTTTTGCAGAAGACAATGTCTGTGATGTCGCACTGTCAGCCGCTCATGTATTTTCCCATGTGATGTGCCTGTTACATTGCGGAAACATATTTTCCGGGATTCTTAACAACAAATGAGATTCTAGGGTGAGAGTTTCTATTCGCTTTAGGTTTTACCATTCTGTTTCGAGTGCTTCTAATGACGTTGACGTAGGCCGAACTGATTGTTGCTGTTTGGAAAATAAATGTGTCGGGAATCATTGTTTGAGGAAGAAAATAGGAGATCTTAATGCGGGGATGAGCGTTGTTAGATAAGGCATTATATCTATGAAGGATGGTAAAAGTATGGAGTTTTAAACGTCAAGAAGAAATCTTTCCCTTCTTTTTAATTTGATTCTTTAATTTAATCTTCTCTTTATATCAATCGATAGAAGAGAGACTCGTTAAATAATGAATAAAGTTAAATTGAAATTTATTATGTTAGAAGTACATTATGTAGTACAACGACTGTCATTTGTAAGACAGAAAATTCATAGCAATTGAGATTCAATTATTCGATTAGATACCCCAAGTTGATACGTAATAACATGATAATGTTCTTGATTTAATTATTTAATTAGTTGAAACATGCTGACAGCGCTGTACTATTTTATTTACTTAAGCAAATATTCAGGTTTAATGTGAAACGGTTTGAGATAGCTATAAGGTGAATTATTCAGCGACTCTATCACAAATCATTTAAGGCCTTTTGTCCTAATCACTTTTAAGATAAAGTTTCATGTATTTCTATTGCACGGAAAATTCGGAACTACAGATTTTCAGAAATTCTATTTCAATGAAACAAAACACGATTGTGGTATTTTGAATACTTTCACTTTTGGAAATTATAAACAAATAGAAGTCTCTCGAAACACAAAACATTTAAATTAACTTTAGATGAAAATTTACATTCAGCTATTGTATGCTACCGACTAAAAATTTCGAATCACTAATAAGAAACATAAGAACAAAAAAGAATAGAATATATAAATACTATCTTAAAAAATTCATCTGCAAAAAATCTATCAGCAAAAGTAAAAGAAGTCAGTGCTAATATCTACAACATTAATGTTAAATATAACTTTTAAAAATCAATAATGGGAGGTGCGGTACAAATGCAACTCAGAAAGTAGTTCTAAACTTTTAGCTCAATGATTCTTAACGGGTGGGTCGTAAACCTCTTGGGAGTTTGTTTAAAATCAAAATGTTTTCTGCGGGGTCGCAGTTCTTATTGTTAATTTTCGATTTTTAATATTTATCTATTTTTATATAGGTACATTACCTTATTCTATTAACACATTAACTGCCATACGAGTTTTATATGATTTGCCCTGTTGGTCACAATAGAATTTAACATGTTTCAAGACAGTACACTGTAATATTACAATGTAATATTTAACTTGTGTAAAATATTGTGTTTTAATAGAAATGTTTATTTGTTGAATAGCGCACTTTCTACTGCATAGTATTGTATAGTTATCTGTGTTGTTCAACATTTTTTGACAACGATATTCCCTTTATTTTAATCGTCCTAAATTAAGGCATCTGGTCACTGATGACCACCAGGACAAAGAAAATTCTGATCACCAGTGACCAACGTGGCAGTCAACGTGTTAATGAAATAATACTGGTCTTTTATAAACTAGAGATAGAAATTTATTTTGAATGTGTTTTATTTACCTTATTAAATTTATCTTACTCTATTTAGGGTAACGCTTACGCAAGTGGTGCAACTAGGGTAAACGACTCAATTACTGTTACTGTTCCTATAACTGCCACTTGAATTAATTTATTTAATAGCAAAGTAATGTATAAAGAATCGTAAGTAAACAAATTTTCATACTAAATTTGAACTTCGGCTTAGGTAACAACACATAGACATTGTATATTTGTTTACACTTAATATTTACAAGTAAATATTAGGAGGTAAATGTGCTGTTGGACATTCAAACGTGACCAATGTAATTTTAAAGTATGGAACGTATTATAATTCAGTAAGGCAATACGTTTACTATATATCTTGTATCTATTACACAGACTGAATTACTAATATATGTAAAGCGTGTTCCTATTTAAATGAGAACTTTTCAAGTGACAGTAGCAGGGACAGTAATTGGACTTTGTTATATATTTTCAATGAATTAGTAATTAATACATCATATATAATATACAATAAAATCATAAGTAAAAGAGATGTTAACTAATGTTGTGCTCCAAACTGGATTGATTTTTAGATCAAATACGTCCTAAAATAGTTAAATAAAGTTACGTGATAACCTTAAAGTGGCAGTAATTGGTAAGTACATCTACCCCATTATAAAAGATAGTCAACAACAAGAAACTCATCAAACATAAAGTCGAAATTTGTCAATGCAACAACATCATGCACCGTGCTCAATTAGAAATCTTTCCAAAGGAGAACTAAGGCACTTGTATCATATCTGATCTGCAGTAGCTAGAAATTTATATACTTCTA
Source organism: Eucera pruinosa (assembly GCA_028830335.1). Taxonomy (NCBI): domain Eukaryota; kingdom Metazoa; phylum Arthropoda; class Insecta; order Hymenoptera; family Apidae; genus Eucera; species Eucera pruinosa. The sequence continues at coordinate 3,595,896 of JAMYCR010000002.1, read as the reverse complement.
CATTAATGGCACAATTGAATTCATGACCATCGACTATACAGCCGCGGTCGATTCTTCCGGTGTTCGACTGATCGGACACGTACATACATATTAACGCGACGACCGGCTGGGAAACACGTAATTTTGCGTTCTTACCGCGGTGTCATCTGGTCGTGGCAGCAGCTTTACGTAATGCCGGGATTCTGTCATAGTATCTATGCTTGCACTCGTACAATAACGTCGTATCGGCGTTCCCTTTTATTGTCCGAACGATAAGAACGGCAGATTTCTGCGTGTCTATTGGAATTCTGCCTTGTCGGCGATTAATCGATCCCCAGCCGATTGTCTACGGCACATATTACAACTTGTGAATCACTTGGCCCCCTGTCATTGCCAATACCATGTTTACATTGTTACAAGTTTTTTTTTTCGCGTGCTGACAGCCAGTATCATGTTGCATTTTCATTTCGCCAGAATGGATTTCCGCGTCAAAGAACGTTCCCTTTCACGCATTTCTTTTGGCTTTTTGAATGTATTTGCAGTAAGTTTTGTCAATTTGTGTTACGAAAAAAAGATTTAAAAATAATGGACGCGAAATATTCAGTTGGATTTTTATTTAGAAAGAATAGTAAGGTATAATAAATAATATCCTGTTGATATAGGAAAATGTAAAATTTCTCTTTGTAACATTTTCACCTTTAAAATTTGGTAACATTATTAATTTTTACTTTATTTTCAAATACTAAGAATTAACGAGGGTTCGCTTATTACCAGACATTTACGGTTTTTTATAAGTAAATGAAAAAGAATGATGTCTCTTAATTTGTATTAATTTCAAGTTAACAATATTCAAATTAAAAAAAGGGAACGAAATAAGCAACGTTATCATGCTATTATCTTCAATTCACATTAAACTTTGTTATACGTTAGTCCATTCATTGCAATTTAAACATTAAATTCAATCTTTCTCATAAGTCTCTAAGCAAACCACGCAAGTTGTCTTGTCATTTGTTTTTCGGTAGCAAGGCGCTAGACTTATTTATTTCTCCCAGTCTTCTTCCTCAAGTTTCTCGTCTGCGCTTTAATGTTTGTCTTTAGTTTTCGCGGTATTACCGATGTGTAACTATTCCGAATTTCAAATATAAGACTACTGTCCATTATTAGGTGACGTTCGGTAACAGAGGAACTAACTTCCTATAAAAATGAGCACGTAGTAAGTCTTATAAAATTGATATTTCAAGAGTGTGTTACGATCTTTGTCAGTTTTCAGGCAAAATTTTGTTATCAAGAGGCATGGTTACATCGCAGGAGTGAATTTTTGAATACTTGAATGGTCATCGTTCATTACTATGTACATATATCAAATAAAATACACCTAAAAATTTGTGTACTGCATAATTTTCTTACATCGATGATTATCAAATGTCTGAACAAAATCAACAAAGAATTAAAAGATCACAAACGATCGAAAGAAAAAAGTCGAATCCTACGTAGAGACACAAAAAGCAAAAGGACGGAATAAGCAGTGAAACCGAGAAACAATCAAGCGGCCGATTAAAGGCAGCGAAGTGGTGCAGCCAGCTATCAATAAATCGCGAAGCCGAACGCGCGATAATCGCGTTAATCCGGCGCACATCCGGCTGATGGGATTCCGCCCCCGGTTTGCCTCGTGCAAACACACTCCTGCGTGCGAGCGAGCGAGTAAGCGAAAGGCGGGGGTGAGTGGCTCGTTCGATTCCTCGTTTTTTTCCCAGCCACGGGGTGGCCAAAAGGGGTCAACCATGCCACGTGGTTTCCACGCGTGATGTGAAACACGTTGCGTACACGGTGACCAACCCACACAGTAGCCAACAAAAGCATGCAAACTCCTTTGCGGGGATTTCATATATTCGATTATTGAGGAAACAATTGTAAGTACTTATTTTTAGCAATTTGATATTCTACTGATGCTATTACTGCATTGGTTCTAATTCGAGTATAATGTGTAAAATTAATAGAGATCTTTGAGGAGAGATGTTACAAGCTATTAAGATCTGGTTATTCGTTACAATAAATAAGTGCAGTTGAAAATATAAATTATGAGAGTATTTTATTAAAATACCATTTGTTCTATAGTATCTACCTTCTGTAATTTTAGATCACGTGTACAAAATATGTATAATATGTAATATATAATACATTACTGTCTAATATAGTATAATAAATAATTTATAATAATCCTGTCTTTTAGTTTGTAGATATTATTGTACCAGTTTCGTGACGATATAGTGACTTAGAAACATCCTTAACCTAAGTGCATTGGTGTTAAGATTGTATTGATATAAGCGTGTTTTCATTCCATACCAGTAACTTTAGAAATTACAGATATATTTTTAATCTTCATGCTTATACGTCGGAAAACGTCAGCATTATATATTTCTACTCTTTCCTACTATATTATATTAAAATTTACTTTACTTTTCCCTTTATTTATTATCAAACACTGAAGAAACTTTAAGTTAATTGTAGCGTACCACTTACAGTAAGTGTGCAAAATTTTGTTAGGGTACACAAGAACCAAACGTTTAGTAATAATTTACAGGTTCTACTGCCATATATGGAGGGGAGGGGGAGGGACTGGTGTACTATGAATGGTCGATGTTCGTTTAGAATTGAACTCTTCCAATTACTATTAAATAAATACTTTTAAATATTCGATAAAATATATAGTCATTTCTAAATTTTAATGCGAACTCAATAGTATAATGGTAATAGTAAACATGCTTCCAAGAAAGCAGAACAAAAATAACTGCTTCGAATATTTACCATATTTCATTACTATACGATACAATTTACAGAAAAATGTTAAACAATGTTGAATCATCTCAGCATTATTCAAAGCCTCATTTATATGCAATACATTCTATAAATTTAAAAATAATGACAGACACTCTATACTTCTCAACGTTCTTGTCAATTGGTAATTCCAACGCATGCGAAATTTATTCGCACCGGGTAACGAACAGTACTCCCGAATATCAGCTAGTTCCGGCCGCAACCGCAAGTCTCGTCACCGTTACCCACAACCGTGATAGCGCTTCAACAACAAGGGAAAAAACCAACCAGAAAAAAAATGGAAAACCAAGTTTGTTTCTCAGTTCCATAGATCGCGACAATCATCACCCATAAACACCGAAGAGCTTATCGTTGGTCGATCATCGGGTGATTATGAATTTCCGGCACCGACTATCGAGCAGTAAACGCGTGTCTTACGCAACGGCGGGAAAAAACCGGGAAAAAGGAAAGCGACTCCCACGTCGCGATTCGCGGTGTCAAATCGGAAGGTCTGCACGGGTGGTAGTAAGGACAAACGTCGAGGCAACGTCTTCAAGTTCATGGCTGCGTTTAAAACACCATCTGCGAGCGGACGCGGCCTGCGAGCGACCGGAGGGGGCGGTCGTCTGATGCATTCTGACGCGTGATTATGCCACGGAGGTCAGAGAGGATCTATGCCTGACTGCACCTCCGCCATTGCTGGGGCACGATCGCATATCTTCCACCGCTCTGAAAGTCTGCGTTTCTCCTCCATTTCGGGGATATATGTATCTTATTGCCTTGGGGGATTCCCCTGGCAATTAGCACCTTCCTCATCGTCGCGGAACAATGTTCGCTATGACCTTGAAATGATTATAGTTGCCAGATCGCTGCCATCAATGTGGATGATTCGTTGCGGATCAACTGAACGGATCATGCATAGATGGAGTTGCAAGTGGACGTCATGCGTGGCTTGTGCAGCAAATGTCGACGGAAAGGTGGTTTACGAGCGCGATGAAACGCGGGAATTTACAACCGCTTCTTGAAAATCACAGCCGTTTCGCCACGAAACTGTTTTCCGATGCCACGAGACTTTCCATTGTTCGAACAAGAACGCTACCCCATTTTAAGTTATCTTGATTATCGGCGTACGGTTGTTAAAAAATAATCCGCGGATTCGTCGAATCGGAAGTTATTTCATGAGTATGCAAATCTATTTGTGTATTATAGCTTGAGCGGGCTTTTTCTTATACAAAATTTCAACAATCGCTACTTGTCTCGTCGAGTTTTTATACGTATATAACATCATATTCCTGTCGACTGTAATGAAGGATAAAAAGCAGGTGTTTTTCTCTTTTTAGCTTTCCGTCAGCATCATCGTTTCACACAAGTCTCATAAATTTCTTAATTCACACTGCAATTAATTCACACTTCAGGTGTACGGATTATTACAAACTTTCACTTTTATTCTTCGAACTAACAATTTTGGCACAACCTCGTATTTCGTCATTCGTCGTACGTGACCACCGCACGCAGCACCGTATACTTTTTTTTCAACGTATACACGATCTGAAGGTTAATACAAGAGTACGAACGGTACAAGCTGATCTCTGGTCGGTATCCGAGGGCCTAATTCAGTTTCGTTCGAATTCGTGTCTGAAATTAGCCTATTTAGAGGGTCTCTAAAGTAATTCTTTTAATCACCCCCAAGAAAGCAACGAGCCGAGGGGGCAGTAAAGATGCGACGAAGGAAGCCGAAGAGGAGTTGAACCGAAAGGGAAATTATTCAAAGTGAAAAAAGAGGAAATACTTTTGCCGAGCCCTTGACACGGAGGAGCTCAAGTGTGGAAAGCCACTTCAAAGCCACGGGCGCTAATTGGATTTACAACGAGTTAGTCTCTCCGTGGACGAAGTTTCGAGTAGCTCTAGAACAGCGCAGCCCTACGCGTGTGCGTGTCTTTTGTGACCGGATGCGTAGAAGTCGACCGGCAAGTGAACTGCAATCGCTTTTCCCACTTTTTCTCAAAACAGCTTTCGCGAACAGCACCACTGATTTCGCCTGCGCTTCGTCACCCATCAATTGGAAGTTGGATCGAACTACATTACAGGGATGAAAGTGTTCAAAGTCCCAAAACTTATGTATTATTCTTTTTCGACGATTGGTTGTGCTATATCCGTGAAGATCATTGCGTTTAATGAAGTAAAAATGAATTTCGTCCTTCAATAATTGGCACTAAATATTGCAAGCTCAACAATCTTCTAGTGTTAATTCCATAATAGATACGACAAGAACCTAATACGTTTAATAATGGAAAAGATTATCATAAAATACAGTGCAAAATCAGTCGTAAAGATAGTTAATTCATTGGGAAATGAAAAGAAATCATTGGTGGACAACAAAAAAAACATTCAAACGAGAATTGATTTGTCACGCGTCGAATTTCTGCGAGGGTTTCACACGCGTTGTTGTTCGGCATCAGGGGGCATGTGCTTCGCAAACCATACCACAAAGGCTGCTCCGTAAAACATAAAACGTAAAAAGCGAATAGGCCGATATATATTATCGTGCGCGGGGGCCATTCAGCTGAAACCAGTTTCTGGGCCAATTCTTTTTCCCAACACCACTCTTCTTCTGGCTGACGCGTGATTTACATAGATCTCGTCCTGCCGATTTGCATGTCGGGTGTCGTTCAAATTAGCTCCGCTCCGAGGGGCCACCCCTTGCTCCCTCTTCCTTTCTTCACTGCGGGAAAAGGGACAACCCCTCCAGGATGACGCGTCACCCGTTGCAAGCTATGATTGGATGGATTTCTCGTTCCGGTGCTTGCATAAAAAGCAGTTAAATCATCATTTTTCCCAATCGCCAAGCAGGGAGGATACAATTTTCGAGTCGGTCTTGAGGGCCCAAGGAAGGCTACGATTTATGAATCTATAATTAATTACTATGCTTTTCAGTATAATTGTCCAGTTTTGTACAAATGATTGATGTTGATTTTTTGTCACGATGGAATTTTATGTATTTTTACACATCATTGAGAATTTAACGAGTTGTAATTTTAAATTTTACCATTTGTTTGTCAAAACAAATTTTATATTTATGTTAAAAGATTTCATATCGTTACGATAAACATTTTATTTCATATCATTTCTGAGGAAGTTAATTTTAAATAAATGAACTACGTACTATATCCAACAGAAAAATACACTTAATATATTGCGGAATTGTATGCGGCAGTATATTATGTACCTATCATAAGACTTAGAATTTAAGCTATGAAATAGTATTAAAACATAATAGTTCAGCATTTAATACTTTTCCAGTCATTATAATTAAATTCTCATCATACAGTTTCTTGATTTTTAAAAAACCTTATTTTACATGGTTCCAAGTGTTGTGAACATTAATCTATAGCTTTAAAAGTAAAATATTCAATTTATTCAAATTATGATCATTAACCCCCATTGATATTGATATGTTTTTAGTTCCTTCCTCCTTTATATTTATACACCCTAGCTTCTATGTCTACTGTAACTGTTTATTTAAAAGAACTTAAAGGCTTCATCGTATTTTAATTTTCTATAATATTATACCATTTGAAATTTACATTTCGATATAATTTATATCTGTCAAACCTTATTTTGTACGCGTCTCACTGTACAATTTTATTATATTATTGTATCGTTGCAATGTCAAGGTACATACTCATGGTAATCCCTATACATAGAAGGTACAATCAATCGTATTATTTTCTAATGATCAAAGAAAAGTGCGGACATAGAGGGTTAACTTATCTCGAATCAGCTAATATTACCCGATTGTTGGACGGAACAGCAGGAAAGTAAACAAGGCTAACCAAAATCAATTGAACGGGAGCTCGAATGTAGTTTGACTCGACTTAGATTCACAACGGTAACGGCAACAATGAGTCCAGGTGATAGGTAATTAGAGCGAGCGTTCGCAACGCATCCAAGGTGAGTCTACTTAATCCTCCCCAGCCGGTCGTTTACAACCGGAAGCAAGCGGTCTGATTCACATTGGCCGAGTAATATCCACCACTCTAGCCGGCCCCGACGACGACATTGTATCCGTATTCAAAATATACGGGCACACGTGTTACTCGGCCGCGTTATTTCGAGCGACCCGTTTCCTCGGGGGCTCGACGCGCGTCACTGGCACTTTTTTCCTCGCGGCACTTGTCTTCCCCTCGAATCGGAGCCACTTCGTTCGTTTTATGCGTTTCGGAAACTGAAAAACATCGTCGGAGCGAAGATCGACGCCGGCTTCCGGAAGCGAACGCCACCATTGGATGTCGTTAAAGATTCTGCTCCGTATCGGGCTGATTCCTCCATTTCCAGACGTTTTCTTTCATAATCGAAACATTGCGAGGGTGGTCTGTAGATTTTACTACCTCAGTTGTTTGTAATGAAAAGTTTAAGCTAGACTTAAAACTATTCGAAAGCTTCTCACCCCTGAGTATACAGATATCTAACATGTTAGTTGCAGTGTGATGCAATTTTATAAATAGAACGGATCCAAATATTGTAACCTGGGGTAGATGTACTATTGGGAGACGAGATGTTGGAACTCTACCTACAAGCTAAACGACGCGAGGAGCAGAGGGAATCGGTCGCTCGCTCCACCTAGCCTTTCCATTTTTCAGATTCTTCGTTACTACTGGTAAATTCGATTACGTATTTTGCCCAATGCATAACAAAGAACGCGAACGAAACAAAATGCGACATATACTTATCTTACCGTGTCGCATTCCGTTTCGTTTGCGTTCTTTGTTACGCGTAGGGCAAAAGACGTAGACGAATTCGCCATTAGTAACGAATAATCTGAAAAATGGAAAGGATTAGGTGCAGCGAAAGACCGATTCCCTCTGCCCCTCGCGACTTTTAGCTTGCCGGTAGAGTTCCAACATCTCGTCTTCCGATAGTACAGATTCAAGTTATATTTTCAAGGCATTAGTAATGGAAAAATTATGTATGTCTTAAGGGGTTAGTGTATGGTAAACTCTCTGTCAAATCTCGTTTTTCGTTGTGTGATATTTTATATTTGCCTTTTCTTCCCTCCTATATTTTATTAAAGTTGTAATAAGTCGTTACTATTGGTATTTTTTGCTCTTTTTTAGTGGGCAGAATCGATGGTGACACATGTATGCATGAATACTCTCTACATTATTAAGGTGATAATACTTTTTCAAATCAATGAATTTTATAGACGATATTTTAAAATGAAGAACAAGTTTAATTGTGCTAATCAGTGATCCATCGGTTAATTGATCAAACGATTATCAACTGAAAAATATTCAATAAATACCAATTGATGTCAATCATGACTTCTGATTTATTATGGATTTTTTGATCCCCAAGTACTGAGATGTTCTTTCCACTTTCTTAATTTATTTTCGTAATTTTTACAAGTTTCTGTGTTTGCCTTGATCGAATATTCAATAACAATCAAATTCATTTGAAAACTAGCTTAATTCTGAAACGATTTGCACATTCTTTATAAAGTAAAAAAAGAAAATTACTTATTATATGCACGATCAAAATCAAACTTTTGATCTTATACCAGGTGGGAATTATGTGGCTTACACAGTTCCCGGCCGATCGAAAGTAGCATTGCCTAGGCGTAAAAAAAAAAAGAAGAGTAACAGCGAGTGGCAGAACAGTTTCAGTGAACAACAGCAAGCAGTTGCTTTCCTCACGGCGGGATCCCGTTAAGACAGCCGGATGCGGCTTGTTTTCGCGACGTTTTCGCGGCGCCGCTGGCCGCGCCGAAAGTGCAGAAAACCGTGGCCGCGCGAAAATAGCGGTAACTCGGTATAATGCGATGCAGTAGCGGATACGTTACTACAGTAATGCGTTCGTATCGCGCGCAACTACGAACATGCGTGTCACGCGCGCCTCTTCTCTCCCGGGGTAGAACAATAGTTCTTCGCGACGAAGGAACGGGCCATGTGCTGTAATCGGAACATCCGTCGTTTACTCGATGGCTTTTTAAATTACTGACATAATTGAATTGTAAATGTCTTACGAGAAGAGTAAGCCTCAACTATGTTGTGAGTAAGATAAAGAGACGTTAAGAAATCAGAGCAAACAGGAGAAAAAGAATGATTTCCGTTGTAGCGTTACGAACGTCGTGGAAAAATGTGCACAAAGAAAATATTTTTCAGTCGGCTACAAATTAGTAGCAGAACGGTGACCACGTAGAGAGCAACAAAGTTCGCAGCTCGCAAGCGGAAGCACGGTTCAGGTGTTACTTATATCCCTTATCAGGACGCGGCGGTCGTTGCGACCCCATGAGACGGTTTGTGGCTCATTGTCCACGTCCGAAACGCACGGTGCAAGGCCGTATAAATATCGGGCCAGCGTATCGCACATGCATATCGCTGGTTTCCCCGCGGCTACTCTCTCTTTCTCCATCCTCGTTTTCTTGGAGTAAACGTTAGCCGAGTTTGCAGTGAGCCGAGTAGCTGCTACTACTACCAGCCTGCTATCAACTACTACCGTGCCAAGTAATTGGTACAACTGTGCCGGACCTAGACATGGACAAAGTGGGAAAAAAGTACCGCTACTGATGAGAGAAGTACATTGAACGTTAATTTGAAACTGTTACCAACTGATTTCAGGAAACTGTAACCTCTGAATAGAGGAGAACGCCGTAAGAACCGCGGTGCGGTATTTTGGTGAACGTTTCACGCAAATAGTTGTATCGATTTGAATGGAAAAGAAAAGTTGAATGATAGCCGCTAATCTGTATCAACGAAAACACTAAGATGAAGTAAAAGACCGTTGCAATTATTTAAGCAGCTACTAATCCCGTAATCTGCCGCGTCCGGTATACGTCTAACGAACATCCTACCGGTCTGTTAAGCGAGGTGAAAGACAAAGAGCTCGGAAGAACATGGTGGATTACGATGCCTCGAATTTCAGGAGTTATCACTCTGTCCATCTGTAGGTCCCGCTAATTTCTCCACACGCCTCCCGGTTCCCTCGCGCTTCTTTCGTTCCCAACGTTATCATCATCGCTCTTTACGAGCGCATTTGCATCAGTCCGGAACCGCTTCTGAGGCGAGCACAACTCACCAAGAAGAACAGGAAGAAGAAAGGGACGCGAAACGTCGAGGAAAACGTGAAAGAAGAGGACGAAAAAGAAACGAAACCAGAGAGGCAAGCAGGCGGAGGGAGGGTGGGAGAACGTGCGAACGGCGTTGCTTAATAACCCGTATACCGATTCGCGTATGCTCACGATCGCGCTGTTGTGTTGGTGATCGCGCACGCACGCTTACCCACCGCAGCAAACGCATGCCGAGTCAACGTGGTTATATAGTCGGGATATGCGTCGACTCACCAAAATGTCTGGCGTCGGCGCATAATGCGAGCAACTCAACGGCGCAACGCGCGCACGTAATTTCGTCGATTCTAATTGCGATGAGTTACAATTAGAAAGCGCACTAATTGAAAGCGTTTCGTAATACACGATGGCGCAAAAGTTCGCGGATCTTCGCGAGCCGTGTGATTTACCGGCTCGACGTGGGATCCGAGCGTTCACTTCAAACGCTTTAATTTCAACGTCGATCAAGATTTACGGCGAATACGTTCCTCTCAATTATAGATTCTTAGAGTTGTGCAAGATTTTTATGAATCACGATAATTTTTTTCATCATCACATCTTTCTCAATGACATTAACCGTTAACGTGTGGAGTAACATATTTTAATTAATAACGTATCGATTATAGATTATACATTGAATCTCATTGAATAATCTATTATTTTGCAATAGTATATAATTGTCAAAATCATTGCCGATAATTAAGAATGGAATACCGTTGGTTACAATTATTTCTGAACGTGTCTGCAACCGATACTTTGTCAAAATGCACAGACTTTCGTCTTTTCATTTTGATAAAATGTTGGCCAGCTAAAAGCAGCATTTTTTCACAACGGAACCGCTGGAGTCGCATTAAGTTACGGGCTTGGAAACGCGAGAAACGGTAGTGCGCGTGTGTTCGTTTGTATTAAATTAGTTTCTATTCGATTGGTCTCAATGCAACGCTTCCGCAGAGTCTGCCGCGGCGCAGACACGCACACATCGAACGAAAGCCTACTTAAAGCCTGTACGCAAGTATCCGTTTAATACTCGCCTCTAGTGGCGTACCGTCGAACCATGCTGCCGTTGCACGTGCGTGTATATTTACGTGTGTAACAGTGGATATTACCGACACTGTACTTGCGCGTACTTAGCGTACACTCACGGCCGATGCACAGATAACTTCACCGAGTACACCGTAGAAACGCGAGTTACGCCGAGGCGTTCGAGAATCGCTTTGCTTTACGAGCGTTTACGTGCGCCCGGAGAATTCCGTGCAGTGCGTGCTGTTGCACGTGCACGCCAACTTAGAGCCTCTTTTCCCTTTTTTCCTTTTTCAGGCCTACGAGGCTTCAACGCGAAAAGTTTGTATAACTTTCGATTGGTCGCGATCGCGTTCGGTGATTAAATGGGATTCGGTGTATTGTACCCTTTCGACTTCGACTTGTGTCAGATGGAGCACCTGAAATGTGAATCGATTGTACGTTTCTTTAGAACAACTACGGATGCATTCTCCTGGTAGCTAGAAAACGTTTCCTCTGTGGGAAACATAATGATAGCGGTCGTTGCAACTTTGCAAATTTTCTGTGTAGTAAACTCCTTTACACTTAGAGAGGTAATACATCGGGTTTACTAAATAATGATAGGAATTGTGAAAGTGTTAAATATTTTCTACCTACATATTTTTATTATAAGTAAGTGTTAATCTTGTTTCTGCTTCACAATAGTGGTAAAGAATGTTAAAATGCTGCCAAGGAAATGATTCGCAGAGTAAAGGCGGAAAGAATAAAAGCGTAAAAGACGAATTTATGGGGAGTTTTAGTAACAAAAATCACTCGATTATACAAACAATTCGTAGATGCTGATAAAAAATAATTTAAGGGCGGTTTGAGGGCGTTTAACCATAAAGCAACTAGCCAGATGAATAAGGGGTACCCGTGTACGTTGTTCGAAATGAAGTAACAATTGTGACGCATGGCTATACCGATTACGAAAGTTCGATATTCGAGGGACTTTTGCGCGCCGCTAACTGTTACCGATTGCAGTAAATTCTAGAAGCGATGCCCACGATGCCACAATAAATTTCCGCGAGCGCGTACGTTCGTGAATCACGTGCTGCAGCTGGTATTGTCTGAAAAGAAGAAACTCGGCCTGGCGTGACTCAATAGCACGATGTTGCGATAAATTTTCCAACGCATCGCGTCATCCTTCCGAACTTCAAGCTATCCGATTTTCCGATGCACCGAAAATCATGCATCAATACTCAACTTACCGCGATTGTTTCGCCTCTTTAAAGGTCTTCCATTCCCATACCGCGAATATATACCACTAATTTCTTTACAATTTCTATGAACGTTGACCCATACTGTGAAGCGAAGATTTATTCCATCAAGAAAATCCCTCGATCTTCACACTGCAAATAATTTCATTTAAGTAATGTCAAAGTCGAATAGAACTACCAATTCTTAGCCACTATTTTGTGAAAAAATAATACAATTCATTTGTCCATAAATTTCAAAGCTACGTCCACGGATATAAACTCGTATCCAAATAGCGGTCTTAATCTTAAATCGAATCACCGGCGACGCACTTCAGACCAATGCCACGAATGCTAATTAACGTTTCGCAAGTTTCCGCGACAACGGTAGCGCAGGTGTAATGCGTAAGTGCCTAATGCGCGGAAGTTCGGTGCAGACAGACTCTCGGTTAGAATTGAAGGAACTTTTCGGCGAAACGATAAACCGATTTGCCAGGCCGGCGCTAGTTAGCCAGACACGAGATAGCCATATTCGCGCTTCGGCCATTATCCTGTTTCGGACGCGACTGTAATTAAGCCTGTTTCCGGGGATTAGTGTTCCCGCGCGCGCGCTCACTTGCTCTCACTATGCTCTGAACTATTCTCTTGGCCGAGCTGTCTTTCTTTTTGGTTGGAGTCCATTACGATCCGGAAAAACTACCGGTCTGAACAGTTCCGCGAACAAACGCACACGAAATCATGTTTTCTGTTCTCCATCAGTCGAAATGATTGAGTTCAGTTTTTACAATTTTGAGGTTTCTTTTTAGGGATTACACGCTCAATGTATGGAGGATGTAGTGTTAAGCTCAAATTTATAGAGTATGACAAAGTTTGTTGAAATACACCTTTCGGTACTAGGGATTATCTTACAATGTTGTAAGGGAAACTAATGTAACCCTTGAAAAATGTAATGTTACAATTTTTTTAATAGCCCTAGTTTAAACATGTAACTCATTTTAAAAGACATTAATCCGATAAAAGTTATCATTAATTTATTACAACCTTGAAATGAGACCAAAAACACTTTTTCTCTTATCAGTAAAATTTTAAACACACTTATCTATAAATTAATGCGAGAACCTATCCGTCTAAGATACATTTCACATACATTTCCCAAGCGACATCATAAAATTTTTTAAACCATTATTGCATTATATGGCGTATTCGAAACAGGCAGTAGGCACATATCTATAGTGAGGAAATAATTTGTTGCCGACTAATTAAATTTTGTTGCGATTAATTAGTCGGCAATAAACAAATTTCAAAACGTTCAAAAAATGAGTAACACCCTTTTGATGAGGACAATAAAATCGTGGAAGTACGTCGAATGTCGAGTTGTTCAGATTTCCCACGTGTCATTCGGTTGCTGCATTTCCTAGCAGCGGGTGGTTAAGCTGGTCCCGGTGTACCGCGACCGACCAGTGGTTTCCATGAACGGGTCCTCTGCGGAAAGTCGACCGCCCACCCCACATCCTTCAAATGGGCATCAGGGTGGTATGTATCGATTGATGCCCGCGCCTTCCTTATTAGAAGGATCAGCCGATTTCGTAGGTGCTCTTTTGACGCGGTCGCGGCTGGCGATCCGGTCCTAAAGTGGTGACGCAACGGTCGAACGAGACCCCAATAGGTCGAGATGAGAGCCATTGTATGGCAATCTTATAATTTAGACAATCACCGATCAATTGAATGGGCCTTTACTACTGCTATACATGCAGCGCCCGTACACCGGCGAGAGTGAATGATGAATGAATGAAGGGACAAGACCGAATGAATGGACAGATAGTTGGCTCCGCTTAAACGTTCGTAAATAACCGGCCGCTTCATTCAATTACTTTCAATCGCTTGGAGCCAATAGATACAATTTAGAAAAAAGAGAAAAATAAGAAAGGAGGGAAACCGAGGATTCGTGCTGGACCGCGATAAGTTCCACGCAGATGTGCACGATCCACCCCACCAATCTCTGTCAGAACATTTCAGGAAGCTGAGATCTACAGAGATTCTATCATTTATAATGTTAAGCGCAAATACGATTGCAACTTGTAATGATTTTTGTAGATATCATAAAACTTGTGGAACTACGTATGTATATCGAGAATTTGGAATATAAAACAATTAGAGATTAGAAAATATTATAGAAGTGTAAAATGATGAAAGTATTATGGAAAATTCTAAAGAATATGAATATTTTTTATACTTTGAATTTGGAAGTAACGACTACATTTATATTATGCTTTATAGTTCGAGTCATTTATTTTATCGCTCCGAGTTTAATCAAATTACATACCTATAATGAAGGTGTAAGAAATGTCTAAATGCAATTTATATGCATGTGCGACGGAAAAAGAAAGCTATTGATTTTATTTTTAATTCGACGTGACACAAAAATTCTGAAAAACTCCACACAGGTGCCAAAATATATTTTACGATGTCAAAGATTTACGACAGTGTTAAAAATAGCTGCATATATCTGGCGAAGTGTTTTTTGTACAATAATTCCCAGCGCTTGCCAATAAACAAAAAAAAGGACGAAACACATAAAATACCATATAAAATTTTAACCAAATTTTAGGCATGACATTATTATAATCGCTGTTGTCTATGGTATTACATGAATGACAATTAATAAAATTCATCGAAATAGTATTTCTACTTCTGAAAATAACGATTAAAATAAATTATTTGCCATTTAGAAATATCGCAAGATATTTTGTGAAATAATTCTCAGTTTGGAGAAACGCAAATCAACATCCGTCTAAATACACAATCTAACGTCACGGACAAAGTCGATAAGATAATTTGTCGAAAGTCTTAGCCAAGTGAAAATCACACTAATCAGCCGTGTCATTAATGAGCTACCGACTGACTCGACCTAAAAAAAATACGCAATGCCCACTGAACTTGAGGAAATCTCAATGAAATCGAAGGTGACTATTAATGACTAAATTTTTATTCAACTATATTTTGAAAAAAAAAATAAAAGAAATATTATTTTCTAATCAAATTTTCTCAATTAGAAATCGTAGGGTTTGTTATGACACTTGCTTTGTGAGGTAGTCAAATACTCACATAAAGTCAATGGTAAAATCGTTTTTTCAATTATAATTTAATTCATCAATTACATTATTTGAGAACTAAAATGTTCGATATCTTAACTTTACACTGCTAACAATAAAACATAACAATATCTTAATACAAAAAATGTTCAAACTTGCATGAATAAACCTCATCTTTTCTAATGTATAACTAGATCACGTTTTAACTGACAAGAAAAAAGCATCGATGAAACTCTTTCTCCATAAGAAAGGGGTCGACTAATAATGAAGAAAGTCTGGAGCTGTCGAATACGCGATTCACCTGCATGGTTGACGATCGAAAGAAATCTGAAAATGTGAAACCGAAAGGCAAACGAGTCAATATGCCCCGACTTAATGGACGCCGATTGGTACAGATGGCCTTAGACGGCTTTCATACGGCCACGAGACTTGCGCCACGTCACGTCCGGATGAATTTACATTCGTAAAACAAGATGGTTGGGGTCTTGACTGTCGATAGCAAGTTTCCTTTTCCATTGAGCTTTAATGCATCAAATTCACATCGCGGGGAATCGATATTTTGCTAAAAAATTCGATCTTATTGATTTCCTTAGAAGTCTCGAAGTGTAGGTATACCTAAGCATTTGTATCTCAAGAAATGTTTCTTATATTTAAGAAAATAGTTCGTATGGTTGTATTACTTTTTGTGAGGTTTAATCGTAACTGTTAATGGTGCTTGATTTAGTACACGCAAGAAATATTTAACGAAGATAATAATTCAAAGCATTAATTTAGGTTCGTACAGCGAACAATGTGTGATGCTGTGCAGGATGAATTATATGATCTAAAGTCTTTATTGATTTCGAAACGACTCATTATAATATTATACTGATTTTTAAAATCGAATAATAAAAGAATATCATTTCTATGGCTAATAGTATTTATAATTTGCTGCAGAATATATTAATCTTTATTGTTGCTAACATTCAAGTAAAACGCCATTTCGAGCCGTATAGGAATATTCAGAACCATGTAATTAAAGGAGAGTGCAAATAAAAGACAAGAAAATTGTAGTTCCTCTGCGTCAACAATTATATACCAATAAAACCGGTCTCGGTGATTTCCATAAAGGTAACTAAATCACTTAAGCAAATATTGCAGACTCTTCAAGTTTCTGGGCTGGAACAGCAAATACATACATACATATGTATGCATCGGCGGCATATCGTATGCGCATCGATAAGATTGCTTTCGTAGATCAAAGCACGACGACCCCCTCGAGATTGATAGATCGAAACCGAATCTGCCGGCAAGTGGACTCGAAATAAATCGAGTGATGTTCGTCGGAGCGGCCGTCCGCTATCGGAGCCGAGAGGAAAGCTGGGCGTTTGCCCGCGACCTCTTCCGGCTGCTTATCAAACGTTCTTCCGTCAGAACGTTCGTTTCGGGAATTCAATTGTCGACATGCTACGTTGGATTTGACGAATATCTATTTTCATATGGATCATGCGATACATGATGTATCGCATAATTCCTACTTTAATTACCATCGACTTTGCGGTAGAGCTAAGAAAAATATTATTTGTTACGTAAAGTTAAATTATAACTATAAAAAAATATTTTTAAGTAAAATAATAACAATAATTAATTGGAATATGTATACATAAATGATGAAAATCTTTTTATTAGAATGTACTATTCTCCTAATTAAAAGACTGCTGAAATTGTTTCGTGACACTATCATACTATCCACCAATAAGAATAATTACATACTGATTGAAATTAGATAAACTATATATATTATATCATGTTGCACACAAATATGCATAATATTATTAAGTATACATACAAACATGACGTATCAATAAAATACAGATATGTTTACGACATTTGCACCAAATAAATAAATTATATATAACAAAATCTATATTTTGAAGCGAGGAGTCGCCAGTAACTTCTTCAATATCAAACACGAATATACTTACAGGAGGAGCTTCTATAAATTAGTATCACGCATAATAACTAAAAATAATAATTAAACACTGCCATTTTTCTATTATGCGACATTCTAATTGCATTCCCTAACGTATGTTCGTGTAACAACAGCGTGTAACAAAGCTAATTATCATTCATTAAGTAATTCCATCAGAAGTCAATTTTGTTGTTGTTGGAAGAGGGGTCGCGGTGAGAACCCGTTCACCATTAGCGGGCGATTATTTTCAGTCATTGTGGGTCCGTTTGAAAATTACTCGATCGAAACGCGGCCGCATGGTACGAGTCGAATAAGCAACCGAACCGATTAATCCGTCATTCTGATTTATTTCTCCGTTGGCGGGCCGCGTTCGAACGTGCGCCACGTCGGCGACGAGTAGCGTTATCGCGTGACAAAGCGCGTATAGGTGAACGATAGACGGTCCGTCGCACCCGTGAATATTCATCCGACCCGCTAATTGGCGATACGATGACTATTCATGAATCAACGATTTTCAATAGCTGTTATTTGACGTACGAACGAAAGGCGGAGCAACAATGAGGGAAACGGGGCGAGGACGGAGCGATGCGTGGGTGAAAGAGAGAGGTAGGGAGACCTGAAGGAAGATGGGGAGGTAAAAAAGAGGGATTCAAAAGAACGGGGAGAATCGACGGGAGAAAGAGATCCGAACGGCAAGGGAGAAGTCCGAAAATGGAGCCAAAGATAGGAATCGGGGATCAGATAGTACAGTTCGAAATAAAGAATTCTGAGAAAGATACAACGAATGGCGCTCGAGGTAGGGAGCTGAAATAAATCGGTTTAGGAGTATAAAAGAAGATGTTCAGGCTCGACGCGTTAGAGACAATAAGTCAAACGAAAATTCGTTTGGAATAATAGAACACCCGAAGTAGGTAAATTTAGGGCACTAAAAAGATTTTAGAAAGTATATTTGTAAAATACAAAAATAAAAATCAGAATTGACAAACAAGGAAAACAGTTTGAAAAATTATCAAAGGCATTAAATTAATATTCCGATATGTACACATATATTATCATTTGCAAAATATACGTGCAATTATCACCATTCTTAACCCTTTGCACTACGATTATTTTATTACCTACGTACGCTAGTGTTAGCTGGTTACTGTTTTTATATCATTTAACTTACAAATTCTTTAAATATCGTTGGCAATTTTTACTTAAGAACCTCCAACCTTGCAAGACCAAGCTAAAATTTGAATTTAAATTAAAGTCCACTCTCGGTAATATCTGCTTTTGTTGAATCTAAGCCGTAATTCATTGAACGAGTGTGACTCGTTATAGTAGGCCAAGGGGTTAGCGAAGGCAAAATTTCCTATACCTAGCAATAATAAATCAAAAAGGACAAACCTTTATTGATTTTGTTAACTTAAACTCCCTTTATATGTGTGATCTTACATAATGTAGTTTTTCACTATCGAATATTACGGAAACGTAATTATATTGTTGTTACTATGTCATTATGTATCAGATATTTTATTATATACGTTACATATTGTTAGGGTGTATTATAAATTATCTTTAAAGAACAAGAAAACTCGTTTATATTTGAAGCAACCAATCCCAAATAAAACAACGCTAAGGAAAATGCTAAATACAGGCAAAAGATCTATCAGAAACACGAAAAGAAAGTAACGAAGATAGTAAATGGGCAGGGACTGAGACGGAAAGCTTACATGCCTAAGCAGGTTTATATTTGTTGATTATAGCAATATCACGCAAATTATGATTCTCAGGTAATTACTCGCGCGCACTGCACCTCTTCCTCTATTTCCCCTTTTTCTTCTTTCCCCTGCACCTTCGTCACGTAGCCCCCCCCCCCCTTTTTTTTCTCTCTCTTTCTCACTATTCTTCCCTCCTTTCCTGATAATCACGCGTAGTAGCCACGAACGCAGTACTAGCACATGTCGAACATAAATTCATGCGTGCACCGCGCGCTTGCGTCGGCAAACAGCGACGCTGTGCAAGAACGCAGACGTGGTGCCTCCCCCGCGATTCTCTGCGACGCCCGATCCGATATCCAGTCATCGGTATTGGTCATCCTCGATGACAAAGGAATCGACGCGTGTGCTCTTGACAGATCATTTAAATTGCTCGCCAACTGCAGCCGGGAAATGGATCGTGAACGTGTTCCATTTCGTCGGAAGGTTTGACATATTGGAGTTACTGTATTGTGGGTTTCGGTATCATGTTGCGAATGTTACTGCAGTGAGACCCTAGGAAATTTCATGACTGTAATATTACAATTTTTGAGCTATTGTAACTAACCAAATATTTATATTTTTCCGTAGAAATATTTACAAAATAAAACCAATTTCAAGAAATGATATATATTTATATAGTGTTTGAGGGTTAAAATTTGTTTAAAAAACATTTAACACGCAGAGATTTGAAACATTTGAGATTCATACGTTCTTTTCAGACAAGCAACTTCAAATGTTTTTCATAATGTATGTGTAAAACGTAAATGTGTCAGCGGTATCGATACCAATCTTGAACCATTCGAGGAAAGTAGCGGTTCTCGGAGGAAAATTGAGTGAACGAAAGCGCATCTCAGAGGGGCATTATTCCCTCAAATCGAAGTTTATTTAGCCTGGGTTTACGGCTCACTCTGGATTCACTTAAGCTCGAATCGCCGCAGGAATCGCAGCGATGTCGTCCCATGCGATTCGGAATTTTGGAACCGTTCCAAGCGACCTTTGAATAGTCTCCGAATGCGCGGGGCGAGGTAAGGGGCATGTTAGCGATCGGAGGCCGGCTCGCGGAAAAATTTACGACGACAATAAACTTCGTCCACCGTGCGGGGAACAGGATTATAAAAAAAAAAAGAAAACGAAAAAAGAGGAAGAAGTAGAAGAAGAAGAGGAAGAAGAAGAAGAAGAAAGAGGAAATCAGTGAATTACACTGCACAATTATCCAAGACGTTTTGTTCGTCGAACATTTTTGCGAGGAAATTCACCTCTGATGATACTCGAAGTCGATCGGAGCACGCTGTTAGCTAGCGGCTGATAAATTACGCAATTACTGTGGCTGCGAGTTCGTCAACACTCTGGACGAGTACGTTTCTACTGCTACGTATGATAGACATACAAGTTTAATATGGAGCAGTTTGAAAATTGCTTGTTATTATAGTTGAGCAACTGGTAACTAAAACGGAAGATAAATGTACATACGTATTTGGAAGAATTATATCACACATAGGGATATTATGAATAAATTATTTTAACTGCGGAAATGACAAGTATAATACGTAATAAGTGAGTTATACTATTACAGATGGTGTCTGTAAGAATACAGCTGTTAGGGTATGAGTTTCGAATTAAATAATAAGAAAAAGTAGGTATTTAAGATAACGTAGAACAGCATAATGTAAACTCTACATAAAATTAGAATGAAGCTTTATTACTCCATAGGAACATAAATTCTAATTAGTAACACAGAAGTATGTAAATTGAAACATTATATGTATAAGATACCAGATATTTTCATATTTCCCAAGCCGGCTTCGACTTCCAAATCAGCGATTTCGTACAAAACGAACGAAAGACATGTTATATTCGTACCCGATGGATAAGCTCTCGGACGAAACCATAAAAAATGTCAAATTTTCCCAGAGGACAAAAATGACAGACATTAAAGTGGAAGTCGAAACGCTATTCCCCCGTTCTCCTCTTCCTCGGTTGGATAAAAAAAAAAGAAGAAAGAAACCCCAAAAAAGGAAATAATGGTACAAAAATGGAAAACAATCCCGTGCAGCTCGATTTTCGATCCATCGTTTCAGCGAATGAAAAGCACAATAGTAGGCTTTCTACCCCTCCAAATGGCAGTGGAGAAGAACTGGCAAATATTGCCGAACGTGGTGGTACGTTCGCGTGGCCGGCGCATCTGTTGCACGCACACGCGTGCCAATTTCCGATTCCTGCGTAGAAATTAGCAACACGTAGCGAGTGACCCTCAAAGTTCCACCCTATGCTCTGCGGGAGGGGTGTTTAAGGGATCGCGCGAGATAATTAACGCGCTCGGTGCCACGCGAAATTCGAAACATCCGGTGGATTTTTCGAACCAGGTGAAAAGTCCGACATATTGCGATGTTTAATTGTATAATGCTATCGACACATACGCAGTCACTGATTTATTCTATTTTATTTTAACCTTATGCACTTTATCAGAGTCGGGAACCGAATTTGTGTTATGTATATTTTCACATTTAAATTGTTTTTGAAAATCTTTATTACCCTACCCACATATTTTTTTTCATTGTTTGTATTTTCTTAATTAATAGAATAATACTTTATAATTTACAATTCAATCTGAAAATGCGCGACACTGAACACGTCACTTTAATATTGTAAATAGTAAATACTGATCAGAGTTAGGCATTATTCGAATCGTTTACAATAAATATTTATGTAAGAGGATTAGCCAAATAAATTCTGTTTAGTCAGATATTTTATCTGTAGAATAATCATTTATTATTTGCAACAAATTATTCTGTTTATTCGAATAATATCGTATTAGTAGCGAATGAAATGTTATTCTGTACCTATATTCGTTATCCAATTCCCAAATAAAATTTTGCCTACCCCTGATACTGATAAAGTAGTGTGCTTGACTATACATATTTACAGTAGTGTCTATTAATCCAAAAAGTTGAATAATTATAAAGTATCAGCTAAGCGGAATTCAATCAGAATAATCATACCAGCTCTGAAAAATTTAAAAGAGTTTCTAAACCTAAACACAAAATTTCTCGTAAAAAATGTTGGAAAGCTTTAACAGCATGAAAAACGTAACTGAATCCATAATAAGCAATCTGTACAAGAGATCTCTTCGAAGGGGAATGCATTAATGGAGAAATAAAAATATAACTGAGTACTTGAGTTCTGAAATTGGTCGGGATGATCGTGAACCAGTTTGGAAATGCTGAATTCAATACAAATTATGCCGTACAATTTTCCCCACGGAACTTCAAGAAATAACCATAAATTAATGAAACAAGTATTCTAACAAGAATACGTTAATAACCCAATATTTTTGTTTACATTAAACTGATATTTATCTCACAGAATTTCTTTTACTTTTTCTAATTAATATTTGACCAAAA
This sequence comes from Eucera pruinosa, assembly GCA_028830335.1. Classification (NCBI taxonomy): domain Eukaryota; kingdom Metazoa; phylum Arthropoda; class Insecta; order Hymenoptera; family Apidae; genus Eucera; species Eucera pruinosa. The sequence goes on along the minus strand of JAMYCR010000002.1, from coordinate 3,573,581 downwards.
GTTTTCACGATAAATATTGTAAAAATAAGTTATACTACTAGATTGTAATTGTGAAAATCTGTGAATATTGAGGGAAACGTAACCAATTCAGATGACAAAATGTCAAATGATTCCTATTTCAAAAGCGACTGACGCAGAACTGCTCGCAACGTTCAAATCAAGCATGTACACTCGATCTCGTGGTCATTAGCTGTTATTCGCTTTACGAAAATGTGCCCAAGGTTTCCCGGCACCCGATGTCACAGAGAGTTTTCTTCTTTTCCCCTTCGTGGCGAATGGCTGCAGAAATTCTGGGAAACGCTCATTAAGGCTCGTACGAGACTTCTATTTCTCGATGCGTGTATCCCGATATTTTTAGAGTGTGGGTGAATCACTGTTTGGCGGGAGAACTCTATGGCTCCGGCAGTTAAACCGCCGATTTCAGAAATAACGGACACGGAAATTAATAACTTGTTTCGTTGTATCACAACGGATACGGCACACAATCGAGTTGTCGTTTTATATGAAACGACCACTGGTCATTCTTGTTTCTTTTGAATGCAAACGGTTCACTCAACTGTAAAAATCAACACTCTGTTAAGAAGGTTACGTATAATTCGTTAATTTAGACTGGTTATTACATTGATTGTACTTGACTTATGACATCCTTAAGAGCATAGTTACGAGAAGAAATATTTTAGATTGCGAATTAGCACGATCAGTTGAAACGTAAAAGTGAAGATATTGGAATATTTAGGGAGAGTTCCCTTAACCAGACACTTAAGGTTTTCCTTAAATAAATGAAAAAGAATGATGTTTTATGTCTTCCCTTTTGCATTCATTTCGAGTTAACGATATTAAAGTTCAAAATAAATGACCGAAATAAACAACGTTGTTGTGACATGATCTTAAATTAAAATTAAACTTTGGTATAAATTTTTAAAAAAATGTTGGGTGGCCTCTATTACCGAACGCAGCAAATATTTGTAACATAACTCAGGAGAACTGCAAAATAATTTGTAATGCCCACATGTATAATCATCTGAACACTCCGGAATATCGACACACACATCATATGTCCATTTTCTGTAGTTTGAACATTAAATTCAATCTTTATGATAAGTCTCTAAGCAAATCATGAAAACCGTCCAGTCGTTTGTGTTCTTAGGTTCCAATGTTGTAATTTTATTTATTTCTCCTGGTCCACTTATCTTCTTAGTTTTCCTTTTTAATTTTTTCCTCAATTCTTTAATGTTCTTCAGTTTTCGCGATATTACCGGTCTGTAACTGTTTTGGATTTCAAATATACGACTACTGTCTGGTATTAGGTGCTGTCCGGTAATTAGCGAACTCCGGATATAAGTAACTCCGATAAATCAACTTTAATAATGTCTACTATTGTATCTTGTTCTAGATTTTTATATACATTCATGATTTCAGGAACTAACTCGTCCCAATTATTTTCAAAAACAAATGCCTACTTACATTATATAGGAAGAGTAAAGCCTATGTATTAAATTCAATAATAAAGTAAAGTATTACAATGGTATATAAAGAAAACGTCAACTTAAGTGTGACAGTTAATTATAGTCGAAACGTAGGAAATTCAAAGAATTAATATATATATATATGTATATATATTTTTGCAATGTAATTATGTCACAATTTCAAATCACTGTTTTCTGTAACTACCCTAAATTTTTGTTCCCACATTTTCATTTAATCTGGGAAAAAGCACCGTCAGTTACACGAACGCAACCAACAACGCTTTCAGCAAACGTAGCATTCAAAGCACATTAGCGTGAATAATGACAATAATTCGAATAAATGATACATTTCGTAAGAGGTTAAAAAAGACAGGATATAAATTTCAAAAACACCTGACGTACGTAAACCCTAACGCATAATCAACCCCTACAAAGCCACCCCCATTATTCTTTCCTGTGACTGAACAGGTTTTCCGGAGTTCGACACTCGTTACGTCGTTCGTAACGCGTTTTAATAAGGCGACGGGAGGAACGGCAAATATACACGCGGCATAGTGCACCTGCGCTCGATTCTAGTCACCACCTAAGCAGTCGTGTTGCCTGCCGGCAGATCGTAAAACGGGTGAACCCCGGAGGTCTAGACCAGCCCTGGACTAGACCAACGAGACGACGCATCCGAAATAACCCTCTATATTCTATTTTGAGGCCGACACGCCGTGCGATACAGTTTCTCGTGTCAGTAGAATACAGCAATGATTACCTCGTTGGCCCGTTTTCATGTTCGTGACAATTGACCCCTGACCAGCACCAGGTCTTTGCCTCTCTTTAATCAAATATACTTGTTATAGGAATCTTTTGGAAACTGCAACTAAATTTTGGTCCTTTGAAGAAAATTTCCATTCCAAAAAATGTCATATTTAGCGTATTTGAAATCTACATGTAAAAACGGTAGTAAAGAAATTCATGTCTTCTGCAATTGTATTGATTTCATGACTGCGAAATTAAATTTCGAATATTATATAAATTCTAGGTACTACTTTATTTTTCATTTAAAAAAAGTTTAGGTGCACAGAATTGTTAAATATCTGAGCTATTTAAAACATCTTTCAAGTATCGAAATTTTGTAGAAGCCCATGTCCATCCTCATTTTTGAATTCTACGTGTTTTAGTTTCAACAAATGTGCCTATTTTCCAACCTTGGCTTTCGTAATCGTAAACAGTTGTAAAATTAGAAAGTTGGATTTTCCAATTGATTAAAAAAGAATTGACTTAGCAGGATTGGAGCACGGCTCCGTCGCTCACAGCAAGCTTCCAGCAAGTGAGTGGCCGCGCGGCTGCTCTTCTCACCGGCATCAGAGCACGCGTGACTCACGTCTCCGCGTCTCGACAAGTGTCGCCGCCACACGGGGATTTCGGGAACCGCGTCAGGGATCCCCCTACTGCCAGCCGAATCGTGGCTGCTGGAGGGGGATCAGGATAACCCGTTGGGGGGAGCGGCAGGGAAGCGAGTCATGGCAAAACTTTTGTCCATTCACGGTCGACACGCTCCTAATTGGGAGTACGCTTCGTGGTCTCATTCCACGCGCACGGCCGCTCCGGGGAAACGCGACCGGACGCGGCTGCGTCTCTGTTCTGAATTTTCTGTCGTTCGAACACCTCATCTCTCCGTAGACAACTATATGATAATTGGCGACCGAGCGATTTTTCCAATGCTCCCGACTGAATCACGATTCACTAACTCAGCGGGGGAAGACAGAAAAGGGTAAAGGGGAGAGTTTCGTTAAAAATCTGGAAACGTCCGGCGTGACCTCGCTTTTGGCTGCCGGCGTAAATCAATCCTCGTGAGACGGGCATATTTTTGCCTGACTGACGGGCGACCAACGAGGAATTTCTTAACGAGCGCGTCGAATCAGGAATCACCGTCGATCGACTCCGCACCCGTTTCCAGCCTACGATTCTTAACTTCGTTTCGATTGAAAAACTACTAGCCGTTTATTTGTTCACGAGTGATCCACAAATCAGGAGACTTTTCTGCGGGAACGGTCGATAAGAGTCGATTGACAAGATTGGAAATTGATGTGACCAAGTATGATGACGATAACGAATTGTAGTTGTACTTTGCTTGGCCTTGGTGCAAGTAGAAAATTACATTGATCTTTTTTGCGCGTTACTGTGAGGAATAACGTATTTTAATTGAGTATATATGACAGGTGCTATCAAATTGTAGGAGAATTATAATAACTTTTTCTTTAACGAAAATGTAATTCTATGTGTAAAGAATTTATATTTTTACTCAGTTATTGATACATTTCTGATTACAAATTATAATACAGGTTATGATACAGAAAATTTGCTTGATTGTTCTACATTTATTGACATGTACCTACAGCATATTGAATGTTATCTGAACTTTAAGAATAAGTATTAATTTCTACCTTGACATTTAATACATTTTATAAAATCGAATTGCAAACTTCAAAGAGCTTCAATAAGAGCTGGAAATTCTAGTTAATTCCCAAGATAATTTTATTATATATAATAACTCTATCAATTCTTGAAATAATCAAAACTATATAAAAGTTTGTTCTACCATCAATGATATATTGGTAAAAAGTTATTCATTTCTACTGTTCACTCTTACAAAGCTTCACAAAACCATACACTTGTCATCGTTGCAATCCTGTCACTGTTCTAAGAAACAAGAATCGTTGCCTGATTTACTGATTTGTTGAATCGACAAAAGATTTGCTCCAAACCGATCTACCGTAGAAATACAGAACTTAGTCCGAAAATCGAGACATTGCCTGACCACGGTTTAATCACGAAAGACGGTGTGCTGCGCCAGAGCGACTTGGCTTTCGGCGTTTTCACTTTCCTCTGAAACGTGTCAGCAGGTTATACCGCTTCATCGATCCTCTCACTACGACCTTTCTGCACCGCGTCTATTGCGATTACGTCCGAGCGAATTAAGTCTGGAAAGGGGACGTGACGACAAGCTTTGCAAATAATTGTCTCCGCGTTTCACAAATTCGACGCTGAAAATTTCACGAGAAACTAGAAATGGATAGTAGCGATAGCTTTGAAGAGAAGCAAGGTATATTCTAAACGGAGTAAACTGGTCGCGATGAGTCTCCCGCTTTCCGGACATTCGAGCCATGTTCCGGCGTCATTAACCCATGGCCTAATCAATACACATAATTATGAAACTATGCGGCATTAATAGACCCGACCCGGTCAGCTCGTAATCTCGTGCCGGTACGGGACCAGTTCGCGTGTTATTAAGCGGTCGTATGTTGTCGAGAGCATTTAGCCGACCGGCACCAAACACTAGTTATGAGAAAAGATCGTCGCGCGTTTACGGCTAACGTCAAACTGCATGGAGCATGTTGTTCTTCTAACGTATAGTGTTCTCTCGTCATTTTTTTAAATAAATATGTTTTCACGGCAGTTATAATTTTAGCGTGCCTTCATATTTCAAGTGTTATTTATGTTTAATTGGCGATAGAATATACAAGTTTTGCTTTCGCGAAGTTTCGAATCCGCTAATTTATCTAATATGCTTGAAAATAATTAATAATTTTCTTCGGTACGTTTAATACAGAAAGATTTGAATATGTTTTGATTAGTCGTAAAAAGAAGCTTTTGCGTTTCATATAAAATATACTGTGTCAGGAAATACTTGGAGATGTGCAGACCTGTCAACTTAGGATCGCGTCTCTCGTGACTACTTTGAATCGTAAGGTAAATAAATAACTGCATTTCTTCGCATCACAGGTTCGTGTGAACGAAAGAAATTGTTCGCAAAACGAGTTCTGTCATAAATACGCTTCACGACACTTTGATAGAAAATCACCGATAGCGACAAACATGCTCTGATACAACGAATATCGTGCTAGGAAACTTGTATAATTATGTTTCTGTTAATTTTGCAGATAGTATTTCTGACGTTAAAACTGTTTAAAAGATACCGGTTTGTCTTGTTGAAGATATGCAAAATTAACAAGAATTTGTAAAAATGTTTCGCACATGTCACTTGATATACCAGCAGCACCAGGAAACGCTTTTATATCAGCTTGTTTATGCAAAGCAATAACGTCTTTTTCAAACAGTGAATTCACTTTTTTCTAACAATTACACTATTTTTAAATCTAAATCGAGATAATCTCTGTAAGAATTTCTTTTAAACAGTTAAAACTGGAAAACACTTTTAGATAATCTTCTATCATTTATAGTTAGTTTTGGTCACTTGATCCGAAGCATAATATGTGACAGTATATAAAAGGATACTTATATGATATTTGTCAGAAACGTATGAAATTTGAATACTTCTATCATCCTTAATAAGCATTTGTCACTTTCCGTGAGATATACGTAGATGATTAAAAAAATATTTCAAAGTACCTATTCGCGATGTTTATTGTATTACAATTACTTTATAAAAAAACAGCCACAAAAGTTGAAATCTTTTAGAAGCTACCCAATTTTCACTGAAAACTTTCTGAATCCTGTTACGGAAAAACTGCAAATTTCGCAAATGAGTATTCTCCTATCATCAAACTGACACCTTTCAATTTGTTACACTTATAAACACGTGGTTTTCTTTAAATTCCTACATATGTTGCGCACAAAGCAAATCAGGTTGTCAACCACTGTATATGGGCCACTTTGCTGCAAGTCGGTCAAGCCATCCCCTAAATCGGTGAACTATCGTCCAAACAGCAAGTGTTGGGGAAACTTCGCCACCCTCGCACCCTCGTTGAAACTCGGGGTCAGCCAAGTGGCCGGGAACCTGACCACCAATTACCAGCCGAAAGATTCACGAAACGTGGTTCGATCTGTAGCGAAATCACGAATAGTCGTCACTAGATTAGCTCTCGAAAACTCGTTTCAGAATTTTCACATCACGATCTGTTGTCCCTGATCACTGATTTTTGTTCGGGACTGTCAATTTTCACTGCGAATGCGGTGAGTTGCTGCGAGAAAAATTTAGCTGTCAGCTACACTTCACCGCACGATTTTACATCTGGATAAAGAATTCTAACGTCCAGAGTCCCGATCACGGACACTTTGGCCCCGAGTCACAATCACATCTATCGTTCTCCGCGCTCCATCGGGCCCGGAAGCTACAAGTGTCCGCGGTAACCGGGGACTGCCGAGCGAGAAGCGGCGTTTCCCTCCGGTGGGTAGGATTGGCTTGAGCGAACACGTTCGAGGGTGCAGAGGGTCGCGAATATCTGTTTCCTGAACACTAGCGGTGCACACACTCGAGATCACACACGAGTCACACACGACGACCACTTACCTGTTGCCAGAACTGGGCGAGCAGGTATATGCGCTCCTTCTTGAACAGCCAGTCCATGGACTGCATGGCCTGAATGTCCAGCGAGTTGGCCTCCGCAGAGGCCTGCATGCTGGCCAGTGCCGGCGTGTTCAGGCTCGCTAGAACGGGCTGCTGGAGCACAGACGCGTTGCTGCTGGCTAGCAGATTCGCGTGGTACACGGACGGTGCATCCTCCGAACCGCCAGTAGTCAGTAGTTGGGCCCCGATCGGCGCTGAAGGCCCCTGGAGGCCCAGTGACGAAGCCACTTTGACGGCTTCGAACTGCTTCCCCGGGCCCAAAACTGTTCCCCTTGGTTTGTCGGCGCCGCCGACGCCTCCTGGGGCGCACGCCTCGGCCGGCGGGCCCGTCGCTACCGTCTCTTCCTGTTCCTTAGTCCCGGACACTGTCCCGGAACACACTGTATCTGTCGCACCACACACTGGCCCCACCGTCACACGAAATTGCACAATGTCCTTTCTGAGTTCACGAAAGTCATCGACGTATGCTCCTGACTCGGGGCATCAGGTGTTCGAATCTCGTTTCAGGCCGGTCGTCAGGCTACCTGTCGTGCTTCTTGCGGCGGCATCACACCCACACTCACGCGAAAAAACCTTCGAACGCACCACACGCGGTCACACTTCACTGGCTCCGATTTTTCCCTCGTCTCGTCTCGCCCCGTCTTGGCTGACTTCAGGAAGAAAGTACGAGACCCGTCCTAGCAGGCTCCTAACCTGAAACTAAGAGCTACCGAACGACCGATGCGATGTCTGGAGGAGGTGCACGGCCGTTAGAGGGGATTAGGCGGAGCTCGGCCGCCGTAGTGGGGGCTGGCCAGCCCACCGGCCGGCCAATCCTGCGCCGCCTGATCTCCCCACCGGCCACCGCGGCTCGCGCGTTCAGAGGAGAGCGCCCCTACAGAGGGGATAAGCTGCGCGAAGGAGGGAGACGCCGCGGAAAGGACCGGAGGCTGGCTAGGTGGTCCCTACCAGAGCGGATCTCATATTTTCAGCTCCCCGACCGCCCTTTTCTCCAACCCCAGCCGATCGTCGGTTCCCTTCTTCTTTCCTTCCTCTTTTTCTCCCGACGTCTCCCTCCTCTTTGTATCTATGTTTCTTATTTTTGCCCCCCGCTTCCCCCGCGCGGTGCTCACCCTCGTACCACGTCCTTCGGCCACTGTTGGTTCCCCCTTACAGTCGCCCCATCACCCGCCCGACCACCCCGCAGACAGTAACCCTTCGATTGCTCGTTGGTGACTGAGCGTTGCCTTTGTTGCGAGCGCCGTTACGATTTTCAGACGCACGGACTAAGAAAACGAGGTGTGATTGAGTTTCGAAGGGATTACTGACGCCTGAGCACCGGGCTTTTTTTGGAAGCGCAACATTACCACCAACGTGGCGCTCTCCATCTTTTTTGACCCTTTCACCACGGAATGCCGCTATTTTGTTTCTTTGCGTCGCTGTTTCTCGACTTATTCGATGTCTATTATCGGTTTCTCCGATTTAAGAGCCATTCTTTACTTAGAGAATTTATTAGGCCGTTAGCAGCAGAAGTGTGTGAATACTGTTAGAGGTGTTTTATAGAGATGTTTCTTTCGTATGTGATTTATTAAAACTGATTTGAATACGTTCATGTAATACATAATTAATACATATGAAACTATGACAGTTTAACTATTATTATGTATTATGTTTAACTATTATGAGAGTATAAAGCATTTTTTGTCAAGTTTCGTACTTTTTAATTATTGAAGCAGTCTAACTGATCTGAATGAAAATTGTTTTCTGAATGTTGAGTATTTCGGAACCATGACTTTACTGTCTTCTCATTCACTGAATGAATAATTGAACACGTGACCGTTGAATTTTTGCGAAGGTCATAACACAGCAAAAGGGTCAAATATTTAAGCTTGTGTTCCCCTCACGTTTCTAAAGTCGAAAGGAACTTCGATTGAAAATAAAAACTCTTATCGCGAACAAAGAAATGCAGAAAGACCAAGAAATATATGTTCCGCTAAAGTATGCGTTCATTACATCGTTGATGTATTATAAATACGAAAACAAGGTGAAAATGCAAGCACACAAATGACAACCCGGCTTTTATAAAAACTGAATCCTCACATTTGTCGACTAAATTGTTCACGTTTTTAATCATTTTCAAAGTAGAAATGACATTCGACGAATGAACTCCGAGCGAAAGATTTTGAATGAAGAAGCACTCGCCTATTTTTTAAATAAAAATTTCAATTGTTTTCAAGCGTTGTAGATAGAAATTTTGCTTGCCATGATGTTCGAAGTTTTTGGAATTTCAGACGATATGTCAGAAACTTCGATTGCACAAATTCATACCTTAGAGAATACGAGTTACCGCTACTATGCATAAAATATAAACCTAATTTAACTCAATAGTTATAGAAACTTGACGGTTTCGGGGAACGAAATATACCTGTCGCAGTTAAAGTTTTGAGAAAAAGTTTGTCATTGAGACGTAAGGACAAGACGAACAGTGTGTAAAATGTCAGTATGACTTGAATTTTCCAAATGTTACAAGTGTTATGAAGTTTCGAAGGGCTGCGGAGCAGCGCGGAAGGTCAAGTTGGAGTCCAATGACTGCAGTAATGTTTGAAGTTTGCTGTTGGGTAGCGACAGTGGTACTACATTTCGAACTTGAAACAAATAAAGCGGAAAACGAAATTCTATTAGAGTCGTAAGGTATAAGTGATCCACACATTAGATAGCGTAAATTTTTAATACAACCAACTAAACATTAAACTTTTTTTTCTTCAAATTTTCAAATTTTCGTAATTATAAATTGGATTCCTCTAAAGTATATCGTGCCTTACGAATAAAATCCTTACATAAAATTCATTATTGAAGCTTAATTAAAACACTACTATAACGAACTTCTTATAAAAGAATCTTGAATCACTACAAACGATTCTAACCTTCTTCAATCTATCACTGGAATCTAGAAACCACTGTCAAAAATCCGTTACGAGAAACGTGTCATTTTTATTATATTGAGATTATCACAAAAAAAGTTCAAATTTTAACGTTACTCGGAAATCGAACAAGTTCAGGGGGTCGAAGTGCCGCCGAAGATTCGATCCCCGGATTGCTGCAAAGCGTGAAAGACGCGCCACTTCCGGCGAATGCGTTAATCCGCGTTACCGTGTTAAGCACACTTCGTGACAGTCGAGTTAACCGGCGCCGGGTCCTGGATAATGCAACTTTAATTTCCACGGCGTTCGCCGGTTACACGAGTTAATCATCGCCGGTGGATGATAGTCGCTGTTGACGTGGAAACGAAAACAACTGTAACTCGATTCACGCCACCAACGCCGCGTACTTGTTGCTGTGCCTTTCCACTGATCGATTTCCCGTGTCAGAAAATGATCGATAATGTACTCCTGAATTTCATTTTAAAATTCTTGCGTCAAATTGGAAATTCACCGTGAAGCCTATTTCTCGATAAATTCGAAGAACCATCGAGTCGAGTAAAGAAACGGAAAGATTGATAGATACAGTTAAACAGACGTTGCAAATTTGTTACTCGATTTTGGCTCCATTAGAAGGAAGAAGAAATTATTATATTTTATTGGTAAACTGTGATGAAAATCATTGTCTATAAATTGTGGGAACATGTTAATTAATGTCATGGAACGAGTGAAATAGTCGAGCACGGCTGAAATAATTATATTTCGGAATGATTGACAAAAATCTGTCAGCTACGGAACTTTGCTTCGAAAAAAATTTCTTCATTATTATTATACGATAAGTAAATTTAGACATTAACCGATATAATAACTGACATAAGTAAATGTGGATTTCAAATTCTATTTAATCCTTAATATTACAGAGAGGAATGAATACATTTCCTAAAAACTGAAATAGATTATTTCTAAGCAATTCAAACTGGACAATTATAGCACTGACTCCATTATTGTTACGGAAATATGCACGATGTATTGTTATAGATTAGGAATCACATAAACAACACTCAATCCTCAAATTTAAAACTATTTAACACACAATTTCCGGAAGTAAAGGTTATTCAAAGATCCATTAAAAGTTACTAAAGCCTTTCACCTTTTTTCTACCCGTTTTTCAAATCACCATATAACTAACCATCCGCCGAAACTATACATCGAGTTTGTCATGTGGAAGAACCGAAAACGTAAACACTTGGTCTCGAGATTACATAGGGAAATTTTCCTGGAGGAGCGTATATACGTGTGTCGCGTGTTCGACGAGACAGAACCGGCATCCTGAAACGCGTCGCGAAAATTCGTTGTAGCCGCCCACGAAAATACTACGCGGCTGTTGGCTTGTCAGCGCGTGCTTTACGATCACCCGATATAACGCGGAGATTAGTTTGTCAACGCGCGCCGGCGTGCGCGTACACGCGCGGCGTGCATCGCCATCGCGCGCCTTCGCCGACCAACCGACTGCAACGCATTGTTGCCGAGAATTTCGTAACGATCCCCGCGCCAATGAACCGCGACGTCTTGGAATTACGAGAACTGGAATTCCACGCGGCTCGCCTCTGCGAAACGAGTTAGTTCTTCTATTGAAAAATCGCGGAGAAACGAAGAAGAAAATTATGGAAACTGTTGCAAAAAAGATATTCCCTTTAGATGGCAAATTTCAGAATTCCCTAACGATTGCACGAGAGAAATAATTTAGATTCTGAGTAAATGCAATGGAAGATCTGGAAGATCGTAAACATTCGGGTTTGAAAAATAATCGAAGATATTTAAGTAATCGACAATGGAAAGTTCTATATTGTTTGAAATGTTTAGAAAATTTCTGGCCCTTTATGTAATAGGATTAACGAAATGGTTTCACTCGTTTGCTCAATTTTGGAAACTTTTTTACCTTTCATGAATCGAAGACTGCGTTGAACGATTTCCAACATATCACTTCCCTCAGTATTCATAGTATTCGTCAATCATTGAAGAATCACGCAAACGAACTTTTCACAGTGACGCAGGATTATTATTTCCATCATTTCCATTCCCCAATTATATATCTTTCACCAAATAACATGTTTAATCAACCGAACGCGTATAGTGCGCGGGAATCTCGTCGAACTAAATCTATTAAACACACAACGACCCTTGCTTACGCCTCTTTATCATTAGCCAGCCTAATGAACCTAAACACCTATCACTCCGCGAGACAGTTCCAACGTCATCCACTATCAAAACTAAAAAATGTTCCAATACACGTCTCTGGAAAGTTCGAAACCGTTCACGAGTTGCAGGTGCTCTGCAGAAACGGGTGGTTGGTTCGCGAAGAAAAAAGTAGAAGAGCCGTCGAAATGGCGACGAGGGCCTTAACGACGATCTCGTTGGTGGAATTTCGCTGGTCGCAGCACCAAGACTCGCTTTCTTCCTGCGGTCGCACGCTACTCAATATACTGGTCGACGATAAACGGCAGCCCCGCGGCCCCTTGCGTCGCGACTCCCGTTTGGAAAGCAACGCGATGCTGTTCGAGGGCGATTGTAACAATATCTTCCGGCGAACGAAGGATGCGCGCAACACTAGTAAGTTCAAGAGCCGCGCTCAGGGACATCGCGCGCTCGCGGATTTTTTCCGCTGGATAAGACGATCGCAGCACGCGGGGTTGCTGCACGCGAAACTGGGGTTCCAATGAGAGAGAGATCCTCTTGCTGTCGCAAGTATTAAAGCCGAAGGATGTGCTGACGTTTCTCGTTCAAGTATAGTTGTTTCTGGCGAATTCGTTTATTGGGGTGGCAAACACACTGTAAGGGACGTGACATTTCTGACGAACTTTCACAGAAGAATGATGATTTAGTGGAGTAGTTTTTTGAGAAGAATGTTGGAGAACTGTTTAGCGAAGATACGATTCGGTTGACCAAAACGATTAAAGCTAGTCTTGAATGTAGGAAAGGTTTTATGTAAAAAAGCTAATAATTCTGAATTACTTTTCTTAACGAAGAATTTTCCACCATATTCTGAGTAATTTAATATAATAATACGCATGATTTGGAAAACTGTTAATAAATTCTTAATCATTTTGAGAAAAGACGAATTATTTCTGGTGTGCTTGTGCGAAGAAAACTACTCGAAGTGAAGAATCGTTTTGTACAAACTTCCTGCGGAAAACTGTTTGCAATTACACTGATTGAACGTGGTTCACTCGTTGAAGGATATTTCAAATCTTAGACGAAGTTTCAGAAATTTCTTTCGAAAATTACATCCACTTTAGAAAATTGACAGATTTTCTTCTCAGGAAATTTTCAATCATAAACGTCGAGCAGAGTTTGACGATTTTAATTAAACATTTGGAAGGTGAAACAGATTCAACCGAATTCTTTTCCAACGATGAATTCTCCACGAAAGAACTTTTCAGGTAGAAAACTGGAGCAGATTATTTCCAAAAGTGGAGCAGTCTACAACGAAAATTCGATCAAATTTTCTTCTGAGATGAAACATTCCGGCAATCAATTTTAACCTTTCAAACTGTCATGAATCTCTTTCTACACAAATTTGCTTCGCCTCGTATATCCTCTCTACAAAACATTTTCGCCATGAAGAGTTTTCGACGAAAGAAAATAATCATATTGATTTCTCTTTGAAGATAAATTTTCAAAAAAGATCACTTAATTAATTTCTTCAGCCAGGAATGACAAATGATTCAGTTTCGAAACAGCAGCAGGATCAGCGTGTGTACTATTCTGAAGTTTGTTTTCTCATTCGCAGTTTCTTAAAATTTAACTAGCTCTTGGCCGTAGTTTGATGTTCGCCGGGAATGTCGTCTAGATTCTAGTAGTCAGCTAGGCGCTATCACTCAGTTCTCGGGTTCTCCGCGTTCCTTTTTCTCTCTCTCGGACCGAGTTGGTTGACCGGTCGAGATAGAGGCGACCGCGCGACGATCAGGAATCCGTCCGATGGTCACGTTCGAGCCGGTCGCGTTTCGGCTTTCAGATAATCCGAGAGTACGGCTGCACGTGCGTGCGCGTGAACTCGATGAAGATGCTACGGTTCGCAAAATGGGATTGTGATCAAAGGGCTACCAACGACTCCAATTCAACCCCCCCCCCCCCCCCCCGAACCACGAAAAACGTGAGTAAATCAAAAATAAACGAAATCAAAAACAAGATAAATAATACGAAGAATTTTAATTTCGAAATCGTGAGGAGAACACAGTCACAACACAATAATTAGCACAAACAATCACCTGCGCACTCTCACCAGTCTGTTTGTTGAGATACACTAATCGTCGCATGCGAAACTCGCGATCGCGACCAATAAGGGGTGTGGAAGCTGTCCGAACTCTCGAGTTCCTTAGTCCACGCACTGTACGCGACTCCAGTGCGTGCACATAGATCCTACTGGGCCTGTGTTCTGGCCAAGACTAACTCGAACGCTCGGCTCCTGCAGCCCTCACAGTCATCCCTCCAGCCACGCACTTTCTCACCCCGGCGAAACTATTGTCCACGGACAATTCCCTTATACCTTCACTTAACAAACGAAAGTGGATATTTTTTGCAATAACGAGTCGTCACGTTGAACAAAGAGCCACTGAGCTCATCGAATAGCAACGTGTCGTGCCACGACGCGCGAAAGCGAGCGTCTACCGTGGCAGCAAACTTCTCGAACGTAGACAAAAGTTCAACAACGCTGCGACAAGGGACGTCAGCCGCGCATGCTGTACGGTGGCGCCACGGCACGGTCTCACGGCCAAACTAGCCGCAGGAACGCAAGGGTAGCCACCCCCACCACCGACCGGCTCCCCTTCCAGTACCGGCCACGAGGACACGATGCGCTGTATCAGGTATCGGAAGTATCGGTGACTTCAACGGCCTGATCGGAAAGAAGGGTTGCGTTCGGCATCCCGCTACTGAGATTTGGCTGACCTTTTCGTGCGCGGGGATGCTGTTTAATTATCATTCTACGTGATTTGTTGACTGTTTTAGATTAGTTGCGATGCTTTCACTCTTATTACGAAGTAGGATATTTCCAATAGAGGAGCGGATTAGAGGTGGTCACGGAAGTTTGAGAATGTTATGCGCTGGATGAAGTGAGATGATTTCAACCCTTCAATTATAGATACTAGAGTTCTTTTAAAAAAGTGTTTTAACGGCGGCCCTCATGCTCTGTATTTGATTACAGCAGCTGTTGTTTGTTCTCGGATTATTAACCTTAAAGATGCATCAGAAATAATTATGTTACGTAGGTTTACTCTATTTAGAGATACGCTTAATATAATTAAATGCTCAAGAAGATTTTTATATACTAAATATTATATATGGGAAATTATTGCAAAGTTTGAAAGTCAGTAGGAACTAACTTACATGCGAGTAAGTGTATCTAATCCGTCACTGTCATATAAAAATAAATCGGTATTTTGGAACAGTGATGAAACCAAATTCTAGTAATTTGAATGTAAAATCAATATAATTGTAATTTTCAGGGAAAATTACTCTATACTTATTATCACTATTTATGTATCTTAAAGAATTTTTTCCAATAAAAGTTCAAGTAACAAAATTTAATTATTTCGAAACGTATACTTCATACATTTTTTGCTAGGAGAAGTCACTTTTGCAAAAATTTGTTCCGTTTTAAATAACTTTTCTTCGGGAGGAAAAAGTAAAATGAAGGAAAGAATGAAGTGTAATTCTTCACCACGGAATTTTCTTTCGGTTTACACTATCGAAGGAAAAACTTTTTCAGATAACTTAGAGAACTCGAAAGGAATTCGCATGGACTGACTTACTGTTATACTTTGTTTGTTTTAGGAAATTTTTCATTGTTAACAGAAATTTTTTTGAAAACATTTTCTGCAATAAGCCGATCTTTCTTGGAAAAAAGTTCACGTGACCGTTCCATTTTAAAAATTAGACTTCATACAATGTTCTTGAAGAAACATATATATTCGGGCTAATCTCGTATATTGCATACTTCATTTATAGAGACGAATTCATGTATTGTAGCTTCGAAAAGAAAGTAGTAAATATTTACGAAAGATGACAATATGTTAACATTCATGTGTTATATTAGAATAGAAATTTATTAATAATAAATATAGTTATAATAAGAATTATATCTTTAATGTTAATTATTTTGTTATAAACATTAATAATAATTATTGTTTATTTAATAATAATAACGGTTATTAGTATTAAATTTAATGTAAATTTTTTCAGCAAAGGTAAATCATTATTATGAAATTATTTTGTGAGTATCATACTTTGAAATAAATTCGAATTACGCAACACCAATTTCAGGATTATAGAAACAGTAATAACAATAACAATAACGTTAACTAGTATGATAATAGTGATTATTAATAACAGTAGATTACATTTTACAGGATATTTCTTCATTTATTTGTCTACAAACAAAATTAACCCTTTTACAAGAATTAAAATTACTGCCTGTTACATTTTACACGTAATTATTGTAATTCCTCTGATTATTATTTTCATGATACTATTACGAAAAAGAGTAATGCAAAATATTCTATTAATACAGAAAGAGCAAAATGTAAAAATGAAGTATAAATTATTAATGTTCTAATCATATGTAAAGGAACTCATTGTTTGTTGTTCACTTTATTTTTCCTTCCACACGATTATGTTAATTTGTAATATTGGAAAATATGATCAGTAATGAACTCCTATTTTGAATAATTTCAACTACTTTCTAATATCAGTATAAGTAATGGAAATACTTGAATTCAAATAGCAGACATAAAATTTTATACATCTATTGGTGTACATATGTGACAAATTCAATAACTCATTGTCAGTGTGAAACTTACTTGTTCAATTTTGGTTGTGATTGAAGTGTTTATGGTCTTTAATTGCTATTATTTACGTATAACGTATGTATTAATTATTTTTCTTTCCGTTATGGTTTATTATAAGTAGCAATAGCATAGAATTACTATAAAGCTTGCTATTTTTGGTTCAGTTCTGATCCTCTCAATAATTCGTCTACTATTTCTTTTAAAAATGCATCGATTCTCGTTTTTCTATAATACATTCTTTCAACAACTACTTTAATACCTACGCCTTATTTACGCGAGAATCCCAATCCATCAGAATTTTCAAATGGTCAATAACCTACAACGAATGGAAATCAATTAATTTCCCATGTGTTAATCCAATTACGGTCTGGAGATGTTTCGACCGATAGTCGCAAGTTTTAGTGAATCCAAATGCCCGTAGTTTAGCGGGCGCGGTAACGACAGAAAATACTAGGGGCTGAAAACGAGTTCACGAGGGTGGCGGTTGGGGGAGGGGGGTGGTGGTAGTGGTGGCAGTTTAGCTTCTGGCTCCTTTTTCCGATCATATCGGGAGTCAAACCTCGGCGACAGGGTGGGAAAAGTGGTGTAGGAGCATGCGCCGGGAAAGGGTAAACTTAGGCGCAGGTTCTAACCCCTCGCGAAGCCCCACTCCGGCCACTTTCTCGACAATCACACGACCCGACGTTTTTCCACCCTTATCTTCGCTCGTTTCACCGTCTCAAAAACCTGTATAGGCACTTTCATAGCTTGCGCCGCGAAGATGTCAACGGGGAATGTTGCCTTTTTTTTGCTCAGGGTGGGGGATGACGCTTGTGATCGTCGATACGGCTACATTTCGACCACGGAAACTTTTTCCATTTATTATTACACTTACTGTTGTATCGTTGTTGTTCGGAATTAGACAAATTTTAGTAACTTTTGATATTGAATCTTTTAGTTCTATTTTTTTTCTTTCGGTTTGATTGCAGTTTAAGGAATACTTGATTTTCAATTTTTAGCATTTAGATTTTTCATTGTACTATTACCGGTGTTATGTTTCTTATTTGAAATAATGTGTTTGTTGATTTACATGACTTTTTGTCGATGTTACAAACCATTGTACTTGTCAGTTTTTTAAACAAGAAAGAATGTCAAACGATGTACGTGTAACTTGAATTTAATTTTAACTCATTTCGCAATTTATTCTCTCAGAATTATGGTTGCACAGCATTCCGGTTAATCAATTGCTTATTAGCAATATCTGCTCAGTATGTGCTGATACAATAAAGTATCAGAGCTTCGAAGTTTTACAAATTCAACACGTATCGAAAATGAATAATTATCAACTTTTCTTCTTGAGAATTATTTTTTTTACTTAACGACAACTAATTTCATTAATATAATTCAGTCTAATATATATTTAAAAATGTACATTCAATGCAATACCATTTTACTGGCTATAAATTTATTTATAGTGTAAGTTGCAATACTTTCTCGTCATTATTATTACAAGGTGTTTGTGATGGTACACTTAAGCGATAAAAGCAAAGGGTAAGGGATTAAAACGAAGTTTTAAGTTATGTTTGCCACTTGATGCCATTCGAATGCAATTCTTAAGGTCTCGCGAAATAAGATCCAAGTTCTTTGCGTTGGGCACGGCCATCTGCTGTGCATTACTTTCCTGTGGAAGTACACAAAGAAACGCTTCCTCGGGTAATGCAAAGTCTTAAATGTCTGTAATGGCACACTTTCCATGAAGCATTTACACTTGTCTTCTTATTAAAAAGAAAGAGGAAGTTGAAGAACGATATTTCACGAAACGGGTGAATTAACGTTATCTTTGAAGATACAAGGTTGCGAGCCAGATAATCTAGTGCATGTAGTATTCATGATTTTATATCCATGGGGCTTTTTTAAAGTAGGGAACGGTGCTATGAGTATCAGAAAGAGTTGTTGGGGCTTACGATCGATATTTATATCGTGTTTTCGAGTAAATACAAAAAATATATAATAATGGAAGCAAATCTTATTATCAATTTTTGCACACTTAATAGGAAAGAATGAGTAATTGAAGTATTTTTTAATCTTGTTACCTAAATGTGTACTTAGTAGCAGAAATCAGCGAACTCTTGTTACATGATCGCCACAAATATTCGAATATTCAGACAGATTTATCATAAATAAATATTGTTATGCATTAAAATTACGATGTTAATGTTTGTTATGAATTAGGATATGTAATCAAACTTGGAAATACAACTACAATTTAAACAACGGCAATTAACATTTCGATATCGTGGTAACAAAATATTTATGTACACAATTATACATAAATGAAAACGAACATTTTCAATCGAAATGCATACAACATAATAACATTGTCTTTAACAGATGTTTCTATAAATAAATCTTTGAAATTATAATTTCAAATAGCATCCCTCAATGATTAACCTCAACATTTCTAACAATTTTCATAACTGGAGTTTAAGAGTCAAAGAATAAAATAATTTTTGTTTCAATGAAACGAAATTAATTTCATGCTAAACGGGGCGTAAATACCGTAAGTGATAAACTAAATAACTAGAATAAATTACTAATTTATTATTTAGTAATCAATAATTTTTTCGTTTTGTAACATATTTTTTGTTTATATGGATATTTTTCAATTTTAGCGCTCATACTATTTAACATTTCAATTTCTCAGTCAATAGTAACCTGTTACGTTTCCAAATCAAACAGTATAATATGCAAACGGCAGTTTGGTCCTTAAAACGATATAGAAAAACGGTGCTTTCGAGACAGACTCAATCTTTTCGTCCGCTTAAAATCTAAATCTGACCCTGAATGATTCCGTTGTGTCGTTTCGAGCCACTCCCCATACCCACGAAACATCAGGTCGATAGAGAAAAGAAGGGAAGGATGCATGATACACCTGACGAAACGGTGGTCTCTATGACTGCGTCCCGCAGCGTGACCCATTGTTTCCTGTCGTTCTGTCGAGACGGGGTCCGTGGTGCGTTTACTTTCGATCATATAATGAGTTGCAATGTAGGCCAGGAACGTCCACGGAATCATATTTCGTCGTACGAGGCGACACCCAATACCCGACCTGGAGTCATACAGAGAACAGACGATTAATGCGATAGCGTTCCGCGGTTCGCGGAATCCAAGGTAATCGTCGCGCAGCGAAGAAACTGAAACGGACATGTCGAACCTGTGCTGCATCGGAGTCATTTTCAACAATGTCTAGAAACGAGGGTAGATGCGTGTTTTAAGATCGCATAGTTACATTTTGCGGACTTCATCGACGACTACTTTAGAATTCATGCTCGAACGTGAATGAATTCGATCCATTTAAACATCTTGTAGAAAGATATTTTCTAAAAGTGATAACTAATTTTTTCAGCTTTGTTGTTTATGTCTGATTATTATATGTTTAACTATATACATATGTATGTATATGCTTCTTTGCTGAAATAAAAATCAACAAAGTTTAATTAGTAACGTGTCAAAGGAGTATTGAAAGAAAAATATGATATAATTGGTTATATCACCGATTATGGTATATTAAATACTTGTATAAACGATAAAGCTCAGATGATTCATCAAACTTAGAAACTTATCCATTTCAAAGCGACCTGTGACACTCGATACGATTTGCGTTGACCAACATTCAAGAAGACAAGAATATTTCTGCGCATGAAGTTTTGCGATAGAAGAAGAGTCTTCCTAAACGTAAAATTGTAAACATTTAATTAATATCTTTTGTAAAATCTAAGGTTCAATTCACTTAGCATTTATTTTTATTACATTATACAATTGTGTAGTATTTAAAATTATTTTCCACTCCACGTTGTCCAATTCATCTGTGGCATATGGATTACAATTTCACTCCCTAGGTTCGTATTTCGTGACAGAGGCCTTCAATAAGCGTTGTTTGTACCATTGACTTCCTGATCGAAGCTTGAAACTGAAGTGTCAATACGGTAGCGTTGGGATATCGCAACGCGCAAGTTTGTTGAAATTCCAAACGCATTATTTTGTTCGAATGAAAGTGCGTGTACGCACAATGTAAACATATCGAGCGCAATTTCGATATGGGGCACGCAATATGACTCCTTCCTAAAACAGACGTGCAAAAATATTTTCGATTGACGCAAAGTATGCAATTTTAAAAGTCCAAAGTTTCCATCCATTTGGATAAAAAAAATTTACTTAACCCTTGACCCAAATTTATTGACTTGTGTAATCTTATAAATTTCATAAGGGTTAAAAATAACGCATTATATATGTAGTGCTTTTTATTAAAATAATTCGGCATATACAAAATATAATTTTCCGTAGAATAGCGATTTATAATTTATAAAATTCTATCGGAAGAAATTCTAAAAAAATAAATTCTCTTACCAAAGTTGCTCCACATAAAAATACATATAGTACATCAAAAATGTATTAAATCCTAGTTAATCACTATATTCTGCTAAATAGATTAGAAACACAATAATACTAAGTAAAGTTAATAATATGTGATCTTACTAGGCGGTAATTAATTTCTTCCACGAATTATAAATCTTCATTTCATTCATCATCAGATTCATAAAAATCCTACTAATTGTAGTATTCGTATCAAAATTGCCTCTTGATTTGCCTCATTTCTTCAGAAAAATGTCAATAAACTCAGAAAGGAGGTAGTTCCTCTTTGGGCACCGGGGCACACGGTCTCGAAGCGTCCGTTGTCGCGCGATAAGCAAAATTGAAGCTCGGCCGTTGCCGCAACGCTGTTCTCAGGCCTGTTGTGCAACGCCGTAATCTCGCCTAATTGCCGCTGCAAGAAGCAATTCGCGATAGACGTTTCAGAGGATTAATTAAGACGTTTCCTAAGACGCTGCTTAATTTCCGCGACTGTGTGCTTGTGTGTTCAATACGTGTTACGTATGTGTGTGAGCAAACGCATCACGAATACGTGCACGGTAAAATGCGACGACTGTTTCTCGAAAGAAAGGGGGATAGAGATCGATCGGAAACCCAGCCGAAACGATACCGAAAGGGTTGCGAACTAGTCCGGCCGGTTCCCCGATGGGAAATGGACTCCGTGATTAATAAACATACGGGCAGAGTGTCACTCGACACTGCTCATTAGCATCGAGCATCGATCACCGTGCCACGAATTGTGAAAAAAAGCAAGCTGCTACAGCTTGAATTATCGATCCTCCTGGTTTTATATCTCCGCTCGGCGGTATCGAAAGGGTGCTGCTCAATCCTGAATCTCGTTTTTGCGCGTTTAACGTTTAAAGGGTGTAAACCTTCTGGGAACTCCAATAATACTACTCGCTTCGCTTCGAGCCTTTTTTGTTTATTGATTAATCGACGTTTTCCTGAAGGATTAAGAAACGATGGTACGATAGCTAGGCTGATTTATGCCATTGTTCCGTTTCATAAATAAATAAATGTAGTTCTTTGTTTATTTATTAGCTATAAATGAGAAAGTGTGAATGTGTGAATTGGTAAAATATTCGTTAAAAGTAATTTTATTTATTTTCGGACAGTGCTGCTTAAGTTACAAAATGGACATTACATAAGATAGTCGTTCATAATCAGTAAGAATTAATGATATTGCCAAATTATGTCACTATTAAGGTGAGTTTTCCTAATATAAAATACTTCTCCTTATGCGCATACTTTACTTATTTGCAGAACTTTTATAAAAACTTAAACATAACGAGCTTACAAAAAATTTGATATTTTTTTGTTTGATAACTGTGAAATTTAAAATATAATAAAGATGTAGTTAACAATTATCGTTTTTACTATGGTCCACGTGTTTTTATATTAGACTTATGGTGCTCGTAATATGGAATACTGTGTGCACCCAATATGGATTAGCTTGTTATATTGAATTTACTTTTTGTAAAAGGTAAATTAAGATATAAGTAAATAAGTAATCATTATAATTATATTTCAGAAAAACAAAATCCGTTTCCTCTTACATAAAATAGAACGAAATGATGTATTATCAGCTCTTACTAATTAATATTTTCATTAAAGTTAGTGGTAATGATCAGATATATTGGGTTTTATAGTGACTACACTGCAGATTTTTAAGCAAATTCATATTTTTAATAACACGACCAAAGGAATGGAGTCTAAATAGAAATCAGTATCATCTTCTAAATATATATGTTTGTATATTATGTGGATTCTGTATTTTCTAGTTATTATAATTGTATATATATAAATATAAACTTTCTTTTATATTATGAACAATATCTTTTTGATCAAATTCACATTTATTTATCTTTTTTCGACATTTATATCAGGTTGTCCAGAAATAAATTGAGGTTTTTAAAGCTCCTTTACTTCCTAAATCTTTCATTAGTAATTAGTGACTAGTTTTTTACTTACACTTAATTTGTATGCAAGTTTTCGATCTATTATGTCCGAAATATTTTCGACAAATTTTTTGTTTCTGTTATTGTTAATAGCAGAAGACCTTCTTTGCCTTCGAGACTTTTATTGCTATTATGAAATTGTTGAAATCAACGTTACATTGTACTTTCAGTGATTGTATCTCTACTAACTACATAATTGATACTTCGAACAGTAAAGAAAAATGTATCAATTCGTTTCATTTACTATTGTGTGCAACTTTATAGAGTAAGCTAATGACAAAATCATTAAATGATAATACAGAACCTGTGCCTTAAAATGGTATCCTGCATGATAGGTATGAATTGTAAAACTGAACAAATTTCAGTCACTTCTCAATTGTTTAATATAACGAAACAAAATTTCACTTTCAAAAATCTAAGTTTTTCCTTTATAACTGCTTGTATTACTTAGAAATATACACATACATGGTCTCTAATATGAAATGTTTCGTATTAAGCCCCTCGAGGTATTTTATTTAGAAAAATTATATTTGGCTTAGTTTTTAGAAATATTATGTTATCAAAATAGATGTTACAAATTTCGACAATTGTTACAACCATGTTTGATAAATAATTAGACAAACTAGTGTATTATATTACTTCAGAGTTTTGCTTTTAATATTCTTTATACATACATGCTGGCTTGCAATCTCTACATATCCTCATTAATTGAAGTAACTGACAAATGTAGCTGATTGCATTCGTAGGCAATAAAAAGCATTGTCAGTATTAACTAACATTGCTATTATTGGCATTATTTTAAATATATGGGAACATGCATATCTACATATTTAAAATCAATAATTTAAACTATCGATTTTCCTAGTGTTTCGTCCATAGGAATGATACACAGTACCATTGAGGTTGTACATGGATTAAGAGAAGCCACTGTAGACACTTTTCCAAGATGATAACAGAATTGATCTTTGTCGAGCTTGTTACAATAGTTCGATCGCAATACGCAACGATTGTACTCGATCACCTATTTGTTCCTTTTCTCAGCGAAATGTTGTATAACAATTGAAAATCATGTAGTAATCGGGTAACGCGTTGTTTGCACGATAACTGCATCTGATTGCACAACGCGCCACTTCGCCAACGCAATTCATCGCTTGGAAAACACTGTGTGAAACGCAAATATTGGTTCGTTCAGACTCGATAACATTCGTCGAAGATCGTAATATTTCCGAACTACTCGTGTCGTTTCGCTGTGACAAGCAATACCTTTGCGATGTATGGATGTTCGTCGGAATCGGCGATTGCAACGTTCACTTTTACACATGTAAGCAACCACACAACAGGTGTAAAATGATTATTAACATTGGCTGTCGGAATGACAACTTTGGTCGTGTAAAAGTATAATAGAAATTTTGCTCTAACTTTAATCTTTTTTGATGACGTTGGCAAATGGATGATAATATAAACTGCTTTAATTGCGATATGATGTTCTAAATAGTGGAAAAGGAGAATGCTATACAAGCACATAGGTATAAAAAATTTGTAGTTTCTGATATCGTTGTTATCTAAAAAATATGTTACAATGTGTGAACGTTAAAAACGATGGGTTATACTAAATTTTTGTAAGGTACTTTCATTTTCCTTTCTTATTATTATAATTTATCACGAAGTAAAAAGGTATTTTTCTTCATTTAATAACGATTGTACATTCAGTTGGCGTTACAATTCATTTGAGATACATTTGTCACAAAATAGCGTATTCTTAACTTATCAAATGTGTAGAATAAAATATATTAACAATATAAAATAAAATATTAACACATAAAGTGTTGTGTATTACCACTTCACGATGATTATACTTAACTTGTCTTAATGACATTTCACACATGAATAATATGCTTGATGCGTACGAAACGTCGTTCTTTTTTACAGTAAAACTTTAAACGTAAGTATGTAGACTTTTCAAAACGATATGTATTAAATTCAAACAATTTTTACACGATAACATCCTTCTTGCATCAGTTAATTAGTTTTATTATTCTATATTTCTAAAAACTGCCAATTTTAGAATTCTTTAGTCGACCTCTTAGTTTACTGTCTAATGAAAAACAGTCAGTCTTGAATTTCATAAATAAACATTCAACTATTTTAATATTTACATGTTTCTTTAAATACTACACTTGTATTTTCAATTGCTTTTATTATATATTTTATAAGTTTAAAATTCTATAAGCAATTACGAAAACACTCCGATTATTCATGACGTCACATATCAAAGTTTTCGTAAGTTTGTTGTAATTACTCTTAATATTCTGCATACGTATGTTACAGTAAATTTTTTCTTCTTTATTGTCATTTGTTACGATTAACAATTGAACAAAACTAAAAGAATTGTATTCATCTGTTCATCTAAAGCACTACAGAAACGGCAGTTCATATGCATCAACCTAATATTTTACCAAAACTTTATCAACTCTCATTTTGTTACACATAATAATAATAATCACACGTTCTAACGCATTTATGGAAAATTGTTTAATGAAATATGATGTTTCGTCGTAAAAATTTCTAATGAGAAAAATTTCAATTGGTTGTCGCTTATACTGCGAAGAAGAGGGCAACGTGCTCGAGAAGCTCATAAACGCATCCTTTGGCCGGTAAATCGCAAAGAATGGGCGCAATATCGACCGGAAGTCGCGGAAATTTTTCCACGAACACGAACTGCACGCTGGAAAGCGCATCGACTCGGCAATGCGGACAATTGCATCCCCCCTAGAAGCCATTCGTGATGAAAGTCCAGCGTCCATGGGGGCAATGGGGTAGCCGGGTGTGGGGGTCGCATTCCGGCCGAGATTAATTCAGAGCGAAGAGGAATTCAGCGTCTATCTCGCCGCTCGCGAAACCGTTTTCGAGCAATTATTTCAGCAACATTGCAAAACGATCGCGCCGCGTCTCCCGCGCTACCCCACCCCCCGAACATCACGTGTCCCGATTAAGTTGCAGTTCATTTCTTCACGATTATTAGCCTTTTAGGTTCATCTTGGGCTCTCCTTGGCAGTTTTCATATTTTGCAATACTTTCATCTAAATTGGCAGACAGTGATACATTCCTTACAATATTTCCTTTAGTACATTACATCCTTTTGAAGCATATATTTCTCGTAGTATAAAAATCGAATTATTGTAAAAGATGTAGAATGGTGAATTCTCCTCCCAATATTCCAAATGACTACTAAAATAAAGGTAAAATTCTATATTTTTTGTAGTTCAAACATTGTTTTAGAGAAATAAATTTAGTAAAGAGTTCAACTTACAATACTAGCTAAGAAGTATTAAGTGTCGACAAAAGTGCGTGCTATTATTCTGTCAGAGGTAAGTTTAAATTGAATTGAATTACTAGAAATAATCTACTCAGTTGACCAGTTCACAGTAACATTAGAGGTTCATGTAACTGCTATACATTCTTTTTAATTATTTATTTACAGCGATATTCTGGAGTCGCGTATTAATTGGTTCTAAAGTAGTTGAAGTAAGTTAAAAAAGACTTGAATAAGGGTAAACTTACTTGTACATTTTTATTAATTCCAGAAGCTTTCAATTTATCTTCAAAAGTTTGAGGTATCCAATTTTGTTTTTAAATCCATAAGAACATCAGGACAAATGCAGTTGTTTTGATACCTTAGGGGTACGACTGTAATATGAATATAAATTTAAATTTTCTTATATTCAAAAATATATAGGTAATGGCGCTGCATTTAAGTGTGTACAATATTTTGACGAAAATTAAACTCATGGACAAATTAATGCTTGTCACGTTATTGATAAAAATTACATGTCTACAGAAAAATACAAGACGGAAAAAAGTAAGTTGGGGTATTTCTACAATTCAATAATTCATTCTTGATACAGGATTAAGTATATGTAAAAAGTATACAAGTGTACACACGTAATTTACACGATAAAATACAGTTTCGTTTTTATATAATTATTTCTTATATTTATTATAATTGTTTATTCTATCACAATCTTCTCTAACAAAAAAAAAACAGGTAATTCTCTTCGTGAAATAAATAGTGATTACTTCGTTAAATAAAATTTAGATGCCTTCAATTGTGTGCTATAAATTCACACGAAGTTTTTCTAATACCGAACAGAACGTTTTCAAATATATTTTTCACCCCTCTTTATCTGCCGTTTTACGTTCCATTAATTCACCGCTCGCACAATTATCAATTCAGATTACTTTCTGCGTTCAATCCGCAACGATCCTTTCTTTTTCCTCCGCGCTACGTTCAGACGGAAGATCAAGGCCAGGGTGACACCATAATAAGCTGTTTAATAATCAATGCACGCGGACCAATAATTACGATTCGACGGAGGAGTGGGTATGCAAAGAGGCATTAGCGCGAACTGGTTTCAGACAATGACGGCACCGGTTCGATCGCATCCGAAGAATAATGCGATCCTTCTTCTTCCCTTTTCCCTGGTACACTGTCTTCCTCTCCTTTTGGGTCTCGTTTCGATACGCTTTCGATTGTCCCGTAATTTTGATATGCCAGACGAACCGGGAAGGACTGCGCCCTTTTTTCTCACGTTCGCTGTTTCTTCTTTTTATCTGATCTATGTCACTGTTAAACATGCAGCTGCTTTTTGAAGATATACTGTTTAGAAAAACCAATAAGCGCTCCCTTCGCTACTGGAGATTTCAGACTTTTGGAATATTTTCATCAATGTGATTGGCCTGTCGGAATAAGTTTTTTTTCTGATCTATCAATATTTTTTATGGAGGAGAATTTGCTTTTATTAGTTTGCACAATTAATTACTACTAGAACGTATAATATTTTGAAATTAATTGCGGGTAGGAACTTCGGATTTTTTAATCATCCCAAAACTATATTAAAGGTAATTTTTCACTTTATTTTAAATAATTGTTTTATTTTAGTGTATAAGATTCCCAATTAGGATTTTTTATTCTTTAACATGATGGAGTTATGATACTTCGTTGTTATAAGTTACAAGTTTATTAAGCTTTGCATTAAATTTTTTGATAAAGTTACCAATACAATGATGCTGGTTAATTAAATAGGTTTGATGTCTTTCAGACAATGCCTTACATTAAAATTTAACAAACTTATGTATTTTTATAAAGTTAAAACATTAGCTGCTAAAAAATACATTTTTTCGAAATATCGTCACTATTGATTGTCGCGTAATTACATTTAAATCGAACAGAATAAATATTATCGAAATAATACGTGCAACCGGACACTCACTAGTCCCTACGTTATCCACTTCCTTTTCTTTTGCACCCCCTCCATGCACAGCCGCAACCCCATCGCATCGATGATTCAATGCTTCATTTGATCAAATCCCGGGCAGCATCCGGCTACGAAGAAACCGGAAGACGATGTTCTCTCTCGGCAGATTTTCCTGGGAACACTCAAGGCTATCTGTCAATCGTGCCAGCAGTTCGATTCAAAGCGATTCTCGGATTAATGGGTTGGATCCACGGGAGGATCGCGGTATAACGGCCTCGATACAATGAGAGGAAATATCCAAGATATGCAAATTCCGATGATCTTCGGCCGGAAAAAGGGTCCGGGAAGACGGGATGGGGCACACATGTTCGGCCATATTTGCATACCCGCTGATTTGCATGAGGAAATTTGCATCGCGTCGAAGACGATCTCGATCGGAAAGGGAATTCTTCTGTCTGTCTATTGACGTGAAAGGGGTGCGGCAGAGAAAAAGGGGTGAAAAGGTGCTCCAGAAAGAGGGAGAAAGAAAGACAGACAGAAAAAGGAATAATATATTAAGGGCGCAAAATGTTGTTAATGCCTTTGTGCTACTCGGCTAGGAATAAAGCCACTTTTTCCCTTTGTGGAAATCCTAAATGTATTTTGATTCCAGGTGCTCATCCCGTCCTCACTATCGGGATTTGAATTCTCGAGTAGTGGTTTTAACCACGTATTACGATCATTCGTGACGGTACACAATTCACCTACCTTTCGACAGCACCGCTATGATTTGAGATTCTTCTACTGCGGTTTGCGATTCGTGGACTTTCTCTAGCATTATATTATTGTTGGTTTTTTAAGATAAAACTAGCAATAAGCATATAAAAGCATATGAGGGTATGTAAGCGAAGTTTGTGGGTTTTAAGAGATTGCAAGAAATTAGGTAGTTTAAATTTTAATGAGCTACATTGTGTTTAATTGAATCAACGATTTGCCAGTTATACTACTCGGAAACAATAAACTTTAGTATTTAAACGTACATTAGAAAGATAAAATTAGTAAAAACTGGCACTTTTAAACCTACATAGTATTAACAGAAATAAACGTTGACATTTAAATTTATTGTTAAGAAGAATGAAAGGAAACTTTGATATGTTAGCTGACATAGAGGAAGTCAAGTAATAAATATTGGTGTTTAAATTTTCATAGCAAAAGCACATGTCCTACATGTCTTTTGCTACAGCCATACAATGTTTGTGTACTAGGAATGATGGATGCAAGAAAATATGACAAATACAAATTCTATTTTAACATATTTTGGAAAATAGGTAAATATATATGATATTTATGCAACATAGGAGACGATCAAGATTTATTTAGTGCATATCATGACTCAAATTTGACTAGAAGTGGATATACAACATGTGTGCAGTAAATCATCGATGTTTCAATACAGTAAGTATGCCGTAATATATAATTTGTTTGAAACAGTATACTTTAATAAAAATGTTTAATTGTTGAATAGTGCACTTTTTATTTCACAATGGTATCTAGTTATTTATGTTGTTCAAAATTGTTTATTCGACCTATATTCATTTTATTTGAATTATTGTAAATAGTTGCGACACTTCAGTCGCTGATGACGACCATAGTCCCACTGACCAGAAAAGACACGGTTGAGCAATATGGCAGTCAACGTGATAATTAAAAAGCATCCTGCTGAAAACGTGATCAGGTGTATTTTTATATCAATCCATATTTTGTTAAGAATTTTCGGTTTATATACCGTTGTTGTTCAAAAACTCTAATATTCTTAACATTTTAGCTACTACACGCTACTATAATCATTCCCATTCTGTCATCTTTTGAAACGATACGTGACCATAATATAATAGTTCTCTTGTTCATTTCCCCTTCAAAGCCGTGTACACTTTTTGCGTGACGTGGAAATTTCTTCATATGTTTCAATTTGCATTTCACATTTTCACAATGTTATAATTTATTTAGTTGTAATGTTATATTAACGTAAACATGGCTAAATACACAGTTGAAATCGTCAAACACCGATCAGAGTACTAATATCGTTTACAGTCCCACGGACAACTTCGCCGTAGTTAAAAGGTTAAATAAGTATGCTTTATTTTTCCACGAATGATGGTTCCTCCAATCCGTCAGATTTCAATCTCCCACAAGAAAATTTGAAACGAATCAAACTGATCTGGTCGCGAGTAGCTCGAAAAACATTCGAACAAAGGCATCTTGAATGCAATATGGGGTAAAATGTGTCGCCAAAGAAAAGAGTGAAATCTTCTCGATCAACACCCGATTGATCTTTGTGGAATAAAAAAAGTCCTCTCGACCTAGATACATTTGTAGACACATCAGAGTCAGTCTAAGTTGTCGCTGGTGAAAAGATCGGCCGTACGACTTGCTTGACACTGTTACGACCCCCGATCAATGTTGGAAATCGAGTCCGAAGGAAGTCGTTGCAGGTAGCTCGGACGACGTCCATTGTGCTCATCACAGAAGAGCTACGTATGCCAGCCGCGGAAAACGATACCCATTCAGGTTGCTCTTCTTCGTCCACGGGGCGTCCTGGAACTGGAAACGTGAGATGTTGCTGGCTGCAACAAAGACGACAGGTAGAAACACTTTCTTGGATAGGAAACCTGCGTTCTTTTCGGGAAATCGGACAGTCGGGCACCGATTCGTTCCGTTTAGAAAATCGGAATGCCCGTTTTCTTGCGTAGATCTGGATCGCTTGATTCTTTGACTTGTGCAGCGATGAACTATTGAAAGTTTGATCTTATCAGTTTGAGATCGCGTTCAAGATTTAACAACTTTTGTAGGGTAAAGGATTAGTGGTTATTGAAAGATATTTTCAGATAACTTATTTTCAATTCTTGATAAAATGGTCTTATTTTTTTATTTCGACGTTTTTAATCAAGTTTCTAAATAAAAATAAATTGTATTTAATTAAATTCAAATTTATTTATAATAGGAATAAGTATACTCACTATCGTGCAACAATATTATTGCAGTAATTTATAAAGTGTTCAACAAATTGGATTGAAACGTTGAAATTATTAAATACAGACAAAAATGTTAAGAAACAATTAAGTGGTTTTATTAAAATACCTATATAATCGCACTTTTCAATTAAATATTTTTCTGTTCAATGTTTAATACATGTATTCATTATTTATACAATGGTATTAAAGTTATGCTTCATTCTTACTAAATTAGAACTTTTAATTCAAAATTCACAAATGAATGTTTTAGATCTATCAACATACTTGTCCATATTCTTTTAAGATATGTCATGTCAAATCGATTAATTTGTACGTAATGAGGTTTTGTTAAAATTGAAATATACTATAGGATATTATATACCTTAATATAGAGGGCGAGAGGGAGGGGGCAAGTTGCCCTTATAGTTGACAGATTTATCCAACTTTTGCGAAAACTACTTTCAGAATTTAGCGTGTTTTGTTATAATTGTTAAAGATTGTTCCTCTTAACTAGTCTTTTATTGCATCGCAAACATTTTTGTAATAGAGAAATATTAAAAATATTTTTATTTTTCAAATTTAACCCTCGGTTCGAGCCTCAACAAATATGAACATAGTAATTTCATATTCCATGATATTTTATAGGCACTAAAATCTCAAAATGTTGACAGTAACTAGGATTAAAAAATTTCGCTTTATGAAACTATGCAGTTACATAGAAA
Source organism: Eucera pruinosa (assembly GCA_028830335.1). Classification (NCBI taxonomy): domain Eukaryota; kingdom Metazoa; phylum Arthropoda; class Insecta; order Hymenoptera; family Apidae; genus Eucera; species Eucera pruinosa. The sequence continues at coordinate 3,541,679 of JAMYCR010000002.1, read as the reverse complement.
TGTTCCACATAGTAAATAAAAATAATTAGCTGCCAAGCATCAATAGCCTAAAGTTTAAATTCCAAACCAATCACTTTTACCTTACAATCCTACCCTCCGTTCAACTTAATCCAGTCGCTTCAAGCATCCCATCTAAACCAATTTTCCCTTAATACTACACCTGTCCCCTTCGAACACTCCAAATTCCCAGATCCCCTACGATACGTTAGTACAGTGACAACTTCCAATCGCCCCACACTCTCTTTATGAAAACTACGATGATACCCACCAATTCTTCACGCTGAAAATATAACCCTTTCGTCGTAGAAGATGATAAGCGTTTGAAGACGTGTAGAGTGGACGGGGTAATGTTATTCCGCGATCATCGATCCGCAACCCCTCGCAACGATCGGAAGACGCAGGAGCGAGGCCCGACCTTGGCCGGGCCTCTTCACCTGGCCCGATAAAGGAGAGGTAACTGTGCGTGCAAGAACACATGCGTGGTCTCCCTGGGCTCCCTTCGTCCGTGTCATACGATCCACGTTTGCACACATCGGTTACGCGTTTGTACACGGTAGTTTTATCGGCCGATGGCCTTCTTCTTCTGACCGTATCTACCAGGGGCTACATAGCTATGGAATCCGCCTGCGATTGCGCATATGCGTCTCCTTTTTGCACCGTGTGCACGTGGCTATGGTTTTTTCCTACGAACATACTCGATCATCTTTCATTTCTTTCTCTTTCTACTGCGGTTACTTTTGCTTATAGTTGCTTTTGTACATATATTTATCTACGCGTATCTATTATATACCGTGACAGAAGAGTTTGAAGAATTTGGGTAGTTAACAAAAATGAACAAATGTATTGCGCTTAATTCTTTTGCGTCCCTTGCGTCACTTTGCGGACGGATGTTTGCAAATAACTACCTAATCTTTTTTTGGTTTTCTGGACGCACGTCGATTTTTAAAGTAAATAATTTAAATTAATATTGTTAATAAACACTCCTAAATTTTGGGAATTTGATGGCTTGGAATTCTAATCCAAAATACTTCTTTAAATATTATTAGTCCTCGTCCTCAAACGGTTAAATGTACAATATACAACTCTTAACTTGATAACTTCCTAATCATTAATCGTGTCGTTCGTTGCCTTGGTCAGAGTTTTTATATTATTCTGTATTATCTTAATTCACACATTTTGCAATATTGATATCGTCTAACCAAAAACGTTAAGATTTTCTTTCTAATCTCTAAGTCATTTCTTCCAAAACGACCTAATTTCCATTAGTTCCTTCTTTTCAATCCTAATCTTTTCGAGTCTATTTCATATACAATTGCCAATTCCTTAAACTTCCTTATTATCCAAATTACCCTTACCTCCGTTTCCCAATTGCTCACCCTCTGAGCATTTCCCTCTTCCAAACGACTTTTCATTTTCTCGTCCTTCATTTCCTCATCCTCCGTTTCTGATATGCATTCGTTGCCTCACCTTTTCTGCACACTTCTTCCTCTGCACCCAGCCCACTACCACTCTCTTCCTCCCTCTTCTAGCAACCTTCACCCTTTCTCCTCTCCCCTCCCCCATGTTGTGCCGCGCGTACGCATATATACACGTGGATATGGTAATTCACCGGCATCGCCGGTGATATGTAAATAAGTTAGATTCGAGTTTTGTTGCGGTCCCGGGCGAGGGGTGAGCGCGGGCCAACTCGATGGGAACCATGGCGTAGGAAACGAAAGAACCAGCCGTCCAGGGGAGAGGAACGACGAAAGGAACGCGTAAGTGTAAGCGCCTTAGTAGCCGCACACACGATCCGGACGACCGGATCCAGATTTATTGGCCGTTCGGCGAACAGAGAGGAGAAAAGCTGGCCCGTTCGGTGTGAACGGAAGCCGGGGATTTTACGATCTTGATTCCGAATCAACCGGCGACTCCGTTTCATGCTTCTGCTGCCTGATAATCTGTTCAAGGCTCGTCGTCGCGCGCGCCGAAAACTGACGCCCCGTAATCGGAATTTCGACCCTTTCCTTCCAATTGGTTCGGTGCAAAACTTCGAACCCGTGGAATCCAGCGTGAAACGAAGTTTCGATGAACAGTGACATCTGTGATGACATCCTTTAGAATAAATTATGATATTGCTGTAGGGGAAGCCATCAGCTTTGGGATTGAGTTCTTTATTTTCATCGGTATCTGTTGGGTTATCTCTTAAAGGAAATTATCAATAGCATTTGAACGTTCTCCAGTAACTCTTCAAAGTCTTTCATGTTTTGGACGTGCCATGAGTGATATTATCTGCTTTGAACTAGAAATACTGGGATTATTTTTGCTTGCAATTATTCTAGAAAGAATACTATATCATAGTCCGATATAGCTGTTTTGAGGTTTGCCTTATTTCAGCTATAAAAACGGATAACTTTATTAATTTTATAATATATCTTTGTCTTAAATTCTTTATGTACAGATTTAGAAACTAACAAAAAGACTGATTTCGATTAAGACCGATTTTAATTCGCTTAGGTATACGTTTAATATTTCATGTTTCTAGTGCAAATATAAACGTCTTTAAAAAGGAAAGATTTCTCAAGGAAATAAACACATGTTACATTTAAAGTTTCAGCAATCGTTAGCAATCTGTATGGCGAGTTAATGCGTCTTTCCCAATCAACAGTTTAAGAAGGAATATTAGTAAATTTGTAGGATCGAATGTCACATTCATAGTAGTGCTATTTAACTACTAAAATAAAAATTTTCTTAAAATTTAACCTGAAGTGGAAATTATTAAAATGTTCCGGAAAATATCGCGCGGCATTAATTATTTTATTCCGTTATTTCTAAATTTCCTATTGAAATAAAAGTAGGTATATCCTTAATATATTTATTTAGTACTTGTCCGTGTTGTTTAAATAACTGAACATTGCAAAATGAGTAATATTTTTTGTAAACAGCTAATAAATGTAAATTCTTTAAGCAACTGGATCATTACACAACAGTCTTTAAATTGTGTAAGTGCTAACTTTCCATGTACTTATTAACGTTAGACATTATTTTGCTGGCAGTTTTTCGATTTAGAATATTCGTACATAATTATATTATTTATGTATGAATTCTTACATACCGTTTCCTTTAAAGCGATCGTATCATGTTGTAAACATTTACAAACGGTATTTACGTGGTTTATTAAATTTTCAAATCTATAAGTTTCGGTTCTTTTACGAACGCTGTGTTATTACGATACGGATATTATGTAAATAATTGAAGTAATCGATGTGAATCAACCATATATTTATTCAATTAAAATTGATAGTATCTCACTGGCAGTAATAACTATGTGAGGTTTATGTCTAATAAAATAACAAGTTTAAGCTTTAACAATGAATTAAAACAAATCATTAAATTTCACACAATATAAGGATTTTGAAAAAATACTTTAAATCGATGATAATAACTTGTTTCATTAGGGGGGCGGAAACTACGGGGGGATAATGAAATTACGAAAATGTGTCTGATTAAAGAAAATACGCAATATTAAAATACAGGTTACATCTTGATTTTCCCTCATTTTTTGCTTTGACATTTCCCATAGAGAAATATAAATTGTAATTTATGTTTAATTTTTGAAAATCCACTAAAATTCTCAAACTACGTATCCCCCATCAGTTGTTATCCTTCACCAGTACGTAAGTTTAACATTTTATCACAACCTGGTAGATTATTTTCGCTGTTTTACCTTCGATTATCGCCACCGGAACAATTGCAATAGGGGGTCGGACCCCCTTGACACCCGCGCTTATGTTAATTCGTAATTGCGCACTTCTACTTAACGAACGTGACCTCGATTTCTGGTCGAAACCGGTTAGACGAAACAACGAGTAGCCATTTGTGACATAGTTTCAAAATTTCTTAATTGTGTAAACTAAAATCCTCAAAATTTCATTCTAATTGCAACTAGTATTTCTTTGTATTTTAGTGTACAGAATGATAACGGAAACATATAATTTAATTGTACTTCTAAAGAAGCAAACTTTTTAAGGTAATAACAATATTAAGCTTCAGTGTATTATTGATTAGAAATAATGTGAATCTTATATGTTGTTACGGAAATAGAAAAATTCCAAAAATTAAATAAAAAATATAAAATAAATGATAATAATATTATACGAATACAGTACATGTATGATATATAATATTTAAATATAGTCGAATTTCGATAACTCGAATCTCTTATCTTGCTTGGAACTTTTACTCTAGACCCTTCTAATCTAACCTCGAAAGCTTCTATAACAGAAAAATTGTATTCATTCATTTCCGTACCGTTGCGAAAGTCTCCATAGCTTCAAGTAAAACTTACTTTAACTCGAATTATTAGCCGCATATTTAGATGCATTTCTTGCCTCTGTAACTCGAATTTAGATTAGCCAAATCTCTGCAAATCGAAGCTTGCTTCTATAAGTTAAACTTTTATCGTCGTTGTCACTATAACTCGAAGTTATACCTGTTTACGTGTTATAATTTGTCAAATAAACGAATGCTGGAAAATATAAGATCACACTTGCTATATATCTACATCTCGTACGTTAAAACCTCTCTTACTTGAAAACGTTGATAAATCGAAATCACTATAACTCGAAAATTTTATCTTTTTTTGAAATTCGTGTTATTGAGGTTCGAATGTACAATAAACACTGCAAAAGCAATATGTTAAACAAAATTAAAAATACTTTATGTCAATAAATTTAGTAATATACTAATATAAATACTCGTATAATACAAAGACATTGAAGTTTTAATAATTGCATAGCATACCTCTATTTAAAAGTCAGTGTATTATGGAAAAATCTGGAGAATAGTACTAATTTGTAAAAAAAGGAATTGAAATTTTTCATCAATCTTCTATTCATCATATTTAAGTATAATGTAAATCAAATATAAATAAGTGGGACATAAATTAATTATAACTTTTTGATTACAGCTAATAATTCGATATGCTAATTAGGTTTCTGTGAAAAATATTTTCCAAAAATCAGGATCTAAATTGATTTATAAATTTACCAGTAAGTTAATTACCTCATAAAAGTTATTATGTTTCTAAAAATATATAAAAATGAATCAGATGTACAAAAGTGATATACATTTATTTATAAAAAAAGGTCCTTCTAAAATTCGGTAATAGAAGAAAATACACAAATCAGAAACCTAAGAAAGTCGTTCAAAAGATTGTTTTGCTAAAGAAAATGAAAAATGTTTAAACAAGGAACGAAGAGATTATATAATGTGGCAATAAATTGTCGAAAACAAATTGACGATACATGGTTTATTAAAGTTTCGTTCCTATCTGTCTGCAAAATACGAAAAGACATTCTGGCCAATTCAATATATGCACTCAAATGTTGTAGATTAATGTCGAAGGACGTACAATATTCATACAAAAAATGTTTAACCGTATCAATAAAGTGCGTCGTCCATTAATATAGTATATCTATACTATTATACTTATTTTTTCGCTTTCCATATATGTAAGATTGTGATATTTTCGTTTTATTGAGGGCCATTTTATCGCTTTGAACTGAACATAAGTAATAACCACATTGAATTATCGCGAACATTTGACGTTTAGTGTATTACTATACCATGGCTGCTTTATTTTCTAACTGTACCGGAATAAAAGTGAAATAACATTAATTATTAACATGGCTATGGAGGGGGGAGACAGATGAGAAAGAAATGTGACAGTAACATTATTAAAAATTGTCAAATGTTCGGAAAACTTTTTGTAAATGGAAAAGGAAAGCAATGTGCAGAAAATCTATGTGTTTATGTAGACATTATGTATTATTATGGATTTATTTTTCTCATTAAATAGCTTACGTTATGATTAGATTACAAATATAAGATAACAAATATAATGCCAAAGGTATTTATTCGATTGTAAAGTACCATTGAATTTTTAAACTTGTCTTTCTCGGAAACAGGAAAGAATTGACGTGCAATATGTGTGCGATAACTATTTATATAATCCTAAACCTTGCAATGTGAATCGGTATTACCATATGCATAAGGAAAGTATATTACTGTGGAGGTACCAATTACTGTTGTAACTTACAAAATTAACATTTTACGATCTATAACTGCATGAAAATACGTCAAAGGATGTTTTCAAATGTTTGTTATTGACATTTAATAAGAACTAAGTAAGGGTAACCTCATTTTTCATTCGTTTATTGTAATTTGATATTAGAAAATTATTGGAAACATTAGATGCAATAAAATATCAATAATGGCAGTTCTAAACACCTAATTGAAAGATGCTTATGTTTCTGTTATTATCAATAAATTAACCACTCTAAATGAATTTTCAAATACATTAATCATCGCTTTAATTAAAAATCGATGCATACTTTAGCCATGATTTATTTTCTAGTGCTATCAACGAACGCGGTATTTGGCACGCAGTAGTAAGTACATATCGCAGCAATTCCTGCATGGGTATGGTTTCTTTATATTACGTTTCTTTAACAAAATCTGCACTTTAGGAGATCCTATGTTTCGAGAGTGTATAGATAAATATCCAAATTAAAGAATGCTATAGTAGAAGTAGTCAATTTATTCGCGTAAAGGTTTTATGTTCTCTGTCAATGTTCGCTTTTGTAAAAAGCACCGCGGTAATACTCATAATTACCCTTAGTATTTGCAGATTTAGATTATACCCTCAATACAATTTTCTATATCAATTTCAATTCCGATACTACAATTAATTACACGTAACGCACTTTTAAATCTCATTTTGCGCAATCAAGCCTATAGACAAATTAATTCAATTCATAAGTAAGTACATTCCCGCCATATTTCAAAGAATGATCTAAAATCATGAATCTTAATTTCACAAAGGAGATTAAGAGGAGATTTTGTTGAGGCAACGTCAGAGAAGCGTTCCAGGTGCATGCGGGGCCGCGGAAAGTTGATTAAAATCTCGTATCCTCCATGGAGTAGGTTTCCGTGGGCCGGGTGGCTGGATCGGATCGATCGGCAGATCGACGTGCCGATTACGCGCGGGTGCGAGGTGGCAGCACCTGTAGGTTGGTGCGCCCTCGCAGGGCCCGCGCCTGGAATTGGGCCGCACTGTACGGACGCGCGCACGCACACACGCATACGCCCGTCACGCGTCTCTGAACAATGGCATTAATAGGCCCCGGCGAGTTATTAATTGCCGGTGCCAGCCGGATATGACTGTCTATAGCACCGTTCGGCTGCAGAACGTTCGCCTAATATCTCTGCTGTTTCGCTGGAGACGGGTTTTTCGGTAGAAGCTGCTGTTGCTCGTAAATTCACCGAATACTAAAAGAAGGGGGAGCATTTAAGTATCCTTGAGCATTGCGCCATGCTATCAGCGGATGTATACAAGTGGTTCTTCGTTTCGGCTTTTAGTTAATCAGCCGATATGGTTATCGAAATTTTGGACAGCCACTGTTCTGAATGGCAGGAAGCGGATACCGTGAATATCGAATTCGTAATTATTTTGGATATCCTGTGAGATAGAAGTGGGTCAAATAGATAGATACTCTTGTAAATAGTTAAGAACGGTTGATAAATTTAATGTATTGCGTAGAAGGAATATTCAAACTAAACGTTAAAATTACTAAGGAAATTTTTCGTTGACTATAGCTTATTCAAAACTTGTCACATATTACACGATAGAATCTTAGACATTAGGACTTCTTTGATGATTATTCAAAAGTAAGAGAAATATGTTAAAAAACGAAAGCTTATTTGTCAAACTAAATTTCTATATATTTGTTCCGTTTTATTTTTGCTTTTTGTATGGTTACCATTATTTCGTCGATGACTTTTCAAGTACTAATTGAAAATATTAATTTTTTTATATGGTGTATATAGTGTTTTATGGATTACATTGAGTAGGTAAGCCACATGTGGTGCAACATTGGTTTGGAAGAATGGTTAAGTGGTTTACACGTTTTTATTTATATTATAAATAGTTATAACTTATGTTAGTCCCGCTATTACTGTTATAGTAAATAGATAAGGAGCCATTGTAAGTTATGATATATTGTTTCCTAGAAACATCTAATGAATTGAAAGTATAAAGTCACAAAATATTGAATTCCTTTTATTTGTTATTTTTTGTTACTGTGCAAATTAGTATTTAACTTTGCTAGGTAGAATTTATATATCAATTGTCTGGAGTTGGAAGTAATATTAGAAATAAAATTTATCTGCCATGGTGGTTCTTTGGAGCGTTTAACGTGCTTCTTTAATGATTGTTCCAACCTGACGGCATTTAGATTGCTCCACGGATTGCTGACTTTGTCTGAAATTATAAATAGTGAACCTCCAATATTAATTCCAATTTGAAGTCTGCGTCACTGATTATGAAACTCAATTTATATTCAGTATATCTTCACAGTTTCTACGCGCATTGCAGTTTCATTGCAAAAATAGCACAAAATAACTATATTCCGTCACTGTTACGTTTATTAATTCTTTCTTCTATGTTAGAACCGTAATTTAAACTCCCTTTATATTTCTCACCTTACAATTCATTTAGCTTTTCTGTTACACAATTAACACGTAAATGAACAAATTTTGAAAGAGTGACCGACCTTGAGAAGAAGCATAGTCATGAACTAGATAATTCAGCGGTTAACAACGCTAGTTTATAAGGCACGTTTTAAGAAACGAATCTGCCAATTCTCCGAGTATCCGATCTTTGCCAAACGGCAGATTACAAAGAGCGTGTCGGAATAAAAACGATTTCGCGGATCTATTAAACGCTTTTAACGACACCTCGAAATGAAACGGCTGGTTAGAGTGTCCTTGTTCGGTGTACGCTTGTTTGCTGAATGCCCTCGGTCTCCTTTCATCGAAGAATCGACTGGGACCAAGCGATCTTTATGGTCAATCTACGTGCGCGTAATTAAGAGCCGCCACTGTCGGGGCTGATTAATAGAGGACGGTGCGAGATAATCGAAAGGAAGTAACGAACGGAGAGCAACGTAAGATGCCATCGAAACAGGTACGCCTGTTTCGCAGGAAATTGCGTCTGTTTGGCCACGGAAAATAATTATATTTTTTCGCTTCTTTTCTGTTTTTATTAAGTACGCGCACGATATGACGGCCAGTGAAGTTAACTGCGTTTTGAACGAGGGAAAGAAGGGGAATAAAAACGAAAACGATCGAAGGGACGATATCGAAGCACGGAAAGGGGAACGGAAGCTAACAAGCTGACAACGCGGAATAAAAATGAAGCTATAGGAAATAAAGAGACAAATATGACAATTGTACACACAGTATCAACGTGACAGTACCTACCGGGAAAAAAGGCATCTATCGATTATGTAGTCACAAAAGCAGCTAATAAAATAAAGAGAAAGAAAACGAGCTTCGGCATGAAATGAAAAAGGAAAACACGAAAACGGGGCAACGTTTCACTGTATCCTGGCGATGTGGTATTTTTACGAGGCCGCGGTCAATTTCCACTCGCATTTCCCCGAGAGCGAATTTTCAGCCGCGGAGGCAAAGTATCCGAGCCACGTGGCTCTCTTTCAGCGTGCAGGCTCGTCGAGCGAGACGCTCGCAGCGAGAATGTTAAAATAATATTCCGCCACGTCTCTGTTTTGTTCCTGCGCGCTCATGCATACGTAATTTCCGCGGTAACAATCAGCCGATTCCCTGTCGAGGAATTCCTGCGCCGGACGGACGGCTCCGTCTTCCTCGGGCTTGACGTCGAATGACAGTTTGATGAACGGACAGGAAGAGACTGCAAGTCCCACCTGGCTCTCCCCAGACAATTAGGACCAGCGTGCAAGGTGGCTCCCTTTGTGGGGCACGTCGATTCCCGTGATCGCGGTCCGTTTTCATCGAAACATTTCCTCGGACCCTTCGTGACAGCTTGATCGTTTCGAGTCGTTACAATTAATCGACGCGATGCGGCCAACGTGAGCTCAACGGCTTCTCATTCGGTTATAAAAATATAAAAAGGAGAGAAACATTTAATCCGTTGTCTTGCTCTTCGACTACGTAATTTTCTTAAGCATGAGAACATTTATTGCAGGACAGCTCTGAATACTCTCATTAAAACAAAACAAAAAAAATACTTCCAAGGAAAGAGACAGCTGTAAAATAAAAAATGCGAGAATTTTATTTATGATTTTTGAATTGCTCGAGGTGATCCTTTTAAGAAATAGATACATCAAATGTCCAGAAAGGAATTGGCTCCATAGCATGAAAAGAAGTATTTCCTGTTAGAACGTTTGTGACAAACTACAGACTGTCTTTTCTATTCATGCACTCCGAAGAGAGAACCCTAAAAGTGAAGAGGGCTGCTCGAGGCTTCTGCATTCTTCAAGAACAGCCAATTTGTCGGAAGTCTTACATACATAAACCAAAAGTGGATTCAAACAATATAGGTTCCCAATACTATGGTGCTATTCATTCCATACAGAACAAGACTTTCTAGAGCAATTATTGGTATCGGGTTAATCCGATCTTTATAATGGAATAATAGTTGATTATATTTTAATAGAAGTATAAATTATTTAATGAAGGACATAGATGTTTATGAAAGTATCATTCGTATCTAATGGATAATAATTAAAGAAAGAAAATTTGTTACAAATAGAATATTTCTTACTTTTCTTGCTATACACATATCTTAAACTCTTGTAATTTTCAAAATATTGTTTGAGTAAATTGAGTCGACGGTGAATGGAATTCCGTTCAACATTTTATTATATTTATTTCTTAATACACATGGCATGTAACATAGAATTAAATTTGTAAACTGAAATATGTAAGTTCGAGAATATGTAAAAAACTGGTAGCTACATCAGTTCTATCATTGGTAGTCCACCTCTTTTTCATCAAGCGTGCACGTATAATTAATACTTTGTCGACAAACACGTGTACGCCACTTGCCATTGTATAATTTATTCTGCTTCCTAGTAGTTGTAACAATTTTTTTAGAGTTGAAGTATAATTATAATAGTATTGTAAAAATTAACGATCAATATATATATATACATACCGGCGATTATGAAAGTGGTGTAACTCAAAAAAGAAAAGAGCGAAAAAGCTTTCATATTTTTGTGATGTAAACTAATTTAACACAAAGTAAGTGATAAATTCAATTTTCGACTCTCATTACTTACCAGCGCATAATCACACATAATCATCAGTACATATGTATACATACATACATATATGTCTGCCTCTGCTAAGGATACTAAAATAACAAGTTCTTGAACAAACATGAAGTCACGAAAATTTCTGAAAATACACTGAATAATCTATATATAAAATACTACCAATTCTTGTTAGTATGATAGTAACTGATATTTCTCGTTAAACTATATGTATCTTTATGCAATGCGTCCATGCATTTCCTAAATTTATCGTAACGATACAATAGATTAAATTACACCGTATAACTGAAGATCTTTATACCTACTTCCTGGGTCACGAAATAATTGTTTATTTTCACTGTTAATATTGATGGAAAAGTCACTCGTAGCTGCACGTAATGTCAAAACCGTGAGAACGAAAACCACGACACTTGAATACATGCGGGAGAATATATGCACCTAAACATTTGCGGTGCGTGGTGAATATTCTATGACATGCAGGTTAAGTATTCAGATAGAAAAATCACAATAAAACGCTCTCAATTTGGTATGTCCTTTATATAATATACTAAATACACATCAACACAACGCTCCCTTCTATGCCATTTAACAACCCATTCTAACGTAGCAATGAATATTATAATACAACAGTTAATAATATTATTATTTGCAATAAAGCTATAACCTTTAAAATTATATAGCAAGTTACGTCTGCACTGGTAAATGTCACTCACTAGCTACCTTCTCCATTAAAAATTTCAATTCAATAAGTCTCTCCTGCCATTTGATTTGGAGATATTAAGATGGTCGCTGTGTTATTAGTATACACCAAAAAAAGAACAGACAGTTGTAATACAATATGCAAATAGCGTACTTCTGTAGAACAAAGTTTATGAATGGATCGAAAGAACAATGAATATTTGGATGAAAAAGTGTAGGTATATTTGATTTATCACTCGGTTAAATACATTTGATTCATAAAACATGACAAAACTTATGCATCGCTGGATTGAATGTATTGAAAGTCGAAAAGACTATGTTGAAAAATAATGTGGAAACATATACCTATTAGTGCTTTGTTAAATTTTATAAATATATTACGGATAATTATTTACTTACCCTTTTTCACATATATGTATGTACATATAGGTACACTAATAGGTCGTTGTTGTTGGAGCGCATCGAGCTCTCCTCCGCGACAACTTGTGCAATGTTGCTGCAATATTAGCCGGTATACCCCTTTTTATTTCCCTTTTCGCGCCGTTTCACCTATCGCGGCAAGTTGGAGCCTCTCGAGACCCTGATTCATTTGCACATCTCATTAACTTCGCCGTTTCAACCGAACCGGTGAGGTATCGCCGGCTATCATCCAGGCATCGGCTTCGACGTAGGAAGTGATTCACGGTTCACCGTGCATCATTTCACGCGGGCTCCGAGCGCACCATCGCTCCACGTGTGTATATGCATATTGCTCGTACGCAGTTTCGTGCGTTTTGCAATTTTCCCAACCATCCCGATGCGTTATTGTTAACGACTAACCGTTCTCGTTTGAGTCCTTTTGTCAACTTTTATTTCGAAATAGAAATAAAAATTGTTTCCCATCGTTGGTCTGGTCGATTTTGGGTCAGCCATTGGATCGGCAAAAGTTTGAAAAGCGAATTGTGGCCAACGAAACAGAGAGCTAATGAATTTGACGAGTCTATAGTATTCTGCTCTGAAAAGAGATCGGTCGATAGAGGGAAAATGAATTTGTATGAAATATAGAGCGAAATTATATTCTAACAGTTTGTTTCTAAAATGTATGCTGTGAAGTTTTATATAGAGTTTAAGGGGACAAATTTAATTGAATTTAGTTCATCTAAATTCACCCCGTGTAACTTTTCCAACTATAATTCTAGTTGATTTACTTCTCAGGCTTTTCCCGTGGCGTGTAAAAAATTTCTAAAACTCCGTTTACATTGACTACGATTACACTTGTTTAAAGTTGCTTCATTAAACTGTAAAATATTGCATTGTCTTTTGGGGGCGTACCACCACTTAGCATTTTTCTTACCTTATTTGTATTTATCTATCGATTTCGTAAATAGCCTAACTTCCTAAAATAATAACCTTGTTTTTTAATGATTTAATTATTCATAACTATATACATATGCCTTTTATTAATTATTATTACACAGAAGAATAGTTTTTTTCTAAACTTGTCACATCTTCAGATAAATTAAAAATAAAGTAAATAAATAAATCTTATAAGACGTAACGTATGTATATTTGCCAGACTGCTTGGTATCAACGTTCACACCTACTCTTAGCGTTGTTCTTATTGCAACTATAGAGGTTCTACTGCGTGTACATTTTGAAAGAATTGAGCGTGACTTACAGGTAGGGTAGTCACTTTGAATTTCATTTACCTAAATATTATTCTTTTAAAAGAAACGAGCTAGCCAGCCGAGCAAGCTAGATTTATATACCTTGAAGCCTTGTAATATCGAGTTGGTTAATAATAGCGCGCCTAGTGTAAATCGTGTTACATGTGTAATAAACGACGCAAGATATGCGTGTCTTTCAGAGTAATGTAACATTAAGATATTATACCTATAAAGTGCAAGTTATAATTTAAATTCACCTATCACCGTACAAGAGTGTTCAAGTAGCTAACTTAATGAAATACAATTATTAGTTCATGTTTAGCTACATGAAAACTTATACTTATCTCTGAAAATACAAACTGTATGAAAATATGAATTATATTTTCTTTAAAAAATGTGAACATATTTTTATATAAAATTTTTGTTTATGTATTTCATTTCGCGGAATTCAATTACAGAAAAACACGTTTTTATCCTTTCAGTTACTAATTCTGTACACTTTAGTTAAATATTTGTTTTTACTATATATAATGTTAGATCTATAATTTTAATAAAGTGAAAATATTTTTTAGAAAATATTGAATTTCATAGAATTTGGAAAATGTAAATATTTCTGTAACTGCTTAAATGTATACTCAAATACATTTCTTGCAAACGTTTTGAATTACATTTCATTACGAAAGAGTTCACCCTTATATCAAACTACTTTTATTTACAATATTATTTTATTCCTGCAGTTCGTTTATAAAATCACATTTAGGACAATAAACATAACATGATTTGTGAGTCAATTTCTCTCCATCGAGATATAGTATCACTTAAAATTAAAAACATACGCTAATATTTATATTGCATGACCATACAAATTTTAAATCAAATAATATATGCTACTCATATCTTGTTTTTGTTAATATTCATCATATTAACTTCTGCAAGTGGCCTTCTTATATATTATCCAGTTTCTTCTGCAACAAATTAATAATTAACACTAAAACTGTCAAGAGGGTCAAAATGACTTGTCTTAAAATTTCTCATAAAAATTGTATAAATTTACAGCAACGTGTTCTTGCAAATATACCATGATTTTTTATAAAGGGGATGAATTGCACTATATAATTCCCTCAGATATGTACATATTACTTTAATTTCTTTGATACAAATAAGTAACACCTTAATTTCGGTAGTTCTAATGTTAATAAATATTAATTCGATTAAATCCTGTTTGCTGCTTACATTTTCCACCGTCCGCAAGTATAGCTTCAGAAAGCGGCAACTACGTTTCCTTATCGTCCTTCGGTATACGTTTTCCCGTATCTGGTTCCTCTGTTCAAGTATTCTAGGTACGTGGCTGGTACGTCGGAACACCCGCGGCGTTAGAGCGACATCAGGAATCGGCGTCGTAGCCTGGTTCGGTAAAAGGAGCTGGTGACAATCGAGTCAACAACCTACGGCCGTTCCGGTCGCTGAACGAGCGATATTTTCGAGAGGAAGCGGCGCCATTCGGCTTCGCGGAAAGGATCAAACCAGCCGTTACTAACGGCGCCGGCGTCGATACGTCACGCGACCAGGATCATCGCGTTCCCCCTTAATCGAGGAAGCTCGATTGCTATCTTCACGCTTCATATGCGTTAATTGGGCGTTGTCGGTGCGACTGAATTAATTTGCGATCGCCAGCTAATGAGACGACGACGCGTTCCTTTATCGGGGAGTCGAGGTGTATGCGCGCGGGAATCACCACACTCAAGAATTCTCGCTACCCCTCGCTTCTTCAGTCTTACGGTTAGCTCTCTATACGTCTCGCCTCGGCCGATTTTATCCCTCCTCTACTGTTCTTATGCATCGTTACATTTTAACCCCTATTACGCTTCATGTTAATACGGATTCTCTCCTGGCAATCTTTTGATATTAGATGAGATGAACCAAGACAAGTCATAATGAGAGTGAATGTAAGTGCTGTCGATTGTCAGGTCGTAAATATTCGGGAATTATTAGGAGTAATTAGCAACTAACTATGGCGCTATCGGTCCATCTTTTTATTGTAGTTATGACATGTTCGCACTCTTCTAGAAATAAGATTTAAATTTTGAATCATTGCATGAGGTCCAGTTATCATATACCCAGTGTCATTTTTGTCTTCGTTGCTTCTTTTCTTCGTTTTCACACATTAATGCATCATTAATGTCAAAACTAAGGCGAGGTGAGGTATAGCGTTAGCCTGTCTTAAATCTATTATAAATAGGTTTACAAAATTGACGAATTGAATGTATGTTTCCATGTATGTGTGTTGAAATGAAATCATTGTAGAACATTCGGGAATTTTGTTAATTACCGGCAGACGTGTTTAATAAATATCTGCATTGTATTTGTTACTTCTGCTTTGTTTTGCGTTATTCAAAGAATTTGCTAATTCTGCATCTCCCTTTATATTCATTTCAAATTGTCATATTCTGAGCAAAAAGTATCTAAGCACACACACAAACATATAGTCTCCGTACGTAATTTGTATTCATATTTTTATGTAGAAAAAAAAGTATAATAGCTTAATCGTATTTTAACTCTTAGAAAAAGTACCAGTGTCCTGCTCTTATATGCTTATCACTGTTTCATACTAAGCATTACCTTTAAATACTTTTTTTTCAGGTAATGTTATGTTACTTCCGTAATGGTTAAACGATTTTCAAACGATTCACTTGAAGACCAAGAATATTAAGTTATAAAGACGTAAAGCATAAGGAAAGATTACAATAAGCAAATAATACTTTTTAATCTTGCTCACTTTGCTCTACGTCTTAAATTATGCAGAAATAGGTAATAACTATAGGTATTTGTTTATGCTTACAAATCCTGCTCGATACACTTTAAATTCATAGGATATCAATTATTTAAATAAATGTAAATACAGCATACATTTAACGTACATAACAAACATTAAATTAATTCAGATATAGCGATATGTAGACCAAATTAAACACTGATTGGATATTCGAGAGATAAGATTTACATTTATGAAATGGAATGGGTTTTTATTTCAAGAAGATGTTGAAACAAAGAAAAGTGAGTGATAGTAGAAGCTTATCGTGAAATTTTCTTTCGTTCCCGCAGTTCCCAGGCGTGTGCACCTGCAACAGCTCGATAGGCGATCGCTTAAAAGCCAGAGGCGCGTAACACGAAAAGCTCACGAGTACCGGAAATAGATATCTGCCTGGTGGCACGGGCACAATGGAAACGACGTATTGGCAGTCGAACGTTGAACAATGGCCACAATGCCACAAGAAAGAAGGGGTCGTGCTTCAGAAACCTGACGTGCCTCGGTGCACCGTAACTGTCTACGAGAATGTTGACTCCTGCGACTTTTGCCGTTGTACATCACGATAAGAATGTCTCCACCCTTGCAGAGGTTCTCACCCTTTCGAATGTTACTTCAATGTTACATGCATTAATTCAATGCTTCATAAATCTTTCAGAAATTTAATAATTTGAACATGTTAGTAATAAATACATTATATGAATTTAAACGAATGAAACGAAAGTAGAAAATAGAGTTCTCATTAACTAGTGAGGTGAAAAGAAGAACGAATAGAGCGTGGATTAACTTAGAGTTTAGAAATTAATCTTAATAAAATAAACAAATCGTTATGCAAATAAGCGATTACTTTATTACGGCGGATTACTATCAAACAGGCGTTGTCCTAATTTTTTATGACTGGCGTCTCATGTCTACGGACACATGTCATTATTTAATATTGCAGGGACATGTAAAACTTGGTAGTACAAGGACTTCAAACGTTCCGAAATCGATATTTTGGAAAAGATTTCTCCGCGACGCGTCGACGCATCTAATTAATACTCACCGAACGGCTGGGACATTAATTATTCAGAACGAATGATGTCAAGTAGCACACGTATCTGAGTAATAAAGCATGAAGTAATCATATCCTTACCGCGAGGATAATGATGAAACATGGTAATTGGGCGGCGTGCTATCAAATTTGCACAGTTTGAAGGTCTACGGGAGAACAGAAAATTGAACATTTTACGGGTTGCTCGTTTCGCATTAAAAACTGCATCATGTGCTCGATCTCGACGGATGGGTATAATTATATGCAAATCGGCCAATTAGTTGTGCCTGACATATTTGCGGTACTTGTTAATTTCACTCTCGCTGCGCAACAAATTGCAAAGATTACGACTTTGTACACATCACCAAGTGCGCTCGTTTAGTTCAGCTATTATCTTTATTGATTGTGTTCTTGGTGCTGCTTGACAGTATGTAACGTACCCACTGTTCCGCTCTCATTGACGTTCGATTGGTAACTTCTCTTTTGAATCGTACCGAAATATTAGCGAACATCGCGGCAGATAATTCGCTTTTGAAAACGACTTTCTTTTTTTAACTCGAAGCGTATGGAATGTCAACATTACAATATTACAATATTAACATCATTAATGAAACATTGCTTTTTGAACATGCTCAATACTTCATATTAATAATATTTGAAATCTTTACACCACAGTTATCATAGTAACGATGTTCTAAGTAAACAGTTAACACAACTACAAACCACAAAAGACAAAAAAAAATGGTATTAAAGGGGTGTGTATTCCAATATACGAAATCCGTCCTGGAATTAGCAAATCCGACGCAACGACAGCGGGCCCGAGCGGTCGACTCCCACGAAATCCACCCTTAATCCAATCGTTGCCTTCCTTCCTCGAACGAAAGACGAAAGAGAAACTGGAAAAACCAGAGCCGGAGGGATAGCAGGAAAAGCGGGGAGAATGAGAGCGAGAGGGAAAGAGAAGAAAAGAGAGACAAATTCAGGCCGAGCAAGCCGCTCGGCTCTTCGAAACCAATATCGCAATGTTCTCTGCAGAAAGTTCGTCCGGTAATGCCATACAATATCTACTCTAGCTTCCATTACTCCGGTCTGGTCTCCCCTCCCGCCGCTCGATACGCTACCCCTCCCCGTCAACGGCAACCCTGACTGGAGTACCGGTCCACCTCCACCCATTCTGCCTGTGGACTCTCTGCTGGACCTTTCTGAACGAGCGGCAGCCGTCGGGGGGTGGGGAACACGGAGAAACGGCCAAGGAGGCGGTTGTCGGTTTCGTTCTTTCTTGATCCCCTTCCTCGCGATTTTCCTGATTATACCACCCTGTGTATATTTGGAAAAAGAGTTTTGGTAAGTTGTCTATGCCGTAGATATTGCAGATGGTTTAAACAATTTATCCGCAATTAATTTTTTTAAAATTAAGAGTTGGGCTCATTTTAAATGAATAATGTTGAATGCTGACTGCTATTTTCGAGCACAAATTAATACATTTGAGTTACAAAGTAGTGTGTAATTTCGAAAAGCAAATTCAGTAACTAAAGTACAACGTTTATTTTACGTTTAATTTACGTAAACTTTTATGTAAATTGATTCTTCGTTTAGGGAAGTACCAATATTAGTAAAATGATTAAATTTTGGAGTAGAATCTAGGAGAGACCAGCAAGAATGATAACACAATCTTCTTAATTTAATGCTACATTATGTGGTTTGCTTATAGCTTCCTCAGAATTTAATTGAACATTCGCTACAATTTTTACTATATCTAGTCTAAAAAATTATTTTGTCAATCGTGAACTATTTACGAATTCCAATAGTAATATCAAATACAACCAAATAATTTCGCATAAATTATATAAATATATTACAACACGCAATGAAACTAAATAAAATCAACCTTCCCAATCGAGAACTCGCACAAAGAAGCTCAAACAGCCCACATCCTCATATTTTTTTCAAATTCAGCGTTTATATTTAACCTGAATATAGTCCGAACGTTCAATGTAATAACCACTTGAAAGGCCACGCCCGTGTATGCAGCTTCATACGTTAGCTGAGGAACAGTAATACTAGTGAGCAGATCGCTTGGTCTAGAGCAGCCGGTTCGTGCTGTGGTTCTCGGCAGATCGAGGAGCGAGGAGGACAAGGCGATTTAACACGATTGGCCGGTAGAAATAAACTGGCAACACGCGCATTGGTTCCATCGGTTCCATTGGCTATCGGAGCTCCTCGCGCTTCCATCGGCCTCCCGCTTCCACCGACGCGACGCGCTCCCCCGCGGCCTCATCGCGCTCTTTTTTCGCGTTACACTCCACCTCCGCTTGACCGGTGCGTCGATCCGCTCGGCCCCGGTGGCCTCGATCAGCCGTCACCGCTCTTGGATCAACTGTGCCTCCGGGAACGAGCTGCTGTGGCTACTTGCTCTACCGCTTCACGGGCATTCCACGCGATTTCGAACAGATTCTCTGCCCTTCGCAGCCTTCATCCCTTGATTATTTATTAGCTCACGATGATTAATTGGATTTTAGGGTTAATTGGAGTAAATTGCTCGGCGAAGGCAAAGTTTATGAAGATTTCAAATTCTCAGAGGGTATTTGGATCTTAACATTTCATAGGCATGGGTAATATGTATTTGGCGCTTGGAAACCTATACTTCAGTTTATTTAGATCCACGTTTTCAAGAGTTTCGATCAACTTATTATCACATGATGTCTAAAATTGGCAATTATTAATACCTACAGTTACCGGAATTAATATTCGGACACCACTTGCAACGAAATTTATTAAACACGGAAGGCGTGATTTTAATGAAAGTTCGCACAGTTGTAGAGCGTAATGGACTGTATATGGGACACGTTTTTTGTCGGTAGAAAATCCCGTCGAGGGGTCGAAATCAGATCCCTAAAATGTCAGCATGTTTTCATTTTTTAAATGCTACTTTGCCAGGGACTTTTTCTGCACGAAGGTGATAGAGCATTCAAAATTGAACATTTTTTGTATGAAAAGTTTTGCTCTCTTTCGCACATTTACGAAGTTATTTTTAAAAAACCGAATACCAAATGGCATTAGTAGGACTGCGTTCCCCTGGTCTCCTAATTTAAGGTGCTCACGACGTCTTTTATTTTCTCTGTACCTTTCTAATAGATTTCTGCCTACTACATCTATTAACTTTTTGATCATCGTATTATTTGTGGCTTTGGGTAGCGAGTTCTTTTGTATAACTGCATTAATTAGTATAAGTAGTTTCGGTTGTTATGGTAAGATTCATTTTTATTATTAATAATGTAAAATGTTGTACTTACATATTCTGTAACGTATGTTTACATACGTTCGTATTACAGCAAGCCAGCTGAAATGTGACGCAAATACACGTTTGTATCGCTAAAAAGGTTACAAAATTGAGAATTGGGAAATATTTGAATTGTAAAAATTTTAAATTAGTTGAATCTAGTGATTTTGGATAGATTATTATTAGACAGATTCAAAAGAGATGTTTAAAGTCTAACTAATACATGTTGGTAAAGTGTTTGGATCGTCCAGGCTTTCACAATTCCTTAACTGCGGTCAGATGCTTAACATTATTTCTTGAATTCCCTTTTTTTGTAATCTTTAAATGATTGATACAGTTTTCAAGCATTTTTGACAGCAGAAACTTGTTTGTATATTTTACCATTAAATTTTGTAATGTATCGATGTTAGCTAGTACATAGGTATTTTATTTAGTCACTGGTTGGAGTAGTTTTTCAAACGCGGATTGTCATTTCTGTCAATTTTCTTTTATAATTCACTTATGAACTTTAATTCTCATTCGATATTTTTGAAAGCAGAACACATTTGCAAGATAGTACGATAAAACAATTACGAGTATAAAAGGAACGGACAAGACATAGAGTGACGGAGTATCTAAATAGTATGATGAGGTTACTCTGTAGTACCCTTGGGCGAACAATTCGTTTTGGTCAGGATAACTGATAACGGCTGCATCTTGATGATACTAGTTGGTAGTACTATCCAGAGGTTACAGCATTTTTATCTGCCTTCATAGAGATTCGTAGGCTAGAGGATATCTTACGTAATTATATTATAAAAGTTCATAGTTATTAGTGAGAAACTGCACTATAGTAAAGAACGTGACATACATAAAAAAAACTAAATTAGAAATAATAATAATAATATACGGTTTATTGAACTGTTATGTGTATTATATGATACAAATTAGTATCTATAAATGTTTGTCTATTACACAACGTGTCTACGATGTAATATACTATTACACCTTGCGTACAACACATCTGAGTAACCATAATAGTAATGTAATTACCATGAAAGTGCCATAACGTAATTGCAACCACAAATGCTAACACGAGCATAGTGACGGCATATTGATTGTTGGAATTTTTCTATAAAATTGAATTGAAACAAATGAGCTTATTAGCCTTCCTGGTTCTCTCTCGATTCTAATGACGTGGCCCATAAAGTCCAATATACGGCAAGAAGCAACCACACGATGACCATGACTCAAAAGTTCCCCCATTGCGTCGGGTAAATAACACCCACGTGACGGTGTCGCTTTCTTCCAGTCGGTGGCTAGATTACCGGGATGAGTTATGATAATTTCTGCCGGACGGCGATCAACGACGTCGGGCAATCAAACATGGCGCCCGTGGAGCAATCGAGTGTCTCGAACTCCGCCAACGCCGTTGCCATAACACTTCCCGGACAAGAAATGTGGATTCGCGGCCGAATACTTTCCATCTCACGCCATTCTTTAAATTCTACACTGCTTCGTGTTCTTCTTGCGCAATTGACAGGTGTTGACCAAGTAATTGAGCATGTCGATTTATCTTCACAATAGTAATGTCGTACAGTAAGCGATCGTTAAAAGATAGGGATGATGGAAAACTACATTTACTTAAATTGAATTACACCGACATCTTGAAATTCTGAGAGTTAATCGAATTTTGAAGGATTCGTTAGTGGTATTTAATGCCAGTATTAGGGTAAAAGAATTGTATATTTTGTATAATTTATAAAAATTGGAAACATTCGAATATATTAGCATGTATTAATTTAAATAATGAAATTTGATTCAATGATAAGTAGAGTAATATATCATAGAAAGTAACAATGGAAAAACCTTTAAAAAAGTTAAATACTTCGGTACTTGAACAATTAATGTGTAGGCATGTCACTTTTCTACAAAAATGTAATAATTGCGCATCTATTAATTATTTTCTAGATTCCCCAATGAAAGAAAGTCCTTGACCTCAAGTATAGCCATACTGTGTAGAAACTGCACTGACTTTATACTTTTGAATTTAAAAAAACGTGTCGTATATCGTATTTTTCTCTGGTATGATTAAATATTGATATACTTATTTTAAATCGATTAATAAATTCAATGGAAAATTATTCCGCCCAACATATATGTACATGCATACATGCAATATAAAGTATTGTTATTTTACCAATTTAATAGAAAGTCAAAAAGTCCTCCTATTTTTTGACATTTATAATTAATGCTACGACTATTCAAATTGTTTTATATTTAGAAGCATATATTATGATATTACTATACAATATAGTTCACGATAATATGACTTTATTTTGTAAAAAACATATTTCATGCTGTGAAATACAACAATCATATGTTGTATTGCTATTATTACAGCGTTTAGTAAAATAGTATTAAATGAATAGTCCCTAAATAAGAGTCCCTGTCAACGAGAATTGAAATTTTTTGATAGAGAACAATATTTCGTAGTAGACGATAATCACTTTGAATCCGTTAGTTCCACTCTTTCCTTGCGTAATTTGATTTCTGGAGCCATTTGTGTTGGAATAGCGTGCTATGTGCTCCGTACTTTCTACAAGCCGTTCTTGGAAACGACGTGCTACGCATGTTTTTTGTTTCTTCGGTATAGATGGTATCATGGTTTGTAACCGGTTAGTTTCTGGGAAACTAGCTGAAAATCATTAATTGTTACAATAATTGTTCCGTGGTATTATAATTGTAACGGTATACAACGTACTATCACTGCCACTAATTTACCATTATTACATTCTACTATTATTTTATACTTTTATAATATTATCGTGACACTATTTTATATAGGAAATTATAACATTGGTAATCAGTGAATCGGTTAAATGATTCCAATTTTATTTCTTCTTGTATTCATACGCGTGGTACGGAAGTAAAGTCAGCTTTCCTAGCATGCTGCTCGTTTTCTTCTCCAAGATTCAGAAAACTCGAACGGGTGATTTAAAGGTGGACAGAGAACAAGTCTCTTTGCCACGTGAAACGAGAATCGGAGCTTTCCTAGAAATTTAGCTTTACCTCTACACGTTCTCGCTGCTTACTCTTCTCGCTCGGTCAAACTGATTCGAGGCCGCGCTGCTGCACTGGCGTATTATTTATCTTATGAATACCAAATACACCAGCATGTATTGTATTATAATTTACTTACCGCCCGTTATAATTACAATTTTCACCAAGTGACCGAGCCACGCAAAGTTCCGCAGAATTGCGTTTGCTGCGCCGCGCCGCGCCACGCCGTCCGAATCGGACCTCCGTTCGAGCTACGGAGACGTGTTTGCACAGGTCGAGGATAATATTCAATTTCAATTCGTCCGGTATTAAACCTGCCGTGATGTATAACCAGCGAACAGCCCCAATCCATTTTCAAACTTGCAGTTTCGCGTCGGTAATATCATAATACGATATTCGCTGCTCTAATAAGAGTGTACTCGCGAACTGTTGGTGTTTCTAGGGTGTTTCGAGGCGTCCTGATATGGGGCCCATTTAGAAACGATCGACGAACGATTAGTATCGTGAAAGGAGGGGCGAGTCGGCATCTGGCGCACCTGACGGTCAGTTGCCTCCCTTCTTCGTTTCTCCTCAAGACGCCACCTTTCTCTTCTTCAACCCTTCGACAAGAACGCAGCCGGACGAACGCACTGCGTAACGTCTGCTTCTTAATGACCATTATTGAAATTTTACTGCCCTCTTAATTGGAAATTAATGGTTATACTGACGCATACCTCGCCGGGGAATTAGCGTGTCGGACCCTGCTTTCCACGCGTTCCGCACTTCAAATATCACTATGGGATCTTTGCGGGCGGGATCTAATTGATCGCGTTTATCGCGTTCTACGACTCATAATGATTCTAAGGCTACCAAGTTTCCTTCTGTATTTGTATCGTAAAAACTTTCTGTTTTGTATTTAAATAATCGAAGTTAGTGTATATCTATGTGTATCGATACATTTGAAGATGATGCGAATGAAGTACTGCATTTCAGGTTGATGAATAACATTGTGGAAGTATATATTATTTATATGAAATGTATGAGCGTATAGTAATTTTTATTTCGTGAATACAATTCTTGATTCATAGTTTGGCGCTATACGTTTGTGGGCTATTTGTCGTAGCAAACAATAGTTGTATAGCTTACTACCATAATATTAGCTTTCTCTAACTTCGTTAATGTTTTCATTAGATGAGTCTTCCTTTGCTATGTTGTTCAAGTAAAATGAATATACAGTTTGTCATAAACGTATTCGGCCACGTTAAACATTTAGCAATTTTTTTTTTTTTTTGATTATGTGTCAACAAGGAAAAGAATAATTCGAAATCTGTTATTAATACCGACGAAAAGTCAATTTATTAAAGTTATGAAACTTTTTCTTTAGATATGTTACACAGATATCATGAATAACAAGTGGATGTAATTTTCTTAATTTTTGCAAGGCAGCCGGATACTTTTGTGACTAACTGTAAATAGTGAAAATCAAAGTAGTAAAAATTCAATACAAGTTCTATTTTTTCTAATGAAATATTTAAATTAAACTTTGGATAGAATCTAAACTAAAACGCTTCTTCTCTTTTGGGCGCATAATATAATTGCAAATTTGTATGTAGTAAAACTTGTTAGTTGCTACAAATATTGTATAACAAGTATTTCTATCTGAATATCGATTCTTTTTTACAAATTTTATTTCAAGAAAACAAATAAGATATCAAGAATTCTTTTCGATGGAACATTTAGTGAAATTGAATGAAGTAACAAGAAATAATTAAACGTTTTAGTAGTGATAGTATATAGATACAAAGATCAGTGATTACATGTATTAAGTGTTAAGTGGCCTTGATTAGGCGAGATAGGTAGGCTATCTGTTAAATAGATTTGTTTAAATACAATAGCTGGTTAGGTGGACTGTATTAGGCATGGCAACTCAGGATTACATGTTAGATCAGGTAGATTAAGCAAATTAGGTAGATCTGGGTTAAGCACGGTAAACATGAAGTAGATACCTGCTTAGAGTGGGCTAAATCTGCTGGTAATATAGCGCTAGTAACATAGGTGACAACAATTCGTAATTACAAATAGTCTGTTGTAATAACTATATCGTATAATTACAAACATTCCAAAAATGTCAAAAAATAATTGTAGCATTTTCTAATATAATAGTTACGACATTAGTGCTACAAGCAGATGAATGTAACTTTTGTCATCCGCATGGTAAACAAGTATAAACCTATTATACTCTAGGATGAGCATATTGTTTTGAAAGACAGCTTATCGACAAGCTGTGGGAGTAATAACCTAGGCCAACGGCCCCAGTAAGAAGCGGCAAAAAGCGTCTAACGAAGCACGCGGGTTACGGTTTATCAGTAATGTTGTGTTAGTCATCGAAGGAAAAAGAATAGAGGGAAAGAGATTTTGCAGTTGCGAACTTTAAAGTATATTATATAATGTTGCCCAAACAGGGAGTTCCTTCGGCAACTAATCTTACACTCGTACAATATTTCATTTTGATAGGCGTTTTAGAAATACCTAGAAAGAAAATAAGCAGAACTTTATATTATTTTTGGGACACTTTAATGTAATGCATTTCATACCTAAGTAAAATAAATTAAAAGAAACTCTACTTGAGTTAAAATTATACAAGAATTCAACAAAATAATCTATTCGAAAATCGATAATACTCCGGAATTTACTAACGAAGTACGTGAATGTCCAATTGTGACACGATTGAATTGATCTTCGATTCATCGAGCGTCTTGAATTTATGCAACCATTAATTAACTGCAACCAGTCATATGTTCTTAATCCTTAGAATAAAGAACACGTTGTCAGTTAATACGTTGAGTGCCACGTAATACACCGGCATTTTATGCAGTATTTTAATTTTTAATACTATTTACTCGTCATTTAGATATGGCACTCAACGTATTAATTTAATTTTAAGACAAAAATCGAAAATGATTTGTAGGTTTAAGCAAAGAAATTTTCTAGTAAGTCAAGTCAGATTAGGTTAATTAAAAGTGGTTAGTCTGATCCGTCATATTGATCTTGAACAAATTCTGGATAATTTTTGTCATGTCATAAATATGAATATGCAGATCTAATGTGAAGATTTCAAAATTTATGTAAAATAGGTATCATCCGCATCTCGACTTATTTTTTTAATTAATTTTCAAGAAATCGATTTTTTGGAGTCCGATTTTCTGGCGTATCGATTCTAGCTGTTTCGATTCAGGATCGATTCACGAATCGATTTGTTTTGCAATAAGCGAGCATTCCTACTACATAGATATTGCTTTCTCTTAATACCAGTAGAACTTGTTTCTCTATGAATTTATTATATTGTGACACGTGCTTATTTTTCATTGCACCAGCATACGAAAAACGTTCCTATCCTTCTATTTTCATAATATGATCTATCAAAATTTACAT
This sequence comes from Eucera pruinosa, assembly GCA_028830335.1. Lineage (NCBI taxonomy): Eukaryota > Metazoa > Arthropoda > Insecta > Hymenoptera > Apidae > Eucera > Eucera pruinosa. The sequence continues at coordinate 3,514,627 of JAMYCR010000002.1, read as the reverse complement.
CGAGTTACGCTTATTCGATTTCATGCCGGATACCAACAAAGTTCTGCGACGAACTCTGGATTGCGAGCCGGCTTAATCACCCAAGTGTACGATCGTAGGGTCACAGGCAGCCACGTGATCCCTGGTCGATGTCGTGACGTTCCGAATTTGCGGGAGGAACGAAAGGAAGACGCCTCAAAGTGAGTTGGCTCGTCCACTTATGCACGCGGCTTCGCTCGAGTGACTCTCTGAACGGAATTTCACCGACATCTGCGCGGCTCCCCTTCGGTTTCTCCGCCACTCTGTGCATCCGCACTCGCAATACGGTGTGCATGTAACGCGCAGGAGGAATATTCGGCCCCAGAGACTTAAAGGTGTCGCGTCAAGGGTGAACGAGCACGACATAAGGAGCAGAGTGGACGTTCTACGTGAACATGGAGTACGTTGACTTCTGGTGCGGAACGTTCCTCCAACTTGGACACCGTTCGAACCGGTAAGTGACTGTTCGAATGAATACCATTTAAACAACCGATTCGTTTCGCCGATAATTGCTTCATGTTTATGTTTCCTTCGATGTACATATTTATATCCGTACACTGCAAGGTTCGTAGAAATGTTAACAGACGGGAATAACAGAAATTTTTAAGGTACTTTTTATCGTACCTGTTTCCTTGGAGATGGATTATCAGCAAGTATTTTTTTACAGGCCCAATGTTTTGGCTTAGTATCAGTGATACCAATATTTTATAATATTTGCTTCATTTCTATGAGGAATTTACTAAATACGAATGAATAACAGATTTTGTTGAAAAAAGTTGAGAAAATTAATTAACGTATCACGAACTATTAATAAGCTTATTCGAATATACTTGAAAATTAAAAATATGTTGGAAAAATGTATAGAGGTTTGTTATAAGAATTACATTTTTGTGCTGTTCAAAACAAAAGCAATGTATCAAAAAATCTATCTTTTCCTTACAGTATGCTATTTATAAAATATAACAATGTATTTAATAAAATGATAGGCATTTATTTAACATTTCAGTGGATAGAACTGTACATTGCATTGCTGAGAAATGGGTGGAAGTTATTAAATTGAGTCATAAGTAATTGCGAATGCAGATCATAAACCTTTTGGGTAGATTCCAAATAGTCTACAGTTCTTTGTCGGCGTTGCGCTTATTTAATTCCAGAGAATTTAACAATCCAGGAACAGCGGACAGCAGGTATAGATTGAGTACTAGTACAATTTTTTATTAAGTGAAACGCAGAAGGCAAAGCAGCATATTCATCATATAATATTGTCGATAAAGGAGAATAGCAAAATGCACAGTGCGAAATTAGTTTGCCAAGATTTGTTCTGGAGATACTAGCTTTCAAAATAAACCTAAGCTAAAACGGTCATCAGATATCGAAGACAACACTTTAAGGGTTGCAGTGGAATAACATCCATGTCAAATGACCAGAAAACTAGCAGGTGAGGTGAGAGCATTTCACTCTACCATTTGCCGACACCTGGAAAAACTAGAAAAAGTCAAGAAGCTAGGCTTACGAGACCGCAAAATTTAACAAAGAGAAAACAAAATGACGAATGCCATTTCGTTCCTGGATACGAACCATCATTTTTAGATAAAATGACTGCGAAAAATAAGAAATGGTCATCTATTAGAATATTATTCGAAAAAGAACAATCTTGATGAAACATGATGAAAATGAACAATCTCAACCAGAAACTAAAGCCAGTCCTTATAAAAAGAAGGTTGTTTTTGCGTATAATAGCATCCTAAAGGAATAATTTATTATAAATTGTTAAAATGTAATAAAATAATTACAATACCATTATGCTTTTAACAATTGGCCAGGATTCAAGAAAAACTGCAAAATAAATCAGCACGTGCCATTTTACACGATAAGGCTAGACCACATACCTACGGCAAAAATGATGTAAAACCTGTTGGTATTAGGATGGTCTGTTTACCTCACCCCACTTACTGATCTAACCCTTACTAATTACCATTTATTACGATTTCTTCACAACTCTTTAAATATACAAAAACTCAAAAACGACAATCATGGGCAGCAATTTATTTAAACTTTCTTTTAATCAAATCAAGTTATTTTTTCTTTCAAATGAATGGGAAAAATTATATTTAATGATAAAGAGTATCTTTTATGTTATTTTACAATTTTTTAAGAAAGAACGTAGGTGGTGCGAAAAAACGACAATTTCTTATGACTCAACATAATAAAATGAAGTAATATTAGTACGTATAATTAGTCATTAAAAGGTTCGTCATTACAGAGGGAAATAAGTTATAATAACGTGTTAACGTAACGCATAATTATATTAACATCGAGCGTAATAATGTAATAAAAGATATTAAATAAATGTTTAAACGTTTCACTATACAAATAATACTCTTTCAGAAAGCCAGATAATAAATTTTACCTAGCCGAAAACCATACTTCTGCTAATCGTGACAATACGGAAAACAGTCAAATACCTTCTCACCCTATTCCCTATGTGCTGCGACAAATTTTTTATTTCGTTCAAACTTCCTCCTCACTGTTTCCATCACCAAATTTACTGTCCACGGGATATCAAGTCCGCAAAGAGTCTGAAGATCAAAAACTTATTTGCCAACTGCTTCATCTACCTGCTACAACGTGTGCAAACAAAGTCGATAAGAAAACCTGTACAGTCGCCGCCTACACGGTACTCGAAATCCGAACAGAAACCGAGCGCAACAAGCCGGCCGAATAAACATCCTCACAGGATCCTATCGACGAGTTCCGTTGCCGGAAGTTTCCCTTCCCGATAACAACAGAGTTCACCAGAACAGGTGCAGCCTACCTGAGCCGCGGCACCGTTTACGGAAAGGTGTTGCTCGAACAAACTGCCTAAATTGAAAGTTAATTTTATGTGGGATCGTCCTTGCGCCTTCCTCTTGGCCTTAGAAGCTTAATGTAGGGGCCATGGTTAGCTGACTACCTGACGCAGTTTCGACGACCAATCGATAATTAATATCTCCGGTCGTTTCGGCTGGTGCGCTCTAATTGACGATCGTAATTAGTTCCGGACAATATAACCAGTCCAATCGGCGCGGCGAACTCCGCTCGTTAAAGCAATTCGCCAGATTCGCGGATCCAGAAGATTGGAGGCCGAGTGAATTCTATGAGGCGGTACGAACATATAGTTTTCCAATTGGTGGTGATATTTGAAATTGGGATCGTTTGAATTGAATATCGGGAGAATGTGGAAGTAGATGGATTCAACTTGTTTTATGGAGAACATGTAGAGTGTACAACATAAGACAGGCCACTCAGCTATCTTTTACAATAGGCACATCTTGTTAGATATAAAAATTTTTTAGTAGGTATATTTCGTATTGTACACCACTCGAGTTCAATTTGTAATATTTTTTCTATTATCGTCGATATAGAAAGTAATCGGATCGAGACGTCGTTTATGTTGTGTAATGAAGGTCAAATTTCATAGTAAAAGAATCTCTGTAACTTTGTTTAAAAGTTACAAATATTATGGTTTCATAGAAAAATTTAGTTTATTTTTAATTACGTGCATACCTTCTATTTATCGTCAGATAAAGTATATTGACACATCACCTGAAGTGCCTTTGTTTATTTTGTCTCGATAAATTAATCTTTTGAAATATAAAATATTCTGTAGAATATTCTAATGCAAGTAAGGGATATATCATGGAATGACAAATACTGATACTAGTTTTTCAAGTAAGGTGACAAGAGAGGTGACTAGTTCTTTATATTCCTCAGGCAGTATTCTTCCCTCAGAGGGTACCAATTTTTAAAACAATTTATTAGAATTGCAAATTCGGAATATCTGAAATTGCGAAAATTGTGAAAGAAACTATAGATTTTATATTAGCTCGTCTAGAAACTATTCCGAATATTTAAAAATGGTACAGAAGGTATGGTTAAACTCAGTAAAAAAACAGGCACATGCTACAATACTATATATTTGTAGGACTGCATCTTTAGGAAATGAAATTATTAGAGCTACTTGGTGATACAAAAACAAAAATTCTACATAGATGTAAACGAAATATTGGTGAATTAGTGGAAACCTATCTAAATTACTCACACAATGCAGAAATCGATAAATAAACATACTTTTTATATCAATGTAGAACCATTAACTGTTTGTATTTCTCAATTAGTCCCTTGTCAAAGTAACGAGATTATGTTGTCATATTATTCCATACCTGTGGTGAACACAAGATGTTCGCTTCTACCGCATTTCTGTACACAACCCTCTTGCCGCCGCTGCGGTCAAGGGATGGCAAGGATAGCAAGAAATGCGGTCTGGCTCGGAGTATGAGGCCACCTTTAACTCTAAAAGTGCCAGTGCAACTCTTCGAGAACTCTCTGTTCTTTATGCTCTCAAAAATCTTCGTAATACCTGCCATAATTCGGGCAAAAAATACGCTTCCTACTGCTTTTGCTTCATTGATTTATTGTTTCTTAAATTAATCTTTTTAATTATAAGTCGGCTGCAAATATTGATTAATATCTACCATTTTGTGAAACTTAACGATCCTTAGAGTAAATAATAGACAAAGATGTAATCGTTTGTTGTATTTTTGGAGGTATATTGAAGCACGTAATTAACACTAAAACTACCAAACCGGTCAATCGACCGATTAATAATTTATCATAAGTAATTATGTAAAATTGCAACGGTGTATTTTTGAGAATAATCCATGATTTTCTATAAGAAATGTGAATGAAGATTTACTTCACTTGCAACATATATTCTTTTCAGGTATTTGTCACTATTATTTCTTTCGTACAAATAGGTATACTTTGGTTAATAGAGGATAGGAGGTACAGTAGTGTTCACATGAACAGTCTCACCTATTTGGTGAGTAAACTATAGGTAATATGAAAGTAAAAGGTTTCTGAGCTACTATTTATGTTATTTTTGTTACATTTTTAACTCATAATTGAAAAACATTTATATTAGACAAAATTATAAACAAAACAGTAAAACTCGCTTATAGTGTTTGTGTATGTCAAATAAATAGTCAGACTTTAAAGAACAGGTGAAAACGTACTTTCAAATTGCAATTTGTATTCATTAATATTTGATTCTCTTTATAATTTGAAAATTACTGTGGAGATTCGAATCATACAACGAATGTAGGTAAAATTGTTCGACATCTATCCATACTAACTTGCAACTAATAGCACTGGTAAGATCAAAACGATTCTTGTGTTGCTTTGTGACACCTGCATTTTATTCAAAAAACCATCCACATATATTCTCTATAATATTTAAATTGAAACGTAACGTTAATTATGGCAGAATTCCAACTATTTTATTAATAAACCACTCTTTCACTATGTGTGCTAGGTGAATTGCACTATCATACTGAATAATCTACATTTATTGCCCCTTAATGCATTTAACTGTGGGCCATACATTTTTAAGAATATTTTTCTAAATTTTGTTTTTCTCCAATAATTACTAAATCAATTATTCCAAAGTAAGATATCGCTATAGATAACAAGAAAGAATTTGTTCTTCGTTTTATAAATTGTGATAATTGTGTATTTCTTTGATCTATCTAAATTGAACTTTTCTTTGTCGGAAAAAATTACATTGTTCAGGATTTACGGATATTATTCGTACAAGATTTTATTGATCTTTTGACGTTTTGTGTACAATACACTTTGTATTATACGTCTAATGATCGAACTTGATGTCGTTTAAATTTCTTGTCCAGGAAATTTATATAGAAACTGCTGAATTGAAAAAGTTACGCAAAATTAATTTCCTCTGCCATTTTTATCGAAGGCCTATTTATTCTGCCTTTAGATCTTTTCCCTGGATTCCCAGAGTTTTTAAAGAAATTACTAACAACTTTAGTACTTCTATTGATTTTCCCTGCAATATCTTGGTCCTTCTCCTTCCAAAATTTTTACTTTTCCAATCCCTCCAACGCTCAGCACAATTTCGCGACTCACTATAGCACAATCATAATACTAATAATAGTAATAAAGAATATAATAATTTTAAGACATTGCAGTCGAATTATTCTAGAGCTATTGTTGTACGACGTACCATCATTTGCTTAAGGATAATTATTATTTATGTGAACACTTTATTTGTTTTATTAGCCGCAAGATTGTAATATTTTTCGAAAACATTCATAGCAACGTAAACGAATACTATTTAGCAACCCATATTACACACATATCTAAATCATAGAAACAGTTTTGAATAAACATATTTTTATTTGAGGCTATTTAGTGTACATAAATACATGTTTCTTTTATAATTGGCAAATTGTTACATTTAATGCATGTTTGTGTATTTTCATGTTTCTAAAATTATATATTCTTTCTTTCGTATTTCATACTTTGCCTTTTATTACCATTATTATCATTATATTAATATATACATATATATGTGTGTATATATTATTACTATATTAATAACTAGCATATACCTGTATTTGTATATATATTGCTCTACTTATTATAAATTACTTTGACTTCATTTGTCTACTTTTAAATACTTCATGGCGAAACTGTGGCACGCGTGTTAGAGGTAGTATGTGCGAAAACTATGTTGGCATGTCACCTATTTATAGGCGATTTTATTCTACATATACGCTTACAAATTATTCGAATTCTTTGACTGTTACGGTATAAGTTGCATTTTTATTTATACGATGGATCTAGTTCGGCGTGTGTGAGTAATTAAAAGTGGCGAAATATAAATGAAATATAAATCATTTGCCATAGAATGTACACCAGTAAAAATTTCATTTATAAATAATTGATATCGACTTTTATACGTCGAATTATATTTTTGAATTGTCTGACAAAATTCTGCAATAATTAATTTCTTATTAATTTTTACCCTATTAAAAGCAACCGAGCACATCAGCAACCTGATAAATATTGTTCATAAATTTTTAGCATGCGCATATAAAAAAGTTCGCCATTCCTGCTCTATACATAAAATGATGAACTACAGCTTAATGTCTTAAACGTTGCTCCTCACTTGCGAGAAAGAAGAAAACAATATACATTCTTTGAACTCACAATATTAAATAGAAATTTAAGTAGTTCCTTAAAAATTATAATCAATTGTTCATGAAATCCTAAGGATAAAACAGTTTATACGAACTTCTATCATTTGCCATAGTATTCACCACTGTAACAACTCAACATTAAACGCAATTAGTGAATTCCCGTACATTTTTGGGATCGCATCTCAAAGGATACAGTCCGTTCTTCCTCCGGTTCCCCTTAGAGACTATTAACCTCCAGTAACGTGTGAAAACGGCTGTAAATTTTGGCGACGGGCTGTAATGGTTGGTGGGACTTTAAGGATGTATAGTACGAATAGGGGGCTCTTCCGGCCCCTCCGCTTGGGGGTGGCTGAAAAACTCTCGCCCCAACCCCCTAGCAAACCCATCCGCGGCGTTAGAACCCTCGCACGCACGTAAGAATGTGCAGTAATACACTCTGCAGAGCACCCCATTCGGGACCGGCAAAAGGGGTAAGTAAGCTCCGAGGCTCCTACGGCCGCATAAACATAAATTATCAGCTGGTAATTACGAGATACAACCAAACCCCCTCCACTAAGCAGCGTGGTTGCTTTCCTTCTCCAGTGGGGGTGAGCCTCCACCTTGCAGGGAACGCTAGGGGTGGCTAGGAGAGCCAAAGAAGAGGAACCATTCGCACCCCCTTTCAGAGTAGCGAAACGGAACTGCGTGGACCGGCTAATTGTTATATACATTCCATTAGGTTAATTGCTGAATTAAGACTTCTGCCGGGGGCACGAGCTCTCACGAACTGGATAATTATCGCAGCATCGTGAGTTACGGCCGATGCCGCGACCAATCGAGTCGTAGCGATTTTTTAATGTTCGGGGAAAATGAAAGTGATCGTGGATAGTGGAGCATTTTGTGTTTAGTATTTTACAGTTTATGAATATTTACGCCGGAGTTGTTTTCGATGTGAATGAGAATGACGAATGTTAAGTAATGTTAAAGTGTATTAATAATAAAGTAATATGTGTTATGAATATAAATGCACATAAAATATATTTAAATCTTATAGAACTTGTAAAATGGACAATATATTTTACAGTATTATTCTGGTGTCGCATATTAATTTGAATACAAACTTTATATTTTAATACTTCTTTAATTAAAATTTCTACTACATACCACTATAATGTTATACGCCAATTTAAATTATAATAGAATATTCATATTGCGAATTCTTTCGATTAGACAGCCATCTTAGAAATAGAAGTATATTTACACCTTTCCACAATGCAGAAAGTTTTACTTTCAATTTTTCAAATTATTTAATTTGCACATCTATAAAGTGTAGTTTTTCGGAAAATAATGACATGCAATTGTATATTTTGTATGAATTAAATAATTTTTAAATAGTTGAAATAAAATAAAATTACATGTAACAAAAGCTGCTATACAATAATCGTATAAAATCTTATGTAAAAAAAAGTATACATTTTAGTCACGGTAATAAAATTTCATTTTATATAAAATCATGAAAGTACCTTTCACGTGGTATTACAATCGCGGAACAGTAATTTCATAATTCAAAATTATTATAAATCCTATGTAATGTACTTCAACTCTCCACTTCAGTTCAGAAGAATCAGACGCGAAGCCCATCGCTGTCACTGATCAGCACTTAGAACTTTGGAAGCTTTTAGTCTTTCCATTAAGTGCTTCGTGATTTTTCAAGTCTTTTAGAAACTTCTAGTTTCAAATAATATCCGAAACAATTTGAAACTTAAATTACGCGTTCGAAATATCCAAATCATTTTCTATCTATCGTTCTATAATAATCTGCTTGAGAAGAATAAATAATAATCACCATAGAAGTAAATCGCATTTAAGTGTGAACCGTGACACAGATATAATGTTCAGAAGTGTAATTATTTTTAAACTTATTAAACTACTAACAAAATGTAAACTTTTGTTACGAGACTATCAGATAGAACAAAATGCCTATAGTATGGAACTTGTGCATCGTTCATACTCGACTAGAGAAACTGTTCTCATTGAGCAGGTGTACGAAATCTGGAGTACGAAATTCACATATAATCTTAAAGTATGAAATTCGTAATTATAAATGTATTAATTCTTGAAAAATGGCATACATTACTGGCATGCAAAAAAAAAAGAAAAAAAATAACTGATGTAAAATTGTAAATGTAAAAATAGCAGCGTATCCACGTCTTAGAATTATTTTGATAAACTTCCCCAATTCGAAGGAAACAAGAAAAGGGTCCAGCAACATAAAATATAGAGAAGTATGGGGGTGGGTTGAGAAATGCTGCATTCAACGCGTGTGCCGGCTAATAAATAATTAAAACTTTTGTTTCGAAGGTGTCACTGATGTACGGCCTCCTCCCGGCTGTCTTGGCTGCTGAGTAATCGCGCTTTATGAATTAAGGTTATGCTTTATGTTAAAAGATTCGCTCGGCATCTGTTTCTAATTACCCGTTAATGGCTATAGCGCCGGCAGTAAAGCATTCGTTACTGTAAAGTTCCAGCTTCCTATAGTGCGTCTGCCGGCTGTGTAATCATCCTAGATCTCGATACAGAATGCATACTTTATAGTTAAGTACGGTATTGGCTGGTTGTTCGGATAGGAAAAGGAAGTAGTAGAGACGAACTATTTTGATGAATGGTCAATAAGGTAGTTGTAGCAGAGAATACTTATACTTGTAGAGTACTTGGCTTAGAGTTGGTGGTTGATGTTCATATAAATGTGATGCTGCGCGTGGTTACGAAATTTTGTTATTTTAAATTTAAATGTTAGAAGGTATGAAAGATTGAAGTGATCAAGGCTGAAGGTGGACATAATGCAATGACGTTTTGGAACCGTTGATTTTCTTAGAAGATATAATTTAGGTAATACAATAAAATTAGCTAAGCATGTTTTATAAATATTGATAATTTTACTAAAGCGTTTAATGTTACATTTATTGATATGTGCACCAGTATCGCAGAAAAAGAAAAATATACATAAAATGTAGATACAGGTGTCAAAAGAAACTATAACATTAGTAACATGATAATACAATACAGTATAATATGACAAAAATATTTTTTTGTTTGTGCACCAGTTGTACATTTTCTTGAAGCCCATACCTGCATTTTCTATACATATTTTTCTTTCATAGAACAATTTATTTAATATTTATCTGTTCAAGTTGCTGGAATTTATCGAACTATTTTTAATGGTGAATGAAAGTGTTACACTAGCTTCTTCCATAATTTTCCTTAGCGATAGTACTTTTGTGGTGACATCCATTTTAAATTGCATCTATAGTATTTACAATTTTCAAGTTTAATTAATGTTAGAAATTAACGATTCTCAACTTATGTGATAAATATTTCCAGATGGTATGTGAACTGAACCATTATATCTTTTAAAATTGTGATAAGTAGGTAATTATTTTTAATTTTACATAGAATGCATTCTGATTAAGAATAATTTAAATGTATACAAATAAAGACTATTTACAGTGGTACGTAAATAGATCACATATTGGTTGGGTGATGCGTGAGGAAAAAAGATTTAGAATCGTTATTATAAATGATAGCGTATCTTGCACTGATGGTAATCTTGTAGTAGCGTACATTTTTAATATTTGAATGTTTCAATGAGTTAAAAATAAGATCGATCGAATATGAAGTGTACATTTAGGGAAGACTGAGGTAAAACCCGAAATAAAATAAACAGGGAAATGAAATTGTGGTTTATTAACAGAATCTCTTCTCTAAACAATAGGTTACATCTAACTTCTTTAGGGAAAAGAAAAATGCAAACAATAGCGATTTTAAATATACTTCACGAATATCTACATATAATCTTGTCATATGGCTTGAGTGATTGTGGATACGGTGCTCGATACCATCCATCTATAGCAGGAATCAGCAAACTATTTTTGTAAAAGATCAGATATTAGACATTTCTACGCTCTTTGGGCTAAATAATAAGTTTAAGATTATTATGCAAAATACTTGAACAGTGTAAAATATTTCCACGGGTCGTCCATTGATGAGATTAAGGTGTATTTATAAATGCAACTATTTGTAATAACTTATTATTAACGTGATGAACAGAATGCTTTTTATTTCTTTTTTTTTCGATAAAATTATTCTGTACTCAAGGAGGCACACAAAAACAGATGGCGTTCCAGATTTTACCCACGGGCCGTAGTTTGCCGACCCCTGAACTGTAGCATAGGAATTAATTTAATTCTTTAGAGTATGGTATTTAACATATCCATCCAGTGTTTTTATTGCCACAAGTTGCGGTATTGTAATGTATTTCTAATTACAAGGCGCTTTGTTAGAGTAAAATATCATAATGCGTTGTAAATAAGAAAAAAACGCAATTAAGTAACACCCAAAACACTGTTTTGTTATTCTCTTAATAGGTTTGAAGCACTAGTACACCTTGTCCAAGAACCAGAACCATCCGATTTTGCTTCGTCCAGTTTTTCGTCAGCATACAATTTCATGAAAATTACAGACTACTTACAATAGCATGACGAATTTAAAGAGACAGCTTTTAGTTATTTACGCGTAAATAATGACAAATGGAGTAGCTTATACCGAAAACAACATATAGTTATCATCGTTACGTTGTGAAACTTTTATATGATCAAAATTGGTTCAAAATTCTTAAAAACATAGAAAATATTATAACTTTAGTAAGTACGTGTGTGGTTGTGTGTCGTAATCAGCGTTCGTTGATGAATCGGTGCAAATGACGAGAATATGCGATTATAAAAATAATATTAAATCCCTGTTTTATCAAGGTAATCGGTTTTGGCCAGGTCTGCCCTACTCTATTATGTATTACGTTTATTCCATTACAATGGTATATTTTGACATCTCTAGTTTTTTATTTCAACGAAAGGAACTCTACAACTTTATCTCCAGAAATGAGAAATCTATCTCTGAATACATTTGTATTATAAGATTATTTAAAATTATATAAGTAAAATAAAGTTAGCAGCCTTTATACGAAATTATATTCTGAATTATATTTTAGTTATAGTATAATAAATAAATCACCAGTAAAATACGAGATGTGTTATGTAAAATTAAATGTTTCGATAACTAAAATTACATTATTTATTTCATGTAACTATCTGTAATGCGAGTATTTTCAACAATTGAACCTGGAAAACATATTGAAAAAAGAATTAACGGATGAACGGAGCTCATTTAAAAAGAGAAGAAAAAAAACTGTATGGTAAATAATGATTGTAAATAAATTACCATATTTTACCTTTTTTTTTTTCGAAAACGAGGAAACACTTGAGCTATTTATAAGGGGGATTATAATACATGAAATGAGGCGACTTTAAGAAAAGCAAGAATCCATAAGGCAACCAGCAGCTATTGTGATTCAGATCGGCGAGCTTCATTCAGCTCGATCTCAAGTCCCACGTGGTAGGTTCGAGCGACGGATGTTCGATCGCGACCGGACGCGCGGGCTTTTTCGTCCTTTTATCGGTGCCGCAGGACTCCACGTGATTGCGTGGCCCTGTGGGAGGGCAGACGCGCAAAACATAATGTGCCCATAGCGCTGGTGTGGGTGAGAATGCATACGACGCACTTGGCCGGTTTCTTACGCGGCCATTCAACGCGTATGCGTGTGAGTAATTAAAGAGAGCGACTGTCACATCCGGCGACCCACGCGAGAAGGGTGCGGCCTCTGTCCCTCCCTGTTCCTCTGCACTCGGACTCCTTTCTGTCCCTCCCTGCCCTGCTGGCCAGCCCTGGGCCACGTCACTCTGCTGTTTCCAACGCGTCGCGGACTCGTTTTCGAGGCCTCTTTCAGCGATAGCTCTCTCTCGGATTCAACAAATTCACTGGCGCCTAGGTTGCTTGCGAACTGAACGGGATCGAGCTGCTGCACTGCTGAATTAAGTAATAAACTCTTTAATCAAGTAATTAAGTAAACTCTTGCCCAAAGACACGTGTCATTAAAGAAACAATGCAATCTAGAGTAAATTGTTTTTGATACGGTTACGACGCGAGGGTCACAAAATGCATGAGTTCGTAGGATTTCAATTTACTTGGTACCATAGAATTTTTGAGAGAACACATTTTATGACAATGTTAGCACTATTCTTCGATATTTATCTCCTATTTCTATTAACCCTTTAACGCCGGCTATCACCAATGGACGATGAAGTAAATTTTCGCTGATGTATGGCTGTCGTCAATGACCAATATTAGGATTTTGATGTGCTTAGCAAATCGCTAATCAACACCTGTTTTTTAAAAAATGTATATAAAATGAATGAAAATATGTAACAATATGGTAACCTGAATGTAAACAAGGACTTTGCCCCGGAGAATGATGTAAATTATATCGTAGAAAGAAAAACTTTTGATTGAACTTTCCAAAACAATAAAGTAATATCATTACTTATATTATTATTTTATGTTATTTTATATTTATATTATTTTTTATTATCTGAACGTTCATAAAAACATGTATCTAAAAAGTAGATGTACTTATTGATACTTGTCAAACTATACCCGTACTTAAAGGGTTAAATATATTCGGTTGAACGACTAGGGTATATGACCCACGTACTGTCACTGTTCCTATAACTGCCACTTGAAATATTTTATTTGATAACAAAGTAATGTATAAAGAATCGTAAGTAAACTAATTTTCATACTAAATTTGGACTTTGGTTTACGTAACAACACATAGACATTATATATTCATTTACACTTAATATTTATAAATAAATATTAGGAAGTAAATGTGCTGTTGAACATTAAAACGTGACCAATACAATTATAAAGTATGGAACGTGTCTTAATTCAGTAAGGCGATACGTTTACTATATATCTTATGTCTGTTACACGAACTGATGTGTTAATATATGTGAAACATGTCTCTATTTAAATGAAAAGTTTTCAAGTGACAGTACGAAGGACATTGGACTTTGTTGTACATTTTCAAGTACGTAGTAATGAATTTATTATATTGAACATATAAAGAAAATGTTCAGAAATAAAAGAGACGTTGAACAATATTATGCTCCAAACTGGAACGATCTTTATGTTAACGATGTTCTAAAATAGTTAAATAAAGTTACACAATAACCTTAAAGTGGCACCTTTAGTGGCAACCTTAGAGGTACATCTATCCTAAATGTTTACTTTGAAATCATGCTTGTTTCCGTACAAAGAAACTTGAAAATATGGTTTTCTTTATGGTCATTCAAACGTAGTACCCTAAAATAGATTAGGTATCTTCTAAATGGATGATATGAATTAGAACGAATGTATTAGATAATGTAAGGGGTTACTTAAAAAATGAAGTTAATTGAATGACAGAAAAATGGGCGCATTCTATGCGACAAAAAGAGGAAGAATTTTAATTAATATGAGTTGCAAATAAAAGGTATTTGTTTCTCTAACGTTGTTTTCCGTTGCGACATCTTGCAGATTGCATATTGCGATAATTACATCGTGTGTGAACTATTTTTTTTTTCTAAAACAAAAACATATTAAACTGTCGCTGAAAGTATATATCAGTACAGTTGTGTTATCCTGCACTAATGGAAATTCTGCGTAAATTGTAAGAGTGTATGAGAACTGCATACAAATGATATCACTAAAAATCAACTGGGAATGTTCAAAGGCATAAAAGAATGGATGATAGCACCCTATTGTTGCGTGCGTGGTTATTAATGAAAAAAGCTTTGAACATTTGTTATTAAAGGGTGCTCGGAGTATCCGCCGTATATCAGCAATAAATTAATTGCAAACTCATGTTTGCGTAAACCTTCATTTCTAGTATGGTATATGGAACACATATTTACGCGTGTAGAATTATGCTATTAGGTTTTGCTTGTTACATTTATAATTCGAATATAATGAACATTTACAATATATAAGAAAGTATAATTGTTAATATTGAAACACATATTAAAGAGATTTGCGTAATATTGCATACCTTTTAGAATAACTGATATTATAAACTAATTTCTATAAAAATACATATTAGCTTCCCACTAAATGAGCAAAAGTTTTTGTGTACTTTGAATTTGATGGAAACACAGTTGACCCTTGAACAAAACGAGTTTAAGCTGCGCGCACTCACTTATGCACGGATCTATCCCAATAAATACACTGGAAAATTCTTTGAAGATTCGCAGTAATTTAAACAAATTCACAGATGAACTGCGTACTTTAAAATATTAAAAAAAAGAAATTATGGAAAGCTACATCATGAATACATGAAATATATGTAGAAATCAGTTTAGTTTATTACCTAACAGTATCTATAAAATATACACAAGTCTATCGTAAAGTATTAAACTGTATTAAAACTTATCAAGTTTTTAAGAAGACACAAATTATACGCGGATTTCTTACCAACCCTCGAGTTTTTAAGAAATAATTATACATACATATATAACTTATAATGAAATACTATATTAATTGTTGGTTGAAAACAAGTAAAATTTGTGTTAATTGTAGCAAGGAAAATAATAACGAATAATGAATCATTATAGGAGATATTATTTTTCATTTTGTACATCAACACTGTTCCGTTTTTGATAGAATATTACGTTCTATCTACTTACTCTTATTATACAGAGCGTTTCAGATGTTTTCTCGCAAAACTTTGTCCATATTTTCTATGAATATAAATAAGCAAAAAAGTACTTTACGAACACAATTTACAATGTACTTTAAAAGTCATGACGACAATATAAAATACGAAAGGAACTGTAGTATACTAATGACCATTACACGAGATACGAATAAGTTGACAATCGATGTAGTCATCAGTAATTAATACTCCAAAACATTCACTGTTATTGTTAATAGAATACTGGTAGCGATAACAAATTGTATTTATTATTTTACAAAATTCATTTGAATTCTAGTTAATTTTGATAAATGCATTAAGTTAGCGGTGAAATAATCCCGGTTTTAAAACATGAAAGCAAATTGTCTTATAATAGTATATCATTATTTAATCTACTCGATTATATGTATAGCGCCTAACTTTTTCCATAACATGAGTTTAGCTCAACGTTTTGTGAGCTTTTTAATATTATTTGCAGAAAAACTTGAATAGAATAATCGAAGGCCAAGTTTACTTTTTCACGAATTCAATATCTTTATCACAAGTTTTTGATGAAGTTTTAAGTAACCAATATTTATGTAACATTTTTTGCTTATTTATACTCATACTGATAAAGTCTTGCAGAACAATTTTGGAATCATTTGTATATTCAATTTCTTTTACGAGTACGAGTTCAATTTATAAAAAAATAATCCGAAACTGCTCCTGCTTTAATATTTCCAATTTAAGACACATCAAATTGCCTTCATTTACTGTGTTGGAACAATTTCTTCACATCTGGTGCAGTCTTTTTCGGACTTCGTGTCACATGATCCGTAATACTAACACCTAAAGAAATCTGAATTTTCGGAAGAATATCTTTCTCTTTATTATTGGAAAAGGAGTGTAAACACTTCTAGAGTATTTTTATATGCAAAATACAAGAGCAAACGCAAAAGTTATAGATTTCACGCAATCAGAAAGATAAAAATGAAAATGTTAATGGGATCTCGAGACCCTAAAATCGTGTGGCAGAAAAATACATTAGATGATAGATCTATTCTATATCTCGTCTGCACTATAGTACCAGCCCATTCAGTTTTCCCTAAATTTTTTTATTTAACAGCCTTTTTTATCAATTTGTCTAATCGAAGTTGTATCAAACTTATTAGGTGATTCGATAAGTCCGTGCCACAATATGTTTATATTGCATTTAACAGTATTCTTTAAGTTTCGAACCATTGAAGCTCAATTTATCTTAATCTTGCCATTCGAGTTCAGTTTAAGGAAGGTATTTGAAGTAGTAGTGAGCATCTACAGTAACCATAAAAATATAAGCATAGTCACTTGATAATTTCGATAAAAGATTGGCTTTTTGGAATGTTTCAAAATTTGGTTATGTGATGAAAAAGTTTGAAAACATTTCAAGACGTGTAACCAACTGAATAAAGTATCTATATGTTTTTGTACAACTTTTTATACGATAGATGAAGGAAAATGGAATTTAAACTGTAAATTATGTTTTGGATTATAACTAACCCTATACAGAGATAAGGAGTTGAAACTTACCAGAAAAGATTTTATTTGACATACCTATTTATTAACATATCACAAATTCAATTTTATTTAGCAATACTTTTACCGTGCTTATTCGACAATACTCTTTCGGTATAAAATTTATTAAAATTTGTATTTTATAGATCGCTGCAATTCCAAAAATATAGTTTCAACTTTTTTCCTTTCGTTTACTAATTCGTCGTTAAAATTATCCTTTCATTAATGTCTTATTTAACCAAAGATATGTTGGACTTCCAAAAATGTTTTGTACCTCTTCGTACAGTATTATCAGGGGCAACTATGTAATTTCGCAGCTGCGAGGCTCGATGCCTTTAAATTCGCACGTCGTGCGGCATAATTCAGCTTATTTACGATCCTCGCCATGCGGGGATGAGGACGGTGACGGGAATATGTGACGCATTTCGCTGATTGAAATTTTCACAAGATTATTCTGTCCCCCTGGCCTGGTGTCCGCCTCCACAGGGCTGTGGGGGGGGGGGGGGGGGGCATTGTCTTCGGAAGGCAAGTCGGCCCTCTTAAAGCGCATTGATCCAGTAATTTACCATGTTACGGCATTCGCGACATCGTTATGAAGATTACAGCGAGGAAAAAGTGGCGTTGGAATTACGAGCGGGCAGAAGACTAACAATAAGGCACAATGCCGGCTGCGTGCACGCTTTTGTAACAAAAATTACGCGAGCGAGCGGTTGCAGCCTCCTTCATTCGGCTGCTGAGAGAAATAGAAATGCAATAGAAATTGCACGACTTGCAAATTTTTCCTTTCTTCTCCCGCGGGAGAGGATCCTTCCTGGTCCTTCGCATGCACCGGAAGATGCACTTAGCTATAGACGCCGCAGAGTTAGAGCTTGTTTTCGGGAAACGTCACTTCATGGAGCATCTGGAACGAAATTCTTTGTGATTTTTATCAATTTGTTAATGATTTGTTGGATGTTTTAATGTAAAATATCAATTGTAGATCAAAAAGACTTTTTTCTTTTTGTATTCGGGACTGTGAATGACGGTATGTGGAATAGATGTGTCTTGTATGAGATTTAAAGATGGGCAAAATTGTGTTCAAAAATCGGATGTCGAATAAAAATACAGAATATCATTTCACTCACCATTGTGGAATAAATATCGATTCGAATAAATGATTATTCGTATAAAATTGATCTGAAAATTTATTCGGATAAAAATCATTCGGATAAGAAATTCTTTACATTATATTATATTATATTGCGGAGATGGGTGGAGTAAGAATGTATAGACAGTAGCGGACATAAAACATTTCTTCACACTTTCTTCTTAAAACCTCATTATATTAGTTTTTACAATTAACTTTTGTTCAAATGTTGAGTTAAAAAATCGATTGCTTTTAGGTTGATTTAATCGAATAAATAGAGAATAATTTGTTAGGGATAATAAGTAATAATTCTATTAATAAAATACCAGACTAAACGAAATTTATTTGGATAATTATCGTAGATAAACATTTATTCGAAACGATTCGAATAATCCCTAACTTTGGTCAGACTGTAGTAGGGTATGATACAATATAACTAAAAAGACAATTAGATCACCAAATGATACGATTCTTTTTGTAAGAATTTTGTTTGCCTAGATAAAAATTTGTAACATTAGTCGTATAAGCAGATACGAACATGGTGAGGTACCTCACTAACCTACCTTAAATTTCTCAGAAATTGTTACACTAAGATTTTGAAACGATAGTTACGCCATTTTCGCCAATCTATTTGGCAAGGAAAGTGTGTATTTCCTGCATTCTTCAATGGTAAATAATTGCCATTTTTCCTCTATTAAACTTTGTAACTCCGCCAGGTTACGAGGTTTACTTTCTGCAATACGTAGTTTTAGAATAGACCACATATTTTCGATTGGGGAAAGATCAGGGCTTTGTGGAGGCCATTCTAATATGTTTATTGCACTCTCTTGCAAATATTTAGTAACAATTTTTGCTTTGTGTATCGGTGCATTATCTTGTTGAAGGATGAAGTCGTTACCTATTAATCGTTTCCCTTCTGGAATTATAATTTCTCTTAGTAAATTTAGATACACTTGCGAATTTACTTTTCCTTTTAAAATAATAATTTTCCCCACTCCAAAATATGAAACGCATCCCCAAACCATAATACCCTGTTCCATTGACTTTAATGTTGGTTTCGCACACTCATACGACGAAAATTCTTCTTGTCTTCTCCAGACATACATCCGTCCATGGCTGTATTTTAATCTAATCATAGATTCGTCGGTCCAAAGTATATTTTCCCAAAATGTTATTGGTTTCAAAACATGTTTATTGTAAAATTCTATTCGTCTTTTGAGATTTTTCTTACTTAAATGGGGTAACTTTCGTGCAACGCGTCCGTGTTTTCCTGAAGCCCGTAAACGTCGGCGAATGGTTTCAGTGCATGGTACAATTTTCCCTTCATTTAGTAATTTTGCACGTATTTTTGGAGCAGATAAAAAGGGATCTGAGTTAGAAATATTAACTATTCTTTTATCTACTCGAATATCAGTGACTCTTGGACGTCCAGATTTGGGTGCAACTGAAACTCGTCCGGTACTCTTGAATGTAGTAAGAATTTTGAAAATAGCTGCTGGTGTTTTATTGAAAAATTTAGCGATTTCTCGATAAGTATTTCCTTTGTTTTTCATTTCAATAACAATCCTCCTCTCCTCGTTTGTTAAATGCCTCTTTTCAACCATATTTTTGTATTAATCTTAAGAAGAATAATGCAAATGTTGCACATAAACCAGAAAATAAAAAAATATACTATAATAATTGAGCAGCATAACCATAATACAGTGATACGGCAGCTAAATACTAAGAATTTATAATGTAACACACATAATACAAAAATACACGATATTAACATAGTGTACAACAAAAAAAAAAGAATGTTTACTTACTTTTGTGGTGCTTATAAATGTCACGTCTTAATAAATTTCGTGTAATAACTTTAATACGCAAAGGAAATTCTTGTTTAATATGTGGAAAACAATTGAAAACATTGCCTTGACGTAGGCTATTACTGTCGCTAGGATATCTAACAGCATACTTCACAAACATCTAATTAAACATACAAAACGCTACAGTTTACTTACTTTTGTGACCTACTGTATATGGATTGAAAGGAAATGTGCGATACAGTACTGAGGCTTATAGTAATTTGATTTCTCATTGAGATACGAGTCACACATTGAGATCTTTTTAAACAGAATATTTATTAATTCACTCAGATAGAATACTGAATCATATGTGAGTAGATAAAAGCTGGACATAATCATGTCTATAAATTCCATTTTTAAAACACGTTCTTCTTTTCCATAAAAATAATGAATATATAAAGACCAATGTTAATAAATAAGGAAGGAAATGCCATTGCAATTCATTTGATTTCTAGCATCGCCAGCAGATGATACAGGATGTATTATTTGACTGGTTTCCTAAATTAGACTGAACGTGTCAGCGAAAATCCAGTTCATCTCAATGAATTCAAACCAATTCCGAAAGTACTGGTCTTCTAAAAATAAATCAATCGCAAAATGAATTGGAACAATGGAAAATCATTAATCATATCCGAAGAGGGATAAATAGGAACAAAGTAAAATCAATGAAACCCTCATCCCTGAAGCTTAAGAGCCGGATTTCGATAAAAAAAGGCACGTGACGTCAGAAAAATGGTATTTAATTTAGAAAATCATAACGGACGATTCTTTAGGTTCTTTCTTTCTATAGACGTAAAAACCTTGCTATAATCTTCTCTAACTTTTTTATTATTATTGTTTAACTCAATGCATTTAATAAAAGGGTTTGTATTGGCACTTTCAGTATTTTTAAATAAACTGTTCTGCAGTCTTTCATCTTATCTTACAATACGTAATTTCTTGCATTTGTTAACTAATGAGTAGACTGCAAATTTTTATTCAAATTCAGACCTCTACAAATAAAGCTAAAAAAGAAGATCTACACAGGGGATTGTTTCGTCCTTTAAATACTATAATTTGTTTTATACTTCCAATATTTTCTACAGTTTTCAATACCATTTGCATTCTGTAATTTTTTACATATTTGAATTTCCCATAAATGCATAAATATCCAAGTCTATTGAGAAACTTTAAAAAATAATATTAACATTTCTATTATATTTTTAAGCTACTAGAAGGGCGTTAACGTTTCTAACATATAGTACAATGTTTTTAAGCTCACTTGCTATCGAGTAAGCTGACACTTTGGCCAGTCTACGGGTGATATGAAGATAAAAATAGACGAATTCAAATACTCAGAAAGTATTGTTAGCACATTGTTCGCGACCTGGCAAACGTGAACCGTAGTGCAAGAGATTACAAATGCGTTTTCAGTAGACGCATCGCTAGTACGTGATAAATATTTCCGAGCAACATGTATCTCTCTGTGGCGCCAGAAACGAAGCTTACTCTTTCTGGGCCGATAGGAGTTTCGAAGAGCCACAATCCATAACGGCGCGCGTGTCCCAGACTTCCGTAGGAATTTCAAGCCCGAAATTGCAAGGAATCGTTGCGGGGAGTTGAGCAACAGCATTGCAACGACGGTCCGTTAGTCTATCCGCGCAATAAACTACAATCACAAATTACAGAGTCAAATAGTTTCGGCGTTTCGCGCGGAATGTCGCAATTTCAGGTCTGCCAACAGGGGTTTTCGGGCCGTGGAGACTTCTTCCGTGGCATTGGAGGGGAGGAGGAAGATGGAGAACCGCCGACCGGGAAGAAACAGCAGTTGGAGACCCGCTGCCTCTAATGAACTTACAATAATTGCGAACCATTGATCTATGGGGCTCGAAGAGTTTTCCCCTGCACAACATTAACCAAGCAGGAGATCCTCCTCCGAGCTTGCTCGTTGCTCCGCTGATTTCCCTTTGTTTCGTTCGTTCCACTGAGTTTCTATCTGCCTATCCGCCGTTGCTTCTTCTTGTCTTCGGTTTATTACTGTCTGTTTGGTACCGCTCGGTCTGCCGACATTAAACGATTTTATTACGTTCTCTGGCTTTTCGTCTTATATAGTTTGGATCCATTTTCGGATCCTTATATTATTGTCCGTCTTTGTTTTATTATGTTTCACTTGATCTTTACCTTTACGGTAGATCGTATCCCAGTTTCATCATTTAGCCCATTATTTGCTGTTTTCCAACGTTTGTTTCCTTGCGTCGCGAGAACTCTTTGTTTCTCTGTGCTTGTTGCAAATCCAGAAAAATAGATTTGATCTCGCCCATTCAAGACATTGGTAGGTGTAAACACGAGAAGGGATGGAAGGTGACTGGTTGTTTGAAAAGGCTGTTCTAGCGGGAGGAAAGTCTGGCCCCACGGTTGAAGCGCAATCTGGAAAGAGGAAAGAAACCATTTACATGCTACTCGACAGGCAATATTGAGCGCAGACGCCGTTAACTTTAACCACCTGGCTGAGCCATTCTCACTATCGCAAAAACAATTAATGCTCGTTAAAAGAAATCCTTGATTTACTGTTAGATGGAGGTACGGGGTCGAGATAACCATTGTCGGCGCGCAACTCGACTTCCACGAGTCCCCTTTTTAGCATCGAGTCTACTGGGTTTAAGATTCACCATAATGTTCATTATTTCTTACACAAACTTTTGATTATTTCTATTGTCATATTATATCGCAATTTTATCATCTAGGATATGTAATATGTATGTGTTCTACTTTTCAGTTCCCTGCTCATTTAAAACTTTATGTGTTATGAATATTATTAATCTTTTTTATAATAGATATGACGTGAACAATATAGTTTTGTTATCATGATAAGTTTTTTAAAGGTTTCGTAGATTGGTTTTCCTTATAAGATTAAAATTAAGTCATAGTAAGGGGTACTAGAAATACTTTTTTACGATAGTATATTATTGTATAGATACCTTCAAAAAAATTAAGAACAGATGGTTAAAGTTCCTAACAAGATCATCAATAATTCAGATTAATTTCGTTAATTAAATCCGTTTCTTTGACCTTTTATTAAGTAAAACAATTATTTACAGTATGCTAACAATTATTTACAGAAAAAGATTGATTAAATGCAAAACAAAAGATTAATAACTAGTTAATAGATAACTTTTTGGAGTGGTCCAGGTTAAGTAAATCAAATTGCAATTAAACTCATAAGGATATTCATCACTTAAACACTGTAGTATGCCATAGCATATAACAAGATATTTAAAAGAAATTATAGCAGTTATTAACTTTAAAGATTGTTTTAATTTAGAACGCCGAATAATGAGATAAGAGCTGTTGGCTGCTAGTAATTTTAATTTTTACACATTTACTTGTTCGTGTGTGTTTAAAGAAAACTTATATTTGTTTTATTAAAGCATGTTTATATTTTGAAGAAATAAATTAACTAAACCTTCGCGATGAAAGAGCTGTATGCACTAATGGCATCTCTAATTTTTCAAGTTTTATTTGATCGTAAACAAATAAAAGGTGTTGTATATTTATTGCAATTAAACTACAGTGGATTATGTATTTATGGCAAATTTAAATGTGTAAAAAAGGTACAGAATGTACTTAACATGCAAAAATATACAGAATATACAAAGTAAAGTACATGTTACTATGTCTAAGTAGTTTTAGTTGTGTTCACAAAACTGTTAATTTGCATAAATATTCACAAATTGATTATTATACCCTTATTATCAAAGTTATAACATAAAAGATTTAATCAAAGAGAATTTAAAAAATTAATGAAATTATAGGAAAATCTACCTTTGAAACGTAAACACTTTATAAACATATCACGAGAAAGGATCTATTTCATTAACACATTTGCCTACAATAAAATTTTCCAGAAAGTATCCACTGACTCCCAACGTGTGAATATTGTAACGTGGAATAGAGGCGGTTTTAAGCTGCAAAGCAGGCACGTGGCCGTAGGACATTCGGAGATATCCAAGTGGTCTATTCGTAGTAATGACGATGCCTCGAAAGATGCAATAGGGCAATTACCATTTCTCCCCTCCAGCGGCAGCGTGTGACGACACGATGAAAATTGTCATTACGCGAACCGTCGTGACAATTATCGCGGCGTTCACGATTGCAATTTGCAACCGTCTGGAAACGGTCTGGGATTACTCAACGAATCATCTTGTAACTTTTAACTACCGGGCTGCGCGCGCCCCCCGCTAAATCCTGCCCTGGTTCTAGGAGTACAAATCTTGTTCTCGGAGAATCTTGCGCTCTTTCCGGAATGCTCCACTGAAAACCTGTCTATTTGCTAAGTTTCTTCTTTGTTGCAGCGAATTTTTTCATTATTGTAAAAAAATCTTTACCGTGAAGAAATTTCTGTTGCCGGGAGAATATTTATTGCTTCAGCGTTGCTTGCTTGTGTGTATATTTTGTCTGCGCGTCGGGAACAGTACACACGTATTGTCTATAGTTAGCATGTGTGAAAAATTGATAAATTGTTATGAAGATATGATTTTTTGTATGTGCTTAAATACAATTCATATGTGTTTATTTCAATTAATTTTTTTTATTTTATTGATATCAAGGAGTTGTGTTATAACATTGGTGTAGTATAATAAGCTTGCAACGTGAGTTAAATTGGTACTATAAATTATAGTTTAGTGGTAGTAACTAAGAAGAAATTGTTATAAACAAATTATATATTATAGTTCGAAATTTCTTAATTTCTTATATATAACTAAATGCAAAGGGTCAAGTAATGGAATTTCTTAAACATTTGTAAAATAACGGATTATAGCAAAAATATAGAAACAGACTGTTCAACTTTGTTTTTCAATAAAAATACTTTCTAATAATATATCAAAAATACTTTGTAAATTTGATAAACTATACAGGAAAGATAAAATATGTAAAAAGATATACTATACAGTAAATAGGTTCAATCATAAACACTATTATAAATTTATATCTATGAAATGCCTATAAAGTTACAAATTTTTGCATTATTTAACAAGTTTCTATGTATTTAAATTTCATAAACTGTTTATAAATCAATTACATAGGATTAATTCATAAATTGGAAATAATATATGTGCTGTCATATGTGTAGAAGAGATCAAGTTCAAAAGTAACTCCGAGCAATTGTAACATGTCAAATAATTTAAAATCTATCGTACTGATTATCGCATATTTTGGAAATATGACGCAAAAGCACAATTGAAGAGCACACCCATGGCCTAGCAATATAGTTACTCAATAAACAAATATATTGAACACATGACTTTTCGACATTGTAAAGTATCATTTCCTTAGAGCGTTAAAATTGTAATGCAACAGTCTCCATGCAAATAAATATTCTTTCTTTTAATCGTTAATCTGACACTTTCAAATAAAATACAGATCGTTAATTAGAACTTTTAAGGATACAGCTAGTGAAAATTTTTAGTAATCATGAGTACATTCAAAGCGGAGTTTGAGACAATAGTAGTACCATCGGTCAGAATCGAAAGTAACGTAACAACCGATCCCGATTAATGCAACTTGAAGAAACAGAAAGGCACGTAATTTGAATTTGGAAAGGAAAAATGATAAAAACAATAGCAAGAACAGGAATAAGGAATATGGTGACGAAAAAAGTAAAGAATGCTATTACCTTGTATTTCAGCAAGCCGAACGAGAAATGGGTGAAATGCATGGAATGTAAGAATTGGGCACACAAAGAATGCACCAAGTAACATGATCTATATTTTTGTCAAAATTGTGAAAGCGAATAATTCATACATACTTAGTTTTGATACCCTTATTGAGAATTTGATTTACATTTAATTTCTCGTGAAAAACAATGCTTATTATCTTTATCGTTGCTTAATACTGTAACTTTAATTTAATAAATAACTTGATTTCTTTAAAGATAAAAGTGTGTTACTATCGACCCCATGTGTAACACATTATTCGCTTCCCATTTTTTATTAATAACTTCCGTAATACGTGACATACAGTACAGTGGTAGTGAGCAAATAATGTCATAAAAATAGGTAACTTCTTCGTACAAAAATTGTTGTTCTGAGTGTAATAATTTTTCAATTATCGCATTCCAAAGTTAAAGTGTTACTATGGACTCCGGTCTCCCCTACATGTTTCTTACTGCAAAGATGATTGTAGCTTACGCATTAGACTTTTATTATAAAGTATCTACATAAGAAAACGCACAACATTCATGCAATAGCTCAAAGTTATGAATCTTATCCAACCATATGTCTACCCCTCGGTAACCAGGGAACAGAAAGACTGAAATCTACTACAAGTTATCTCACATTACTATTGTGCATATAATATGATACCGTACCGATATTAAAACAATAACTATTCCGAACGTTCTTACTTCTTGTTTGACAATACCCACGAAGAGGTATACCCCCAAAGAGGTTTCATGAAATCCTCAAATACTAGTGTTTTCAACAAGGTGGTTAGCCGGAGACGCGTCAAACGCGGCGAAAAAATCTGCTCCTTCGTCGGCGATAAATAACGAATAATTCTTAAAACAGTCGCCTATGTATCATCGTGTCATTTTCGCGGTGCTATATGTGCACCGCAGGCGTCGCCAGCGTCGTCGTCGTCCTCGACGTCGCCGGCGACAACGCGGAACGACGCGCCGGAAAATTTATCGATGCTAATTTCCCGGCCGCGGTCCTCCGCCGTCGCGGAAAAGAATTGTTGTCACCGCCCCCCCCCCCCCCACCTTCATCACCACCTCCTTTATACCCCTTCACGCCCCCAAGCTACCCCCTGTTCACGGTTCGTCGTCTTACGCTGTCCTCGAGGCCGTTACCTGGTGAGGGGTGCTTTCCTCCTAAAACCCCGTTTAAAACGCTGTTCCTCGCGCTTAAGTCGTGCTGACTGACGCGAATCGGCAACCTCGGGGATCAGGCTTGTTTCCCCGAAGCGGTTTCCTCCCTTTGTAAGTGTTCTTTCTACTCGCGAGCTTGTTCGGACGTCGCGTCGCGTCGTGTAAATCGTAATTGAAGATTCTGAGTCTCCCAATCAGCGCTTCATCGCTTTACTTTGGCTTGCTTCGTAATAGATCTCTGCAGCTTGTTCCTTTAGAGGTGAGAATTGTGGTGATTCGGCTGAATTGCACTGGTAACGTATAAAGTGTGTTTTTGGAACAGGCATTAGTATTCTTGATACGAATACCACTGATAAATGGCTTTTGAATGATTAAAATGAAAATACAGATTGCTTAAATATAAAATCTCGTGATGTAAGAAATTTCAATGTACGGTTATTTAATTGTATGTAATTATTTTACAAATTACTGAAAATAGGAGAGAGTTTAGTTGGTAAGGAAGAAATATAATGCTCAGTTTGAATTCTTTACGACGTAATTGTTTACTCAGCGAAATGTAAATAATTTGAGAGTAATTTTAGGTTACTAAATGGAACTATTTACTTGGAGTTTAAAATCAGTTTAATAGATGAATTAATGTGTAAAGTTTAATAAAGGCATGTGTATTAAGTATGATTATCTTTTTGTAGTATACAGAAATTATAACCAAATTCACAAAGTTATGTTTGTAATCCAATTTATTACATTGGCCGGTAATCTACTACAAAGTGTTCCATAATTATAAAATTATATTGATTCTATTTTAAATAGGCAATTAATGCTTATTTTATTCTACACAACATTTACCCAAGAATTTAAAGAATTTAAATCATATATAATATAAAATGATTTTGACGTAACAATATCAAATATTAATTTATATTTTGGTAAATACGTATGATGAAATAATCCTACGTTATTTCGATGTCGAAAAACACTTTTTTAATCTAGTTTAAGATCTATTAATTTAATTTTGGTATTTTATTAGTCTTTTCATAATAATATTTTATCGGACTTATTTCATCGTTGAATCTATATTGTTTTCTACAGACAACACTTCTCTCTCAGTAGCAATCTACGTTACTGAAAGCTATAAAAATAGTTTCACACCGAATTTGCGTCGTATGTCCAAATTTGCAATTACCGGACGAAAAAAGGAGACAACGAAACATCTTGGTGAAATCGAGCAATGAGAAGCACCAACAGTCACGGTTGCAGCAACGCAAACCACGGTAAACGTTCTTTCGCCCGCAGATTGAGCAACAAGAGGCCAGCCACGTGCCGACGACGCGACGCTAGCGCCGTTTACACTTTATTATCGTCCCCTCCAGCGAATTTTACATTAACCCATAATTAAATGCAAAATGCTTAAGTGTGACAGGTTTAGCAACGATACAGCTTTCATTTTAGCTAATATGCTGATAAAAAAGCTGTTAATCAATACCTAATCGATCTTTATTAAAGAAAAAGAATCTTACTGTTCTACCGCATTATAACAATTACGACACCGATGTTTGTTGCAATAATTATTTCCTTATAGTATCTATTAGTTACTATTAATGAGGTAATGTGGCCTTTTTTTAATTATTATAGATGTAAACATGTTTAAGATAGATACACAATGCCGTTACGTTGCACACAAATATGAAGAGATGGTCAAATTTCAAATATTCTGTATTTACGATTTATTTTAGCATAGATAATTACTGTATACTTGCTTATACTACACATCTTTATCTGTGCTGTACAGATACATAAATATATCAAGTAAATTTCATTAAAGAAAATATTAGGTAATGATATTGTGGCGGCTCTCCTATACGAAATAGGACTTTCTCGAAAGCACTCGCTCCAACTACCTTGTCCATATATATACCGCCTTCAACCTTCGTTCCAATATCCCAGTGTCTAAGGCTAGGTAGCCTTACTGATGAGTCCACTAGCAGGCCCAGAACGACGAAACGCAACACCCTTCCTTTCTTCCTTATCCTATCCCCTCTCCACAGCTCCACAATATTACCAATATTATATTAACTTGTAGCATATAATTAGTATTGCATAATGCATAATTATTTATTGTACTACAAAAAACCATGGACATGTAAGTTTCCAATTTTCTAGTAAAAATTGACACCAGCAGGAATTTTTTAAAACTAACGTAAGGAATAATTTGTCCAAGTAAGGAAATTTCAATAATCTTAGATTCAAGTGTGGACTTTCATAACATATTGTTAGTGAAACGCACATTCATAGCATTGGAATTAAGAGGACAATATTCAGTTGATACTCTTTGCAATTTGCATCATGGTAGGCTAAGCTATTTTCCTCCACATTCGACGGTAACAGCCAATTTTTACCACGATCCACCACGTAGAACCAATTTCCAAGCGGACAAATGCATTTGCTTAATACACAAATAGCTGTTGCTATTAAATTGTAGCGACGTTTAACAACGCCGACGTGTATCCAGCGGGGCTCGCGAGGAACGTAATTAAATACGAAATAGTATGCGCTTCCTAATTGCGAGTGCCCTGAATTTAGCAATATTCGCGGTCCGTGTCCGTCTTTCGACAGACTTTTCCAAGCTGCTACCGCAGCCCGGCCCACAACGGTTGCGTTTTAATTCCACGAGTCATCTACGTTCATGAATAATTACGGATCAGAGACCGTCTTCCTGAGCGGTGTTCGTCTGAACGTCGTCACTCCTTCGGGCAATGCTTCGTGAGGAGCTATTGTTCCCAGCTCCAGTTTTGCTAATCCTGAATAACTACATGTATTGCTTGTAGCGAGTGTTTTGGTTTCACCTGGACGATAGCTAAAGTTGTTAACTACGCTTAAGCGTATATCGATGAAACGAAACGGCAACTATGGGGGATAAGTCAAGCATTAAAGCATCGACGTTTTGTTTGAAGAAATATGCATGGGATTCAATGGGAAACATTGATATCAAATTACGAATGGGAAATATTCGAATAATTTGGAGCAAATATCTATTTGGAATAATTAACTGAGTTTTGTTTGTTGATTTATACAAGTGATTAGTGTAGATTAGTGAACATACATACCTAATAATTATTAGTTATTTGGAACTAATTGTGTGGTGTGTACTGTGTAGATAATTTGTTGAAAAGAATGGTTTTTAGAAAATTGTATTTGGATTATAGATGGTTTCTTTTACATAAAAATTTTTTAATTTTTTTAATTTTGTATTAGTAATGAACATAGAACTATAGATCGTCAAGAACTTCTGCTGTAATAACAGCCGATTTTTTTTTGTTTATTTTAAAAATCGTGAAAAAAGTAAATGTTTGTAAAGTGAAAGAGTAGCATTGTAGACATTTTATGAGCAAATCAGATGATGACACGTCGTATGTATAATTGGCTCTTCAGCATATTTTTATTAGGAGGAACCGATTACAAACCATGTGTGTTGTATACATAAAAGAAAAAAAAAACATAATTGAAGTAAAGCATATTTATTTCCAGAATGTTCAATAAATATTATAAAATATTATAATTACTATAGTTCATAGTCATGACACACACTGCGTGTAATTCGTATTTTTGTCTAGTAATTGCATTACACACTTGATATGTAATGTATCTTGAGTCGATTAGGCAAAGCAATCATGGGATAAAAGAAGATAATATGAAGCAAGAACTTAAACTAGATGAAGATAATATATAGGAACAACGTTTGATTTAATCTGATTCATCTACAACCAAAAAATCGCGTCAATCAAAACCATTCAACGTTCCCGAATCCGTAATTTTCAAACCTAAAGAAGGTCAGACTCACGGACTGTCTTCCATCGAATTCCCCTTTTTAACTTAGAATCTTTGTTAACGGTTTTGTTCGGGGTCGCGTTTTTCCTCGTTCTCGAGGGGAGAGGGTAAAGGCGAGGCAAAGGCGAAGAAATTTATTATCGTTAACGAGACCACGAGTGTTCGATCAGCGCGGACAAAGCGTAGAATGGGCGAAGTAATTTTCTCGGCAGGTGCAACGCCACTGCGACAGCAAAGTAGTTTACACCGTTTACACAATGAGGCTCTTTGAGAGCGTAGGGCGAAAGCCTCTAATCGCCCCCCTCCTTTGTGGCGGTGGGGGATTGTAAGTGTTCTCTGGTTTTTGTAGCAGGAACGGCAAGCAGCGGCGGCAGCATCGTCGTCGTCGTCGTGGCGAATTCGTCGATGTCTCGGCACCGAAAACCTATTAGCTGACAGTCAATAAACAAAGGAACGTTCTGGGCGATATAATATTGATTAATGGGGAGGTTAAGGAAGCGTGGAGCCGTTTAGTCAAAGTTCTCTCCAAGGCGGCGCGAAATCGACGTGGAAGGGGCCCCGTTTGTGTGCGTGCCGAGTATATGCCGAGCGATTATCGAATTTCCTCCCCGTAACAACGAGGTTCTATTAACTCCCACCCAGCACCGGGGCTCACCCGATACAACCCCTGCTTTTGTGTATTGTTAAGACTATCCGCATTAAGCGATCCATAATAAGGAGTTACGCCGCGCGATAAATCGTTTCAAATTGCCGTGGACGCCTGCCCCGATCGATCGCATCTAACTGCTACTGGAAATTAGCTGGAAAGATAACGTAAATGATAAGTTATACGTGGAAAGTATGATACTTGCCCTTTGATGCTTAATTTTGCGTGTATGCGAATTTTTAGATAGTCGATTTTTTGTTAGTTCTAAGTTATCAGGTTTCGTGGATGATTGTTACATTTTTTAATAGTATATGAGGTTCGATTAAAAAGCTCCTGCGATTTTTGTTCACTTGGAAATGTATGTCTTTATTCAACAGTATTTATGTTGCCTTCTCTAAACTAATCTTCATTGAATCGAATAAATTTATTCCAAACCATTTTCCACGTTTCGAACCATTTATAGAATGCTTTTTTTCATATAGTCTTCAATACATTTGGCGATTTTTGTTTTATGTTTATCTCCAATAATCACAAAGCAATATCCTTTTGTGATTGTTTTTATTCTTGGGGAGAGAAACAAGACACAAGATATTATATCTGGCGAATACAGTGATTGTGCATATCATTAAGGTGTTATTTTTGGACCAAAATTTTCGAATAAGCAACGATGTGTGCGCTGTTGCGTTATTGTGCAGCAATGTTAAAAAATTGCTGAACACACTAAAACATAGCTTGTCTAACTAGTTGACAAATCTAATCTATGCATCCAATATGGCCAACAATTTAGACAGATGTGAAGGACAAACGTAACTACATCACAAAATGATTATTCAGTCGGACGTTTCTATCGCGAGAAATTAAAAAACGTGCACGAACTTTTGATAAAGCCTCATACAAAACGTTAATGTATTATCTTAATTACATAATGTAGGTTGTAGTAATAAGGAATGGTGTCTATTAGGAAAGCTACAGAAAAGTAAGAAGTTTGCAAGCGTCTTTCGTTTTGCGGTTTCGTTTCGCACTGATCATCATGCTCACACTCGCTCCCATGCGACGCACCTACCAATAGCGGGCGACCGTACGTAATGGGTGGCCCTACAATAATTTTATTGCTGAAAATTATTTTCATTGTATTCAATAATTTTCTTTCTACATCTGTTACTTGTCTGTCCTTAACACTTTATTGCAAAATTTTATTCTTTTAAATAATTTGATATGGCTATGCTAATCTTTCTACAATGCAAGTTCGGTTTAGTAACATCGTGTGATTGATCGTCTTTGATATTGCTACCATATATTATCACAAAAAATCCATCTTTCTTCATAGGTGATGATTTGTCTCGTTATTGTTTCATATCTGTTGCACTGGGTCAATGAAGCTCATTAATCAAATTTATGTGCAACCTATTTATCGAATTTTCGTATTTTTCTATTTGCATAGAAATGATAATATGCTGTTTTCTTTGATATTGCTAAATCTTTTGTTAATTCTGCAATTTCACGCATGCTCCTCTAGTTTGCAACATTTCGTCTTACATTAGTACACGTGGATCATTTTTCAAATCGAAACTTCATAAACCAAAATTGTATTTTATGATCTCTAGCAATGTCATTCTCAAATGTTTAATGTACATATATTTCGAGCCGCTTCTGTTACATTTCGACCAAGTTTAAATCAGAACAGATGCGACTTACTTTTGTGCACAAATGTTTAATACCTTCTATGTTTCAATTAACTGAAATAATCCTGCTCATCTTCAAGCTAAACAAATGCTGATATATAACGTTTAATAGCCATTAATGATCTAATACCAAACAATAATAATAATTTTTACTATAATTTATATTTTCAAATTGTAGGTACATGATACTCGTTTCTACTGTTGTTTTCTTGTTCAAAAAGTCAAATTCGGAAAATGTTCGACTCATGAAGTTCACTTGTGAAGTAACTTAAATCGGAGATCATTTTTCAGTTACCAAACATCTTAGTATCCAAATGTTTCTTCAAACTTTAATTTTGTACAGACTACTCAGGCAGAGCTTTAAGAGTTTATAATTGATTAATATTATTATTGCAGTAACATGCAACCATGTTAATACGATGTGGACGGAAAATCAACCTAAACATTTAAAATTTCTTGAGATTTTAATATGAAATTTTAGTTTTTGAATACATATGAGTAAAAAGCGTAAAATAATGCTCCCGTTATTAAAAACACAACTTTAAAATTTTCTTAATTCCATAATACTGTATTCATGACACTGTAAAATTTAATTTGACTCATAGTAATTAAAAATAATTTCAGTAGTGAATTTTAAACACCGTTATCGTCTTCCGTTCTACAATATATAAATGTGCAATAAAAATATATCTATTTTAAGCGACGAGAAACAATTAAGTAAATATGCCGGATTGGTCAATTATATTCGTGTAACACTCTTACGAAATAAAACGTGTTCAATTATTGACAAAGACATATTTAGTCGTTACCAACATATTACATTGTATGAGTTCAAGTTACACTTCTCTATAATGCGCACGTTTAACTGAATAACGAGCACTATCACGTCATCACATTACATCCGTTAATTAATCTCTGGATAATCTTGTCAAAGAATAATTCCACTAAATATATAAATGAAGCTTGCTGTTGGAATGAAACTAATTATTTGGAATAAATGAAACTGTCAAATTTCCATTTTTTATATATTTTTGGTCCACGAACGGGAAAAAAATTGCAGAAACAAACATTTTTTCGACGAAAAGCAGTAGAAGGCCGCCGGTTTGCGGAAACGTTTCCTTAACCGACCCTGTTGTTTCCGATAGCCGGAACAGTTGGTGTTTCCGTCTCCGAGAATTAAGTCCGTGAACACGAATGGCAATTCGCTTCGATATTAAAAAAATACCTTTTGAAGCGGAGTCCACGGATGGGCGAGCAAACCAACGTTGATTCCACGGAAATCCGAACAAAGCGCACTTTGAAAATCGAGATATCTTCTGGGGGTGGGAGGGAGTGGGGGAAGAAAAAAATAAATTCGAACACGGACGCAGCAAACCGAGAATTCGGGTCATCCTTTACGTTCTTGCGCATAATGTCCTCTGATGAATGTTGCCTCTGTTCCGCGAAATTTGACGACGAAAGAGGAGCAAACGAGAAACGTTTTAAAGGAATGTTTCGAAACTCCCCACTGGTACATGAATCACGAGCAAGGAAAACTACGGCAAGTTCTTCCGATTCGAGACCAGACTTCCCATGGAATTGTTTTGTAACGCGATCCGAAATTTTTGGAAATTTTTCTGTACCTCTGCGTACGTTGACTACACAATATATTTTTTTCAAATTTACTTACGTTCTAATCGTCACGTTTATTTTCTCTTCATTTAGAGATATGATGACAATGTTTAATATTTTAGTTTAGTTTAGCAGCGATAACCGCAGCTGGTTATTGAAAAAGTATTACGTACAGTAACAAGCAAAAGTATAAGCTAGTAACGCAATAATGCTATTTAAACTGTTAATGCTACTATAATTATACATTAAATAGTAAGATACACAGGACTAACAATAAAATTATGAATGGAACGTGTTACGCAAGATACAGCACTTTATTATTGTTTTCCTATGTGTGGACAGTGTAATTAATGAAAACACGTACATTATGCCATGTTTACAGTTTTACACGCTGTCTAACTAAGAGACAAGATTAAGTACACTCGTGTATGTAGATACTGGTAGTATATTGTTGTAAAGGTGCGATTTCTTATAAACCCCGGATGCATGTGATTGAACGCATAACATTCGCTGTATTAACATAGTGTTTTTCTCATGTGTTAAGCTGCGTCCTAATTGCGTGTCGTATAGCGACAAATCCGATATCGGTCCTTTCATGTCGACCAATCTGGTAAACAAATGTGACGTTATTGCATAGTATGCGTTGCCAATTTGGACACACGGCCATAGATTACCCCTTGTTTATTTTTGTTGATTGGTTGGTCGCGGATTTGTCGCTACACTACACGCAATTATTAGAACGCAACCTAGAGTTTAGATACGATTACATATTGAAGTTCGTTTCCCGATTTTTACCGATCGCGGTGCGATGCGTTTAAACTGACACCGGAGCAGGGACCTGGTGGTCGCATAGGGTAGATGTACCCAATTACTGCGCAACTTTAAGATTATCGCGTAACTTTATTTATAACTGTTTTATTAGAATAGTGGAGCTGTGGAGAGGGGGAAGAATGGGAAAAAGGAAGGATGTTTGCGTTTCGTCCTGGGCCTGCCAGTGGACTCATCAGTAAGGCTACCTAGCGGGCCCTGCCTTAGATACTGGGATATTGGAAGGCAGGTTAGGTATATATATGGACGAGGTAGTTGGAGCGAGTGCTTTCGAGAAAGTCCTATTTCGTATGTCCCTCTAGTGGTGGGTGCAGAATGTATTTGACATAAAGATCGTCCCAGTTTGGAGCATAATATTCTTCAACCGCTCTTTTATTTATGAACATTCTTTTTATGTGTTCAATATAATAAATTCATTACCACGTAATTGAAAATATACAACAAAGTTAAATGTCCTTCGTACATGTCACTTGAAAATTTTTCATTTGAATAGAAACAATTTTAGAAAAGCTTAACATAAACGGAAGCGAATAGACAGTCTATTGTGAACTAAAAGGTATTGATTTAAAATGAAAAGAGAAAAAGAAAACACCAGCTGTTTCAATTTACATTATAAGTAGAAGAAAATGATTTACTAATACGTACAGAAATGGACAATTGACGACTAGAAAGGAGTCATATAGTCGGTAGACCAATATAGAACGTTTTGAATCATATGAGAGATCGTGATATTGAAGCCAAATAAGAAAAACAATTTTTTCGGAAGTTAAACAAACTCTGATACTTAATGGTAGCTCGATTATGTGCTATGGGTGTTTTGTATTTATGAAGATAGCTTAAACTTGCATAAAATGATTAAAAAAATGTTTGGTTGGAAACAGACTTGACTTTCTCTAACACCTGATAATATACATCAGCGTTTCTTGACCTTCTTGTCGCTTGACCCAACGTAATAGTTTATAAGGTATAAATTTTAAAAACCTAATTAAATGGAATCATTATATACATGCAGAAACTCATATATATTTTAGAGTACTTTCTATATGTGAAAAATAACATCCAGTACATTTCTATCGTGATCATTTCAGACAACTTTCAATTTGTGACAGATACTACAATTTCATATTTAACTGCGGAAAAATATAAAACTAGCGATTTTAAATCAAACATTTTGCTTTAAAATTATAAAATAGTTCGTATTATATTTACTAAAAACTTTTATATAAACTATGGATAAAATAATGCATGGTAATATTCAATGACAGGTTCAAGCAACTATCATTTCGCAGCCCATTAAAAACTTAATACAGTCCGATATTCAACCACGGTCCATATGTTGAGAAACGCTAATATACATTATATTATGCAATAATTGTAACGTTCCTGATTGTCATCGAACGGTGATAAATTCTCCATCATAGGTTATGAAGCAGAAAAAAGTGCCACAGAAACTACAGAAAGACGATTATCTGCAATTGAAAATAGAAAAAACAGATTGCACACCAATTTCTGAAGGCCGGTTTCCGAAGAAACGGAATACAGTTTCCGTACGAAAAATGGAACTAATTGGTCCCCTCGAAAGATGCGGACGTTCGTGGCAAACAAGACGATGTCGGAGCGCATGAAAAGCGGGCTGTCGTTGGTAGATGTGGAAGGGGGAAGAGGATGCTGAGCGGGAAGGGAGCAGAGATCTTGTAGTATCTGGAATTCTAGAGCACGACGTTGAGTGTGTACCGTGCGCTGCAGGCTTGCGAAAGATAGTTGGTGCACTCTAGAGATAAAAGGGAGTCATTCTTTTTTTAGAGGGAACGCAAACGAGAAATTAGAGCATGGAGACACTGCTTACTAGTCGAAATCGTGCGAGTCCCGGTCGTGGACTTCAGAAGAATTCTTCAACTTCTCGGCTGAGATACTGACGGAGGCGGAAGCGAAGAAGTCGCTGCGGAAAGAAAGGACTTGTATGCGACTGTTGGCTGAAGCAGTCATTGAAAAATGGTCAGAGGGCAATTTCTATATGCTCCGAAACCGTTCTTTTTTTCGAAGTTTAACCATTTACACTCCAAGCTTTTTTAATAGTTTGATCTTCCACTAATTATGGCACACTTTTGTGAGATTTTGTTGCGAAACAGGGCAAATTTGTCTTCCAGTTTATTTGTGTCGAAAGAAATGAAAGTTGAATTGATGAAAAAGAATATGAAACTTTTGTGAAAGTTAAAATTTGTTGTCATAGCAGAATCAATGAAGCATAATTTGGCAGTTCTTTTTTGCCGGAAATTTATTATCGATAGTTGTAAGTACATATTTTTCTTTTTAGTTATAGGCTTTACATTGCATCGACTAATAGGTGGAGGTAATTAACAACGAAATTGATTTATTTTTCTTTCATATGAACATAGATTTTGTAGTAGAAGTTATTGTTTCTTAGCTAATTTAGGATGCTGCAATGTGGTTATGTGGCATGAGACTATATCAGAATTCAACTTACATTTTTGCTCTTGACTTTACAATAGGTAGTTCATTTGTAGGTTATTGTAGAAGTTAGAGTACGGTCAATCTGTTTTTTTTTATAAGTTGTTCAATGTTTATTTTTGAGTAGTCAATTCCAGTTTAAGTCTGGTCATAATTGTTTTTTTTTCCCACACGTTGTATTGGATTGAACAGAAAATTCATGCACTTTTATTTTACTATATTTAACTGTATCGTTTTATTATTTCCTGAATACTAAACCGAAATGTAAAAATAAAAGAATAACGGCTAACGGATTGTGTAGCGGAATGATACAAAACTATTTCATGGAAAGCACACGAACTTTCCGTCCAACCCATTAATTAGGTACTGGTTGATACAATTAGTTTTGATTCTTTTGGTCGTTACCCATAATATGTTCCATTCTTTTCTTACATTAGCTTTTGCTATTCTTGTGAGATCTTGATACAGAATGTGTTTGTTAATTTTATTGGTCACATTATCGTAGCCGGCTTTCTCGCTATCGGCTATCCCTTTGATCACATGTGTTTACCATTAAACGATAAATACTTATTTTTACATAGACCTTTTAATTACGTGGATATTTAAGTATGTGGTGAGAAAACAAAGTAAGAAAACACATATGAACATGTTTCTTTTTGTTTTAACATTAGCTTTAAAGCACTGCAACTGAAAAAACTATGTTCGTAGTAAAGTTTAAGCATGAAATATATCCTAAGATTGCAATAGAAGACGAAATATATTAAATTCTTACATCAAAAAAATGAATGACTTTTGTACAAGTTTTGGAAATTAGATTTTGTTTCCTATATGTATCCCGGAAAAATTGCATAGCCCAGTTCTTATCTATAGTATCGACTAATTAAACACTAGTAGATTAAAATATGTTGTGATCATTACTATTGATGCTAATAAGAAACTGTTTCTCCGTATTTGTTAATTTATAATTTTTATAAGGACAGTATTAATATGGAGGAGCTTGTGAATATGTTACAGATAACAGAGTTAATAATCGTTAGTTTAGATGTAATCTAGATATCTATAATAAGAAATATTTATTATCCATGTGGTTATAAAAATAGTAAATTTACACCTAAGTAAAATTTAGTGACTCGCCAAATCGATAAAATGCTGTTTTACTTATTATGTAACCGTTAACTGTGAAACTTTGGAGAAATACTTGGTGTATAATTTGAGTTATTATATTAACTTTGTTTGAGATTTAATTATACGAACAAGCTATACTGAAAATAATATTATAACAATATCAACATTTGATCAATTTCGCGAATTATTATAGTTGTTCAATAGTAATAGAACTTATGATGAATCCGTAACCGTTTCATTTATGGAAATATCATTGTTGATTATTCCATACAATTTATTTCCTTTATTACATAATCTTTACATAAACTTTTTAAGTACGTCGTACTAGATTTCCAGTTGAGGATTATTATAACCTCGTTTAATTTAGAATTATCAATTATTGAAGTTATTAGGGAAAAAATTATATTATAGTTTCTACAAGTATATCGTATACTCTTAAATCAACGAGTTCCTACGTAACAAAGTATATCTTTAAAGATTAGTTTTATATGGAGCAAGTTAACATTAACTTGAATAATATCTTTCATGGAAATTAAATTTCAACAAAAAAACTGCACAAAAATTCCGCATTCATTTTAAAGTAAATTTCCTCATAGGATAATTAACCTCTTGCCGTACAGTTTTTTTTATTGCCTACATTTGCTACCATTAGCTGATCATGACTTTCATACTGTGTCACGTACAAAACATTAGAATAATATATGTAGGCGAAGGCAGGGTTGGATAAGGCCATAGGGTAAGAGGGCTAATATTTATTTTTCTATATAAAAAGACCATCTACCTGAAAACTATAAAATCTAAAAGAACATTTAAACGTTGCATAACACCAATAACAGTTAGTTTATAGTATCCTTATGCATATAATGGTCACGTTTCTGTTTCCACGGTTATGATCTCATTTTTGTTCGTGACTTAATGGTCGTCTGCAGATAAGTTACAATTTTCAATACATTAACCCCTAAATATTTTTATTTAAACAACTTCTTACAGTATTTCGATAATTATGAAGGTTACTTAGAAACGAATAGAATCATTATTGCTAACTTAGTTTTCATATAACAGTTAAGATAAAATGGCGACACCTCTATGTATCAACAGTAATTTTTTCATATAAAATGTTATATCGACGTACGAAATGTAAGAAACTGTCGAAGAAATTGTATAAGAAAAGTCAGCTCTCGTTTTCAATCTTCGCAAACTATGTTCAAGAGAAAAATAGCTCTCTATCCAAAAATATTCCATTTATTTTTTCTTTCAATCAATCTTTAACTGTGTGCTCGGCACTAAGATCAAAATAGAAAGCTATCTCTTCAATGTCTGATATGTGAAAATAGTCGTACCTCATTTCGCCCCATGTATGAGGTAAAGCGGGACATCATAATTATGTACGAACATATTTTCTTGTATTTCCTTTTTTTGTAACACGTTCAATGTCAGATAAATTTTCTATGTCTGGTTCACCATGCTGGAGTGATTTCACTTGTTTCAGCAGGATACATTACACTTATGCATGTGTCATATATACATATATTGTACTAAAGAATGTAGTTGTGTAACTTTTCTAGGATACTTCTAATATTACACATTGCTACTACAACATAGACATTATTGGAAAATTTAGGAAAGTGATTGTATTTTGTTCTGAATTCTTTAGTTCTTAGTTAACTGAAGTGTCGCTAGTCACCGATGACCACCGTGATGTCACAATCAAAACATGTTCCAGTAATTAGTGACCATCACGGCATTCAACGTGTTAACTTAATAAATTTGTTTTAGTATATTCTGATACATAGATACTAATATTATATACAATATTATTTATGTCTAAATATATCATTAATACGTACATTGGTCTATAGCAACTTTTTCTTAGCATACTGATCTGATTAATTTTTTCCTGTAACTTGTACATCGTAATTCTTAGTTTTATGAACTAGATCTAAAGTTAGAATTAAAATGAAATTTTGTTACTAATAAAGCCTGTTTTTACTAAATCCATACTATAACTCATGTCATAAACGTAACTCATGGTAGTAAGACAAGAAGTTATTTTTTATACAACCAACTACTTTGTCGTTTTAGCGGAACAATTTTGGTCCAGACATGATCTTCGCTACAAATTCTCCAACTTCTCTTTTGACATTCCAAAATCTTCCTCCGTTCACCAATGAATTCCATAAAAGATATCGTTAATCGAAAGAAGCAGGCTGTCCGCAAGGTCTGGAAGGGCGGAGATCGATAACAACTCGTTTGTTACGGCGTCCAGAGTTTCTAACCAGATTTTCGAGACTTTCGAGTGGCACTCGGCGCGTCAAAGGATACTTTCCGCCCGCGGCGGGCCGACGATCGCTCGGGAGCGAAGCGAACAATCGACGTGGCGCGGAGTCAAGTGTCGAACAACGCCGCGTAATCATTCCGGAAGCTTTGTCGCGCGCATCCGAGTGCCGCACACAGTTCGCCACTGCTTCCTCGCTATTGAAGAGCCTCATTAGTACTGTTTGTTATTGTTTGTACGGCACTCTGAGTGAAAAAGAGCGTGATACGAGAGGGTGCCCGAGGTGTCACCGTGATCCCGCTGATTCTCGCACCTCTCTCACCGTTACAAGCCCACCCTGGCTACCCACCCCCCACCTTCTACCTACTTGTCCTCATTTTTGGTTTCCTTTTAAGCATGTTCCTCACAATACGCGAAAGCTTGTTAAGTAGAAGCACACTTGGACTGATACGCTGAGATATACGCTGTCGTCTCACAAGGGGGACAGGGAATACTTGGGACGTTCTTGCGCCAATTTTCGCCCGGTTGCGCCACTTTTCAACCCTTTCTTTGCGTGGCAACACTCGAGGTAGATTCCCGATGCGATACCATTGAAACGAGCGAAAGTTAATTGTCTAAGACGGATTGTAAGTTCCCTTGACAGTTGTACCGTTTAGTTAAACACACATTAATCCGTTATTCTGTTACAGATTTATATGATAGTGTTACATTGAGCTAGCGCTATACAAATAGCAAGTTTTAAATTCGTAGCAACGGTTAACAAGAGCGGTGCGATTTATTAATTTTTCTAGC
This sequence comes from Eucera pruinosa, assembly GCA_028830335.1. NCBI lineage: Eukaryota > Metazoa > Arthropoda > Insecta > Hymenoptera > Apidae > Eucera > Eucera pruinosa. The sequence continues at coordinate 3,472,358 of JAMYCR010000002.1, read as the reverse complement.
CACTAACGAGGAATGTCTTACAATTTGTGATTCTACATTTTCACAATGACAATTTTGTACGATTATCGTAATGTAAAGTATAGTAAGAAATCAGTTGATGAATTTGAGGGTTGATTTACGATAACGATGAAATTAACGCTGTCTGCAACTAACTAAAATCATTTGCTGCTACTTGAATTTTGTTCCTATGCAAATGTTACAATTATGTAACAGTTGTTGAAGTGAATCAAAGTAATCCACGCTGACCGGTTGCTTGCCTCTTCTAGACTTCGGTATAACGTTGCAACATGTCCGTTGGTGACCCGATCCGCGTCAGTAAAGGGGTCGAGTAGGTCCGCTCGTGTATTCGTGTGCACACAGTGACCAGAACGCGCGCGATTACCCATTCCTTTAGAATTAGCGGGACATCAAACTTGCACGGGCAGAAAGACAGTGGCCGGGAGTCTTTCAGCTCATCGCGCTCTGCAAACAAAGCGGGCCCGTGCAATGCACGTACACCCCACTCTCTGTACATGTACGTTCTAGTCGCAGAGATTTACGACTATTCCCTTAATTGCGAAGGTATCGCTTTTGTACTTCCGTATAATAATCTTCCCGGAGCTGAACCATTAGCCTCCGCTAAATGAAGAAGGCCCTCTTTTCTGCCTCCCAGGCCTCCTATTCTCGTTTGGTCCTTCGTTCGTCCTGGTTCTACTAGTAAACGCCGCACGCGGATTGTTCCGGTTTCTCGAGTAAAAAAGAAATTCGGCGGAAAAACAAGGGAAGAATGCGAAATTCCGACCTGCCTTCGGGTCTTTCTGAACCGGCCGCCTTATATTCGGCAAGCTCCGAGCTAATGAGGAGCAAATCTCGAGGTAAACGCGGCCAGTGAAAAAAAATAGAAAGAAAGTCCACCAGGAATTGCGAGAGTTGTTTGCGTCATCAAGAGGCAAACGGTGTTTGTCTTTGCGGTTTACATTGCATTAAATTCCGATGTAGACACGTTCGGAGTTTCTTGTGATTCTTTTCATAAAGAGTTCCGCCTTTAAATCTGATTGGTTACTAGATATTTTTAGTGCATTTTAAAATCTTGAAATTAAAAGTTTCCCCTTAATTGATGTAATTAAATCTAGTTCAAATCACATTTGGGAGTCATTGAATATATCAATTTATTTTATAGTGAAATTACAAAATAAATTTAGAAACTTCACATCAATAATTATTGAAGCATGTCGTAGCAGTTTGATAAGTCTAATATACATAATTTTTTGTCCATAAAATCATATACGCCTAGTATAATTAGTATAGCTATAACTAGTATAAGTAGTACTACTTGTTCTCTACATATTGCAAACCGTTTCAGCTAAAAATAAATAGTTGCATACTCTCTTTTATATTCACAACCTAGACACACAGCTGTCCATTGATAAAAGAAACCTTGATCGAAAAAAGGTTTCCAAACAAAGAAAGGAGCTGTGAATGACGAAAGAAAGAACGGAGTTCTTCGCGCGTTCCATAACGAATCAAACTGTATAGGCGAACGAGTTGCCGGTTGTTGGGTACGAGTAAGTGGCCAGGGATAAGAAAGTAGCAGTCGAGTGACGGGGTTGGAGCGAGTCTCCTAGCTGGTGCAAGGGGTTACAGAAGAAGGGAGGAACGTTGGTGGAGCGATGGTAGTTGGGTGGTAGTAGGATGTACTCATCCGTTGCAGTGCTGCAACTAATGAGACATCGCTAAAGGGCACGGGGTAGGTGGGTAGACACGGTGAGGCATATACGTGCGGGGGTAGGCGATACACTTCACCTGAGACTGCAGACTGCAAGAGATAGACGACGACGACGACGTCGACGACGATGAGGACGAGAGTGCAGGCACAATTAAAACTGACGCTCCTAATGGCAAGTCAAACGCCGACGGGCTCGAGAGATTCTTGACTTTCCAATGAAGCGATTGTTTCATATTCCTCTGCTTTTCTCCTGCTCTATCCAACAACCGACCCGCGCGCACCGCTCATTTCTCTCTTTCGCTCTCACCACCACCCCCTTCACTTGGCCCCTTGTTTCTACCGAGCCGACACGTGAATCCTGGTTACGCGACGGAACCGAGGGGGAGGTAGAAATAGAGAGAGGAAGAGGCCCGGCTGAAACTTTAGAAGGGGGGAATCGGTAGGAATCTGCGTAGATCTCGACCGACTGGAGTTAGGGAGGATCTGTCTGTTTCGTCGTTGACGTCAGACACGTGCGGCTTTGTTCGAACCTTACGAAAAATTACCTCTCTCCACTGGAATTCGAATGGGTTTCCCTCAAGTCGAAAAGTACAGGCAATTCGACGTGTCAATCATAAGAGACGAATCAATTTTTTTGCTGCATTGTACTTTTCTATGGTATAGCAATAGATAATGCGTACACTTTGCTTGAACTAACATTTAAAAAATGTAGAGATATATTTGCAAAGAGAATACTTCCTTCCTTATAAGTTTGGCACTTCCCTTCTACGTAAATGTAGATATTCGTAGTTGAGACTGCATCTGAAATTAAGTAGAATCTTCAGGCAACAGCGTGCAGGAGCAGGAAGTTGAAAAGTCCGGCCCAAGTAGTAGAGACACTTGCAAGGTGAACGGTAACGCGGCAAGACTGTGATCGGTAGGTTCAGACTGATGTCTAAAACAAGCGACGACGCAAAGCAGAGACTCCGATACGCGGTTGGGATTGGAGGGGGGAGGGTGAACACGCGGATGGTTAAGGGTGGGTTGGATACACGAATGCTAGATAGTAGCTCCGGGCGGAGCTTGATTATTTTCCGCTAGCTCGTTCATTCAGGTGGAGAGCGTGGCGCACGAGGGGTTCAATTGGAAACAGCAATCACTGCTCGCCTGTATTTTGTTCTCTTCTCGGGTGCAGCGAACTCCAATAATAAGCTTTCTCCTATATTGCCTCTTCAGTTCCTCTCCCGCCGTTGCCGGCCTCCTCGCCAAGTCTCCAGAACCGGCAACAGAACTACCCTTTCCCTCTTTCCGCTCCCCTGGCTTCGACTGTCGTCCCCCGACCCACTCCCCGGTGCCGCGTTTCCTTCGAGTTTCCAGCGTTTCGTCTCCCGTACGTTCCCCAAACGACCTCGGTTCCCGAGTTCGAGTCGTTTGCCGAGATACCCACCCCTTCCTCCATTCTTCCTTACCGCCCACTCACCCTGTAAGCCAGGATATTCCACGGAATTCCTGCGTTCTTCAGCGTGGAAGGGAACGTTCATCTGAGGATGAAGGACGAGCCACGGAGATGAAAAGTCTTTGGGTTTCTTCGGCCTCGGAAACACCGTAACCCTTTTGCCGGCACCGGTCGACATCTCTGATGACACGTATTGCTTTTTATCGCGAGACAAATACTGTCTTTAATGCCCTTTACACCGATATTTGTCCTCGGGGGAGTTAACCAATCCCGCTTTTCATCTCTGACCCGAAGTATTATCGTTATTCTAGAAAGTGGTGTTCGAGATACGACATGCATGAGAGGTCGCGTGGTATGGAGGGTGCGGAAATGCCCGGCACGTGAGTGGGTCGACGCTATATCAAAAGACCAATTACAATAAATTCCGAGGACGCCGTTTACTCTGACGGCACGCGAACGGGTATTAATCCGCGCGGACTGTCAGCGCGCGGCCGCGATAATGGAACGGATCGGCTTTTATCGGTCCCCGAGGCACAACGGTCTAAAGTTCAATCGTCATTGACGAACGCGAAAATATCAACGCTTAAGAAATTCCGGAGGCCAAACCATGGTTGCGATGATCATTTCTTATATTATCTTTGCGTGACATTTTGATGTTGATGGTTAGGGGTACGCTAACAATTCTAACAAACGCATTCCAAATACAATTTTAGGGGAGTTGCGTTCTGGTAATGATTTTTATTGACGAATAAAATTAATGTTACAGACAAGATGACGATGTATACATATGTGTATATACATGTATATAATAATACATTAACGAGAATTATTTTATACGTGTAGAAACATTTGCAAAATTTGTAAGACACGTGTTCAAAGTATGATACTCAAAGAAGATGGTGCTTGATATTTTTATATGCAGCATCCGGGAAAATCAACTTTTACATCGATTTATTAAAACTAATAATGGAATTAATATATGACAATAAATATTGAGCTGTTTCTAATATCTTGCAAATTATTTATATTTAATGTTCAATACAACAGCAGCATTTAGATGTTTGACTCTTTAAATACAAAGTAATAATTTAACACTTTTATTATGTTTGTTTACATATAATTTATAAAATATCTATTATGTCGTATAATTAATAGGAATAATCACTAAATTGCAATTAAAATTTGCCATAACACTAGAACTATCAAGGCCGTCAAAATGACAGATCGCTAGTTTACCATAAAAATTATATAAATTTGCAGCGTCACATTTTTTAGAACATTCCGTAATTTTTTGTACAATATATAAATGAAGATTCATTTCAGTTGCATCATATATTATATTTTCTTCAATCGTTTGTTACCTTCATTTTTTTGTACAAATAAGTATACTTTAGTTACCGGTAGTTCCAGTGTTAATTGACCTTAGCTCAAAAACCTACTTTCGATCATCTAACGCAAATGTACGAAAATTCAATCAATTTCTCTTTTCCATTTTTACAATTTAATCATTAAAGGACTCGTGAAACCACTTAATTCTTAAAGAACACGAACAAGTGAAACAATTCTTGCTCGCGGGATGTCAAAACAATAGCTAGAGCACACAAGTCGGATCGCACCCCTAATAGGCGCCCCGTGTATATCCTGCAATTACACGAGCGCTAACTCCAACCCTTTCCCTCCGGTAAACGGCACGTAAATATATCGATTCAATTCCGTTTCAGCGGTGACCACCCTCATCCCCTTCGGACGGTCTCCTGCGCGCCCTTCTATAAAAATTTATCGTCTGGTAAATTGTTTCGCGCGGCATGTTCGCGATCCCACGCGAAACGACGAGAAGTACGCGCGTACGTTGCGCTGGCATTTCGAGCTGCAACGAAAACGTCAATGTGGGGTATAGGGGGTGAAGAAGGAGGAAAGAGGAGGTAGAGGGACCAAAGTGACCGTCGTTGTTCTAAACCTGTCCGACGGGATGTTAATTAACAAAAAGTCATTAAACTTTTCACGGCGAGCGGAACGAAAGACCGTGGACCTGTCGCTTCGCCTAGGATCGATGCACCCCTTTTATTTTCCTACTTGCCACGTTTATTGTTCCACCTTTTTCTACTTTCTCGAACCGAGGCGCAGTGTTCCTCATATGGTGGAATGGAGTTCGAGATGGCTAGTCCTTTGCACTGCATACTTTGTATCTTCTTCGTGGTGTAAATTTGTAAAAATACTACATTTAGGTTTCACTTTATAATAAATTGAAAGTTAACGTATTTTTATGTATTATCCTCTCGCATTTGTTTTTATTAATTGTTATATACAGTGAGAGTCAGAAGTTTGTATAAACTACAATGAAAATGAAATTGAGAGAAATTATATGATAATTAGAGTCTGATTATAATATTACTTATAACAAATAAATAAGTATTATGTAATAATAATATAATTATAGTATTACTTATAGAAAATGCATTACAGTATAATTGCGATACAATTTAGAGTAAATATCATAATTTTACTTTTGGAAATTGGACGCTCAGTTTCGATTCTTACTGTATTATGTTTTAATTATAGGGAACTGGTCGTAAGTAATAATCACAGATTTCAATTGAAATTTTGCAAACCTATGGTGTAGCCAATACATTGACTTTCATATTGGAGGGGTAAAAACAGTTTCTAAATTTAAATTTATAAACCTATTTTGTAAAATATGTTAAAAACTATTACAGATAAGGGAGCGATGGAAATGCAGCAATTTTGTATTTTTGACTGATGAGTTTAACCATGTAAATGGATTTAAAATCAGCCCATATGTTTAAATAGTGATGCTAGTCCAATGTGAATGTCAACAACTGAAAAAATACATACTCATCCTTTTTGGCTATTTTATAAATTTCCAATTTTATTAAAATTAACCGTTAATAATTTCGGATGGTTCCTTTATAGTATTTAATACATTAATACCCATATATTAACCTATGTATTGTATGTAATGTATGTACATACCTATATATTAACACGTTTGCCACCAGCGTCACATATATGTGATTCACCGATTTCATTGCGATACATCGGAAAATTAGGTTTTCCATCAGTTCACACGTGCGACACATTGAAAGACTATTCCATTATATTGTATTATCATTACATTTAAATGCGAAAGATGAAATCTGTAGTAGAATTTTTCTCCGTGACTTGGTAGCGAACGTGTTAATTAGTGCGACATTTTCCATTTTCAATGCTGCTCGCGTTAAAATGCACCTCTTAATATCACCATTTTGTAATACTTTATTTAATTTTTCAAAATTTTCTTAACTTACTGTATGACTTACACATGATTATGAAATCTGTATACATTTCTTCTGCTATCTTATTTTATCCATTTTACAATACATAAATATATGACGACAAACTAAACATCTTTTTCTCGAACAATCTGTAACAATAATCCTTTCTAATCTCTATCTAATAAATAACTCCCCTCTCGCAATGTAAAGAGTGACGTCGATTTCGCTACAACAATTCAAGCAACCATTAGCACATGACCCACAACTTCCATGTCGAAGTTGTAAGCATAGTACAAGTTCGTTTTATCAATTCCCTTAACTCCGCAGGCAATTGCGGCCCGTGGAACGGCGCGGCGGCCAGATATCATGTTTCTTTTGACGCATATCGTCCAAGAAAGTTTTTCCCCGGCCGCGTGCAGCGGTAAATTCAAGCCTCCAACCCTTTTCGCAACGTTTAAGCGAGAATGGGCCGAAACGGTCGCGGAATTGCACCGCACGGCGTAACGAGTTCAAGTGCTGCAGTCCATTGGTCGTGGCCGGGGCTGCGAGCAGCCAGACGATTCGTACGACACGGCGATAATGACAAGCATAACCATTACTGACCCGAGGTCGGTAAACGGTAACGGGCAGGGGTAGCTTTTCGGCCCCGGGAACCGTGGCGGCCGGCCAGATAAAAATCACTCGTGTAGAAGATTAAATAATAAATCACCCTCGCCGCTAGCCGTCTGAGTTCGTTTGCGCTCCGCTTGCAACGCCAATTAAATGTTTTCTCTTAACGACACGAGCACGGAGTCTTCTTCCAAAGCCGAGCTTCCGGTCGCTTACGTTTCCTGGAACCGCGTTTTTTCTAGAGTGAATATTGAAAACGACCTGTGTGCTTGCGCCGTATTGTTATAATGTTGCGTTTAGCATTAAAGAACTATTCAAGTTGGATCGTTGTCGTGAATTGTACGAGATTTTGATGAAATGCGCAGCAGCAGGCGAATTTTCCTTGCCGGATGGGTTTCAAACTTTGTTTTGAGAATGGAAAACTGGAATGAACTTTGAAGAATGGGATCAAAATGTAGCTTAAGATAATGCCATGCTCAGCTACTTATTGATTTACTTATCGAAATATTTATGTTTCGCAATAATTTTCTTGCTATATAATAGTGCGATAGGAAGATTACAAATGGAAAGTGTATAATAATAGTGTGATTGAGTTTTTATAACTATGATATTTGATGCTATTGGAATTAAACTTACTAAAATTACATTACTTAATGAATTAAAGATTATAGAAACGATACGTAATATATACAAATAGAAATTACGGAAATTGAAACTTAAGTGCCAATCGAAGTAGCTAACATTACCTTTCTTTCTTAAATTATACAGCGGTCTAAACAAGACCGAATCCAAACTTTTTTCGGTTCAATAAGATACGATTCATTACTCACTCAATCTACCCAAGGACCCTCCAACCCGAGCCTACCGCCACGCAAAAAATCCCAGCCCAGCCGTGCCTACCGTAAAAATGTTCCAATTTTATAAGACGGCGCTCATTGCCCGAAGCCCCGGAACTCAATTAATTTCAATACGCGGCGAGCAATTCGTGGAACGCAGTGTTATGCCACCCCCATGGCCGATTCGACCGCGGTTCGAACCGCGACGGTGCAAAAGACCTAAACACCGCAAACCCAAACGCTCACTAATTTTCTGTTTAGTCGTAAAATAAATTCTCAACGTTGGGGTGGTTGGCAGGAAGGGAAACGCGGCGGGGAAGGAGAGTTCAAACCATGGAGAATGCTCTCCATAGCGTATTTCCACCCCTAGTGTAAGGGTGAAGGTGCCGATGCCAGCATTTACCGGGCCGGCAAAATTTGGAAGCAGAAGTAATCGAATTTGTTGGCGTCGTTTAATGAGAGCCGCACAATAGTTGTGTCTGTATAATTGGTACACACCCCCGTCGCTGTGAGACCCGAACTCACCCCCCAGCCACCATGGGCTTTTCCGCCACTCTAACTGCTCCACCGATGCAGTCGTCAGCGGATAGAGAAAGGGAAAGGAGATTCTACGGCATAACTATTTGGCTCGTGCACCTTCGCAAGGGACCGCATCCAGTGGTTCTCGATATCTCTCACACTTCAAACCTGATGACAATCGCATTCTATGAATACTCATCAAATGTATTCTCATATGATCCTTTGTTATACGTATGAATAAGTGATGAAATTGATTATTAAAAACTGAAACAATATCATATTATAATAGATTATGATAACAGCGCTGAAATAATAATCAAGTAATTTGTTTCGGGAAAAGTAAGTAATATAGCATTTGAGGTATTTATTATAAGTTTTTAGATAACCACATCTTTTACAATACTTAATTGGCATGAACGTTCCGCCTATTTCCGGTTTTAATTTGTTGTTAAAATTTAAAATCTGTACAAATTTGTTACACTTACATTCACATCATAAAACTCCCGCAAGTACTACGTCGATAACTAACAGCTTTACGTTAAAATTACAATATTTTCATAGAAACTACAAAATTACGATTAGAAAACGAATAATCGGTCAATCTTTATATTTTATCGATTTAATTTTACTTACTAAAATAACTAAATTTCACGTTTGATATTCATATTACACAAACACCAATCGAAATCCAACGAATTTTAAATCCTGAAACTTTATATTTCTCCAACTATTATTCAATAGCGATTACTGTGTGCACCAATGTGTCGAGGAGCATCGCAACGTTGTCGTCAATGTCCGAGAACCCCTGTTTCGGCTATTTACCAATATAGTGATTAAATGTTCCATGAAATCATGAGTTCCACGTCATAACATTTTAAGAGTGCCCCTCCCTTGGCCATGGGGTGGCCCTCTTTTACCGGGACAACGACGCATGCAGCTTTAATACCGGTGGTCGTGCGAGGTGCGTATAGGTATGCGAGGTGGCACGTGTGGACACACGTGTGTACACGAGACTGAAGCGAGTTCTCGCTTATATGCGAGTTGGACTCTTGAACAGGCTCAAATTCTCCGGTCCCTCATCAACGAGGCGCTCCTTCGCCTACTGTTTAATTACAACATACTTAGCTGCACAATTGTCTCTTTTACTCTTTCTACGTTGCTTCTGGCTTGCTTGTCATGTGCGTGTCTCTGTCGCTTCCCTTTGACGGTAGCTCTTCCCGTTTCGGCCAGTATCTCGATAGTAAAAATAACGAGGCTGGCCCAGGGATCACGACGCAGGATATTTCTGTTCATTTTTCCCGAGACGGTTCCGCTCCGAAAGAGGCGTAATGGTAATTAGTTTTTCACGTATGCACGCGAAATCGAGTCGAACTGTGATATCGTGGTCACCGTTCACACGAGACAACATTTTGAATAGATATGCAGGTTTTGTACAATATATACGGTAAATCTATTTTTAAAACTGGTTACCGGTTCTCAATTTGCAGTTTCTTAAGTAAATGCACGAAATGGATCTTGTTAAAAGACGTGATCATTTTTCTTTCCTTTAATGCAAACTTGTAATTCAATTGTATTAATTACAGATAGCTTTAAGATCTTTTAATTTTTGTAACTTATCAACTCGGTTTTTGCACCAATCACTGTTTTCTAATACTTCATTTTCCTTTTGTATAACATCTTAACTAACTGACTCAATTCTCTACTTTTTGCAATTTTTTAAATCTACAATAATCGAATTTATTTATTTTCCGATTTTTTTATATTTTCAATACTCAAACTTTGTTTGTTTTAATTTCCCAATTGACGCATAATACGCATTTGCAGTACTTCCACTTACACTTATTTCTAATTTCCTTAAGTTTAACGTTTACGCAGTTTATTATGTTTCTCACGTATAGTGGAGAAGCTATGTAGCATTCCATATTTTTAGAAAATATTCACAATGCAACGCATAAACATACATATTTTGAAATGAATTCCGTGCTAAGGATTAGATTATTTTAGGTTTCGTTTCCTTGAGAAATTATTAACCCAACGTTTCCTTTGCGACTTTTTCCTTCGGCGAAAGAATGTCTGCGATGGTGCAGTATCGCTTACCCCGTTCGGTAGCTCTAAAAGTGACAGAGAGTCAAAACACATCGAGCAAGTTGTTTTGCACTTACCTCCCTTTGCGTAGCGGGCGACAGCTGTATTTATACAAGACACTTCCGGTGAGACTCCAGCCTGATAATTTCTTTTCCTTATTTCTGCCTCCGCACACACCAACAGCAAACAAGAAAAACAATAACTCTGCGAGACACGTGTACAGAGAATTGGTCAATAAGCAATTCCACTTGTCTTTTCCAATCAATGGATACTAGCTGAATCTAAAATGTCCGACATGAAATCTTCCTCTTAGTACTTATGTTATGTAAAATTTTGTTTAAATGAATAAAAAATTATTTTATAACGCAGCAGTTGTCATCGATGTTGTTGATGTTTTCATACGAAGACAGTTTCATAAACGGTAATTAATTGAACGAAGAATATCGTTTTGCCTTTTTACAGTGTTTGCAATTAATTTGATGATTTCTACCTATTTAACTGTTGCTCGATTTAACCGAAAGGAAAAACACGTGCACCTCGTTTACAGGAGCACAGTTTCGCGATAATTCAACTCTGTCCCAACTATAAATAATTATTGTCGGATTCGTGCTAATTTCCTGTTAATTTAACTACGCTTTTTCTACCGGTGGTTCATGTTAAATATGAACGCCGCAGGCAAGTAATAAAGCGGTATAAATGACAGCGTTGATTAAAACGTATGTACACAATTTGAAATAAATTGAAGTTACTGTTCGTTTTATTGTCACGCGCGATTAAGCAGTTCTCATAAGTATCTACTCTGCGCGATGCTTCGAAACAACACAATTAGTATAATGAGTTAGTAATAATCTTCTAATTTACAAATCCCCTAGTTTCCTACTTTCCTAATTTCACGTTCCTGAATTTCATGAATTCTCAATTCGTCAAATTTTCACATTTCATACTGTGTTTATGTACCGTTTTAACGTTGCGTAATGCCGAAATTTGACAGAAACTTATGGATAGTTATAATAATCTTGAAATACTTTAACAGGTAATGTGCACCTAACCCGTATAGTCTTAACTGCATTTAGTAAAATGATCTACCCAACATACTCTTGCCAATCTCACCATCAATCTTATTATGCGTTCACACTTTCAAATTTGTTTACTTCTTTAACTACATCTTGTGCAATATCTCCATTAATCTCGTTGTTTGTTCAACAAGAAAGACAGGTAATTATTCGCCGTATTATTATGCACCTGAATTTATATCTTCAAACACATTTGCTTAATTTGAATTGCTTGAATGGTGAAATCTTTCCATGAACTTATTCGATCGGCATTACTATATATCATTGCAGGTGAGTAGGCGTCGAGAGTAGAAATGTCGTTAGATTATACCATATATATATGTTTATTGGACGCGATCCAACCTTCAAGAACCTCAGTCGCTTCCTGCGCCCATCGCAACGACGCGATGCCAGCAGTCAACGCGACAATGAGACAAGTGTAAAAGATCAACCGTTTTTTGGATCCTATCGCTTGAAATATCAAAAATTCACCATTCATATAATATGTTCCATCAAAACTTTGTATTTTACAATATTCTACCTTTACAAACTATAAGGTTGCTGTATTTGTTTAACCATTTGAGTGTCAGGTAGCGCAATTGCGCCTTTTAAATTTCGCGTTGAAAAGTGTTGCTAAGTTTAACCGCGATGCACAATTGACAACGCGTTTGAATTCTGTCGAAGTATAGGTGCTCAATTTTACTGATACTTGTTCTTCGAATCGTTACCTTTTTTACATGTAAACCATAGCGAAGCATGCCGTTTCATACATTTCGACAAAATTTTTCCAATGATCCCCGGCACTCATTATTAGACGGTTAATATTCTATTCGTTTTATAGAATAAAGACTATCCTTGTAAGGAAACTTTTAGCTCCGTTTTCGCATTTCTTAAATTCATTGATCTCTAATCTTCAGATCACTTTCCATTTCTAAAGTGAAAAGGATTGTTAAAATGATTGACTTTAAGACCTACGTTGATTAGACATTTCTTACTCCTCTCTGTGAGTATTATCTCCAAAGTCTTGAATCCCTTTTTTCAACATCTTGTATATGTATAAACGTTTCCTTGTACGGAAGAATCAGTTAATTTCTGTTCTCCAAACGTTTCAGTTACTGGAACTATTTTGCCACATCTACTGTAATATGTACCGTGCGCAGCAAAAAAGTAACACTACACGATTAATTCCGTCACTGTTTTTCTATTGTCCAACATTATGTTCCCGTATTTTCTATTTCTTTCCGCATCATCTTTCCAAATCGATGCAAACTTTTCTTTATGTCTGTCCAAAACTCTCGCTATTCTGGTCTCTCAATTATTTCTTAACTGAACATCCACAAACTATTATTACACCCAACGTTCCCTAAGGACCGTTCAACGAAGTATCTTTCCTTTCGCTTTCTAGCAGTTGCGAAATCCGCTCGCGAAAGGTGTATCAGCCCCATTCGACCGTACACTTGCGAACGAGCGAACAGCCGAATACGCGAGCACGAACAGAGTTGTTAATTAATATCGCTATAAATTAAAATGTATTATGCAAGTTAGGCGGTCTCGTCCGTAGCTTCTTCGGGACTTGCAGAGTCTCGGCTGTGGCCACGCGCGGGGAAGCGAGTTTTGCGCGGTGTGCAAGCTCCTTCGGATGAAAAGAGGACGAAAGGAAAGATAGGAGAAGAAGGTAGAGGTAACGGGGTGCTGAAGAGAGCGGCGTGGCAACCAGCGAGCAAACAACAAGAGGTTTTCGTAGCCGACTAACGGCAGAGTTTCCTCATAAACTCTTAGGGAAGTTCGCAGACAAATACAGAAATATTTTGTAATGGAAGCACGTCCCTGAGAAATTAAATATCGCAATGAAGAAGATGAAGTTGCACCAGGAAAGGGAGGACGACTACCGACGAATCCGGAAGTGGATTACGAGTGCCGAATGATCATTAATTGCTACTGCATTCGAAAATCGTGAATATATCATGCAATCTCGTAGGTAAAGCCGTTTTTCCAGTGAATTTTCGATGTACCAGAAAGCTGTCATGTTCTCAATTTGTGGTACACAACAAAGCAGCCATATTACCGGAAACGTTTCATTTCACATTGTGCAATTAGAAATGAATAGTTTGATTCAGTTCATCAGAATGATTAAAATTACCATTTTGTGATTCTAATTTGTACCGCATTATCTTACTTTTCCATTTTAATTTATGCAACATTTTCGAATTTATCATTGAAATAGAAAATATTCAGCGGGATAGAAGTATTTAAAAATGTCTAGGCTGATAAGTAACAGCTTGCTGTTACGAACGATAAGTTATAACAGCGATGACGAATTTTCTTATGTATGCATGCCAAAAATTTACAAATAATTTTTACCAAGATGCTGATGTACCGAGCAGCTTTTAATAGGGAAAAAACTAATTATTGTAGAATTTTATTTAGACAAATTTAAAAATTAACATACAATTTCATAAAGACAACCTCATAATTTGTTGTACACATTGTCGTACACCAATGAATATTAATTACTTATTAATAAGATTTTTGCTGTTGCACGTCGGATACCAAATGCTTTATGTTAGGTTGATATTTTGTCACTTTTACTCATATACACGCTGAACTAGACTTATCGGTTATTCTATTACTTTCGTGCAAAGCAAAATATAACGCATATGTAATGTAACAAATTAAAAAGAAGTGAATAATTTATACAGGTATCGAATAATATCACGTGCAAGTTGTTGCCAGCAAAATTTTCGTGCGTACTTTAGGCACGCTATTTAGGACGTATGAAATGATCCAACAAGGGTTTGCTCTTCTTTTCTATATTTTTTTACAAATACGTCAGTTTCTAAGATTTGCAATTACTTTTTAAAAATTGAAAAAGTTCATATCTAAATGAATGAAATGGGACCATAATTGAGGAATATTTTGTTATAAATTCAGTAAGACTATGATGATGACATCATTATATATTATATATATTGACATGACGTTATAATACTTTCGGAAACATGTTTTAAAGATTTAAAACGTCCAGGGAATGTAAAAAGCAACCTTTTTGAGTGCTAGAAGAATATTTTTCTAACTGATTGAGAGTTAAATTGATTTCGTAGAAATGTCTCCACAAATCTGATGAGCGCAAAAGTTCTGTTGGTTTTTGCGTTATGCAAAAATAGCCTTCTTTTTGTAAATTAATTCTGATAGATAGAAACTTGCAATAGAGTTATAAAACAATTATAAATGTCCCACTTTAATATGAAAGAAACAAATAAAACATGAAAGATAAACAAAAACACTAAAAATACTTGTGATGTTTTTAATGTTTGAAATGAATAGATTAATATTACGAATAATATAATATTCTTTTGAATTCTGATTTACTAATCTATTCTTTTCAATTGTAATCGTGAAGTAATATCAAACAAGTAACATAAGCCTACAGGAAATATAAATATTACGAATCGCTATATTACAATACACATGTACTATGGATTAATAAATGTTGCTCGAAATTCCTGAAGCATTTCGTCATCCGTTCGAGAAGCTTTCGCGCTATTAATTGCACCAAGGAGTAACTGCAGCCCACAAACATTGTATCTCGCTACATCCGACGGGTTATTTACGTTATTTATTCGCGGACAGTTCTCTATTTAATCTTACAGCAGTTTTCGATAATCCTAGTTGGCTTCGGTCCTCGGATCTCCAAAACAGCAGAGTTACAAGTTGCATTCAACCAATTGCGCAAATGGTCGGAACGGATTTAAGGAGATCGATCGTGTCTCGTTGTCGCTGTCATTCACCTGGTGGACAGAATTCTTGTGAATTCCACGGACCAGCGGCCGATCGCCAAGCGGAATTATTATAGAAGCGGAAAGCCGGTCGTTGAACGGCGAGGAAATCGAACGAGCGCAACGTTTGATAAGCGCGCAAATTGGCCATGACAGATGACGGATTTCGATAGTTAGAAACGGCTGCTCGTTAAAACTAATGGCAGCAGCGGATTTAGAACTTGGCAGTGTTAATCACCAATTATATCGACCTTATTGCGGCCGGGCCGGCGTGTGACGTGCGTGACAATCGTTGGAACGAAACGCGCGCCACGTGTTTTCGCATCACGCTTTGAATCGATCGCGATTCGCTCGAAATAATTGTAAAAGCGTCTCGCTTTAATTAATCATTAACCTACCACGGTCAACAATCTTTCTTCTCAAGTATTAGATATTTTCTAACTTCAGCTGCGACGAATTTGCATGTTTGTCTGTGAGCATGTTCCTTGACTGACGTTTCGATTTTTTTCGATCTATTTTTGTAAGTTTTGTCTACACATTTTTACTTTCGAGTTTCGTATGGAATAGAAGAGTGAAATCATTACCGTTCCTTGAATAAGGAATTCAATCAGGTAACGTTAACTTCGAAAATTAGAAGATCAAAACTTTTTCATAAGCTTAAATTAGTTACTCATCATTTTAATACTGCGTCAACTCGAACACACTAATACAGATACACAAATTGTACCTAACTCGTGTTCGATAATTCGTAATGTTATAATATTATTTCAATGGTTAAGGCTGCAATTGCAGCCAAAGTTAACGTTTGACGCAAATATTACAAAATTAGCTTATTGAAAAGTAACAAATAAAGAGATGCCATTTTAATTCGTGAAGACAGACTTTGCAACCGATGTATCAATATACATTTTATAAATGACGGAGAATAAAATAAGTAAAATTGTACAATATTTTCTAAGACATTCTACAATATTATAATACAAGGAATCGATACCATAAGCAAATGAGAATTATATTAAAACACTTATAAAGAAGTGGATAAAAAGCAAAGATTTGATGCGTGATTATTAAAGTTAATAGAACAGAAATCGTATCAGAAGCATGCTAATTGATAGCGAGGGGCTAGGACATTGGAACTTGTGGAACTTCTGCTTCCTCGATTATCACCAGATTTTTCGTCGGTCTAATTATTGTCCCTGGGGCAACTACAACCCTCGATATGCCAGGCATAGTCGAACTACAGCAATCAACGAGATCGCAATTCCTCCCCGTTCTCTTCTAGAGAACCTCGAGGACTTAGCAAGTAGTTAGTCCTCCGACTTTGTTCGCGCCCAACCCTCCAAAGAAACGAACTACGCATTCTGAAGCTCATCCAGCAAACACCGTGTTGGGTCGAGTTCTTTTCCTCAAAAGAAGATAAAATTCGAAATCATATTAAGTATTCTGATTTTAAAGAGTATTGTATGCTAATTATTATTAAAATGATAGAATTATGTAGCACGTATATTAACACACTTTAAAACGAAAATTTACAATTTTTGCTGCGTCAATTTTTAATTTCCAAATCCTTATTCTGCTAATATTATGTACGTTCTCAAACCCGCTTTCTCTTATCCTAATTTTCGAATTTTCAAATGGCTCGTCCGTCAAATTTTCATGTCCCCCGAGCTTCCTGTAATTCACCGTTCCAACATTTTCTAACGTTGGAGGCTGATTCAAACTCGCAGGATGCAATTTCTATGATAAAATGATCAAAGATTGGGCTATAAATTTTTTGCGAGAGTTCCACGAAGTATGAAGTTGCCAGGCGAAAAAGGTGTGCACTTCTGCTTCATCCCCATTCCATGCCGGCAGCAGTCGATTCATATCGTACGTCGCAATAGCGTGGAAAACACTTCCGGGAACCATCGTAGACCATCCACCGAGCGAAGCACTTAAACTCCAGGCGCGACCAGCGTGGAGAACCTGACGGATAACGACCGCCCAGAGATTAATCGGCGGTCACGGATTCTAAATTCTGCCATGCGGTTAAACCGCGACGATCGCCGCGAACTGCGCACAACTTCAATTTTCTCTTTGATTCGACTCCACCTTCGAACACTGCTGGAATTTTCGACAATGTCTAATCTTAATTCCGTGTGTATTCTTTCTTATTGAAATAAATATGATCGATGGATGGAATTTATTAAACTATTGCAACTGTGATTAATATGCATGTGCAAATTTTCATTTTCTGAGCAAAAATATCGGATAAAATAGACTGTTATAATAATACGAAATTATGCTATAATTGATTTTATATCTAGAGGAAAAATTAATATATCGGTAGAAGATTTCAATAGTAAGAAGGGGAATTTCAAAGCAGGAAAACTTAAAAAAATTTACATAATTATTTGTTAACATGTATTTCCATAATTTGTCAAATCACACGTTTATTTGGAATAAGAGGCGCGAAATGAAGCTCCGTTTTAAATGTATTTAAAATGAGACCAAACACTCTATAATTGGGATTATATTCACTTATGTAATAAAGTAGCTTACACGTATGATATAAATCCATACAGTAGGGCCCCCTATAACGCAACTTTATAGTTACAACTGAATAGATACTCTTTTTTTAATATAACAAAAAACAATATACATTTTATTCTATTATAACACAAACATATATTTTTTCATTTTTTGCACAAAATAATTTGAAGTAAAAAAGATAAGAAACTTAACGAAAAATTAAATTAACCCTTCTATCGTTTTCACTTGTTGTCTCTTTCTATATTCGACGCTAACAGCAAAAACACATAGAATGTAAGACTTCCACAATAATTGTAATTCTTCGATTCCGAGTATTTTACATTCGTCGCGGGAAGTCTGTAAAACAATTTAATGTTTCATATAATGAAAAATTTAATTTTTACTAAGAAAATTCTAGTACCATGTATTTTAATAGATTCAACACATTAAGTCAAAATGTAATTGAATAACTTCTTAAATAAACGTCTTTAAACATTTCGATAAACTAAAACGGTAAAATTATCCTGAAATTAACGTACTTAAATTTAAGCATGTTACAAGATATTATATAAAATATCGAAAAAAGTGAATTGTAATAAATGTCTACTTTCAAAAAAACAGTACGTTGTAAAGTCATTAAGATAAATCGCCAGGACGACGTTATTTTAAAGTACAATACAACTTCGTACAACCTATTTCTAATCAAAGGGGATATAAATTGACGTGTACGAAAATACTCACAGGCAATTCGAAAGTTCCTAGAGCAAGCGGTTGCACGCGTTTCGCGATAAACCGGTAAAATTATTCGACGAAAGGGAGAAAGAAGATATCACACTGGACCGAGTATAGTGTGCAGGCTGTCATTCTATCAATATTAACAAACAGCAACTCATCGTCGTAGAAAACGCTTCTGGCATCTATACGGCTGCCGGTGGCGTCAGGGGGAGATACTTAAAGTCGAGTAACTCGACCAGCATGGAGAACTCGACGGATAACGAGCAGTCGGAGATTGATTGTATTGCGGTCGCGAATTCGAAATTCCGCCAGGGTCGTGCTTTATTCGCCGAGAATTTGGCTATATTAAACGGTATTTCAGGAGGGATCGGGTTGAGAAAACGGCGTCGCACGCTAATACGCGTCGGCCATTTATATTTATGAAAACACATGAACATGTTCAATTTAAAATTGCAAATTTTCTCTCGATTTTCACATTTTCAGCATTCTACTTTTTTTTAATCTTCCGTGTTCGTTTTATACATCCCTAAATTATTCAATTTCTACCCGGAATTTTTAACTTCATTTCTTAACTCTGTAACCGTTTACTTGAATTATATTTTCAGCATTTTGTTATTTCTTTATGTTGAATACAACAGTTCCGCGATTTTTCGGTTTCTTAAGTAATACTTAATTGAATATTCTGTTTAGATCTCTCGAGTAACAAAAAATTCATCAGAAACTGAACACAAGAAGCCATAACTTTTCCGAAATAAAAAATATATGACTTGACAATTTACTATTAAATACAAAAGCTATTCATAAACGTTGTGCCTATACTATTGTGATTTGCAAAATTAAATTAAAAGTTATACAAAAAATAAGATATTGCCTCGTACTTCTTATAAGCCTGAATCCACAAAAAATAAACTATGCGAAATTGATGTAATGGATAAAAATGCGGGAAGTATAATTTGAAATCTGAGAACTAATTAACGTATAAATTAGAGAAGAAAATGAAAGATTAAAGACTTAAAGGAACGTGAATTTTATGTAAGATATATTACTTATAAATTTCATACTTGAAAACTTAAGAAGCACAAAAACAAAGAAGGCATGCAACCACAAAATACAAGAAAATGATAAATAGCCAAAAACAAAATTCTGGAATCGCAAACAACAGCACTTTTGTTAAACAAAAAAGGTAAGCAAATCAGCCAACAAAACATTCTCAGCAAAGAATCCCAATTCTCACTATACTTCACCACCGAAAACGGACTTTGTCTCTCGTGGGCAAGCAAACAGAACCTTTCCCTATAAATCCATCGTTTTGGATTCCGCTTGAACGGAACTGGAATTTCAAAAGACAAAGGGGCGAAAAAAGGAAGAAGAAATAGAAGAAGACGATTCCGTAAGCGGACAGTGGCGCAAGTTCTCGCGAAACATCAATCTAGCGCGAGCAAAGTGCGTCGTCGGGTCGCGCGTCCCCGCGCGTCTGGTTTTGCGCGCGCAGAAACGAGACAAAGTAAAAAGCTGGTAATCCGATTTTCACGACAGGTCGATCTCACGCGTGGTTTGCCGAACGGCACCGCGCTTGCCCCGAACCGGCGTAAATCAGAGGTTTATGGTCACGGGACAGAAGTCAAAGGAGGCTTTGCCCGTCGCTTCGACCGTCACACATTTTACCGAAATCGTCGTAGCGCGCGGTGCCGCGCGATATATGCCGTCCACGCGGTCCGTGTCACGCGTTCACCGGGAAATTACATGCGCTGAATCATCAACCGTGTGCACGATCTCGGCATGGACTGGCAATACCTTCATTTTACTATTTTCGCTTTTCATTTCATCCGATTTTTTTGCTCGTTTGCATTTGTCCCGATTTGTTGATTATTTACCGAGAAAGTTATTAGTCCTATTGTGATTTTGTGATGATAGAAAGACAATTCTTCTTTAATAAGTTTTACTATTATATCGTCTAAAAGGTTATTATCTCTAATGATAAAAGGACTGGAGATTGTTAAGTTAGTCCTTTGGGTGCTACGGGCGCATATGTGCTGTCAATTTTGAATGCGATATATAAAACTTACAAATTCGGATATTTTAAAACAAAGAATGATCAGCACAATATGTTTACGAAATATGGACCCATAACCTTTGTAATAATTAATAAGATGACGGTAGTGATGTTGAAGATGATGTGCACACGTCATTCGTGAAATTCAATTCAGAAATCTGTCGATCTTCCAAAATTACTTAGTATTCAAAGGGTTAATTTTTAACATTATACTATAAACCCTTTCAGTAGCTTGACCGTGCATATACAATTCATTTTCGGTATAACTTACAGTGCTTATAAACTCAGTGCATATAAATTTTTAAAACAATAAATAATTACTATGGAATGTTAAGTAACTGTAAATTTTGAAACATTGTTGTGATTAGTATGCATAATAATGTCTATCATAGGAAACATACAATATACACAATATCTATACAATAAATTCGAAAAGGTTTTCTATAGAGATTGAAGCTTGTTTCTGTTATCTTTTTAGTAATTCCTTCAGCAATCAGTTACCATGGTAAATTAATTCGATTATTAAGTTTTTCATTGTCAAAGATTCCAAAATGGTTAGAAATCTTAATCCATATAAATATTATCTTCGTTCCTTTATTTATAATTTTTAATAAATTTGTATCTAATATTTGAAGAATAGTGTTATTGTTTTACAAAATAATATAAGTATTGTAATGATATATGCTTTATAAAATAGTAATATTATAAAATAATATTTTATTTGTGGCTCCATTCACACTTTTGAGGTCCGTAAATATGGCGGTATATTCAATGGAAATATTTTATGATGAGAAAATTGAGAATCTGCAAATTGGTACTTTTAACATGTTTGACAAATTTTGTTACTCTTTAGAGAGTTTAAAAAGTCTAAATGACATCAATGCGTGTAATATTGAATTATGTATTTAATGTCGTGCAATATACACTACATAAGAACAACGAATTAAATGAAAGGTACATAAGATATCCTTATTTAAAAAAACAAATTTCGTTGAACACATATTTCTTAATAATAATAATAATAATAATAATAATAATAATAATGTTTATTGGATTACACGCGAAATCAAATGTATAATATTGAGCATTTCCAGTACTGATTCTTTTTTCTGTAGAAAATTACCTTCTCCTATATTATACCTTTAGTCTTATTATATCTTAAATGTAATGATTCTTAATTCTGTTAGTAGGATAAAAAGACGAACAGAATACTGTACAAGTGTAAATCTTGAAAGTATCATTATTCAAGGTATAATGAATTAAAGGTAATTTTTGCATTTGTTGAAATATATCTGATATTGTTTGAATAATTTTTATTTCATTCTGAGTCTTTCGTGCATGCCATAGGTATTAATAATTCATGTTACACGTATAACAAATTGAAAAGTGTTGTACCTTATCCTTATAATATGACGTTTCTTTTCCGTCTATTTGAAATTATCTCCAAAGTGTTCAGAATCACTCTACATCTGTAATACTAACAAAAATTCATTACAACTTAATCAACAAATCTCATTAGAGTAGTATAAAAGAAACTCTTAAATTTGTAAAATAATAGTACTGAATTTAACAATTGAAATGGATTCATTTGAAATTACCTAAACAATATTTTACTGATTATAATATTTTAAAAACTTTACAGGAATAGAAACTTTTAAGGAATATAAACAATTATTACGAAATGAAAATCGTATAAATGTTATGAAGTTTCTTTCTAATTCCCTCTAACCAACAGTAATTTATTAGTTTGGAAAGACAAGAAATAATGCTTCACTCGAATTATCAATATTTAAGATATAATAATTTCATAAGAATTTTGTATGTATCGCGAATTTAAATGAAATATACCTTACATTATTATGCTCATATATTTGTAAGAAGTAAAATCGATTTAAATTAAGTCGTGTTTATTAAATGTTAAATTTTGTATAAAGGTATTACTGCCAGAAAATTATTCTATATTTTAAGTACAACAAATATATAACTATACAAAATACAATTTAACAATTTGATAACCAACACGTTGAACAATGAAATAACGATCGGGTCTGGATCAAAAGCGACAATTGTCATTAGTGCTAAGTAAATTAACTAAGTATCTATGATTTGAAGCAGTGAATGTTGCGTGTGGAAAAATTAAGTATATTGCAAAAGTTATTTGCGAGTATGCAAATTCTATTTAAGGGGTTTGTTTTAAGTTCCCTACAGTTAGGGAGGTAAGGTTAAGGTATAAGATTATATATACAAAGACAGTCAGCAATGTACATACATATATGCTAAATAAAAAAAGACCGAAAGTAAAGAAAATAGAAGAATTTAACGAGTAACAAAGAAAATCCATAATCAGAAAAACTACAAAGAATTTGTAAAGTATAAACGTACAAGTTAATGTTTAATACATTTGTACAGCGTTCTAAAGAGCACCTAATTAAGAAACGTCTCATTTAACAGATTAAATACCACGTGGATTTCCTGAAGTTATAAATTCTTGCAAACAAATAGAGCATATACTAATACACATAGAAACAGAAGAGCAGAAATATAAAGCCATCACAGAGTAGCCTGTAAATAATATTACCATTTAAGTATTGAATAAGCCTTTTGTTATTATATTAATTGTACATGTATAATCTTTTTATATGATGAAGGACAAAAAATAGAATTCTTTTAAACTATGTATAGTAAATGATGTTAAGCAAATAATACATTTTTCGTTTTGCAAACATAGCTTCATTCAAAGACATTTTCAACAACTCTTGATCTGTCGGGCTCCGAAATTTGAACTTTAAATCTGCTACAAAGAAAACAGTCTGGTGTATTCAACTCCGGCAAAAGGTGATATTAATTGAAGTTTCAAACTCGCTGTATTTGAAATAAGATTCAATTACTTTCGAGATTAGATGGTTCTATCGTAATGTTCTTTATAATAAATTTCCAGAGAACAAATTTTCAGAACCTAAATAAAAAATTCAGAAACATATAATAGAAAGATGGCTATTTAATTTTTAAGCGATAAAGTAATATCTAAGGCATCCTGTAAGTATAACAATGAAATATAAGAATTCTGTAGAAAAAGAGAAAACCACACTAAAATCTTTTCGAAACTAGAACTTTTCCTTAACTTCATGCCTGTGTGATACTGGCGAAGCTGATCTTTAAAATTTTCTGTGGATCGCCAAAATTAGAAAGTTCGGCCGAAGGAGCTGGTAGGGTGGTGGGTCGGGAAGCTCGGTCGTTCCTCGATGAGTCGCGCAAAAGCGTCGCACAAGAGTGAAGAAAGGGGAACGGCCGATCGTTCGGTGAACGATAAACCGATCGTACCACGGCACGCTGGAGACTACGCTGGAGATACATTCGCCGCTCGTTTAACGTCCTCATAAAAATTCTTTCGTTCGGCCACCGTGGCGAGGAAGACCGGGAGCGAACGGATTTCGAGGCTTCCAAAGCCAGGCTAGCCAAGTAAATATACCCGCGACCCTCAACGTGGCCCTAGGCCACAAATTAAACTATAAATACACAGTGAACGAACTGAACGAACGAAGTTCAGGAAACCGCGATCCGAATGATCTCGCGATCGCCTGCGTTTTTCGCCATTAAACGCGCGGTCGATTCGACAGCGCGTGAACCTAGTTTGGACGTAAACAGTTCGAACATAAAGTTTCAAAACTGATATTATTCTCGTGATATTGGGATGCTGCGTTCTTGGAGTATAGTTGAGCAACTCTCTGTTGCTCAAACAAAACCCATAGAAAAAATGGTGAATTAAGTAGATTGCATTGGAAAGTTTAGCTTCAGTTTTGTTAATTTAGTTTGAAGAAACTGCAGTATTGTAAGATGATGGAAGGAATAACTGAATAATTGAGACTCTAGCCAATGGTATCAGTGATATGTAAGTAATTCGATATGAGAATAGGAAATGTAACTAAGGAAACGTTTTGAATAGCAAAAAATTGAAATAATTGAAAGATATTAAAAGGCTCGAGGAAGTAAATAAAGTATATTTCTACAAAACGAAAAACATAAGATGAACTTCTAGATGTAGAAATCTGAATATGTAGAAACAACTCAATCTGAGTGTTCACGGTTGCTTATGTTGTATTCAATTTCACGATGTTAACTTCCCTTAGATCACCATTTATCTTTATTCCTGACCAGGAAGAAATTATGTTTCCCATCGGTAACGACAGTGACCATTAAAGCGCCGGCATCCTTTCATGAATCGCTTCAAGCAATTACACTTATCTGTTTGCAATTAATTACGTACAAACGAAGTCGAAAACTGCACACTCGAATTAAGTATATAATGCTAGAGCCACATTAAAGTTAAACAGCAATTGTTAATAATGGATTCTAAGGATGGTGGCATCTCCCCTAAGCTGTAGTTTGTTTACACGACCCCAAGGATTTACAGTATTAGCATATTACACTCTTTGTTTGTCATTAATTACATCAGATATCTCTCACTTTGCTTTCCATCTTGATTCTTTTAACCTGACAAAATCGCCCGCGGCCAAGTGGTGTTGTTTTTATATATACAATGGATATTCAGTTTGCGTGCAAAAACACAGACAATTTGTAGCCACGATTATGCAACGTGGCTTGCGAGCCTGCGTGCTCCGCTTTTCTGCTTCGCATTTCGTTCCGTGTCGAGTGATTTCGTTACATACTATATATCGTCATATCGCAAATTTGTATCGTGCTCCGAGATTTGTTCGTACCGAGAGCTACGAGGCGAGCAGAAACGACCGGACGAATCTTGTCTGATCTTTCCTTGCTTGAAGCCGCGATTAATCGTCGCTTCTAAAACTACCTCCTGACGCTTAACCTTGTGTTTTTCGTTCCCCGAATGAGGGACAGTAGGCTTCTCCTTTGTACCGGAAGAAAGGGGTTACATGTTTACTGAAACCTATGATTTGCGACATATGGTTTGCAGTGCTCACTATCAAATTATTGCTATTTGGTGTTTAAGAGTTTGACACTTTATTTTGGCACGCTATTGACTATAAATATTGTTTAAAATAATGTCAAATGATTATTATATTAGACATGTGACAATTTAACGCAAACTTTGTCTGTCTGTACATGGTCATGTAATATGCACGATTATGCTATGTGAGATCAACTGAAGCGAAAAAATTATTATCAGTACTTTATAATTAGTTGTGCTCCGAAAGCACTGACCTAGTTTTTTCTTAACATGGTGAAGGTTAATGAAGAAAAATGATGAAAAAAGAAAATTATTCACTTATTTGTTTATATCTTGCAAAATAATAATAATAATGTGAAAGAATGGTGGGTTAACGCAGAATTAATGTATATAAGGATTATAACTGCAAAACATTTTTCAGGTGGACAATTACAGCTCGAAAAACCTCGCACGTCGGTTTGAGAGATGTAATTTCGAGAAAAACAGATTTACAGATTCACAACATCCTTCGACATATAAAAACGTACACGACTCCGCTTTACATCCGATAATTCGAAAACTAATTAATACTTACGTTTTGGATCTTTCGATTTCATTCTCAAAGTTTCATACTATTTTGTAAATAACAAACGATTTTATTCAGTTTATTTAAAACTCGACAGTAGGATAATCCCGTAAATGTATGCCGAATGCTCTCTGTTTTACTGGCAAGGTGAAGGCAAAGATTAAGAAAAATTATTTAAGAGGCAAAAATTAAACATTAACTAAAGACAGGTCATGACAATATTTAAGAATTGATTACATTTTTACTATTTTACTCGAATACTTTATCATGCAAAAGAGCGAATGGATTTAATTTTTTGTAAAAAATATATGTGTATTTGGATTCAAAAATATTCATATGATCCTGAAATCTTAAAAGATATGACCTTAAACAGAAAATGTTCTTTTTCATCTTTTCAAGCCGAATATTTCGTTTCTTATTAAGTTGAACAAAAAATTCGTGCATTCTCATTTTACTACATTTAGCTATATTATTTTCTGAATACTAAACGGAAATGTAAAAATAGAGAAATAACTGCTAACAAATTATGTAGTTGAATGGTACTGAATTATGTCGTGGAAAACGTACGAATGTTCCGTTTAATCCAATTTTTCTATGTCGTTGAAAACAATGAAGATATTTTACATTCTAATCATAGGTGACTCACTGTGTTTAATATTGAGTAACAGGAAATATATGTTGTTTAATTGAAGCTAGGTAAAAAAACTTGGTATAAATGATGGATACATTAACTGTTATTCTTTTTTTTTTAGATTACAATTTTTTACATAATAATCGTTGCACAAAGCTATAGAAAAATTTATGAGTGGTTAGTTTCAGGGAAAATTGAAAAATCATAATCTGTAAATTACGTACGTGAAAACGATTACTGAACTTATACGTATACGTTTATTTAATTGCAATTTTATACTCTTTTTTGCTTACAATTAGTAATATATTCAATCTCTCTGACATCAAAAAGCAGTAGGTAAGGATTGTTTTTATGGGTGCTTTTACAAACACGTGGATATACATAGCAACAATATACTAATTATATCGAGTAGAAGTTAGTCTGCTTAACAAAACTACTTATAGAGTCAATGAATGTTCAAGAGTTGAACTTTTCAAGAGAATTAATTAGCAGTACACTGCAAAAAAATGTGTAGGAAAGTTTGTACTACGCGCATACATAAACACATAAGACATTGATACAGCGAACAAATGTGTTGAAAGAGTGAACACTATATAAACAGGGTGTCTTGAATAGAGTACTATTTTAAGAATCGGACGAAATCTTATACATCCGATAAACAAACTAGTACGTTGTAATTTGAAGTACAAAGTTGTTATTTTAGTGTATGTATTTGATAAAATTTTACGATACTTGGAAAAATATTATGATCGCCTAATTGAAGATTAATACTGAAATAATTTAGTTCCAGGCATGTTGTTAAGAAGATGTAAATTGAGTCAAAATTTTTAATACATTTGCGAATGCAACTTCAAGGAGCTAATTGTAATTTATTACTTATTACTTTTATACTTAATATAATAGAAAAAGGATCAGGATAATTGTAAATAAAATTAAAGTATAAAACAAATTGAAAAATTAGTAACTTGAAAAGCAAAAGTCAATTTGATTGCATGATTGCATGAAAAAAATATGTATATGTATCAACGTTACGCGAAGTGATTGTACTCCCATCATGAATGAATTAACTATCCCATATGAGTAACTGTTTAGACATAAATACCTATACTGAACGCTTTCTCTATTTCCGTTTCACATCACTCTCTGAATCATCACCTTAATCGTGCTATCTTTGTTACAGGCCAACACCATATGATTCATCCCTTCACTTAATAAACGCCTACTAATGAATTAATAGCTTGCGTATGTACTTCTTGCACACAACTTGTAACAAGTTTATTATAAATTCCGAACAATATTTTTGAAATATTTTCAAATTTCTGACTTGAAACTATACTTAATTGAATAATGGTGTCATCAATCCTAAAAAGGAATTGGATTTTTAAAAGCAATTCCAATTGTTAATGTAACTCATAGAAACGTTCATTCAGAGGACCAAACGAATCAAAAGCTCAGCAAACGGCGTTCCATAATTCACGCTATTTGCAAGCGCAGTTCGTTTCGCACAGATCAATGCACCTGTCGACTTCCTCGCCAAGCAACTCGTTCACAGGAAAAAGAGAGAATCGAGAGACGGTGCAACGCACTGGCGCGCTTCTGGAAATCGGCTTTCCGTCGTGGCCGGAAATAGAAAGAAGCCAGCCCTCTTGTGAGATCGAAGTGCAGAGAAAAAAGCGAGTCCCGTTTATTTTTACAATCGGCAGTAGATTGAATCGTTCGGCGGCCGTTCTTAGGGCTGGCGAGCCGACGAACGAGGGAAGAAAACGGATGGAAAGAGAGCATGTGCGATACACGCGGCTTGCTGTACGCCAAGCTGCTTTTTTGTTCGTTTTCTCCGCGAGATCTGTTTCTTCGTTCACTGCTGCTGCTACTGCGAGCTTTTGCCGACGAAAGCCGAGCCGCGTTCTCTTTGAATGCTCGGCCGCGATCTTCGACCGTGTCCTTTTTTCTCGGTTACTCTTTTTCTATGCTTTGTGGCCCGCCGTCGGTTTTCCGACCGCGCGGGGAAACGATTTTCAGCGCGATGAGCAACTTCGACGCGCACTGTTTAGCGAGCGCAGCTAGCCTCGCAAAGATCAGACGCAATGAGGCTGATCTCGCGACGTACGGGAAAGTGCAGTTACGCTGCGCCGCGCCGGCACATACCCAGAAAGGGGTTGCGCGATTCTCCGCGTACAAACGGAGCGTAACCGATAGCGACGGCTCGATAAAGAAACAAACTGTGTTCTCGATGCGTCTTTCAGGATGTTTGTTAGATAAACGCTTTTATTCCAGAAGATAAAATTTGCAGATGGATCTGTAATCTTTTTGATAATAGTGAATGCTCTTTTATATTTACCCCTTTGAGCGGTAAGTAATTTCGAGAGGTCGACGGCTTTCTGGATTCAATTTCACGAATGACGTGTAAACATGATCTTTAATATAACTATCTTTATCTTAATAATTACTACAATGATTTTGAATACATATTTGATGGCCATTTTTTTACATCGTTTACTTTTTTAAAATACCTTAAATTGTGAACTCTGTACTTCAAATTTTGAAAGCGGAAAAATGATTTGAATTATCGAAATGAACCTCTAGTAAATAAAAATTAGTAAAGTAATAGATAAAGAGATTAGAAATGTGACAATTACTTATTAGACTGACAACAACGTGACTCAAAATAAGGCATGTTGAATTTTTATGAAATTTTGTACATACAATTAGGTAATCGAAAAATGTTCCATATATATTTTCTTTATTGACGAAAAAGTATTTAAGAAGGAAATTGTTCCTCTAAAGTTGAAAGCTGAAAACTATAAATTCGAATAGCAGAAGAAAAATAGATAAAGAAAGGCATTTTAATGAGAAATTTACGTGTTTTTGTCATATATAATTTTACATGAAAATGATTGATGCAACCTTATATGTTTCCACTATATGCGAAATCACATTTTTAATATATTTCTTACGTAACATCATAGATCTTTATTAATCTTAGTTAGTATAATCTATTATACAAACAACGTGAAAACAATGTGAAAATATTTTTGCCAGTTATGGAGAACTACTCGTTCAGAAAGAAACAATTACATCTGAATACGTCCTATTCGAAACTTTTTAACAATCAAAATAAGGTCCTTTATTTTATTTAATTTTATACGAAATTGCAAAGTGAGAAATTCTAATTCTTCTCTGTTCTCTGCTGTGTAAGTATTCCCGAGTTATTTGAGCTAATAATTTCCAACTCCCTTGACAATAAAAGAAATACTATCTAATATTCCTTTATTGCTCTAGTTATCTGCGAAGTTTCATAAAGAAAACGACATATCTCAACTAGTTGGTGCTCTTAGTCAGAATATTAGGCATTTAAGTGATAATAGGTGAGAAAAACATTTAAAGTCCATAATAGTCCATAACTTTCCCTTTACTATTTTCATCGTTACAGTTTTCAGCCTATTTCATATTCATTTTATAAGAGTTTTTATGTATCGGAAGAAATGTTTAGTTCATCCAGTAAATAAGACGTTTTCTCAACCATCCTTGTTGCTGGATTCGAATTTCTGATTAGCATCATACATTTTTCGTACAACAAATAATATTATAATATATTGTACTGTACACTGAGACTTCTATTTTGAATTTTCGCAACTTCTCATTGGAAGTTTCCCTAAATAGAATAACTAGAATATCTAAAAACACCTTCAATTTCCTGTCCAATGAAATAATATTATGCTGACGAATTAATCTGCTGTCTAATAAATAAGGAATACTAAAAAACAATTGGTAATATGTTTTTGATTTCAAGGAATCCCAAAATAGCACAGGTGAACGACTATAAGTGTGAATTACTTTTCACATATATTAAAAAAATTTTACATTATTCTTCAATCAAGTAAAGATATCGATGAAATGTTTCTGCACCGATTATAGAAATAAAAGATTAATAGTAATGTACGCTCTTCAATGTGAACGACTGTATCTGTTAGAAAAATATTCATTGAATGTTGGCATTTACTTACAACGAAAGGCGAGCAACATTATACGTGGTAGAAACTGAACATGTTTAGTATCCGCAGAACGCACAGTTTATTCGTGAGACGTTATGGGCAGTCATATTATAGAAAGAGTTAAGAGAAGCACCCAGGAATTGTTGGTAGAATCGTTAAGATTTACAGGCATGCATGTTGTTGATAATTAATTGTAGCGAGAGCGTCGTAGAACGATGCTTCGCGGCCCGTAACCTAACTGTTAATGGATATTATCCATGATAGAACTATTCTAGTTTTCAGCCGAGTAATCCCGAAGTAAAGTGCAGATAGATCTAGCAGTTCTAAGTAACAGCGTAATAAGACAAGGTGGAATAGTCAAGTGGAGTAATCGAATGAGCTGCTTCTTTTAACTGATAATAAAAAGCTGCGATAAAAGTGATGAAACGTTCGCACGCATAGATCAAACTTGAGCTCCTCAAAGTGCTTATGGTCAATTAATTATGGAAAGCAGTATTGCGCAAAAATTCAATAGTCTAGAAGAATGGTTTCCAAACCTTTTGAGCCCGCGATTCACTTTCCAAAACGCTACTTTTACGCGACCTACTCGCCTATATTATAACCATTGTTCCATAAAAGAAAGGTGAATTGCTCCCGACGATTTTCAATGGGTGAAAGTCTCTTGATAAAGTCTACAAGAAAACTATTTATAATATTTTAATTGAAGAGTTTAGGAAATTGGGAAAGAGAATATAGAAATTATTACACAATGGCACCAAAGATTCAAAAAGATAAACAATTGTAAGATTTCGGAACGAAGAATATCTTAAAGCAAAACTTTAATAATTTGCAAAAGTGCAAATGAAAGACTAAGAAATTATAAAATTTTATACTTGAAATATAAAATCCCAAAGTTACGGACTAAAAAGTTGCAATCTTATAAAGTCAGAGCTTGACAAATTGCAAAGGTAAGAATTACCTGAAATTGAATTATAATCATACCACAGACTCAGTATAAGAGTAGACCAATTATGCAATGTATTTTTGTGGCCCGAATTCCTGGATCTCTAGAACCCCATTACCATTTTCATTTTTACTTTTTGTCGATTGCGTAAAATCCATAGTCTTTGTGTTTACATTTACATTTAGGATACTAAAATACTCGAGATGTGTTTAAATTCCCTTTTATTTAATAAAACGGAAGACATTCTTCCGAAAATTCTGACTTTTTTTAAACATCGGTATTTGACAATATGGGACACAAAGTCCAATAAGGTGATTTGTCTGCTCATACATGTCATCCGTGATCATACATTTCTATTCGTTATTACCTCAAAAGCATTCGCAAAATCCGCGGGTCAATCGAGAAAGCAGAAGCTCTGGTTCTAAGGAGCCACGTCACCGAGCTGAGCAGCGTCCAAACACATTCTCCCTTTCAACGTTCCGGGCAGCTGTACTGTACTTACGTCGTTTTCCATTCGCCACTCCAAATTACCACTCAATTCCTGAGCAGCGTTCGGCCGCAAAATTCAAACAAACACAATCGACCAAGTACATCGTCGCTTTGACGCATTACCACTGTACCGTTCTAATAAAACGTTTACCGTATTACAACGTCAACCGTCGTGGTTCGCCGAGAGTCAGTGCACTGTTTGCTTTGGCCGCGTCTGTGCATTTTCTCTATATAGCCGTCTGCGCGTGGTTTTCCGAGCGATTTCTCGCCAGCGATTGCTTTGATGGGGCGGTATTGGTTGCCTGGAAATCAACCGATCACCTGCAAAACTGTTAGAGTCGTGTCATTCACTTCAATCGTTGCTTCATCGTGCATAGCCCACTATGTTTATTTCTATTAGTCATTCTTAGGTTTTCAGCCTGTAATATCTTTTACCCGATGAAAATAAAGGTAGAAATACGTTTCTACATAGCAGCTGATAGCAGGTGATAATATGTGAAATTCGTAAAATATAATCCTGTACATTTCATCGATTTCCCTAGATAACAAAAATCTATTTGGAAACAAATTACGCTACGTGACATAACGCTGCACGCGAAAGCCTTCGTACATTTATCCATTTCAAAATACATAAAGTTTCAACACTTTATAGGCACTGAATTTGTTTATTAGCTAAAATTAAATGCATTTTAAGAAATGGCTATATTATCCTTCCACCCGTTTACAAAACAATATGCAAAAATTAAAAAATTGACCTCACGACATCCCCTTTTAAATATTCAAAAACGTGTTTCTTTATCTAAGTAAATTATTTATTTGATAGCTGTTTAGTCTCAGGTCTTGCTTCATGTCTATTAGTAAAATATTCAAAATAAATGCGAGTGAAAAGATACGTACCACTGCTTTTTCTTTACTTGTGATCTCGACTGATCTTGAGTAATTAAAATAGTAATAATGATAATAATACTTTTAATTTAATTATAGTCATAAATAAAAAGAAATGTGTGTTTGCACTTAAATGAGCACCACTTTCAACATTTACTAAAACAATTTTCAATACAGAATACATTCCTCCTAGTATCCTTCAATACCGCCCGGAACTTCATTATGTAGGATATTCTTCGTTGTAATTCTTTAAGTAAGCAGAATAGAAGAAAATGTTTAAAGTAAGCGTTATTAGGTTAGAATCTAACCGTTAGATGACAGCTATATAAATAAGAACAAATTAATATATCTTTCCATTTAAAAAGAAATAAGAGTTGCATCCGTTTAAGCCATTGGAAACGCAATCTTTGTGCACCTGAAATAATTAGTCTCTAATTAAATACCATTTAATTGAAAAAGAAATTACGTAGATACAGAAAATAATTTCAGAAAAAGAAGGTTATCACACTTTAGGTGACTCACACTCTGTATAGTGCAAATAGTACTAGGGCTGAGTTAAACTTGATTTAGACGAAATGATTTAACTTGAGACTCATCATTTCATAATACCGGACTAATTGTAAGACTGTTAGGAAAAAATTAAAGGTACCGATAGAATTTGAAGACACACTCAGTAACAGACGTTAGGATATAATAACAATAAACTTAAAATCTTGACATCTCGGTTTTCTATTGTATTTTTACTACTTTACTGGAAAGATGAATTAGTTTATCGAGTGTCTATTTGGAAAAATTTTAAAGAATGAAGGGTATGTAGTTGGGAATTGAATTTTTAATACTATCCATGTATTTTGTGGTCGTATTATTTCTTAATTCTTAAAGTTTTTCAGGCTTGCTCATGAAATTACCAACATCGGTTCAATTTATTTGTGATGTGATTGATGGTGAAAGATTATGAAACGCGTTTTATGAGCTTTCCTAATGAGAAAGCTTTAATAGCTGCATCAATTCGAGCGCTATAATGCTTCATATATTGAAAATCTTAATGAACGTTGATTCTCAAGTGATCTTTTCGCGTTGACATAGCAACTGATTACTTTTTATTTAAACAATAAACGAATAACAATTGAGAAAATTAGACAGAGCAATGGGAATTAGCAATAAGTTTAAAAGAGAAGCAAGAATTAATGTAAATCTTATAGTTTTAAAATTTATTTTATATTTGTTCAAACATAGACAATTTGACCATAAGTTTCGATTTATTTCGGTTGATTATTTGAGTATGAAAAAAGAAAACAGAATAAAATGTTACCATAATTCCTAACATGTTAATAAAATATGTATAAGTTTTTGTTGTTATTCTAAGCATGAAAAGATATTTATATGTAA
The DNA here is from genome assembly GCA_028830335.1 of Eucera pruinosa. NCBI lineage: Eukaryota > Metazoa > Arthropoda > Insecta > Hymenoptera > Apidae > Eucera > Eucera pruinosa. The sequence goes on along the minus strand of JAMYCR010000002.1, from coordinate 3,437,949 downwards.
TGATTACTTACTAAAAATGTAGTTCGACACCAAAAGATATTGCTAAAAGCTGTCATTTTTACTTCAATTGTCGAAAGATTTGAATTATCCTAACGTATTTCTATGAATAGAAATATAACTTAAAATGGGATCATAGTTTATAATGGAAACGTTTTCTGATAGACATTAAATATTCATCTATTGTTCTAATAAATAAGACATCCATCTGAAGTATGAGCCCTTGAATATTTAAACCGTATAAAGTTTAAATGTCTATTTAGAACATTAACAATATCATTCGAAGCTATGCTATTTCCTTCGTCTCATTAACATGTTATGTAACTATCGTACACATTTTATATTTATGGGATATACATACATCACCATCCAAAAATTTAGACCCATGCATCATTTCGCACCGACTAATTAATGTATAATTAGAATTCATGGAACTAATTTGAGAAAACGTAACCATTTTGCACTCTTTACATTATCTACAAACCAGGCACTAAAGTAATTATATGTTGAGTACGATGAAACTTACAATAGATTACTTAGGTAAAACAACCCTAAATTATTTAAATGGCAATGTACATATCTCTAATTCCAATTTCCAACCGATTATGTCGAAAAGAAAATTGTAAGGTCTAAAAATTGATGATAGGCGCTGCAATTGCAAACGACTACCTAACTCAAGAGATGAAGCAGCCGTGGACGTAACGGTGGGAAAAGGAGCACCAGCCCCGTGGAGGGGTGAAGAAGCTGTAAGAGAGGTTTTCACTTGTAGGTAGCGTGGTCTCTGCTCGTCGTCACGCTGTTAGCGCCGAGTTAATCGGGGCCGGAAATGAAGTGAGGGATAGAGGAATATTAATAACTGAATCTAATCAATTCCATGAAACGAAGCTGGTCACCCCGCGCAGCCCGAAAGAGCAAATCATTCCCTCTCTTTCTCTCTTCTTCGCCCTGACTCTACCTCTTACTCCCCCTTCCTCCGCCCTTCGGTATTTTCTCCTACGTGCTCGGCAGCGATCTAATCAAACGCATCGCATTAAGCTAATTTAGTGGTGCTGCTAGCGTGGCAAACAGCTTTTTGCTCTGTCTCTAGTCTCTCTCTCTCTCTCTCTCTCTCTCTCTCCCTCTCTCTTTCGTCGCCTGCAACGAGCTGCTTCGCGGGTTAACGCGAATTGTGCCGGTGACAAATTTTCAATTGCTAACGCGGATGCGGGTGTTACTCGCAGCTTCATTTTAGATACCCGAACGTTTGATGATGAACAATCAGCGACGTCGACCCGACGCTACGCGACGCTCCTTGGCGGCATTCAAATTCGGAACACTTCTTGAACAAGTTTATCGAGTTTTTAGAAATCGTTTGGTGCATCTTGTGGCTGATAAAAAAATGAGACTAATTATTAAACTATTTGGTACCAATATAAAGACGTAACGATATAACATACTAATACAGGATTTAGTACAACGATTAGAATTATAAATTATAGGTAATGTACACGTGCAATGGCTTACATTGAAAATCGTCCACCATTTTTATTTTCCTAATTTTATCTGTAAAATATGGAATTCAAATATGTAACATTTGCAACCAGCGTATAAATATTTCATTTACGTTCTTACTTGAATAAGTGTAAAAAATAATAATACATATATATATGTATATGTATATTTGATCTGTATCGATACTCCATCTCATAGAGGCAAATGGATAAGTGCAAACTATATGTGGGTCTTTTCAGGTTTGGCATGTAGAATGTAAAATTTGTTAGCTAGATACTTAAAATAATCACGCATGATCCACTTTAATTTGAACATGTGGCGCAAAGCACTAAGACGATTTTAAATTACCTAAATAAGAAACGATCACTTTCAATGCAAGAAATTATAAATTTAACATTGCGAAATCCTTTAAGCACCCAGTGGTACATGGAGAAGAATTTTTGTTTCCCTCTGCTTGGACTTTCATCAGTCTTAAAACGGACCAGGATTACGATTTGGACAGGGGAACTTATGATTCTAGGTATCTTAAAAGCAAAAGTGGTTCGGTAATCAAAGAAGAATCTTTAGACGCTTACTTTTGCAGAAAGTGGATCAGTCGACGTAAAATGTGTTGCAAAAACAGACATTATCACTTGTAAAAGAAATATAAACATGCAAACAGAATAAAAAATATAATGATATCTTTTTCACAGAAATGTTTTCTATAGATATTAATAAACCTCTCGACCAATATAAATTATATTAGAAGGCAGCAATAAGTATTTTGAATCTACACATATTAGGCGGTTCACTACTGCAGATAACTGTTTCTACAATCATTTACAATAGACTTAGGCTAAATTATTCGAGGCTATCAAATCAAATTTCGAATTTTTCAAGGAGTATATATTAAATAAAATAATATGCAATAAAATAAAACACCTATAATAACATTACGTATAATGTGTCACGGATAAAAATAGATCGTGGTGTACTGGTGTTATTATTGACATAAAGATCGTACACATGAATCTGTCAGACAACCTTGAGACTTGGGCAGACCTGATTTATATAAACTAAATATTGGCTAATTATGCAAACTCTAAATATTTACGTACACAATTCTTAAATTAAACGAAAGATGACTATCATTAGTTTATAGCATTTATAGAAGATCAAAAAGCTACGTATCGACAACAAGATTATTAATATAATTTGATAATTTATTCAAATTTTTAAGTGCTCGCTGCCAGAGAACTTCCTTCATATTTTTAATTTTATTCTGCAGCACACCGATGAAGAAATTGGCGAGACGCATGCGGTCGTTCGATTCCACGGCGAAACGTTTATTTTTGATCCGACTTTTTCTTGCGCCAGTATAATGGCATGGCTCGTTTCTCTCCGCCGCGCCGCGCAAGGAGTTATCAGCTCGCATCGGCGCGCAAACGAACGTAAATCCCGCGACAGGTCGCGACTCGCAGCCCCTAATTTCGGGGATAAAGAGGCGGGGAAAAATTGCGGGATCTATGCCGACGATGGATGCAAGTAATCGCCGCCACATTTCACTGCGGCTTTGCGTGTTATTTATGTGGTCAAGCAGTTATGCCACTTTACAACGATCGCCCGACGTAAGGCAACAGCGAGGTTTAAGACGCGACCTAGGAACTGAATTATTGGTCGCGGCTGCATTTCAACGGTTACTTTGTAGCTTCGGATTTGCAACGAAACTGCCGGCACCTGCTTGTAAAAATATTAGGTCGCGGTCGTAAGGGTTGTAAGTACTTTTTTGTTGTACATATAAATAAATTATAAGCGTGGAATTTGCAATTAGTTACCCATTAAATATGTACATTAACATTCACAAATGTCTAGGCACTTGAGCTTGTTTTAGTAACAGCACATGGAATGTTGTTATTAAAACGTATAAGCAATGAAAGTAGTAATTAGTTAATTACTAAAATGAATACACTTCGCTTTATTGCCGCATCGATAGATTTTATATTTAAGGGATTTAATGGAAAATTAAATGTTCGTATACTAAAATTAAATATGAGATCTGTCGATGTACTCGTTGAGTTTAGGTATCACTAATTGATTTTAGATACGTTATTATTTCTATCTGTTTAGAGGAACTATTTTGTTCCGAAAAGCATTAACGCAAACAATAAAGACGAAGAAAATGAAGTAACTTAAAGACAAACAACTTTTTAAATATTATAATAATTTCATTTTGTTAGTAATATGCTTCAGTCTAACTTTGTTGCTACATATTCACATTTAAAACTCAATTCTATTATCATATTCTATTCCACGGAGCTGTAACAAAAATAGAATGATACAATTATTGTAGTTTTCATTACCTTTAATTTTGTTAAATTACATCCACTAGAACTGAACGAGTGTTTGAATATTTTTGAATGGTAGTACGTTTTCTTTTTTCATTATAAATAGGTTTCCCGTTTGTTATTCTGTTGTTACTTATTTCTTTTAAATTTTCTTGGTTCTAATTTTTCTTAATTTTAAATACTTCTTTAATATCGTTTTTAAGTACAGCGAAACAAATGCATTTCTTAATTAAAGCTTTAAAACTTTTGGTACGTTCTTTTCTGAGAGCAAGTTAACACGTTTGCATCAGACTTCTGAAACGTGGTTCCTTTCAGCGCACAAATATCCAACTTGCGTATGCGGTGTGAATACTTTTGACTGTCGACCTCGTGATAATACTCATATATGATTCATGTCAATGCGAATGTATTAGTAATTTGTAACTATTATACAAAGATTAATGTATGTTTATTTATTACGACGAAAGTTTAACTTTTAAGCCTGTAAAATATAATTTCATCTTTAGTTTTCCCTGTCAATATTTTAATACCTATCATTAAATGTCATTTTACAATAATACACAAATATTTTGGAAGATAAAATTTGTTAAACCCTTAATTCATGTTAACAGAATTTTCTTCATGCATCGGACATAAATAGTACGTTTTTCATCAGTACGTACCTACTACTCTTTTTTATACGCTTGCTTTTGAGCTACTTTTTGCACTCTTGCGAACTTCTTTTCTTAGCACAACGCGCCGAATCCGCTCTTTCGTCGCGTCTAATGCGGTGAAATATTTAACTTCCACCTGCTCAGCTATCATGCATCATTTCTACCTTTACGCTTTTATAATATGGATTTTTAGGAAGCGATATTATAATAGACCACTCTATTTCGAATTCTTTTACTAATTTTACTTAAAAATAGATCAAACTTCAAACTAACGTCGATATATTTTTTATTGGAAAGATGCTTAAAAATATTCCTGTGTTATTCTTTCCTCATTTTTATATTTCAAGCACATTTTTGTTGTAAATCGAAATATGAATTTTTTGTGTTCATGTCCGTTCTCTTATTATCTATACAATACAACGAGTTGCACCTTAAGTAGATCATCTAATTATCTTCTATAATATGTATAATGTAATAACTTCAAAGTTATGCAAAAAAGAAATGTTTGAAGGAAATATTCTTTTCAATAGAAACTTTTGATTCATTTAAATGGCATATAGGCCTATTTACCATCGCAACTAAAAAAGATAATTAAATTGGTCGTTTTAATGTAGAGGTCTCTTCATGCCACACTACAGGTAATAATTATAAACTGCTAACTAAATAGATAATATAATTATAGTATAAGATATTTAGAATTAAACAATTTTTTAAAATTTAAAATAATTTTTATTAGACAATTTAAGTCTTGTTTTTAAAGTTTTATTATAAGATCAAATAAATTTTATAAATGAATCGAGTTATTTTTTATTTACAATAAATTTTATGAGTCCTTTCGAATGTGTAGACAGCAGGTATTCATGCATTTATTGGAAATGTAAACGTGCAAGAAAGTACAGAATGCACATGATATGTAAAAATGTACAAAATATTGAAAATGGAGTACACATTATAGTATCTAGTAAGTAACTATATTTACTAAATTTATAAAATCATATCCCAAATAATTTAATGGAGTAATTCAGAAAATAGCAATAGAAACCAAAATCGTCATCGTTTCACAGAAGAAGTCCACTGGATTAGTCATAAATCTTCCGAAGTATACTGTCCATTTAATGGCGCCATAAGAGGCTCTCAATCTTCGTTCAATCGGGTCTGAGGAACCAAAATGACGGGTACCACACGGGTAGTCTTTGATTCATATTGTAAGCTACTCATGACTAGTTGAAATGACGTTTACAAGCACAACTCAAACGGCGTTAACATTCAGAGGTCTTTTCCTTTCCACGCGCGTCTGCTGTCGAATCATTTTTGCAGATCAAAAGCTCATTCGTAGAAATCGGCAACATGGAAATAAATTAATGCCATCGTGAATCATCGTGTCCATTCAAGCGTTATTTTCAGCGCCACCTTACGTGGAACTGAATTATTGGAATACGTATAATTTGATCACGAATATTCTCTTCAGAATCGGGTCTATCATTTTCATACTATTATCCCTGGTTAATCAAAATTATCAAATAAGGTGATAAAAATTATTAGCCTTAGTAGTTGATGTTGACCTTGTTATTGATTTTAACATTGGCATTTAAGCACGAATGTAGTCATTAGCAAAATGTGATACGTGCAGTTTTCCTAATTTTACAGTATAGTAATTTAATAGTAGTAACTTTTATGACTTTTGTCAGCTATGAAAATTTATTATATTTTCAAGAATAAAATGTTTTTATTAGTAGCCATAAATAACGATTGTTAATTTGAGTTCAGATAATTCATTCATATGGTTCCGTAAATAAATTCAGCAAATAAGAGCACGTATCTCAATTTTGACGGAGATTGGACATATCATATTTCGCCATCTGACCACAGAATTAATTATACCCAAATGAATTTAATTCTGTGTTTCTTATAAATATTTCAATGTACCTAAAAATAAAAAAAAATTAGTATCGGAAATATAAAATGCAAAAATTAAGTAATAAAATGATTAAACTAAAGATATTAGCATATACAATTACCTCCTGTATCAACTTTAATTGATTGTAAATATCTTCATACAGCAAGACATAGTTATACTACGTATTTTTACTAATTTTTAATCAATTTCGTGAAACACATACTAAAATAACTTCTCGAACATAGAAATACGCTATCTTGTGGCTTTATATTAGTGAGAAATAAAAAATGAAAAATATCAGTTTCTAGGAACTCCAAACCTCCATATCGTTTCTCAATCATTTAATACGACCCTAACGAGTATCTTCACGAATAATACGATTTAGGCGTACCCTCGTAATATAGGGACATTTGAAAATTAGACAGTTCAACGTTGGTGGCCCAGACCGGCGATTTTTCCAGTCGGTACACTTAATATCGGCACACTGGCGGTCCATGTCCCTCTTGTAAATACATCGTCTATATTTAAAGGACGTATATTTAGTGTGTACTTGCGTGCAACACTACTGCGAACAGAGGCAAGGTGGGTATGTCCAGAGAACTCACATGCTGCCCGCGAGATGATCAGTCATTTTGAAGCTTTGGCTCGCGTCAAAATTGTCGCGGATTCCTTCCTCCTGTCTTGCGTCCGTCGTGCTTCGAACGAGCTTCATTAACAGGGGGACAGGCAACTCGAACGGACACGCCGTCGAATTCTTTTCAGTCCTCAAAGAAACCTTGGAGGCGTGTGAACTGCTAAATTGTTCGGGGAACCAGTGCTTTGAAAAGGAATATTGTAAATAAGGGGAGTACGTTGAAAAGCGTATATTAGAAGCTTTCGATGTTAGTTGTGTAATTGTAAAGCAAATTCTCGATTTAATGGATAGGTTAAGTGATGTAAAAGAAATCCGAGAAAGTATAAAATAAAGAGCATACGATCAGATTGTAGACGTTTATGCAAATTTATATTTTTATAGGAAAAGGGAATGATAAAGAGATGAGCCGTAAAGAGAAATTTTCTGTGTTACAGGTATTTATCGATTGACTGTTATCTATATCTATTATGAGCATACGTGATACTTTAATTGCCATTTGCACAATTGGGTGCAGTACATTTGCATAAAGATTCACAGTGTACTTATAACCGTTCTTATTCGCAGATACTAGCATGACTCATAAATTTTTACATGATTCGCATTACCTTACATTCTTGACTGTTTATTTTATTTTTGTGGGGTTATTCGTATGCGACAAAGAGTCACATAATTAACAAGGAGTAAATTAAGGCTGTAAATAGCAATGACCTTTATTTCCTTTTAATGACCTTTACTTATAGAATAATCAAAAAGATTTGTATACAAAGCTATTAGATTGTCCGGAAATATATTGCGGGATTTACGGCTTCTTTACTTCCTCCATTTTTCTTAGGTAATTAATGACTACTGCTTTACTTATACTTAACTGGTGTGCGAGTTTTCTAACTATTGTATCCGAACCATTTTCGACAAATCTTGTGACTTTATCATTGTCGATATCAGAAGGTCGTCTTCGATCTTGTTTCTCTGCAAGACTTTCATATTATGAAATTGTTAATATTAACGTTGTATTGTACTTTCAGTGGTTATAACTGTACCGAATATATAATTGATACTTCGAGTGATTTTTGCTGTTTTATGTCCCATTTTAAACAAATGTAAAGAAAAATGTATCAATTTGTTTATTTTGCTATTGAGTGCAATTTTATGCAGTAAAATAATGACAAATGAACTGCAGAAAGCAAAACCATTGAATGACAATACGGTATCTACGCTTTAAAATGATATGCTGCATGATAATTGTGAATTAAATATTTGCGGTACGCAAAGGTCAAAATACGAGATTACAGAAACCCGCAATATCCTAATATGACATCATCCTACTACATCCTAATATGATACCATGTATTATTATAGTGTGAAACCGTTGACGAGATAGTAGCAGAAGAAAAAAACGTCTAATATATAGAATCAAATATTTCTACGTAAAATATAAATTTTAAGTAAATCAAATCTGAGAATTGTCAGATAGGTATGCATTCGAATAATTTATGGTTAACAGAACAAAATGAAACATTCATGATGATAGAATGAATGATACTGACAATTGGTAGCGTATTCACAAGGTGCCAAAAATTGACATGCATGTTTACCTCAATTAACGAATCGTTGAAAGTACCCGTTCCGTTCCAGGCCAACATTGATATGATGTACTGTTTCAAATGCGATTCATTATTAGGAATTAGCAACAACGGCAGGTGCTACACATTAAATGTTACTATTGATCATTATAATAGAGGAAAAATGTAAAAGTGCGAACGGTTCCAAATACAAGATATGGCGTTAACGTAAATAAAATTCATGATCGATTTTTTTAGAAAAACAGTTCTTTTATATTTGATGTATTCTATATTTATTCTACAATCTTTCTATATCAATTTCTCGTCTAGTTTTATTAATGAATCTTTTAGTTGAATCGTATCAACCAAATTGTTTCACTTCGCAACGTTTACACAACATTTACTTAAATCGTTGTAGAGAAACAAAGATTGGTTTAAAAGTACTTATTATTTTGCACCATAGTTTTAAATTCCGCCAAGAAGATCTACCGTCCTCCTGCGTTCAGCCCGTTCACATTTACGCGAAGGTCCTATGTTCCATCGAACGCAACAGCGAAAGAGCGGTGGACGTATGTCGGACCGAATCTGATAGTATTCGCAAGTCTATATTAAGACGATGGTACGCCATGGAAATAAGCCGGGTTAGAGCGGCGAAGTTGGCAGTGTCGTGGGGAGGGACGTTTTAAATGAGGCCGATGTCTCCTACACAAAGACGGTTCGCTTTGGCATAAGTCAAAATCTTCGGTATGCGCGCACACGGGCGTCCAACAGAGCCTAGTGGTCACAGCGTGACTTCTCAACTCGGTTTATTTCCGAGACAATTAGGCTCGTTTGTTTGGAAGGCCGCGGTCCACCCGAGCAATTACGGCTCCGTTAACGCCGCATTTCCTGTGGACAGGTGGCCGATCGGAACGGCTGCCCGGAACGCGACACAGGCATCGCAAATATCTCGAGACTTCCGGCACTCTATGATACGGTTCCCCATAGACGTGCCGCGGATCCGTCGATCAAATTGCGAAACTGTGATATGCTCCGCATTTCTGTAAATCTATTAGATTTCGCGTATGTAGGAATGCTGGGAGACTTATGTATGTATATGAAACGATGTAAATAAAAAGCTTACTCATTATTGTTGACGCTAACTTGCTTTCGAATGGTAATATTTCATTCACATACTTGGTATCATTCGACTATTCGTTATTTGTTAATGTTTCGTGGAGACAGCGGTGAATGTTTGTGTTATAAATATTGTTAGTAGAAAGTGCAAGGTATACACACTACTGTCTACAAATATTAAATAACGATATGATTAAAAGTTTGATAACTTTATTATATTGTTATATATTCATTTACAATGGACGTGGTTGAATTTTGATGGAGTGTAGATACTGTGTTATGTGTCATAGATGAAAAGACTTCGTAATAAATTAATGAACATCATTAAATATTAATCGAATTACTTTGATGAAATCATCAAATTTTATAACTTCGGACGGATTGTGGAACATAACACAAAACATTACCTATACAATTCAACGCTAAGATCCAAATAATGATGAAAAGTAGTTGAGAAGCACTTGTAGTGGACAAACTTAAGCGTCTTTACAAAATTAATTTTTCACGAATTTCAAATAATGTTTTTTTTTTGTTTGTACAAATGTATGTTAAGTAATGTCTTCTGGTACGTATAAACATTATATGATCGCCTAAAATGAAACCACATGTGAACCAAACTCCACATTTTTACACTAATATGCAAGTGTCGAAGTGCTTACACAGTAGTATACATAAGAAATTGACAATGGATTCTTTCAAATAAAAGAAATTAGAATTACGTAGTGATATTACTGATTCATACGGAACGATATTAGTCACTGCTGACATTTAAAGCTGTACGAATATAAGCTTCGAATGTCCCCTTTAAGTTTCAAATAGTTCTTCAAACAGTTATAACTCTTTCAATAGTATCATTGGAATAATGTTTCAGTATTATTAAAGAATCTACAAACTTTCACTTGAGTACAAATTTGATGTAAAGCAAAAGAATATATGTAAAAATTCTATTATAAAACCTGGGATCGAATAACACATTCATGATATTGGCATGAGAGGATATTTGTTCCCAACATTTCGTGAATCTCTATTTTATGCCCTAATTTCAAATTTTCCTTTTCTTTACCATTAAAGTACACGCGTTTGCAACAGGCGACAGAGCTCTCGTTGCAATAGTGATAACTTGAACGAATCTTTTCGCAAAGGTAAAAATTTGCCCGTAGAGTTTTTACCGTTTTAGACGAAATCGTGTCATAGTTCCTCTGTATAAACGTCTCACTTTCTCTAGTGGGAATAAACGTCGGCACGGGGTGCGGCTTTCGAGCGTCCGAATAACTCTGACCAATTAACCCTGCAAGCACAAAGAGGCTCGAAAAGAAAAGCGAGGTCGACCTTGACGCGTACAAATGCGCCGATGAATAACCGAGTCATTTTATTTAGAGAACCGATTCGTCTTTTCGCGAGCAGGAACGAATCGGGAGACGGAAACCGGGAAAAAAGAAGCCGAGAAACGTTCTCCGCGTGGCTCAGAATAGCAGCCTAGTCAGCGTGGTTTTTCGCTACTTCGTCCGCTTCTTCGCGGTCGGTTGATGTCGGAATATGCGACCAATTAATTCCTACCCTTTGATTCCAAGCCGAGGATCGCAATGTAAGTCCATATTTTCACATTCTTTCTGGGTGTGCTCGCGCCCAATGGATTTGTCTTGACAGCGGCCATTAAACGCATTTGAAAGCTTATAAGATTTTCCTAACATTGTTGCTTTGGTACTTCTTCTTCACGTACGATTAACTTTTATGCGTTTAATAGTCCTACAACGAGTAAGCTATTTTGTTTTTTTAATATTCAATTATTCTAATCGTTATGGTATTGTTATTCTACCTAGCAAATCCATGATAACATGTAAGAATAGTACCTATAACTGTAAGATATTAGCTTCTTTATGCCAATACGGTAAAAAGACAAAAGTGTACAGACAAAGAAATTTTCGGATAATAGGACAATCACTTTTCTAATACTGAACTTGATTTACTTTAGTACAAATAAAGAAAAGTTAACAGGTACGCTTTCCATATCATTCAAGTGTATCAACTATGTAATCTTTTCAACGTGAGTAATTATTGTTAGGGAACACCATATTCGAATAATAATACTTTTTGATACAGTATTCAGATAATGGATGTCTAAATAAGGGAGATTCTCCTGTATATAGATATGCGATTTGACAAATTATATAAATTCACAGTTAAATTTGAATCTCTTTTTATTTTCTTGCTCTGAAATATTCTTCCCTGTTTTTGAAACATTCTACTACTATCAATTTTTACTTTAAACATAAATTCAATTATAATCAGTTGTTTTTATTCAATATTTTTACTCTTTATTTTCATTATTTGTTCAATTTGACAATATAGCGCTTGTAAATCGTATTTGTAATTGACTGTTATTTGCTCAATTTATATTTGTTGTGCTTTTCTGACTGAATGCGTCAAGTAATGTTCACTTTCAATGGAAAGATCTTGATACTGCAAAATAAGTGGAGTTTTCATTAATGATTCAAGTATGCAAGTATCTATCGAAATGCCTTGAAGTATGCACATTTTATGAACTTTAAAAATAATATTAAAAGTAAAAAATGTAGGAATTACCCGATATACCAGAATAAAACCTGCATTTGTAAATGTAAAAACTTATACAGGGGAAGTTTCCCCAATATCGACTGTCATCCAGTATCGACCAAAACTATTTCTCATTTCTGTTATGAGTTAGTGACGCTTCAGTTGTATAAATAAATGTATGTTATTGTTCTGTGCAATGAATTCCGAAGTCATATTGTTTAGATCATTGTTGCCGATGTTCGTCAGTGTTACACTTATAGATTTACATTCGCCGCGCAAAAGGTTAATTTCCAAAGCTCACATGATAATAGACGAGGAAAACATTAATTATGTCACATATGATAATTAGTAGACACAAATTTCGAATGACAATTATTCTATGTTAACGTTTGAATACCTTTTACTACCCAATATTTTCTAACATTGCTAATCATTTAACATCTAAAAATCTACTAATTAAATAACTGGTCGTTACCGGCAGAAAATTTTTCGTTCGCTGTAAATTAAAACACTTTTATTTTTGGGAATTATTAACCCTGTTGCTTCACGGGCGAAAGCAATGGTAAAGATCTACAATCCGTTTACCAAACCCTAATATCGAAATCTCCACTAAATTTGTTTATTCGTACCCGCTGTCGAAAATTTGTAAGAACTCCCACTCTTAATCCGACACGACTCCAAAACAGATCCATCAACACTCTTCAAAACACGCATCGAATCAGAAAATCAACACCCACCACTCACACCATAGCTTCCACCAATCAGAAAACACACGCCACAGAACAGAGTATTCCAAGAGTTTTTCAAAAGACACCACGACCAGAGATTCGAACGAAGCACGACGCACGACGCATCCATTCCATACCACACTTGTACATTCTGTCATCAAGTAAATCTAAATAGTTAGTGTTGCAACCAACTAGCAGCTCAATCATTTCTATAATTGCCACGAGGCTTAAGTGATTAGTTTCACAATAACCAGCGCTCGAGTTCATCGTCGCGTACCGCGTAACGCGCTTCACATCCCCGCGCAGATCAGCCCACAAAACTGTAGTGTATCGAGCGCAACAAACCTCGATTATTTAGGTTTTAAGAAAAAAATTTTCTCCTATTGTTAAGTCTTCTTCATACCTAATAGAAATCGCCCTTTTAAAGTTTAAATCTCATCGATTCTAGCTCAAGTTATACCAAAAAAATTTAGAATGGTCGGTATTAGAGAACCTCCCCATACGATTTTTAATTTGAATAAAAACATCTCACCTATTTTTAGGCTAATGCTAATTTCAATATTAAAAAGAGGTTATTAACTTTTAGCAATTTCTTCCATAGCAAAATAAGGAATTATCAAGCGATTGTCCATAATCTATTATTTAACCGTTATCCAAGCTTTTAAAAGTTTTCCAACAGCACGCGAAACTGGCATAAAATTGTGGGGGTTAACTCACTTCCCGAATGGGTTGAAATGCTGGTTCACGGAGGAGAGGAATGTATTCTGTTCACGGTGGGCGCATCGCCGATAACGTTGCACGTTTGGCAAGTATTCAGCGCGCTATTTTTTCCGCGTGCACGATTCGCAGGCTCCTCTTCGTGACGTCCTCGATTCGTCGAAGAGATTCATGGCCGCTGATCTCTCAGCGGTGATCTTCGAGACGAAGGTGACGGCTCGGCCGCGTTTCCGAGAGTTACGGAGACAACCAGGCTGATTTAAGGCGCGCTTAAGCGGGGAATAATGCAAGCCCCGCCAGCCCGGCTGTTTATATTTATCGTTCCAATGAAGCGAAATTATGATCTTTTTTCGGGAACCGTATTTTGTCTCGCGAACGCGCGACCAAACGGTGCTGCTAATTGATCATTGCCTCTTAGGATAAACTTTCTGACGATCGCCGTGCTTTTGATCTCTTGGATGGCTTTAGTTATTTTGTAGCTGGATTTAATTCCTTCGAGAATTGCAGTTCTTTTTTTGCAGTGGATTTCGAATTGCAATCAGCGACGGTTCTGTTATTCCTTTGAAATGTTTCTTCCAATAATGTCAGATTATATAAAATAACGCGTGCGTGCTTTCGCTTCAAAGATTTAGTAATTTTATTGTAAAATAAATGTAGTTCACAGTTTACATAGACTCTATAAAATAACAGAAGTTTAATACGGTTAATAATGTGGTTTCATAAATTGTTATTCCATTCCTTTTATGCTAAAACCACGGATACGTAAATATGTATTCACCTTTGGATTAATAATGTGGATGGGATGTAAAACAAAATCAAAATACTATAGTTGAATTTAGAACTCAAGTAAGAACAATAACTGCAAAAAAATGTCAAAAACGTTGATGTCCAAAGTTATCCGATTACATTTTACATCTAATTGTGAATTTTCACTATGTACCGAATAATACATTTACGATAGTAACATAAAGGAAACGATACGTATGTATTATGTGTTTGTTTACTGCTATATATGAATAATCATTGCTTGTGTCACTGTGACAATAATTAACTGTTACAATTAGCGGACCAAACAATTCGTCGGACGGGAATTAAAAACTCAGAGAGTGAAGTTACAGGTATCATTCGTATAATATTTGGCAATTAGTCTTTCGATTCATTTTGTGAAAGAAATATTGTGTTAAATATTACGCTTTCTGCCAATAAACATTACTGACAATATATTTTTTCCTATTATAACACATGCTGTAATCATCTGTTACATCAGCACGTTATACTGCGACTTCATAACATTGTTATGAATAAAATGTTAACTCTTAATTAAATTGCAAATCGTGTTCTTTATGTTACATCATATAGCGCCTGATAATTCTACATAATATTTCACATAGTGGTAATGTAGTGGTATATCGTTATATACAATGCAATTCAACGACTGTATTTGAAGCTTGAAACTATTTCGAGAGGAAATTATCCCTCGAAATGGTGAAATTGAAGCTAACTCGTTGACGGTAAAATAGCTAATAAAAATGGCGGATAAATGATAGGGGAAAAAGAGAACCGAAAATACTCCGTAATAGTCGGCTCCAATGTAAAATAAACTTGCTCTGCATCCAAAAACAGAAATCGATAGTCGGCGAAACAGCGGCGGGACTTGAGAGTTTCGCGGTTTTATCAAACGATTCGAGTATACAGTCGTTTTCATAACACCAAAATCGTCACTTTCGAATTTGCAACTGGAGAGTCTGCAAGGTAATAGTTTGGTCGGTCTCGCGCTACTCGTAAATGTCCGAATAGATTAAGCCTTCGTAGGTTGTCACGTTCGTGTTTGCTAGTTTTCTCGGGCAACTGCTCATGAAATTCCTCCGTGACTATGAACTGTTAATGGCTCCACAGACACGCATAAAAAAGGACCTATTTTAAATATGATCGCTGTCCATCATTCTTCCCGTCTGTTAATTGGAAAAACCGTGTTACTGTCGCAGAGATTCGTGTGACTGTTGCTATTTAGAATTTACGTTTGGAACATCGCAATGCTTCTCCCGCTGTTAGTCAATCTTTTATACCTTTGGTAAAAATGTCGACACCGCTAGGTTTAACCATTTTTCGCAACTACATTTATTTATTTTATCAACTTCGTAGCAGTCGTAGAATTTTAGATTATTCCCTTCCTAAGTTTTTCCGAATGAAACACTGTTACTATCCAACTTGTACGAAGCCGTTTACTTCCAACTTTCCTCGTTTCTAGCATTCCATTTGCATTCATTTCCCGATTCCCAATATCCTCCAATTTCCTAATTTCCCGTTACCGTCGATTTCCCTATTTTCCATTTCAATGCCGCCTTTGATTTCCTCCTATCCAACGGACGAACCGCCACCGTTCCGCGGCTTAAACTAATATCTTTCCCCCCTTCCGCACCACGAGCAAACCCACCCATCTCGGTTCGCTAATAGTTCGTGAATCGCGGGCGCGACACCTAAAAATATTCAGTGCACGCGATCGCCTTCCTCGTCGGCGTTCGTGGCCGTCTTCGTTGTTCGTTGATGCCAGCGTCGACGATAAATAAGCTCCGTCCCCATTGCGGTGGCGGGGCTGCAGGGGCAGTTAAGATATGACGACACACTTAGTGTCGCGAATAAAGCAACGCGGCCCGTTAGCCGCTGCACTTTCTCGTTTCGTCGCATCGAACCGCACCAGGGGCGGTTCTATCGGTTCCGACGCCCACGAAACGCCCCGGACTGCTTCAATCGGTTATCGATCAGGGGGTGGATTTCCGAGATTGAATGGCGACGTTATTGGTTGCCTGTCAGAATTTCGTGGCAAATGAAACGTGATCAATCGGTGCGTAGGAACAGCGTCTGGCAGATTGCGTTTTCATCGATTACGCGAGGAGAACTTGAGACATATTCTGAGTTTAATTAGTCAAATATATTCCGACGTTTTCTTAACCCTTCAACTGCGCAGTACTCCAGGTTTAAATTACTTGCCGAGGGCGGAATATCTTTCTCACGTATCGCGTACTGTACTGTAGCGATTTATTATACAGTGGAATCCGGTCATTATAATCGCGGATAATGTTATCAATCGGTTATTATTATCATAGCCAATAGGTTGAAAAATACTCTATATAGAATTGATTGAAAATAGTCCACCTATTATAATCGAACTTCAACGCATACGTGCGTCTGTAGCGGTCAAAAGATTAATTGAAAGGGGTAGTATTTATTGCTTGACTAAATAAAAATACAGTTTTCCTTGCAATATGATGAAACAGATAGGCTGTAAGAAGGAGGGGATGGTCATACACTTCCAGGGTCCCACATAAGAGTTTCAATTAGAACATTCTTTTCTGTTTCCTTTCATTGACCTAATTGACTGCGTCCAAAAGTTCCATATGACAATTGAAGATATTTTATAAATTCTTCTTTCTTCGTTTTTTCTTCCTAATTTTCCCCAGAAACTTTATTTTTGCTTGGTCAAGCTATACGTGATTAAAATTGACTATAGTTGCAGGTATCGAAGCAGTTTTTGTACCCGTAGAAAATTTGGAGTATTTATGTCGACTTTAGTAAGACACTTGGGCTTGATGAATGAATCTCCTATTTAGTGTTAGTATTTTTATTATTTCCCATTGATATTCGAATACGTTTATTTTGTCATGCGTTGTAAGACTTACAAAAATGTAACACATATCCTTACTTATAGGAAAGACGTTTTCAAGTTTCTTTTAACTGAATACTTTTGAGTTAATAGAAAAATTCATTTTAAAATAAATTTAATCGGTAATCGTCTAGAAAATGGTAATTGAACACATTTAGTAAAAGTTATTAAAATTAATATTATTAATATAATATTATCTATTTTATTTAATTATTAATTTCATATCCCATAAAATATTATTAAATTATTAATCCATAAAACGGTTGAAATTTCCCTCATTTATTATAAAATTCACAAATACTGATCTCATGGTATAAAGCAAAAGGTACTCGGGTTCTATAGTACACATAAACTCCAATTGTTTTTGACAAAAGCACACAATTTGTTTGAAGTAATCGGTCAATAAATCTCTAGAGATAAAACTTTTTTTTTTTAATCCAGAACCGTCCTAAATTCGGTTCTATAAGCGCAACAAGATTCGTTCCGAAAGCTTTGATGCAGCGACAAACGTTGTTGTTGCACGGAATTGCTATGCACTTAATTCGTTGACCGCCACGTCGCCGGTAAATCGACCGGAAAATAAATTACCGATTGCCTTGGCAATAATCCCGGCAGATTTTCACGAAAACGCGGCTGGTTAATGCGAAAATCGTCGGTTTTTTGTTGTCGGCCCCGAGTTTAACGTCGCGTGACAATGATGCGACGAAAGTGATAACCATAATTCTGTCAAACGCTCGCCTGCCGACGGTTCTATCTGGAAAAACGATAATTGCAAAATCAAATTTGCCCCGAAGACCTCTGTCAGAAATAGACACTGGCTACGAACTTTGTCGTAGGAAAAGTGCGGCAACAAGAGGAAATAAAAAAATTTTTCGTTGGAAATTTGTCTAATTTCGTTTGACAAATGACTTTGTTAAACGGGCCGGAGCCCCTTTGTCGAAATCACTGCGAATGCTAAAATTGTCTTTTACCAGAAAATGATGGAGGTATTGTAAAGCTTAGTATGAAAGTTATAAATGAAACACTAACGTAATACACACACCGTAGCTATTTCCTCGTTTTCCACGTTTATCAATCATAGAAGGTGTAAAACTTCTGACCTAGTGCTTATTTTAATATAGAAAAAATAGTTTAATACCGTTGTAAATTAATAGTTTACATTGCTAATTACAAAAATTAAATTTTGAAGAAAAATACCCATTAGAATGTATTCTAACTTTTTATTCTACATACTTATTCAGTTTAAACAGTACAGAATTTTATGCTTATATCTATTGTATTGTAACAATTAATGTGTAGTTCACGAGCAACTTTATGTTTGTAATATTTTAGTTACTTATGTATAGAAGGAGTTTTAAAATTATTTTTTTAAAATTCTATTATTTTCATTGAAATCAAAATAATCTTTCTTTTTGACGTTATTCGATTTTATATTAAAGATGAAGTTTATGCAACATATTTTAATTGTATTATATATTCTTTGATTAAGACGCTATAATCAAGTATATGTGTATCAATTTTCTAAAAAAAAGTAACACAAAAATGATTATGAACTGATTACGCAACTTATTTTTGACTATCACCGCTACCCACTTATCTTTACAATTCCACCTTAAGTTTTCCTAAAAGATTAATTATTTTAATATTCTAATTGCGAAATATATATAGACATTTTGTTACTTTAACATTCCAATGCTTTAGTTTCCTTACTTTTATACCGTATTCGATAACGTAACTTCTAATAATTTCCATTTTTTTGGAAACATAAGATTCGCAAAATAATTAAGTAACCACGTTTCTCATGGTGCACAATTCACACTGTTTACATTATAAAAGGCAGTGTTTAGGTTTAATCTTTACGTAGTGCGTGATAAACCAAACAATGCAAATTTGTACGTTCTCACGTGCGCGACATTGAGGGAAGTATTTCAAGTTCTAACAATCGACATATCGATTATCCTTTAGAGGAACAGAATCTATTTAACCGCAACAGAATTTATTTATAGTCGAAGCTGATGTACGCAGCGTGGGTGTGGCTGTAAAGCTGGACTTAATGCATCCTCTCGTTGCATCGGCGTTTCGGCTATAATGGATACGGCGTTTTCCTCTTTGTGCCAGATACATATAATCCGCGGCCTCTGTCGAAGTTTCGTGGTAATGCCTTCGCGCCTTTGTCTCTGCCTCTTCAACGCTATGTTGCAGAGAATTTTGGCACGACAAAGGCTAGCTGTGTCTCCATTTTGGTTCCGTAGCCTCTCAGTGAGTGAAGCCTCGACGCTTTCGTCGATCGGCCATTTCCCTTTTGCGCACTTCTTCTCGGCGATATACAAGGATGCGTGTTTTTAATGCCGATGTCTGCTACAAATCGGTGTGCTACATATGTACGTTAGAAGCCAGCACTGCTAACCATGTACACATAGATCAGCTGATGATGAAAATCTTGGTTCTTACCTAGCACAACGAGTTACATCCCTTAACGCATTGGTTGCGAACCACGACGTAGGAATCTTCAAAATACACGGCACGTACGTATCTCTGCAACCTAATGACTATTATATTTAAATTGGTGCAATATTTTTTTTTTGTATTTTCACCTTTGCTGAACGTTTCTCTAAATTATTTATAACGCGTCTTCTTTCATTAATAAGGAGAACAAATATTAACAATAAAACGCGAAATGAACGAAACCGCCAAATTGCGTTATCCACAGCAAATGTGTTAACTCTGCTACGGTCTTTCGTTCATGTTCGACCGATCCGTGTTTCGTCCTCTTTTAAAAAATTCTTAAGTTTAACCCTTAACTGCTTAGTGAATGCTTAAGTGGAGCTTATATGTACATCCGATTCGTCGCAAAAGGGTTAAATACAGATGGAGAACTGTCTTTTATTGGAAAGATTTTTAGATTCCTAATACAGTTGCTTCGTGGCCAGTTTGTTGTGTTAATTTTATTATAATTATTATTCTCGTAGATATAATCTTATTGACTACAAACTTTATGAATTCTTTTGCTTTGTAACCATTAACAATCTTTTTGTATGCGCCAATTTCATTAATTTTCCAAGAAAGAATTTTGATTATAAAATCACGTACAATAATTCTTTCATGGTAGAAAACTTTTTGTTCCTTGTACCGTTAATCGAGTTTTCTAACTTTGAACACCAAAAAATAGAACCCACGAGTTCTATTACGTGGTTACCATTTAGAAACCATTTTAAAAAAACAGAATCTCGTATTATTGAATAAGATAACAAATTTATAATAACTGATATACCCAACTTTGTATCAACACTTTAAATTATTAACGCATTATTAAAATAGCAACTATGTCGAAGCGAGCCTGCTACGGAAACTAAGTAGACGATGCTCGAAATATCATGCACAAAGATTAATTTCACGTGTCAAATAGCCAGTACGAACCGGCATATTTTCGCAGATAAGAATTAGGACAGTTTCGTGGATCTCTTTTGTCGCGACGATGTTCGTCGTCGTGTTTGCACAGTTCTCCTGCGACAATGCGAACGTAACGCGGGACTACTTCCATCTTCTGTCGGATATGTTTGCCACGCTCTCTGAAGCCGGCTGCTAAAACAACAAACCGAAGAAGAGTAGCCAGCGCAGGACTTAACTGACTTCAAGCGCGACGCAGATGTTACTCCCATCAATTTGGAACGGGCAAACATTAAAATCCCCCGTGTAACTGATGCACTACGTGCATTTTGGAACTTAATTCTGTGCCAGTGCAACAATACCGCATGAAACGACTGTTGAGAACGTTTGGCCGCGTTTAAACCGAACAGTTGACCTTCAGACTGTGAAATGAGCAATTCACGTTGTTGAAGAATTTCAGGAATTTGTAGACGAAGTTAGTAATGGTAGAATTTAGTTTGATAGCAGTTCTACGTTAGTAAATTACAAGTACAAACTGTTAACGTGTAATAAAATGTTGTAAAGAACATTTAAAGAGGATACGTAAGGAGAATTTGTACTTTACTAATATAAAGTAATTTTAAAATAACTTTAAAATAATAAAGTAGCTTTAGGAATATAATTCTTCGATAATCACGAAAATAATAGTTTCTTACCATAAGTCCCAAATGCCTAAAAAAGAAATAGCGCGTGGAATGAAAAGGTCCATCAAAGAACAATGTTTCTTTATCTTTATATAAATTTGTAATGCGATTCGATTAATGTAACAACACATGTATGTACTTTCATCGCTTTATTTAAAAACGAAGCTACATTTTTAACTCCCAAATGGTTGAAAATACAAAAACTCGTCAAAGTGTAAAATTCTAAAGACAATATTAGTAGAACATTATTAAGTACTCAAACACTAAGATCCATGAAAAGTAAATATCTTAACTAACGTGCTTTGAGATACCTTAATTAAAATACGAGCAATACAAAATGTGTTACCAATCACTTACAGTCCGCGACAAAAGAATAGATTCAGTAATTTTTATTTATTTAACGCTTCTTACAATTAGTCTTCACACAATTCTTTAACTTTGCCTCAGGAGCTATATTTACGACCATAATTATTATATTTATTAACAAAAATAATTTAATAATAAATTATTATCTGTAATATTATAAGAGAATTTTTTTGAATATGGACATTTTTAACGCGACAAGAAGATAGGTTCACATGAAGCAATTAAATAAGTGTCTGTATTAACATTTATCTCTTTTATTTTAATAGCATGTATAGTTACTATGACGTTAAATTAATAAAAAAGTACGGCTTGGAGTAATATTGTGTAATTTTTTAATTTTGGTCAATGTTTAGCCAACTACCTCCAACTGCAATTTTTAATTCGTCTTTCGTTGAAAATTACCTACTATTCTCATATACACTTCTTGGCAGTAAACCGTACATGCTATATATTATGCTGACATACGATGATCACTCATTTCATAGTTTTGTTATCGGACGATTATTTAAAAAAAAAGGCAGTGAACCTATCTTCCTGTCGTGGGATGCGAACTACCTCCGTTAGTAATCTTTCCAGCGTCACCACAGGCAACACTAATTTTCCCATAACCAGAGTTGAAGTTATTCTCCTCGCCGCGCCGTTTGAGTATTCGAATTCGTGAATCGTGCTCGGTAGTGAGTCGCAGTCTGCGTCGCCTATAGAGGCTGTGCATTCCAGGAATAGGCTGTCACGAACGGTGCCAATGCAGCCACTAACCTATAACTTATTTCACGTATCGTTTGACGTGATGCATTCGATCCAATAATATCCACCCAAGATCGGAAACGACGTCGGCGGGGCGCGGAGTAAATTCATAACGCTACACCGAGTCGGCATCGAGCTGGATTTTCCGCGAACCACGGCCCGCGACGTGGATATTAATTGATCCCTAACCGTTCCCTCCATCTGAGGAACAACTTCCTCGATCGCCGTCGGGGAACGAACAGTGTGTTTGTCGTTCCGCGAAAATTCTACCCGTGCTAAACGGACGATCGGTTCCCGCGGACTTGGCCCTGCGTGACTGCGCGTGACTCACGGAAATTGTCCGTGACGCCGCTCTACTTGTTCCAGGAAAAACTTTACTCCATCAAACTGGCGTTCGATGGGATTTTGTTTTAAAATAAAACGTGTAACTCTGCTATTGATAGCATCGTGAAAGTAAGTTTCAAGTTCTAGTTAATTCTTACACAGACGGTAGTACGCTGACAGGCGAAAAGAATTAATAGCTAAAAAAGGAACAGGAATAATTGTATTTATTACAAAAGAAACATAGAAGTTAACGATGTGACTGTTCAAAGTGACTATCACCTTTAGTGATAAAAAACTACGCAAAAGAAAAGAATGTATCATTGAGAAGACGTGAAGAAGAGGAATTTCAAAAAAATCTTTTCTTTATCGCTAATTTATCGACAAATAAAATTTAATCGATTACTGTTATTTCTTTAACATGTTACTTGCTGATGTTTTCTGGTACTATACTTTATCGTGCTTCACTGTACTGTTATCCAAGGACAATCCAATTTTATTAATTCGTTAAGGAGAAATCTTTTACTCTGATTGGATATTGTGACATGTTTACGACGTAAGCAAAACACAGATGAGTGAAGAAAATATCAAAGCTTCTTCTAACAAACTTCCAAAGATGGAGTCCGTATCTAATCCCAGTAAAAAATTATAAACAATTGAAATTTGTCAGTAATTTGTAGGCCACCCTGAACTTCCAAATAGTGTTCAATTTTAAGAGTGCATTTTTTACAATAATGCCTAGCTACTATATAGGATATTCAATGCTGTTCATAATCGAAAAGCTGAAGTTATAGATAAAGTGGTAAATGGCGGAAAAGAACATTTTCAATATATGAAAAACTAAAAAAAAAATTATTAATTACTGGATAGCAATTTAGTAATTTGTTTCGTCTTTCTGAGTTTAAAACTTACAAGATTTATTATCATATTCGGTACGAATTTTATATCTTCCTTTACCGGAAAAGAAACGTCTTCTACCATCTCAGCTTGACAATAGTTCGAATATCAGAGGTTTTATACTTTACTTCGGTTTTCCTACAAAAGGTACATCGATTTCCTACAGTATTATTAAAGTAGATTACACTCTATTAAAATGATTGACATTGTTTTTCATTGTCAATTGATTGTAATTATACGTATCTTATATCTAAATTAATGAGGCAGTGTCTATCGACTTTAGACGTCACGTCATTCAGATAATTATTAGGAGCGATGTTCTACGAGAGGCACGTACGTACATAATTCTAAATGTATGCAATTAGAAGATGTAGATGTACAGTGTTGATAACAATTCTTTTGTCAATACAGATACCGTTAATTACTGTCATGTAGAAGTCTATTTTATGTAGTCCGATAAATTTTTCAGTAGAAGAACTATTGTAATTTGTCTAATAAATTATACATAACTATAGTCACTTAGATCATGTAGATGTCATTACTTTCTCTATAATAACATTTCTAGTTAATGTAAAATGCATGAAAATACTACTAAGTGTTTAATAAAAGAATGTATTCATTTTCAGGTTTTAAAATTTATTGCTTTCTTGTGCTAATAAATGCCGACAATTTGTGCTGACAATGTTTTGTTTTGAGTAGAGCAAATTTTATAGATTCTTGTAGGTGTTTATGCGTGGTTAACTTCTTTATTTTCTTAAAGAGTAAAACTATCGCAAGTTACTCTCGAGAGTAACTCTCGCAAATACATAGACGCTGCTTCTGAGAGTTACTGTCCGAGAGCTGATGTATCGCAACTTGCTCGAGAATATTGCTCTCTGACAGGTGTTATCTGAACATAAAACTGTTCGGAAGTCCCGAGAATTTTCCCACATGAGTCATAAAAAAATGTTTATTAGAAAGCTTGGACAAAAAATGAAATCATCGACTTAATTTCAAATAAAGTTTATACATATTAAACTTCACATATACTTCCTTTATTTACACAAACCTTCAACAAATCTGAATGAAATTACATGTACATACATGTTTACCTTCATATATATGTTTCGTAAAGTACTGTAAATAGTCCGAGTTATTTCCTTTATAATTCGTCGAATTGTAGGTTGGAAAATGCGAACTAAATATTGAAGATTACTGTATGAATCTTCTACACATTAAAGTATATAGTATGTTCCCAAACACGCATGTAACTTTATACATATTTACATTCAATAAAATCCATCACCAGCCTGAAGCTAGAAAGCGTAGGAATACTATTACGCACTCGTGCACAGGGATAGCTTACCTTCATTTCGTATTCTTTGTAGGTGTTATTGGTCCAATTGTATCTATTTCAAATTGGACTTGTGATGCGTCCGTAGAACATACATTGCAATCCTTTTCCAGTCATAAATATTCTGAGATTAAATTATCTTTGAATATACGAGTATATACGAAATCTTCTCTTCTTCTTCCTCTCCTGTATCGAATATGATTGTATGAAACAGCGATCTCCGTTACTCGACGTCATGGATTGAACGCGATCTGACTAACTTTCGACTGGTACAAAGCGTGTCCTATGCTTCGCGAACAGAAATCAAACATAGGAGTACGCTCCGTGAATAGAGAATTTTACGTTTCCATTTTTCTCTTTTCATGTTCATCAGAATCGAATCGATGAGCTCGGCATAAAGCGCGTTTAAAATTACTCCGGTAATTCTGAGAATTTATATCAAATTACTGACTGTCAGGAATAAATGGTCGGGGCAATAACGTGTCCAATAAAAAGTCGCTCGAATGACTGCTTATTTATGCGGGTAAATAAACAATTTATTCCTTCCTCTTTGCTTAGTTTGTTGCTTGTAACTGCCGCCAACGAAACCATCAAACGAATTTAGCTTGCGAAATAATTGAATCGGTTGTGGAGCGGGGAGGAGAATTCAATTTCACGACAGATAAAGCTCAGACAAATCGTCTTGGCCGCGTCGCGTCGCGACGCGACGAGTAGCGTCGCCTCGCGTCCGGTCCTTGATGGGATTCTCGATTGACAGATCGTGGCAATACGAGACTACCATTCGTTTGCTATCACGAGCAATCCTATGTTGGCGCTATTTTCGGCGAACAGCGACGGGTATGGTAGTTCCTCATTCACGGTGGGCGTCGTATTGACTTGGCGATAAATTGGACCGAATCACACCTTCACGTGTTCGCACTTTCCGAGTGCCGGTCGCCAACGATCTCACCTTTTTGGAAGAGTAGCCTCGATCTAAAGATAACGTGGCACATCGAAAACGCCCAATCGGTATCTTCGGTTTGCCAATGATTCCTGCTTGCACAATGATGTTCTTACTGCCGTCTCTATTTCGTGAATTTAGGTTGATGTGACGATGGATTTCTTAGGCTTTTATTGAAATTATTTCAGCAGGAAAGTAAATTAATAGTACGCGAACATTAAAAGAAAATGAAACATGACCAACATTGAGCAATTAGCATTTGAGTTTTGCTAGGTCTTAGTTACACAACACTTGGTTAATAAGTGATAGATTGTGAAGTGGGTTCTTTATTTTGCACGAATTTATTAATTCTTGCTACTGGAAACTTTTATTAGCTATAAAAGCTACAAAAATAAGAGATATACTAAAAATAGAAACGGTTAAAGAACGATTATAGAACGTAATTATGTTGGCAAAGTTATACAAGAAAAACATCTACAAAAGCTATACAAATTAACTTGGACAGAAAATGCAAAACATTAAATATCAAGGTGTCTATCTGCTCGTGTTGTCCAGTGAAAATCTATCGTTTCTAAAACTGTTCCGGAGATTCATATGGATTACTTTTACATATGTAGTTACTAAATTAAAGCAATTTTTCTTGTTGATTTTGCTTTATTTATTAGTGTTTCGTTAAATTAATTGGGCTAAACGAATAGCTACATAATATCGTGGGCGATGGTATCACGCAGCGGGGATTCCTCAGAATATTCACCAAAAATAACTATTGCAGTAGCGTTGTATTAAATTTTATCACGTTTCGAGCGTGAAAGAGTCGTCTTCGATTTCCACTCTATTTCCTGCGTTTTCCACGAGGAATCTCAGCCGGTTCTATATCCCCTCGGCGGGCGACCGAAAATAAACGTCGACCATTTATATCGGGAGCATACATTATTCGATTCTTTACGAGACCCGCGTCTCCTCGAATGACTAATTGGAACAACAACAATGGATATATTTTACAGCAGAGCAGCGGAGGTGGTCGCGGCCCGAGCCGAGCGGTTTGAAATACATTTATTGCCGCAGCCCGAGACACAATCGAATCCTGTCGGACAAGAAGAGGACCCCACCGCTCTTCCTTATCTTTCGTCGTAAATTAATCTGCTGCGTTTCACCCTCCGTACCGGGCTTTTCGTCCTGGCTCTGCCCTCTCCCTCTGTTTTGCTCGCTAATATTCCTAAAACATCCCCGGCTAAGGGGGTCTTCTTAAAACGAGACTCTTAAAAATTGTTTTCTTTCTCCCCAGATAACCTTTTGTACGACACACTCTCTGCTTATTTCTCTTTGCACCCGAGAATACGGATATTCTTTTCTGCAGTTTATAGGGCTAATTTTTGGAGAAAAGCAACTGGGATAGAAAGGAACTTTTGGAATATAAGAACACAAAAACTGTTATTGGATGCCAATGATTTGAGTACTGCTATGGTATTATATTATGAATACTTGACATTTTGAATTACTTTAGTTTTGTTTCGTAGTTAATATATTTTCTTTACTATATTGTATTACCAAATGAGAATAATGTGAGGCGTAAATAATTGTAACAAGTTAGTTGTTTATTGTCATTCTAGTGCAAACAGTATTTTCTCAAAACTCATGTACCTATATGAACAAATTTTTTTTGGTCACGCACCATACTTTTTTTTTAACAAACTCTTTTCAATGAAATTGCAGCATGTCTAGACTAAAGGCGATTTAATGAGCAATGTTTTACATAACCGTTGTTATAGAAACTTAAAACATTGTCCTAGTTATTTTAGCTAAAGATTGACTACATATTGAAATTTATAATTTTGTAAAAATCAGAATTTCACTGTGTAGACTTTTTGTACAGATATGAATTTTACATTTTGTTTTTCAGGTGGAACCATATAAACATTTTCATAAATTTTGTTAATTCAATTCAAGGCAATAAAAATAATTGTAAGTAATTAAGAATAAACAACTGTACATATATTAAACAGGCAGATGTGACGGTGCATTATAGCTTGTATATAAGTATGTACAATATTGCTATTTGTATTTGTTCACTCGTCGAAAACTGGTTTATCGTAACAATATAACAATACAATACTTACTAATATTTTCTTAAGCAATGTCAAAAATTTAATATTACGTGTACATGATTATTGTAAAGAAAAATAGTTCTACTTTTTGACTAAAGACTACATAGTAGAAAGAAGGAGAAATCGAATGAGAAAATGCTTATAACTAGATTGTGGATTCTAATGCAAACTCGTACGTTTATAAATAAGTTTGAAGAGGGAGTTACTTCATCCTCTAATTGTAAGTATCATAATTTCTGTTATAGTACTTTGGGTATTTCGCATAACTTAGAGATCATACGCTTTCTGCACTTTCTCGCACCTTAAAATTTCCAATAAATGCATAGAGATCCGCGATCTACTTACAACAAAACTAGTACAAATATTTATATTGACTATTGTCACGTAGCTACTGATATCCAAACTCCCATTCGGTAGCAAATATCAGCTTCAAAATCTCTTAAGGAAGTGTATAAGTTTCAAGCAAACGAACAGTAAGCAAGCTATTTTTGCATACCGCCTTTTAAATCACGGAGAGGCATAAAATTATACAATTAATAAATGCATTCGTTCGTTCACATCAAACGAGATGTTCGTTCGGTCGCACGTGCAAGCGTAAAGGATTTCTTTGACGATTTCCATTCCGTGGATGGCGGTCTGCGTACGGGTACATAACGAACCGTGTCCTGGTAGTCGTGGCGCAGGAACAAATGCGGCGTGTTAGCATAAATCTCGAAATCCATTTGAAACCAAGAGTCTATTATCGCTCCCGGACAACCGAGATCGTCTTTCTGTAGCGGACGCTGCCTAATTAAACAAATACCTAACCAAATCGGCCTGAGAATTGCAAGTTTAACTTTTAATCCTCATTCTAAGGACCAGCGTATTAACTTTTTGATTTTATAAACAAGTCTTGATTGTCAAAGCAGACCTTTTCTCAAGCTAAAGTTACGAAAAATATAGCTAATTTTTGGAATTCCTTGCAAAAGTTACTGTATAATTGTTTTATTGCTCTTCTTTAATCTCAAGATGTTTGTATTGATTACAAGGATTAATTCTATGTCAATGAAGTGCATAGAATGCTTTCCGATATTACACCATTTATACAATATGCATTGCGTATAGGTTGCCATGGTATTTAATAAAAATAAAATTTTCACTAAATGAATGAACATATTTTGCAAATTTACTGTACATATAAATAACATAAGGTTTATACATTATATTTCTTTAATCAAATATATTCAAGAGATTTCTTTATATAAATCTAAAATTCTGGCAAAATTTCTATTTTCCTATAACATGGAACTTGCAAACGAACAAAAAAACGAATATATTTATTAATTTCGTTGTACATCAAATCAATTTCTCAAATGGCTTACGGCCGTGATCGCGCAAAATTCGTTGGTAATCGAGCTCAAGCGTGGCCTGGATATAAAATAAGCTCTAACGAGGTCTGAGTCAGACTCCAGTCGCATTTATTTAACATTATTGTAGTTGAAAGTATCTTCCATTTAAGAACCATGGATACGGCTGTGCGGAGACATTCAAAATTGCGAATTCTCTCGCGACAAAGGCAGGATCGCAATCAATAGGTCTTTTCAGTGGAAGCCGTCTATCTCTAATGCCGTACATAATTTAGGCATTAAAATACGAGAAGCGGGAAGAGGAGACGCTATTGGCGCAGGGTGTGCGAGAACGGATGACGCCACCCGATGCAATTATACTTTATGCCCTCTGCCACCCCCTACCGACGTCTTCTCTCTATTTCAACCTGCCTCCATCTTCGAAAGAGCCGACGCTTTTCTCTTCTTTCCTCTTCGATTGTCTATCTTATCTTTTCTCTCTGCCTCATCCCCCGACCATCCTCCCCTTTCCGCCGCCGTCTTTCACCCACCCCTTCAAAGCTTGCCAGCGAGTATAGATTTATAACTACTTAAACTTTCACGATTTATTTCCCGCTTATCGTTCGTCTGGATATGTTTACCGAAGTTTACTTATCACTTAACGAATGCAAATGAGAGGACAGAGGAGATGGCAATGGATTTGCCTTAAATTAAGCCAGCGTTGATTTGACGCGGTATGTGGATTCAGTTGGATCATTGCCACAAATTGTTTGCAATTAATTTTGCGAGACACAATAACCCGATGTTTCGGATACGAAGTTTCAGAAAAGAAGCATACTGAAATAGCAAGAGCTTTTCCATTGTACTCGCATTGTTTACTATTATTATAATTACGTACTTATCAAGTATATTGTATCAAGTTCCTTATGTTGGTATAAATTTCAAGAACGTATGAAGGATTCGTTCTTAAGCAATATACAGCATTACTTCGAAGAATCTACAATGGCTTAGGTTCGGTATCTATCAAATCTAACGTGGCGACAAATATGTTAGAAGACAGTGATTAAACAACTAGCATGCATCATGTACGAACGGCGGATACAAAAAATAAGTCAGTCAAATCTGTTAACTGTTTCAATGTAATGTAGTTATTTATTAGGCGCGTGGACTAATTGTAAGTTGCTATTTTCGTGAAACTGCTTTGCAACGTGTTAGTTTCGCGTTTTGCGAGTTACCGTTGCAAGACGGATCTGATCGTGCCAAGTTGATGGCGATTTCACAGTGTATTTAGAGACCCGTCGCGGTAAGGGCTCAATGAATTACATTTAACTGAGTTTACACCATGATTATTTTAATTGTTCTATTTCCAACATTGTAGCCTATCGTGTAGGAACAGCAATGTGAATAATATACATAAATAAATATTAAACATATTATTGGTTATTAATTTTCTTCTCAAATTGAACAGTCCAATTAAATTTAAGTAGACGTTAAATATACACAAATAAGATGGTACAATCAATTATAGTATCAATTTATATGAAAGCAATCTGTTATTTGCGGAAATCATCTTTTGTCACTTGTGCGCTACTACGTTAATCGATTAGTGTTAAATTAAACCTGCGAATATATAGGAAAGAGTAAAAGAATTTCTGACAGAGACGCTGAAAAGTATAATATCGAAGATAGATCAAACTGTAATTTTTAAGTAATTCGAAGCTTTTCATTGGGCGAAGCCACTATAAATAGAAAGAGGTCAGACGGTGCTACTTCTAGACTAATTACGGATGTCATTGAACCGACTGGGAATTAGTTTTCGCGCTACTGACAGAGATTCTGGTAAAATTCTGCTATATTTGAGACTGATCAATCGTACAGACTGTTTGGTCTTTCTTTTATTAATATTAAGCGCTGGTAAATTAGATCTCGAATATTCTAGAAATCGGTAGAGAAAAATATAATCGCCACGTCCAATGAAATTATCCTTCCACTTTTTGAAACTAGTATCAATCACACCGAAGTTGGATTCAATTTAAATAACCAGAATATCTCTTTACGTTCACTTTTAATAAGATACCTGCTTATTCTGAATGTTATAAGAAAGTAAATATTCCAATGAAAACTTTCAAACATCTTATAAAATATATGGGAAACAAAAATTACGCAATATTACGCACGGTAATTTCAAACACGTACATGCATTCAAACGTAAATTCTCTATCGCTATCAGTATCCAATTATTTACTGGAAATTCCAATGAACGACACTTTAAACAGCGAAAATTCCGAGCGGGCTTGGAACGAGGCGAACGGGAAGGAGTAGATGAAGCGGGAGAGTAAAATCTACTTTCGGTTCGCGATGTGTATTCGAATGCACAGGCTCACCTTTCGCGGACTAAAGGGATGCCGGCGGGGATAGGAAAAGGCGGACGAGTAATAGCTACGGAATATTGCAATAATATGCAAAGTATATGAGGGATATATTAATTTCGCGAAAACGGTGGAAACGTACAGAGCTGCTGCCTCGGCAGAGCAGCCCGGTTTCTGCGGGCTTCCGTGCCCAAAAGAGGCGGCACATCGGAGTCTGGGGATGGAAGGTGGTCGAGACGAGAAACCGGGGGCTTCACAGACAAATAAATACACGATATTTCACCAGATGGGAAATGAGAGCTTGCTTCGTGGCTTGCTTACCGGCTAGACTCCACGAAACTGAATTTTAATTCTGAGGAACGTGTATCTACATGCCTCGATTACCTACTCCGCCATATAATGTACGGCAGATACGCTTTATTACATGCGCCAGATCCATGTGGTGGAATGTCAAATTAAGTCGAATGCGAGCAACAAATTTTTCTTGCACCTTTCGGATACGAAAAAGTTTTTAATTTTACCTTTTCTGTTTGTAGTTAACATAACATGGGAATTAATTCGTGATATCGTTCACTGTAATGGTACCTTTTATAGCGTATCGCAAATGGACGGTTAATTCCGTTTGAATGATACATATTACATCCAATGCACCGCAGTGTTGTAAAGTTTCGAAATAAAACTCAAATATAAAACAAGATACGCAAACTTCGTCCACAAATAGCTTCACCGGAGGACTCAAAATTTGTCGAATAAAAAAAGATATCGCAAACAAAATTTGCAAGTTTTCCAAACATGAAGGAAGAGAAGAAGGGGGGAGAAACGGGAAACTCGGAAAGGCTCGTTTAGTATCCACTGTTCGAAAGGCCAAAGGCGGGCAGACACGGAGAGGCACGGGACCGGGAGCCGGTCATAAGTTCAAGCCAAGAATTCGCACGGGAATGAGGAATTGAAGTAAGTTGCGGCTTTGCCGACTCCAGCACTCGTCGTCGTCGTCGGCAATGGTGGTAGTACCGGTCGGTTCAGCCGGATAAAAAGTTGAGAAAAGCAAGAGTTGAGATCAATACCTCCGACCAACCGCCCCATCACGACCTCCTGCCTTCTTCGTAGAAGTCCCCGGACTTGTGAGACCTCTCAGAGACTTCGAGCACTCTTTCTCTCTCCCTCAGGCAGCGTTTTCTTTCGTCAGGTAGCACTGAGAAACGTAGAAATTCTCTCCTCCTCTGGCCGCGAAACCTTGTCCCGAATCTTTGCAAGTAGTTCCTCCAGCGTCTCTTGGGCTGAATTTATTCCCAACCGTCCACACTGACATCGCTGCTTCAGTCATTATTGACAACGCTTCGTTTACAAAATTGTTCGCTAGCCAAAGTCCTTTTCCATATGTTATTCTTGTGTTGTGCTAATGATACATAAGTTTGGTTCCGAAATTTAGTACCGCATACAATTAGGTAGATTAAATGTGAGAAGATGAGAATAAATAATACAGTTTGGTGAAGGAATGAATTAAATGTGAACACTAGGTAGCAGGTGAAATCATTTGGAACGCTAGTATAAGTTAGTAGGAACGATTATTTTCACACATTCTAATTCCAGCGAATACGCGACGAATGCGCTGCTCACATTTCGGGCGCACCAGAAAATGGAACAAATCATATTGGAAGACGTATCTGGAAGTGTTGCCTCGCCTCCCTTGTTATAATTCACGGTTAATCCAATCCGCCTGTTGGAAGGTTGCGATTTATAAGAAGCCCACTAGTCGCGCGAAAATACAACAACCGTTACCAGTTCTCGAAAGAGAAGATGTAGACAGTTGAAGAAGGGGATGGACGTGGAGGCGTTGGAAGCTTCTTGGTCGCAGTAGGACGACGGAGGGTTGTAACTCCCGTATATCCGCAACACATAATCTCAGATACCGCCGAGAGAGAAGGAGAAAGAGAAAGAGAGTACTATCCTCCTTCCTCTGACTGCCTCCGGTCACCAGCATCCCCCATCCCGGCCGGCTCCGGGCCGAGTTGTAGCTGCTAACTTAGTTTGTGAACTGCAAAATCCTCCGCCACCCACGAGGGCATACAAATAATAATTCTTTGTTTCGCGCAGCACGGAGACGTGTAAATACCAGCGTGGCACTCTCCGATTCACAGAGAGCCCTGCCAGACGCGGTAGAAGAGAGAAAGAGCTGGCTCGGGGTTCCAGGGAGGAGACTATTCCCGCGGTAACGCCTAAATCGCTCCAACAACTCATCCGCTGAAAGTTGCGACGAGCTTCGAAGATCTATGGCGGCAGGGCTTCACGGCTCCTCTTTCTCACGAAACACTGCTTCATGGCCTCTTATCCGCCGCTCTGTCTTCCATCTCTTTCTCTTTGTCCTCCGTTTTCTCCCTCCACGGGTTCCCGTCCTTGATGACCACCAGACCGGCCCTCGACTTAGGTGTTGAAGCGGTGTCTTTGATGCTGGGACCTGCTACTGTAATGCTGACATCGACCGTCCGTTTTGATTGAGACGAACGGGGTGCACCGGTTGCTGGGGTGAAATTGGTTCTATTTCCAGGTGCGATTGGTCTCGCTTTCGGTTATGTTGTATTTGAAATTGGCTTCGTAACGGCGAAATTGCTGTTCAGTTCCGGAGGCCTAATTGTATCGGAGTTTTGATGGTAGTAGCATAATTTAATAAGAAATTTGTATCGATCGATCTGTTTTCGTGTTTTAATGCAATATATCGCATTAATGAATTTAACATACATACATATGTATTATTAGAAAAAAATGATTTAAGTGTTACAGCGTAGATTAAATATTTTGCACGACTGTTATGTTAATAATGATGTGTAATATTTTTCAGCTATTACTGTTCATTTGCATCAAATTTTTTGTTGGGTGTCAATGACCTTCACGGTTACATTGGCAAGTTAAATGCTGTTCAGCACTGACTTTCGCGTGTGGTCAACACGTTAATAACCGTCACGATTAGTGGCAGCGGTTAACTTGTAATACTTTATACATAGAACATAGTTTACTTACGCTTTATAGATATCAATAATATTCACTATCTAAAAGAAATGATTTGCTGAAAAATCGATATTTTTTTGTAATATCATTGATCCGATAAATTTAAAGCAGCAGTTCAACCAAGTATGCTCATTTTCATTATACTTGTCACTTATTACCTCAAAAATCCGATCTTCGCAAAATTTTGTTTACATTTTTGTCAGAAGGTTACACAAACTTTAAAATGAAGCGCAACATATGTATGTCCAACTTTAATTTTTCAAGAAAAAAAGAAAACCGGTAATACAGTCATTTCATTGCTGACAATCATTGGAATAGTATCAATCGATCGTATGCCATTTTTAACACACGAGAAACTATAAGGTAGAAAAATGTTCCTGTCGGAAGGAATGGAACAGAATGCAGAGAAAATGTCCAAGTGACGTAGAAAGTCCGACGCAGTCGTGCCGGACGGTCTGGCAATAACATAGTAAACTCGTGGAGGCCGGGAGGAAGGAACGCGGAGGCACAGAGTTGTTAAGAGGAGCAACGTCGGGAGGAGGGAACGTCAGCGGAACAGTCGACAGAGAAGTCGGCGTGCGGCAAGAGGAGTGGAAGGATGAAGGTGAAACCGGCGGTGGTGCAAAAGAGAGGGTGGTTAGACAGGAGAAGTGAAAAGTACGGAAGAAAGACGAAGATGAGCGAACCGGTGCTCGAGCTCCGCGAAGAAAACGCTTCGGTTTATTTTAGTTCGATTTTTCCAGTGTCGCCGTCGCCCTGACGACAATTCGCAGGCGCGGTACACTCTCTCTGTTCTCTCTTCGTCACACAGCGAACTACCGCTCTTCTTCCGTCGATACCTTTCTCTCTTGCTCCTATCGCTTCGGACCGGCGGAACGAACGAATGGGTTACGCCCAGATGCGCGCATCGAACCCTGGTCAATAGAATCGTTCTGTCTCCTCTTCGTAGTCGTAGCTTTACCCTCTCCAACGACCCCTCTCGGACAGTCGACGCTTCGGCAGCGTCGAATCGGAATGGGGTGTAGCGGCGCAGGGTTGAGAGAGAGGAGTGTGTGTAGGTGCGTTGGTCCACCTATAGAGGAAAGGGTGGACCCTGGCATGCCGAAGCAGGCAGGAGTTTAGCAGGGTGCTCCGCTGCCGAGCATTCACTGCCGGAGGACCACCCCCGCGCGATTGGAAATCTATTCCCACCCTCGAAGTCGAACCTCGACCTATCGGAGGGTTCGGTTCGGAGATATTGAGTCTGCGCGCTCTCTCTCCTTTGCCGATGCTCGTCGTTCGTTTCGTGGTTACGCTCATCTACTCCGCCTGCTTTCTCTCCTGTTCGCACCTCGTCCCTTCTTTCCTTCTTCCTTCTTAAGTTCCGTTCTTTCAGACGGTTGAAACCAATTTTCAACTTTCGGTCGACTTTCTTACTGGCATTTGTCTCGTTCCCCTAACGATTCTGGCGGTGAACGGAATCTGACGATATTTAATAAGAAACCGCTGTTTATTTAATGATTTTTCAACGATGATCTTCGATCGATTTTTATAGTCATGTAAATTAACGTTAGTCTTACTTGTACCAATGGGATGGAAAAAAGAAACGGTTAACGATGCTCTTCGGTAGTGATTCGCATCGTTAAAACCGAACGCAATGCGAACCGGCACTTTCGTGACATAGAAGTGTCGTTAAGTGCGTTTATGTCCGTTTAGCGGTGACCACATGAAATATTTTCACAACACGCGGCCGCATGCATACGCATATGTGCATTGTGTCTGACCCGACGGCCCCGGGGTCAGCCATACCTCATTGCACCGGACAGTGGTCAGATATTTTCACAATAGGTTCCGCGCCGGTGCTTTCATTGCAGGAAACTTCGCGGCTTGCCGGGGTGTTAAATGGCGGCCCGGCATTGAATGCGCTTTTACAATACGGTCAGCACGCAGCAACGTAACGCGCGGCACTTTGCTTTCGCCGTGATAGGAATATTTGAGAGTGGACGTCTTCTTGCCTCGAAAATTTTACCGAAGCGATACGTAAAATGGGACGGAGTTTACTTGAATAATGGTCCATTGTTCACCGACACCCTTCGACATTTGCACCGCGATTAGAGCAAACTTCCTTTCCTTAGATATGACAGTTACTAAAAATAAGCGATAAACAGAACTGAATCGTTCTTAAAAAATACATAGCACTATGGATTTGGAAACTAGAACTGTAAGCTGTCAATTATAAAGCGAAAAAAAGGAACGCTATAATCTAGTAATTGCAAGTAAAAATGATTTTGTAGTTCCTAAGACGGAAATTATCGCTTTCTGTTGCAATACTTTGAAAGCCCTGTAATGCACGATCTCTTTCAATCTCCATAATAGCTCATTTTGTTACCGAATTTTTTAAATAAATATACTCATCGATAATTATAAAACCATCGTTAATTTGACTTATGTATAAAATAACTTACATTGCACTATTTTTAGTGAAGTAAACAGTCATCTTGTTATGCAGCATTTAATTTTTCCCATTCATCTTGATCATTAAGAAACCAGAGCGTCATCGAAGTTGAAAATCCGAAGTGAAAGAAAGAATCGATAGCAGAATCGTTGTACCGTCAACCAGCCATTTCTTCGATAATGCGTTCATGCCCGACCGAACGAAGAGGTAGTGGCGCACGGCGCCGATAAAAAAGACGAGTTCTCCTTCTTTCTCTCTTCCGTTGCTTCGTCTATCGCGCGTGATGCCGCTGGGGGCGGTGGCGGTGTGTCGAGGACCGTCGAAGGGGCGGCCAGACCGGTCGGCGAAGGGTGGCCGAGGAAGAGGGAAAGAGAGGAATCGGTAGAGGAAAGAGCGCGGTTCGGAGGATGGAGCGAGGGCCGAGAGGGCGGAAGGAAGGAATGGAGGGAGTGCAGCGCATCGGGGGTGGGACAAGAGAGGGTATAGAAGCTATCGACGTTTTTACGTAACAAATCAGTCGTAACTGGCGCACACCGGCTACGACCGTGCGCGGTAGAACGACCAATCAGAGAGCCAGCCGATATTCGATACCCGATCGCATCATAGGTTCCTGCCCGCCGCTCGAAACACCAAGGTAGTCCAATAGCCAGATGGGAAAAAGCAGCAAGAGGAGAGAGGGCCGAAACCAGGGAGGGTTGCACGGAAAGGGATGAACGGCAGAGGGAGAGGAGCACTCGCGCCAATGTCGTAGCGATGCGAGGGGGTGAAAGAGAAAGCGTTAAGCTCCAGGGGGGAACAATTGCTCCCAACCTTGTGGCAGACAATTCGTCGTTGGTTTCGCCATTTTTTCTTCTTTCCGCCGCCCCCTAGACAAGCTTGTTGTTCCCACAGGGGAACGGCTACCGATCTAAGTGCCAAAATCTTGTTTCAGTGATGGATTATACTGAAACGATACGTTGAAGCCAATGCATACTCAAAAAGATCTGCTGGAAATAGATGCTGGCAGGATATCAGTGAAAGTAGTCAGGAAATGTCGCTTCTTATGAGGCCATTAGTCGCGAAAATGCAAACTTTTCCTCTTCGTTCGTTAACGAAAGTTTTGCTGCTTCTGAACTAACTTTCAAACTAATCAATGCTTTCAGCTAGATAAAGAGGAGGAAAGTATCCGACTGTAGCCTGAAGCATGTTTACGATGGTTAAACTAGCTCACACTTTCACTCAGCGAACAATTTCTACATAGTAACTATGGAAAATGACGAATGCTCTCGAGATAATTCATGAATTTTCTCGTATAAACTTTGTAGAATACAACACATAATTATAAGTTGTTTACGATGTCAGTTCATCAACCGAAGGGGTCAACATCTTGGAAATACTTTCTACTTGGTACGGTTGGAAATAACTCAAATATCGATTGGAGAGAGTCCAGACAGTAGAACCTTGGACGACCTTGCCTGGTAGCATTCGCTGGACCAAAATACTAGTCCAGTAGAAACTTGATCTTAATACGATCGAGCGACGCTGGATAAGGGAACGAAGTTGGATATGTGATCAGCGAGAAGGAGAAAAATTCCGGGTCGAAGGTGGAAGGGGTGCGGAAGAAAGACCGAGAGAATGGCGTAGGTGATGCCAAGCGAGTGAACGGCGGAGGTGGCCGAGTGGGTGGTGGTGGCAATAGGGGATAGCAGTGGATAGGGGTAGTTGGTGGAAGTAAAGGCGCTAGTGTAGAAGGAGCGTTTTAATCTATGGTCGCTCACAGGAGCGGGACGCTGGGGTCGGAGCTCACCCCCGCGGCCGGATTATAATCAACCCTTTTATCCTAGGCTTTCCATGTCGCTAATTTCCATAATTACACAGACGCTAAAATCACAATATCCTCTGCCGGCGGAAAGGAGTAACCTACGTGAGCTTCCTCCTCCACCCACGGCAGCGTCACACGAGGAGAATGCCTGCTCGGAGGGTGGAAGCGGCATCGGGAAAGAGAAAGGGATAGGACGAAAGAGGACGCGAGGCCGTGGCTGAAAAGAAAAGAGACGGCTACACGGGCTGTGAGGAGGTGGGAGGAAGCGGCTGGCTAGAGATAAAGGTACTCTTTAGCTAGGATGGCATTCGCTCGCATGTTTATGCACTCGTATCCGCGTGGCCGGGCATGGAAGTGCCTGGATAACCAGCCAAGTGACAACCCGGCAGGTCCCCGACTGGCATAGACCTGCCAGCAAGAGCACGCCTCTCGACTCGAATTTTGAAAGGCAGCCAACTCGGAAAAGTGGGTTTAAAAGTCTCTCGATAAGTGCCGGCGTGATGGCCCGACAGGGACTGCCGTTGCTTCCACCTACTGGCTGTTAGAAACGTTTCTGTTCAGTGTAAAAGCAGCCTGTCCCCGAGTATGCGCTGATGTTGGATTATTCCACCTCCTCTAGTCGGTCTAATCGCACTCAAGTTGAAATTCGGTTCATAAGGGACGCTGTCGCGAGTATCGGATGCTAGTGGAAAACTGCGTACGCGATCATACCTGGTAAGGTGCCCCAGGCCAGATCATTGTATGAACGTTGCCAAAAAGCAGAGATATAGAAGATAGTTACCTTCTCGATGATCGAGTCCTTAACCCTCTTTTGTTGCAATCTTGCCTACCTCTCGATATTCCAGCACAGGAGGACTCACCGAGTGACTGGGGTTGACTTTTCTCACTTTAACCTCGCGATGCGATGCTTGGCTTCGGGAGGGGGTGGAGGAGGGGGTTGCTGGGGCTGTATCGAGCGGCCCTCCTACATACATCTATCTCCTCCGACTCCTTCCCTCTCCTGGCCGTTCCTCTTACCCGCCTCCTCTTCCCTCCCCCCTCCCACACTTTCGTGGCCTTCCACCCCTTCCGCCCCTTTCCAACCTATTCTACCTCTTCCACCTTCTCCTCCTTCTCTGGTTGTGCCTCCCTCCGCGTCCTCTTCATCCATCCTTCGCGACTCACCTACCTAAACCCCGTCTCTCCTCGACCACCCCCTCTCACTGCCGCTCTTCTCCTTCTCAACACCGACAGACTCCTACTCCCTTTCTCTTTCCTTCTTTTATCCTCCATCTGCGCTGCTCTTGCTCTCTAGGCCTTTGCCTCGAAAACGCTCTCACCGTCAAACAAACCGCAGACACTTTGCAGTTTTACGCAATCGTAAGTTCCTTCATTTGTTTACTCGTTCAATGTTCGCACGAATATTGTTACGCACGGGGGTGAGATCCACCACCGACCTGGGCTTCCATCGTCATGTGCGGGGTAATAAACAGCAGGGAAAAACGAACCAACTTCCTAGGGACTGTATAAAACTTCGCTCCCTTCTGCTACGTCGCCGCTTCTGTTTCTCACGTATTGCTAGCGTCGCCCAGTATCCTTATTCGTGACGAACCTTAAATTTTAATTAAGGGGAAAGCGTTCGCTGAAATTCACAGATAGCAGAAGCATTTGCCTTTTTCTGAAGGCCACTGTACCTCGAATAAAAATCCGTAAATCTATTCAACGGACGCATTTGCCTGAAATTGTTCGTTTCTCAGTGAAGACAGCCGAGGTGCGTAAAAGACGTTCCAAGTGACGACACTACAGCAGCTTTATGCACTTTCCTTTACTATTCAACGCAGGGTTAGGTGAGTAGGATGCCTCGCTAGAGGGAGGGGGATTGCTCGACGCCGAAATTGCTTGCAGTGTCGAGTTGCCGAGAAACTTTGGATTTCGGACGAGCGGCGAAAGCAGCGAGGGGAAAACCGAGTACAAGGTCACGCGTCGGGGCTGATTATTAACTTTTCCGGCAAAGATCCTGGCCATTCCAGTGACTCTCCACCGAACCTGCGATTACCCTTATCACACGATACTCGGTCACATTTTGTTTTCCATAATTGGAATATGTTCTTTATGTTATTGATTTTATCGTTCCAAGATATTTAAGGTTGTATGCAATAATTGTTGGAAAAGGACAATGGTGGAAAATACTCAACCATGAATCACTCTGCTAACGAAAAATATCCAGAATAATTATAAATTATTGTCCCAGTTGAAATATCATTTACTATTTAATTTTTATGAAATATTGAATATCAAACTTTTTGTTATAAGAAATGAATTGAGGATGATGGTTTGTTTGTATTCTAATCTTTATCAGTTCGAAATCGCTATTTTAGTAGCTTTCAAATAAAGAATTTTCTTCGTAAACATAAAAATGCTGAAAATGTAGATCATTGAAACTGTATTTGATATTTTGTGGATAAATATTGTATTATGTGGAATCGTGGAGGCTCAAAAGTAATTTGTACACCTAATTCAAAGGTTCCTGTCATATTTTTCAATAGTTAATATTCCATAATTTATGTGCATAATTGAGTTTCTTGAATCAAGCTTTATTTAAAATATGACAATTAATAGAGCTGTTGTAATTAATTATTTAAAAAGGATTTTGTACAATTTTTTTTCTTTTAAATCATTCAGTGACTGAACGAAACGTAAGCATAGGAATGTAGGTTACATAGTAGATGATTAAGAGTTTCGTACTTAGAGAAATACATCTGAGAAATTGTTTCAAGTGTAAGGGTACAATGAACAGGAGAGCACGCAAGGTTTGTTTGTGTTCAAGGTCAGGTTTGTTTCAATCCTTCTGTATCGCACTTTACTTAAAGAAGCATCAATATTAAAGAACCTTAATGAAAGATCGTTACATTTCTGTAAAGAAATTAACTTATATTTTCTTTAAACTTAATTTACGCACAACGTACTATCAAGTAGTAAAGATGCAAATATTGGTCTGTCAGAAATACGTTTCCAAATACATCGAAGAGGAGTAAAAAATTCCCTTAGAAATGTCAAGTCTGATACTCTGCTGCTCCTTATTTTCTCTGTTCATACGTATTAATCGGCCCCCGTGCACGTGTACAGAACGTCTTGGATGTACGACACGAGAGGGAGAGGAGGGCCGTCGCGGGCACGGACGGGGGCGTCGAACGGCGCGGTGGTGCTGGACGAAGAAGAGGGGAAGGGGGCTAGTGCTCGGGGGTGGCGGAAGAGAGCGCGGAGAAGCAGGACGGGTGGAGTAGGAGAGCAGTATCTTGGAGACTTCGCACTGTATCTTGAAATGAGTTTTGTTGGATCAATAAGTTCCACTATAAGAACACTCTCGCTCTGTCCCGGTGTATCGGGGTGTTGGTTCTGTCCGTGTTTATCTGTGTCTGCAAATAGATACACGCCGTACATGAGTCTCCCTTTCCTCCTTCCGCCGCTCTTCTGTCTTTTCTTCGTCTCTCTCGCCCGCCCTCCCCACTACTTCACCGAACGAGCTTCTCCCTCGTTCCTCCCACCCGCTGAACGCCTATGTATCTGTCGCACCAGTCGACTATGTACGAATAGGATAGTCGCTACAAGCATTTCGAGATGAGTCGAACTCAATCTCCCTGCAGACGAGACTCTATCCAGAACGAATCTACCTGACGGTGATCACGTGAGCATGGATACGCAAATTTCTGTGATTGCCAGTACCCGAGATATGTAAGAGGGGGGCAACAGGCTCGCGCGACGTGGTAGAAATTTCGGCTATGTTGCAAGGAATGATTAATCCATTCGACCGAGAAGTAACATGAATGTATCTCTCTTTGAATAACAACCGTCATATGGCTCATTTAAAATGCTATGAAACTGAGTATGCTACCAAACCCTTGTTTTACATTAGTAGCTATCTCCACAAAGTTAACAGTCTTATTTATTAAATGAGACTTTCGAATTGAAGTTTGAAACCATAAAATAAGTAAATCGTTACATAAATATTAATTTCAAATACCACTTAATCTACTCACTTGATCACGAATATGTTAGCCTCCGGTGCGATAAAGGTATCATTAAGTCCTGTGCAAAAGTAATCTAAATTGTCGCGAGTTCTTCCGCAGGCTGCCAACCGAGAATCGGGCTTTGCAGTCAGCCTGTACCAATGCCAGCCAAGCATTATCGTATGTACCAATAGAATAGAATCTATATCGGGCAGCACCGGGGGGTGGTTACATAAGACCACACTCTCCCCGGTGCACATCGGCAGCCTTGTAAGCAGGTACACGTCGCACACGCATTCACGTGCACTACGGCGGAGGCAGACAGTGCAACCAAGCAAACACTGGGCTACAGTGTCGCAGTGGAGCTCGCAGATAGGGGAAACAATTGCTATCGGCCCGTAACAAATGCGCGGCAACCTGCGTTCGCAAGCCAACCCGTTTTCCTTCGTTCTGTTTCTCCCACCCCCGCTCAGCGAAGACTACCGGCGATCATTATATTTCCTGATTAAAATAACGCTAATGCCTCCCCTGCTTTTGCGACTATCGTCGTCGGTCCGTCTTTCGTTTCACCCCCTCGATTACCAGGACGCTCCTAGACGCTGTTTCAAGCCGAGCGCTTCTTGGCCCCATGCCTATATCTTTATTCCTTGTGCTAGTAATGGCGTCGTAAATTAGAAGTTTGACTTATCGCGCGATTGATTTCACGGATGGGAATCCACAGTGCCGAAGATTCGGTCAAATGGCGCTTAATAATTGGCCAGTTGGGGGAAATGCCCTTTCTCGTCAAACGTAGCACAATTGTCTTATTTGCTGAACATTCGTATGAAAAGTACTACTAAAGTCTCATGCTGTCGAGTTGATAACTGACTGTTCTTTCGTGACTAAAACTATTATACAATTGGAAACGAATGTTTTCGAAGAAGGTACGACACCTAAAAATTTCTAATAGATTCTTCTCATATTGGAAATTCATAAACATTAAGTAGTTGAATTACTTACTCGGTCTTTGTTGGAACGCTAAATGTTTGAATACCTTTATTAGTGATACAAGTTCTTTTAATAATGTTAGGCAATGTCTAGGACCAAAACCTAATACAAGAGCACATTTTATTTCTCTATTAAACACGAATGCATTCGTGAACTAATCTTGCAGCTAGCACGTCTTATAGCATTGTACTTGCTGTATAACGCTGGTTTAGTGAATAGTGTTGCAAATTTTTGTTAATAGAGACAAAATTGTGCGCATGAAACATTCTGTGCTGTTGTACAAAGTGTAATAAAGTATAGCTAAGTATTACGACTAATAATTCTTTATACTGGATGAGATATTAAAGGAGTTATATGATTTCATGTTTCGATAGATCGCCTAATACTTTAATTAGGTGTACCGATAAGTAGTCCACTATTTTGAAACAAGTTAATGAATCTATCTTATAGAAAGAATAAGTTTCCTTTCGAATAGGAACTTACACCTCACCCGAAACATGTAGGAAATAACAATAATTATTCTTAAGTTCCTGTAAGTTTAAACTTTGTCATACGTAAATGCTGTATTAAATAAAAGAAGTGGATTATTCATTGATACACCTAATATATAGCAATTGTTTCTATCTCTCACAGTTAGATGTTTATATGTATATTGATAGAAAACTTTATTTGTTTAAAAATTATGCATCGTTATTACATTGTGGTAGAACACAAAATACTGAATAATTCATATATTTAAGGATTTGCTGTACCTCGTACCCTTGAAAAAAATGTAGAAACTTTGGGTCTTGATT
Organism: Eucera pruinosa; assembly: GCA_028830335.1. Taxonomy (NCBI): domain Eukaryota; kingdom Metazoa; phylum Arthropoda; class Insecta; order Hymenoptera; family Apidae; genus Eucera; species Eucera pruinosa. Next base: position 3,393,144 of record JAMYCR010000002.1, on the reverse strand, counting down.
TTATCCCGCTGAAGTGATTTTCGGCAGAAAAAAATTGTTCCCTGCATACTTAATTATGCGATACACGTTACACATGAAATTTCATTAAAACCAGAATTATCGAGTAAACTGACTTGTTTCTTGTGCCATCTTGGTTTTCAGCAAAATCCTTTTTCTCTAATGTTCTTAGCCGTTTACATTCTTTAATAAGTTCAAAATTTCGTTCTACTAACTCGGCAATTAAACAAGAGCTGTATAATTCTTAAACAGAACCATGTTTCGTAGTTTAATAAGGAAGGTGATACAGTTACTCGCGTGAAGAGCAAGCTTTGAGCCATAGGAATGAGCGGAATGATTATATTCTTATTTCCTAAATTGCACCGACATTAAATGATATCTGAACTACTGGAATGAAAAACTGTGTTAAGTATACGTTGACATCCGAATGAAAGGGTTCAGACACATTTGCGAACAAGCTTGAAATTAATACACATCACTATTCCCTCTGCTATACGACGATCAAATCTACAAACTCAGCATTTCTCCACTTTCGTTTTTTCATTTCTCGACTAGATTAACACACCTTAAAGCGTGGTATTTGTCAGTTCATACTAGAACTCGGAAACAAGGATTACGACTCAAGGGGTTTGACTCAAGGAACTCCTCCCTGATCTTACCACAATAAACCTGATCATCGAGCCACGACGTCGAGCACCTTCCCCTTTTCGGAGTTTCTTCGTTTATAAATATCAAAATCTCGGAGCCCTTTTACCGCGAACAGAGAGAAGCCCTTTGTGCGGACAATCTCGAATGATAATCAGCGTTCTCTTGTGTCTCTCATGCGTGGAACGGCGGTACCGTTTTACAACGAGTCCCGGTAAATCATTCCGGACCGTCGTGGAAACGTCTCGACCACGTCACGAGATTTGGTACGCTCGTTCCGCGGACGAGAATTCTTCTTCTTCGTACACCTCCACTCGATCCGGCTACACGCGGACCGCGATGCGCGTTTGATAACGAGCTCCAGTCGGAACGAACCGTTCTAGAGACCCCGCCGCCGCATCGTTCTAGTGGTTGGAGAAAAATTAGTGCCACTTGTGGCCGATGTGGCAGGGGCTGCGTTTTATCGCAGACTCTCTTATGGGGAGGTCAGCCCGGGGATGGCGAACATAGTAATGTTTGCTGACAGTGGATATGGTTCTTTTGTAACACTTAAAGGGGTTCGGGAGTATGACCATTTTTTTCTAAAGCTAAATCGCTTGTTCAGCAATTTCGTAGATATTATTTATGCGGATTGTAATATTGCGTTATATAATTATCTTACCGGAATTTATAAATCTTTTTAGTGGTTGAAAATGTAATTAAATCTATTATGATTACAGGAAAATTATTACCGTTAATGATAAGCAACGATTGCAAGTATGAATAAATTTCAATTAGTTTCAGAAAATATAGTGCGTAAGCAGTAGCTATTATCTTCTTACAATATGAACAGATTATAATACTTAGATTATCTATTACAAATCTTACAAATAGTGCATAAAAATTTAATACATATATAGTTTATCAGTATACCTATCATGTTTAAATAATACTTTTAAACTAATTCTGACTATTTATCTTTTAATTATTTTCTTAAATTTATCACTTAAGAGTTAAAATTATCATTTATTTGTGTAATAATTTATATATGAAATTCAATTTTATAAGACGGGTTTCAACATTGTTTATGGTATCCTAATTTACATCGGACAAGCACGGAATTTATACTTTTTTAAGTTGTATGCTACTTGGTTAGAATCGATTATAATTGCAACGCATCATAATTTAATCAACACTGAAAGAGTTAATGAACACCGTGTTATACGATAAAAATGAAACCTACTAAAAGTTGCAAGCCTTAATTGTGCTCGCTATGCTCGCCGTATGTTTCGAGTAATCTATCGATGTAAAAAAGCCATTGCTACACATTCCACGGCATCGATTACCTCATTCCAACACAGATTGCACGTAGTCTGAATAAGGTATGGCGGCTCGAGCGTCGATTCCTATCACGATACGAGGAAACTCGAGCAGGATCCGGATTGCACATGCGAAAATCAGATGCAGCGGGGCGACGTCGCGTCGTTGCGATAGACGCGCAGCTACGCCGGTTCACGTGCGTAATTAGAAGCTGCCGCGAACAATGAGGAGTATAACTTTTATTTCGCTTATCAGTCCTAGCCTATCATACTCTTCCTCAGACGGCACCTAGGCGCGTTTCGCGCCAGCCACGCCATGCAGGAAACTATTTAACTGATTGTCGCTTCGAGGTAAACTTTGCAGTCACTTTTCCGCACGATACAGCTACTTCCTGCTCGAGTTACTTACCTGTGTCGCGGGAGGAGTTGGCGTGTGACCGGAGCAGAGATGATTTAGTTGCTCGAAAGCAAGCTCTGGGAAACTGTCGGCGCGACCTTCATGTATTTCGAGGGTCGATGCTTCAATTGCGGGTGAAGGTAGGTACTGATGAAAATTGAACAGAAATTACAAACTTTGAAAAGTTTGGTATAGTAGAACCTCCCATATCCAAATTATTAACAGGGAGTCATAAATGTTCAGGTAGAGGAATTTCCGAGTAATAGAATAACTAAAGGGTTCACAAGAAGAACAACCTGTGCCAGTATTTATCTTTTTTTTTCGGAAGAATAAAGGAATAATGTAATATCTTTAACTTTTGCTTAACAGTTTTCAATTCTATTTACTAAAATATTCAGCCTACTACACGATTCTCATGACTGGTACTTCTAATTGTATCACAAAAGAGTTGTATCCAATTAAATCATAAGCTTATGGACCCTACGTATATGATTTTACTGTTTAACAAGGTTTGCTTGTATTGTGAACGCTTCAATTGCTTTTTTGGTACTGAGCTTCATTTACTTTATTATATGAACAAAATTGATAACTTACATAATTTTCGAACCGGTCACAACAAACTATTACGTAGAAATTTTTGGATTAAGTATTTCATTCAACGAAAATGGATCATTGGTTCCATACAATTTTATTTATATCTGTTAAAAAGGAGGTTTCGAAGTCAGTTTGTATATTGAAAGTGATAGAATAGAAATTTGGACAAGTAACATAATTATCCACATACGCAGCGCTTAGCCGTAAATGACTATGGTCGTCATGGTGATGATAGGGTTAAGTTTTAATAAATCTCGTATCGTTTTAGCTGTAAAATTATATAAATTGTTTAATATAAGTCATTATATTACCGATCAAATAGAAGAAAATATCCATTGCACGTACACATTATACAGGGTGGTCCACGCAACGTGTGCACCGTTATAACTTCCAAAATATGCGTTGCACGAAAGAATGTTATATACAAAAGTTACATGGTTTAAAAGGGTACACTATGTAGTGCGTTAATTTTTTTTATAGGTGGAGGTATTTCGAAGATTCGAAGGTCAACTTTGTTTTTTTAAACAGAATACTATATTTTTTATACCAAAATATGGTAGAGTATCGAATTGTACGTAAAAAAGTATCGACCGTTATTAGCTCTAAACCTAATAGTTAACGAGTAATTTCACTTTATTACTTGAAAATTTTCTTCACGTAATATCAAGTTGGAGATTCAACCTTATTTTACAGATATCCGCAGGACAGCAATGTTTACGTGACAGGGTTTACTAATATGAGTTCAAATAAAAAATAAAGGTGTTCAAAGTGATATCCATTGGCATTAATACAATGATGCAATCTATTAACTAATGAAGAAACTACATTCTGAATCATATCCACACTGAGTGTAATGCATGCTTCACGAATACGATGTTTCATATTCTCAGGTGTTGTTGGTGGTTCACGATACACTGTGTCTTTTAACGTGCCCCACAGAAAATAGTCTAAAGGAGTAAGGTCTGGTGAGCGTGAAGTGAGTGAAATTACTCGTTAGCTATTAGGTTTAGGGCTAATAACGGTCAATACTTTTTTACCTACAATTCGATACTTTACCATATTTTGGTATAAAAAGTATAGTATTCTGTTTAAGAAAACAAAGTTGACCTACAAATCTCCGAAATGCCTCCACCTATAAAAAAAATTAACGCACTACATAGTGTACCCTTTTAAACCATGTAACTTTTGTATATAACATTCTTTCGTGCAACGCATATATTGGAAGTTATAACGGTGCACACGTTACGTGGACCACCCTGTATATTCATAATAGCTCTGTTCGAATAGCAGAATATTTGGTTATTAGGATATTTGAATAATGGATATTTCGATACAGGAGACTACTTATTATGTTTCGTTCTTGAATAATGCGATTAATCGACAGGTATTGTTTTAATATATAACTGAACTATAACTGGATACGTAATATAGTTTACAGCATCAATTACGAGAAAGCATTGTTTTTAAGAATTATTATCTTTTACATAATAGTATCTGCCCTCATATAGCTGTGAGGGCATAGAAGACATTGGACAAGTTGCAATGGAAAATAGCAAGTCATCCATTGCGTCTTCCTGACTCAGCACGGTCAGATTATTATTTATTTTCATACTTCAATGTTTCTTTAATAATGGAAGTTTTATGAAAGAAAACGACGAATTAATAAACTATATCTGTCTTTAAAGTATACTTTTTCAGTAGAAGGTGTGATACATTTTTCGATTACCCTAACTGATATAATTGGCAGATAGCTTATGTAGTATAACCTACATAATCACTTGATCTAATTATAATGAAGCTCAAAGCTATGAATAATTTTGCTAATCTAAATCAATTTAAAGTTAATCATTAGAAAAGCGCATAATTAATCCAAATAACTTAATCTGTTTTTTTCTAATTACCTCGTTTGGCTTTCCTTAAATCTACATTACCATCCAAAAGTAACCAGATAATTATTCTTCTTTAACAAGATGTAATATAATTACATAAATAAAATGTCTATAATAATTTTATATTTTAATATTACAGTTATGTACAGTAGAATTAATCTTTAAAAATTAGTATGCGATAATAAAATTAATGTTTTTAAATTCATAGACATTGAATCTACCGGATGTGTATTATTATTTGTAAAGTTCTATGTATATTTAAAGTTGTTTAATGTTAAAGGTATAGATTCAAAATTATCACAAATAATTTAAGTAGTGATTTTTGGAGTCGGTGAATATATGGTAAATAACGTGTTTAACTTCAATTAATTCTTCTAATAACTAATCTGAACTAACAGTCTCTTGTTTTTACATGAAAATAGCAAGTATTTTCAGTCATTAACGTGCCGTTAATTTAAACATTTCTGGTAAACGCATTGCTCGACTCAAACACGCCAATTATGTTCAAACTCTACACATCGCTATAGAATAAAAAAATATTGCTCATATGCTTTTTCTTATTGGTAGACGTTCATGTTTAGGGAACATAATTCATCGAACTTGAATGATATTGAAGCTATTAATTCGAATAATACTGATGAATGGTAGTATACATTCATTTTCATCATTTGTCCTTATCACGAGACAGAGACGAGATAGCTCTACAAGAGAATCTCAAAGAAATAACCACCATCTGGCATATCCACCTACTTGGAGAACTTTTAATGCGGCTCGGAAGTTAAAGTCCACCTTTTCCACCTTGAACCTCTTACTTTCTGTCCATCCTGTTCCTCCCGTACCCCCCTTGACGGCCCACTCTCTCGATGGTGAGCTCGCGCCGGCGCGGCGTCCCGACGTCGGAGTCCTTCGCTCGAGACGTCTCTAATCGTAATGGTCGTGGAGTGTTAATGTTCCCGTTAATACGGCTGAGGTGTTTAACCTTGTTAACTTGTGCCGCTGCTGCGACTCCGACCGAGCATGCATCTCCACTTCCCGGTTGTAGTAATCAGTGACGTGTGTATGCACGCTCGTAACTTTGCCTTTTTTTCCAAGATTGCTCTTGTTTTCAACCAACGGGGAAAGAAATACACTTCATTAGTGAAGTTAGCGTTAAAGCATCGTTCACTTTTTAATGCTGTTTGATTATTCATTCTTGATTTAGTCGTACGAACATTAGCTACAAAATTGTTCGCTGTGCATTTCATTTAAAATCATACGTATCAGCATACTAAGAAATTTATTATTCATATTGCTTAGTAATTAGTTCGGTGAAAACTAATAAACGTTCGTAAATAATGTTAACTGAAAATGAAATCTTTCACACGGAAATTAAACACAAATTAGTAGTTACACCTAAAAATTTGTACCTTACTTTGTTGCTAATTAGTAGAAGCGCTAATCGGATAATCATCAAAACGTTTGCTGCTTTGTGAAAGCTGATTAAAATTGATTAATAGCACTCAGATATCATAATTAAATTCTACATAAATACTCATTAATTTACTTGTCCTTATTCAGACATGCTGAAATCAAAGGTCATTAGCATAGAATGAAATTTTTTACTTGTAATTATTTATATTTTTTGTATTATATCAATCATCAACCATTAAGCCCTTACTCAACATGCTTAAAAGCAAGAATAATTTCAATTTCTACAACGTATGTATCTACTTTCAAGTAAATTAACGCGTTCAGTTTCTGATCACGTAAACGCGTGGCAAGGAAATACACGATCGTCGTGAAAACGTTGGCAGAGTTTAGCGAGCCGATTAACGTGGGGGTTAGCGGCGACCATAATCAGTTTCCGTGCTAGGACGGTCGGTCAATCGACGGAACGACAATTTCTGGAGGTATTTTCAGCTCCCGACGGGCCAGTCTTCTGCAGGAATATATCGATAGGACGAGCATTATCATATTATGGAACTCTCCATACAGTTTCGGCCGACCTCCCTTCCTTAATTTAAATTCTATTACACCCGATCTCTATTCCCTCTTTCCTATGAATATTCAAACTCGAGGAGACCAGCCTCCAGCCACCCCGAGCCGTCTTCTCTTTCCACCATCTATCGAGTATCCAAAGAATTAAATTAATATACCAGGCAAAACAGCCCCCATTTCCCTTCCGACGTCTCCACCGGGCCTCGTCGCAGCAGAATCCACTGACACATCCCCTTAGAGAAGCTCGTCTCGGCGGCCATTAACGTCATTTTCACGATAAAGTGGGATAATTAGCCTGCAAAATCAAGATCGAATCGATCTGGGCAGATTTTAACGCCGACCTGCGCCAGCCTGCCCAGGAGATTTTTAATCGGATCGGTACGCGTTTTCACTTTATCTTATGATATTGCATTGCAACATTATTTTATAATCATTGAAATTATATAACTTGTATTGAATCAACCTTAGTATACGTAACCCTCAATTATTTGTATCGTTGCCTCATAGAGGACGCATGTTATTTTTTGGTTTTGCTATTTTTCTCATACTTTACAGAAATATTAAAATCTAACAGAGCATTGAAATTGAATGATAGCAATTGCATTTGGCTTGTCGCCGTACCAACTGAGCATTGTATTACATTAAAATATTTAATTAGGAAAAACCAGCATTTGTGTTGAATTTTTGACACCTTGATGCCTGTATCTACTACCTTGAACAATATAACAAATGATATGATTGTTGGCCAAGTAAAAGTTATATACTGCCGATTATTGTAAATCATTCATGATTTCCGGAGCACAGAATATATTCAACTTAAATACGAGATATTTGGTATTCTAACTTAAAATTGTTCGCACTTTAATATTGAAATTTCAGTTAAGAGCGGTTACTATAAGGAAGTATTGATTATTGAAACACACAGAAACGGAGAATACAAATTTTCTTATCAGCGTCGGAAAGATTCTCAAATAACGCATCAATATTACTTCATTTCGTAATCGGGGAGTCAAAGTTACGCAATATTCTTTGAAACACTCCAATAGTTTCAGATCTCGAAAGTTTTCGTGTATGATTCCTTACAGAGAATTCAATCGCTTTAATTACGTCTGGTATACTATTTATTTTTACAATTAATATATCGCAATTGTTCTAGAAACTCGACGAGAATTTAAATCGCATTGAGCAGCCAACAAACGTAGTGAATAGCTGATCGGTCATCGAACGCAGATCAGAATCGCATTCATAATATTTCGAAGCTACGTATGCGTACATACAAAGCACGCCCCGTAATGAATCACGCAAGCTTTTGTTGCAGACGCATAATGATCGCGCGAGGCGAACCGACCGCGCCATGAAATATAATATATCGCTCGTAATGAAGCAACATTGTAAGACACCGGCCACTTAAACAGCCATCGCTAACGGGCATAACTTTTCCACCCAACCAGAAGACGATATTAATCGCGTATATAGCGTTTAATGCGCAAGCCATGGCATTCATTACGCGGCTGGCTTCGATCTTATCGGTTTCATCTTGCAGAGGGAATGCACTTGGCCGCACAAGGGTGCATTAGGATTCGCTCGTCAGTCATTGTTTCGACGCGGCCACTTTCAATTGCAATGAAGAGCTCGTACAAGACAGTTCAGTGTTCCCCAGATTAGTGTAACACTTTTCACCCCGAGTGAGTACATATAAACCACCCCCATCCGATTTCTCTCTCGTACCCAGTATCATAATCATACGCATTACGGTGGAATGGGAGATGTCAACCTTTATTACTCTAACTTACAATTAGTATAGCTTCTCTATGTCAAATGTTATTGCATTAACTCGTGGAATGCAGTATAATGGTCGTTTTCTGATTTGTTCCCCATTCAGATATATGCGATCGTGCAGACACAGTAAAAAGATCATAGCGAATTCGAAATATCCATTAAAACGATTTACTTTTTCATTGGACGGTCGTTCGGTACATCGTGTAGCCACGTTATAGGAAATAACTTCTACTTCCCGGTTATTTGCAGTTTTCGCGGAAGAAACGGCGTGTAGAAGACAGAATTATTAAGGAAAGCAACATCCGGCTTCCATAAAGAGATACGTAATTCCTGCCGCTTTTGTTCAAGCTCGACTAATCGCTGGCATTATCGCCGGCTTCAACGATTCAGCAATGAAGTAACCACGAAAATAGTTTGTATATCTAGAATTGAATCGGTCTAATTAATGCTCGGCGCCGTTCGAGAATTTTATCGCTGACTGCTTTCACGCTTCTGCTCGATATTGGTCATAATTGGGCTATGGAAGCGTACGAATACTTCTCTTCAGGCTCGTTTCTTCAATTTCCTCCTCTCGTAAGGAGTCTACCGTATACGCTCTAATAAAATTAGTTTTTTTACCTACAAATATATAAGTTTCTAATTATTATACTTTTAACTCATTTCGAAATAACCAAGTAATTTTTCCCGTTTGATTTATGTTTCTTTATTATTCATTTGTTTCTCTTCTCTCGATCCAAACACATTTCGAAGTTTATACTTAATTTAAATTCTGATTTTACTCAATTAATCTCTTAAATATCTAAACTGGTGACCCAGTAATTTCGTAATTTACGCCCAAAAGATGTTCCACCCTAATAAATAACAAGAAGATTTAGAACGTCCATCTGGAGAACACTCTGAAATCCATTTTTCTTTTAATTTCGATATGTCTTGAAATACTATTTCAAGTGATGTGAAATAAATAAATCGAGTTTTCACGAAATCGCGACATTTTGTAGTCGTCAAAAATCGATGTGCTCGAAATCTTGATTCTCCTGAAAAAATTCATTTCATAATTTGAGAAGCTCAGAGGGAAAGTGGTACAAGTGACAAAAGTTTTAATTTGAGAAGCAGTAGGTAAAGATAAACTTCAATAGAATAATTTGTAAGCTACTAAAACATTGAAGTGCACTACTGTACAATGCTATCATTAAACAACACTAGTACCGCTGTTCCTTTAGATCCCATGTATTGTTTCCTGTATTTATCTGGTTTTTAGAAGAAGGTGCACTTGTACTACTTTTCTACTGATCCTCTTGTTGTACTCGATTGTTTACAATGGCTTGCTAAGCAACCTTAGGTAAACAGGTTAATTTTTCGTAAAATTACAAAGTTCGATTATAGTAATCAAAAATCACCGTGCTCTTACCAAAATGTTGTGTTTTGCATAACGAAAAGCAACTTATGAATTTTTAACTCCGTAGAAATTCTGTAGACCTTGATCCGGCAAATCCGTAGGTCTATAGATTTTGTCATTATTGTAAATTACAAGAATAGCTCGGAGTTTGCGAGATTTTTGGGTCACGGATTTAGATGAAATTGCATACTTATGGATTTAGTCACACCAATTTATGACAATACAATAGTAAATCTGTGACTTGAAGGTCTTGCACTCTCCCCTCCTTGCTAAAGTTGCTATTCGTAGTTGTTTTATATATAAAATTATACAAGTCATTATTAATTTAATTGCAGAATTTTGTAATAGGGTATTGGAATCATTGATTAAGTTGCAAGGAATTTTTACAAAACACACACACACACACACACACACACACACACATATATATATATATATATATATATATATATATATATATATATAAATGTATATCATTCATGATATGATATCTAAGTAAGTGTATATTACGTGTATAGAATGTGTGTCGCTGCAATAGGCACAATAAAATTACTGATGTCAAATACTTATTTAATAATTATTGGTTCATCGATGATAAATCATATATACCATTATAAAGAAGTTATGGACCATTATTAGTAAAAAAATAATCCGTAAATATCGATGTGAAATTCTTACATTAAAAGGCGATATAAAAAAATGCGTAATCTACTAAATAGTTAGTAGAGGTAGCGACACTGATTTCGACAAGTACTATCAGCCTCCAAAGCGATCAATGTAAGAACGAAACGTCGCCGTGGTTTCGCGAACAATCTAGACGTCAGGTGTACACAATTGCAGAGTTTTCCTCAACGCGATCCATCATCGTCCGCGCATAGCGCGCGGCTCCGAAGACGCGAATTGGCCGAGGTCGAGGCAAGTAGACCGTGTCCCTATAGCGCGGCCGTGCCGGGAACGCCATTTAATGACGAGACGGGCTCGCTTGTTACGCGATAAATGTAGAAACGTAATTATTGATAAGCGTTAATGAGCGCCGGCGTACATGCAGGGTGCATCATCTGAATCATGTGGCCGCGCTTGCTCACGCACAACGACTGCCCGTGCAGAGCCATTGTTCGGAGAGATGCACGCGTGTGTACACGTGTGCAAATGCGAACACGGGGAGGATCGACCGCGTTATCGAGCCCGCGTACACCAGCCATGGAGATCTGCTGGCAGGGGTCGGAAAACTCGGTAAGATCACCGATAAATATAGCGCGTCGAATGAGCGGCTAGCCCTCCGGTTAGATCTTGCGATCTTGATCGTGGCCCGTCGTGCACGACGCCACGGCTTCCTTCTCCACATTCCCCCCTACCGACTCCTTTTTCCGCGACCTCGCCGTGGCCATTCCTTTTTCTTCCGATTATTTTTCTTCTTGCTGCAGTTTGGCACATGTGTACTATCCGAGTACTTTGGAATTACCACCAAAATTATTTGCAAATATTCAGTTTTACACGGGGATATCTGTTTTATCTGGATACGATGGAATATCTTATATACATATGTGTTTGATATATTGGAAAATGTTTCTATAAAAGTTGTTTGGTGTAGATGTGGACTTTGTATGACACAATTATTAGGTTGGCGCAATAGTAGCTGCAATTTTCAAGTAGCGAGTTTTTCTCGTTAGGTTTAAATGTCAAACAACTGTTAAATGATTAACATAGAGTTCTTCTGCAACATCTCGAGTTGTTTTACGTGTGTCCGCATCAATAATGGCTCTCAAATCATTAACGTCAATAATTAACGAACGTATGTGAGTATTCTCCTCTTGAAGGCTTTCACTTCTATCACGAAAGCTTTAGAATCAACGTTGAATGCTACGTTTGCTAAAACTGTCTTTTCTAGCCAAAAACGTGCTTCATATTTCTAGAAGTTTCTGTTGCTATATGTCCTAAATTAAGCTCATAGAATGAAATCGTGGGGGTTTCATCGTTCTCCGTGATTAATTTAAAGATTTGAATTCGATAATATTAAACAACGAAAATAACAGTATGAACGAAAATCAGTAATTTTAACTTTACTCTTCGCAATGAGATATCACGTGATCATAAGAAGATAAAACGTACCTAGAAAAATCCATGCCAAATTAAAACACTAAGAATCGCAATTATTTTTGCATCAATTTGACGTTTTTCTCTGTAGATTAGTGAGGAAGATTTCATAGTGAAATTGTTTTTTCATAAGAAAAAAATATTTTTTTTATTTTTATTAAAATATGATGGATGAAACGAATTCAATGATGTTTGATATTAAGGAATTTGGTTTTACGGAATTGGATAAAATCGGTCAAAAGGTATGAAAGAGTCTAGTCCAGTGTGCTGATATGGTAATTACACAAACCACAGGTAACGAATTCGTGATTTTATCATCTTCCATAAAATAAGACGATTTATTGTTGCGCATCGTTGAATTTTTCTAAACAAACGCTATCATATTAAGAAGAAAAAATGTAGTGTTCCATTTAAAAATATTAGCTTGACCTTGAAATCACTCGCACCGCTTTACTTGTAAAAAAATATCTATATCGCATACTATGCCTTTCTATCCATATCAAATAGCATTTATTAGAACATTTGTACGATATTTTTGATTCCCAATAAAATGTTCCACCGTATCCAGTTAAAGCAGATATTTCCTATGTAGTTCTGAAATAAGCGATAGGTGTTGAGGAATTTTAGAATGTGATGATAATTTATTTGCATACTTATGTATTTTTGTTAGTATAAACATATTTACATACGAAATAACATATAATTACTGTAAGAGAATTAAAAAAACGATCGGATAATTTAAAGGCATATAGAACTTGTTCGTATAAACGAAAGATGTCCTACATAAGATGAAAAAACTCTTCCATGCTAGGTTTTTTAATTTTAGCAGAAAAACGTCTCTGCAAAAGCTGTGCTTATTTCGAAAAATGCTTGAGTTGTATTGAAGATATGGTTGTACGCGCCCCGTATTCTACATAAACGTACTTACACATAAAATTTAAACAAAATACGTTTACATGTTCTTTTAGGATTACTTTATGGACCTATATAAAATGATTTTAATTATTAGGGGTACTGGAAAATAATGTTATTTTTCCTTAATAAACTTCGTTGTAAATTTCTAAAAGCATAAATGCAATAATCATTAGGCCGAGGATGTTTATGCAAATTTATATCTTTATAAACAATACCAAAGAAGCAAGACCGAAATAGGAGGTTATTTCATCCTCCTAATATAATAACGCGAATTTTTCTTTGTCTATTCTTGATATTTTTGTACGCCGTCCATATTCTGTACCGTTTTTGGTCATCTAAATTTGCCATAAATCCATAGGCTTTTGCAATGTATTAATCAATCAAATAATCTCCACCATTTTTGGCAACCATTTGTCAATCGCAGACCGTTTTTATAAAAATCTCTGGATTTTCCGATGCAAATTGTTATTAATCCAGTTACCACGTCTTCGAAATTAGAAAATCTAATGGTGCGGCAAAAATGGAACAGGATGCCATATACGGCAATGCCGAAAATAAAATGAAAAGAAAAGAAAGTAAATACGAGGAAGTTAAAAAGGTACACAAAGAAAAGTAGCACTTAAATTTGTTAAAAAACTTAAACGAATCATTTTTTATATTTGAAACGGCTAATTTAGAAAGACAAGAAGATATCACGTTACAAGAAATGATATTACCTTGTGGTACTCCTAGTCATTTGTCAAAGGCTTGTTAATAGCAACGGTAACGTAAAACATTCAATTTTCTTTCATAGTGTAATCGGAGTAAAATCTAGTATTTCTGAAGATTGATGGAAAGGTATATCACTAGAAACAATATCGAAACCGAAAGGTCATACAGAGAAGAAGGTAAACCAATACAGTTAATATTAATTTTATCTCTAACTGGCTACTTAGGAAATGAAATAGGATATGAATTGCAGTACGTAGTTTGCATATTTTTATGAAATCAATTGAGATGCCAATCAAAGCAGTTTTAATCAATGATTATGATTGTGAAAACATGATACTAGAATAAAATAAGTTTGGAGCTAAGAAAGGAGGTATTAAATATATGAGTAAAGGAGAAAGGAACTGAAACGAGTTGCGATAAGGAAATGAAGTTTGATGTGATCTGAAAGTAAAAATACCATTTGCGGAATAATTTCCAGTTAAGAAATCGGATATTAAGATAGCAAGATAACCGAAAGTTTCCATTGTAATGATCGTAGCCATTGTAGCCTGTAAGGAACACCTTAAGTTCAAATGGTGAATTGCGATAGATTTAATCACATTCCTTTATATTTTAGGGTGAAAAACGATTTCAATAATTGACAATTTCCTTGACATATTCATACAATTTCCTTAAAACTCCTTGATAGTAATAATTCGAACGTTCCGATCGCGATATACCAGAAAATCTAGCTATGGTAATTAGATTTACCCTGTCACTTTAATTCTTATTAATTGTCCTATTCCACGTCATATTCTGCCGTGAGAATTCAATTAGAATCGACGGGGAAATTACTGACAGATTTGTCGGACGAGCTAGTTTGTGTTTCCGGAAACGTGGTCGTCTTCGATTTATGATCTGCCGAAAACTAGGAACAATGTTGAGAACTTTAAATGGACCAAATTCGAATTGGACTTTGACGAACAATTACTTTAATCGCTATTTAAATTTAGCCGTATCAGAATTGAAGAAGTTCAGCATACAAAGATTGACTTTTAAACGATTGCGCCAGTCTGTGAATTAAGCACTACGAGAAACGAAAAATTTATTCTTACTAAAAATATGTTTGAACCGTAATGTACAAATTTTGTTATTCATCGTATGTTATCGCTTTATGTGTATACATTGTTGAAATGAAGCTATAAAAAGATACGCTACAGAGGCTTTCTTGCAAACAACGCATTATTGAGAATTTATGGTTATGAGTTCGGTATTTTAAGGCAGTCAATCGAAGTTATTTTTCAAAGTAATACGTAAATCCTTTGTCTTACCATAAATTGTAATTCTGCATAGCAGAAAAAAACAAATACCTGCAGAAACGTTTGCTTTGATTAATAGGAAGATAAATCTATATGTGAAAGTTTAAAATTACATTCAAGTGAAACAAATATAATATAAATTTTCGATGACAAGAGGACCACGCGATAAAAATAAAAAAAGTTAGGTGACTATAATGTGACAAAAATCATGGCTAACGTTACCAAGTACAACAGGGGAGATCAAGGATAGCTGTCACAAGTCTGATTATTCCTTATCTACAGCAATCTAGTGACTGTAGTTTAAAACAGTAGTTTATTGCATCATTACACGTAAGTCTAGGATAGCATTAAGGTCGGTCAGATAATTTTGTGATTTTACAGGTGCTTTATTGTATTTTCGTACTGGTGAGTAATTTGTAATCATTTCACGTTTACGTACAAATTTCAGCTACAAAGCAAATTAAATTTCAGCAAAACAAATTTCTACAAAACAAATTTCATCTCTGAATTTCAGACCTATATTATAGCGAAACTGGGAAGCTAATTTATGTTTTCCAATATTAAAATTAGGGCTATCATGGCGTCTTCTGGTATGTTCTTGTTCATATGGGCGCTTTGAGTTTAGTTGTTCTCAAGTAAGTCAGAGATAATTATTACATGTAAAACTTATTATTTCCTGTAAATTATTTTTTTCTTTTAAATTATAAATTATTCGTATCTACTGAGAAAAGGTAACGGAAGAAAATGTTCCATTAAGTGTGCTTACGATTAGAACTGTGAGAACAGTGAAAAAGGAGAATGTATTTATATATCCGCAAATTTTCTAGTAAAACGAGTAATTAATCAACGTAATAAACACCTGACATAATTTTATAATGTTTACATAAATCCGCCGGAATAAATAAAAACCGTAATTATTTCTCTTTTCCTTTTTATTTAAAATGCTCGTAACAACCAACCCTGAAGACCAGGGCTGTTTGTTACAAATGTTACTATATTATGAGATAGGAATATGGATAGGAATATATAACAACTGAAAACATAACAGACTTAGAACATTTTGAAAATCAAAGATTCCATTATTTAGTCACGTTAAGCAAAGTTTGATCTGAAACGAGTTCTGATTCGAGTTCTTAGAATCTCGGCAACCTCACATTCTTATGTCGCGGGATACTTTCAAGAATCCAATCTAATCCCGAAAAAAATTTCCGTCCTAACCAACTCGGCATTTTTAGGTTCTCGCACACCCCCATCGCTCAAAACATACATAAAAAAGAGAAATCGTTCAATTACGATCTTTATCATTTTCTATGATACTTATATTACTTGAAAAATTATATTTGATAATGTTAATAGCTTAAATATTACAATTTTAACATTTTCCTCGGTGTCTTGGTTTCTTCTTTCCACTCTTCTTTGCAAATAAGAAATACAAGCAGTTACTTTATAATCTCCTTAGTCATCATATTTCTGTTAAATCTGTGCCTGTGCCAATAATTTTGTAACTCACTGTATACAAAATATTGTGTTTCCCGTTTATGGTTTTAATCCTTTAAACCCACAACAACTGAGACTAGCAAGAAACAAAGATCGTTTGAAAAGAATAATAAAAAATTTCTTATGCAAACATCATCGGTTAGCAGAGCTGAATCAAATTGAAGCATATTTGAGAGAGTAATTTCGCGTCAGGGACAGTTATTTTCAGGCTTTGCTGTCAGAGGATCGATGTACAAATTTTGGAGACAGGGGCCGGCTAGTAAGGGAAAAAGTGACAAACAAGATGGCATGGAATCTGGATCGGCATGAACCCGACCGCCCCGTCTGTCAACGTAGGTGATAGAAGGGAGGTGAGAAGGTAGATTCGTGTTACCGATAGCGCGTTCAGGATGAAGCCAGGAATCCGAAAACACGGAGCGTCAGGCCCGTAACCAGATCCCGTTAAGACTCTCGCTTTCTCGCTGTTGCGAGAGCGCAATCTTCGGAATCAAACGAAGACATAGATCATTCTAAAAATACACTCCCACCACCGCGCCCGGCAAAGCCGCCTCCGCCTCGTCCATTCTCCCGAAGCAGCATCGTTCCGGCGGGTAATTCAAAGCGTCAGGACGATAAGGCATTCGCATAACTCCTTTTGAATTATTTGAGTTATTTCACTATTAGATATGGTATGCGACTCGCGCGACGGCCACGCCGATGTAAACGTTCTCAAACTGTTTCGCCTTTCTCTTCGATCCTTTTAGGACGCGACACGGCTCTTTCGGTATTAATAGCGGACGGATCTTGCCCGCGATCGTGGCAACGATCGCTTTGATCGAGGATCTGTGGGTTCTTTCAATGATTTCGCGAACGGACCGCGAAATTGTGTTGAAGTTTATTCGAAGGCTAGGCTTCTGGTTGTACGTTGATGATACTTTTGGCAGTCAGTGACAGGATGCCAGGCTAGGTCCTGATTAATACACATTTCCCACGGTCGTTGGAAATGCTATAGAGTTCATGTTAGACGGGTAATAATTGTAAGCGAGTGTTCGGTCTCAAGGCTCATGATGCTCATGCCATGGTGTCGTTGACGTCGTCGTTTAGACGATGTACGGGCCAGACCGTTTGCGTCGGCAATAATTTGTCGAATGAGAAGTAAACTCGTACTATTGCAGGGAAAATATACCTTGACGATGTCTAAGTGAAATAGTGCAGGAAACGCCCGCTGTATGAACTTCAAACGGTTTTCTAATATTAAATGACGTTTAGAAAATTCGGTACTACGTACCTGTTATGTTCCCGTGTTTACCTGTATGAAAATAGAATTTTTATTTTCATTTTGGATAAATATGTATTTACGAGTTCTAAATCAAATTTTACAGAAGCTAGAATAAACCATGTGATTTATAATAATTTTTTTATTTTGTAACAGTTCAATGTTGCTCTATTGTTTTAAATAGACTTTAAAGAAACAATTGGAACGAGGAAAAATTGTCTGGAAAATAAAACGATTACCCATGATGAAGTGATGGTTGGCAAGATTCCTACTTCACTTTTCCTCCTTGAATTCTGTTAACGAGAAGACTATTATAATTCGAACTTGACGACTTTCTAGAAAAGAAAGTAACTTGTGTCCCATTAATTGGAAGTCACGGTTCCTAAACCACATACAATTAACGTGACTGTAAATTGTACTTTTTTAGATGTCACTGCGATTTGAATAATTTTATTCTGCTCACTAATCGTGAAACTATTACTTATAACGCTACTGTAACTTTTACTTTTCCCGTGTTATTAACATTTATTTTATAGTATAGTTCAATCCTTGATTCAAACACAAAAATGATATAATACTTTTTGAGCATGACTAAATTTAATTGTCAACAAAGTAATTCCTTATAAGAAATGTCTCACTGGTCTTCATCTCGCCTTATAAGTCAACAAAATTATGTAGTATAAAGAAGCAAGTAAACAGTATTAAAGACAGAAGTTGTTGGTATTATGTTTCACATATATTTTTCCACTTGTGTAATGGAAGGTAGCCTGGAACTACATTAGACGCGGAATTCATAGATCTATGTTTAGGATACATTTATTATATTGTATGAATTTGATGATATCATTTTAGCGTACTACATTAAATTCTCTTTTGCAAGTTTTGTTCATATATAGGATATCATTAATAATAAGTGTATAATTATTTTTTGTACAGGGGAAACCTTTTTAAAATTGGCTACATGGGAAAAGCTAGAATATACTATTATCTTTGAAACGGATTTAACTCTTTTATAGTTTAGTACAGGAAAGAGTTGGATAAGGTACTGAATATGGCACTTTAAATACGATATCTTATTATATGTCTATTAAAAATTGTATCTAAATAGCTAAAGTTATGTAATTTTCGTATCCGGCAAATTACAATAAGGAAAACAAACATATTTTATATTGCCTTTTCTTCAATTTTCATCATTTTATTATACTGCGAAAGGCTTACAATTTCTTGGGCCAAATTGTACCTATATGTGAAATGCTGTTTGACGAAAAGATAATAATAATTTATTAACGGAATAAAGTTTCCTGGTAGGCCACAGTGTTTGAATAATACAAGTAAAGTATTAAAATCGAATTTCAGGATTTAATAGCATTAATGAGTATACCGATGATTCAATGTTGATTTTTTCATGCTTGAACTTTCATATAATAATGATTTTTTCATTATATCATACGAAAAACATAAATGAAATATGAAGTATCAGTAACTAAATTAGAAAGTCAAAAATATTGATCTCACGAATGAATGAACATTGCTAGCCAATGAATATCAGTGAATGAATGAACAATACGTATTTTTGCGTAGGAAAACTTATTTTACTTTTCTTTTCTTTTTCTTCTTTTAATAACTTTCAGTACTCATTTCTGTATTTACTGTACGTTCATTGGTGCGTGTTCATTTACTGCTGCATCTACCCTACATGAAATCTTTCTTTTTTAGTCGAATTAAAACTTGTTGGGGGAAGGGAGCGATCGGAGGAGGGGGGGGGGGGGTTGAGAACCACTGGATTGAACTAACCAAACTTCGTTCTACATACGCCAATTATCTTGTATGCTATAAATAAACGTATTTCAAGTAAAAGGACGAATAAGAACGAAACTAGATCTGGCCATCACGGGCTAAATTGTTCCAAGGTCCGGTGAAGACGAAGTAGGATCCGGGAGAACGGGACCAAAGTGGGTAATCCGAGGAGTTCGCGCACCCTTTGTTCGTTCGATAATTGCAAGTGAGAGGTTAGCCAGCGCGGCGCGGGAGCACGAGGTGTGACAACGCTGTGTCTCAGTGATTGTCACGTCCGTCACGATTACGTGGAGCGTCGTGCCGTTTAATGGTCGTCCGCGAGACATCGTCGACGGCGACGGGCACAACGTCGTCGTCATCGTCATGAAGGATCGTCCGCACGGGCGAGTCCTCTCGCACGCATAGTAAACTTGTCATTTTTATAACTGTTTTTGTAAGCGGCCCCTTTCCGGCTTCTATAAATTATGCGGTTGGCTTCTGTTACGCTCGCGTGAAGCCATGACGGGTGTAGCAGCTTTGATCTGTGGGAAATGTCTTTCTCTATATCCCTTCCCCCCTTCCTCACACCCTCTTGTGCCACGATGTCCCGCGACCACTCTCTCGTCGCCTTTTCCTTCCCTCGCTACCGTCCGTGTCAAGCTACGCTGAAAACGAAACACGGTTTTCTCGCGACTTTTATCCTGCTTCCTTTTGCCACTCGTTTCTCCTTTATTTATTCTTTGCGATGCTCTATCTTTGTTCACTTCTCTTGCTCGTCCACTGTTGCGACAATTGCTCTGTCTCGATTTGGTAAAGACCAGGTTTAGATAAAAGCCATCGGGTTAAATTGAGGACGAAAATGTTTGTCACGAAAGAAAATTCGGCGCTACGGAGGTCTAACTCTTATAGGAAGGAAAAGACGTTTTGTTGCTGGATGATGATGCAACCTTCTTACAGTATAGAGACTGCTTATAGTTCTGGTAGCTTGTTTCATAGCTTAATGTAGAATCCTGGATGTAAAGACTATACGTTGAATCTTTATTCCAATATACTTCAGTACTTCAAAAAAAGAGCTTTGATGGGACCACTAGAGAGAAAACGTTGTAATGTTATTGGCCTTTTTATACAATTATTATTCTTTGTACCTATCACACTTGACTTGAAGAATACAAGCTTATTACTTGTAATAAGTATTACGGATTATATTTATAGCAAAAACCGTGCAAGCTTCATACAAATTCGTATAATTAAAACTATATAAAATCAGCTTACTGAATTTTTATGAAATCTTAAAAAATGATCGAATATTCACCAAAATAAGAAATTACTAATTATTATCACAATTTCAGGAATTCCTCCTGAATTAAAATACATAAAATCGCTGTACAGTTAATACTTAAACAACAATTGTTTCGATTACGGAAGTTCACTTATACCTGAATTTTTCTTAATAAATATATTGAAAGATCTTTTGAGAATTTTGGATACTATATTGCATCGAATATTTTTATGCGGTTCAATATAAAATAATAAAACTAAAAAAAATTAACGTATAGAAATTATTACTACATAACGAGGTATTAACTTTTGAAACGATAAAGAAGAAAATGTTTAATTATATTATTTCTCTAGATGTATTTGCTCTTCTTTTTCCGAAATGTATGAAAATTTCTTCTACTCGCCCTACCCGCGCCCATGAATTCCAATCTTCAGGTAACTGAAGTTCTATTACAAATGCCACAATGATGTCCAAATTGTTCAAAATTACTCTTCATTAAAAACTTTTTTCAGTAGTAACTTTCTTCTCTTCGCATTTAATTATTCCATTGTTATCCAACAAACTTCACGTCACATTAAAAGCGTTGAAAGAAGGTGGCAATAACCATCGAATAACTGTGAATAAAAATTTCATTCGTGGGAAATGTCACGTATCTGACAAACAGCCGTGTATTCGTATCTAGTATTTATTTCCTGGTCACGTAACGTTATTCGAGGATGCATCCGTGAAAGGTCATCCTCGCCGGGCGTTTATTAAACCGGAAGTCCTTGCAGCTGGTTATCCACTCATTGAACTCTGCGACAGCGATAACTGTTCAATGGCTCGTGGTGAACGCGTCTGGTGAAATTCCAGTAACAACTCTCCATTATAATTCCTCTTTTCCCCGAGATCTCTTTCCTGCTCTCACTTTCCTCTTGGTTTCTCTCCCACTCGCTTGCCAGAGATTTGATTTGTCGCGCGGAGTTTGCGCGCGCGCACTCTTTTGAGATATGATAATAGCGTTCCTCTGGGCGCCCGCTCATCCCTTCAACTTAAGCGGCGTTATGCCCAACGATGTACAAGGACGCGTCGCGTCGCGTCCTGGCGACACTGCCACGATCGAGAAAATCCTTTCCTCTTCTTTAGTCACTCACTTTACGCCACTTCGGGATCAACCCCCGACGCAGAACGGACTTTACGTGGCAAGCGTCGCCAGAAACGAGCTTGCGTGCAAAGATTGAGGGTGATTTTGCTAAGCTGCTGCATTTTAGAAAAGTAATTTGTCCAAATCGTATATTAATTAGTATGTTTGGCCAAAGGATATTATTGAGATATTATTTTTACGGTTATAGTAAATAAATGACATTGTTTCGTAAATTTTTACGAACAAGTAAACGGGTACATAAACGTTTTCTTATGCAGGGGAAATGTGGCCAAAATTGGATATTCGGATAAATCCGGAACCTACTAATTTTCTTAAAATGGTTTAACATTTTCCCACATTATTACAATCATATATTAATGTCATTTTCATCCATTCATCAACGAACGCTGAACGCGATACACGTGCGCGTACGAAGAATATGATACCTTTTGTATTTTAAGTGCAATAATTCAACTTTCGATTATTTAAATATTTTACAATTAATGATTGTGTTCATTAGGGTAACGCTATTTTAAGTAAATTATCCTGTTTGTCACGTATTAAAGTATACACAATTTATGGATACTTCTTTTGATTTGACGTGGTATGGTTAGCAGTTGGTAATATTTATAAAATTGCATGTCGGTGGAAAACGAAACCAAGTTAAAATCTAATGGCACACAATTTAGGACAAAGTGTGCGATTGTTCTCAAACGCATTGAGAAACCAATGTGGCAGTAGTTTGGGTGTTACAATTTGTTAGCTGCATTCCTTCATTTATAAAGCATCACACTGTTTTTATCTAACCTCATTGTGAGAATTTAACAAAATGCTCCGTAAGTACAAAACGTGACAATAATAAAATAATTAGAACATACGGAAGGCTGTTTTGAAACTCGCGGCTTGAATGAAATCGTAATTTTTGTATTTTTCGTACAAAGTTACAGTGGCTACAAGTATTTGTGACACTTGCGTTTATCAATTAGGCACTTTCTAATCAGGTTTCATATTCTAATCCCACCAATGTGAATTTTTATAGCCACATAAGGCTACAATTAAAGACTAAGAAATGTAATTTAGTTGGATCTAATAAATTAGTATCTAAATGACAAAATAAATACAGTGGTTTATGAATCTTTTTGTAGTCACTGTATACGTAAAGTATTATTTAGTAAAACACTTCTTCTTTTAATAAATCTCAATTCCATTTTCCTTTTTTCATTGGCATTAAATTAGTACTAGTTTCTTCTTAATGTTCTAGTTTTATTTTCCCAACTAAATTATTCAAATAGCAGTTATTATAAGTATCTCCCTTAATTTCTAAATAAACTGGCAATTAGTTTTATTAAAAAACGTGAGTAATTGATTAGCAATTCAAGGAAACTGAGTACGCAAAAGTTGATGAAATCACCCACTAAAACATGTAATGTATAGTAGAAGTAAAGTATATTTAAATGAAATAATGTACCGGGAATTTGTAGCAATTTAATGTTTTTAACATAAATAAAAGATGTTAGATAATTGATTATAAGTACAAGATTTCTTGGAATGATTCTAGAGATCATCATTGCAGCTCCTGAATAATTCATTGTTAGGTAATGAAGCTGTTTCTAAAATTAGTTAGGTTGAACTCTAAACTTGATGAGTCATCAACATCAACATTTAATACTTCAAATTTCGCTTTAGACACAATTAAAATTATCCACGGTGTCAAAGATAAAATTGCAATTCATATTAAATTACGTATTATATTAATATTAAATTATGTGTCTTAAACTCCACGAAGAATATATTTTGCTCTCTTATTTTGGCTACGAACGCTTCAGAGGGACACTTAAGGATCCGTATAACGATGCTTATCAAGCATAAATGTATTAACGTATTAATAATACGAACCGTTGACAGATTCACCGTGCCTAATAAGCGAGTTTTATTGCTGACTTTAATATTCCCATAAAAACTTCTAAATATTCCTACTTCAAGGAAATGCGTTGGTTGAGTCATCGTTGGTGTGCAGACTGGTGGAATAATTAAGTGGTTCGAAAAGGCGCGACAGCTAGAGTTGATGATCTCGAAACGACAACGGGTGAGGACCAAGATATATCCAACCGCGATCGTTCACTAAACCGGTAAGCAAATTTATTTGCCTGTTGTTGAGCGACGCTTCTCGACCGCGTCCGGCCGTGTCATTACTCCCTTTCACGATCCTCGTTAGCAAAGACTCGCGCGCGTAAAGCACGAATCCTGTAATAAGACGTGCACGTAGCCAAGCGAGACGACAACGACATCGTCTTTATGGTTCGATCGTTACCGTTATGTCTGCCGTGTGAAATCTTTCTTTGTTACCTTTTCACGCATTGTACGAGCAATCGTGTTGTTTCGAACAGGGCGAGTTACTCGAGCGTGTAGCGAGGAAGAGGTGTGAATGAAGAAGTCTCTAATTTTATGATAAAATTTACATACTATTATCTGCTTTAATTATGTGTTCCTCGATTATGAATTTGAAATGTATTTGCTGGGTTATTCCTTGTTAATTTGCGAATATAAGTATAGTACGTAGCAGAGATTGGCAACTTACAAGCCACGGGCAAAATGTGGATCGTCATCTGTTATTTTACTGAACACTTATACCATAAAAATGAAAAGAATTCCGTTCATCTCATTAGTAATTAATTATTATAAATAGTCGCAGTTGTAAATGTATGTTAATTTCATCACGAAAGGATTCGTTTGTCATAACATTTTTCATTTTTCATGTAACTTGCATAATAACCTTAATCTTATTATTTGACCCAAATTCGGATTTTTACAAATAATACTAGAAGCACGATATCTAAATAAACGACTGATTCGCCCTCTAAATACTATAATTGGTATGTTGCTTCCAATATTCTCTGTATTTTCAAATACCATTTGCATTCTGTACCTTTTTACATGTTCAAATTTCCCATTAATTTATACAGATCCGCAGTCTGTTACGACAAAGCTTGCGTACCGATAAATGAAATGCGTAAAGAAATCGCAGGGATTGTGTTTATAATTAACGCAGGAACATGTACACTTATTGATGCTTGAATAAGTTTCGTGGATATATCTATTCCTGTAGATTGACGACCTTCTCGACGAGCAATTAGCGAGTCGAATTCGAACGGAATAACCACGGCGTCGATCGCGGTAGCATACATTACGTTTAATTCTTGTAATTGGAACTGGTCGATCCACGGAGGAAGAGAATTACGTGTCGCGCATAGCCGCATCCAGAGAACACGTACGAACGCACGGGCGCCATGGCTGCGGCTGGCAAGTGTGTAATAAGATATCCGCGGATACTCGAAGCCCTCAATTGGCTAATTTACCGGCAGTTAGCGGCTATCCGACCGCTTAGGTCATCCTAACGTGGCCGGGTATTCGGCCTGAATAATTTATAACTGCCTGTTTACGAGAATTGAGAATAATGAATTTCAGCGGCAATTCACACTCCGACGCATCATTGACGAACTACAGCTGGCTATCGAGCTGGCTCGGATGTTCGTTATTAGGTGATACGATGATACGTTCACATCTCGCGAATAACATCCTTCTTCGTTACGTTGGCCGCGAAGCAAGCAGACGTCGTTACACGCGGTGCACGTGATGGAACTTGATTAACTGAAGGAAATAATACCCTGATCATCAACAGGATTGATGTATCTGATAAATGCGTCACAGGGTCTACGAATGTTGTGTCATTGGTTGCAACCGTAGAAGCATTGCTAAATCGTATTGATGGGACGCGGACGTAACGAGTGTGCAGGTTTGGTTGGGATTCATTTAATATTACATTTTTTTATCCTCTACTGTTTTACTGGCAAGCAAAATAACGAGATATTATGTAATCTTTCAAAAATTAAATTAGCATATTGAATATTACGTAAATGGCGATTATTTAATGGAAAATTTTGTAAAGAATTAATTTCACTGAATGTCTTCTCAAAATTTTCATATCCGTTTTAAAGAATTATACGATTAATATGTATTTAGGAACAAACTGAAGGGTTCGCAATTAAAATAATCTTTGTTGAATCTTACACGTGAGGTTTATCAGTTCATGATTTAATTGGATACAGTGCTTTTGCGATACAATTACAGATAATAGCAATTGAAATTGTGTAATATGGTGAATATTTTAATAAATAAGATTGGAAATTATTGAACATAGGTTAAAGATAGTAAGTTATTTCTTTACTTTCCCGGAAACAGACGAATACTGACAAGTGTTGTTTTCATTATGAACCCTTCAATTTAAAATAATATCTAGTATCGCTCACATTTAAATTCTTGAAATACATTTTTAAAACATTTGTCTTTCCAAAAAGTTATCTATCTTAGCACCACGTATTAATTCATGCGCAAATTGGCATGATTAACAGTTATAAAGATGATAACTCATGTAGTGTGATTTCAAAAACTGTTTTTTTTTTCGTTCGATATACGATGTAATATGTAATCTCCCTTTGTGACATAGTTGAAAACGTAAATGAATGCGTGAGAAGGTCAATAAGCACCGTCAGTTTCTGCAACTTTGCATACATATGTACGTTCTGCGTAAGAAGCTGCTAGAGGAAACCTGCAGGTATGCGATTCACGACATTGTATGCATTCTTAATCTATGAATACGGCTTGCAATCCAAAGTTCCGGTTTTGCTTTGACATTTTTGTGGATTTGTAACACGCCATTCGTTGCATTGAAATGATTGAGATGCAAATAAAATTAAAATTTTCGAGATACGTATATAAAGATAAAAGACAATGTATAACCCTTCCGGTTCTTGTAAACATATATGTACATATGTATGTAAAATTGTAATGCTTTCGTAATGTAAGGAAAATGTATACAAGCTTAATATGTTGTGAAATGGTTGCAATTATCTTTAAATGTGAATATGTTTCTGCGTTCTTGGAATTATCGCAATAACAAATATTGTAAATAACTATGAGCTGCGTAAAATGATAAGAGAAGTAAAATACTTTTGCTCCTCAGTTGTGAATGAATACATAATGCGACAGTATCGGAGGTAATATAGCACTGGTAAACTCTACTACGTACTACGTATTTAGATAATTCCAATTGTTTATTTATTATGAATACTGACGCATTCAAATAAATCATAATAATATGTTAAAGTAATCAAAATTCACAAATCCTCCTAGAGTAATATGTGCAAGTAAAGAATAAATAATTTCAGGACGATAACATATTAAAAGAATATACTAAAAACAAGCTACAATGAAACCGTAATAAGAATTTATTTTAAACATTGTTAGTTCGAAATAGTGGATGCAGTTAAACAGAAAATTTGATTGTTAATTTGTAAATTTTAGAACTCTAGATATGTTTCTAAATGTAAAATGTCTCAGTGCCATAAAAATTTCTGCCTTAACAAAACATATATAGAACAGTAGCAAATTGTAATAAAATATATGCCCAAGTATAAAAAAACGAAACCACCAAGAAGGTGACGATTTTGCACTGTAGCATAATCCAAATTCTATTTGACAATATAATCCTTCTGAAATATAAGAAAGGCAATATTATTAGTACAAATTTATGAATCATACGTAGTAAGTAGAAAAAAGTTTTTTGAATTTTTGAAAAAAAAAAAATTTATGAAAATCCAGTAGTCAAATGTTTTCATATAAAGCTAGAGCTATTGTTTTACATATAATTTACGAATGTAGGTCTATGTATATGTTTTAGCATCTTTATAGTTAAATCTTTCCACTGAAATTATTTCCAACATACAAAGCTTTAGTCTTAGATACTGTACTCGGCACTATACAGTAATTAAAACTAATAGATTGAAAATAAAGTTCTCACGTAGGTAATACAATATGATCTAAAACATGGAAACAAAATATCAAGTAATGCAACAAAGTATTCCTGAGATGAGCGTAAGAACGCATTCCACGCAGAAGGTATGAAATAATAGAAAAAAGCAATGCAAGGCAACGAATGGTAAATATATTAGGAGAGTGACGGTTCCTGCGTTAAGCACCAATATTTTTCCTTTTTTAAATAATTGTTAATGAACTAAAACTTGTGGTACTATTACAAAATGTTTGTAAATGCCATACTGTAATAATAAATAACCAAATTGTACGTAAAAGATTTAATTAAAAATATTTTAATTATAATGGCCTTATTATTTAAAATCGGCAGAACTTTTATATTCGCCTAATGATCTTCAACTGAATGACTAACAAATTGAGTACTCTTTATCGTATTTTAAAATATGACAAACTTTTTAAACATTCATATCCAACTGGTGAATCCAGTCGACGAGATAAAGTTAAGCACAACGCACTTCTCGATACAACGCCTGTTCCTCAGCCGATATGCTGCAGATATACGCTGGAGCGTGTAGGTGTCCAGCATCAGAGCACTTCCGGCGGCCAAGCTGGGTCCCGCTTGGCGAGGGGAACAGGCGGGAGGCAGGCCGATGTAAGTGAGCAGTCAAAGAGATGGCGCCTAATAGATTGGTTTGTAGGTGGACGCATTATCTGCGACGCGTATGTGTGCACGCGCGTGAACAACGACGGAGAGTGTATAGCAGTGTGCATGGTCGAGGGCGGAAATTAGTAATGGAGCAATGAGCACCGCGTTGAGTAAAGCTGTCGAGTCTTCAACGGGGGTTGGGGAGGGAGGACTGGTCGCCGTGACCGTTTCGTTGAATGGGATGACGCGTGGATTCGGACATAACACGTGAACGATTATTGATCTCACTTTACTTGCAAATTCTACGTTATGTTGCCAACAAATTGTCTCTGTTAATTGACACGGTTTAAACTTTCTAACCAGAGGCGGATTTATGGTTTTGCTGCCCTAGGCAATCATATTTTTGCCAACCCACGAATAAATGTGAATTTCAGTTGAAATAATACAATATATAAGAAGTAAAGAATATTCGTTCAATTCATGATGATCTGTTGTGAAATTAATTAAAATCACCTAATTTTTTAGCATAGAAGAATCTAGAGCGAAATTTTCTCTAAAAACCACCGCCCTGTAAATGTTGCCGCCTTAGTCTATAGCTTACTTAGTCTATACCTACATTTGCCTCTATTCTTAACTCATATACGTCTGTAATAGAAAAGTCATGAAATGCTTTACTAACAAGTGTAGAAGCAATAATATTGTAATGCGAGCATAACAATGTTTAGCAACGAAATGTATGTGTATGCAGCTGATTGATTGCTCATCGAAACAGTATTTGTCAAATATTCCCAGTTTCTTCGCATTAATCAAATATTATAGTGAAAAGTACTACATGTTCTATACCAAACAACCCTGAAGTTATCTTTCTGTTTTATGACATTACCATTTTTAACAAAATATTTTTTCTTTAAAAGATTAATCATTTTTCGATCAAGTCATATTTATTATTTAAATACATTTAACATTAATATTTCATGTTTTTGAAACACGTAAGATGTAATAACGAAGTGCACGAAAGACATAGATGTTGCTTTAAAGGTAAGTAATAATATCTGAAATCTTTTGTAGGCGTCGAGAAAGGCGAATCGATTAACAAGGAAATCACATTTATATTCTTCAACTTACGATTCAACTCAAAACTGTCGTTTCAAAGAACACAATGAAGCGATTCTAAAATACACACTTGTTTACTTAAAAACTAATCAAGCCGTTCAAGCATGGAATCACGCGTTTTCCAAAATCAGATAGGTATGACCGCAAACATTGCCCTTACCCTTCAGCTGCGTAAAAAGTGAAACGAACATAAAAAGCGGCACCGCGAATCTAATCGACAGCTTCATAAAATTGAACCCATAAAGTCATAAAATCAACCACTCCGTTGGGGGATAGCCCGCCAGGAAAATATTTACAGTCCTTTTTGGCCGCTCTCGTTCCTGCAATCTTCCGCCAAATAGCAAAGGACTCGAACTACGCTCGAGCTTCATCAAACCCAACCCTTCGCTTAAATATTGAAACATAATAATTAGAACGTATGCCCTAATTAGTCCCTTTTTTTCATTACAGGAAGAATTCAACACCAAGATGTATCAGTTTCGATAACAATTGATGAGCTATTAAAATATTGCAACAGTTTACGCAAGAATTCAAAACACTTTTCTGTCGCTTTATGTTCTTCGGTCTCAGTCTCTGCATTCTTTACTGAACAATCTAGAGCTGTTAGGAAGTTGTGATCATAAGGGCTTCGAAGCCACCGCTAGACACCACGAAATCGAAGGATCAGAACGCGGTCGGTGGTCAGTGCCGTTGGTTATCTAGGAGCTTTTACAGCCAGCGCCAATACTCACTTTAGTGGTGGATCGATTCGGAGATATGCAAGCAATAAGCGTTTAATTGCACAGGATTCCTCATCGTGGCAGTCTCTTTAGAGCCGCCAGCGATCCTGCGGACTATAAAAGGCATCAGACCTATAAAACGCATCCTTGGCTGGACGCTCGTTCCTACACCATTGTATGCACGTTCTGTCTCCTTCGCTGTTTTTCTGTCCTCTCCTTGCTTCCCGGCTACTTCCCTGCCTCCTCGAACAGATTGCATACTCAGAGATACAATTTAACGATCACTTTGACTTGTGAGATACCGGACAGCGTTCTGATGGTATGAAAATTTTACCTAGACTTTCGGATGGACGGAAGAACGGGAATTTTTGAACGGGCAAAGAAAGGAGGATACGGTCTGAATGAATAAATCATTTAGCGTAATGCAACATTTCAAAGCAATAGGTACTGGTCTCAATTATATATTGAAATAAGAACAATTGGAGAAAAATATGTTTCTGAGCTTAGGAAAGAATGTTACAAATCGCGGTAAATTTTCATTTTAGTTGAGAGAAAAGTATAACTTATGTTCAAAGTATCAATACAAAGATTGTTCGAAAGTGTAATAATATAGTTCCGCTAACTTAGAATAGGATCGAATTTACTTTGAAAAGTTACTAACAAAGTAATTCGTGCATAGTAAGATTGTAATCATAATTTTGACTGCGATTTCATTTTTTTGTACATGCAAAATATTCAGTTTGTTACAACTAGAAACTGAATAAGAAGCAGTATTTAACTGAAAGTTTTGCAGTCAATTTTACTTGAAATAAAATTATAAGGATTAACAAAAGATTTTAAATAAGATTAAGTTAGATCTAAAAATAAATGATAAAATTTCTTAGAGGTTAAAAGACAATGTATGTAATTCTCCAGTATAATCAAAACTAATAAGTCAAACAACGTGAAGATAGTCTTCAAAAATGTCCAAGTTCTATTTTTTTAGTGAACCATCACAGTTGCTAATACTATTTTTACTGTACCTTACTATTAATATATTATAAGTATTTCCACATCGAGGATCTCAATTTATGAGCCAATTTCCTTTTGGATCATCCTTACGTAACATGTAGGCAGGTGTACAGTGATTGAACAAGATATTCATACATTACGAATTCTTAGCTTCTGTTAGAGATACCATTTCTAGAGCAACGCCTGCGTAAAACCTGCTTATACCGTAATAGTCGACGGGAATCTAGATTTCAATCAAACTATATTCAAGGTGTACGAAGGTTTTAATTTGTGGTTGCATTAAAAAAATATCGTTAATAGAAATCAGAAATTGATGGTGTACGAATATTTCCTTCAGTCACTGTAATTTATTGTTGTTTATTCTGTTTATTACAAGATGTCGAAAAAGAACAAAATAACATGCCTGCCTTATCAGTCCAGGTGTCTTATTAATCTCATCAAATACTCAAGTATTCGAATAATTTTTACCTATCCAGGTATTTTATAATCAGTAGCTCTAATTTACACACCTAGTGAAACATATATATGTATGTGTATTATAATCTACACGGTAACGTAATACTTTGATAATTTTAATTGATGCCTACAAAAAAATAAAATTTTCTTCAACTTTCATTTAATGCAAACGTTATATTTGAATCACAACAGAACATTTTGGTATGTGCAGATATTATGTGTAGCAGTATTAAAAGACCATAGCAGTTTCATCCATTGAGCAAATCACTTACTTATAAAGTTCAACATCGACCTTCCCTGTATTTCTTTATTTAGTGATAAAATTAATTGAAATAATGTGTTTTATGAGAGAACATAAGTACCAATTTCGGTTATTGCAGTTGCTCAGTTTTCACAAAAGCAGTATATAATAACTTTATCCTCTAAACCCTTCAATTTTTGTTAATTAAAAAAAAAAATTTAGTAACTGGGACGAATCATACTATAATAAGTGAAAGATAGCGAAGCTTTAAAGAATAAAACTCTAAGGGCAGAATTATTTACGTAGAGTTTGCCATTTTCAAATTAATGTCGAAAAATATTCTAACATACTAAATACAATAAAAAAATCTATCTATATATATATATATATATATATAATAAAAAAATGAATAAATACAATCAAGTTTAATTCCAGCAACAAATTGTACACTTTCTAAGGAAAGAAGATAATTGAAGTTTACAACCTATATAATAATTTTTTAATAATAAATTATGTACAATAATTAACACTAGGTTTACGGAACTCGCCAATTTGATGCATTTCAGATTTCATACCTAAAATTATAGAGACCATAAATATTACTTTTCAGTACTTTATGTTAACTTTAATTAATACAATGGTATGAATGTGTATTCTAATTGATTCTCTTCATCCTCACGCTTCTAATTTCAAATATTTATATGCAGTATACGTATTTTTCCGGAAGCCTGTCAAATTATGCAATTAATGTCCGTAAACCTAGTGTTAATGTGCCGAAGATTTATATGAAAGAATGGAAAATAAGAAATTTGTTAGGAAACAAAGGAAGAGTAATGTTAATTTAGAGAAACAGGAAACGCAATCCGAAATTCTTAGCAGAAAATTCTGCGGAGGAATGGAATCGTTCTGTTGGAAAAGTCGGGGTGCAGGTTTGGTGGGGACATCCAAGCAGGCCGGGGACCAAGTAATTTCAAACATCTGGAGAGTCTTAATTAATGGGATATCTTACTGTTCCGCTTCTTTACGGGCATCGGTGTGCCGACCGATTAAGCAAATACGTGCATTCTTTCGTTGTCGCGCGAGAGTAATCGTAATTTGTACTCGTTATTGGATCAATTCTGCCGTAAAATCGCTAACTTTGCCACGAATTTACATGTATATCTAAATTAAAGTCGAAAGCCGTTGGCTACTGCCGCTAAAGAAACTCGTTTTGCCTCAAACATATTCGGAAATGTGTCATTGGAAGGAAGTTGATAAGATAGCTGATTTTCGATAGTTTCCGCCTTATCGTTGATACAGCAAAGGAACAGACGGTCAATGTTACAGTTGACATTTAATCGCGATGTTTCCGGCAGTGATACTCAATATTTTAATGGGAAATAATGAAGACATTTAGACGCTTGTAACCTTTCATTGCTTCTAATTAAATTGAATAAACCTTTTTGCACTGAATAAATAATGAGATGCATTACTTCAAGCGCGTATAAATATGGGATGTTTCTGAAATCGTGGCACAATAAGAAAAAGGTGACTTTTTCTGCATAACTAAGTACGGGAATAAAGAAATATTTGCGTATAAAGCTCCATTTCTGAGAAAATTAAATTTAGACATTTATTCGGTACGTGTGTACTAATTAGCTGTAATTTGCAAAATTTCATTGAAGAAATAGTCTATTCAAGAACGAATTAGGATCATTTTGAACTGAACCATAATAATCTTATAGACGTATTTAAAAGAGTGAAGAATTAGAATAAATTGTAGTTTCGCGTCCCTTAATTCGATGAACAAGAACTTTTGTAAGTTTTGTTACTTTAAATCATATCAAATCTTGACATTTACAAACAGGTTCAAATAGTAGTTAACAGCCAGATTAAACCATTAAAACAAATTATAAGTGCATCTACACCTAATAAGTATCCAAATTTGATTTTCCTGAAAACAGAAGCTTAAATGGAAAAATTTAACTCTATGTTTTCCATCTACTTGTGCATTGTGAATCGCCTTCTTTCCGGTTCTGTTACGATTTCAAATATATTCGCTATCATTAAGGCAATCCTTAATTTATAAAGTAAAATGATAATGTTTCGTTTAAAGATTCGTAAATCCTGATATACAATTGTATATTATTACCATTACCAATCATTAATGTCCATTTTTTATCAAACTACATAGCAGATCACAATTCGATTTAAATGCACGACAAACTATTGAAAAAGTAGAAAAGTAAATCAAAAGGATCAAGGAGGTAAATTATTATACATTTGAAACTTAGATAGCCATCGTAGATATCAGAATCAAAAGTTAGAGTCTTGGTAGAAACCCCTAGAAATTAAAATAACCGTTGATCGTACGTCCCGTCGATTCCGTGGAAACGCGTAACAGAATTTCCTCTTCCTTGGAAGAGCTCGCAATCCACGAGGATCGCAACAGACGGAGCCAGGGCGTTGCACAAAATGGAAGTTTAATTGAAGGCAAACAATAATGCGATGCGCGCATAACCACGCGGGTCAGGAATGGCATTCGTTATATGTCTCCGTTTCCTTCTCTTTTCCCTTCGTTTCTGCCGTAGCCGGGGCATCTTCACGTCGAACGTATTAAATTTCACGCATCGCCTCTCTCGCACTCCCACGATTCGCAATTGCTCGCATTCCCCGCAATCTAGAAATCTAGATCGCTATTAATTTTATATCCTCCCCCTATGCGCGCCGCGCAATTTTGCATCGGTGCATCGTTCTCCACCTCCTTCTATTTCTCCTCTCATTTAGTTGTTTGATAGCGAGATCTTTCGAAACTTCGGACTCGCTTTAAGTTGAAACGTAGAATGTTGTATTCTAGCTATAAGTTTTGCTGTCACATCCACACCAAGCTAGGCTATAAAATGGTTTTTATTTCTCTGATAGTTCGAATGTTGTTTTAAACGGCATAGTTGTACGTGTAAAGCAATTTTTGTGTAATTAAAAAGTTTATTTGAGCTAAACTTGGAGTCTTGAATGACAAACATATAAAGAAACAAGTGTGAGATATAAATATTTACAGTTTATGAAACATTAGAAACTTATAGAAACAAATAATAGAAAAGTGATAAATTAATATTATACAACAAGGATCGAAAATCCAAATAGAACGTTAATAAAGTTGTACCATTTGGAACATAAATAAAATAGGAAATACCTTTATAATAATTATGATCGCTAAATGCAATCCTACATTTCGCATTCTCTTTCGTATTAGTGCATTTCTCTTTTATTTGATTAATTTTTTAAGAAGATATTTATTACTTATTGACCGCGGATTTTTCTGCACTTATAGGAAGTTGTAATTTTCAAAGAAGTACATCTTCCACACAACGATCAAAAATATGCAAAATATTCAAAGTAAATCTCACTTTATATAATATTTAGAGGATGGAACAGTTCGCTACTAAAATTCCAGTCTTCTAATTATGGCTGTAAAAACAGAAAATCGTATAAATATCCACAGTCTAATTATCCGATTCCATTCGATCGTCAAAGAACACTAGAATTGGCTTCATAGTTGCAAATACAATTTATCCAGAAAGGGCCCGATTTCGGTAGTCTCGGCGAACAAGATAGTGGACAAAACTCGACGAGATCCCACGATCGATCGAGGATACCGCACTAACGAGCGTGTCTCGCATCCGAAAGTTGGTACCGGACACTGATTCGCCCGGCAAACGGAATGGATGCCGATCTTTTCACCTCTGCCCGTTGCCAGGTTCCGGCAAAAAGCGAGATTTCGAATCGCCAGTCGGGGCCCCGTTCAACGTGTCATTACTTTTAACTAGCTCTCTCAAGGAGCATCGGGTCCCCGGCCGGCCTAATCTCAGCAATTATCATCGCGTAGGTACACAAAAGCGGCGAACTTTTACAAGCGTTTTTAAGAGGCGAGGTGAACACGGTGAGCAGAATGGTGCGGAGAAGAAGAGGGAGAAGAAGAAGAGGCCGTTGTTCGTGTAAACGTTCGCATTGCCCGTCAACACTGTCGACCACTGAGCTGACCCGTGAGCGACTTCCCACGACACCAGCAGGACCAGTCCTTTCCACTAATTTCATTAAACAGTCCATGGTGAAACCGAAAAATAACGTCCCTGTGCTCCTGGCATGTCGCGCCAGCTACCGGCCAAACGACCGGTACGTGTCTGTGAAAAATTTGGTAACTCAACATGGGTATTAAGAAAGATTTTTACGGGCTCGACTTTTCAGCGGCGAAGGTTTTTCGTTCAAATGTTTAACATCTTTTATCGCTTTAAAGAACTGGAAGAATGGGTTTGCCTTGCGCGATTTCATACCGTCGTCGACAGTGAATTTGTTTTATTTTCAAGCGACAAATTTTTTCCACGGGTCCCTATTTTTGGAGTATTTGCTTCTGATTTATATTACTTTTCTATTTCTTATCTTTTTTCTTGTTTTAAGCTTTTCTCTACTTACTTTCACTCTACTTACGATCATTGAAGCAATTTATTTATTTATTTAGGGGGGTAACCCATTAGTATATTAATATAAGCGCATATAAAAAACAGAATAAAAATAATTTAGAATCGCAGTAGTGGAGACGTGTTGTGTAAAATTTAATGAGATGCAAGGAGCGAAAAACAATACAGTAGACAAATTTAAAAAAATAACAGCAAGGATGGCTATAATCCATTAGCAAAGATCTATCGCCCCTATTGAAAATCCCTATCAATGCAAAAAAGATCAATGCATTCGTGTGTAGTATTGGCATGGAATTGGAATTTCTTGTATAGGGTAGATGTACCACGTAATGCCAATTTAAGGTTCGCGCGTAACTTTATTTAATTATTTTAGAACGTATTTAATCTAAAAGTAGGTCCAGTTTGAAGCACAATATTGTTCAGCCGCTCTTTCATTTATGAACATTTTTTTATATGTTGAATGTAATGAATTAATTATTACGTAATTGAAACTATACAACAAAGTCCAATGTCCCTATTACTGTCACTTCAAAAGTTGTTATTTAAATAGAAACACGTTTTACATGTATCAGCACGTCAGTTTGCGTAACAGATATAAAATGTATACTAGACGTATCGCCTCTACTGAATTATGATAATTCCCATACCGTATGATTACATTGGTCACGTTTTAATGTTCAACAGCACATTAACCTCCTGATATTTCGTTTTAAATATTAAGCGTAAACTAAATATACAATGTCTATGTGTTATTATGTATACCAAAGTCCAAATTTAGTATAGAAATTTCTTTATTTACGACTCTTCGTGCATTACTTTACTATTAAATAAAATAATTATAGTGTTGGTTATAGGAACACTGACAGTAATTGGGACATCTACCCTATACGTAACAATTTTTATCAAAGCACATCAAGTGTAGCTTCTCGAGGCAAGCTGCAGGAAAACAAATGATTTCGAGAAACGAGAGCGCGCGATCATCGCCGCAGTTCGGGCGATTGCGATTAATTAATTTTACTCCGAGCCGAGACACTTAGTTTCCGTTCGTTTAAGCTCGTTAATACGCTATCCTCTGACCCTCTAGCTGCCTCCGGTTTCCCTTTCTCTTTTCCATTCTCTATCTATCCATCTCTCTTCGTTCTCCTTCGTTGGACAAACTGGAGAAACAGCTCACTCAGTTTACGCCGTGCATGTAAATTCATCTGCGCCTGTTGGGTCGTCACGAAGACCAACCTCCGCTCTGACCGATCTATGTGTAGTACTTGTCGCGTTCCCTGTTTCTGCCACCAGCCACTTCTCGAGGTCTTTAGACTAAAAAGGGCATACTGATCTTATTATTTAATTTCATTTCCAGTAATTCTCGTATCAATTTATTCTTCTTTTTGTGTTGTTCCATCATCTTGTCCTTCTTTCATCTCTTTTTATTCTATGTTTTTGTATTATGGTAATTCTTGCTTTATCTTTAGTTGCTTCATTGGTATTGCGTATACAATCAATCACAATGGTTTAGATGTCCATTTAAATTTCAAATAATAACATATGTTAGAACATCTATTGAAACAATAAAAATAGGGTGAAATTTGGCAAACTATAAAGCTACGAACGAATAAGATTCCTAGAAGACATTTCATAAAGAATGCAGTAGTGATTAAATGAATAAAATACTACTGGAAGCATCCATAACGCAATTTTATTTATGCTAAGCAAATTATAGAACGTCACAGATGCATCAGAAGGTCTAACAAAGTATAAATGTACTTATAACATTCAGTTTTGTATACTTTAACACACGTTTGTAAACTTTCGTAAAGTCAAGTTTTCGGTTTATGTAAGTTTTTCATTATCATTTTTCATAGTTCGCCGCGAAAGAATCTCAAAGTGTATCTAGGTATTTCTTGAAGCTTTAAAACATGGATAAGGAACTATTGTTCTTTTGTAGAACTAAAATTATAAACCTATATTCCATATGGACCGTAATGGACGTAATATTAGATACATAAATATATTAATTCAAATACTTTAATTTATACAATCGAATTTGTTATTTTTTATATAAATTATCATTTTTACATTTCAGCTAAATGAAAGGAGGGCCGCAGGTAAGTAGTTGGAGGGTCGCATGCTCACCACTGTTTTGAAGTAAAAAACCTCTTAACACGTTCGTAATTGCTGATGCCTGACCTTGATTTTCCTCCAATGCGTTTCACGCCCTTAGCGCGTGCAAATTTCGTTACGCAACCATGATGCTGCTCTCGTAGAAGATCCACGATTCTCAAGCTACAGAAAACGTGTCAAATTTTCCATAGTCTCTGGATTCCTGTTGATTTAATAATACTTTTCTTTTTAATTTTTCAACTATAACATAACTATAGGCTAATTTATAGCAACTAATAACAAAAAAGTAGAACATAGAAACACAAATGAAAAGAATTCACTCTTCCCGCGTACCTTCCATCAACCAGTACCGAAACACAAACTTACATTAATTCCCTAAATTTCAAAATTCCTAGGCCTATTCATAAATAGGCCAAAGCAATCGATACACGTAAACTGGTCTTGTTAACAGTGGAATCGCCAGAAATTGCCTTGAGCCGGTGAAACTGCCGAGAATCCGCGGAAATCATTGCAGCAGAAAGAGAAGTCCGCGCCTGGGGAAAGAATGCGCGATGGCCGGCTCGTTACACCGCGACCTCTCGCGCGTCTCTTTGTCTCCGGAGGCCAGCGGTACGCACCAGGTGCCCGTAATCGTTCACAAATTAACGTCGCCGGGGCAGTTTCTTCTCAACTCGTGCGGATTCACCGCTGCCTCCGTATAAGGACAATATACCAGGCCATGTTTCAATCATTTTGTTCCGGCATGTCTGCTACCGTTCGCGGTCACTACCAACCAGCGACTCACTTTTTCTTTCCTACCGTTGAAAAACACGCCCCTGTACTTACGTACTTTTGTGCCACTCTTCTGCTCGCGGATTGCGATTTCTTCGATTTTCTTTGTTACTTGATTTGTTGCTTTGTTTTCGGTAAGTCTGGGGAGGGTAAGTGAGGAACAGTTCACTCACCTCGAATAAAATGGATGTTTAAAGCGTTGTGAATTTTATTTACGATACTAAAATAAAATTAATGAAGGAGTTTGTTCTTCCCGCCAACAGAAGGAAGCGCCGCCACTATGATCACGTCTAGATTATTTCCGTTAGAGACCGATAGATCACTTATAGATCTTATAGATCAGCGAACGATACAAAGGTTGTAGATGCAAACAGTAATTCGTTTTTCATTTGATGCATCCTTGCTTTGTTTATATTACATATGTGCTCAACTAAAGGACCACTGCGTAAATTAATAAAAAACACCATCCAACAATTAATGTATGCAAAATTATATATTGACGACTGTTTCCTGTTGCACAATATTTATTCGAAGTCAGATAGGAAACTAAAATGATCATGTTTTTATACGCATATGTACTATGTATATATTAGGTGTATGAATGAATAATCCACTTTTCCTAATTTGCCATCTTCATTAGTACAGTATTGAATGATATTACATGTTAAAATAGATTAGCTTACACTTTGAATGAAACCATAAGTTACCACCAGTAAACAAAAAAGGAGGTGGCATTATATTCTAAGTATAAACTATAGTTTTTAATTGTCCAATTAAAACAGATTACTCATTGGCACACCTAATAGATTCTGAAGTACAATTGATGTATTTTATTAGCTGGGTATCGCACCCAGATTTATCTATATTATTGCATTACGTTATCTGGGTTATTTTTTAATTGGAAATCTTTTTATTTTTGATTCGAAATTTTACGAAATTTTGTGAGAAAGTTGAAACTAATTAATTAATTAATTAAAATTAGAATTAATTCGTTTTGAATCTTTCTGGTATTTTGAAGGTATCAAATCATTTTCGACCAATTTTTTTGCTGTTTAACGCACCGTTGTATTTGAGTCATATTGTACAACATTAACCTTGTTCCATAACCATTTCAACAAAATTATTCATTTTATTGTAGTATGTAGTAATTACATTATTATTAGAGTACAAATTCTGTTTCCAGCTTTACAGTACAAAGCTTTGACGTGATTAGATATAATTAAAATAATTAAATATCAAACTCTAATTAATTTGTAATTAAGTTAAATAAAAATAAACCATATGAAAGCATAAGGAAATTCCACCAATTTTTACGATGTAAAGAATTATATCAGGTTTCGAGGAAAATTGTATCGTTCTTTCAAATCGCTTCCTTTATACCAATATATTTGCTAATGACCATATATCAGAGTAATCGCCAGTTAGCTTTCAGATGACCTGCATTATTTGAGTTAGTTGAATCTTGCACACGATGTAGAATGTGTTAAACGTGACGTGCATAGAAGTAAAAATCGATGCAAATTCTGTCAAAAAAACTCTAAAACAGCTTAAATGATAACACAACAGTAAAAAAACAATTTGGTTTACAAAATTCCGAACAAGAGACGTAATTGTTGCAAATGGTCCATATGTACGAAAATCAATGGTTATAAGAAACAATCATCTGCGTAAGAATATTGAAGCAAATATACACCAAATATATAGAATTAATAGAGATTCAAGTATCAATAATAGTAGGTATAAACAAATCTTTATTATACTTTATCAATCCATTATACAATATATATATATACAATATAATATTGTGTATATGCAATATATTATACTTTGAAATGGGAACAATGTTTTAAATAAGTGCAGTAAAATACCTAGCATACATTACCGGGCAAATATCATAGGCCACCTACCAATAAATAGATTATGTTATTACGCAAGTGTATTTAAAGACAACTGCCATCATTGCAATTGTTTCGTTACCTTTTAAAGAGTGTTTAATTCAAGAAGTACTAATAATGTGAAAGGATACTGATTAATTTGAAATTGAGATTAGAAATTCGATATTGTATTAAACTACATCCTACAATAGTACACTTTAGGTCATTATTAAATTAGTGCATCAGAGCTTTTATATACATTTCCGATATGTCTACTGATTTTTATACAATAAATTCGTTTTCACAAAAACATGTTAGCCACGCTCATATTAGCCAAACTGTATGTGTATATCATAAGATGATCAGCGCAACTCTCATTGCTTCAGCTTTAAACAAAAATCATCACGTGCACATTAACACAGGTGCAAAGCAATGTCAGCAAATTTTAACTTGAATCCATAAAAATACAGACTACAATAAGATAACATCAAAAGTGAAATCTCCGCATGGCTGTAATAAAGCTAACAATAAGCGCAGCAGCGAGTTCAAGTCGCCATAAACCGATGAAGCCGTAAGAGGTTCGCTTCGCGGCACGACGACCGGTGAAACGCGTCGAAATCTTGCATCTGCGTCAAGTTCATGGCAATAGAAAAGTCCAGCCAATTAAGTACGACATAATTCTCGGCCCATGGAATTTCTGCGTGCGTGCAAGGATCCATCAACGAATACCGAACACCGTTCAAGAACCTGCTCTATCCGGGATCCCCGCGAGTCTGCGTCCATCAGCGTCGTTCGTGGCAGTTCTCACACTTTCCACGTGTCACGCTGGCCCGATACGATCTACATAAAGATCCGGAGTTCATTGCTCAACGCGTTAACGCGGTGACGACGCGGAGCCCGAGGACTTCAGCTCTCTTTCTCTCTTTCTTTCTTAGCTCGTCCAACGATACTTCTGATTTATGGATATTACCCGCTCCCGTGAGCCGTTCTCAGAGGCTTGGACACGTGTAATAAAACGCGACGGATGCGTGCGTCATCGCGGATACAACGCGTGTTTCGGACTCTTGGAAGTCGTTGCTTCCGTGACCTTACGAACCGACTTGTAATAGCGTCGTCTGCATTCCGAAAATCGATCCACCTTTAGATATCTACCGTGTTAATTGGTATGTACATACAGTTGGTGCCAGTAATTTGTTATGTTAAGAAGTTGTAAGTGGAACGGTCAGGGTAAATTACCTGGTTGAACTAGTTTCGTGACTCGATGACCGAACGATCTATTGATTTTGTACTTACCGGTTCTCCAATCTGGAAAGACATCTTTCTTGAGAAAAGTGATCGGTTAAATCACGTAGTCAGGCTACTTCTAATAATGAATAAATTGGATAGACGAGAGTTTGGACAAGCTTAAAGTCTGAATTAAACTTACACATGCTTTAATTCTATTTCTATTTCAATGTCTTACAATACAAGGCGCGCCACGATACTGAGA
Source organism: Eucera pruinosa (assembly GCA_028830335.1). NCBI lineage: Eukaryota > Metazoa > Arthropoda > Insecta > Hymenoptera > Apidae > Eucera > Eucera pruinosa. The sequence continues at coordinate 3,350,506 of JAMYCR010000002.1, read as the reverse complement.
CAAGCAATATCGTTAAAACTCTCGCAGATAGAAAATATGTTACGAGGTAAAGTTAAATGGTTTAAAATGATGTGTGCTTTGATATTAACTTTCTGCATTTTCATGCATTAGTGCATCTAAAAAATTCAACCGCACCTATTTTTTATATAACAGCCCATACTTTTATATGCACTAATCGATGTAATTCTGTCTTCTCTATAAGAAAGTCTTTAATGACTTATGCCGTAAAATTGGTAGTTTAGAAGTAGGATTGCAATTTAAAGGTTCCTCATCCTATTTACTTACCGATATTAATTCACACATATTTGCTGATGTCGTTGAACACTGACGCTATAACAATTGTTCGAATGGTCCTCTATTGCACTCTAAACACTTTCTTTATCTATCTGTTATGTTATTTAAGACACGAGTTAAGTCTCCATTACTCATTTCTTATGTTTTTTTCAAAATACGTTGTTTAAGGTCTTGAATTGAGGAAACTTTAACTTACAATAACTTCTGAGCCAGTAGTTTTAAAGCATAGGTGCCTCGATACTTACTTGTAGAGACGAAAAAAGTGCAGCTGTTGGTGCATTTAGAAGTATGGTGTGTAACATGAAAAATAGATGTAGTTGAAGTTTTTGGATTCATATAAATGCATAGAATTGATACGAGAAGATGCTCCATTCTAAACTATTTAACCTTGTCCTATGACATTTTTCTATTTACAAGCGCTTCAAAGATAAAGCTTGTCTCCTCTGCGTGGGACACTTTGTGAAAGAATTTATATGTGTACTGTGCATAAATAGCAAACACAAATTTGATAGTACCTACTACTTTTAACGTGGCGTATCTACTTCAGGTAATATAAAATATTGTTGATAATTGGATACCTAGGTATTATTTCTTAGTAACAATTCATTATGCTGCACAGGGAATTTTATAGATTATGAGACTACTACATAAAAGTAACAAAATTCCTTTTTATCTCTTACTTAAATAGACATGAGTCGTTTTTGGCATATTCCGACAAAACTAATTTTTTTATTCGAATCTCAGTCTGGAATGTTTAAAGACGTTACATAAAACTTTTCAAATTTTTAAAGACTTTGACCCACTCGAAAACACGTTGGACACAAATGATCCCTGTTTAGAGAATAAGGGTTAATTTACTTTATCGAAACTAGTTCATACATATATTTCACTCATTTTTGTGCTTTGCCCTTCAAAATTACTATTAGAGCAGAGGGAATCTTAAATGTCTTTGCCATCGTCGACTATTAGAAGAATGCTACGTTTTTCAATAGAAGAAATCCAGGTAGAAGCATTATCTTTCGCGTACCTTCCCATTAAGCTTCATCTGATCCGCGCGAAACAGCGATTACACGAAGGGTCGTCAGTCCGCCACGAGGATACACGTAAACGCGAGCGACTCGTAAATTTTCTGTTCCGCTCATCCCTTCCCCCCATGGAGCACACAGGCCCTCTGGAAGGGTGGGCCCTTCGGTTGATTTAGCATTCAGCACTTAAATCAATTCTAACAAGTTTGGTACTTAAGAGCTCCCGAGTTTGTACAGAGAGCGTTGCTCGCTCGTTCCTCGAAGCCGCGTCTGCGGTGGGGTGGCCGAGGGTGGCGGAACGTGGGCGCAGATGGGCTCGCGGAATCTCGAGGCGTTCGTTACAATTATCATAGCAGCCCCACAACCAGTAACATTGCAAACATTAAGATGCTTCTGGAAGCGAGTTTCTTAAGGAGCGCATTGGTTTCCGACGTCTTTCGGTCTTTACCTATTGACTGCACCGTAGCGCAGATGTCTGGCTACAATTTTATTGATTCGAATTGAGGAACCAAGAAAAATTGAACAATTTTTTAAAATTATGATTAAATAAATCAAGACTAGTGTCATTGCTTGAGGGAGTTTGTCTGCATAGAGACTTCGAAAATAGGTAGCACATTGCAGTTACAGTCTACCCGTGAAGAGCATGTCCGAGATATCTAATGATAAGAAATGCACTGTATAAGATACGAAAAGTAGTGATAACTTAAGAATAGGTTGTCTCTGGCAGTACGCGGCTATTTTGGAGTTCTTAATATTGTTTCTGTTGTTTCGATTTTGTCATTCAAAAATCGGATAATGAAATGAATAAATGCAGCAGAATACATTAATACAGTACTGGGCAAAAATCATAGGCCTATTACCAATAAATATATTTTGTTATTTTACAGGTGCATTTATGGATGGCTACTTATTGCTGTCATTGTTTCATTAACTTTTAAGAAATATTTGATTCGAGAAGTATTAATAACATTATGGTTTTATTTGTGAATCTACCTACTTATATGTGAATTTCGTTTCACAAACATTGCAGTTTATTTCTTCAAACTTGTAAGTTTCAGGAAAAGATATAGAACAAATACATGTAACTATATCACAAATAAAACTAAGATTATATAATTACTTTTGATGTTTGCCTTTTTTCTATTCAAACGTAACGGAAAATCCTTGAACCAAACGATATCGAATTCAATATGTACTTGAAGTATGGTCTGTTTTATATTAATCTTCTAGCTGCTATACATCACTATAGTAACTTTTCGTTAGATCATTTTTTGGAACTTTGCACCACTATAATGGCTCACTTCTTTATCGCGCCTTAAAAGCCGAGCATATTTTTCGACTGTGGAGTTGTCTTTATTATGTTTCGATTTACATTTCTTTTCTCATAACGTTATAATCTGTTCAGTTTTGATTTTATATTAATATGAACAGGGTTAAAGGCGTAATGGAAATCGCCAAAAACTGATTGTGGTACTAATGTCGTTTATAGTTTGGCGACTAGTTTCGCCACAGTTAAAAGGTTATTAATAATAGAAAGAAAATTCAGTCACGCCATTTTTTAAATATTTTTGTACATTTGAGGTCTGCGGATCCATAAGTTGGAACTTTTTCTGGAGTCTGATTTCCCACAATCGAAGGTAGCATAAGGTTTAAAGATCAGGAGGTTGAGAAATGACTAAGGAAAGGGGTATGGGGCTAGGGATGGGTTGCCTTTTAGCGAGTGGCGCGAGCAACCCCTTTCTTGTAATTCGACAAAATAAACGCCGAACCTTAGGCCAAGAGCAATAAAATAAATCAAGCCGCCGAGTCGGGAAGGAAAACATTACCCCCCCTCACCCTCCCGAAGCATCCTGATGGCAAACGAGGGTGCTTTAGTCGTTAGAAGGTTTCTGGTCGAAGACATCGCCATTGGTCATTGTTGTCTAGTAAGATTTTCATCAGTTAACAATATTTTTCGATACTTTATTCATTATTGTTCGTAAAAGACATTACAATATGTAAATTAAACCGCTGCACATTAAATTAATCTTTTCACAATTGCATAAGCATTTGATTATCTACGGAATATACATATACTACCACTCATAATTATTCTAATAACTCTGAAAGTTGGATATGCAAAAGTTAACGTTACTTCATCAATTTAGATTTAAGATACATATTAATTATGCTATTAAATAAACACGTTCTGGAACGAAACAATATTACTTTCTTTATCTACGCATTGCATGCATTATACCTACTTACAATTAGATTAATTACGGTAAGTGTAGGCATTACTGTAAAGATACCAATTACTGCTGTAACCTATAAAATTAAGATTTTACAATATATATGTAACTGCATTAAAATAATTTAAAGGGTCTGTTGATAGTTAATAAGAGATATGTATCAGTAATCTCATTTTTCATTCGTTTATTGTAATTTGATATTCGAGAGTTATTGGTAACGTTGGTTGCAATAAAATATAGAAGTTCGAGAATAGTATAGTACAAGTTGTTAATTGATTTGCATAAAGATCTTATTTTCTTTATCAAAATTTACCTTCGTTGAAAAACCGCAGTTATACCCACATTTACCCTATACCTATGCATATGGCCTTCGCATTAGCAAACATTGCCGAAATTTTTACATCGTTTCTAATTTCAAGGGTACCTCGATGAAAATGTTTTTCAAAATAACGTCAATACACCGTGTTTTCAATAAATTCGCTACAAATTTTTTAACTTACAACGTTTTCACTTGTTTGCAACTATAAAAGCTTGTCGCTAGATCTGAGATGAGAGTACGGATTGAGATATCGACTGTAAATTTCTTGTGAGTCAGTCAGCGGTAACCGTTTTACGGTACTGTAAGTCAGTAAGCACGATGACAAACGACTTAACGTAAAAATATATAACAGGTTTGCGTAGTCAACGTGTCACGTCACATATGTCCAAACTGATTATTAGCGATCGTAAAATATTGATTGATTCTGACACCTGCTTTTAACTACCGTTTATTACGATTCTCCTTGATGTCGACCACCAGTCAAAAGCCATAACTTTGATGATACGTTAGCTACCCGTGACCTACATAATTATAAGCAGACGCGTAACAAATATATTTAAAAGGAGTTCACCTTATTTGCTACCATGTCTGCAACTTCTGCGCTACCCGGTTCACATTTTCAAAATGTCACAAGAAACAACAACTTAATGTTGTGAAACAAGAAAGTCGATGAGATTGATTGAAATATGAACTTTATGACAAATCTATTTCTAGGTCCTTTTCAAATGGCAGAATTTTTCTATTTCCACTTAAGAACTTGAAAATTGGCTGATTTTATCTTAGAATTAAAAGTTGGATTCATTGAATACTGTTCAACCTATGAAAGAATGATATATTGATTTTTCAATACGTACATTCTTAGTAATAAAAGTAAGGGATAGGACTTCAATACTATTGTTTTAAGCAAAACAGTTTTTTCCTCGTGAACTACAAGTAAGAATTGGGAAAGATTGGAACCAGATTCATTTATGCAAGTAAAGTACGAGTTATCCTGTACCGAATCAGTTAGCTACCTTTATACTTGATGTCTGGAATTTTGTTCAAATTAAAATATGTTGTAGTTAGTTTCAAATTATTTATAAAATACAACTAAAAATTATTTGAAAAATACAGACTCTCAAAGTTAGTAATTTTTTCCTATTTTTGCGAATGCTACCTTTACATAAAAAATATTTATCTTCAAAGCTATCACACATGGAGGCTCCATTTTAATCGTAAAGATTGTTTTCTCAACTAATTTTTTGTCTCACTCGTGAAGTAATTTTTATAACACTATACAGAAATATTGAAAATATTTTTGTTTTGCAAACTTAATTCTCGAACCAATTATGAAAAAATTTGAGAAAATGTAGCGATGTCCTGTGTTCTTCCCTGCATGTGCTCCGTGTTAAATTTTTCTGTTTTAATTCGCGAAGCACTTCAAAATTACGATCTGGGCAGGCCGAACAAGGCCGCGATATACGACGGTTCAGGTAAGCACTTCGCCCGGTCAGCGGCTTTCCTCTGCTGAACTTGAAAAACCCGAATATCCTTTAGAGGGTTAACGATTTTAATAAAGTCACACAATTGTATATTGTACCTGTATTATTTCTCAAGCATTTCTAAACGTTTCAAAGCTGTCATTTATGTCTATACAATTATTTCAAGTACCCGCTCGTCTCCAATACCTTTTCCACAATAATTCCACGTAGCAGCATAGACTTGCGTATTGCGATATCACTTTTTCATGCTATACATCGGAAAGTAATGCTTTCGCTTTGTATATAATTAAAAAAAAATAGTAAGCCGATACTTTTAAATGCAATTATTGTGAGCGATGTATTATACACAAAAAGTGAGCACTGAAATTACTGTACAAGTATAATTTACACCTTTCAGATATCTATGAGTGTTTAAAAAAGATCATAACTACAATAGCCTGTTGCTCGACTTAATTAATACCGTTTATAGTACAAAAGACATTCCGGTTTTCCTAGTTTACTGGAGGAAGCGGTCGACCGGTTGCGCTCGGACAGTACACTTACCTGAACCACTGTACGCCACGTTCTTTGTCGGTCTGCCCTGACCACAATTTTAGAGTGGCTGCGAATTAAAAAGAAGAAATGTAAAAGCAGAAGAACGCGGAACACTGTATTTTTTCAAATTCGTTCGAACACGTTTGCATTGAAACCACTACTTTATGAAGAAAACAAGAGATTATTTAGATTTCGTACAGAAGAATTGTAGTTCTCATGTTTGATAATTTTGAAGGTAAAAATTCTTGTGTCAAAGTAATTCTTGTAAAAATTGGCAAGAATTTGGCATCTTTGAAGGACTGCATTTTGTAAGCAACCTCAAAACTAGCTGTAACATATTTCAATTAGAATGAAATTTCAGACATTGCATACAAAATTGGTCGATTTGACCTGGCACGATTCCTACATTTACAAGTTTGACGAATTTAAGAAAAAATAGCTCTTTAAAACTGAAAAATCTATGGCCGCAGAAATATTTGTGCAAAATTTGAAGTATAATACATACATACTTACGTGTTGTATCAAATCTTCTTTAACCCATAGTCACAGATGTGAAAATATTGTCATGTCAACACAGACGTGTGGTCCCTCTATTAATGAACTAATTAACACCATACAAAGATTATTCTCGCTATGTTCCTAATTCTTTTCGTGTTATAGAAGTATTATAATTACATTCCTATAGTAGGTTACTTTAAATCGGATATAACTACATTTACACATCAATACTATTTAAGCACGTATTATTACGTAAGTGTTAATTCTACATCTCTTGAATATCTCACGGACCGAAAGTTTGTGATTACGGGTTAACAAATTTTCACTGTATAGTAACATAAGAGAACCGAGTGTGTGTTAATATGCAACAACTCATACATTCGTCTACATATTAGCAAAGACAATGACGAACCAGCAAAAATCATGAATGCAAGAATGAATAATACCTCTGGCAGAAACTGAGACGGCCAATTCAGTAGCGCCCGCTCGCTAAATCAGATGCAACGGGCTAAAAGGATACTCGATCTCCGAAAACTCGCGGCACCCTTTCAAGAGCGCCACTCCCAGCCGCTTTCAGCACCCCCGCGAAGATAAGGATCGGCGGGACTGCAAGGAGCAATCGGAAGTGGGCCCGAAGAGCGGTGTGGCGGAAAGTCGGAGGAATCGGAAATCAGGGAGTCGGATTTAAGGATAGCTGGGAAGGGGTCGAAGAGTTCGAAAGATACGGGGTCGGGGGTTGAACGGGTACCGTGGGGGATAAATACGGCGCCGACGGAGAGAAACACAAACAGTAATTACGAATATCTCGGCTCGGGATCGAAAAGACATCGCAAATCTTTAACTGGTTTCAGCCATCCGGCTTCCTTCGCCTCGACGGGAACCCGAGGGTGATCTTCCGCTCTCTTTCGCCGATTTCACCCTTCCTCCGGTTCTTCATTGCCCCCACGGGTCCTCCATCTACCGAATATCAGCGCTGCGAACCCCCTTTGCTCGTACTTTCGGATTAACCCTTTCCCTTTTCCTCACCTCGTTTCGTGTCGAAAACTTATTAGTAATTACGCTGGGTATCTGCTCCCCGGATCGAAAAGAGAGAACGCATCCCTCCTCCAATCGTCTCCTTGAGAGCCACCTTTCTGCTTCGGATCGTTTAGTTTGCTCGTTTTGTTCTTGGTTTCTTCAATTTTTGAATTCGATTTCATTCATTTGTTGTAAGTATCAAATAAAATGAGGAAAGTATTGTTGAACTAGTTGTCGCGATAAAAATTATATAGTATGGTACGAATATGTGTATCTATTGATGTATTGTGTTTGATGGATGCAGATTTTATTTAAATATCTTTGTGCTACGTTGATCTTCATGAATGAGTACCAATTATTTGTTACTATTAATGGTTGTGTAATGGGTTAGAAGAGTGGATACATAGTAGGACTACTAAAAAATATATTTTAACAACATTCTGCAATATAACAAAAGATAGTTTCATGTTGCTTTGAAGAATTTGTTAAACAAACTGAATAAAAAATGATATTCCAAGATGTGGTTATATGGGATAACAATGGTATTAGACTTTAATTATTATCTATTAAATAATTTATGTCTCACGCAGATGCAAAACCTTTATTTTGAAATATACAATAATTGTATAATTGAATGATTATTTCAAATATAAAAACCGAACACAAATTGCTTATAAAATGTTGTATATACTTACCTACTTCTTACTTACTACTTACTTACTATAATAATATGCAAATCATCCAATACTATTTACGTACAAATTTGTATACAAAAAGAATTATTTTCTTACGAAATTAGGTTACAAATACTATAAATAAATTTGAGAATTCTTTAGCAAGCACACTTACATACCATCATCTATAGTAATTGAATACAAAAAGAAGGATTATGAGAAATGCAGAAGTGCACGTGAACGGAAGCAGCAGAATGGAGAAATGATTTTCGATGACGAACGGCCGGAGGGAAGGAATTCATCGCAACTCCGAAGCATCTCGTTAAAAATGAACATTATTAAAATCGATAAGGTCGCCGTGCACCAAAGAGAGAGTTCTGTTCTCGTTGAAAATGCAAACGTGCAAAGTATCTCTGAAGGGCTATTACTGTTACCGTCACTGTTACCGTTCTCTTGATCTCTCTCAAGAGCACGAGAAGAGGAGTTCAGCATTACCCAATGGATGGAGAGTGCTAGCAGTTTGAACGGCAGTATTATACGGAAAAGAGTGGCGATGTCTATTTGAACGAAGATAACAGGAGGCAGGGGAGCGGAAAGAAAGCATAGACAAAACGAACTGGAAGACCTCTGCGATACAGTAAACTCGAAGGATAAGTACGTCTTTATACTAGACTCGTGTGAATCGTTTTAATCATCCTAACATTTCTGTCGATACTTTAATGTTCGAAGACGTCATTTCTTTTTGCTTAATGCTGAATGTTTGTTGAAAATTATATATAAACGTATAATAGCGGTTTTTGGCTAAAACAGTGGTTACAATATTGAAAAATTATTTCTTACAAAGAGTTGCATTCTGTTACCTCATGTAGCAATATCTACAGCAATACGAAGAACGTGGATAGGGTTAAAGTAGGTGATATGGAACAGCACGTAATATGAAACTTTGTAAAGTCTCAATAATTAAATAGCAAAATTTTACCGACAAGTGTATATATGAGTTCTTTATAAATAGTAAAGGATCATACTGACCATTAATTGTTAGTCGAACATCCATTATTAGAAAAAAAAACGTTTTCTCTTTTGCAGTGTAAAAAAATTTCTGAAAGGCGACTCAAATAGTTAAATATCTTAGTGAAGGTAAGTTAAAGAGTATTACGTTTGTATGATTCATCATTAACTACGATTACCAAAGAATATGCCATAATAGATATTCCCTTTCATAACAACAATAAAGTTCATTGAGTTTTCGTTGCCAATTTTTTAAGTATTCCGTATTAGGTACTTCATTTTTAAACTGCTGAATTACACGTTTCTTAATTATTTCACTATAATTTAAAATCATTTGAATTGTGTCACATTTAAGTAGTTATATATGGTTATGTATTAGTTGCTTCGTTCCATCGCGTTAATTTTAGTAAAAACGATAAGTTTTTTTATATTTGGCAAGGGTTTGCACTCAGAAGTGTTGAGAAATATTCACCATTTTCTTATAGCTATATCTCGAAATTGTATAATTAAATCTTAAAATGGGGAGGTCGGCCCAAAATTTTACGTATTAAGTAGGAAATAAGATAAACTTATCAAAAACAAATTGCTTCACATACCTATCCTATTCACGTTATAACGTATACGATCTCAGTTTCTAACTTTTGTAGAATCAGAGTTTAGGAAAGGATCTTAAAAATAGTTCTATGAATAATGTTCAGAAATTTAGTTCTATTATGAAAGCTTTTACAAAATGACGTTTAAAATAACAACAATGTCACGAAATTGTTTGCTGCAGAGGAAAGTGATCAAAATGGACTTCCTATCTATTATATATTATTTGAGTTAATTTTAGGTTATAAACGATGGCAAACGACAAACAAGACGACGATCGTGGTCGCATGAATTAATAAAAAAGGTGATAATAGCGGTGAGAGAAAAGAAAATAGAATGACTGGGCTCGCGTAAAATGTTTAGGAGCAGAACAGAATAAATATATTTGTGACTTTTGTAAACAATGTTAATAAAAAATAGTAAAAAATCTAATGAAGTCTATTTGTATATCCATATCAGACAGTTTTAGTATGGGAGTGGTAAGGGGTACGATTTTGGAGTTCCTATTCTAAACTAACATTTTTAATGCTCCTTCGTAAATTCGAACATTTCATTCACTGTAAATTTTTTTCCGAAATTTAACAAAGGCAAGTTTTTAAATAGTAAATCAAAATATCTTTTGCTATTAAAACATTAATTTTAACATTAATATTAAACAGTTATACAAGAAAAATGAATTTGGGGACGACTTTCTTCTACTTATCATTGCTACATTCTTCTTCTTCATCCTTATACAAGTACAATAATTGTTTCGAAAGAAATAGTGTCTTAGTTGCTCCAGGTGACGAGAGCAACGCCAACATTTTCTTTTGCAATTAATTTCCACAGTGTTATCGGCAATTGTTTTGTCAGACGTTCAAACACACTTCAAAGCCGACCTTCGTTCAAACGATTCCGGTCAACTGATGTTTGCTTCGGTTAGCCAACTGGTTGTCCCTTCCGGCATCGTGTCGCACCCTCCTGTCCAGTCCTTTCCCGGCAATAATCACTGGGTCTCCTTTAATTACGTAGCAACCCCATTACATTGGAGACCCTTCTTAGTCAAATAGCTCTTTCCGAAGCTCGCCTCTCGCCGTTTTACCACGACGTTCAACAAAAAAAAGGGGTTTGATCCTGAAGTTCCTTCATTGGCCTCCTTTTAAAAGGATTCCCATCCTTCTTTCAGAACGAGACACGCTTCAGAGGAACTAACGACTTGGTCACAAAAGCGACAGTTTGGAAGCAGATTATTGGTGGTTCTATCTGCTGGAGTTGACTCTGATTAAATAGCCCAGATATGTGTGGAAAAAAAGGGCTGAGAATAGAAGTCGTAAAATAAAATCACGGTAAATGAAGGAGAACAAAGAAAATTATAAAAAAATGATAACCTTAAATTTAGGAGATTTGTAACATTCTGAACATTGAAAACTGTAATTTGGAATCTAAACAGATATTTTAGATATAAGATTATTAAAACGCAGATAACTAATGTAAGTTATTTACGAAAACCTGTTACATATAAGAAGATTACGTATTTCATCTAGTAAAATAATGAGAATGAGTTTCTACAAAAACTAAATGATGAATTGGGTATCTTATAAATTATAGGTTATTAGATTGGAGTAAAAATGCATGACGAATTGTGAAAGAAGCAAAGCAAAAAAGACAATTATTAAACAATCGGGACAAAAATATTAATAGATACCATAAAGAATAGAAGAATGTAATGTATAGAAGAGTGTATGGGAAAGATTATGTTTCAGATCATCTTTCAAAAGTCACCTAACAACTTGAAAGTTAATCAATACAGATCAACATCATGAATAAAATAATGTACATTATACGTACATATATAAATAATATAATATACAGTAAATATATAAATATAAAATATGTAATATATGAACATATTTAGAAATAAAAAGGAAAGCAAAGCTGTCCAAGTATCGCATAATTCAACGAATACTGAATGCACAATATTATGTAATTGAACTGTACATAAAAATATACTATTAACGCTAATCAGTAGAATATTTAAAATTATTAATTGGCTGCAATATTTTTTCAGGACACATATTGGTATTAGCTTATAGTTCTGGTATTTATATACTTTATACATTATTTGATCATTCTTGCAGGATGTAAGTATTTACTTTTAACACGTTCACTGTCCCATGCATTATATGAGCCGTTGAGGTTAGATAGGGTAAACTCAACAAGCATTTGTTTCAAGAAAAATGCCTTTTATTGGAACCGTAAACGTTCTAACAATTCTTTTATTATAAAAGCTTCATATTTATACCAAAAATAAGGACGAAATCCACAAAACAGACCAATAGGAATACGTGTTAAATGCCATAAATCAATTTAATATAGTAAAAAATATTTTTGGTAGTGTTACGTTTGCACTTTCCACCGAAAACGCTTCATATATGATACACAACTGGTACTAAATGAATTTTATTAAAATAAAGTTCGTTGAAACATATTATTAACTGCTATTATTATTATATTATTCTAGAATTACAACAAATTGTATTTGTATAACAAATGACAAGCATGATATTTATATTGAGCATTTTGTTACTTTGCTGAGTGTGCAAATGGGGACTACGCTGAATCCTCTGCATGTACTTTCTGACATTTGAAATAAATACACATAAAAAAGTTTTAATATATTTTCAACGACTAAATATTTCCGGATACACAAATATACATAGGGTGCCTATGTATCCATTCATTAATGCATCGTTCACAGAGGTTCGGAGGAACAAGAGTCGCATCTATGTTCCAAATTCACGGCAAAGACAGGCTTTGCTCATTGAGTCCAGGTCCACTTGGGGACGTTCCTCACCCCTGTCGCTCGACTCGAATCGCGTTTATGTCTGGATCGCCCCAAACACGCCATAAAATCAGCCCCTGTACGTCCCACGTGAACATGGGGCGAGAACACCATATTCTCCCCCCTCTGAACGTAGCGTAGAGTGGGTGTGAAAAAAGGAAGCGGAGAAAGAAAAAAAAATGAAGAGGACAGGTCCCGTTCGTAGGCCGGTGCAAAATCACCCCTCAACCCCGGGAGCAAAGGCTCAACAAGTGTATTCGCGTAAAAAAAGCCAGCGCCCCGTCCATTATCGGTGAAATTGGGAATCAATAGGCCATGAAAGGATGGGGTCAAGTGCACTTCTCTCGTGGTAAACGATCTTTCACGTTCGCTCGTGCATCGATGTGCGCGCGCCCGCTCAATCCTCATACCCGCACGCTTCCTCCTGGCCACGATAATTCGATTGTCGCCAGCGGCGTGTTAAAAAAGAAACACGGTGAAATCTCCCAGCACCGATTCGATAAATTACGCGAGAACATGCCTCGCCAGAGCGTCGTTTGGCTGCACCAGCGGTGATCGGGGAACAACGTTTAACCACTTTATCAAATGTTCCATTAAATAGAGAGACTACGAAGCGGAAGGAAGTGGGAGGACAAGAATGGAATAATACGTGGTCACCTCGATTCCGCGGGCATTTTATCGACTCCCGCTGTGAATTCACATGGAGTTATTTACGTAGTATTCTTTGTGATTGGTTTTTTTAGCGATTGAAATTGTCCTTTTTTCCTTCTCTCCGATGCCTTTTTTGATACATTAATCCCTTGCATTATGATTTTTATACTAGCTACAAATGAGTGGCTTAACCGTTAATTGCTTTGATACTGTGTGAAATATGAAATACCATATAGTATTATAACTAGTTTGTACTTAATAATCTTCAATTTTGTATGCTGAAGCAGCAGTTGAAATTGAAATTACGCTAAACTGTAAACAGATTATCTTTTTGTCGTATTTGGACTATACGTTTAACGCGTAATACTCGTCCTTTTACGAGAAGAAGTTAAGTAAAAGTTATTTACTGTATCCTGAAGTGTTTCATTATTCCTTAACGACTGCGATACGTTTGTAAGACCGCTTTTAAAAGTCATAACTAAAAGGATGTATAAATGATGAGAGATAAGATAGATAATAATTATAATAAAGGATTTTTAATACATTTGCTATTGTTGAATTGGGCTTTGATCTTTTTACTATTAATATACAATGAAAGAAAAATTGGATTTGATCTTTAGTCAACACTTGTTATGATTTCCTTATTCCGAATAAATCCCAAGTCCTATCCGTGGATACTTCAAACAGCAAATAATAGTAAATACTGTATGGATATTTTCCTTAAAACTTTGAATGCCAAACGAATTTTGTATAGCTGGACCACCACGCCAGAGCAATTTCACTTGTTTCATTACGATACATTGTAATTATGAATGTATCACATTTATCTTATTAAAATATTGCTACTGTAATATCGAAATCATTGAAATTTCTAGAAATGTGATGCGATTGTTGATGTGTCCCCCATGGCATTCAATGTGTTAAGGATAACTCCTTACTGTTGCATTTTCCACAAAATAAGAAAAATTCTTACGATGAAAATTATTTTTTTCATAAATTTTAGATATTTTTCAATTATATTATTCATTTAGGTACACCTCATTCAACTAGCCGCTAACCTATGCAAATCTCTACCACGATAAATTCTAATTTCTTTTGCAATAAAAACAACATTTTTTATATATTCCGCTTTGTAAATTACTTTATTCAAACTGTCCCTTTTGAATCGTGAAGTAGGTATAGATAATTTTTATACTGTGAATCGAAATGAAAACACATCTCATTATTAACGTGATCATTTTATTGAAAACAAAGCAGAAAGTGAAAAGTCTGCACTGTTTAAGTGATAAGAGATGCAGTCCATATTTTATGTACATAAGTCAGGAAATATATTCATATCTTTCACATATGTACATAACTTTTTCAAGATTATCACTTTGCACTAAAAGTGGCTTACGATTATCTTTGTATTTTTCAGTAAATCACATAAATTTTACTAACCAACGGTTTGCAATATGATTGCGTTTTTCTCGTAGAGAATCAATAAACACAAAATTTACGAACAAATATTCTTAAAATTACCTGCTTTCGGCAGTTCTTCCTATATGGCAAAATACAACACAGTGCAAGATATAGAATTGAAATTCATTCCATACGATATAATATAACCATTCGTAACAGAGTACTTTCAGCATAAAAAAATATGATGTCGAAACTAACATTAAATTACAAGAATTTAACATCAAAAACACACAATGCAGTAAAACGTACAATTTCATTTCTCTTGTAATGTGCAAAGAAATATAACGCATATCGTTTTTACTATCAGAATTATGAAGAGGCAGAGTGAAGGAATCTCGGCACGATTAAAAAGAAAACTTCTGTACCTGTTCTATTGGCATTTCTTATCGCATGAAGGCAGGTGGGGGACGTAACAATACCCTCCGAAATAAATGTCTATTTACGGGCTCGCAAGTGACGCGGAGTGTATAATAAAATTTCGTTTGCCGACGCCGAGAATCACCGCGCGCGCACAATGCGTGTCAAGCTCGTAAAACTCACGCCTTCTTTCAACGATTCTCACTCCTGCTCTCTGCTATTTCCTGACTTTATTGTACCGCTATGGTTTACAGACTTTCGTTTGTATCGTTCACCAGGAGAACCTGAATCTTCGAAAAGGACGAGGGGTGCAGGACCAAAGACAATGCGCCTATTGTGACCACTCGTAATCACGGAATGCGGCTTCGCCAGGTGCTTTTCCGGAAACTGATAAGTTCTCTTAATTTCTTTATTATCGCCATATAATCCTACGTAAACAGTGGCTTACTTCATTTTTCACATAGAGCTATTGTATAGATCGAGTGGCCCAAAGCAGCCTGCAGCGGATGTTCTTTTTAAAACTGCATCGTGCTTGGAGATGTTTGACCATCAGATTGCTGTAAGCTTGACGTTTGGGTAAGGCGGTGCTGGTATAGTCGAATTTGTTCAGCCTAGGATTGATTGTATTTATCTTATACTATTCTCTTGTGTAAATTTTGAAAATTTAGCGATAGAATTTAGCAACATTTACAAATATCTTATTGAGCTATGGGTCTTGATAGTGATCCTAATACTTTGCGAAACACGATATCTTTCGAATATTCCAATAACTCCGAAAAATATTAGGTCGTTGCATAATTTCAGTCGCATTTCTTACTAATATCTCTAACATTTTGTATTAGTCGCTAAACTAATTCAAGCGAAACTTGTGTTGAATTCTTTATTTCTTATTAGGTATTGTGTTTATAATTTTACATGTTTTTCAAATGTCTTCTCAAAATTCCGGTGATTTATACTTTACCCAAAAATACGATAAAAATTATGCAGCGACCTAATATTTATTTGAATAACTACACTACGAACTTTCATGCAAATTCATATTTTCATAAACGGAATTAAAGAAATGGGATCTAAGTAGAGGACTCCTCAATTAATATAGCATACACTTTTCTTTAGATAAGTAAAATTGTATATTTTTGTATATTTAAATTTCTCATAAATGCTTAAAAATATGTAGTCTACTAATAACTTTATAAGCACATGACCATAATTTAAGTTCAATTTAGAAGGGGATGTAAGTGTCGTTTCCCAAAATACCATTATAATATTGTGAAATGTTGGATACAGTAACACAATCTGCATGATTTTAGATATAACTTTTTCTGAAATTTTAACAATATTTTCTTTTGTTATAATATTGCAATCCATTTTCTATTCTTCATAAGAAGTAAAGAAGGCTGTTATAAGTAATTTGGAACTGATTCATTAGATAAAAACATACTGAACGGGAAGAAACGAAATACAAGAAGAAATAGCTTTTGCAAAATACATTTTTATTTATAATCATTAAAATTAGCAAATGTTCTGTTAAATTCATATTTTTATTGTTACTCTTACAAATAATTTTTTTTTAGATTTTTATTTATCTTTTAAGTATTTCAATATAAATGTTGCCACTTACAATACCTTATAGACTATCCTATTGTATATTAAAATCATTAATATCTAATTTTTCTATTAGTATCAAGATTTTTGTTCAATAACTAACAAGTACAACGAAGTAGTTGTTTATTAAAAACTATGATAATTATTCTCGGCTTCTTCTACATCTTGCTCTAATTAAGAAGAATATAAGAGAAATTAATAAAATAAGGAAGATAATAGAAGAGACATCAAATTTTGAATACTTGCGATTACAACATAAACAGAAAATTATTTTTGTGATCACATTAAAAGTTATCATATGTTTTGAACATTCACCTTTACCTGCTTTGAAAATTTGGACATAAGAAACTTGAAGTTGTGAAACTACTTAATTGGAAATATGGAAACCTTATATCTTGAAATATTTTAATGTCCATTACGAAACAAACAATGGAGTACAAAAGTAGTCAAAAAATAATTAATGTAGTTTTAAAAAGTAACATTTACTATAGATATCAATTTCTACTTCAGACATAAATTTAATTGTACAATCATTTTATATTTCACACTTCTGTTTTATTCCACACTTTTTTATAAATCTTGAAAGTTTGTCCATAGTTTTTACGTAAATAGAACGATGTAACTTTACTAGAAATATTTTTTAAATCTAGCCATTACATTGGTATCAATCCAAGACAACATTTCAATTTCCGCCAATTCCGTAGCATCGTCGAATCCGTAGTGACAATTGTCCGCAAGATAGTGCCCCACACCGAAACAGTCGTGAACTTTTCAATGCTTTATTCCGCCAGGAAACGGAACATTCGGGGTTCTCTCCCTCCTCCTTTTCAAGCGTAGTCGAGCGCAGGAAATGCGCGGTCGATTGACGCGTCCTTTATGGGTGCGACGAAGCCGGAATATACCCGAAGAATTACCATATTGAAAAGACGGCCGCGTCACTGGGGAATTCGTCGCTCTTAGCGTTCTCATTAAATAGTCAAAAACCAATATCCGTCTTTTGCTTCAATTCCCAAAACTATTTCAGCGTGGACGGGAAACGGGAGGGTGTATAAAAAAAGGGAGGATCCTGTAGCGCGAGCTTGTTAGAAAAATTTCTCGGATCAACAAGGAACACCGAGATCAAATTTTTTGATTCCCGCTTAGCTCATTTGCCCCATCTCTGATGTTTACCCCGAAACACATTGCGTCGTTAATATCTTTAAGACGACATCAAAGCTCCCGTTGCAGGAACCACGTCCTCAAACTCATTCATCTCATATCGAGAGGGTTGAAAGTTACGCAACAGTGGTGGGACGACGGGGGTGTACGTATTTAAAATATCCTGCCCGCGAAATGCCAATACGGATGGGCTCTTGACGTAAGGGCTCAACTTAAGGTACGAGAAGAGAGAGCGTTCTGGCCTCTCAGGCGGCGGCGGATGCTTGGGGGTTCGTACGCGAGAATTTGCTACCCCGCCAACCCTTCTCGTCGGTGAGGTATGCCTTTGGCCTTTGTCATTTAATATCGGTGCTGGTATGCAAGGACTCGGGGTAAGGAAGCCTCGGGTGATCGCTTTGATGGCTGGGCGGTCCATTCGTGAATTTATGGCAACTTCAAACCACCCACCGCCTGCTCTTGGTCTCCTCCTCAGTCGCTTACCTGCCTAGCTGCTTTTCCTCCGGTTGGCAAGCTAAGTTACCGCGACCTCCGCGAAGCCCCAATTGTGATTGAGGATCTCGCAATTGTGATAAAACCTTAGAAATCCTGTAGGTATTGCTTCCGCTTTCATTTACAAACTTCCGGATTCGATGTCCAGAAAATAGAATGTACCAAATGAAAATGGAAACGAAGAATCTTTTATTCCTGTACTAGATTTAGTAGTCAATCTCTATTTTATGTAAGGAGGAATTTTAGGGAAAAACTTTCCATCGTCGATTATTCGTATATGCTGTTATTGAAAGAACGTGATAACGGATGCACGCACCGACACGCAAAAATGACGGATGTGCGCCGGTAGCGCCGTCAGTTATTACTTTCCTTCAAGTTTCCCACAGAAGTCACGATCTGTGGTCTCGGATCATAGCCCAGTCCGCGATACAAATACAGCTGCGCACAATGCGGCCCGTACGCGTACATAAATTAACGCTGGGAATATCCAGCACAACCGCGCGTGCACGCATACACGCATGCCTCTGCGTGACCATACTCATCCCTGATATATACGTACGACGGCCTTGCCTGATATGCAGGTGCACGATGCGTTCTTTCGTACCATAATCGTATGCGGTTTGGCTATGATCGTTACGGTTCAGGCGTTCTCCAATAACGCGTACCCCATGGTCACTCAGCACGTTCGCAGGAATGTTGGGGATGTGCAGTTGCTCTATTTATGCATTGGCCAATATTAATAAAGCCCGTTGCTCTGAGGCTTGCTCGACATTGTTTGTGTCCATCGAATTCCACATAATGAGAAACCGGTGTATTGTTCTGGTCATAATGCGAATTACAAGCATTTGCAAACAGATTGATTGACTACAGTTTAGACAATAATATCTTATAGTTAAGATATCGTTCACTTTATTGCACCCTTTTTTAATACTGATTACCAAGGTATTGAAAAGTATTTTGGGTTGATCAGAAACGTTCGTGCCGTTTTTGGCAATATTTTTCAACACTTATATCAGTTTTCCGTGGAAAAATTATGGAATTTTGTGAAGGTAAAGTTACGAAGCTATTAGACAGATAGAAAAACGTTATACATTAAAATGAACAGTGTAGCATTGAATAAGAATAGTTTCGTCCATAGAAAAATACGCTTTCTATTTACTTGTTGAGATCCGTACGAATTTTCTGGCCAACCTAATGTTTCAATTGGTAAATAATATTCTGGTTTTAGAAGCTTCACTTGCAAAATGAAAACGGAATAAAAAAGTGAAACCTTTAATGGCGGAGAGATCATAAAAATGTCTGAAAGAAAGTTTCTCAGCTTCCTTAAAAGACTACAATACGATCAAGCAAAATGAGAAAATATCTTTACTTTGCAAGAGATATCACTGTTATTGAATTTGAAAACTCTGTAATAACATAAGCATTTCTAACATAATCTGACTTCTCCTTTATCGAGCACTGCTTATGATAAAATTTGAGAGTAATTTTGTGCTAATCTTGTCATCGCTATTTGTTGAATTTTTATGTAAATACTGATTGCATTCTATCTTTTAATCTAAATTAAGTCATCATTGATCATTAAATCCATGGAATCTGTTTAGAAATTCAGATCAGGCTTCTTAGATTTAGTAGCGACAAAGTTGGGAAATGTGTGCTAATTATTTACCGCAATCAATTTAAGTTAAATATAATCATTTTATCTTGCTGCATTCTTAAGCAAACTTAATTATGTATTGAATGCTATAAAATCATAGATTCGACTATGTTAATTATATATGTGAGAATTTTAATGCTTGTAATAAAAAATTCATGTATGTTTCAAATAATATCTGCACTATAGCATATTAATTATGGATAATCGAAGTAACTTCATATATATGTATATTTTATGTTTTCATTTGTATAATTTATTGCATTATATGCTCCTATAGTCTATTAATACTACGTACAGCAAAAAAATAGATAAAAATAGGGAACGTAAAAATGCATTACATACCAATTAAGAAAACTGGTCTTTACGGAAGCTATTATTCTATTGCAAGATATTGAAACCTATTTATAATAGTATTCATATCTAAAACGTCCCTTAAATGTTCTGATTATCTTTCAGCCTATCTTTTCTAATAGAAATAAAATAAATATAAATTCCCAGCAGATTTCAGAATATTCAGATATCTCAGTTACATAAGTGGAAACAAAGGTATATTAAGAATCCATAGAGCACCGGAACTAGACTGCAAAAGTAAAAAGTAACGAAACGTTGCTTCGACAATAAAGGAGGTAGCTTTATCGTCGTTTTAACATTCTTATTGAGATAGCCTGGACTGACAGTGAACGGGTATCGAAACGAATCTCATCCTCGCATCCAGTCGCGTTCGAACGATATGGAACGAGTTTTCTCTTTCTGCGAGTCTTGATCCGTCACACCGCCCCCGCGGGAGGCGGTCACAATGCTGTGCTCTGCAATAAATTACAACGTTATGGTTTCCCCTGACATTTCTGTACAGTTCGCTAACCCGACCTGGCCTAACCTCCGAGTCCTCAGCTGCGTGTATGCGTGGCGTCGATTCGTGAAAAAGCGTGTACGCGGGGGGAGTTCTGCGGGGCTCTGAGGGGAAGGCAGGGAAAGAAAAGGCACTGCTCAGCCAGTACTTATCTTCAGCCGGGGGCCAACAATGTGAGCGGAGCTCACGCAACTGTCCCTCTGCATCCGCTCTCATCGAATGTCTCTTTCCTCTTCCAAGGGGACAGACAGGCAGGCAGACACGCGGAGAGACGGACTCGATCTTTATAAAAATGTAAAGCAATGGAGGGCGGGAGGGAGAAGGAGAGAAAGAAGGAAAGAGAGTAAAAGAGCGGGAGAGAAAGAATTAAGAGAAAGAAAGAAGACGCGGCGCCTCACAATGCCAGCGCGACGTGCCTACGAAGCTCGCATATCAATAATTACTGTTATTCCGTAATGACCGATGTGGGGCATGGGAAGACTCGATAATCCTATGCATTAACCGACCGATGCTTCATTATGCCGGAGCGCAACTCGGTTCGTCTTTATTTATGGAATTAAGCCACGACGGGAGATGTATCTGTTGCGTTTTCTATGTTTTTAACGGTGCCCCCTTGCGCGCGGCCGTCTCCTCGCGGTTACTTCCGGCGACGGTGAGAAAGCAGCCACGATCGTGTGCTCCGGCCGTTGATAGACAATTCTGGAATGTCGCTAGCTGAATTATACGATTTAATCCGCGCCGGAGGAGAAAACCTTCGTCGCAATTACTGTACTCGTTAATGGAAGCAGCTAGACTAATAGCGGCGGAGAGGACAACGGGAGAGAGAGATTCTTTTCCTATTCCAGGTCGTTGAATCGCCCGTTGTTTCCTCCCATTCACCGCTTTCAGGAAAGGACTGAGTGCGACGACATACACGTGACGATTTGCGTTTTAAAATCAGTCGGATCGAACGAACGTCGTGTTTTTCTTTTTTGGATTAGGTTTAGCAAAGTCAAATTGTTCTCTAGCTGCTTAGAAAACTTATATATTAGATGAAATTGTAATTATAAAAGAAAAATGTCAAGATAGTCTAAAAAGTGAGCTACAACTTGCAGCTCGTTCACACGACACAGCTTTCTGACTGATTCAGTAATTTTGCGGTATAGTTAGTGACCGAAAGCAGCGTTCACATAGTTTGTGCATTTTTGTCGCGCTTCGAAGTCTCAAACATATGAATCAACCGATTTCCTGTGGCGTGTACAAAGCATTACATTCATACTACGGCGAATCGATCATTTGCAGAATCAATTTTTTACCGTTTGATGCAACCTCATATGTGTCTGAACATGGTAAAATTACTGATTGCAGAGTTCGTCATTCAACTGTGTCACTGATCAGAACGACATGCGACAGCCTTCTCGTATAGCCCGAAAATCGAGCGGTATCTTAGACGCTGATCAAACGAGATTGAAAAAAAAGAAAGAAAAGGACACTGCCATTGATATCCCAGATGGTAAAACAATTCAATCAGTAAATAACCGATTCGCTGTAGCATGAATATAATGGTTTGTACACATCATAGTTAATCGGTTGATTCACATGTTTGAAAGTTGGACGCGTGACAAAAATGCAGAAACTGTATGAATGATGCTTTCGGTTATTATCGATACCTCAAAATTACTGAGCCAGTCAAGAAACCGTATCGTGTGAACGAGCTCTTAAGTAATTTTGTTTCATTGTCTTCGAATTATTTGTCGAGATGAACAGCATGACGTGACATTTAACGTAAATCCCTTAGACAATTATGTTAAGTGATTTTAAAGAAGATTTGATAGTTAAATTTAATACGGCTCAAACAGATCTACATAATGCCGTTATTAAACCTTTTCTATCTACATTTATGTTGGCACATTAATTACGGCGGTGTAGTGTACCATTAATTTTACCTATGCTTTCATTTTGTTACAGAAATATAAAATCTTAAATTGTACGGTATTTGTTGGTTACTCTAACAATCAAATATAACAAGTTATAAATCATCTTGATCACGTTTACCATTATTACAAAAAGAGTGTATCAGGGTATAAAGTAAATGAAACTCGCATCACGGATCACTTTCATTATATTTCAACTTTTAATTACAATTTTGGACTACAACATACAATACTAATTTATACTAATACTAATTTAATAACTTTATTATACATTAATATAAGTTCGTATAAAATGAGATAATTTGTGCGTAAGAGAGAAGGAAAGATTTGAAAATATATAACACGATTAATATTGGCTGCAATATAAAAATATATTTTAATATTAAATCTAATCTAATTTTCATAGGAGATAACGAAAGCAGCTGTGTTATGCCTTTTATTGAAAAATAATTACAATTTCTATTATAAACAATTGTAAGTTCTCTAAAGAAATTCATTGTCATTTTCGTTGGCACATACCATTCGTCTTGAATAAAGTTGAATTTTTAATCAGATATAGATTCACAGTTACGTTATTTGGAACAAACATTAAAACTGGTGTCGGAAAGCTCATTATCGCGAGCAACATAAGATTTGTCATCTGGTTTGGTGACTTTCCATCGTATTACAGTACGACGCCAGCAGGGAACCTCGAGTAGAAGAGGAGGTTGATAAAGCTCGATCCCTCGATCGATCAACAGAAATCCTTCGACCTTGCGGTCTTAACCAGGTCTGGCTTTCACGTGGATTAACTTCTTGCAGCGGCTTCTTCTACTGGTTGATCTTGCCAATTTGTTCTCTTGAACTTTCGGCCGAATTAACATCGAAGAACCGTCTAGATGTGGAAACTTCTCTCTGATTTATATTTTGTATCTACATCAGTTCTTTGAGGAATTTACAGAAGACCGCATACTTTTAAATATGAAGAAAATTAGTGACTCGAAGAAGGAAATTTTTTAAAGTTTAAATTCTTTTTTATACAAATTTCGATAACTTAGAATAACACGAACAACCATTAATTTCCGTAAAATTTAATACATCTTCAATATACAATTGATAATTAACTAAGTTTCATACAGATTAAAATTTAAAAAGTGATTACAGTATCTGTCTGAAGAAATATCTCCTTCAACAACGTAAATCATCTAATTCTTTAGTTTTATCTTTAATTGAAGTAGAGCTTTGTTGAATCTAAGTTAGTGAGTTTGATGATTGCTGATGCTACGTTTACTATAACAGTATTACCAATGGCAATTCGTTCAGCGCGTCGTGTTGAACGCGTGGAATTTCAAAGTTCCATTCTTATTAAA
This sequence comes from Eucera pruinosa, assembly GCA_028830335.1. Lineage (NCBI taxonomy): Eukaryota > Metazoa > Arthropoda > Insecta > Hymenoptera > Apidae > Eucera > Eucera pruinosa. The sequence continues at coordinate 3,326,526 of JAMYCR010000002.1, read as the reverse complement.
GTTGAAAGGTGTCGGAGCACAATAACGTAAATAACGGGAGACAACGTGTCTTTGTATATTTCGCCATACATCATCCCCATACCGTGCCGTCTACTTTATTCCACGATCACGATCGTTGTTTTTCTCCCTTGCGTATTGTGAGTATCGCGGGGGTTTTGGCACTCGGATGGAAAGCAAGAACGAATCGGCACCCAGCACGTATGGAACTCAACCGTGTAGTAGGTGAACCGTAAATAAATCCATCCGAAGGAATTATTTTCCTTCTTTTTCGCTTTTGTGTGCCTCGCCCTTTTCTGCTTCTACAGTACTTTTGTTTGTGAACAATCGCGCCTGTATGTTCCTGTACATTTATAACAATTTTGTCACTTTTCTTATTTACTAGCGATTTTAAGTGTAGATGCACATGCAGTACCTTGTCTTTAATTTAAATATAGATATGAATAAGTTTAAGGTAGTATGTTTTAATCTTGCTAATAGGTTTTCAAATGTAATTCGAAACAAAAGTAAAACCATGTTTCATTTATGAAAACTGGATAAAACTTAGATTTTTTAAGATGTGTATGTTAAGACAATATTAAATATTCTGATTTACAGATACCCAAACCAATATTGTAACTGTTACTGTTCCACAACTAAGTTTACTATGTCAGGATCTTATTAATAAGAATATCGTGTGTATGTATGTATATGTAAATCTCTGCTAATCTAGATATTGCATCTTCGTAATTAGAAAATATAACGTCGTAACAATTTGAATAGGATGCTATATTTAGTGAATACCGAAAATAAAATGTAAAGAGAAAATAATAAATTAGAGAAAGTAAAGGAAAACAAGATCAAGTAAAATAGCACTTTTGTTTATTAAGAAACTTTAATTAACTATTTTCCAAATTTCTAATAGCTAGTTTAGAAGAATAAGAAAGCATTGCGTCATAAAAATCTCGCATAAATTTTGAAAAATTGAAAAGGCATCTGTTACAAAAAAAATCGTTACATTCCGATAGCCTCAAATATATAAGATTCAACCATTAGATGAATTCAAATTAAGATTTGTATTTTTATGAAATGTAACTCCTAGTACACATACAGTACACTAATTGATGAAAAAAGAATGTTGCAATTACATAATATTCACGAAAATTAATTAATTTGTTCCCTCAGAAAAGTTAATTAGAAAAACTGTGTAAATATATTTCATTCATAACTAGTAGATTATTATTACACTCAAATTGTGTATCAAACTCGATACTAATTTATAAGTATTGATTTCTGATGTATAAGTATGTATTCGTTTAAGTAGTTCAACGGCAACTGAACAATCAAAGCAAGATAAGTAGTAGAATATCTGAAAGAATAAGAAATATTCACTCCATCGCTCCCCGACCGAAAGATTCAGATTCAAGGCGAAAGGATCGGGAAGATCGAGGGTGTTACCGGACATTTATCAACCTGACTAGCTACCGAAAGACTAACCCTGACCGATATGCGGGTCCAAGCACAGAATCGTTCTGACGTTTTCAGAAGGGTGATTCCGAAGCATCGTTATTTGAAACCCTAATATATCCTAGCTGACTAAATGATTCATGACCTCAGACCAAACTTCCTTCTTTTGCGTTTAATCGAAATCTTCATTTATACGAACAATCCATATCCATTAGCGAAATGGCTGACATTTGGTTTCGATCTTAAAATGGCTTTAATTCTGATATTGCTGACTGGTGACTTTATTACCACATTTCCGATCCGAGGTTTTACCAATTCTACCCAACAGCTACGAAAATGCTTTCAAATCGATTACTTTCCGGAGATATTTTTAGAGATGTATACTATGTAAAATACGAAGTCTAATTTGAAGTTAAATGTGATAATTATATCGTCGACATTGGTACATAACATATTATATTCCAATATTCGTAATCTATTAAATGCTGTAATTTTCTACATACAAGCTGCTATAACAAATTTAAGATATCTTGTTTGTTTGAAAGACATATTGAGCTACATTTATTAAAGTTTAATATTTGCTTTAGAATACTCAAAGTTTTAGTATCTATATTATTGTAGCGACAATGGCTACAAAAAGTATTTATACATACTTACATTTTTCAGTTGGATACTTTTTAATCAGATTCTATATTTTAATCCTGCTCAAAAAATTTGTACAACCATAGGAGATTACTATTAAATGTTGAAAAGTTTAATTTAGCTGGACCTGATCAATTAGTACCTAAATAACAAAATAAATACAGTAGTGTACTAATACTTCTTTTACCCACTTGTATATCTTAAAAATTGCAATGATATGCCTACATATCTAAGGTCTGATAATAACTTGTACACCATTACTATGCTTAATTGATTTGTATGATGAGTTAAAGAATGGCGATAAGATCACCACTATGTGAACACTTACTATCTGAAGATTTTATTATCAGAACAGTCTATTATTCAAACATTCTGTTATCTGAGTGTGAATTTCTATCATTACTTCAATATAATTATTATGATACATTTTTTAATAACTTTTTGTATTGATGTCAAAAAGGAAGTGAAGCTAAAGATCAGTGAATCTATTAAACGTAGAATGTTGCATAAAGTCGATCGCATCCTTATTCTAAAGCACTTATTGTATTTTAAAGCGAACTTAGATAACTTGCGGCACAATTAGTAGATAAATCAACGCAGCTTAACACACTATAATGCATGATTTAGCACTGAAAGAAATAAAAATGGGACTAATGGGTAATTCAACAAATATTGCGTTATGTTGTGTGTCATTTCTACTGATAATAATATATAATGTTCTCCTCTGGAACATGCAATGATAACTATGAGGACCGATGTTCTACTATCTGAAAATTTCCTTACTCGAACGATTATATCGTCCAGTTAATCCAAACGCTGGAAGTTTTACTATACTTTAAAGAATCGTCGCAGTTATCTGATATTCCGATAACATACGAGTGAGTTGAGTTCAAAAACGCAACTCGAACCGAACAATCGTTTTAGAACTGAGAAAGATAGTAGAACAATGCAGTTTCTTCGAAACAGCAATTTGCTACGAAGTCACGTCACTTCCAATAAATTCGTTGCCAGAGAAGGAGAACAAAGAGCGAAGCGGACAATGCTTTACTTCGTGAAATTAATCCGAGTTACTTCCTGTCGACAGTACCCCCTTCCCCTCCCCCCTCTCCCCTTCACGCGCCTTCTAAACGCCTACTTTTTCATGGACTTATCTAGTGTAACGCATCGCGACTGATTATTATTTGATGCACAAGCGAACCGAACCTTGAAATAATAAGCGTCTTCCCTAATTCCGGGTTGTGTCGCCATGTTCACACGTGCACGAGTGGCAACCGATGTGTGAACGCGTCGCGAATCCGGCCAGCCCAGCAGCGTAGAAGCGGTTTTTCATTCTCGACCGCGTAGAAGTTACTTCCGCCAACGTTCGTGCCAAGGACTCTCTACAACTTGCGTCTGTTTTGTCTTTTTCAAACAAGAAACGCTACCATTTTTTTATTTTCCTTCTTGCTCCTCTTTGCCCATTTCCACCGCTGCCGGTTTCGTTCTCATTTCATTCTTCTGAAACGTTCGATCGAACGTCGCACGTAGCGATCGTACGAACAGTGTGCTAGTTCCCGTTGAATTGGAGTTTGTAAGAATTACATATGTACATTAACGTTGAAGGTATTCGTTCCGCGTGTTATTTTCACGATTCATATTCATGTGTCGGTGGATCATTAAAATTGCGAGGCCTGCGCTAGCTTATAATAAGTTAACGATTCCTCACGCGTTAATAGTTCACCCAAGTGTTAACGATCTCCGATGATAGATTGCAGATCGCGCTGGAAATTCCCCTTCAGTTTCTCGGAGTAGAGTTAGTAACCGCATCAATTATTACGTATAAATATAGACCTTCTGGAAACAAGCTTAAATGTTTCTTCTCATTGATAAATTTCAAATTTGTTAACCCTTTCTGTGCTACGACCGCGTATGTGCGTTCAATTTTAAATACAATATATAAATTTCATCTTCCCCTTTCTTTTAAAGAAACGAATAATTGGTACAAGATGTTCACCGAATAAGGATTTAAAAACATTGCAACGAGTAATAAAGATGACTATATCGATATTAAATATCATGCGTACGCGTCACCCGTAAAGTAAATATAGAGACGCGACGATCTTCCAAAATTACTTAGCACCCAAAGTGTTAATGATGCCTTAATAAAAAGATAAATATATCGTAAGGAAACTAGAAACTTCGTGTTTTTTTCGTTTCCTACAGCTGAATTTAATTACAATGTGTCTCAATCTTCCGATCGGAACAAGGTATATCACAAAGTAGAAAATAAGTTCCTCGAATCAGATCATGTCGGTACATAACATGATCTTAACTGATGAGCAGGTATGGTAGCACGGAGTTTCTATTTTCCACAGATTTGAAAAATGTCATGATTGTAAGAAAGTTGAATGAGAAAATCGGGACTAGATCGAGTTGTCTGCGCCAGTGAACAAAAGCTTTTCTAAGTCTACCAGTCCGTAGCATAAGTAAGTAATGACTGCGATGGCTGGTATACGAGAGCTAAGAGGCGACGTAGCGTTGGTGGTTTCCTTGAACGATGATAATCAGCGATTTCGTGACAGACACGGGGCCGTGGCTCCGCTAACGAGCAATCGCGGACTGACGCTCGCTGGGGCGACACTCTAGGCGTGTGGATATGCCTTTAACGATAGCTACCGTTCCAGTAGCCTCGACGCACGGTCACATGTGTATCGCCCGTAATTAGGCTCGATGCTTTTCTATTATTATGGCCCAGGACGTCGCATAGGACAGTAACGTTTGGGGTTGACATTCTTTTTTAGCCAATCGTATCGTCTGAGAGCCGTAGCTGGACGTTCACACAGGTAGTCACTGTAACGATAGAAAGCCGTGAAAAATTTTTCATTCTTTGTTTCAACTTTGAGATTCCAGTAAGATTGCGCTAGATTAACGATCATAGAACGCTAAGTTCATGGTTAGATGATTTTATGATGGCTATACGCGTGCGGTATTTGTTACTTAATTGGGTACTAGATTATTGGATTTACTGATATATAATATTTAATGTATTCTTATACCAATGTTCGGTGGTTATGTTGAACAGTAAATAGCCTTCCGACTGGAGCTCTAATAAATTAATGCACATTAAAACATATAAATTTTTATCCATCATAAGTTCGTCAAATTAGCGTTGTTAATCTTTTTTCAGATTTCCAGTTTTAGTTCCATAATTTATCTTTATATATATATATATATATATATATATATATATTTCTACTATCAAATTAGTAAGTGTTTTTACTTTGTAACATTTAAAAGCTTGGATAGATAATAGAGAATGCATAAGTTTAAAATTAATGATTATCGGCTCATATTAAATGCATAAGTTAGTTTAAAGTTGTTGGAATCTTTATGGTGCCTGTAATCCAAAGAAGGGTTAAGACAGTTTAAGGAAAGTTATGCGAAGCATTAAGAGTATCTAGTAAGGGTGGGCAAATCTTGTCATAATAGGGGGTATATATTGCCTTTCACAAATACTCAACGGCCGCATCTTCTATTTAGTAGTACTATTTACCAGTATCTGTTCAAAATTAAATTGTGTGTTATACTAACAGTTCATGTAGAAGAAACTGAGGCAAAATCAGGACGTTAGGGACAGAATCTCATATCTTCGATATTATTCACGTAAAAATAACATTGCTATTCGAATGTATTGGAATAAACCTTTTATTAAAAAGTAGTACTTACCCACTTTTTTAATAGAGCAATAAACGCAATAACACAACAATTTGAGGTATGATCCGTTTTTACGAATTTAGCTAATGGATAAAATCGGATACCACATTAAAAACTAACATCTTGTATGTATCATTGGCTCACTTAAGTAACACAATTCAAACGAGAAAATACTTATGTGTATAATGTTAAAAGGGCTGAAATTTCTTAATGGTCGAAAATTAAATCGCGACGTCCAAAAACACAGGAGAGAATCTAATTTTAGTAAGCACCATAATATCGCGAACAGTTTTGGCGATGAAACAATGCGTATCGCCACAATATCTCGTTACAGCAACGCAGCAAAATGTAGAACCGTTTTAAATATAATAGAACGTACCCGTTTTAACCGAGTTGTCCGAGTTTCCCCTACATACAAACACATTACATAATCAAATTAGCAAACTTAAAAAATGTTACACACGTGTATTTAATATGTGTCAAGTTTATAAAGATAAACTGTATAAATATACTAGAGCCGTAATAGTGGTATAGATCAGTACTGAGCAACCTTTGTTCCTTTGTTGGCGAAAATTGGAAACCTATCATTCCATATGGACCGCGATGAACATAATATTCAATGTTTAAATATATTAACCAACAAATTTTAATTTATGGAGTCAAATTTGCTACTTTCGATATACATACATTATTATTATTACATTACGGATTTTTATACAAATTAATTTTTTTTTAAATTAAGAATAGAGGATAGAGACATATGTTGGATCTTGATGGATCGCGAAGGGTTAATTATGAAGAATCTGTCCGTATTCATAGGGATTTATTTAGCACGATACACGACCTTTATACTTTTCTCACAGAAGATACTCGAACGCATTCTAGACAATAAGAGAGGATAACGCGAGTCGCGGGTTACAGTATATACATGCATAGTAGTTCTAATTACCCTGTTAAAGTAATACGCTTGTATTTTGTACCAATAACATAAATAGGTGGTTGTCTTACCCCCTAAATATTGTAACTTCTACTATACTTTGTATATTTTTGCATATTATGTGCATTTTACACTTTCTTGCACACTTAAGTTTACCATAAATGCATAAAAAATCCGCAGTCTAATTATCACTTTTATATTTCAGTTAAATGAAAGGCTAGCCGCAAGTAAATCGGTGGAGCTGCATGCGGCCCACGGACCGCAAGTTGCTCATCACTTGTTTAGGTGTCCCGCAAAATGTTGCGTAAATGTTTATGCCATAAAAATTTCCAACTTATAAGGAACCGATTGTTACCTTCTTCTATAACAGATGTTTGAAATGCTCACCGTTTATTGCGGTAAATAGTTAAACGAACTTTTTCAAAGATTGTGAGACACCTTGGAAAATTAGTACTTTCTACGTATTGCTAAAATGTAAATTTCTACATAATATTTTTAATCCTTTGCCGATGTAAACTAGTTACTAATACTTTTTAAACAATATTATACATGAATATAATTGAATAAAAATGCTTTATAATTAAAAAAAAAATTTCGCGTTCTATGGTTACTATAATGATGAAAGTTAATGATTAAATTTCTGTTACAAGTTGAAAGTCATGTTAAGCTAAACTGGATTTTGGAAAAGAAACACTTTCAATTTCAAGTTAAAGTATACAGTTTCGGTATCTATATTGAAATTAATTATATTATATATATATATGTAATCAAACCTGCTTAACTAATGCAGTAAATATACGATAAGTATTAGGTTGTAAAGGAAGTTTGTGGCGTTTTTCACTGGATAGTGCTGAAAAAATGAATTAACTTGCAAGAGCCAGGTATACCAGTCCATTGCTTAAAGAATGCAAATTTCTGGAAGGTTGAAATCTTTAGGTTATCAAATAGATGGCAAAGGCATAGCAGGATAAAATTATGTACAATTATATGAATTCTATCACTAAATATTGTTTAAAAAACACTATGAACTTTCTTTCTAACTCAATACATTAGTGTTGTAACAAGTTCCTGATTGGAATCGATAAAACTATTTCCCACCTTCGTTATAAAACTTTACTTGCAATTATGTATGACATTCTAAGAGATAGTAGCTGAAGTTAACATGTGTAAAATGTATTATGAAATATGGCAGCTTTGTTGAGTCACTCTAATGTAGTACAGAACAGTAAGTGACCATAGTTATTCATAGTAATAAAATGGTTAATATAGTTTACATAACAAAAAAAGATGTGAAATAATCTATACAAATATTCATGAAAATTAGCATAACAGCCTATTTAAAACTAGCATAGAAGTTGTTAGACCTAAACTGGTTTAAATTTAAATTATATTAATGTTCTATAGATATTCTTTAATCCTTATGCTATTTTTATAATCAATTCATTTTTCGATTTTTTGCCATGCACGTTTTTAGATTTAACCGATTTAACAAGGATACCAAGCAAAGGTCGCAAGATTTCACATAGTTCAAAAATTTTAATGACCAATAGGGACAGTGGTGAGTACTGTCCTCAATATTAATTACACACGTTTTACCGTGCCGTAAACGCACGTTTATTAACCAATTCACGAAATAATTTAGAACTTTGTACTTGTCCTGCCCTGCCGTGGGACCCCGCTGATGCCCGCCACGATATTGCTTCAATCCTCGTTAATATCGCATCGGATTTTATTAGCTATCCACCGTGGAATTACCAAAAAAGCGATTCACGCTGATTAACGCACCCATATACAGGGTGATTCTAGCAACTTGAACACTTTGATTATTCGCGTTATTAGTAAATTAACAACAGAATCTGTTTCTGTTGGTTAATTGCACACGCAAAGCACGCGATAATTGCTTTTACATTCCACTTTTTAGATGTAAAGTTTCCAATTTTTAGCACAAATCATCTATAATTTTTATCATGGCTCTTTTAAAAAGTATTCTGCATTTTTTTCACTGTTATAGATAAACGTGATGTAGGCATTGAATTAAAAGATATAAAATACCTTTTCAATTCTGACTTCTAACTTCAGTACACTAGCTTTATAAAATAAGTTCATAAATGTCTACTACACCATCTTCTGCGATTTTTCAGCAATTTAAGTGCGACCAATGGAGAAATTCACTGTAGATATTTATAGACTTGGTAAAAATTTATTATTGTTGTTTATTTTACCACTTTTATCAATATTTTATACTTCATTTCTTAGGATTATAGAAAAAGTTGCATTTTTCTTTAGACCAATATTTACATGACAATGCATTATATAATGCTTCCTTGTATAACTATTTACAATATGTAAGAACGTTATTGACCGAAAAATTTGCAGCTTGTTCTTAAATAAAGGGAATTGTAATAAAGGATCATTGAATAAGAAGATACATCGAAACAGAGAAACACTTCATTACTACGATGCAAAAAGTCACGATGATAAAGTCACATGGTTCACCCTGTATAACTTGTGGCGGACATAATCGCAAGCAAACACGTTCCGCGAATGAGCGTTTTACGATTGTCGGCGTATAAGCACGAGTACAAATTAAAATTTTGCACGCTTGAAAGTATCGGTGGTGACAGCCGAATGCAGCTCTCTTAATATCTGTGGTGTTTGAGTGGTATCAGCCGTGTTTGGTCGGCCGTGGTGAGATAACGACGAGCTCGCAGGTCTTCTGCCTGTCGTAAATTCAGGTTGCATTCGGTTCGAAAGAAGCAAGAGAAAGGAGAAAAGAGGTAAGGTAAGGTGTGGTAAGGGAAAACTGGCGAACGAAGGGAAGAAAGGGGGCCCCCGTTTGGCTGATACGGACGATCGCTTCGTCGCGAGCGGACTGATCACTCTGCCGTCGCTCTTATAATTATTATTCGTATTTTAATGGCCGTGGAAAGGCTCGTACGCCTTTGAGCCCAGGCGAAACGACGGCTCCTCGAGACCCTTCCTCCTCTAGCGGAGCAGCAGCCCCTGTGCTTTTAAAAATATTGGGGATTTCAGATATCAAATGCCGCGCGCGCTCTCGTGGCAATGTGGTCTTTGCACGAAGAGGGACGTGAGATCTCCCTCTCTTTCTTCACAGTTCTTTTCTACCTCCCCGTCGAGCGCCTCCGGCGCAGCCATTCAATCAGAAGCCGAGACCGAGGATAAGTCGCGGCTTTCATTTGGAACCCGCTTCTTTACGGAGAACGGACGCACCCGATACTGATAGGTGAACCTCTCTACCAACTTATCCTCTCCTCTTTCCTCGTGTCGCTGCAGGGCTTCTCAATTAACGGGCTCCCAAATCAACTGAGTTTCCTTAGATATTCTTCATTTCTAGGATATGATCACCGATATTCGAGAAAGAACACTAGGCGTTTTGATAATCCTGTCGAATAAAAAGAACCGTTCAATTAGACGATTGTTGATTTCGTATGGATGACTCTTTCGTCTAGGCTAAGTGATTAGATGAATAGATTAATGATTTTTTTACTATAAAGCTGTCTAGGAAGGCAGGGGAAAAGAAAGCTGATTCATTACAACAAAAAAGGAAAGTCATTTTCGATAATATGTCTGGCGACAGGAAAGCCTGGACGAAAAGAGACGAACAGAGAATGAGACATCAATCAATTTACAACCCTTTGGTCGATTAAGCCGAATCAGGCGGTCGAAGACGATGCGTTTCTCGGTGGCCCTACTCCCGGAGTTAATATGAATTAATAGGTAAATATACAATTAGAAGTAATCTATATTAATTAAGGGAGGTCTTGCCTTCGCGGTGGCTCGACTTGCCTCCTTTGTGGCGGTACCGTGAATATCCGGCGATTCATTCATTAACCCTCACCTTCGACCCGTGGGCCCGGAGCCACGAAGACTCGAATTATGCTTCGAACAATAACCGAACGAGAAAGAACCATAATGCGTGATCGTTCTCGTCATCTTCCGATCGTTTTTACCGGCTACTGCTTTCGAATCATCTCTAAGAATACATACTGCCCTCCTGAGTTAAAATATCCTATCTCGTATTTTTTAAAACGTATGGAAGCATTTGAAGGTCAACACATTTTAAAGTTTTATACCTTTTAAATAAAATTAGAATGTTCCAAGTATTTTGTAAAGATCTAGACAAAATAATTCATTTGTCCTAACAGCATTTTAAGTGATGTTATCAATTTAAAATGTCCTTTGTATCCTTTAATAACTTAGTTAAATTGCCGTAAGTTTACAATCTGGTTCATGTCAATAGTATTTATGTTTTAGTTGTATACTTAAAAGTGCAAAATAAGGATGACTAAAAATGCTTGACATATTAAGATGTCCTATCTCAATTTCTCTATAAAGTTAAAATATTCTATGTAAGACATTTAATTAATTGCTACGTTAATAATGCAGTATCGCTGTACAATATTTATTTTAAAAAATTATTGAAATTCTTACGAAATTGCGATTCAATTTTGTAATTGAATACAGGAAATCGAACGACGACACAAAGAAAATAATGAAACTTCAATTTTCTCGGATGTTTCGATAGGATATTTTAACTTAGGGAGGTAGAATAGTCTGTGCCTTTGCAGGGCTAATTGCAGTAGTTTCCAGTTTCGCTTTACATTATGAAAGATTTTGAATTGACATACTCCAATTGACAATACAGAATATCTAAAAGAAAATCATTATTAAGGTATTAAAAATTAAATGTTTAAAAACGCCGACTTTGAAACATTTTTTTATTGATAACATATAATTGTTAATGCACGCAATTTTTTTATAAGAAAGCCTTAAATACTTGTATCAGAGTTATTTAAACTAAATGGCACGCTTGTACAAATAAGTTTATTGCTTCCTGATTTACAATTCACCGGTGTGAAAGTTTCAACAATTGTATGTATATGTTATATGTTCAGCAAAAGTGCTATATTACGTAAAATGTATTATTACTATCCTTGTTATTAGTTCTTTCTCCCAAATGTAGTTAGTTTAATTAGCATTAACTTAAAAACATATCTGGACCCCAGAGCCAGGGTGTATTATCTACTTTTTTTCTTTCGTATGGCACAAATCAATAGTTCATGAATTATTTATTTTCCGAAATAGCAAGAAAACTAGCATAAAAGTGATAATAAGTCCACATCTCGTTCCAAACCAAATAGGCTATTGGTATTTTTTATCCCTAATACATTTCGAATCCTTCAATTGGTTTTCTGATATTAACTTCCAGAATATTTTTTGGCTCTCTGGTTATCAATTCTATATAATATTAAGTACTTGATGATTAAGAACTTAATATTAGTTCATAAGAAATATTTAGGGTCAAACAGTTTTAAGTCCGGTGTTAGACCAACATAATTTTGAACTCAATACTGGCGGATAAAAGAATTTTCAGAGCCACATAATATTAAGTCCATCTTTACGATACTATGCCCAAGAAAACAACGTGACCAGTTGGAGCCAAATAATATTCAATCACATGTCAGGCTAAATTTGGTATTAAGTTACTGAAATATTAAATCGTAAAATAGTAAAGTGAGAAGCTATTCGCCTACATTAAATAGATTACGTATACAATATCTCTAACGGTTAGAAAGTTTGAAATGTTTAAACTTTTAATTTTTTCTCCTCTAAAATTTTGAAAGTATAACTTAATACGCTCTGGCTCTGAGGTCCAGATATAAGTATAGGTATACAGAAACTACAAAATTGAAACATAAAATTGAAATGTTATCACCAAAATTATTACATACGCTTTCGTAAAAAATTGATTTCTATGAAACTATTCGTTTTATAAAGAAAAAAAGAAATATACGGATTTATACGAACAATCCAACTATTAATTTCCTCCTTATTTCTCCCATCGGTATGTAATTTACAATAATTATACTGTTTTCAGTAACAACTGCAGTCAATCGCAAAAATCTACATACACTTCTAAATTTCAAATATTTAAGAAAGTGTAGAAGTTTGCATCATTTTAAGAATAATAATAATTAATTGAAAGAAGGCATCGTAAGCAGAAAATATGATTTCCCGAAAGTTTACGTACGTGTATTAAAGTACACAAAACTGATTGTTATAACTATATTTATACTTTATTAGATTCTTTAATACATTTGTATGCACTTATAATTTGTTTAACATACACAAAATTACATCATATGTACTTTTAAAAGCAATTTTATTTGTGTAATCAATAATATTTTCTTTATGAAACATCTTTTGAGTATCTTTTTTTCTATTAATCTTTAAAGTTCCTTTTAGGTATCTTTTTCACTTGTGATTTTCTATTTTATGAATTTTCATACCATCTTTATTATTCCAAAATATGTCTAAAAATGTATAAATAAAGGAAATTTGTGCCGATTTCTTTCGTTTTTTGATCTTCTTTCCTATTCTTTCAGCTGATCATGACTGATTGTGAAGCCATTTCTTCAAATATTCTTAATATTCCTTAATTGAGCCTAAGAACGAAAAAGCCAAAATGAAGCAATGTTTATTGGCACGTGCGATCTCTCCCCACGCCTTAATTTCAGGCAGATTATGCTGTAGAAAACGATCTCGTTCGATACACGAGGGTACCCTCGCGATCGTAAAGCGAAAAAGAAGCAAGACAATCACCTGGTAGTCGTCCTTAATCCTAAGATTTGGGCGTACCCTTATACTTTGAAATTGCTATAAACAAAAACAGCGGATGACTGCTGGGGAATGGGAATAGGTTCCCGCAGAAAGCGTAGAAGGAGGGGATCGTTATTAATACAAAAGGGACGACATAGGCAAATCCCAATCTGAAATATGACAGGAAATAATCCGGTTGGAATAAAACGAGAACCCCGTTGGACCACGTTGAGGTTAAGCCCGGACCGGCTGCAGTCACTTGCGTTTCCGTGTTTAACGTAGTTTTCGAGAAAACCAAGCCGTTCCTTCAAGAAAAATATGGAGGCTCTCGGAAAAAGGTAAGCGAAATAATTAACCGACTCGCCACGGCCCACCTGTGCACAAAATCATCCGACGCCCGTTGTATTTTGTCGGTCTACGGAGAAAATACGCACTGTGCGCAGAAAAAGCCACCAAATGCTACGCGAATATGTATAAAACTTACTCAAGGCTGCGTTAGTTTATTGGTGTCTTTGAATGATTTTACTTGTTTCCAGGAATTAAGTTAATCTTTATGGTTGTATTTTCTAGAATGAAATGCAAACAAAAATAGACATACGGTGGCTACTAAAATGCATTGGCTAAACTGCAATTTTGTTATGCTGTTATAAGAATATTTTTTTTAGAATAAGAATTCTTTGTATAAATGCGACATGTATTATTCTATTAAATTGTATAATTGTAAATGGATAATTTCAACTGCAAATCATGTTTAGAAGTATAAAATTACAGTCTTTGCAAGAGATTTGTAATATTTATCATACAGGGTGCTTTGATTTTTTCCACAGAACTTTCTCAGTAGATCTTATAACTATAAATAAACAGAAAATGTTATATAGCTATAGGTCATTTGAAGATTTATTAAAAAGTTATGATAAAAATATTGGATCGATGGGAAAGTAATAGTTTTAATGATTTCTTGATAAATTCTAAAGTTATTCATATTTCTATAAAAACAACGTTAATATACTTTCAAGGCAATGAGCTAAAGTCATCCTATAGAAGAAACTAGGCCCTACACAATAACATAATGGTAGTATGATAAGTGGACTTATGCATTGAAATAAAATGAAATAAAAATAAATTTCGTAAAGTAACAAATTCAACTGTTTAACGCCATCAATATTATATTGGTAAGCACAGTGAATGTTTAAAAATGAAATGTTAAGAATTAATGATTGTATTAATTGAAAACTTATTTTTGTCATAAATTAGGCATATTTTCCTTCGTATTTCATATTTTTGTTAGAACTTTCTAACACGGCATCAAACGACGTATATCTGTTTAACATTTTTTATTTATTTACGATCACAGAACATATTGATAAAGTTTGCGTAAAAAATCTGGGACATCCGGTATATTATCACTACAATAATTCTTTCATATTTATTACATATCAATAAAGTAAATATATTCTTTACTTTAAACTATTTCACTTTTCTTTTTAATTATATCGTGAATAAGCTTCAAATCTCTAATATGCCTCTGCGATCACATGAATTTACATTTCAAATTATGCTCCGTTACTTATTGAATTTCCAATTTGGTAGATTTTACAATCGTATTTCTTTATTAAACTTGTCCTTTAACTTAGGGATCTCTATTCTGCGTTTTAGCTAATAATTAATTAAGCTCAGCTAAATTTATATGAGAAAGAAGGTAAACGTTTACCAAGCAAAAATTCAAAATGTTTTTAACTCTTCCCGAATATTTTTCAACACCGCTATCTTGTAAACGATGAAGTATTGCGAACCTTAATGACACCAAGTAGGCAGGAAGCATATTCGGGCATCAAAATGTTCATCGAAACACATTTAGGATATAATGCCGTTACTACAGCTGCAACGCAAGATATGACAAGCTAAAAGTGCGAGCCACGTGAGAATATCATTAGCAAATTGCTTAATTTATGACACCCTGCTGACATGACTGACTTTCGGCAGGCAAGCCTTTGTAATTATTATTTCGTCAGCCATCGTTCTTATTGCGCGGCCTGTCATGAAATGCGTTCATTGGCAGGTGCTGGAGTCGAAGGGTAAATTACGGTATCAGAATTTAATCAAGATTTCGGGGGCTAGTTTTATCCGTCCAATGAAATTATGCGCCAGTCATTAATGCATTTAAGGTTGCATCATGTTCCAGCCCATCATTGATTTAGGCGAAAATTAATAGTAATCATTTTAACAAGATACGATTAATACTAATTTTAAAAAATGTACGCTTATTATCCCTTCATTTAGATGCTTTGAATTGGCCATAGCGAGCGCGATGCGAACGTTGATCAATTAATTAAAGCCAAAGCTGATTTCTTAAAGCTAAATAGAGAAATGTAGGAACAAAAGAAGAATTTGTGGACTACAAAATTGTTTCGTTTTGTAATAATAATTTTATTTCAAAATTTCACATAAAGAAAATTGTTAATACTAAAGATATTGTTAAAGAAAATATTTAGAAATTATAATTACAATAGTATTTACTTATATTCATAAATTTTTAGAAAACTTTCTCACTTTTTTGCCATTATATTTAATTATGTAAAATAATTCAGAAATTGCTTATTATTTGAACTAGAGATACATCTAAAGACTTCAGATTTCCTTTCTCATTGAACTTTTAAGAAACCAATCCAAGTATAATTTCTTTTAAGATGTAAAATTTTTACTATGGATCGTGCAAAGTTGTTGAAAAGTGATATTTAAAGTACGCGTTATAGAGTGAAATAAATCTCTATTACCTTTGAATATTTTACATACAGTTTCACATTATGTGCATTTTGTCCTCTTATGCACATTTAAATTTACTATAAATGCATAAACATTTGCAAACTAATTTTGACTGATTTTTTTCTAATCTGTTTTAAAATATTAACCGTTACAGGTATTTACACTAAAAAAATACATACTTAATAATTCCATATTTCAATAAATGACAAACTTTTATTCATTAAGACACGATAATCATATCAGCAATTGTTTTAATTGGTTGCTCACATTTTGACTTGTATTACTGTTCATAAATATTTATTAACCCATTGAAAACATGTTAGTCATTCCAATAAATCAGCGCAAAGTAAACTGTTATCTAGAATAAGCAGTTATTATAAAAGAGATCATTTTTAAGAAAAATTGGAAGAGCTTGTATCATTCTCAACGAAGGAAAAAATAAATGAAGAAACAAATATTGAGTGCGTGCAAAAGTTTCGATCGATTTGATCATAAATGGATAGATCGTGTTTTTTGCCAAGACTTATTTGTTTAATAAGTCGAATAGCCGCCATTATTTCCGAAAATCTTTGTAAATTATTCTGATTGCAGTCGAATTTCTCTACCATAAAAAAACTCAACTTTTCCTTACAAAATACATTACGTGACTTATCGCACAATCTATCGCAATGGAATTATAACTTTTGCACTTACCTAATGCATTATACTTCTACTTTCATATTTTATAATATTTAGTGATATATCTATTAGCCGAGTGCATAGGTTAATTATCGATTTTTGATAAATTGTATAAAAAGCCACTTCTCATTATTTTTGTAAGGTCTAGGTAATTCTTATCATAAAGATATGCGATTGCTACTAGAATAACAATAAAAGTTACTGTAAATAATATCAATTCTCTGATTGATTAAATAAACTATTTTTAATATAAACTTTAAAACGTTACTTGCACGCACCCAATATTTACGGATATATTGCTTTGTACTGTACTTTAAAAGTGCTGTTCCCAAGAAACAATCAAGATAAACAGCAATGCAGAATTACTTTCATTTCCCTCTCTCCATAGAATCTACCATTTTTTTTCAGTAGAATAAGGTACATATATACTCGTGAAAAAATATTCGAAATGAGCCGATAAATGTTGCAGGCACTCAGGCAGTCCATAGAAAATGTACGTGCTAACAGAAAGAAAGAGGAGCATCTACAGTTCTCTCGAATCGGGGCCCCCAACTCGCTTTCTGTGGTCATATATAATCCTGGACGTTAAGTGGAGACCTCCACGGCGCCGTGGGCCCAGCTCGTTTTATCACCACGCTCATACCGTTTCAATACGCCATCAATAATAACTTCCTTTCTGATACTCTACGGACGCGTGCACTGCGTTACATTTACAGTCCTGTTGGTCAACTCCTTTTGTGTAGACCGGACACATTGTTGCAGATCAACTGAAAGATGGCCACAATTAAAACCGGCGAAATTTCTACGAATTGACTCTCGAAACCACCGAGGAATTGTACTGGGAATTTTTTAACCATTGTCACGACACATATTTATATCACTGTGCAAGCTATTTCGTTGGCAAAAGCACGACCTGGACAGGCTTTGGTAGCGCATTTAATACTGTCGATTATAGTGCAGTAAAATAATGAAATATCTCCACCTTAAATGAGACGTCTGTGACATTTTATGGATGGGAGTTTGTAAAATACTATAAAAAGTAGGTCTAAAATGCGGCAAAAAGCTGTCGTAATTCTGTTAGATTTTAGTTAAAAAGTTAAGCACTGTACAATTAAATGTTCCTTATTAGGATAAATTTACTAAAAAGTTGTAGTAAAATGAACTTTTCCTATTTTTAAATGCTTATTGCAGTTAGGTAACACAATGTAGGAAATAATGAATCGATCAAATTTATCAAAGCAACGTATATGATGTTGCAGGTTTTTAATTGAAAGAAGTAACAGTAATTTACTGTTTGTGAGTACGAACTGATTGGGAGAAAGAGTTCAACGTAATACGGATTGCAAACGTCTAACAAGGCAAAACTACCTTAAAAATATCAATCCGCACTTTATGTTCTTTCAGCAATTGAAACAGTTTAAAATAGTAATTAGCAAATGGCATCAAGACTTATTGAAAATGAGCAAAAACAGCTATCAACATTGTTTGAGATGTTTGACTGGCAGACTTAATGATTTAATGAATTACAAAAAGACTATACATGCAAAGTAAGAAGATCATCGCGCATATACTACAAATTTACGAGTGGTTTTTAAACAAACTACAGAGACTCAGCGGCATGGCTGTCATACAGAACGCTAACGATAGGCAATGCGGCAGTAAACGATTGTGATTTATGTGGCTATAATTATTAATTAGAAGATAATTGTAATATAGTAGATGGTATAGGTATAAATATGGATTGATAGCGGCGATATAGTTTGTGAATCGTGGCCGACAATGATTTTTTTAATGGGTCACATCTCAAAGGATACATTCTATCTAGAGATTATTAACAATTAATCAAATTTCGAGAAATGTTTTATTACTACGGCTAGTGCATTGAGTAACTATATAATGATCTTGTGTATTTTAAACTAAAATATGATATTTCAGGTTGCCTTATGCGACTCTGAAATTATGTACTTTGAACGTTCCGTACACGCGATCTTTGAACGAGGAATAAGCGAAAAATGTGTAAAACGTAGCAACAATGGTAGATAAATGTTAAATTAGTACTGTGCAAGTAAGAACAATAAAATGCTTGTATTAATATCCACGTACAATCTAATATTCAAATTGTATAGACGCATTTATTAAATAAACAATGTAAGATTTAAAATCGAAAGTTAGTTCATTTCAACAGAGATTGTTGCAGAAACGATCAGTCCAGTTTTCTGTTCTAGTTTACACAATACTACCCACTGTACTGTTAACTATTAACATTTAAATACTAAACATAACAGTTATATATTATACAATACCATACTTTGTCTATCACCGCGAGATACTAAACAAAGGCAAATGTCCAATTGACGAAGCAGATCGAACCTCGATATTAATACTCGACGAATAAAGACAGAACCATCCGTTACTGTCTCGTCTCATTGAACAAGGTATAAACATACACAAGACTACTGCCCTAGTACCAGCTAGTAACTTATTTAGAAATCTTCTTTAGGAAGATTTACTAGGGATAAAACGTTATACAATTTTTCGATAAATCTCAATTTCAAAGCATAATTAATTGTACGGTAAATATAGATTGTGCTCGAGTAACATAAATTGTACTTTGATCCTGATATTGCATGTATCATGTTTATACATACACATGTATGTTAGCACCCATAATGTTGGAAAACCTGTTGGATAATGCTAATCGCAGTCATTATCTTCAGGTTAAATGAAAATTACTAACTAAATTAACTTTTAATGTGCTTGAAATTAATACCACAGTCTACATACCCGCGCATGCGTAATATAGTAATATCTAAATAGCTAATAAAATAAGATTTTCCTTACTGAATGAAATTGTATTTTTTACTATACCCTATAGTTTAATTTTATTTATATACACTACCACCCATAAGTATCTGATCCGTAATAGACATTTTTGCTATTATAATAAATAATCATAAAACGAATATTTTATTTAAAAAATACAGCTATTGTCAAAGAGAACAATTATTTGTTCAAATTTGTTACATTTGTAAGCGAAACAGAAAAATCGACTTTGAATTTGAAATACCTATTATTATATTATATTTCGAGAACAATAATATTAATGGTTGAAAATGGTAGTTTCATTCATATACGCATAAATAGAAATATTAATAAGCAGAGATATCGTTAATCAAGTTAAACTAAATCGAAAAAAATAGTATCAATTTTTTGTATCATTCTTTCCGTACAGTTAGAAGCTGTACACACTAATCAACAATATATTTACAATATAAAGTTGGTACTTTTCTCTAAAATTAAGTACGACACAAAATGAACATGATCAAGTAGTGGCCAAAAAACGGCGTCTTCTTTGTCCAAAGTAGGAAGCTAAATGGAATTCGCGAACGCATTTCCGGCCGATCGTGTGCTACGGAGAAAGCACACACTTTGGAATTGATTTCATCGCCAGCAAAGCGTGCGCTCGGTAAACTATAATACTCCTGCACTCACTGTGGAATGGTGTGCAGCCACATGAAAATGAATTTTTATGTGATCGAAAAATCGATGCTCAGGCTGCCGTGAAACTCCCTGGAAACTCTTGGCAAATAGGAATAATACTTCAGTGAACAATAGATCTGCCGATAGCAGGTCACTGAACCCACTGGACGCGTCAATGAACAAATCTTTGGTGACGACTTCGAATATTTTCAAAATTGCTATTTTAATTGAACGGTACACTGCAAATTAAGATATTTCAATTTTTCTTTTAAAACAATTGATTAATTTAACATTTATGTAGCTACTTATTCAATTAAATTGTCCAATGCTCAACAATAATGTTCAAGGTCTAATACACGAAGTTTGGAAGAGATCCAGCTTTCCAACGAGTATTATAATAATTTGAAGTGTACACATAAATACCAATACGTAAATACATATCCTGATTTAGTTCGATTACAGTAAAGAGAAATGAACGTGGAAATTGCACACGAAGTACTTTTTCGTGCAAATAAATTGTAATTTGAAAAATAATTGATCCCATACCAGTGCGCGAGCATCTCCGGGATCATGAACGTCCCAGAGTTCGATGGCCGCGCAGTGGGGACAAGAAAAACAACAGTAGGCGAAGAAAAGACCGCTGGCCGATACGATCTTTTCGTGCTAATAATTATTGCATTAATTACACCGAGGGAAGCGTGCGCATCTACGACGTTTCGAAGATACAAACGCGAGCGTACGCGCGAAAAAAAAGGCCGTGTACGTAGTTAGCTGCACAGACAGCCAAGTTCGCACAAGAACTCGTAAGCGAACGAATGCACCGAGGAGGACAGAACGAACAAGTAGGAAACGTTAGACATTAACGGAGGCACATGGGTGAGACTGACTTATGAGCCAGATTTCCTGCGATACCAATAGCGATGCCGCGAGGACACGCAGTGAAACGCGTGGGACTTGCTGCGAAGACACGCAACTCTGATCGAATAATCTCGCTGTGTAATTGTGAATTGCACGCATGGATTATTTCACTAAGCTACGTAGTGCGAGCTGAAGCGCTACGAAACGCAATCGATGAAATGCTCGCGTAGTCTTTAATCAGTTCTTGAATTATTTCATAAATAATCTTCCCTTTTATGCTTATCTTTATTTTATATCGATTAAATAGCGTAAACGTCGGTAATATAGAACATCTGATTTTAAAATTTTTCTTTTTTTGATAAAACTAACGCGACTGGACGAAGAAACTAATACGTGATTATATTTAAATTGTTAAGCGTATCAGAATCCAAATGATTTAATATTGTATTATAATGTAAAAATTAGCAGAAGTAAAATTCGGCAATTCGGAAAAGTGGTATTTATAATGGAACACTTAGGAAGTTTATATAGAAAACTAAAAGAACTTTACGTTTATTATGAAAAATGAAAATTTGTTTAAACAACAGATAAAAATAAACAAATATTTTTTGGATACTTCATACTTTTTCAACACAACTTACCTTCAATAAAATATTTGACTACTTAACTTGCCTTTCAGAAATTTTTGCACACCACAAAAAGGGAAAACGTTTCTTTTACAATAACGTATATTCTACTGATACTTACTTGTCAGTACGTTCCATTATTGTTTTCAAGGGATTCATATACATGATTATCGGTAAAATTCGCTATTTAATTATTGAGATTTTACCAAGTTCCATATTACATACGTTTACCCTATTAGTATAGGATGTTTCCGAAAACATGGTACAACTATTAGATTGTTGCATATGAAACAGCCGATTTTATATAGTTCAAACTTTTTTATTTTACACATATATAAAGCCTGAAGCTTATTCAATTTAACATATTGATGGATCGTCAATTGTTTCAAAATGAAATGGCAGATAGTAAAGAAAAGATCAACGAATAGACGTCAAATTCGAATGTTGTCAATACTAGTATGCATTTTAATTCAAAATAAACTGTTAGGAAAGTGTTCTTTTAACGCAATGGAAATTGATTAAAAGGAAGGCAATATTACTCTTGCTATTATTTACTGTACAATTTCTACATAAGAAAATTATTGTGATTAAAATACTGCAATAAATGTAGATGGGGTAGAAAAATCGTACGGTAGTTACTTATAATTGAGTTTACTATGTATTTTCTTAGTAGGGAAACGTTTTATATCATTGCGGAAGTTATAAGTACGACAGAACATTAAAATTAAATCAATCAACTAGAACATTTAGTTCTAGACGGTTTACGTATTACAGAGTCTGCTGAAAAACAGCCTATCTTCAAAATAGACATATTATTTTCAACTAGAATTACAGATCAAGTTTAATCTTATTTACTTTTTATGTGCCAATTAACACCAACTGGTTTTTCCATAGCTAAAAAGCACTAGAAGTATATTATGTTCAACAAGTAACCTGAATATATTTATAAAACCAGTTAAAACGCTAATAGATAACAAGTTTTCGTATTATTTTTCAACACCATCTTCATGATTTTTAATATACTTTGTCCATCAATACGTAAGTAATAATAATAATATTGTTAGTTAAATGCTAAACTTAGCAGGTATTAGACGTATGTACAAGATTTAGTCTTGCTCTGACGATTTCATTGCCTCGCAAAGCACTTCTACTCTTTCCAACGGAAACCAAAATTTGGCAAAAAGTGGTAGAAAGTCACACAGGATAAGGAAAAATACTTCCATGACTAATTTGTGATACTTACGTATTACGCCCCTCTACTTTCAGTTCTTCACTTGTAGAAACTCTTACTTTAAGTTTGCTTATCCATTTATAGACACCGCTTAACTGTGATACTATTCCCATACTGCACTACGAATTTTCAATACCTTCCAGTTTCGAATTCACCTTTGGACTATAAAAATCGGATCACAAATCACAGTTTTTCCGCGGTGCACACTGATATAATAGGACGAATAATGAATTTTTGATACGGTGAAGTGAGCAAATCTAGGTGACAGAATTCAAGAACTCATAGAACAACTTGATCATATTGTTTTGATATTGTCCACAAAATCTTATTGGCCCGAACTTCAATATCGAACTATTTGTCTCGTTATTTTAACTACCTACACCAGAATTTAGCAAAAATTTAATTAATGACGAATGATTAAATTTTTGTTTCAGCCATTAATCGCAGTTAACGATTAATTTCAACCTTAATCACATATAGCAGTTAACGATTACAATCTCAGTTTAGTTGTTAATTATAATCAATGATTGAATGCATTTTAATCATTAGTCACAATTAATAACTTGATTCCTATGTTAGTCGTTAATTACAACTATCGATTAATTTACTGAAATTCTTTTTGTAGTGAAATTAGAATCTTATGCGCATTGTTCAAATGTATTCAGACAATAATAATAATTTGTAACGGAATTTTAATCACATCAAAATTTTCTTCAAATTCCATTTAAAAACCAAGAATTGATAATTGATTCATTTTTTTAATTAACGATTAACAATTTTATACGATGAATTTCTTTAATCAACAACTGACGATTAATTTCACCAATCGATTAAATTAATCATCGATTTTTCAACGATTTTTTTTTTTTGAATCGTAAGTATTAATCAATTAATCAGATTAAAAATTCTAATCGATTGATGCCCAACTATGACTTACCCATAAATGGGCCGATTTCGCGTAGCTCGAAATCGCGAGCAGTGCTTAAATCAGGGTCAATGGCGACTCGGGGTCGAAGAATCTTGCGGTTAACGTTATCAATGCGATCACAATCGAAGGTCGGTACCGAAATTCGACTGAGAACGCTTGGAATTTGGCAGTGAGCTTTTGTCGCGCACTCGCGTCCTGTCTTTCGGGCTGGTCGACTTCGAATTCTTAGTTGGCACGCGTGACCGATGTGTACGCGCCACATTCTGACGAACTTGAATGTGCACGTCCTTGTTACAAGTCCTACGCATCCCGCGACATGTGCCCTGCTGCGTTGCCGCTTATTATGGATTTTGGCGAAGATTTGTCTTGTTCACTGTGAATTTCTGTCAGTTCTCTAAACGTTGGCAACATTCTTCGTATTGTTAGACACCGAGCTGCGAAAATAAATACTACTTGCTGTTCCTATGCGACGTTTAAATAAAGCATTTAAATAAGTGATCACGCGGAAATTAAAATGTTCGAATATACAGTGGCCCACGAAAGTATTTGAGCGCTTACTACAGAAAGATTTTATAAATATATTTCATTCGCTGCCAACCACGAGTATACTTGTGTTCGATTGCATGCGTGCAAACAATCACACGTGACAAAATATATGTACTTATAACGAAATAACGTCACTTAGATAAGCGTGAATGTTCAAAATAGAATTTTCAGTACTAATAGAATCACATACTTTAGGTTTGTCAACGAATGAGATAATATACATATTATACATAACTTGAAATTTCATTAGCAGTGTAATGAGACACAATTACCATAATTATTATGGTAAAGGTAGAAATAGTCCTATTGAACGTTTATGAGCAACAGTAGAAAGGGAATTGCAAAATTTTAATACAACTTACAAAACAGTGTTGAAAGAAAAAATGATTAAACTATGAAATTCAATAACATCAATTAAAACTAAAGCTGGTTCCATTCATTACTGATACTTGTATATCTGCAATAAATGTCTTCTAAGTTCTGTGTACGCTTTCTGCATTGTTTTAAACTTTACTTGCATTATCGTGATAGTCGTGGCTCAATACAGTACTAATAATATTCGATAATTGTTTGTGTAACGTACATATTACACTCATAGAAGTTCTCTGCGATAAGTGTTCAAATACTTTCATGGGTTACTGTAATTGAAATGTGGGGGTACGATTAACTGCGCGTGGAAGGTTATAGGGGAGATATCCAAAGTCGTGCCACTTAAAATATCTTACGTTGTATTTCCTGTTTGGCGCTAATTTATTTACAAACTAGTAAATCGATATTCTAGCTTGATATTTCAAACACCTGCTACTAAATAGTTAACTTTTTTTGAAGAACAAATTAATTTATTGTAGGCTTCTCATCGATCTCTTTGCAATTAGTAAATAAAAATGGCATTAAATAGTAAAAATGTTAAGTATACATGAGCAATGGGAGATATAATAAAAGATTTCCAAGTTGTGTCCTACTTTGCGGTAGCTATATATATTTAAAAAATCACATACTAATGGCATAACTTGTAACCATTC
Organism: Eucera pruinosa; assembly: GCA_028830335.1. Lineage (NCBI taxonomy): Eukaryota > Metazoa > Arthropoda > Insecta > Hymenoptera > Apidae > Eucera > Eucera pruinosa. Next base: position 3,301,058 of record JAMYCR010000002.1, on the reverse strand, counting down.
TACCTTTCTAATCGAAACATGTAATTTTTCCTTGTGCATTTACATATTTCTAAGAATATACCTTTCCCATACCTTTTCTAAATATAACCTTCATTATACTTTAATTTATAAATAAATTGATCACGTTTCCTTAATTGCACATTATAAAATTTCTTGTATCAAAGTAACTGACAATTTTGAAAATTCAGGATTCGAGTGACACGTAAATTTATATAACATAAATTTGTTATTAAATTATAATTACTTTAACTAGTCATTGTTTAAATTCAGCAGTAATTTTATTATTAGACTGCGAATCTTTATGCAAAATCAACTTTTTATAAACAAAAATAAAGAAATAGAATTTAAATACAGATTGGTTTCATCCCTTAAATATTATAAGATATATTTTATTCTGGATAATTTGGATACTTTTGCGCATCGTATGCATTACTTAATATTTTGAATATTTAAATTTTCCCCAACTGCATAAAGATCCGTAGTCTATGTGTTACATTTTACTTTGAATAAGCCAGCTTCTAAAATTATATTGCTGCATATGTCTTATAACTAATAATGAAATGCATGAAATAACCACCAATTTATTTAATCTAACCGTTCGTCAGTGTAGTTTAAATTAGGTTCGATACGTTTTATGACAATCGAGTTCTAGGTTAAGCGAGTAACGCTCAATAAGAGTAATACATACATACGTATAAAAGATTAGTATAGATCCTTTTTTCATCAGGTATTTGTCATGCTTTTCATGGAATTTTATTATATTTATATTATGGGATGTACATATGTATAGTGTTAAAAGTTAATGTACTGAACGCTGAATTGCAGGAGCTACTTAATGATACAAAGAACAAGAAATTTATGTAGATATGGTATGCGCCTCTTGAACACTGACAATGAGCCGCCCGATTCCAAACCCAACCATACATACATTGACGTTTGTCCATTTCGGGCTAAATGATCCTCGCGGCAAAGTTGTAGGTGATCGATCACAGACGATCGTTTGATTCTCTATGTCACTTGTGTGCTGCGTCACGCCATAATTAAGCAGATCATTAGCGTCATCGTGAAGCGACCAGCAGAAAACACTGGGGAATCGCAACGCCTGCTGGCGCATACCGTTACGCGATGGCTGCAAGCCGATGTGGTACCCTGACTAATGCGACCGCGGCGTTGCACCTTGCAAATTGCAGCGGACCACGGCTGCGTTGTTCACTCTATGGACGAAACAAAAAAAAAAAAAAAAAAGTATCTGGCCGCGATTTAAGAGACGGGCACATCACCCGTGTTCGGTGACGACTTCAGCGCGATTACCGCGATCAGTGCCGACACCTGTCGCACAAGCCTGGTTTCGGGAATAACAAGCAACGGTTCGTTTATTTATTTCGAACAGTGTTAACGTGTCGAGTCATCTATTAACCCTTTCACTTCGCAGATTTTAATCAAAGAATATGCAGAAGTCGTTGAAATGTTGCATCGCATTACGTTAAATCCATGTCCTTCCTATTTCTCAAATAGCAACGAAATCCAAATATTTCAAAACGCTAATACTGTTTGTGATACCTGAAGTTAATGAACTTGGCGCATTTTGCATGAACGTCTGTAACAATGGAAGCAATTTTTGCATTTGAGATATAAAGGGAAATGTTTCACAAAAATAGAAAGTAAATAAAAATTATAAAAATAATTTGTATTTCAGGTATTGAATTTCGAAATTAATTAACTACACATCGTGCATGACTTAAGGGGGTTTGTTGTTATAATTGTTATGTTATATGCCGCAAAGACATGATAGGACAATTATTAATAGAATGTTATATTCATTCAATAATTTGCTTCAATATTTGTACACTATATCTCATTTATATCAAATCTAGTAATTAATGCAACAGGTATTAATGTACCTAAAATAATTAAAATAAAAGGTCGACAGGTGTATGATAAAATTTTTATTCTTGCATTTCTCAAAATTTCTCTCTGCTGTAGAATATATTCAAAGTCTTCAATTGGCTTCGTGCAACCTTGGAAAACGATGAAGCTTCGGCACAATGGCGACGCGCAGTGCTGGCTGAAGGAGCGGTGGCAAAACGAAATACAGCCACGTGCTGTTTAATTGAAACGCGAATTTCAGTCATCACAATTTCCCTGAACGCAGCCCCGATGTCATGGAAAATTTCAATTTTCCGCTCGAGTTAATAGATAATAACGCAAATATTTTTCCGTGTGACGGAAGTTTTGGCGTGGACGTGGACAAAGGATTTCTTCCCCTCCGCTGCCTCCTCTTGTGGTCCTTTACATCCCTCTATTTCGGTCAACGTAGTTTGCACATTGAGAGAATGCCTGTGAGGACAGAGGCCAACAACTACACGCTGATACCATTAAAAGAAAGAGGGAATGAATAAGAACCGTGGAGTGGTCGGCCGGGCGCGGTGGGGGGGGGGGGGGGGGAAACAAAAGCGACGATAGCCAGAAAGAGAAAGAGCTTGAAACAAACGAACGGAATGGCAAGATCACCGCCCGGTAGCGTTGCCCGCCTATAAATATGTATAGCCAATATCCGCTTACATATTCGGTCACACTAGAGGGCAATATCACCATGCAGATCAGTGGTGGGGTTAAGGGTGGCTTTGCGTGGATCGACGAGCACATAGCGCGGTTTCCTCAGTTCTGTTGAATCCTTTGAGCCCGAGAGCCAACCACACCATATCGTAGGAAAATATCTAATCTGCATGTGTTTACGTTTGACGGGCCGATAACGGCGTGGCGTCTCTTTCGCCTCTTACCAGCCCGTGAATTGAATTACCGCGCTCACGTGGGGAGACGCGAGTGCGTGATTTGCGGGCTCTCGAGTTTCGAGACAGTGTAACAAGATGTAAGTAAAAAAGAATGTAGTGTTGCCAGTAATTCAGTTGTTCAATCATCAAAATTCAAATGTATTAACAAAATAATTTTGGAGATTATGTGAGGGATAAGGGGAAGAAACAAAGGATATTTATTTTCTATGATTTTCATGTATTCCGCTGAGGTTGTTGATTTATTATATGTAATAAGTACAACGTCGAACGAAATAAAGACGAAGTTCACTGTATAGCAGAGTGTATTCGCGTTTTACATGCGTAGTTGCGCGTCCTAAGACGGTTCGGACTGTTCTGTCGTGTCAAGGAAAAACTTTGTTTTTGGAGACTCGGAAAATGGAGAGGTAGGGGTTATTTTAGGTTCGATGGTCAGGAAGGGATGAGGTAGCAGGATCGAGGTTTGGAGATGACTAACTAGGATGAAATCATCAGCTATCGAAGGATTTTGGAATGTTTGCTGCTGGAGTTTGGTTTATCGTGTTTGAAGGAGGATGAGAAGGCCGCGTTGTTTTAACTAAAAATAATATAGTGCTCATGATTACGTTGGCATACAACAATTTTATATATCTTTATTTCTCACAATTCGAATTTGTTGCTGCAAGGACACGAGAAAATTCAAAACAGTTTTAAATATCCTATTGGGTACGTAAAAAAAGTTTTAATGGATTCGATCATAAATGGATAGATTGTATTTCGTTGCCAACAATCATTTATTTAATCAATCAAATAGCGGTAATTGCTTTCGATAACCTTTGTAAATTATTCTAATTGCAGTCGGATTTCTCTATCATAGAAAACTCATCATTTTCCTTGGAAAAGACGACACGATGACAATTTATTGAAAAGCAATTAAAACTTTTGCTTTTATCTAGTGCATTATATTTTTACTTTCATATTGTCACAACATTTAATAATGCATCTATTAACTGAGCGTGAAGGTTAATGATCGGTTTTTGATAAATTGCGTAAGATACCACGTCTAATAATTTTTGTAACGTTTAGCTTAGTTTTCCTCTGGAGAAATGCGATCGCTACTAGAATACAGGCAAAAGTTGTTGGGAATAATAGCGATTCTCTGATTGATTATATACATTGTATTGAATATAATAATACAATCATTTATAACCGAACCCATTGGCACTTTAGTACACACCCAGTAGAATGTCCCGATTTTACCCACGTAGGTTTGGTCCAAATATCCTCCATTAATCCGGTTCACGCAACATTGACGACTTTAAGCTGTCATTCTTATCTCGAGATACGTAAAATACTACGCGCATGGGCTGTTTGCTGGTGATACTAAAATGTAGTATTTTTCATATAGTTTCGGACGTGCCGAAGAAATCTCTTCGGTTGCGCGTGCCGCGGCGAATATCGACAGGGTGTCGGTACATTGGCTGCTGTTAGTCGTTCGCGAATACCAAGGCGAAGTGGCCACGGATCAATCAGAGGCGGCCTATAATTAACGAGTTACGGCCAGGCCGGCGCGTTTGCATTAAGACGCGGCTTTTTGTCACTCGGCTCCTCGAGGGATCAGCGCGGTCCTGCCGTAATTACCTCGGGCGGCAGACGGTCGGTATCCAAACACGTTAGAACGCGACCGAAGCGAGAGGAAGAGAAAGAGAGAGATAATTTGAGTGAGCAGGAGAGGGAGCGAAGAGACGGGACCAGTCGAGTTTCTTCGCGGATCCTGCGGATTCGCCTCGAGGGCCGTCTCCACCCTCTCCTCGCACCGGTCCTCCACTCTCACCCTGGCATGCCACTTCGATTGGCTATACTGTGTGGGTTTTTCTCGTTAGCAGCGGTGCCTTCGAGGCGAGAGTGCTTTCAGGGGGGCATAACAGCGTCTAGAATCGTAATTAGTAGGCGTGAATGCACGCCTACCAGACACCGCGACTTCTTTCTCCGCTTCGACATCCGTTTGGCCTGTTTTGCTCGACTCTACCTTGCGGAAACTATTTGAGAAGGGATCAGGCGACACTTGGGGTCCCGTTAATGAGGGTGTGATGCTTTTAATACGAATTCTGATCAGGGCTATACCACCGAGAAAAGCCGAGCCAGTTGACCGCTCGGTTTATTTTACTACGTCCTGTGCGCGTAAAACTGTTACACGATTTTACTGTTACGTCAGCTTATCTTGCACCTCCAGATTGAACTCTAGCTTATTAGTTATTGGATTGTAACATGTATTCGTGTCATTCTTATTTAATGTTTTTTTTTGTTTTTTTAAATTGGTTACTTGTAAATTCGAAAAAAAAGTTCGATTAATCAGATCTGTGTTTGTTTGATTGATCATCTTCCATCTTTATAATTGCTGAAGAATTCTTCTTGTGTAGAGGTGCTAGAACTTTAAAAACGTTCTGGAAAAGCGCAACGAATATGTATTACAACCCAATATACTTAAAGGCAATAGATAAATTTATGGCAGCATATTTTCTACTTTGACATACACAAGAGTGTCCTATGCACCAGAGGCAAGTTATATCTTTAAAACGTTTTTAGATGAAAAAAAGTATTGTCAGACTACTTTAAATGGTTTAGAATGGAGCATCTTCACATATTAATTTTATGTATTTTTATGTATTACTGTATGTATCTAGAAAATTCAACTGCACCCATATTTAATGCCATACATCATACTTTTATATACTCTAATCAATATACTTCTTTCTTATTTACGTTTAAGATAGTATCGAGGAACTTATGCTTTAAAACAAGTTACGTAGTTTAGAAGTTATTGCAATCTAAAGTTTCCTTATCTCAGCATCTTAAACAACGTATTTTGGAAGGAACATGAAATATTACTGAAGGAGACTTCATTTACGTCTTAAATAACATAAAAAGAAGACGAAGAAAGCGTTTAATGTACGGTGGAGGATCATTCGAACATTTGATATAGCGTCAGTATTCAAGCACATCAGCTAATACGTATATATTAATTTCAACGAGTAAATGAGCTAAGGAAACTTTAAATTGCTATAACTTCTAAAATAGTAGTGTAGAAAGACATAAGTCATTCAATAATTTCTTGTAGGGAAGAAAACAGTGCGTCGATTACTGATGCATAAAAATGCATAGAATTAATATCAGAGCAAGCACCATTTTAAATCATTTAGCTTTGCCCCATGACATTTATTTCTATTTAGAAGCGTTTAAAGATACAGCTTGTCTCCGTTGCGAGGGACACCTTGTAAGTACATTAAAAGATAATGAGAAGCTGTTACTAGATTCTACAAAATTTGCGAGATGAGTGATACTAATAGGCATGGAATAATTCTATACTTAGAAATAAGAGAAAACTTGATTCGCAGATTTATCATGTACGCGCGCATACTTTTACTAATGAGCGATGCCAATGTAATGATGAACACTGATAAAACATTTACTTAAGTGAACGAATTGCTGAAAGTTACATCTTCGTTAGCTCGTGGCAGTTCTTACATTATAAATCAATGATTCGTAAATTAATACAGCAGTTCACAATGTGGATCATTTACGTGTTTTTATAAAAAAAATGTTTGCTTAACAACCGTGAATTTTTGAATAACAATATTTGAACTTTGTAGCGTACTGACAAATTTCTACTAAAGCTCATTCGACACTTATGAAACTGATAAACCGAAGTTCTCATTTCCTACAGATAAGCGCAAGTTCATCTTACCCCTTTGTTTACAAAATGCAAATTGACAAGATCCAATGTTAGTTAATGCATTGTCAAATTACAATGCCTTTCTTCTCAAACGAATAATAATAATCAGTTGCCCAGTAAAATTACATGTTTACCCTTACGTTTCCCCGTAAGCAACCAACTTCGAGGATTGTTTCGTTCGCCCTAGGGCAGAAGGTTCAACTGCTCGCGCATTCCTTTATCCATTATCGTTTCGTAGTTTCCTGGACTTCGACGCCCCTTCATCGCCTATCATCTTCATCTACCACGCGCGCAAGAAACAGATGGGGACGGCTGACGTGCAGGGTACAACGTACTCTTCATTAATTTTCCGTTAGCCGCGGTTCGGTTGCGGCGAAGCGATCTCTCTAGCGAAATACGTTTCACTTCGCTGCGAGACGGTCACTGGTCGGTTCGAGATCATTATCGATACGAAACGAAGTCATAGCGGCACCCTCTTGAACTGTTCCTTATAATGCTACTGATGTCGTCGCGATTGTGACAAAAAATGACGCGTATCCGCCGGAAGCGGTCTTCCTCCCTTCTGAGGCCCTCCATTACTTTGTACTTAGCTCTTTTTCCCTGCGGCTCGCCGAGATGATTCGTCGTTTCATGGCCGGAGGAGCCCGCGAATTGACGCATCTGCCACTGCCGTGACGAATTCGACGGCAAATTAATTGATCACGATCTTGCGATCGGTCCACATAATTGCCAGTTCACGCGCTACCACGATATGCCTTGTTGATTGTGGGTTGCAACTCGACTATTCGTGTCTTTTTCACTAATTACTCTGCTGTGCCGTGAGTGACACGGAGAAGCTTTCCGAGAAATCAGTTTGATCTTCTTCCATCAACCTACAAGGAATCGTGTCACTATTACTTGTTATGGTAGAATGCCAATTCTTTAGACAAGTGGAGAGGGGAGTGGCGACTTGTGCTCGATAAACTGGTAATAATTATTATTCGAGGAGGTGGTCTAAATATGGGCTACCTCTTTTATTTTAACGTTTATTGCCGACCCTGTTGAAGATACTTTTACACATCATTGTATATCTATAACATGTTAGCAGCCTGACGTAGAATTAAAATATGCTGAACAAAAGTAATATTTGCCACAAATTGCACATTTAAAGTAGAAGTGAAAGTTCTCATTTTTGAAAGTGTGGTCCAAATATGGATACTTCGTAAAACAATCTTAAATAAAAATGAAGACTTTTTTCAAAAAACTGTTCTTCTTATTAAAGGTAAGTAAAAAACGCTCTTAATGACAGCAATATAGTGCTCTTAGCGAATTAATTCTCACTTCAACAGATCGATGTTAAGAAAATTAAACAAACATACTTGTGAAAATTTTTATGATCGCGAAATTCGTAATGCAATGACAATGTTCAAAGATAGATTAATGTTAAACTTATATTCTTCTGTTGTTAGTATAATTACTATTTTTCTGTCGAAACACGTGTGCACGCAATATGGAACACGTGGAATGCGTGCGTGTTTCATAATAAGATTGTGTAGTATTATGTTACACCTTTACTCAAGGGCAGATTTAAGTTTTTGCTGCCCTAGACTATTATATCTTTGTGGTCCCGCAACTAAATCCTCATTTTAGTAATTTCGGTATAAAAGAAATAATGAATATTTATTAAATTCATGATGATCAATTATAAAATGAATTAAAATCGCATGGATTTGCAGTGTGCATACCTAAAGTGACGTATTTCCCGAAAAAATCTCCATAAAAGCTATTGCCCTCGGCTATAACTTAATTAGGCTTTACTTAAATCCGCCTCTGCTTTTACTATTTTTTTATACAGATGGAAGTTACAACATTAAAGAGTAAAGGAAAATCCAGGGACACAAGAAGTATAATAAATACGATCTCTGCGTATCAAGGAAACCGAATGAAATACCAAGCTGTATCGAAAAAAGAGCATTTAAAAGATGTTTGCTTATTTCTATGTTTTATTTAAATAAGTATTCATTTTTCGTAACAAAGGTAATGTTCCTTGAGTTCTGTTTAGAAATCTCTTAGGTGCTCTATATTAAATATCACTTTTTCAAACGGCTGAATTTTACTTCTGTTAATTTTTTTCTATATTTTAAAAAATTTTAATTTTTCCACTTCTATTTAAATATGATTAGGCATTAGTCTATCTCGTTACTTTCATTTAAAAAAATAAATTCTTTTACTTTTGACAAGCTTCTAAAATCACGTGTTCCATATTCCCAGCGTTTACCCTATGTGACCAACATGCCGCCACACCAATTGAGGGTTAGAAGTGTTTATTGAACATTTTATCGTTATGGTGTATAAATCTAAACTATTACTGGCAAGTCGAGGGCCCAAATTCGAAAATCCCTATTACAGTCAACATGCTCGTATACATATAATCGAATATCAATCTGATCACAAATGTAAATAATCAGTAGCTATTTATAGAACTGATATTTTATTGTATATATCAGAATACACTATTAAAATATATCGTTAATACAAATCTTAATTATTCTTTAAAATAAGGTCCAGCTTATTATCAGGAAACTTCGTCTGAACCTTGCTTTCCGCATTAGTAGCGTGACCCGATCAATGGAACTAAAAATCGGGACACAGGATGTGACGACTGTAAAAATAAGTAAATTCTTCTCTTCAACAGTACGGATACTTAACATTTGCATATATACATACAAGCTCAAATTTTTCCTTACAAATTTACATTACAATTGCAATTTCGAAATTTGAAATAGAAAACTAAGTTCTTATTGACAAATAACCACTGTAACGACTTATTCTTTATTAGTGAATTACGTTTAAGCGGGTGTCTGCGCTTGCGAAATGATTTGAAAGAAGTAAACGAAGGCCAAAAATTATGAATATTTCAAATTTGAGACACATACAATTGTCGCGAAACTTCCGAAGTCTGAAACTCGGGAGTTTTGGTCACCTTGTAGGTGGTACTAGGAAACTACGCGAACTTTGTTTTCTGGTTTCTCTGACAGTTGTGCCGATCAATAGACAGCGTTTCACCGCGGCCTTTTCCTCGGCTTCGCAGAATCGTTGCAAGAAAGAGTGAAAAGCGGTGTTACGCACGAGACGCTTTAGACGCGCGTGTGAACGCGCAGCGCTTTCCTGCGCATAAATCATTCCATGCTCGCGTAGAACACAGTAGCTGGTAGCTGGTGCAATTGTTATGCTAACCAGTCGGCCAGTATCTGCTCTTATACAGCCTATGTTTCCTGCTCGACCACCTGTTACCCTCTCGAACCACGACCCCGGTAACGTTCGACTCATCCGTCCCGGTTCGGCACGTGTATAATTGCCCTCGCTCCACTCTGCTCCATTCTGCTCTGCGCCACGATTTTCTTTTTCTATTCCCAGCACTCCGCGCGAACTCTCCGCAGCGTGGCGAGTTTTTTACCCCCGCATTAGCGAATATTGATTGAGACCGGTAGTTGAATTATTCAGTGCGCTCCGTCGATTTGAATTCCTTGATGAGACGCGTACGCGCGCCTGGTAATTGCAATTTTGCACGCGGAAAATTTATTGCGGTAAAGTTGCTTCAAGTTTAGAAGCTTCTTGATCGAGACGATAAAAACGAAGCTGTGAATAGGTCGAAGAACGTTTATACAGCGGATCCTGTTCATTTTATACTTCCCGATGGTTTTATTGGACTTTTAAGGTGTTGAAGTTATTTTATTATATTTCTAAGTTTTCTTTTTATCTTTATGTTATAATTGCAGGGGAACATTGTAGTTACCGAATCTGCAACTTTTGTAGCTAATAGCTAGAATCACCAAGATGGTGCAAAATGACCAATTCGTAATTTTCCATCAAAATAGTATAAATTGCTTCTATGTAGAAATGTAATTTTAAAATTCGTTTGCAATGATAGTATTTTAATTTTTTTTAAATATCTGTCATGATAATTTCCTTAGTACAAATAAGTATACCCTAATCGTTGGTAATTCTAGTGCGTTGACTTTCATTCTTAAATTACCGCCATGTAAGTATTTAAATGATTTTACACAAATAAATTTAGAAAATTTAAGAAGAATAGAAGGTTACTAAGAGTGGATTAACACAACCAGAAGTAGTAAATAACGAAAGTGGTTGAAACAAATGAAACATTAACAACAAAGCTAAAAGTAATTGCTTCTGTTATATCTTTCTCGATAAAACTCTACCGGTTGGATCCGCTAAAAAGTTTCATCAAGCCTTTCTACGTATTCGAATAGCGTCGCTTAAAAATTTATAAGAACATTCTATATCGTTTGCTTGTGAAATCAATCGAATCTAATGCCCATAATGCCATTATGCGTTCCCGTGAAAAGCCTCAGAACTTCCTTCCATGAAGAGAGGGAATTGTTTCTTAATTTCCCGTCTCCATTGTTCGCGGCGAAGGGTCCTCGATTGTGCGAGCACACCGGCCGGACGATACACTTTATTGCCCCTCTTTTACAAATGGAATCACGCATTGCCCGATACTTCGCCCTTTTATCACGGCTGAACGCACGGCTTCATTTCCCACCGCCAGATAAGAATAATGGACCAGATGAGGGTGTTTCCTCGATCGCTATCTTAATAATTATCTGTTTCGCGGGCAACGCGTGTAAATTGCGCAGGATAAAGTTGCGAAGAAATTTAGAAAAAAGCGATGCTATCGATATCGCGGTTATTATTAGGTTATTACACCATCCGACAACTTACAACACTTCTACGAGCTCCTCTAGCTCCCTGAATTATGCATAATGATGCGCACGCTGGAACAATGACTGGCCCCTTTAACCGTATTGTTCGACTTCTGGACAGGTAACCACGGCCGTAAAAGTTCCTCGGAAGATGCGCCGTCAAGATCGTCAGGGAAACAAATGACGCCTGTGAGCCTTTTAATTGCAGCACCTGCTCCCTCGTGCGGACCCTGCGAAAATGCAGAGGTGATAATTTTTCTTCTACAGCTGTTCGATTTCGTTTTCAACTGCGTCATCGACGATCTTCTCGTAAAAAAGGCTGCCACTTTGTAAGCCAACAACCGGTACGTGACTGGAGGAGGACTCCTTTTTCTCGCTGAAAGTCGAATTGATGGTGCTTTTGTATTGCAGTTCATTAAATTGCCACCACCTCGGTTAAACTGACAATACGATGTACGATATACACACCTGAAAATTAAGGATCCAACTGCCGCCATACTAATTTATTAATGGCTTCCCAGTTGTTAGAAACTAACTAAGCGAATCGCGGTGGTTTAACACATTCGCCAGTTGTTCGGATTAAATCTTCCATTTTCGATCGCGCTAATTGTAACAGACGGCATTTCATTGGCACGATTCATGCTAAAAATTTTAGTTCGTAATGTTATCATATAAATAAATGTGGTGTACGTGCCAACGCAACAGATTTCGCTGAAAACTTGACCTCGTTCAAAAAATAGAAGATTGATGATTCTTGCTGATTGGAATTATACCACATTGTCACGCAAGTGTATAGCAAGGGTAAAATAAATAGGTCATTTGCCCTCCCCCCTCCCACCCCAGTTCATAGTTAACGAAATTTGAAACAGAAATTTTGAAAAGATTCGCTAAGGGTTATAGGAAATTAACTTCTTTTATATAAAAAAGTGGTCGAATACTGTTTAAACAGTATAAAATATTTTGTTTAGATATCCTATATTATATAAAGAAATAAGTAGTTAGCATAGAATTAAAATTTATCTTAGCCTAACGTTTTTGCTCCCTTTTAAACGAAACTTTGTACACGTCCTTATTGTTGCTGCTTTTAACAGTAATTCAATGACATGTAATAATATTTAGAATTATAATAGCAAACACAATAATAAATATGCTTTACTGAAAACTTTCGTATACAAGTCAAACGATGTGCAAATACTTTTCATACTACATAAAATTCACTTATAATCTTGTTACATTTGCACTATTTCTATAAAGTATTGCAACAATGCATCTTTGTTCAATGAAACGTAATCTGTAAAATTTTTTAACATGGTACTTTTACTTACATTTGTCTGGTTGGTTTGTTTCTTTCGCTTTCCCTCTACTGTGTGTCCATCGGTTTTCTTCCCAGGTGCAGCGAACCGCGAAAGGGTATGGGGGGGTATCACGAAGAAGCGCGCAACTAACACGAAGACTAATCATCGACAAGATATTTATTTTCTATTATTTCGTGGGAATCGAGCAACGTGCCGCTTGTTCTCGATTTAGACGCTTCCGCTTGCCTCTGGTCGATGACGGATTTTTATTTTCGGTATTGTGCTTCCATCAAGAAACCCTCACGCACCTTCCTTCTTGAGGTATTGTGAGGATGAATTCCTTGCTCGGCTGTTACGTGTCTATTAATGACTTTAATCTGCACTGTATAATCCAAAATTAGTGCATGCAATTGGTGTTTCGTGAGCAATCACATAAAGTTTTGCTTTATCCATTTCCTTTCAAACAATTATTAGCTTCGTCTTAACGCTCATAACTGTTTAATAATCACTGTAACTCCTAGTTACGATAGATCGTAAATATGCAAATTCATGTCTTTATAAAGACAACTAAAGAAAGGTAACGTACAACAGAGATTTGTTTCACCATTTAGATATTACGAAACATATCTACATAATTTAATTATTATAAGATGCATGTGCTTTAAAAAGTTTGTGCGCACTTTGTATTCCTTTGCATATTTAAAGTGCTCACAAATGTATAAGCATCCGCAGTTTAATCATGAGAAACTCAATGTCCAACAAAAAGCTTAGCGTTAAGTAATAAAATAATTTTTAAACTGTAAAATTTTATTTCTAGATGAATTATGCAAAATTGTTTCTTGCTTTCTGAAGAATAGGGGTATAATTTTATTTCCCTTTGTTCCAAGCAAATCAAGATCGAGCATCTAAAATATTTGGAAGATTGATTACTGCGAAATTATCACGAACTTCATGAAGACCAGGAATCATTTCATTTCGATTATATGTCTTGGCACGTCATGAGGGTGGAAGGGCGCAGCAGTAGATCAATCATTCGAACGTTCGATTACGCACACGCTTAGGCTTGAGAAGAGTCGTAAGGTGTGATCCATTGCATGGTATGTTCATGCGTTGCGTGATACGCAGGCGATTGGTTCTGTGGGAACCCGTCAGCATTGACGGACTCCGTTTATCAACCTATTTAGGTACCCAATTGCCATTAGCTTCTTCGGCAGATGGAGATATTCTCGGAGAGCTGTATTTAGTCGTATTTTGCCTTACGCAGAATAAATTGCCCGCTTTATTACACCTATGTCTCTAAAATGTTATACCGCGAATCGTTTCGACTAACGATCCAGGCTGACCATTTGTTTTCTTTACACGAGATATAAAGTTTTTAGAGTTAATTTCGCTTTTGTTACAGTTACCGCGAATGGTAATTGAAAGAGCATGAGAAAATATGCGGTAAGTACTGAATCGCAATGTTAAAATGAATATCTACACTTTACATTATAAGATACATACCTATACTAATATTTAAAACGTCACGTTATCAAATGTTGGAATCACGTGTTTCCATAAGTATATCTTTTCAATCGGTATTTCTATAACATAGTCTACAGTTTCTGTCATTTTTAGGTATAAACTGTTTAACTCCATTGCAATTAATCTTCATTTATGATTCCTCAATTTTTTGTAAGAGGTATTTGGCCGATGTTAAACTTTTGATTGCATCTAAAATACACATTTTTTAAAAACATGTCGCATAATTTTTGTATAGGGAACTTCACCAATTTTATTACATATATTCTTTTACTCAAAGAATAACAATTATATCCGTAAGTGACCCTGTAACTGCAATGTTATTTCCAAATATATAAAATATAGATATCTGTCCATACAAATTTATTTGTGCTACAACATTTTGTAGAAAACTGTTTTATTTAATCTAATAAATATTCAAAATAATCTCCATGTATTTCCAAATATTTATTGATACAATAACAAAGCGAACATTTCACTTGTTTAACCCTTTCTATATACATATATGTACACCCTCAAAAGTTGGGCAATTATTTGTTACCAGTATACGTATACATCCTTTATTGCATAGTACTATTTATATTATTATTCGCGTATATTAAATCATACTTGCTAATTATAGAGAGTATGTAAATATTTACACTATTTCCATAATAATAAAAATTGTCCTCATCTATGCATTACCATTTCTAATTGTAAAATAACGTAATGAGATAGTTAAAAATTACTTTTTCCATTACGATAGCTTATCAAGTCCTATAATTACTGGTTAACTGATCAATATAGCAAACGATAATTTATTGTATATCTGTCATATTAATCTGAGATATCAACATTTATTTGCATAGAAAACCAAATGATCTTATTTACGAAGTAACTCATAGTAACATCAAAGCTTCTAATAGTAAGAGTTACGAGAACGCAATCAGACTTCATGTGTAAATAGGTACTCCTGCCGTGATTTCTAACGCATCAGGGTAAAATTGTGAAGGTACACGGTGCTATCTTAAGAAACAGGAAGTGGATTTCTAAACGATGCCGTCGGAATCATTAAATGGTGCCAATTAAAAAAAGATAATGAGCCGGATTCATTACTCCCGCGAACAAAGATTCCATGCCCGTTTCGTAGAACGCCACGGCAGGAAAACCGCAGTTCTGACGCAACGAAATCCAGTCGAATAGCATCCACAATGGACGCAGATCGAGAACATCGCTATTAGAGATAATAGAATGTGTAGAGTAATTTACCCACAGTCACAGGCGAAAAGACGCGGCTTTCCTACCTTTCACCTAATGCCACATTTCACATGTGTTCGCTCGCTAAATCTACCATTGAATGCTGCGAATTAACGCGCTAATACGCGAAAGCTTTCAAAGATTCGCGTTCCGAAAATGTGCATTATTCTTAACGAATTTTCCATGATTTCCTTGCAGAACCGATAATTAATTGGTGAAAGAAAGCGTGTTTCCTCCATTAAATTTAGAGACTCAGTCAGTCCGCTGATTTATAAAATCTTTGTCCGAGCGAAACGACGGGCAATTTTCCGCTTTTTTGTCAGCAGAGAATCCCTTAGCAATCTTATTCCAACAACATCAAGAACTGACATGGACGCTTCCAACTTTTTATCACGCACGCCACAGTGTCACCAATAGCACACCGCTGCACGCTATTGTGCGGTTTGTCGACTTTTCAACGCGGCGAAACAGTGTACACTATATAAAACGATTCCATAGCCTTTATCCTAAAAGCAGATTTAGAAAATAACTTTGCAAACTTTGAACCTTGTATGGTCTATCCTGAATATATTTTCCTGATTTTTTTAATATAATTTTTCGATAAACTACGGTTTGTCACAAAAGTATCCGTTCACGCTAAGTATTAAGTTAATAGTAACAAAAATTAAATCAAAATCTAGTTTTTAACGAACATTTATTATTATTAGTTTATTTTACCAATGCTATTTGTATATTCTACCAAAAGATAAAAGAACGAAGTTATATCTTGAGGAAGTAAGCATTGTACAAGTATTTGGTTATACATGCACGTAAAATATGTAGGAAACATACGGCAGTTATATTCATAACGTATATTATACATGATATATATATATATATATTTCATTGGATAATCGTTGGATTCTATCATAGCTTTCAGCCTATTTGGTAATGGTTTAACAAGTTACCTAGTACCTAATTTTCATTGATCCATTTGATTTGAGTATATCATCAGATTAGAAGTATTACATTTTGTTAAGGAATTTTTCAAATATTTCCAAATATATTTAATGGCAATACAGTAGACCTTGTAAACTTTGAATCACATAAATATAAAATATTATCAAATACTTACCATTTATCGGTTGTTAATGAGAAAAGTAATTGTTTACACGTGTATATTATAAAAAGTAGGTATAATTTATATAATACAATTATACTAAGTAATGCACGCTACTTTTTAAAAAGTGGTATATTAATTGTAGGTGAACTATCTTGTCGCAGTTTTGATAACTATCCTCTTGGTCAATTATTGTAATCTCAATAAATATGTGGCAAGTTAAAATAGAACCGGATAACTATGAGTCTACTGTGATATTGAAAGATTGTAGAAGCATTTCGAGCTGATGAAATATGATAATCATTTTTAAGTTTCTTTAGCTTGATGATTTAAGATCGTCATCTTGCCAAAATATGAAATTGGTTCCTAAGCTCGAATTTTCTGTACTCTCCTTTAAATTTCGTTTTAAAATATTTATATACGTATATTGATCCATTTTTCCTTCAATAAAGTGCAAATTTTCGTCACCAGTAGGTGGCATACACTCCCATACCATACGGGAGCCGCTGCCATGCATCAACGTTGGGGTTAAGCAATTTTTATTAAATTCTTGGCTTAGTTTTATCGATACGAGTTGTCACTTTTCGGTGTCAAAAATTTAGTATTTATACTTGTCGTTAAAAATTACGTTACTCTAGAATCGTTCGGGTTTATTGATGTGCTCTTTTGCAAATTTTGTAATCTTTTCTGTTTTGTACATTAACGAATTTCTTTCGTGCATCTCAACTATTTAGAACATTCTTTAGTACAATTCTGCGTACTATTTTGATAGTTGAATATTTATTAAAACTTGGTTGCACATCACTGTATAATTATCAAGCACTAATTGTTGGAGTCTTTGTCACAGTGACTAAAATTTTTCGGTTGGTTTTAATATGTTCTGTCGCTTACTGCGGCATTTATTACGTAGTGAATGCTCATTTTTATAGTTTTTTGTAATACCTTGCAATGTCGTTCTTGGAATATTTGTATTACGTATAATTGGCCGTTGTGTATAGGGTTTCTTGTTCACCGCTATTAACAAAGTTTGTTCTTCTAGAATTCTTCCTTGCTCTTTCACCATTTTTATACAGGATGCGATAATTATGAAAGTGTGCAATGGGACTAAGAATTTGCTACAAGAATCGAGAACAAAATACGATCGGTAACGAAACACTATCACAAATAGGAGGCTTTTCGAAAATGTAATTGTTTATTTTGCAATGCTAATAAATGATCGAATACTTTTGTAACCTTCATTAAATATTGCGTTTGCAGAGTATAATTTTATCCTACATATTTAGAAAATGTCATACATTATGGCGAAATAAATGGACAATAAAAATAAATTTTGAATCAGTTTCTCATTCATACTCCTATAATTTTACAGAAATTCGCTTAATATCTAAGGTAGTCGAATACTTTTGTGGCCACCTTTGTGTTAATTAAATAGATTAGGGTTTAGTATATTGCTGCTCAAAAAGTATGAAATATTCTTTTTAACCTAATTAAGGTTAATGACGTGTATGTACATAAAAAAAGAAGTTTCTACAGAGTCGCTGTCATATTCATGCATTGTTGGTATTCAAAGATTTAAAAATGTAATAGGAAGTAAACAGTAGAAAAACACTTTGGATTTTTTCAGTCCTTCTGAAGATTCCATCATTAATATGATCGAATATTAATAGTTTCGGGTTTGAAAATTGATTACTATTATTTTGTTATTTTTTAAAGAAACAGTTTTGTGCTTAATAGTATGAACTTCTGAAAGTTTTGTCAGCGTCCAATGTTTTAATCCGTTCACGACTTCAATTCTATACCGTGTGGATTTCAAGTGAAATTTTCTTGAACTCGTAGATAGCACTGCACTGTCGTAATGTAGTAATTTAAACTAATGTCATATGTATTAGAAGTAAAAATATATTAAATCTAACGCGATTTCTGCCAAAAATATTATATGTTTTAAACTGCAAGGTTTGATTGTGTAATTAATACAGCAATCATCGATGCTTGAGGTGTTTGTAAGTTTACACAAATCTGTTAAATTGCTCTCTGATTCACTTGTAAATAATATTTAATTCATTAAATCTACTTATTTTATACCAATTATTGTTAAAATATTTTACATGTTTTCTCAGTTGTTAAGAAACTCCAAGAAAAGGTGAACTTGTGCCAGTTACGTTATATTCATCAATTCTTAAAACTTTTTCCTATTAGCAGAGTCGATTGAATAGCGGCCAAGGACGAGCTCGAACGGGGCACTCGCGTTTTCGTCGAAAGCGTGATGTCCGCAAAACAGCGAAACACGTTTTTAATTACTTTTCATACTTTCGTGCGATAAACGAGGCGTGGACTGTCTGTCGGTGTCAGGCTTAGGAAGAGCACTATGCATGCGGGCCGGTTTTTAAATAAACGGCTGTCTTCCCGTTTGACTTTACGATAATGGGTTTGTTTGCATTCGAATTTCAAGAAGTTTCACGACATTCTTTTAATCGAGCATCTCGTTGTCATTGAGCTTATCCTGCTTTCCCCAATCAAAGGAATCTTGTGTGATTTACAGTATTTTGCCAATTCGAACTCGTACGAAGTCCAACCCGTTGCAATAACTGTTTCTTCGGATGATGGGTCTAAAAGACTTAAAGGATCCTATCTATTTTACGTAAGGACTTATCTGAAACGAATTTGTTTTAATCTTTGTATATAAGCAAAGATGCTGATGCATAATCGATTCCTTACATTAGTTTTTCTGTTGACATCTAAGAAGAGAACATGTATTTAGCAAAATATTTTGAAGATATTAAAATATCACTTGCGACAGAGGGTCACAAAAAAGCAAGCTTTCCAATGATAATAACCGTAAATTTAACCGTAATAAAATTTTGTTGATTATCTTTTTTTTGGTCTATATGCAATTCTAAATTTGTTAATTGTGCAATTGTTTTAATATATAGTTTAATACTAAAGCAGAGATTCGCAAAGATTTGCTACGCAAATTTTAGCTGGACCCTTCAGTAGAATGTGTCAGGCACTTAGCTGGGAAACAGCTAAGCAAATTGTGTGCAAAAAAGTGGTTACAAAAGAAAACAAAAATAAAAACGTTTCTTCAAAAGTTATCAACAGCATAACGCACCCTTCCATGTATTTTTGTTTCAACTACCCGAGTTTATTCGTCAAGACATCGAAAAATTGCTAGAAATATGGCAAAGCATTATTTTAATTGAAAATTAATTGTTCAAATTTAGTAAATAACGTGGTTAAACACAATGTGAGAATCACGAATTTCGTTGCAAAGTACATATATAAAGCTCCTCTATTCTCCTTTTAATATCGAGCGCACACAATTAATAATATCGCCAATATTTCTCGGTATACGAGTCCTGTGTGCGACCGAGTTTCAATGTCCTAAATCAATATTTATCTAGTCTTCAGTCGTGATGCAGAAAACAAAACGTGTAAGATACTGGCAATAATATTGATCGTGATTCAAAAAGTGTTGAAGTGGATTGTCAATATTATTGTTAAATTGGATTGATTCAATATTATTGACCGTATGCTTGCCCCTTCAGAGAAGTGTTTTGAAATCACAGCAATACTTAAAGCATCACGTAGGTTCTCAGTGTCTATTGTTACAATTCGATTTATAGAAACCTTCAATTTTAAATTGTATATAATGCGATAGAAGAACAAATTCGTGTTGACGTACAGGCTTAATGAGGTTCGAAGTTTGAAGCTGCCCTACCTCTTCTTATAGGTATCTATATAATTGCCTTATAACAAAGAGTTACACTCGTGGTTTAACTTATTGGCTAATTACAATAAAAACATGTTGCAATTTTTAATAAACTTTAATTCACGTTATTTCAATTTGTAAGCTTGTGAGATAGAGGATCACTAACAATAAGCACAGATTATGTATAATATTTTAGTTTTTTTTCATTCGACGCTTTGTAAAATCTATAGTTTGGGCATTTGCTTCTACATTTTGCATATTACGATACTTTAAAAGTGTTTACATTCCTCTTCAGATAGTAAAAAGGAAGATATTCTTTCGAAAATTTTCCTTTTTTTAAAGGTTGATGATAAGTCATATATATATATATCATCTATAAGATGATAAGTCTACTCTGTACCTCGTCTATGATATAATCAAGTAAAAACATAGATGAAATGTTTATGTACTGGTTGTTAATATTACATCTTTATATACTACATGTAATAGATAAAATTGAAAAAGTAAACATGGTGGACGATTTTCAGTGTGAACCACTGTATAAACTTTCCTCCTTGAATGGATTTTCAACTATGTTACATTCAAAATGAGGAATCTACAGTCACGAGTTGCCCATGTACATCATAAATTCACTTTTGTAAGCTATCTTCATTGCGTCTTGTGCACCTTATACAGTCACAAACGTCGACTTAGTAAAAACTGTCTGATATGTCCTTAATCTAACGCCATATCAATTCACTGTGCAAGAAGAAGAAGTCAAAAAGAATTTCGTTCGTCTAGGGGGATTTTTGGCCTTCTGTTTCACGCTCTGATTACGATCTGTAGTATCTCCGAAAGTCGTTCAGAAATACGATGATGGCCCGTTGTTACGAGATCGTAATAACGCATCGCTTTCCGAAACTTTCGCCCCGTCGAAACGTGCGTTTTGATTAAACACAATGTGCGCCGTGAAACACAATGGAGTAATAATATTCCGGTGCGGCAGACTGACTTGCGTGCTGAATGAAAAAGTTACAAACAAGCAAAATTCCCGCGAATTCCGACAAAAGCATCGAGGCTAAGCTGGGCCGAGAGAGAGAGAGAGAGAGAGAAAGAGAGAAAAAGAGAGAGATTGAAGAATGAAAAGTACCGAACACCGCGTGTGTGTTCGGAACACGCCGCTGGTCAGGTTTCTATCGTAAAGCCTCATTATCGTTGTAATTATCAGGCAAAGAATATAATGTGAGACGGTGGCGTGTCAGAATGCATTCAATATCGGCCTCCCTTACACAAAGTTAATCCTCGTGTCTACGTGGAAGTCGTACGAGTAACTGCAGCCCGTACCGGGGAGAGGAAAAAGGTTCACGTTTCTACTAAAAATTATAATTTTCGAGAACATGATCAAATTTAAATTAAATTACTTTCAATCTGAAAAATCAAGGCTTTCTTATCAACGCATAATTGCATAGTGCTTCTTGATAAGCTTCCTGTCTACGTACAATATCATTGAATGACTCAATTTATTCATCGAAATGAACTTATCTCAATTCAACATTTTAAAAAATCGTTAAACTCGAATATTCCGTACTACCATTGTCACTTTTAACTCTTCGTCAACGATCATTAACCGCGATTGTATACCGCAGTATCACTTTTATTTAATCATCCATATCTCTGGCAAACAATCCCGTAGCCCGTACAAACAGTTCAATTTTCCTGTACAAACACACGCATAGTATGTCGGCTATAGCGTTGACCACGGCCACTCTTAAATTCATGCCTCCCACTTCAAATCCGAATCGCGGGCGCGCAATTAGCGGTGCAATTAGAGTCTCCAATATCAGGGCCGATATTATAAAGCACTCTGATTGTCCCGTTGACTGGATGGTTCGCAATGCACACGCACCATCAGCAAAATCGCAATCGTCAAAACGATCGTTCCGCCGACATCTCACGCGAACTCTTCGATCCAAGGTATCTATAACTGCCCCCCACTTTTCACCGTGGTGCCGCGGACCAGTTTGCTCGGTTAGAGGCGTGGGTGGGCAGCACGAAACGGCTCTAGAAGCCTCTTAATCGCACCCCGTCCGAGTTTCAAAGTTTACGGGTTAAAGACCGGCTGCGTTATTAATGCACGGATTCCGTGATACAACAGTCCGGTCAATATATCTCGCGTTTCCGAGCGATTCCTCGCGGTAGAGAAACGCAGCTCCCTCTTCGCCCCTGTGCGAGGCCATCAATCGATCGAACTGTTTCGTGTCCTTTGATGGTTGGAACGCTGAATCGATAAATAATAGAACTTTGGTGAACCAATAAACTTTGTCCGAAGAACTTTAATTTGATAGAACGCGTGTTTAAGGTTTCTTGGTTGGAGATAGATGCTACATGCTTTTATACTAGAAATCCTAGCAAAGAAGCTATTAACCCCTTAACGCTTAAATTTACTTACTACAGTGGTTAAATTTGATGGTATAAATTCTTAATTTAGGGAATGTTGTATCATATTTCTTCCAATTTTAATGGTGTATCACAAAAACAAAAATAGCTAAGAAGAATATACGACAGAAACATAAATTATTAATAATAATAGTGAACAATTGTAAAAAGAAGCATAGTTTAAGCGAGCTCGTGACGTTCATGGGCTTGAGCATTAAGGGATTTAGTAGTAAAACCGATGATGTAAAAAGAGTCAGGCAAGCACTGATTGGCAACAAAGTATAACATTTATGTTAGAAAATGCAAACTATACAAAAAGTAATTTAAAGGATAGAAATGCATTCACTGAAGCATTTCATTTAGTAAATATAGTACGTATATGTATGTACACATCATTGAATAAACATAATATTCGTAGTAAATGTAATAAAGTGGAGAAAAATATCTCTAAGTGGTAAAATGATGTGTAAAAAGTTAATAAACAAAAGCAAAGTGAAAAAAGAATAAACGTGTAACTTGTGTATGAATGAGTCGTGTTAATAGAGGACGCATAACTTTGAAATCGATTAAAAAATATACCGTGTAAGTGTGTAAGTGTATAGTTACTATTCCCAGCTGTAGTAGCAATAATAACAAGTTAATTGCAAGAATTTTGTAGCTAAAATTAGAAAATTGTTTAATAATACACGCAGTACTTACGAAACATCTATTATAAGCACGTAAGTATGTAATCCTCGTGCACTGGAGAATATATAAGTACTTCGGTTAGAATCCCTAAACAAAAATAGTAGCATGTATGTGATTAGTTAAAAGTTAACCAAATTTTCTATTGAATAACTTTACTCTGCGTATGTAAAATTTGCATCCTATAATTCCTGTCTACTCATATCACAGCTTTATTGGCGCACAATTATTAAACTACTCATACGTTTTCATTTTTGTTATCGAATTAAATGTTGATTTTACTGGAGCACTCAGTATTTACACTGTCCATTAGCAAAACTACAAATAATTAACATTTTAATATGTCGACCCACCGATACATTTGAAATATTGTATATAAAAACCCCGTTTTAAGCATGGATTATCAAATTTCTGTCGCCTCGCTCGTCAGAGGACGAACACTTTTTCAACTGAAATTTCATATCCTCTCTTTACGTCCTAAATGTTCTTCGACTACAACGTTACTGAGTCGCGTCACTTTTATTGCGCATTCTTCTTTCAACGCCCTTCTAACGCGACACAGGGTTTCCTCGTGAAAACGCCGGTTCCGTTTGCACGCTTCCTTATTCTCATGCATAGGACTGGCTCTCGATATCACTACGTGACACATCTCTCTGTTCAACGCTGCAGCACGCGAGCGTACGCTTATTCGAAGCGGATAATATTCAATTTCAGGCACCTCTACGAGCCGCGTGGCAATTTACACGTTGCACTTTGCCTGGAACTATAGCCTTCGTAGCAGGCGAACGAAAGGAGGAAAACCACGAAGCGAGAAAAATTGAACTTCATCTGGAGGTCGGTCGTGTACGGTCGTCAGTTTCAGCTCGGTTCTTCGATCCCTCACCGGGAAGGGTTTACTGTTGCCCTTCGAGCTTGCGTAAACGGCGATAATTGCACGTGCAGTTACAGAAAGGACGCTAGGAATCGCGTGCATTCTCGTCGAACACGTGCACGTAACCACATCGAACGTCCTTTCGAGCGGGTTGAAGTTCGGACTAGAAATAGGTGCATCTGTTTTACGGCCGCGTAAAAAGCACTGCACCACGGTTAACTACGATCCTCCGTACGAGATCATACGGAGAGCCGGTAGAGCGCCAGATGCGTTACGACTAGCCAGCGCCGGCTTGTCAATTATTGAAATGAGCTAATTATCGTTTTCTCGAGCCTCACAGGCGGACAGCTGTACCTTGCGCGCGCGTTTAGACGGTGAAGGGGAGCCGTTTCTGCGTGCACGGCCTCTGTCTGCCGGAGCGCGTGCTACACGTCGCGTCATTATCCTTAGAATACAACGGCTGCTCCTGGAACTGCTGATTCCGACATCTTTCAGAGGCATTCCACCAGCTAAATGCACACGTCGATGAGGTAATTTATTAATCGGTTCGCAAACGGACCGTGTAACGAGCTCAACTGACCTCGCTTACCTATGATACTTACTGCGCCGTTTTCTAGAAGCTTTCTGGAAAGTCGTGGCAATATCTGCTAACCACTGTGGCGTGGCTGTCTTGTAAATTGTTTCCTTTTAGTGATAGTAGCTAAAATTGTATCCTTAAAATGGATCGAAGAGAGGGATACACATAAATATTCGGAAAGTGTCAATTATATGCTAATAGATTTGAAAATACCGGGTCAACTTAAGAATAAGGTAACCTTTAAAGTAACAACTTCAGAACATTAGTACTTCTTATGAAGAGCAAAGAACTCCGTTCTTTAGTGCACCCAAAATTATAGAATATGGCTTAACGAGAATACAATTGCATTTTTCAAGTACGAAAAGGTGCATCAAACGTACATACATATGTATATATGTAAATCTATTCATTTTTTTCTCCTCATTGTTTTTCAACCATTCTTCAGTCACAAATCATTCCATATATTTAGACCATCTACACATCTGTCTAATCGTACAATTCCATGAATAAATTACTAAAAGATGATATATTTTATGAGTAGCAAACCTGATTGAAGTTTTTCAAAATACTTCTCATTACAAACCAATTCATTGAGTTTAGGAACATTTGGTCAATGCAGAACTGTTTTACAACAATTTTTCCGTTAAAACTTCCAACTATTTTCAATTACTTTTTTTCAAAGTTGTGTTTGCCTTCGAGAAAAATCAGAAGATGTCAAGTCTGACAAGTAAAATTCTATTAAATTCGCATTTCTTCAATTGTGCTTATAAAAATACAATTCTGCATAGAAACCCGCAACCAACACTTATGAGCGGTAGTATACAACATATATCAATCAACGGAATAACAGAGTTGCAATACAAAAAGTAAGGTATGTACATTTCCCAGGTGGACAAAGAAAAAGAAATTTCTAGTTAAAATATGACTGGTCTCGGTATTGGATTCTGCGTAATCTGCGCAAAGACCAGGTGATCCGAAGTGGTAAGACGTCGCCGGGGAGAAAGCTAGAACTCGAGGGGGTCGGAATCGTTCGTCTAATGGAACAAGAACGAGGGGTTTGCCGGAGGAGAACCTTATTTCGCTCGTTTATCCGCGGAGTGCAGATTCTTAATAGAATACTCGATGAATGTATTTCTCCTACGAGACTAAGACCGGTTACGAAGGACCAGAGGACAGGGACGGGGACGTGGGGGTCTGTAGAGGGCGGACGGGGTGTAGACGAAGAGAAAAGGGAGAGGGTGTGTCTCAACGCGATAATAAATCTGTGCTTAGCTCTACGACAATGGGCCGGACGGAGAGAACGGAAAGAAGGGTTTAAGCCGCGTCCTACTTACGCGACGGGAATACTCTCAAATGGATCGTGCCCGAAGACCAGATTAATCCGCCAGGAAAACGGATTCTGCGAACGATTCGGTCCAGTGAATATAACCGCGTTTGATTTTCGTGCCCGTGAAATTGTTCCACTTATTGTAAACGTCGGTCGATTTAGATGGTGCTAGACAGTGTGTAATTTAGTTTTTTAATTAAATTGGTTTTGCTTCATTCACTAATATCTCTCAATCTTTCTTTCTGTTTTAATAGTATGCTAGAATGTTAGCATTAAAGAAGATGCATTAAGAATCATCTTTCGACAATGAACTGATTGAATAATATGTAGTAGTATATTTCTGTATTATACAGAGAGGGGCAAATATCGTAGTACATCTGAGCAGGGGGTGATTTCTGCGTGAGAAAATAAGAAAAAGGTTTGATATACCTAATATATTTTCATCCAGGGCTTCGTTTTCGAAAAAGCCGATTTTGAAATTTGTTGCATTATACGAAGTTATAGAAGAAGAGATTTTCAGCAATAGTTGTGTAACATTGCAAACAAAGAATCATATCTTCTAAGTAAATATCAATTAAAAGGGTTCTTTAAATTTGAATTTTTAATTGCAATATGACGTTACATGCTTTACGATTTTGAAATTGTACATAAAAGGCCAAGTTTACGTTTGTATATAACTACAATAACGATTTATTTTCCATTACATTCAGGCGAATGTTTGTATTTGCGAAACGGCTTGAAAATAGTAAACGAGAGTAAAAAAAACTATGAATATTGAAATTCTGAATACACAATTTTCCCGAAAACACACCTTTTGGACAACCAAAAATAGGCACAAATTCGAAGAAAATCAGACCGTCCAGTCACTCTAGGTATCTAAGAATCTAAACTAACAGATTACTTCAATTGTACTAATTGAACCTTGAACCGTATCATCCAAAACCTTGGAAAGTCTAAAAACTGTATTGCACGGTATCTTTTTTTACGATAATAATCTCAAACACATCGAATCGAAAAATCGAACAGACCACTGACGCTTAATCGTCTAGCCTTTATCATGGGCTTAATGGCTTTGAAGAAAAACCAAGAAAGCCTAGACTGCAGATGCGGCTCAATCAGTGTCGCGTACTTGAGGCCGCACGCTCGACCTAGCCAAGGTCGGCCAAGAGTTGCCTGCATTCTACGTGTTCTTGTCTTATCCATTGGTATAAGGCCGGTGATCCTCACTGTTCACGTGAGCACTGCTCAAGAAGGGTGACACTGAACCGACGACATTTTCAGGATACGCAGAGATTCTCTTGGCTGTTGGGTTCCGTCAGTCGAGGTCGTAGAGCTCTGCGACAACACCAATAAAACGACTATTTACTAGCAACAAAAATCTAACAACTTGATTTTCATTTTTATCTACAATTCTTAAATCAATCCGTTGTTCATTTTGTTCGAATGATATTGGATTTGGATAAATAATTAAATTTTCGTGTTGACCGCCCACCTTCCGAAAGGAATTCAATTCACGAACAATTATCACGAAATGCTGGTATGTGTAAAGTGTGCGCAGAACATCAGGAAAGCTCATCATTGTGACCGGTCGGAAACCGGTCGATGAGGTACGACGGGCATGTTCGAGAAATGCCGTCAGCCAGCCAGCTGATCCTGGGAACAACGCCCCACGACCATTTCTTGCAGGAATTAGGCCTTCTTGATTTAAGGCTGGCCGCCAGGTTTCTCACATCGGCAAGGGCAGCTCCGATTCCGCCAATTCGATCGGGCCTTCTATTTAAACCTCTGATCCAATCCGTTGATGAACACCGAATAGGAATAATTTTTGTTCTAGAAACGTCAACGGTCGTACATGAAAATTTCCGAAACTTTATTCGAACTTTGCTATTCTTTAATTAAGCAATTGGCAACGGACTAAAATTTCTTTCATTGGCGCACCACGCCAAGTTCCAATTCTTTTAATTCATTTCATCAGAACTTATCGATTTATGTATCTTCCTGTCGGTATATCTGCTTTCCACTATATTCGCAATTCAATTTAGTGTAATTAAAACTTTATAATAAATAGATGAATACAACACGTAAAGGATGTTGTATCCTACAGGTTATTATACAGGGTATTCCAGTAACAATAATAGAACTGAGTAGGAGTTAATTCGTTACGAACAAAAGTGGAAATTATCACGTGATATTTTCTATAAAAAAAATTACTTTGAAATCCTGTGAAGTACTTACGCCCATAGTGAATGTCTTAATTTAGAAGCACATAATACACTCTAAAGAATATAAAATAATTTAGTTCACAGAGCACGAACCTTATTTTACACGGCTACTCGACTAGTGAGATGAATTTTGAAAACTGATTATCTTATCCGTACTTATGGAACCACTGCAATCACGTACAGAATGAAAACCGATAGAAAATTGTATAATACAATGATATAGGTAAGTTAAATTATGAAATCACTCGTATTTACAAATATAAACAAACAGAAATAAGTATATAGATACATAGATATATTAGATTGAATGTTACAGTTAGTAAGTGCAAGTCTGATCAATTTTCAGTAATTTTTTCAAAAAATGCTATCTTGCACATTTTATTCTGCAATTCCACATCTTTCCTGGTTGTGCCACGATTGTTGAGACATTCTATGTAGGTACATAAAATTATTAACGTTGTTGAAAAATTTAATATAGGGGCAACTGTATAGAGCAACGGTCGGCATTATTTCCACTTTTCTAAATTTCATGATTACACTCATAAAATTTTACTGTTGAAAAGAATGCAAATGCAGTTTCTATAGTCTATGAAATTAGTTCATCGATACATTCTTTCTACTCCAACCTCCATGTTCGCAAGAGAAATTCCGTTGACTAGAAGACAATTGGTTTCTTCGGTTTAATGGCACAACTCGTTATATAGAGTGCAATGGATTAGCAGAAGCGAGACGGTGTACGCGGGAAAAGAAATTCGTCGAATTGCTCGGTGTCAGCGTGTACAGGTGAGCGATACCGTCGTTTGAGAGGCCGTCGGCTGGGCAGTTCCCAAGACCGTGTGTCGATTGGTCGGGATTGTTTGTGAAATTCCTTCGATAGTATTCGATGAATCTATCGAGGCACGTCGTCCGCGATTCCGAAGGAGTCGGTATGCCGGTGCTGGTCGTTAGGCGGGTCGTCTTTGCTATCGAGAGCCCGCGGATAAAACCGTCTTGGGAATCCCCTGGGCAAGCGTCACTTTAAACGACAAAGCGCTACGAATCAGTTCCCTTCTTAATTGTTTACGCAATAATTAAGCCCCCTAAATCGTCGCATGGTATAATCACCCCCTAACCCAACCAAACGAACCATACCGATGTTCTATAAATCAATACGTCTATCTTACGTATTTTTCTTTCTATTAGAACCAACAAATTCAGTTTTATTAAATAGAATTTTATTAATTATTTATTCGTAGAATATACAGTCACTAATATATGATTAAAATCGAAACTGTATATAATTTAGGTCGAAAGAGGGACCTACGATCCTGCAAATATTTCTAGATTTTTGAATCAACTATAATGTGCAGGGTGTTATGTAACTGCTGGCACAAGCGGGAAGATTGTAGTTTTACATAAAAAACTGAATAAAAAATGTAGAATAAAATTTTTCCATACGAGACTTTGGAGAGTCTGGAGATCGTGAAGGTCAAGATATGTTTCCGCTGCGATCGATCCGATGTTGACATCTTTCATTCAAAAAATTGCTTACATGATGACTGAAGTGCGGTGGTATTTCATCCTGTTGAAAAATCAAATTATCTCGAATATCACGAATAGCAGTTTCCAATAATTCCGGCAATATGACACGTAGCAAATATATAAGCATGCACGTACCCGGCATGCTTAATAAAAATTCGAAGACATTTTACTCGAAAATAAAACCTCGTATGAAAAAATTTCATTGTACGAATATACAATGTCTATGTGTTGTGACGTAAACCGAAGTTCAAGTTTGGTATGAAAATTTGTTTACTTACGATTATTTATACATTACTTTGCTATTAAATCAACGAATTCAAGTGGCAGTTATAGGAACAGTGACAGTACGTGGGTCATTTACCCTATCCACCTTTCGTTATGTCCTCTTCATATTACAAACTGTTTTCTTAAAATTTAAAATTCATCGACTCTAGCTGAAATTACATTAAAAATACTTAAAATGGTTGGTGCTGAGGGACCTTTCCCTATAACGAATTAGACCGAAGCTTACTTACAATTAGTTCTATCTGCTCTTTGATAGGCAATCGTTTCGACGGTGGTAATTAACGGAGCACGAGATGGACAATTCTAAAGTCGATCCGCGGAGGAACGCGGACGAAATTCTCGCCGAAAGAGCGGAGGTTCTTTCGACAGGGGCGCGCGACAAAGGGGCACGAATTTAGAGAGGAGATATTTTAATACGACTCTTTGCCGTGGCAGTCGACAGCGTTTCGAAATAATTGCGACGACAACGGAAGTACTCTGCCGATAGACAGCACGCACGACTCTTTCCACCCTTAACCGGGAGGAGGTCTGTAGGGGTTAGAGGGGGGGGGGGGGTAACTTCCAACGTTCAAACAAATAGGAAGTTTGTTTGCTGGGCGTACAATAGGTGGAAACCGAATGATATGTCTAACTAAATACGTTACCGTACTGGTATCAAAGGGAGAACTGAACCTTTATGATGGTTTCTGGTTGGCTCGCGTCTCCGCAGTTCACCGCTCGCCTCTCTGTGGTTGCGCGTATCTGTACGTGCACACGATTCTCCGGCAGCTTCCTCCTGCCCTTGCCGTCCTACGAGAGCACACAGACACAACAGCACCCGCTTTCCGAGCGATGCATCAATTGCAAAATTGAAATTTCAGCATCAACAATAATTACCATTGTCACCGCACCGACGGTTGCTTCTCGTTCGTTACTGAATCGAAAGTGGTTCTCAACAAATCTCTTTCTCTGTCACAAGAATTCGACTTCCAGAATACGCATTGGGCATACGATTCCGTCTGGCTGTAAATTCATTCGAACCGCTAGGTATGAAATTGTTTTTAATTATGTGGACTGTAACCTGATGCATGGTGCGTAACCCATGTATCAGTATGGCACTGTAAATTGTCACAAAGCTTTTTGCGATTTTTTGTTTTGTCAACACGATCGCGAAATCGAAAAGAAATAAGCATAAAAAGCTAAGAGAGGGGATATTTTGCTCCTTCATCTTTTAAGGGGAGGATCGAGTTCTCTTTAAACACGATGGGAAATATGGTGAGAACCACTGAAAATTCAGAACATCAGCAAGCGAAACTTTGCCTAAAGGCTCAGAAACATCGCGAAATAGGTAGCTGCTTCAGGCAGGAACGCATCACCGTTTCCTGATGCGTCTCCCGACCATGTATCACGAGTAGCTGCCGTTTCCGGTTTATCTATCGAGCCGTTGAACGGTATGACAGCCAGCTCGTCTGCACGCTAATATGTCAAAGGCAGGCAAAGCACCGAAGACAATTAGCGCAACGATTCTGCGAGACGGTAGCTGCTACTCTCCCAAAGTCGTCGTTTCGGTTATTTGGAAAGTCGACTGTGACTCCCGTTAGCTTCCTTCCTTTCGTATGAAAAGCTAAATGCGACCCCTTCCTGCTCGGAAGTGCTTCACCCTTCAACCGTTAAAGGAGTACGTGCATCCTAAGAAAATTGCTGCCTTTGTCCTTAACTTCGCAATTGCCGAAGCTATTCGGCGTGTTTATTGTAACGAACGACACGATTTTTCAATTATTTAGTAGTCTCAGTCAACGTGGATTGTTAAGACCAATTGCGGATTTGGAACTCCTATTTTCTCCTAGTTCAGATTGCTTCAACCCTTTTATATTTAATTCATATATTACTTGTAATTAATAAATAAATTGGATAAGGGTAATACGGATTATCGTCACATTCAGTTTAGTGGTTCAGAATAAATGAATGGAGGAAAAAGCATGTGTTTCGATGCTCGAAAGTACTTTATTAAAGAATAGTAAAAATACAAAGATTGATTATCCGTTATTCCGTGAAAAGGTTTTATCCTTTTAGCTTTATAGTTCCGTAAAGTTACAGATTAACAAATACAAGATTATCATCACAGTTAGTCGCAAAACATTCAAAATGTACTGACAATACATAATTCATAATATGTCATGATTATTTGCAATAATTTGTTAGATGTTATTTCAGCGAATAAATGGCTGTGCCATTATAGAAGGAGAAACATTTAAATAGTTATTATAATCTACAGCCTCTCAAACAGATTTTAAAATAGGAAACAAAATGTTGTTAAATATTATTTAAACTAATCTCGTATTATTCGATAAATATGCTAAGCGTATCGAAGTAAGTGCTTTCTACGTGCTTCTAGTTGCATCATTTAGCGAGAGTAGCTTAACCCGTTTTCATACGATTACTTTATTACCTAATTATGCTAGCGTTAGCTAATCACTACTTCTATATCACGTCACAAACAATTCGTTTGAATATTGTAGGCAATTTTTATTTCATAACCTTCCGTCTTATAACACAAAGCTAAAATTACAGTTCAAATTAAATTTCATGCCAAATAGTAGATGTTTCTGTTGAATCTGTGCCATAATTCGTAAAATGAGAGTGACTCGTTATAGTAAGGCAAGAAGTTGTCTCATGCAATGAATTAAAAAATTCAGTTTGGAATTTAGTATGGTAACATTGCGAGGTTCTCAATGATATTGTTATGAACAGATTCGTTAAACTCTGTTTCCAGCTGCTTTCGTCGGGATCTCCTTTAGAATCCTTTCCCTCGGTCATATCCATCGGCCACAACTATTTGTCCTCGAGGATGGCAATCGATACCGCGCTCGAGATTCGAATTCCGCCGACCCTCTAAGGCGATTATCGCGTGGATGTAAGCTCTCTCACAATTAGAATCGACGCATCCATTCGTTTTGAGCGAGCGGCCGAGGTCCGGGCCGGGGCGCGAGACAAAAAGAGAGAGAGCTCGCGTGGTCTCCCGTGGGAAACCGTTCCTTTCGTGGCAGTAAGGACAAAAAGAAATAAATAGTAAAAAAAGAGGTACGGCGGACACGGTGGAATGGTGGGGGCGAGCGGAAGGACAAAATCAAATAGAAGGAAGAGGGGACAAATAGCCGGGAGGTGGAGGAGAGGAATCGGAGGTAGGTAGAGGTAAAAAGCTTGGCGATGAACGTGGATGCGCTCTGGCTCCTGGTAAAGAGAAGAGGAGATCAACTTTGTCGGCAGCCTTGCTAATTAGTTTACTAACTTATCGACTCCCTTTCATATCTATACACGACCACTACCACGAAATCCCATGGGGTGGAACATTGACGCTGTCACCATATGGCTGAGGTGTTGCACACTCAACAAAATAAACCTTAAAATCGTTCGAATCCCTTGCGAAGGGAGAAAGAAAGAGAAGGAGCCGCATGAGCGCACCACAGAACAAGCGAAAGCCTGAGGCACTCGAACTCTCGAGCTCATCTGTCCCGATCCGACCGATAGCAGTTCGCGTTCCAGGAGACAAATTAAGTTCTTGCTCCTTGCGTGTTCCCTGGACAATCGTTCCCCTATGCTTGTCGATATCTTACAGCTGGAATTGAAGCATTCTTAGCTCCGAGGGAGTAATTACATGGCAACGGTAAAAAATGAACAAATCAGAAGTGTTCTCCGATCCAAAATTGATGTAAGACTAAGTAGATGGAATAGATATTAAAGTTGAGCATTCAATTCTTCATTTATCGCTGTAGATAGTTTTATCCTGTAATCGTGAAGTTTATTGTAGCTTTTGTAATTTATTACGTGTATGCAAGTAGGAATATTTGTGCTGGAATTCAGGTGACAAATGTGATAATGTCGATTGTATTTTATAAATTATGAAACATACTTCTAATGCGATTTTCATCGTACAACTCAAGATGCAACTATAGTCTTGTAACCGTACAGAAATACGTAACTAAACTGACAGCTAGGAAAAAAATTCCATATAATTTTGAAGGGGAATTATACATCTTTCTGGTATGGTGAAAAAAGGTTTGCTGTGATACTTGGCGATAGTATGATTAACAATTTACAAAAAGAAATACATTTTCTGAGTTAACTATACGTTGTACTTAAGTGAGTAGTATGCACGCATTAATTTACGTTACAATTAATAAGTGCGTTGTAAGAAAAGTTTAAAGAAGTTTAGAAATTTATACGTACAATTAAATTTGTTGTTCAACAATATAAGATTCGTCAATTTACGCTATTTTTCTATGCCTAATAATTTTCTAAATTTCGCACTCCTAATTTTAATCCTTTATCTTAAAAATTATTTTGGTAAAACGAATACTTCTTCACTATTTATACGAACTTGTACAAAAATTTATATTTCCTTGAAATTTCTCCAACATTTATTTCAAAGCAGACTTCTTAAAGAGGGAGCAATTCCCTTTATTTCGTTACTGGATCTTGTTCGCCTTCTAAGCGGAGTCCTCAATTTATGCATTTGTTCGTGATAGTTTTTAATGATGAAGGTTTCACTTTCTTTTAAATTCTTGTACATATGCAATATGCGATGCCTTTGAGCTAGATTATAATATAACCAGCAGAAAGCCGTAGACAATCAATTCCTTTTTTTCTATTTTGTTACTTGGTAATTCATAAGATTGTGTACAACTTATATTTAGTGCTTAAAATTTCTTAAAAGTTTTCAAATAACACGAATTTCAAAATATCTCCATATGTTTCAAGCATAGTGAAGAACTATTTGATTTATAAAAACTTAGGAAACTTGTGTAAATAAGATACTTCTATACTAATGTTTGTCAACAAATTTAATTTCATTTATTGAATCAAAAATTAAAAAGTTAGAGAACGACAAAAGTAAGACAAGGATTTGCTTTGGTTTAAAAATTAAAGGTAGGTTGTTTTTATAAGTATGCAAAGTATAGCTATATCCTGTAGCAATTTGTAACTTACTTTTGGCTCGGTCTCAAAAAACATTCCTTGATTCTCGATGAACAGTGTATTCCGCACGCACATATTTAAAACATGCGTCTGATGTCAGAAACGTGTGCACTTGAATTTCTACTGTCTCATCGAAGTTGCACGATACTCTGGCAGCATTTTTTAAACAGCCGCCGTATTGTCAGCTATTTGAAGCTTATTCCCGACGAAGTTATTTCGCTTTTACAACCGGGAACAACATTTTCATGGGCGGAGTTGGATATTCAGCAGCACGCGAGCCATTATTCCCTTTATTCCCTGCCTTTACTTGACGCGCGCCACGAATTAAAAAGCGGGAAGAAGACGAGAAAGGGCGAAGTAACGGCGGGCGGACTCGGCACGATGGCGGAGGCGGCCAAGCGACCGCGTCGAAGCGAACCGATGAAATTCAGACGAGGGATAATTTTTTAACGTTATTACTCGCAGACCGTCCTGCGAATCGGTTCCCTTTTCCACCCTTTCCCCGGTGTGCACCGTTCTCTCACCCTTCGTTGATTGGCAATTTCGCGTCTTGAATTTTTATCCGGCTCGCCAGAATCGGGGGTGCGAACCAGGCAACCCCTTCGTTTTTAAATTATCCGCGAGATTAATCAAGGCGTCATTTTTCACGTCCAATTTGCAATAAAAAGAAGCCGGCGAACAGAGGGAGGGGACCGCAGCAGCGGAGGGGGAAAGGGACTGGTGACTTTAGAAGAATAAACCTTACTCTTAATTGATATATTTTGAATTAATTAATCCTTCTGGGCGTCACGATCCGATGGCGAGTGAAACGCGAAGAGCCGGATCTCTGGTCCCTTTTTCTTAATTAGCGCCGGCCGTAAATTTCTTTCATTGGACACTTTTTTCTTCGATTATTAGCGCATACATTTTCCAACCCTTTATTGGCTCTGCAACCCTTTCGTTGCTAATATCCGACATCTGCTGAAGGAGGGAATGATGATGTAGGTCTTTCTGTGTCCTTCTAGTTCTTACAAAAGGTTACAGTGGCTATCACGTGGAAGTTTAAGTTGATACCGATAGTATGAAATATTTCTCACTTCAAGTAATAGTATAACTAAACATTGATCTATATATTTATACAAATATTTCTAAGCTATCATGAAATTATTTTAATGAATGTTTTAGTGCTGTTAAATGGTTTTCTTAAAGTTAAGAAAGAAGAAGTGTTATAATTTTGTAACGAAAAAACGAAAATTGTACAAATCTACCTGAGCTGATTTTATAGGACAAGATCTCATATGCTTGTATTGGATTTCCTAGAGGACGCTGTTATACTAGAAAAATGTGCGGAAAAATGAAGATAACTTTTTTCTCGAAAATTTTGCAAATTCAAACTATTTTAAGAAATTCAAAAAATTATTTCACTCTTAAGGGATCATTATAAAGTGAATTGCGACAAAATTCTTTTAAATATCATAAAATTGTCCAAATTTGTAAAAGTTTCGAAAAAATATATATGTATATTTTTTCCGCTTGATTCCTAGCATAAGAATATTTTCTAGAGAATCCACCTCAGGTATGTGAAAGTAAATACTTAATCCCTTAAAACTTAAAACTAGTTTTAGTAGTCTGTTGTACGTTTCTTTTTACGAAGTTGCTGTAGTTCAAAGATTTCAAATTTATCAGCGAAAATTTACTGATCCTTTATATTTGCTGACGTGTGTATAATAATACCCAGAACAATGACTTGATATTTTAACCCATGGTTAACAGACTATCCGATATTGTTTATAGGAATTATACTATATGACTAATTATATTATTGAAGTAAGTTGCAAGAATAAAAATAAGTTATTTCCACTTTAAAAGAAAGTTGAGCCAAAGTGTTATATTACAGTTTTGTTTAATATATTAAAAGAAGAAGTTCACTGTTTCTGATTAACTTTGAATTTTTTTTATAAACAATGCAGGACTTACTTACTACGTTAGTTACTTACACCGTTTTTAAAAATCTTGATATGCACTACGTCTCATTAAAAAATCCACGTTAACAGGGGATAACCCTTAAAACAGAGAAATTACTTAAAGGAACAAAAAAAGTTTCCCAGTAAATAGAAAGTATTCCAACGTCTTCGTTTTCACAGTGAAATACTGTTTCCCAGAGAGGGTTGAACTCCCAATTCCTAAGGGTGTTCAGGGGAGAACGCTGCCGCTTAAATAAGAAAGAAGTCCGATGGACCAAAGATCGAGGGACAGGGGCGTTGAAGCGAAGTAATTAAAAAATATACGCCGATAAAATAATATTGGCTACAAATTGTGTTGTGCTCCGAGCAACCCTTTACCTTTTTATATAAGGCGTAAAATTTTATCCGTTCTCTCGCGCCGCTTTTCAACCGCTTTCCTTCTTTATTTTCACAGTGGCGCTTCGGCATTCTCGACTCTGAGGTTTTTTTCACGAATCCACCCTTTTACATTCGTATAATTAAACATTGTCTCTTTATAATATTGATAATTTACAGTACCCAAGAAACGAAGCTCCTCGCCCCAATGTTAATAAAACTACAAAACTGTGCAATAAATGAAATCCAAAGTATCTTCCTCGTTTGCGACTTATTGCGAAAAATTTAGCCGATGGGTTTCACTGGCCACGGTAGAGCCTCCTGGCTGGCAGCGTACATGGTCCCGGTCGAGTACGCGAGGGGGATTGAGGGGGCAAAAGAGGCAGGCGTGCATAGCCGCAGGGTGTCCGCTCGTTTTCATCCTGGGAAGGCGACGGAAACGTTATGCAAATGGGTTTTTACGGGGAGAACTTTCGTCGGCGACGAACGAAGAGGAGAACAGGAGGATCCTCGGTAGGGTTGCGGAGGGGGGTTCAGGAATCAGTCTGCCGCTCGTCTCCCGCCACCTCGAGCCGCGCCGCGGGATCGGCCAAGAGACCGGATCATTTTTACCGAAATTAAATCGAAAATTAGACTCGCATTAAAATGCGCTCCCGATAGGGCTTGCCTCGAATCGCCGGTGGCTCAACCAAGAAGGAACAGAGATGATAGAGGGAGAAAGAGAGATGGTACTGCAAAGGGACGACGGATAGGCAAGAGGGAAAAGAGGAGGGAGTAGCGGGCTTCGGGGGGTTTAAACCGAAGGAATTCCTTGCTCATGCAAATCACAGATTCACGGCAGGCCGCGCGGGCGGACTGGGATTGTACGAGTTAATCAGGATCCGCTCGCGCGGAACACGCGGCAACAGCACGGTTGAAAACCACTGAGAAATAAGAGTCGAAACGAGGACCGCGAGCCGAGGAGAAAGGGATAAAATGAAAAAAGTTCTCCGGTGAACAATCGTGTATAAATCAGGGGTGGTTAATAGGTAAGAACAAAGGGTTAGAGGCCGGGTTTTCGTGGTGGCAGCCTCCGTGGAAGGAGTACCGGAGGGATGCGCTCTCGGGGGTTGGACGTGCACGGGTCCAATTTACGATTCATTTCGTCGAAACGGCCGCCACCGTCGGCGCGCCTTATATCGCCATTTTGCCGATCTGAATAATTAATTTTAATAACGAATTCCCAGCCCTCGCGCAGTCAACTCTGTCGAACTCACCTCGGTCGTCACGTTCGTTTCTCTCACTCACCGGCGAACGACAGACTTCCTGCTGCCTGTCTTGGACGTTTGATGGAAAGCTTCTATTGTGAGATACATTTTTAAGCAACCGAGTGGAAAACGCGCGCGATAAATTGCTACCTTGATTTCTTTTCTCTCTACCTTGTTCTTGGCGTGTTCAAGATCGTGCAAATCACGATTTCTTATTTGAGAATTGAAAAATAGATATCTATACATTCTTTTTCTTTCATAAAAGAATCATCTTTTATGTATATAAATCGTGAAAAATATAGGTATCATTAATTCTGTTATATGTTTTGTGAATGTTATTAGTATCATACTGTTGACCAGAACCAGCGATTATTCGCGCCAACTGCATATTGCACTACGATGATGTATTAGGAAACAATTATTTAAATTCTTCCAATAACCAAATAGATTGTCTAGATAATTTGGGACGTTGCACATGTGTATGAATTATGTTCAAACTGTAATGCCGCGAAAGAACGCAGACAGAAAGATTATTGCAAACACTAAAATAACAGTAAAGCTAATTAAACAGAGGCGAGTTGAACGTAAAGAATGATGTCAAATTGCTGAAAAAGTGTTCTTTAGAAAAAGTTTTTAAACTTATTGGAAGGTTATCAAAACGTTGCAGAGTGGTTATAAAGTATCTTGAAACAATTGCGATAAAAATATACCTACCATGCGTAGAATCTCTGTTTAATATTATTATTCACCTAAATGATATTGAAATGTAATTAACAAAAGTTGTTTGGAGATACATCTGGCAGCATAGCGATATAGGCTGATCACTATATAAAAATGTACTGTATAAAAAACACTTTAAATCTGGTAAGGTATGATATCGAAAAGAATAGATGGGTATAGAAATTAAGAAAGTTTAGGAAAAGAAAAATTTACAGGAAATGGAAAACAGGAAACAAACTACTCACGTAAGCCTAAACGCCACACGCGCTTCCGAGGCTGCGCCAGCATAGAGAAAGGTACGTACTGGAAAGTAGATAAACAATGAAACGGAAATGGCAAGACAAAGATTGAAAAGCGAAAGTTAAGAAAGAATACTTACTACAGAAAAGATTCAAAAAGACGTAAGACGTTACAGCTTGCTCTTGCTATTACACAGGATGTGCCAGATTTAAACCGACAAATGTTTGATATATTTTGGGAGGTAATTTTAAGTACAAAATGTCATATACACCATGAGTCGATTCGTCTTCGATTCGATTTCGTGAGAGCTCGACGCGTGACAAAAATGCATAAACTGTGTGAACGCTGCTTTCGGTCATTATGGATACCGCAACATTACTAAATCAGTCAAAAAGCTGTATCGTGTAAACTGATTTGAATTTTAGGCAAACACAAAAGAAGAATTCAGTAGACATATTTGCATTGATATAAACTTCAATGAATCAATCGACGTGGCAGCATAAACTTCATTCATCAAATTTTTTCACGACAATACCATCATAAATATCACCACCTTTGGATAATGAAATTACGTCTCGCAAGCAGAATGCAATAACTTACGATTAATTCGTGGTCTCTGTCTGTATAACTAGAACAAGTTAGTTAATGGGCTGTTTCGAAAATGAAATTGATACTCGGGACGAGTTAAATACCAATGTGACTGAATTATTGATTATCGCAACGCGGATAACGAATTGACTTACGATGCTGGGATCGATCACTTTACAATCTCACTGGCTACCGATTATGAATTGGCCACGTTAACAGTTGACTCGTAACTAATTTCCCAAACAGAATCCCTACCATTATCGGTTTGAAGAACGTTTCTGAACTCGACTTCTTCAGTCTTTTAAAATATTCCTCAGACATATTCCTGACACTAATTTCTTCGATGTGATTCATGGAAACCCGATACGGGAACATTCAACTAACTCGCTGTACCAACTTAGACTTATTGAATCTCAATTTAAAACGACGGATTATTGTAAAGAGTTATTTTCTAAATTAAATAAGAAAAAAAATCCGATAATATTCTTTTATCTCTCTTTGTTTATTTTAAATAGTATTCTTTTCATTCCAATGGTGGTATAGGATATTTGATTCCAACAACGATTAACGGTACGTAATCGTATAAGTGTCACTCTTATTTATCGATAATTGCCGTCATTAAGTTTCGGTGTCATCGTGCGACTAAACAGGAACGTTCGTGTGTCAAAACCCTCTTCGGAGAGCCATTAATCCCCGATATTTACAATATTTCAAGAGACCCGTCATTTACCTTGCTTAATTGACAGATTGTCCGATAGGATCGTGAATACGAAATTTCCGGCTTCCAAAAAAGTTATTCGTGCCCCGGTGATCGATGAATATTTGATCGATCCATGTTTTGACGACGATAATATCGATCCGACCACGATATTGACACCGTACGAAAAAATAAACGTCGAAAAACCATTCCATCTCGTGTTGGTAACATTTCGTATCTACCGCTGTCATGATGCAGAATAAATCTCCAACACGAATTGACGATAATATCGACATTGAAAAATAGAACGCAGCGCGATAGGAATCTTTCGAGATTCGATTACATATACTGCTCGGATAGAACTTTCGAATATAGGTGAAATTTACGATCTAATAGAAGAGCGATATGCGAGATGAAAAAATTCGGTCAAAAGTCCAATTGCGCAGTTTGGAATTTAAAGACGGCTATAATGGTTTCACATATTTTTGAAAGAAATTGACAATGGTATATGCGATCGGACATTTCTCTTCCTAATGACAGATTCTAACTGGTTGACGTGATTTTCTAAGTGCAAATATGGTTTATATAATTCAATTATTACCATCAGATAGAAACGAAAGCAAAATAAATACATATTGATTTTAGTATCTCGTATAGAGCACTATATCGTATTTAGATGTATTGGAGTAGTATCGTGTTAGCAATTAATTATTGATTCTACGTGTAAACTTTACGTGTTGCGAAAGTGTAATATGATTAATTAATTTGTGTAGAACATGCTTAAAGAAGTTCTGTAGAACAAGTTAACAGTTTTGTTAGTTTCGTATGAGCAGCACGAAACGTATCGAAACATAAACGTATATAAAATATCTTTGGTCTATTTTCCTTTTGAATTAATTAGACATTTTACAATTTATGCTCTGTCAAGAATGTTATTTATTGTTAAAAAGTTTACTATTAAAAATCTTTGAAAAATTGTTATCATTTATTTTATATTTTTATTTAATCATATGACGTCAAATAAAGTGATAGATTAACTTTTGCATAAAATTAGTTTCTTCTTTCAAAATTGATCCGTGCATAATAACTTATACATAATAACTTTTACTTAATATTAGTACATAGTACCATTAATGAGATTGACGTCTTACGCACTCTATTATTTTGTACTTTTAAACGTTTACAGATGAAATAATTTGAATGTGCAAACAAGTCAATTACATCGTAAAAAAGAATCCTCTGTGTAATATAAAATGCATAAAATACGATTAGCAGAAGAGTGACTCTACTTAAGGATGTTATTTTGTCAGAATTATGAAAATTTCTCATAAAAAGAAACATTGCAATTGACATTTCTAGTGATTCGTTGCACATTCAATTCCGCTCGTGATACGGCAAGGTAGCGACGGAATACATTTACACGAGCCAATCGACGATAGAACGGCGGCTTCGTCCCGCGATTAACGATCGTGGACGTTAAATCGTCGTCGTTCGGAGAAACTCGCTATCTCCGTAATGTCCCCAATGGTACACGAGCCTGGGGCAGATATTCAAATATCAAGAATCTTCTCCTTAGGGTGTTATGGCATTCCAATAGCTTTTACGGATCGAATAAACGCAACGTTAAAATTAAACGATGATCCATCACCGATCCAGACACCATTATCGATCTCCGTTCCAGAGAATAAAATCAACGGGAAGAATCTGTTCAGGAACCAAGTTGTACACGCAATGATATTATTATACTGCAGTATTTATATAAATTCTTATATTTTTACAAGCATAATTTAAAAACATGGGACTTCAGTAGAGATTTGTTTCGCCCTCTAAATATAAGAACGTGCATTCACTTTACTTTGCACATTTTATATATGTACAGTCAGTTACGAAAGTCTTCGTACGTATTCGAATCTTAAGCATTTG
Organism: Eucera pruinosa; assembly: GCA_028830335.1. Classification (NCBI taxonomy): domain Eukaryota; kingdom Metazoa; phylum Arthropoda; class Insecta; order Hymenoptera; family Apidae; genus Eucera; species Eucera pruinosa. Next base: position 3,258,403 of record JAMYCR010000002.1, on the reverse strand, counting down.
GTTCCCATTTCGAAATCAATAATTCCTCTAAAACGCATCACATCGGTTAATTTACTTCTCACATTTATTAATGTTGTAGACTATGGAATATATGTTGGAAGAAATAATGGAAAAATGATCACATATAAAATTAAAAACAAGGAGCACATCCATCTTAAGTCATTTCAACAAACAAATTTACCTATACTTTTTTTTATTTCTAAATGTTACTTTATTAGTGTTAAATAAATTTGAGGACCTTATAGATGCTTGAGAAGGTCTAACAAAACTAGAAATATAAGTACAACCACAAACTTTGTACAGTTTAATTGATTAATCCTTTGCAAACGTGCGTAGACTTTTGTAAAATTTTCAGTCTTTGCATGTTTTTTACAAGCAAATAGAAGAAACGTTGCCATTATTTAAAAAATCCTCACCGTTTTAACTGATAAATAAATTAATGGACATAAAATGACAATAGTATTCAAAACAAGCGTATTCTTTTAAGTATTTGAATTTGTATTTCTGCATGGAAATTTTATGAGTAACGGTATATTTACATATGTTGTGCATTCTGCAACTATCTGCAAACTTAACTTTCCCGTAGATACAAAAATATCCGCAATCTAGATATCATTAATGCCCTTAACATTTCCTAACAATAAAGCAAAGTATGTTACCGTGTACTGGTGTGTTTGAGAACTTGTACTTGCCACGTGTACTAACGACGACAGTGGTTTTGAGTTGGTGGTCGACAACATTATAGCCAAGCTAGACCTCGCTTTTACCACAAAATCAAATCATGGAGACAATTTAGTTAACTAATAGTACGCTGTCGTAGATTTTCTGTGTCCTTTCAAATATTTTAATCTGCAACGGAAAACAGAAATTTAAATTAAATAACAAGTAGCAACTCTGAAGGACTATAGCATGTTAATATTTGTTTAGTAGTTCCTTATTCTTTTTTTAAAATGTGATTCTCTTAAAGGTCCTTTAATGTTTGAAATGATTTAAAGTAATGAAGTATCATTAATTTCCAAGGATGTTAAGGTGATACAATGACTAACAGAGTAATTCCACATAAAAGAAATAAATAAAAAGTACAGTATAAAAAATAGGTCAAGTAGGAACATAGCTAAGAAATATTTCAATTTGTTTATCTTGAAAGCAAAGACTGAAACCAAAAATATGGATGCTACATTTTTTCATGCAAAATCATCTTCTTTTTGCCACCTTCCATTGTGTCACCGTCACCAGTTACGGGAAAATTAAAATTGTTTTGATATAATTTCTTTCACAGTTGAAGAAGTTGCTAGATCATGAGTTACACTACCTTTAGATACATATTTATATAACTTTTTTCAAATATTTACAATATTAATTATTTGTAAGTAAAGCAATTAAAGATTGTAAAAATTGATAGGACAAGCCTAAAAAATGTTAATAATATGAAAAATAGGAGAAAGGAAGGGTGTTTATATTAAAGGCGGTACATATATGGACGAGATAGTTGGAGCGAGTGCTTTCGAGAAAGTCCTATTTCGTATTGTCCCTTTGGCGGTAGGTACAGGAGGGCCGTCACAGCTTTTTACTAACGCTATAACATATTTTTAGCAATTTATGAAATTTCACCTATAAAATATATGTACGTAATGTTACATGTGTACGTAAAATATGTGTAAATATTAATATTTGTATTTTATATTAAATATTACATGTTTCGTACATGTGTATGAACATTTTTCATGCAATACCATTCGCTGTCAGCATGTACAATAAGAGACTGCACACGACTAATAATATTAGTCAATGTGTTTCGACAATAACATTGCCAGTCTGTTTCAATGTTTTATTTTAATTACTTCTTTCTACCTTCTTTCAACAGGTACAGTTCCTTATTGTCAATATCTGTATCATTTACTAATATTGAGGTTTGGATTCCAAAATATTTAATCTTTTTAATATCTTACAAGATTTCCATGAACTGTCCAGAAATACTTTAGAAAATATTCGTCTTTGGAGATACTTATTAAGATTAATATATTTTCGTTGCAAATGAAAATATCTTCACGTTGTTTTTATGATATTATTAAATGTATATAGCTTTACATAAGGGGTAAGAAAAAAATTATTTTCCATAAATTAAAGACTATAATCAATAGCGGAAAAAATTCGGTAATTACATAATATAGAAAGAGGCACGCCGCACCGATTTCGATGATATTGAAGTATGTTGCCAGGGATATTATTTTGAGCATTTTTTTCCTATACAAGATACTGCCGCTCGGCTTTAGTTTTCGAGATATAGGTAAAAATTTGTATCCCCTTATTTTGGTTTCTGCGGGTTTGGTGTTCAATGTATACATTAATTCACCGAACTATACAGTTCACAGACGTAAACAAAAGGTGGCAGCAAAAAGAAGTCCATAACAGGACAACATTTATTGAGTACAAACATTAATAGTTTAGTAACTAATAACGCTTTGCTACTTGAACACTACATTCTTGTAGTCCGTTCGCTATTGTTCGCGGACGAAAGCTTATCTACTTCAACCCACAATTAATCACCAACAAAGTTCAAGCACATACTTGTGTGTACATAATTAGCTTGTTAGTGATTGGTTGTGCGGTAGCATACATAAGCTTTTGTCCGAGAAAAATAGTGCGCGGACTACAACATATGTATACTGCACAGGCAACAAAATCAGCAATTGCATCCTTTATAACAAACTTTTGTAAATATCTCGCAAATAAAAGTTTAGCAGTGAAATAAAATTAACTTGTATAGGAAAAAGTTACTCAAAATAGTGGCTCGAACAACATATTTCAATATCAGCGTAATAGGTGGAGTTTGTCTTCTTCTATATAATTATCAAAAATTCTTTTTCTTTATAGATACATTTTTAATTTTGTACAAACATTTTCATATTTTTTGAAAGTGGAAACAATTATATTTTTGGAATACAAATGAATACACAAATAATATAAATGGAAAGCTTATTACAATTTTTTTACGTATATCAGCTGCATCCTTAAATTGCATTATTCCATTCGTAATAAATTACACCAACATACTTTTATTATAATATCTGAGAAAAAATTTAATAAAACTCACATACTCCTGTTCGTTAGATACATATATCTTCCACTATAGAAACTAATTTTCTTCAAATAGAGCGTCATTACATGTGTTTAAATTGTATTTATTAAAAATAGAAAGCCGAAATATCGACTGAATTTATGTATATCTCGGGAAATCCGTACTCTGGAGTATTAGAAAGGTAAAATATTTGTCAGTCTTCAAACTCAATACCAATCCTATCTTCGATATCGACCACACACGGTCAACAATATTGTCAGTAACCAACAAATATTGGCAGTGCTATTGATGGTATGGATACCATACGGAACCACGAAGAGCAATCTGCGCGCGATACTTTCAAGATCTGGAAATGAAACCAAGCATCGAAGAGGCATTTAGGAGAAGGTAACGAAGAAATGTAGGAAAGGCGACGGGACTGTATGATTTTCTAGCCACTTGGTACCTGATGCGACGGCACAAGAGTGGCGGCGGTGGTAGTGGTGGCCCAGTGATATACAACGCTATCACCCTCGTATTTACTGCAGTGTCAAACCAGGGCGACAACTTGGTTACAAATTAGTGCTTTGCATCGCGCGCCTGGCCACGTCCCGCTCTTACACCGTACTCTCGGTATATATGTATGTATATTGTATATGTATATATCCACATCGGTGGCCCTTCGAGCGGGTTATACGAGTCTCGTATGTTTATGTTCCTGGCAGCTGCGCCGCAGAACCTTGCCAATATTGGTTCTCAATTTAATGATCAGCCGGTTGCGTGAGCCCTTTCCTCCTGTTCCGATTCTCGGGACCGTAAAGTCTCCTGCTTTCGGAATCGGAATAAGTTTTGATTCGCGAGTGTGTGTGATAGGTACATTGTTGGGGAGACTTTCGCGTAACTTGTCTCATTCATTCATTGCAATTGTTTTTGTTATAACATTATGCGTATATAATAGAATAATATTATGGTTGATATCATATCGAAAATTGGCATTAATAAGATCACGAAGGGAATTAATATTTCCTAAATCACGGTTCTTTTACGTCTATTCGAAACAAGAATAAAAAATTGAATGCTTCGAATGAATTGATTTAAAAACAGTATTACTCATTATACCAATAGTTTTCTAGACTTTCAGATTACATAATTTTCCAGAAAAAAAGAGTGAAAAAAATGTTTAAAAATACATGAAAATATTACATTTTCTTTCATACGGTATTTCAGTTTGGACAATTACCGGAATAAAATAAGTAATTTAAAAACCACACCAACTTTCTACTGTTTTATACCTATATGTAGATATTAAGCAAACTTCACGCAGCAGAAAAGCCCAAGGAAATTAATTTCTACGAAGGACAGTTTCTAATCGATCGGGTTATCGTTTCACACATTCCGAAATATAGATCACGGAATCGATTGGTCGATAGGAGAAGCTGAGAACCGCTTGCCAGTAGAAGAGGCGATATATCAGCCTCGGTTCAACAATGTGTAAGCGGTATCGTCCCCGAACCCCCAGGTCGAGCGACCCAAGTTCGCTCTCGGTGACACTTCTGGAGTTTCTGCTCTTTGGACGGTGCACAGCAGAGATATATGTTATTGGCCGTCCGTGTGGATACACGTGTGTATACACGCGCAAGCTTGGATACAAGGAACCCCGTTGGACGTATCGTGTACGTTTGGTTACCGAAGCTTTCAGAATTATTGCCAGGAACCGCGATTCTTGAGAAACACCTTCAAACGCCACCTTCGCTGCTACTTCGTCTCTTGAATACCGGAGAACCATTTCTGGCTCTTATTAGATTAATATGCTTGCAGCGATAGCTCTAAAAGTTCGCGTGAAAAGTTTTTGTGGATAATTCTATTACGTTTAAAAAATCATCACAAAAATAAGTTTCGTAATTAACGTAGAAAATTATAATGTACCTTTACAATTACGACTGATAATTTATTTTATTGGAGATCTTTACTGATTTATTATACGTAAAAGATATGAAATACTGTTTAGCTAAAAAGTAAATCAATTTTTAGAATTGATTTAACGATTGTACATATAACAACGTTTGTAACATGCCAAATGTGTAATATTGATCTTTACATTCTGAGAACACTAGCAGTTGGAAACTCGAATAACTTGTTGCATGCGGTCGACAAATTACTATAAAGATTAAAGAATGACACAAAATAATGTACAGGAAGTTACGGGACAAATGAATACTCAAACATACAAAATTTAGTAAACTCTCGTTTAGAGATATTTACAAAAATCAATTCCCCCCTAACAAGCAAACACGTCAAACGCAATGTTATATCCATCATAAGTGCAATCAGGTTCCCTCAGTCGTCGACGCAATGAAAAGCAGACCAATTAAAGTTTCAAATGATTATGAACATTTTCAAGTGGACGTTCAGCTTATGCTCGATAAATAACATCGATATAAAAATACGACGAACTGTTGGGTCCATGTTAATGAGCAAAAAAATATTTTCCTCTCCCATGGTGACGGACAGCAGCAGAGGTGGCGGCGGCTAGGAGCTTTTCACTCGTGAAAAGTGGAAAATTGCAGGAGCGGTATCGAACCGGTCCATCGTGCCGTGAATCGACAAATTACTTTTCATTGCTGCGATGTAATCACGGATTCAGGTGTCGCCCTCATTACTGGCGGTCTCCGGTAGGAGGGTATAGAAGGGTGGGTAACAGGAAAGGGGCGGCTGCCTTCGAGGGTGAACGGTGGAAGCAACAAATTGAGGTTTTGAAAAAAAGCACTCGCCTCCGCGTCGCTTTACCACAGGGAAACCCATTGATTTCCCCCATTCAGGCCGTGCGATAATTAAATGCATTTTATACAGTTCTTCGTGCGGTTGGTATAACGGCAAGTAATTAATAGACATTTAAAATTTTTAATAACGCTGCTTTTATGCGTGCCGTACTGAGCGCCCCCTGAGTAATTATAGCCAGTGAATGGATCTGTTGCATTTGACTTTTAATGCCAGCGAATCAAGCGGTTACACCACACCTCGTAACACTTATCAAGTCGTGCTAATGACGAGAGAAAATTTTCGTAACATAGATTTCACAGGCCTGTAACCGTTTTTTCGGCGAACCCTGAAGAAAAACCAGCCGAGAAAAGCGAAAGCCTCCTTATGTCTACGTCCCTAACGAGCGAGTTCAAATTTTTCATCGTTTTTTTCGATTTTTTATATTTCTTCCTCTTTTCCTTCATTTTTTCAGCTTACATTTCGTTATGTTGTAATATTCGGGCTCTTGTTTTCGTGTGAACCGGTGGAGCGTGAAGTAATGATAAGAATTAATTGGAGGCAAGTTAACGACTCTATGGTGACAATATTTCACATCTTCAAAGGTGAAAACAGAACTCGGCAGAGTTTACATAAAGTCTTCATTCGACCAGTGCGATAAATCAGAGCTTCTTTTTTGCTGGGAAGAAGAAAGAAAAAAAGGCTGTTGACTCTGCGTCATTAAAATTAATGATCGCGTGATCACTAAACGCGTTTGTGCTCCATCTCTCACATTCTCAAATCCGGTCAAACCGAGAACTGTGTCCGCGATAAATCACAAAACACCTGTTTCATAGGAGCCAGTATCTCGCAAGACTCATATTCAATTAAGTTCTTAAGCAATAGCATAAAATTAGAACATGCGAAGATTGAATTAGTTGCCTGAATATAGTCGTTCGACGGTAACTGAACCTCTATTCTCTAGCGTAGGATCGGTAGATAGATCCTGACTCACTTTGCGTTTACTATTCGAAACCCTCGTATCTCTTCTTCCGAAAATCATGATGAATTTCTTAAATAAATTTCTATACTATTCGAAATTACAAACTGAGGAATAACTTAATAGGCTTCATAAATTTGAATATTCAAGGAAGCTTGAGACGTCAAGCATTATACATATATATTTTACAATGCAAACCACAAATATTTTTGTTAAATAGGGTCAAGCTTTATAGATATTTATCTCGACAAACATCGAATCCTCGATGTTTCCTGAAGATTGAATAGTTAAAGCTGTATTCTTATTCGACGAATTAAAAAATAAAATTTCTTTTTTTGATTTCTCAATAGCGTGAAGTATTAGTCTATAAAATACCTAAACGAATGTTTTGAAATTCAAATTTATGCGGAAGATACAGTTGTTTCGATGAATCTTTTACGACACATGTATAAGGTTTGGTATTAGGGGCAACTAAAAAATATATGAAATACTTTTTCTTTAATTAGTAAAAATTATTATTTACATTCGTCCTTGAATTTAGGCATTCTGTCTTTTAATAGACGTCATTTTGAAAGTTTTTGTCGCATAATGTTTATTTTAATACCTGACTTCATCATACTCTTATTCTTATTTTGTCAACGAACCACAATTATATATTCAAAAAGAGAAATTATTAAAATATAGTAAAGGTATTGTACAAACTTGTATTAAAATCTCAAATTACACGCTTATATTTCTCCTGTAAAAAATTCTTAAAGCACGTTTCCTTTTTCTTTCTTTCCATGAGAATACTCCCGTAATAGAAGTATACATATATATATTTGTTTTTAATTCAATGATATAATTATTATTTCATGTGGCAAGTAATAAAAATTATCGCTAGTCTATATGTTACTATTATATTTATTGTTTGTTCCATTTCAACAGGATGAGATTTCAATTGTAGATAAGAAAATCTGACAGTGACTTCATTAATAAATTTTTATGCGATAAAATTGACTTTTCTATAATAACTATTAAACTAATACACAGTACAAAATAGAAATTTGATTTGATTTAAAATTGTCAACCATCAGTTTATTATTAATTTACATACTTTAGTAAGATTTATGCTGTTATTACAATTAGTCAAGCGTCCAGGCAGTTATGGATAATAGTGTGCCCCATATTAAAGTTTCATATATAATAAAGGAAACAGTTACCTCAACACCACTTTCTAACTTTGTACAAATATTGCAAGAATGCAACAAATGAAATACCTGCATATCGATATCTTGCCTTACCATCTGTTTTACTTTAAGACCAGTTTCAGCACCGGTTTGATGCACCATTGAATTCACGTCTGTGTGCAATTTTTATTCGAAGAAATCGAGCCGGCTCGTAAAGTTCCATAATTCTGCGGGGGACCGGTAACACGGCTGCGTCTATACCCGTCGAAAATCCCGCCGATCAAATTACTGGCAGCAAGGTTGCGTATCGAGAAAGTGTCGGCTTCGTCTATAAATTTGGTCAATTTAATTGGTTCCTGATTTATTATTATGTAGGCAAATGGAACTCGTTATAAATTCTCCGTGACAACTGGTTATTGGGCCGTGAAGACCAATGCTAATGCGCGATTAATTATGTAACGCCGATTTTACGGGAAACATGATTCCGAAGGATTCGACGAGACGTCTCTACCCCACTAGAAAACAGATTTTTGATGTTTTTGCAAAAAAAAAAGAAAAGAAGATGGTAAACGCAACAGAGAGGTGTTTAAAGACGGCTAAAGTACGAACATTTGGTAATAAGAGAAAGGAAGGAACTCGGGTGTTATTAAGCAAAATATTGAATTACGACGAAGAGAGACACGAACGTGGAAAATGTACCGTGTGATATGAGAACGATATAGAGAGCTGGGATGATATTGAGTGGATCCTCTGTCTTGATATAGACCACCATGAACGAGCTGGCCCAACCAGTAGGCCTTAAATCGTCCTCACACCGGGAGGGCAACCGGTGCCCCTCGGTACCACTTAAAATATCCTCGACCTAAGGTATCCTGATCGAACGTGTCCACCGCAACTGTTCTTCGTAGCTTACAAAATCGACATACCCCACGCTTAAATCATTCGACCCATTAGGTGTGGTGTGACATGGTAGGTAGTAGGACTTCCGGGAATGACTACGCACAGAAGTGATTCTGCTGTCGCCTTCCGTACACACATCGCCTGTGGAATATCAATTTTCAATCGTGAGAGTCGTATTTATGTTTCATATTCTACTTGATATACTTCCACAAATTCTCGTCGATCTTTGTAACGAAATAAAGCTTCTCGAGCACAGCCGTTTAAAATTCATTCTTGTCAAACCTGTGACAAGCTTAACAGAGTGTCGTGACTCCCTAAACTTGTCGTGACAAAAGATAAACAAATCAGTTTCGTGCAAGTGTCAACGCGATCTTTTCCATCATCGATGCACTTGCCCACCGGGTATCTTTTTATTTTAATACGAGAGGCCCAATTTGTCGTCAGCCCCGCGTTCCGGCACGCTCGCGTTGCACGCTCCCGTCTCCGTTTCTTCGTTTTCTTTTTCCCTGGTTTCCTTCGAGTTCACGCAAGTCAGGCTGACAAATAAGCCCACCGTGCAGGCGCGGAACGGGCGAACGAACAAATAGCTTCGCGGCCGGGTGTCAGAATCAAGATTATGACAGCGCGTCGGGTATAAATTTGAAATTTAAGAGAATTCTACCTTTAGCAGGGCACTACACTGACCGCGCCCCCCTGGCCAAACGCCGGTACCACGTAAATCACGGTGATATGCGGGTTCGCCCAAAATTCCCGGCTAATCTCGAAATCAAACAGCCAGGAAGGACATAAAAATGCTTTATCGCCGGAGACTGAAATACACCTAAGCCACCACCCTCTCCAGGTCGGGCGCACGATCGCCTTGTTCGAGATGGGACACCAATGTAGCACCACTATTTTCTTTACAAAAGATAGATGAGATTTCGTTCCACCGCGTTCAAGTTACTTGAGGATTCGATCCGAGAACGAGCGTTCCGTGCACTGTTCTTGGCGTGTCTGTTGCCTCTTCAGTGACGGTACTTTTAGTTCTTTATCTTGTAATTGATGTAGGCAATCGAAATTTATCGAGAGACAATTGCTGATTGATGTTTAATGTATCCGAGGACCGTGAGTTTCGAGAAAAATTCTTGTCGAGACATCAACACTTTGATTCTCAGATAATTCATTAAGCATAAATTTACTATATTTGTCACTGAATCGTTAAAATCTTGGTTATTTAACTTTTTCCTTTCCTAATTTAAATTTTCAGTTTTATGCGAAATCATCTTGGATATCCCATTTATATTCTTTTCTCTTTATAGGTAGATCTTAATCGCACTGCTTTCTACATTCACTTCTCGAATATCTTTGCATATCTTTTCTAACAATTCATCTTTGTTAAACCGTGTTTTCTTTATTAGAAAAAGATGTTCAGAATCCATATATAAAATATAATATGTCATTAAACTGAAATGATGTTAGGTTTGCAAACCTAAACCGTTTCGATTATTTTGCTTAAGGGCACACGAAAAAAACACGTGATACTTTTTAAATTGCTTTGAATAAAAATATTCAGAGTGGATCTATATCAACCATTAGTTGACAGAATTCTTGACTCGATCGTGAGTTTAACAAAATTTAATGTGAAGTACGTCACATTTGATAAGGTTCATTAAATAAAAACGCTTCGCTGCTTTTACATCTTACTTTTCTAGAGTATTATGGTATATACTCTATTCTTAGGATTGTTTAAATAATACAATATTTTTTGTTAGAATTATGTTACGGTTGGTAAGGAATATGTTCAAGAACCTATAACAAAGTGATTTTAAGATGGTCCTTAGTGTGAAAGAAACAAGTGAATAGTAACATTATCATTTACTTTTAACACCTGTATTTTTACCCTAAAGTATCCTGAAATATAATTCAATTTAACGCAACATAAAATACATAGAAACTTCTAATGCTACTCACCATTCTTATATTATTCTGCAAAGATACTAGAAGAAATTCGATTTGAATTTTAATTTTAATTTCTTTCTGACAGAAAAGCACACGAACTTTTTCCCGCATCTAATAGATTACATCTCTTTAGTTACAACAAAGCACAAGGGAAACATATTGTGCTCTTTAAAAAGCTTATATTTCTTTTAATATCTGAAAAAATAAATCACAAACGGAAGGAAATATTTTCGTTTGACGAAATTTGTCGAATACAAAATAGAAGTGCACTAAAATCGAACAATTGCTTTGTCTACGAAGTGCAATGAAATCCGCTTATTATAGTCACTTTGGAACTTGCAATTTTTCATAAGAATAACCGGCTAATAACATTATATAAAGCATAACAAATTTTCATTATTAAACCCAATTTATTATAAACAATTGTGACATTTGTGCACAGTTTAATGGATATTCTGTCTCTGTTACTTACATTTGTTGACTGTTCAGGTCGTATCTAACATGCGTATTGCTACACGCTTCTCTATCTAGTTTCTGCTCCCATAGTATTTATGTATTTTCTAATCATTCTTGCGGTGCATTCATGTAAAAGAGAAAACGTATACTTCGGTTAAAAGTAACCTTCGAAAAAAGGGATACATTTAGTACAAATATACTAAGAATTCTTATCATTTGTCCTAAATTGTAACTATCACAATTGATACCAATGGCTGATGAAGTATGATTGTAATAGGTGGATTATTCTTAACTAATTTTATATAGAATACTTTAAAGCTGATTGATTGTGATAACAATAGGCAATTAGTAACATTATCCGTAATTGTAATAACCGGATTTCACTGTATTATAGACTACTGATGAGTGGAGTAACGTTTGCATAGAATGTGGAATAACAGACAATGAATCCGAACGACTTCATAAATTAACGGAGTTACCATTAATCAAATATCATTTACGCATTGATTTCCAATTTTGTGATTTAAAATTGACAAAATTTCGTACATTGCAACTGATTTGTAGAAAGAGGATAAAAATAACGGCCTATACGACTAAACTACTTCTCGCAAGTAATAATAAACGACGACACGTTTCCAAAACCGTTTACTTTCTGAGATCGTATTTTCCCGCGTTCCAAAGATGGATCGAGTATTTTGCAGTCGGGCGATAGCAGAAGGAAAATGAAAAGATCGTGGTTACATACTCGTAAATCGATCGCAGGAACGATAATAGCAGTGCTAACAATGAAAACGGTACGGAGGAACGCTATTAAAACGTTCGGTAATAAATAAATCATTCCATTGCGTAATATAAGCTTATTTTAATTTCCTCTATAAATGATCGTTCATATTGCTCGATTTGAATTTGGAAGGAAAAGAGAGGAGTTCGAATTCGTTGCAATTTCTTAAAGCCATTATTTGGTATCTTTCTTAAATTCAAAAAAGCACTTTCTGTAGTTTCTACGTGGCTGCTGAAGAAACTTTTTATGCAATAAAAGAATGTTTTGACATTGAAAAGTAAATGCTATTTTTAAAGAAAATTACATATAAAAAAGGAATAAAGATTTCGGTGCTTTTCCTTTATTGCCTGGCTTTTATGCAAAACGTATGTTTTATAAATAAACGGCATACAACAATAGTATCTATTGGCACTGAAAAGTCTCTGATATGGTTAACAAGTAAAAAATACTCACTAAAATTATAGTTTCAAACTTTTATTGTAGTTTTAAACTTTTACTATAGTTTCAAACTTTTATTAGTAAATTAATTTGGAATCCGCATATAATAAATATAGAAAAGGAAATACTAGTCCCGTTTACATATTCTATACGTAATACGATCAAATAATAGAAAACACACACAAAAATACTGATGGGTACGTACAAAATTGCTGCCGCTTCCACAATAGACTACGAATCAATCATTTATGTCTCTGCTAGTAAATAATAAATCCATCCTTCACCATTTTGTGACGGCAAATATACACGGCTAAAAAAAATTAACCAATTATTTGCTAAAAGTATACATATACCACTTCTTATTATCATTCATACAGCAATACTATAATATAATTAATTATTAGACTACGGATTTTTATGGAATTACGAGAAATTTAAATATGCAAAACAACAAAGAATGCATGTAATATATAATAATGTATACGGTATTCAATGGAAAATACAAATTATTGTATTTTTGGGATAAAACAATCCTCTGAAGAGATTTCATTTCTTTAATATTATCAATAAAAATATAAGTTTGCATAAAGATCCACAATTTACTAATTCTACAGATGATCAAAATATTTATACTTATACTACTTCCATATTAATAAAAGTTGCCTTTACCCAAACTTTCAGTTCGTAATCGGAAGAATCATGACGAAAGTATTAAAAGGTTAATTATTATATGTCATCCGTTATCTAGAGTACTTGTTTAATTCCCGTTCGAAATTCCATACTACGTATTAAATTAGTTTAGCTAAATGTCGTAATAACATTCCGGTCATAAAAGTATCCCGCTATGTCACTTCGTTAAATAACCAGCTACTTATAATTGACTCACACCATATTTCACACTTAAAACAACAACCGCAAAAACTAATTACTAAACAAGAGATTATTACGAAAATCCCCAGCCATTTTTTTCCTCAACAGAATTCCACTACAAGAAGAAGGGTCAGAAAAAGAGTAACGTTATATTCGGAGCAGTCATTGCGCCGGGGAGTTTTACGTCGGTTTCGTGGACTGATACGATCTCGGTATCACTGTTCCGGCGATTACGCGAATATCAATGACTTCTGGGAACAACCGGATGGATTCGAGCGAAGTATGCAAACAAGAAGAAATAATTGCAATCGGATATTCGGAGGCCGAAGAGGGCCCCGAAGGTGTATCGTATCGGCGGACGGTGGTTATTGACGACCGACCAAAGCAGTGGCGATGCATTGGCGGACGAGCATAAATTTCGTCCCCCAAACTGACCGTTGCGTTTTTCGATGCGTCTTAAATTGCCTGGCAACCGTATTCTCGTGGTCAAGCCAACCCCAAGAACACATGAAATGTGAGGCGAAGCGTGCATTAATCAATGTATTTATAGATAAAGTTCTTTTGAACGTAAACTGAAACATTTCGAGGCGCACGGGATCCTTCTATATACTGATTTTATGCGCACCGTTTCCCTTTGCGCAAACGATGAACACAATTGAAGAGCCCCATGATCTTTCAAGGTCTCTGATCAGACGGAAAATACGTAATTCCACTACAAGGCTTCTAATTAAACAAGACGTAGCAGTATTGATGGAAGAAATACATACAAGCTGGTTTCCCACACAAAAATGAGTAACTTCTGACCTTTTCCTATATGTTTGTCACATGAATGTGCATTTATAGGATTTTTAATACTGGTTATATTAGTGACAAAGGTTCCCATACAAAAATTTGCTATACAGTATCGACTACGTTTTACGCAAGCAGTTAGATAATGTACATTTGCACTGTCAATACTGTCACGTCCTGCACAAATTTCGCTTAAAGTTATCTGTCATCGTTGTATGCAATTGAATCATTACATTCTATGCTTAATCATTTTCCTCGATAGTTACCGCGTTAATGGTTGCAGAGAAAAAATGCAGAGAAACGAAGAAATACATAGAGGCGACAGATCCGGGCGTTCAAGGCAAGCAGAACACGCGCGGCCGCGTTTTGCTCACGCGGTGAACCCTTCGGATCCCATCGGCATATTGCCATAGGCCGCGCGGTTGGCCGCGCTCTTATGGGGCCCCCACGGGCCCATAAATATCGAATTTTTATTTTGAATGGGAAAACGAACGATCGGTCCATGCCGCGCGTCTCTGGCCCACACTAAATCAGCGTTACTTTATTAAGTATTACCTTTAGTTAACAGATACTTAATCAAAAGGTGCACGCCGTACGCCACTAATTTGACTTTGGCCCCCATAAATATTCGAGGACCGGCAAGCGTCGGCCCTATGCCGCCGCCGCGCGCGGCATCGGCCGAAACCGACGTTGCCCTCGAAATACCAGACGCACCCGGACGTGAACACCGACAGAACGACGGATGAATGGGCGACCAATGGCTTCGTACCGATAAAATACTCCTGTAATTAAATGCGAGGCGGCAGCATTTGTTTCACTCTCTATGCGCGTTCCTACGCTCGCGCTACTATCGATCAGGCTTTTCGAAATTTTCAACGGTCACCAATGCGACCGGCGCGGCGTAGCCGTGGCTATCTGAACCACAGCTGACTGTTCCAATGATAAATGCCGTTTCAAATACTACAGATAAAACGGGTTGACCTGTTCTTTCGACTTTTAGCCTCGATACGGAATTTATCGGTCGCCTTTTAGTGCTTAGCTGTACGGTGGCATCTGAAACATTAGATGAACCTTTTTCTCATCCAAACATGAGAGAATTCCTCCTATTCGGGAGATTATAAAGGGCGAAGCGATTTGATTATCTTGAATTTCCAGTTTAGCTCTGTGTTATTTTATATTAATAGTTTGTATATTGTACTATTAGTAATATAAGATGTGGTAGGAATATGAAATACCTATTTTAGTTTTTTATGCTTACTATATTACTAGGTGGTCGCAGAAAAGTTGTAAATAATGTAATAGAACATATAATCATAGAGAATTTCATCTGAAATTCGGTATACAAATTAATATGTTAAGGACCTTATGGAAGTTAATGACTTGTTTATTTTTTCTAAAGTAAAAGATAAAATAAAAGACTCTCTTAGATTGTTTCACACTCGACAATAAATGAATATCGTCGCGCGCAGATCATTCCGCGTTGGATAACAAGTAATAATCGTCATACGCGGATTAATGGACAAATGGGTCAACCCTGCTGTTCTCCTCATTTACTTCTCACATTTGTAGCTTTTTGATTTTCAGTGAAACGACGAACAAATATACGACACTTTGGGAATTTTATTGTTTGCATGAAACTTATGGATACTCCAAATACATCGCGTATCAAGAAAAATAATTTATAAATGTAATACAAAATAAAACATAATCTTCATTTTGGGTTACGTAAACCCAAGGAGAACAGCAAGGTTAATAATAATGTCATTGTTATCTAATGTGATTGGAACATTTATATTACCCTTCGATATGTCTCATTTTTCCCTTTTCATTAGTTATGAGACAGTTTCTTCTTACAACCGATACGCCATTTTACTTTTTGCCACTGTACCACATCTAGGAGAATGATATACATAGGTACTTACTTTAAATCGTCACTAATATTCTGAAACTATTATTATTATGGAATTCACTTACCTTTTTTTGTTTTTGTACTGTATACGTATATATTCCATATATTCATACTCCTAAATATCTACTCTGTAGTGTAGCAGAATTTACGTATTATAAACTCTACTATTTTTATCCAAAATAAATTGAACATCGAAAATTATTAGTGAGCAGACAACATCATATTGATTAATCGCTTTAACACTTTGTTTCATCTGATCGTTTTGAAAAACCAAAGTAATAATTTTGTAGTATCTGCTATTTTTTGCAATCAAATGCACATATGAACAAATAATAAATCATATTATGATATTGCAAAGGTGAAGAGAATATTTATTTCGTCATCTTTAGCTGTGAGAATGGTTTGACAGGCCCAGTCCTCACTGCATCGGTATTTGCCATTTGGCACTGATCCCCACTGCCAAACAATTTTGCTGATCGGTTTTGCCAATATTTGTCGTACGTTCCCATCGCGTTGACATCATTCTAAGCATCTACCTTGTCAGTATGACAAAATGTTCTGTGACGTTGAGATGATTGTTGCAGCTGCATTTGTAGTGATTGCCAAAAACGCAACAATGGTGTGTCCTAGCTAACGCAGCAAGAACGTATATGTATAGTGTAAGTGATTTCATGAAAGATCTAATGTGAATAATGTCACCGTAATTAATCTTGAACATAAATGTAATTGTAGAGTCAGAAAGTTTAGAACGCCAAACACTGAACTCGAACATTTATTTCGATCCACTAAAAAATGTGCTAAAAGCGATTGAAATTTTTGAAAAGCAATCCCCATAAAATAGTGTCTTGGTTTACTATAAAATTTTTAGTAACGGAAAATTTGTATCACTTCCTTATATTGTATGTATGTATTTAAAATTTCAAAGTAAATAATTTCCAGGACTATTCGGGTACTGGCATCTCCATTGTTGGTTTCAGCGCGGCTTCTTTTCATATTTAGCGACATCGAGCCGATCGACAATCGGTGTGCAAATCAGTATTTAATGCCGCACGGCCCATGACGACGTATAAGTTCACATTTATTTGGCACTGCCGAGCGGCTTTGCCAAATGGCAAATGCCGACACAGTAGGGACGCGGCTTAACAGACGATTGATTTTGAATGGAAAGTAATTGCAAAATAGAATACAAATTGCTGCTTATAAATTCTTGAAACATGGATATTTCACTTATGCTATTTTTACTTAATGGGGAGTTAGGTTATTACTAAGGTTATTTTACTTTTACTTATTTACTTTAGGTACAAAGTTGCCTAGACTGAAACATCCAATACGGATTAATGCACATATTTTAAGAAACATCAAAGTAAATAATAATACGCATATTAAAATAATTAATAAATATACCCTAAGATGTGCTACAACACAATTTCAAAACAGATACAAAGTTATATTGCTAAAAATTTACTGGTTTTAAATATATTCTTTACAGTAAATGCAGAGCAAGAAATCATTTAGGTAGACGACATCACCCTTCTCCCAAGTGTGAGTGGATCGTGATTCCAAACGACAAAACAATAAAATGCATTTTAAAAAGAACATAGATGAACAAATGTAATGATATAAATGTTCACACTATTCACTTATTCTTTATTCTCCCACTTCTCTAATTACTCACTATACATGTCTGCTCTCTTACTCTCGACTATTCGTACTGAAGGTAGACACCTATTTCGAACATTAACAGTGGCATGTAAATCCCTCGGTTCGCCTAAAAAGGTCTTACAATCTCATTGCTCTTGTTCTATTTTCTTATAAGTAATTAGTTATTCTACGCAAATATACTAGGAACCATAATATTTATGTTCGATTCTCATGCCATCATACATTCATACACACTCGGCAACCATTCATACTGTATGGAAAACCAATCCACACCAACCCCTACAAAGAAATAATAAGTATACTACATTTTTTTCAAAAATAAAATTTAATTCTTATTTACATACGTAAATGAAAAATATTCTAATAACATTGTTTGAGAATTTAGAAAATATTTTCTGGAAATGTTTCACGAGCTAAATTAATTTGTTTGTTTCTGTTATAGTAAGTAGTAAGAAATAACATTTAATTAGGGTTTATAACATAATGATTCTGTTGAATTACACTATAAAATGTTACGAGTGCTATAAATACACTAATCCCTGCTTACTCTTCATACGTTTGGATTCATATCACAAATAATATCGAGGAAGGTACCATTATGGCAATTGCCGGCTATTATCTTTCTTCGATTCACTCACTTCTTGAGTGCATCAGAGATGAAAGTTGAAAACATTGAGTGTGAGTAAAATAGAGAGAATGGTTCAAATAGCCATCGCTGATCTCGCATTACAGATAACGCCCACGTTCGATTTGTCGAAGTAGTTCTAGAAATTGGTGGGGTTGACTCCGCGGCTGATAAGTGGAAAATAATGCAAGTATTAAGCGGGGAATATTATATTATACTTCATAAAAAATAAAGAACAAACAATATACCCGAAGTGAGAAAAAACTAATGAAATCAATAAAAATATACCATATAGGTACGTACGATGCAAATTGTTTTTATTTCTTTCTTTCAAAATAATCTTCAAATGAGTTTAATACAATGTTTATAACATCCATATAATAGTTAAAAAGGTTTCGGAAGTTCCTCTAATTTAATTGTGTTCAAATTCCTTGTGACATTTTCTTGGATATTAAATACGTATTGGAAATGACGACCATTAAATTTTAGTTTGAATTTCGGAAAGGTGGAAGGTCATTTAAGATCAAATAATACGGGTAAAAGGGATGGTTAAATATACAAACTACCCTTTATCTAGGATTAGATAAAAATGCAGCTAAGCAACTCCATTGTAAATATTATGACGGCACGAAGAAACAAAATTTGTAAAATATTTTCGTAGGACTCAAACATGATGTATTAACTATCGTACAGAGTGTTTCAAATTGAAAACGACAAACTTTGTCAACATGTTTGGGAGGTCATTTTAAACAAAAAATGCTATATACTACATGGGAAGATTCGTCTTCATTTTCGAAATATGAAAAAGAAAGTAGTGTAAACCATAAGTAGTCATATTATATAATTGTAGTAATCATATTATATAATCAATAAATAAAATAAAAAATAAGATGCATTCCAGCTACTAACTTTTAATGATAATCATTTACTCGAAACAATGCTTTAAACTGACTTATACTGGTCTAGATTGATTTAAACAAATCGTTCACCCCTTCTCTCTGTACAAGCAAGTAGGAGTATTTTCACGGACTGCATCCATTGGATATTAGCAAGATCATTATCGTCGGTAAAAGCAGTAACTCTGATTTTTGCCATTAATTCATCACGTGTATCACGTCTTCCTTTTAAGTACATCTTTAATTTCATATAACTGTGTACAATGTAAAGTCAATCTATAGTTTAATCAGTAAGGAAACTCGGCAAATATCAGTATTCTTATGTACATACAGCTCGAAAACGAAGACGAATCGATCCACGAAGTACATAACATCTTTTGCTTCAAATGACTTCCCAAATATGCTGTCAAAGTTTGACGATTTCAATCTAGAACACCCTATATATTAATAAACCTTTCAAATTACACTTTAATGTATCTGTTACAATCATTCGCAGAATATTGCCGCTACTAAATATGTCAGCAAAAATTCAATTTCTTCAAAAATTAAAGGAAACCTAAAAATTGGCTCCAATTTTAGGAAATGTTATATTATCGGTGTGCGCTGAATGAAACGATATAAATTGAAATCTCAGTGTCGGGATTAGCGGACGGTAATATGATAGTAAGCATAATCTATCATAGCCGAAGCAGAAGAGTATTTAAAACTATAAAACTTCAAAAATTGTAGTAGAAATTTATATTTTTAACTATTAAATAGTTGATTCAGTTTGAAGTATAAAAATATGTTATTTAGCTTTTTCTGTTAATTACGGCACAATACTCGGCTGCAGACCGCGTCAGGAAAGTCAATAGGGATTTGTTTCATATATTGATTGATATCATTTCTTTAACAATATCGTTCAGAAAAAAATAAACAAATGTACAGAAATAATGAATAGTTAACATTTTTTTCTGTAAATCTGTTAAAACGAGGAACTAAACTAAAAAGCACCTTTAAATTACATGAATATTTCCTAATTGTCACTAAATAACCGTTATCTGAGTTACACTACTAATGCTATGATTTAATATGATTCCATAAATATCCATTGATTTAATACTAACAAATTAAATGCTGCATTTGGCCCCTAAGAAATTAAATCTTGCCACAATAAAACATTTTGCGGGGCCACCTTGTATATCATATTTTTCTCCAAACATTCAAGTGTCCAGATACTTACTAGCGGTAAATGCAAAATTAAGCACATTTCAAGACACTATCACGACGGTGACGATCATATATTCCCCCTTTATTGTAAGGAGGGGCCACGGGAAATTGTGGCCAAAGCAAAGGCGGTCGGCTCGCGGTTCGGTAAACACTAAACACTCGTTAGGGTATAGATTGAAACGCAATCTGTATTCGCCGTGGCTACCTTGAGCACGGCAAAGAGAAAGAGAGGCTGACAGTGAGAAGGAGAGAGACAAACGGATGGGAAGACCATGGTAACTCGTTATGTCGGAAGAAGGGTGATCCGGGGTTGCACGGCCGAGAAAGGGTAGTTCTGGTGCCCGAAGAGCCCGAGGCCCCCTACTAATTGATTTGTGCTTCAGCAGCCCTTGCTGCCATAACCTTTCTCCGTGCCCCTTGTTCCAGCTCTCTTCCCTTTACTTGGTCATTCGAAGATTCAAACACACAATACGTTTCTGCCGTACGTTTTGCGAATACATCGTGATTAATCACCGAAATATAGCTCACCAGTTAACAACTAACAGTTGAATCTTCAATATAAACTAATAATTTGCTTGAAGTTACGGAATCTGTTTCTAAAGCTATAGAAATGCAATACTGTGTTCAAATAAATATAATAAGCTACTTCCAGTTTATAATGAGTACCATTTTGTAAATTCGACAATGAATTTTGCATCAAATCTTGAATTATATTGTATTTACAATATACAAGAGAAATATTGCAGAAGAAAGGAAAAAGATTCCATTAACATATATAACAGTCGAAGTAATTATTAAAAAAGCTATTAAAAGTACTATCTCATTTTAATACTAATGATTTATATGTGCAATATCAATCGTAATTAAGTAGCTAGTTTATATAAATACGTACAACAATCAATAATTTTTGCAGAATTAGATTTTATTTTCTATATATACTTTCATATTTTGTTTATTTTAAAACGGTAGCCGTATAGATTTAGTATCTATTTTATAAACGCATTTTAAAGAATAAGCTTTGTATTTCATCTTCTCCATAATTATATTTACGGAGACATGTTTTTCCAAAATACTCTACGTATTATAAAAACTAAATCAATTTTGAATAGCCTGATGTTTGCTATAAAATAATTTAATCACTTCATATAAAGAATTATTGGACACATTTCACGTGAAACAGAATTTAACTGGAATTTTACGACTAACTAAAACATAATAATCTACTCCTGTATGGATACAACAAATAAAATGTTACCTGACATATTTCATTATCGCCATTTTAAATTAATATACCGTCAAATGAATTAAGTAACCAATTCCTGCTATTATACACAAATGCATGCTTCGTACGAAATAGGACATCTGTGACCAAAGACTTAATTTAATAAATCTTCGAAATGAGTCCAGAAAATGTTTCCAGTTTAAATTTTACAAACGAAACTATTTGTTCGATAATATATAGAGACTCTAGTTCATCAATTCCAATACGAACTTCCTTCATGTATTTTACGGTACGCCGAATAATATCATGTGGCGTTGTTTGAGAAGCCTTGTAATTATATTCGCCGTTAATTACACGGACGAACGATGCCTTCGAGTGTGTTGCTCGAGGTGAAAAGCTACGGAACCTTTGTCGCGGCCCAAGCTGTCCACTTTGCTTTCGTCCGGCATTTTTCTGACTTTACGTAATATCCTGAGCAGCCAGCCTAATGCAAACAAGCTACCGTGAAGCGTGCACCTCCTTTGCGATGACGCGCTTCAGCTTATGTGCGTGTAAGTACATACATGCCCGGCGAGAGTGTTGGTACTTACAGTGCACGAATCTGGCTGTGTCAACCATGCATGAATACTTTGGGCGAGAAAGCAACGATGAGTATTATTTTATTCGTGGATCGTGAATAATTCTGAATTACTTCTTTTATATTATGCAAATAATGAATTATATCTTAATTAAACATTTGCTTCTAAGAAACGAATTGCAATTGATTACAATTAGATTAAACTCCCATACAGCCGTAATAATTCTAAAATTTCATTAATAAATGCTACTATTCATTTGATCCAAAGATACATCAGGGATGTAATGAGTACTCCGAAATTTATGTAATAATGTGTAAATTAGCAAAATTATACAAGGTATATTCAATTAACGAAACACAAAATTATATGTTTACAGAATATCTTGGATATTATTTGATAGCAATCTGCTTATTCCGTATCCAATTGAATTTCTTGTTGGTTATTATTTAGCTTTGTTGTTCCATCTGTTCCATTCCTGTTTTACACGGACTTGTCGAGTTATATTTCATTGTACACGTATTATAAATATACTTCTAATTTAGAATCAATAAAATGTCCAGTTTTTGTTTCGGGTAATTAAAGTATTCCATTTTAAATATCAAATGACAATCGAAAACAGAAAATCGGAAAAATTTAACTTATCAAATTTTTTCCCCGTAGTCTTCAATTGTATTTATATTAGTGAAAATAATGACATTTACCAGTTTATTAATGAGTTTCCTGAATTCGAAGGAAACGTCACATACCACTAGTAGTACTTGTTCCTAAAAATAACCATGCAATCAAAGTTTGGAGATGGTAGATCGCAAATACGAACGACAGAACAGAGTTACATCGCGCAAAGAATGTTTACAACGTATCCGGCTGCAATAATGTAGCGTATAGTATAAGCTTATGCGAGATATTTAGTCGCATATCGTGGCGCCACACCACCCAGGGGACCCTCTCATTATTTGCTGCCAAGATGAGCCTTTATTAGCAGTTATCCTGTTCGGTCTCGAATCTATACGTTCGCATATCCATAAATTCGTGTTTACGGTGACCGTATCTTATGCAAATGAGACGATTTAATCCGCCTGATATTTCAGGGCATTTTTAATAACCCTACCAGCCCACCCTCCATCGTTTGAAAGGTTCCCTGATCGCTTCGTCGTTCCTCCAGGACGATCAATTAGTGACGATTCATCGTCTTGGCTCTTCAATCTTGTCAGGTTTTTGGGGCCTCCAGAATGCCAGAAGCAATCGTTTATGGATTCTTCTACCGAGGAACTCAAATTTCTAAGGAATATTTCAGTGTTCGATACAATCCAATATCTGTATTTGCTTTAAAGTATTTCTTATTAAATTCTTACAATATATTTTAGTGAGAATTAGTATTCTTTTTATTTATATTTAATTACGCTACCGAAAAAATGTAGAATTTATTGCTGCGAATGACTAGGAACGGATAATTCTGTTTCAATAAGTTTTAATTATTTAAATGTTAGTTGCTTTGCGATGTAGAAATCAATGAAGCGAAATAAATAGTAATAAATAGCAAACTTCTTCCGCTAATTGGTTATAATTATCCATAATTTTACTTTCTTTTTATGTTTATCCACCCCAAAATTCAAAATAAATGCCGAAATGAGCCTGTGTTACTATTTCTAAGAAAAACAGTTTGTCATAAATATACCAAACAATTCACATTGTCAACAGGACTCAAAATATTAAACGCGTCACTGAATAATGAAGTCATTGAAACGATGACTTACTTCATTGCCTCAAACAGTGTACATTTCACCCTTTCTTAAGAATCCAGCATCATGGATGAGAAAATAACGTGTCAGAGAACGTTAATGAAGGATGGCAGACCTTGATAGCGTCCCAAGTCACGAAATCGGAAATGTTGCAAACTGTTTTTTGATTCGATAAAATTGACTCAGCGCAGCAAGGGGAAAAGAAGAATCGAAAGATTATGCGATGCTTCTGTAAATCGGGCCCCGAAATCATCGTGTATGGTGAATCGAGCTGGGTAAAGCAGCAATTTCGCTCGATGTTTCGAGCCGGCAAAGTGCGATAATAAGCCCGCGGGCAGTCGGTGAGAATCTGCAATTCGCTCCACTCAAATTGAATACTCCGTAGGCAGAATCTGGACTCTCCGTCGAGGGTTAACCTAAGATCAGCGATCCGTGATGTAGTTGGGCTTTGTAGCCGTCTGTATAAACGCTCGTTTACTTCGTTCAACAACGAATGTCGTTTCACCGTGCTCAAGGTTTCGGAAGACGAACAATACATCAATATCCAAGGGCACTAAAGATCAATAAAGTTGGTTTGATTGTATCGCAATCAAAAGCTTCAGCTTTGCAGTTAATAGAAAAGCTCAATTAGGTATTAAATGAAAAAAAAGTAAGCATCTTTTGTAAAGTATACCATACGATAAATCTGTTTATATAACGCTTTTTATTTTAAGTTCTAAAATATAGAATTGTTACAATCTAGCATTTTTTCGAATAAAGCAATGTGGTCCTTTTGCATGCCAAATAATTCGATGGAATGAGTTTTATAATTTAGAAATGGAGAGAGAAATGGTTCGATAAATGAAAAGTTGTATGATATTATAATGTTATTGAAGTATGTAGCGTTTATTAGAATCTCGGTTTAGATTTATTTCTATAATTATATTTTGTGCAATTTTCTTCTAAACATAATATAACATCAAAAACACATCTAGCTTTCATTATTTTACGGATTTTAATTTCACGATGTTTTACTTATTAAACACGCTTATAAGATCTTATTAAAAACCAAATTTGTTTAGTAAAATAATAAATGAATTCACAATGTAACCCGTTTAATGGATGGATTATATTTACTGTAAGATGGAATTATATAAAATAGTTCCAAAATTATAGTACGATTTTATTCGACATTAAAATTATAATACGTACACAATTTTTGTATGCAAATAATAAATTAAATGGATAATCGTTGGATAAATTTAGAAAACTTATTACACATAACATAAACTACTTAAACCCGTAGAATAATTATGCAGTCATATCTCGAATTTACGTACTATTTGATTACAGAATACCCAATGTAAGTCGAAAAAAATCGCTGGTCAGGGTGGATTTTATGTACATACGTAAATAAGTACTTTTCTTATGCAATTTTTGCAATGTTGACTTTGTTAATGATTTTAGAAAGTCTCAATTTATAATTGAAAGGATTTACGACTATACTGCAGATTTTTATGCAAATTCATATTTTTATAAATATCCTTGACAAGGCAGGAGCTAAATTGGGGGTTGGTTCACTTTCTAAATATCATAATTTCTACTGTTCTCTAGACATTTTGCACGATTTTGCAGATCATGTGCATTTTGGCCTCTCCTGCACCTTTAAATTTCTAATAAATGCATAAAAATACGCAATCCATTTATTACGTTTAATTTTGTTTGCAAATTAGCAATATTTATCTCTCCTCTGTTGGAGTATGAGAATGAAGACAGCTGTGATCTTGGGCACCGTACTTAAAGGAATTACCAGATTGCCGATTTTTATGCATTTATGGAAAAATTAAATATGTAATAAAGTACACAACATATGCAGTTTATAAAAATATATGAAATAGTCAAATTAGAAAAGATATTTTAATACTTAGAGAATGAAGTTACATTTTACGTATATAAATGAATTTACATTGAAATTCGCAATCTGTTAATTACACTGTTAATTTTCGACTTAAATGTGTACATAAGCAACGTTACATCCATATATATATATATATTCAATATCTTGACGAAATTATGAATGTGGACGCAATTTGAACCAGTATTTGAACCAACTTATGACGTGACGTCAAGAAGAAAACTAGGTACGTGTGGAACGACGCAAATTTGAGAGAACGTAAGCCGAGGTATTACCGTATTTACATTTTTGACTCAATTTTATTATAAGTTAATATATGCTAGCTTTTTAGAAAGAATGCTATTAATCGACATAAGATAAATGTGTTATTAAATAAAATAATGTATTCAATTCATAAGTACTATTATTTGTTATTCAAACTGTACATTATTTCCCCTGTGTCAATACGATAAAGGTACAATTTTACTAATTGTAAAAATATATAAATGAATGTAAAATTTTTAATTTCTCTGCAGAAAAAACTTTTTCGCGGGTAATAGTTTTCAATTTGGACAAATTTAATTAGAAAACAATCTTTCATTAGGCCTGCTTTATCTCACATTTATACTTATCAAACGAAAGCGAACATTTGCACACTCATGGTACATACTGACTTATTGTTAGTAGAAATACGTACATTCATAAATGTGAAACATATTTTTATTGCTTTCTTCTATTAATGCATGACACGATAATAATTGTTTCTCCAGCGTACTGTAAGAACACTTGTTAGCATCTCACGAGGTTTCCACCAAATATAAACCTCGATTATCTCGGGTAAGCTGAATTGCGCCGCAAAATTAGAAGATATTCCCGTAGGTCTCGTTCAATCGTTGTTACACCAGCGCGATGCCGTGAAAAAAAAAATAAACGTCGTACGTGTAAATGATGGCACGACGATAAATTAATCCAACGCAGAGTCGACGGTACTCTGAGCTCGCGGTATACCGAATTCGCAAGCTGTTCCCCTGGCCCCACCCTCGCATCCCTCCGCTCGACCACTTATCCATGATTTATTGAAATTACATCTCGACACGCGAAAAAAGGAACGTTTTCCCGCGGCATTATCTTCCGTTCTCTCCTTGCCCGGCCACGAACGACAATCCTCCGTATCCGTGACAGGACAATATAACTATCATCTCTTTGAAGATTAACGATCTTTTCAGGTGAGCCGAAGGGCGGAGTTGTACAGATCGACCGAACGTCTCTCTTCACGTTCGCGTCTTTGTGGGCAAGTTACCACCGCGTTATTTTATGATTAGGATTTATGATTAAGAGGTTATTAATTAACCGGAAGTGGGTTACCTTAGATTTTTTCTGTCTCCATTGTTCGCTGACCGATAGTTCACAAATAATTTTTGAAGGGATAAACTGAAGGATAAACTTTCACCTGAAGCATTAGATATATATTATAATTAGTTATGCGGGATAAAGTTCAGCGTCCAGCTAACAACAAAGTAAAATATAAACGTGTAAAGTGGAATACTGAAAGAAGACACGAAAAAACATAGTGTAATTAACTTTTGCATCGATCTTAGTCACGAAATTATTGACACATTTTCTAAAGCCTAAGAATTCTGACATAATTCATATTTTTTGGGTTGTTCTTTCTATCAAATTATTATCTCAAGTCTCTTTGGCATCGATTGTATTATTTTTCCCAAATAAACTTCCATATTTGGATATCCTTGCATCAATCTATTTTATAGGTCGACTTTATTAATAACGAATATTCAGTCTTATATTCTCAAAAATTAAATATTTCACGTATAAATTCTACATTTTTTAAAATAAAAAGTCCAAAAGCTTATTTTATTATCGTTTTACTTTCCCATATCAGCGATAATGTTTTAGACGTGCCAACAATTTTGTGTCTCTCTGTACGTCAACATTAGATGTACGAATTTAACAGTACGGAGAAAATTTATACAACGTTTCGCCATATTTTACAACGGACTTGACCTGGACGTTTTTGAACAAGATAGTATGTATAAAAGTGTATATAGATAGCAGCGTTTACATTTCCATAAAAAGTAATGTTCACTTCTTCATCGGATACAGCTCTTGATCGTAAACTATTATTCCGACTTCATTACATCTTCTTTTTGGAAAGAAGTTGCAACAGTATTGTTAAAGTGAACATATATAGTAACCGTGAATACAGTAGACCTATACCTTTAACGGATGCTCAGCAGACCGTCAGTTTAGCCGCGCGTCTCCCTTTTTTGTGCTTCTATCACTTACAATCAGGACCGTGATTCTTTTCTTACTATAAGTGAAATGTCGAATTCTAAAGATCATTTTGTGATCTAAATAAGCAACAAAATGCGATAAAGGTATAAGCAATATATAAACAATATGTAAAAACTATAAGCAACATACGAGTTGACTGGTACAGTCAGTCGCAAAAATCTACATATGTACATCTCTATACGTTAAATGAAAAACGATACGGAATTTTTAATTACTTCAACAATACTAATTTGTTTATTGATTAAAATTGGATAGATTATCAAAAAATGATGATGTTTCTCCTATTTCTTTACAACAAAATGTACATAAACCAATAATACGATATCACGAAAGTCTATTATGTGTATTAAAGTATACAATATTTATTTTTATAATCATACTTATACACTGTTAGATCTTCCGATGCATATGTTACGGCCTATAATTTTTCTAGCATAAAGTTACATCTTATATAATTTTAAGAGCAATTCTATTTATATAATCAATAATGAATTTCCACTTATAATTTTATATTTTATGAATTTTCACTACGTTCATCATTTCAAAATATATACATATTTGAAATTTAAAATGTATATGTAAATTTGTCACCACGATATTTGAATTAGTTCTAATTGCTTAACAAGAAAATTTCTCAAACGAAACTTCATTGGCATTAAATGAATAATATATTAATTTAAAAGGAACTTTTGAATGTCTTTTTTTCTATCAATAATTAGTGTTATCTTGTGTTGTGTAGATATCACTATGTATTTTTATTTTCGTGCTTTTAAACTACGTAAAGAGAACAAATTTACTAACAGAACAACACGTTTCATTTTAATTACCTGATGCCAAAGTAATTTAATTTTTGCATTACTTTGTTGTACTACATATATCCAGATATAGATGTAATCAAATTAGTGTTATAATATGTTTGTTATGTATAAGTTATTAACTATCAAATTGCTTTTTTGGACACTAATCACATTATTTTAGGATCAAATAATCGAAAGGATATATGGAATAATATTACTAATTTAAATTTTTTATATTGTGATCAGAAAATAGCGAAAATAGATGGAAAACAAGATAATTGGAAGATTAACGAGCAAACAAAGTGAGAAAACGATTATAAGGGACCGTAAGAAATAGAAAGAACGATCTTGTAGTGAATAGAACTCTAAAAATACAAATTCATCAAATTATTTTATTACATTTAAATATATTGTTTCTATAGAAATTGTTTATAGAAACTAATTTTTATTAATATCTATTATTTTTTTAATACTAAACGGAGACGTAAAAATAGAAAAATAACTGCTGTTGAATTATGTAATGGAACGATAAATTATTTCGTGGCAAACGCATGAACCTTCTGTTCAACCCTATATCCGCAGTTATCTACATATCCAAAAAAACATAAGATAACTCTAGTTCTTCGTAAAAAAATATACTTTTAGAAATTCTTTTACATCAATACATTCTTCATTTGATATCAATAAACTTTTGTTTGCTATATTTTTTATTATAGCATACCAGCTCGCGTATGTAAGCGAAATATGAACAGAATAAAATAGGAAATATAATAGAAAAAAAATTCATTGTGAATTAATGCATTTCTTCATTGTGACAGCGAAACTTAATCGACAAATGCACTTTGAAATACATTGTGCTTGTCTTATCAGCTTTAATATGAGCAGTTGCCGACTTAAGTTAAACACTGTGTGGAGTTCAGCAAATCTGTTGGGGCACCGTAGTTCGAGGGTTAAGCCAAGTCACTTTTCAGTGACCCACTCTTCATTATGCGAGGGCCAGTTGACCATTGGTTAGAAGCAATACACATAAAACGAACCATATCACCCTATTTATTCACGTATACGCACTACTAGGAAACACAAAGTCAACTTTTACTATGATTACTGTAGTTTCAGGTTACCCAAGAATTTATTGGCCAACATGTCGCCAATTAGTTCCATGAGAACATTGGGTTGATTCATTCGACCAACACTGAAGTTGATTTTCCATTGATGATATGATATGTAAACAACATTCCTGGAAAACCCAAGCTTTAACGTGATGTTGGAGTTCCAGGTTTTAACGCTGCCTTGAATTAACATGCGATAGCCGGCTCGTTAACGTTCGCCATCACGACAGCCACTCCAACGCGCGTCGTTCTCGTAGAAAGGGCCCGCGCAATCTACGAAGAAACCGTAATGGAGTGCGTGCTCCGTTCGCGATCGAACTGGTTTATCGATGAAGGAAAATCATAGCTTGCAAACTTTACACGAGAGGCCGAGTTAACGAAACGGCTAAATGAATAAGTAAGTACACCGTGACTGTGGTTACGCGTGTTCCTCTACTGATATCGGCTCTCTACACGCACCGTTAGATCTGTTAACCTAACTCCTTATCGGAAGGAAACCGAACCACGTGGGAAGACACGTTATTAGCTCCGATATCGTTTCATGCAAATACCAACCAATGTGATTTCATTCACTTTATGAGGATGCGCAGTATCTGCTGTATATAGTTAGCTTGATGACTGTCTAACTGTACTTACTATATTGTATATACAGTTTGAATTAAGTTTAATGTTATGCGGATTCTAGTTTAATTGTAACTAGTCTTTGATTTAATTTCGTTATTTAAAAGAATTCCATGTGAAATATGCTATCTAGTTTTTATAGAATTTTCTAAGAATATTATAGCAGTACGGATTTCTATTATTGCACTAACGTAATTAATAAACAGAAGTATATTAATATTCATGTGATGCTTTAAAAGCGAAGAAGGATGAATGTGGAATATAAAAGAACATTTTCTTCGTGAATTAGTCCAAATTTTTATCGTATGAGCCGCATGATAAAAGAACCTTAAATACTTCAATGAGTATTAATTTTACAACCCCTAGAAATCGCTAAAACCCTCCTAAATAGCATCAACAATATTACAGGATCGACTATTAGCAAAGCACAATTCAAATCGCATTATTTTCTCATCAATTCGGTGTAATACATTATTTTACCTAACTGAACTCGTAAAATATTCTCAAAAGCCAATATACAATTGCAGCAATTGGCAGCAACCAATCGCACAGTAAATAGCCTCCATCGGCTATATCTCGAGTCAAATGACACAATACAATCGCAAAGAAAAGGAAAGAAGAGTTGCGCCAGCAGCTCCGGCATTCAGCCAGCTACTTTGCTGTTCCCCCAAGCGGCAGACGCTTCCTGTTTTTCGTTTCCGTCGAATTGACGCTCTCCAGATCGAGATAATCGAAGCATCGCTCATTCGAACGCACGTATTTACGAGCACAGAGAGGGTGGGTCGGCGAGTCCCGTTGTATCTGAGCGCTATTAACGCGAACAATACCGGAACCAGTCCGTGATGTATCCTGTCCTTAACGCCTCTCTCTTCTCCGTTCCCATTTCTTTCTGTTTCTTTCTTGGGCCCCTCTCTCGCGCCACCGAACAGCCTCGAGTGGCCGATGCTTTTTCTCCCGGGCAATTTATCAAGGCTCTCTGATGTTTTTGTGTCTGTCAAAGTATGGCGACCGGTTGCGTGTGTGCGCGACGCTTCTGCGGCCCATGTACGCACAGGGGCCGGCCGGTGTGTCGTAGTGAAGTGGCAGCTCGACGAAAAGGGTTTCACCGCGATTCCTTCTCGCGAAGAATTACGGCGATCCGGTGCAACTGGCGCGCTCGCACAAGGATTTGATGCATCGCTCGGTGTCACGCTTCAATGTCGTCGTTCGACGTCGCCTATGCTTGCACCTGTAAGCTCAATAACCGGCAATTGCTACGTTTAATTGAGATAACGCGTGACCACCCTCCTCCACCCTGAACGATCCGATTATTAAAAATAAGTTACACTATAAACGGCTGTACTCTCTTGAGAGTCTTAAAGATTTTAAGAGGTAGAAGTTTACTGTTATTATTTTATATTGAATTATTTAAGCATCCATTTCATAAAGACCATTGTGCCAAAATATTTTGATTGGTACTTATTCATTTACTTATAAACACTACTGGAAAAATTTGTTGCATCATTCGAATATTTCTGAAAAATTGCTAAACTTGAAAGCTTTTTTACTACTTTATTTAAGTCGACGTTTCTTAAAGAGGAAGGTGCCAGGCACATGAAGCTATGAAAACGCAGGGATTTCTGTAAATGAACCGACATAATAAAATCGAAATTATTGAGTCTTCTATTTTTTGTTCCTTTCGTTTGATTTCGTTAAGTCAATTACCAGCAAGTAAAACCTTCCCTTCAGTGGAGGATATCAAATTGTAAAAATTTCTTTATATTTAACATCTACTCTAGTTTTTAAATAACAATATTTACAATTTCGGTAAATAGTATATTGGAAAATATGATCATTTTCCTTCAAAACAAACAAAACCGCATTGAAAA
This sequence comes from Eucera pruinosa, assembly GCA_028830335.1. Classification (NCBI taxonomy): domain Eukaryota; kingdom Metazoa; phylum Arthropoda; class Insecta; order Hymenoptera; family Apidae; genus Eucera; species Eucera pruinosa. The sequence continues at coordinate 3,225,847 of JAMYCR010000002.1, read as the reverse complement.
GGAACACTTATTTAAAAAAATCCCCGTATTTTTACAATCATATGTTTGACACTCTCCCGTTTATAGAACACCAATTTATATGGATAAATGATCAAAAAATTAAAGATTGAAACTCTAATTCAGTTTCCGTACATGCAAAATTTTATTGTAGCACATTATATATTAATCAATTTCAATAAAGCCATGGAATCCTGAAGTTTGACAATCTTTCAGTAATATTCGAATAATACAATCAATTTTTTCAGTGAATGTACATTATGTTGGATTTTGAGATCGGCAGATTAGTTGCTAGTTAGTGATGTACACAAACTCATCTGGTTAAATGAACAACATAATTATGTTTAAGAAAAAAATAAATACATAGATGTTCTTTGTGTCATTATTGGAAATGCTTATTGGAAACTACCTCCTCTTTGTCCTCCTTCGTATACGATACGATAAATTTCGATCAGCTAATTTGAAAGACAAAAATAGCGGAAAAATTCGACACCATCAAATCAGCTATCGATCGACGAACAGCAACTTAGGACTCTGCTCATACCTTACTGTTCTTCATACATATACAGTGGCGAGCATATAATTACGAACAATTAATACTACATTAAGAATACAAAAAATACCAATATAAAAATTACAAAATTTGCAGCTTATAAATCTGGGTACAGAATGGACATTACCGATCGCAATTACGAACCAATCTTAAAAGAACTAAACCTGAAATCTTTTGATGCTCGTAGGACGGTTTCCGATCTATTGTTCTTATTTAAATGAATTAATGGCTTCATTAACTGTTCCGATCTACTTTCCTCCTGAACCTTTTATTCGCCTGCTAGATCACTGAGGTTATCGCAATCATTCTTATCCAGAAAATATACTTCCAGATATGGCTATACCGACTCTATTAACCGAATTTGTACACTAGGAGATAAGACGGATCCGTTAACTCTTTTTTCAAACTACTAACTAAATACGTTTGATTTGGTATGTTATTGCACTACGTACTTGACTTTGTTGTGTATATATGTTCTTTATATGTGGTTTCCTCCGTGCAGAACTTACTATATAAATGATCACTGATGGGTATTTCCCGTAAATTATAAATAAACAAATAAATAAATAAATAAAATTCAATATCTGCAGTTTTTTAATCTACAAAGAAGATATTTTTAAATATGTCATAGAAAGAAATACAACCATAGTTTAGAATAGTACAAGCAGTTGAATTTACGAACGCTTCCCTATTTGTATGCGTATATTACCAACTTTCACACTATGTAAAGGCTGCAAAAATATGGCATCACCTTAAATCAACTTATGCGACGCGGCGACACGAATTGATGCAATGACACTTCTGAATTCTGATAAGTCTTCATGCTTATTATTATTTCCCTTAGCACATATTGTTTCAAATGTTTCTTTCAGTGTTCAAAATATGTACACTTTTCCGTTCAACTAATTTTACGACCACAGTACATTTTTGCACCGACTATATCAATAAAGAGCCTACCACTGGGCGTCACCAATAGGAACAACCTTTCCGAAGTAATTTATATATTTTCTTTCGTCTGATATTTGTCATCAAAGAGTGGCCATTAGTAGAGGAGCGGAGCAAAAGAAAGACCTTTGGAAGACACAGCAGGAGGCATTAGACCATGGCTCCCATTAGGTCGACTGGGTTTTTCTCTCGAAAAGAAATTAATGGCTGATCTTCGCACGAATTTTGTTGGCACCAAGGCCAGATAGAACTCACTTCTATAATATCTACCCTGTATGCTTACTCCTCCTATTTATAGCTACATTACTGAAAATTAACTAGAAACTCTAAATTTATATTAGACAACACTGGAATTACTCTAGAAAGGAACAAGCTTTTAATTTTATATCTTACAATAAGCGTACAAGTATCTAGGTATTTTGTGAAACTTGTCAGATAAAATATTCAATGGACGGTGACATTACTGTGTGCAATAATATTGCAAGTTCATAAAAGACGGTCGCTTAATGGAATTGAGTCTTCGAGCTGAAACATCGCGCGCTCCGTCCTCACGACAATAATTCGCTTAACCACATTGTAAGAACCATTTATTTATCCGAGTGGGAAATTTATTTTCAGTGTACGGGGCAAGACTTTTATTAAACGATCAATCAAACCACAGCACGCGGCAGGAAATGTCCTGGTATAAACGTCGGTGTTAAGCGTTGTACCTTCAAGCTATACTGCCTCATAGTCGTTCGCACTCGCAGTTGGGAACCACGTGAGTGGCACGTGACTAAGAGGATGTAGCAATTATATCTTGACTCCGTCCTCTCCCCGGCCTTCACTCTCTCGCCACACAATCGCCTCCTTCTCGGTCCTCTTATTCTCCTTCAGCGTCTCCTCAGACGCGGCCCCGTCTTCGTAACGCAACAATTAACGTGACTTCGTGATATCAAAAATGACCCTTCCTCGAATCCGAAAACCAGCGGCCTTCCGTCAAAGGCGGCTGCAATAAATTCTTATTGCCGTTCATCGGGGTATTTACGGTTCCCCGAACGCCAACACCAACTCTTCTCCCTTGTTATTTCATCGCCCGATTTTGTGTATCGATACCCTAACTGCTCGTTCGCCCTACACGTTAATTTGTAACATCGTAAAATTTGCAAGCAGTCGTTCTTCAAGAAAATCTCTTTTTCTATATCAAATCTCTTGACTTAATTTTCCAATAAAAAATCTTACACATAAACGATAAGTAAGTGTAGTAATAAGAAAGGACGTGAAGATATACGTACATATGTCGGACTTATCGGAAGAACATGAAAACTCGTGAAGCCTTTTCCAACGACCGAAGACAAACATGTATCGAAAACCACCGCTTTCACCAAGGTGACTTTACCTCGGATCTCCATCAAGCACGTGATAGCCCCACGCACACGTAAACGCACATCGGACGTGGTACGGCAGAGCTACCCCCATCTATAACCCGTGCGCACGTCGACTATAATTATCCTCGGGTAATCACGACCCACACCACTGTCTTCCAACGGCCGCTTACCGCAGTCCGGCCACCGTATTCCGCAAAATTAGTATTTCCATTCTCCGTAGAAGAGAAGCGAACAGAGAAGGAGGGGAAAAAAGGATGAACTTTCAGCAGTGACTGGTAGTTGGTCTTCTCGATTCAACGTTCTCCTGCTTCCCTTATTCCTTTCCTTCTTGTAACCCTTCAGTTCGGTCTTGAGTTTGTTCCTATCTACAGTTGCCGCCACCACTGCCGCCGCATGCCGACGTGTTTATTTTTGCAATTTGCCCACTACGTCGAAGACCAACAATTAGATTTCCTGGGCTACGTTGCTCGGCTACCGTATAAGTGCAAGGCACCGCAGATCGGGCTCCGATCTGCCGGCCCAAAGGGTCCGCAAATGCGCTGGAGAAAATGGAGAGGACCACCTACACCTGCCTCGTGTAATTCCTTTTTCTCTTAGCTCTTTGAATTCCTCCTTCCTGATGGATCACCGTGATGCGTTTACAAAATGAAATATCGTATGCGGAACGAACAAGGTACATCGGTCCTTAACGGTTTCTGGATTTACGAGGAAAAATCTTTGTTGTTTACTTGAATATATTACTCGTACAAAAAAGATTTAATAAAATTTTGTAACTAAACGAGTAGTGATGTTGAGCAGAATTTGTTGCGGTATAGTGTAACGAAATCTTACTGTTTGTACGCATCCTTTTGTAGCCAACTAATACGAAGGTAGGGCAATTCTTTCTTCAACGGAATAAAACTATTGGTTGGTGAGTTATGTGGTAGATCGATATTGAATGATTAGACGATTGATTATGAATTATAATATAATCACCTCGTTATTTAACAAAATAGAAAAGATATCGCACAAAGATAGGAACATGCTATTTTGATTGTGTTACGGATGAGATATCATGGATTGTTCCGAAAAAACACGGAAAGAGTTCTTCGTAAAAAAGTTCGGAAAACGACAACGGGGTCATAAACTTGCACGCCTGGCGCGATTCAATTCGTGTCTTTGTCTCTTCGATGAAGGGCGCCGCGGCAGATATCTCTCAGGGTATATACGCACGCGGTTTGAGGTGGAGGCATTAAATCAAGGCCCCGCATGCTTTGGATGGCGTCTAACAAATGAGCCAATGACAACCAGCCCGGCCCTGGCTCGGTTCTCTCGTTCTCCGCTGTTCCATCTCGCTCCGACTCGCATGAACAAAACGATAATATATTCCAGCGCGCGCGAGAGAACACAGACGGGATCTGGACGGATCGAGCGAATACTATACACCGTTTCGAGGCCCACGCCACGGACCGATGATCGAGCCTGAAGGAGAAATGAGACGACGGAGGGTTAGGTCAGGTGGGAGGCAGGACAAGAGGGTAGGGGAGGGAAGAGGGGACCAGCTGAGCCTTTTACACGTCACCGGGAACTAATACCTCGACGCACGCTAATGACGGCCAATAATTTAAAATATGAATTTGTATAAATCACCGGTAATCGTTAATTTCTCGGAATGTTAGATCGGCCCCGGTCCATCAACCGCGCGCAGGACAACTGGCCGGCCCCTTGCGTCTTTGAGGTCCTCGCTGAGGTCATTTGTGCTCGAGAGCCTAGATTAATTGGATTAATTAGGCATTACTGTGCCCCAGGGCACAGCGCTGCATTAGTCGGGTACGAAAGGAGAACGTGGTAAGGTACACGGCAAGGCCCGACGTGCTGCGACCTTCGTCGTGGAGATCATCTCGGGGGATTCGCGGAGTCTTTGATTTTGGAACAAACTGATTTCGTCTTTCGTCACACGGCGACGGGGACAAATCGTTTGTAATTTTTATCCATGAACTGATAGCCGCAAGGCTTTGAATTTTGGCTTGAGATTTTTCTCCGCCTACTAATAGTACTGTCTGCTTCTTATAGTATTGAATGAAACTATTATTTGCTGGAATCACTGAAATAACTTCTATATAAAAAAAAAAAAAAAATTGGTTTATTGTAAATTCGAAGGAGGAAATCGATTTTCGCGATTATCGAACAAGTAACAAGATTATTGTTTACTTTTTCTCTTGCATGGTCAAAAGTCATTACTGGCCAGCGAAATTTGACATGGTTTTTACTTTTATTGCGCGACCGTTCGCCTATAATTATTTCCACATCTATCACTCCGACCCGGCAATGACCAGCACGGCCGTGGCTCGAAGATTGAAGATCGGCTCGGTAGAAAAAAATGAGACGCGAAACCAGGGCCTTTCGAGCAATAGCACTGAAGAAGAAGAGGAAGGAAGGCGGCGAGGGGCGGGGGAGGGGGATAGCGGGGGCCTCGTCTATATGGGCATTCGTTGTCGACTGAATGCCAGTCGGTTTCCTCTTGTTCGACGAGAACACGAAAGGCTTCGATGACGTATGGTTCGTGGAAGAAGAAGAAATAAAGAGCGTGAAGGGAGGAACGAGCGTACCTGTGATTGTCCTCGACCGGGATGAAAAAAAGTGTCATTGTGCTCGAGCGAACGAATGGTCATTTGGGCCGAAACCGCTTGACATTTCTTTGCGTTGTACTATGGCCGCGCGCGTCAATTGGTGAACGCTGAACAGTCATTAACAATTTCAAATCCCTGGTCCTGTTTCAGCGTACAATCCTCTTCTATTAATATCTCTAACAAGTGAATTTCTTTCAAGTGTCCATCAATATTGCGTTTCTCCAACGTAACAAAAAACAACAAACAAATCTTTAGCAGTTGAGTTTGAAAAAGTTTCACGAAGCAATGGAGATTCGTTGAAATCCATCTGACTTTCGTTACATTGGGCCATTCTTCATCGAAGAATGTTTCTCAGTCATCGTGTAACATTCGCACTTCAGCCGTTCAAACAAAATGATAGAAATATTCGAGCCTTCGCTCGGAATAAATGCCTGGCGAGCCGAGGCTCCGTTGAATATTCTGCGATTCCGTCGAATTCGCGCGAGTATACCTATCTATAGTGAGCCAGTCTGATGTATTTCTGAAGCTTGGCGAGCGGCCACCATTGTGCACATGATAATTAGAATGCGTTAGCGCGTATCTCAATATATCCGCACGTGCTATACGCGCGCCATGTGAGTTCGACTAGCTAACTGGTCCCGACTCGTCCGCTGGGTTGGACCTGTACTCCCGCGGTATCATGGGTGGGTGGTGACCACTTCTTCCTCTCGTCTGTGACTCCGGGACGTGACTGTTATACACGCCGTTTCTACTGACGCGTGCTACGCAAACGCACTGCTTGCCTGAGTTTCGCATAACTAGGCTGATTCATCGCCGCGTCAAAGGTGGACATTCACAACCACCTTAGGACTCTTGACAAGTTCACAGTCTCATGTGAAAACGTAGCCCCCCCCCCACCCCTCCTCTTCATATACTCACAAAAATAGTACAAGAAATTTGTGAACATGGTAATAATCGTGTATGAACAAGTAAAAGTTTCCAATATCATTTTTTTACATAATACTGTTGAAATATTAACTGTAGCAGTTGTTCTTATTAACTAGTTTATTTACATGTTTAATTATTGATTTATTAAATATATTTAAATTATGTTTACATGGATGTAAGTGGTGATAAAGTAAATGTGAGATTTTATGTTGAAGTAGTTGCAAAATTTATAAATAAATATTGCAGAATATAAGAAATACAGCTAAGTAAAACATGCTATTGTAATTAGTTTTGACATTTTAAATGAACCATTACAATAAATCATTTTCTTTCCGTTGCAAATATTCGTACATTATTTACATTGGCTGTAATATTTCACTTGCTGTTGTCTAACGTTGTTATTGTTACTTTTCAAATAAGTATTTTGAAAATCTATCAAACGCATTTAAATTTAGCGTTGTTAGCTTTTTAAAGCTGAGATGTTTCATTAGTAGACTGCAAATGCATAAGTAATGAAGTTGAACCTAAGTAGTGGTTTGTTTTATCCTCTCAATATTTAGTATATCTTTGTATTTTGTACTATTTCGAAAATTTAAATTTCCCATAATATATAAATTACAAAATTATTATATAATAAATTATTCGATTTTTCCTACAAAATTAGTCTTCAGAAGTTACAATAAAAGATACAGTTGATACTAATGCATACACAAATTGTTGTGTAAATGCGTGAAGCTTACTTATCTATTCTATTTTCATTATATAATATTTGTAAAGGGATACGAATGTTTGGAAACATATACGATATAAGGAATATTAAACTGTACTGATTAAAAGAATACACATATAATAGCGAAAGCTATAAGTCAAATAAGGTTAACTAATTTAGTTTGGTATAGCAACTAAATTTTTCTGTTGTACTCCGAAGTTCTTGTCGCAATTTTATCTTTAAATCAATATAACTCTTTTACATTAAATATTATTGCAATTAAATCTTTTAAGTTTATCTATCTGTATACATACTTATATTTTACGATGTACATATATATAAATTATTTACTACATTTATCAACAAGATACAAAACATAATTTTTATCCAACTAAAAATGTGATAAAAAATTTCATAACAACATAAAACATATTGTTGCAGTTCACACTATTATCGAAAAAAAAAAGAAGTTCTCACGTTTTCAGTGGTAAGGAGATGGTTATGATAAGCATAGCGAGCAGGATATCGAATATGGTACAAGCTCGCACAGGAAACCGTTGAAATTCTGTCTGATGATCAGGACAAGTAGGCTTACGCGTTTTTTCGCAGACTGTCGCAGACGCAAGTGCGTGCCATCTGCAGCGAGCTGTAATTCTCGCGAGTTTTAATATATCGAGTTTCGGTATCGAGTGCCTGCAAGAGGTGTCCATAGGTAAATGAGGACGCGACGGTTCCCAGGAAGGACTCAGCTTCGGAATCATCCAGCCAGACAGCGATATCTTGTTTCTTTAATAAACGGAAACGGAACGTAATCGTATTATTTGTTTCTACCTTTAAGAATACTACCCTTCTTCTAATACTCGAGTTGTCGTGGAGATACGACGGGGGAAAGAGGGAAAGATGAGGAGGAATGCGAAGATCTTTCGAGTTGGAAGATGGGGAAGAGGAAGAGAATGGAGGGAATATTTAAGAAGGTATTAAACCCTCCTCCCATTCTCTGCCGCGCGGATAAGAAAGCATTAACGTTGTACTTTATTCGCGAGTACTCGATGGGTTCTGAAATATGGAAAGTATCGTGAATTCCGGTTTCGGGTAACAAAGTTCCTTTCTCTCAATGCCGAATCGAGAAATGAGTCCTCTTAAATTCGACAGAAAGGAATGGCTAATGTTTCTGCCAAACTTTTATTTAACATGTTTCTACGGCCGAATAAGTAGCTTGATTCGAAACGTTTTTAAAAGACATTGGAGTATGGAGAAATAACAGTAATTTATGCTACATATAGAGTAGAGCTTCACGTATTCGAAACTTCCTTATCCGAACACCTTAATTTTCGTACACAGTATCTCGTAACAAAAGATAGGACAAATCTACAAATACTATAAAGTGCAAAAAGAATGTAACTCTAAACAATTAGCAATCCAAAAGCTTAAATAAACCACCAATTTTCTTGATCTCTGTATAATTTTCTGCGTTGCAATAACAAATCACATTCGTGACATGAATTTGAGTTTCACTACAGACAAAATAGGTAGAATGTCTGAATCTTTTTTACGTGTCATAGTATGAGGTAATGAATAGTTGACGTAGCACACATATAAGGCAAAAGGTTAAATTAATGAAATTTAGTATCAATGAACTGATTCTTTTATTATTCACAAATTGCTTTATCCGAATATTTGGTTTCATACTAATTCGGATGTGAAAAGCTCTACTATACTTTTATGGTGAAAGTAATAATTGTCTAAACTAAAAATGTTTGAGAAAAGGCTATTATGATATAAAATGTTAATTTGATCTGTGATAAAATCGCCTTGTCATTCAACAAATTAAGGTTCATAATAAAACTTGCATATTTATTCTAAAAAAAATGGCACTAAATTATGATAGATAATGCCGAACGAGATTCGTCTTTATCGATTCTTCAATAGAATACTATTATGCGTATACACTCTTATCGGAGATCAATAGAAAACGAGAAAACTTCGATATGCATGCAATTGTCAAGAGACGCAACAGCAATACTAATTCCGCTGCAGCTCCTGCTGGGATATTCTTGTAGAGAATAGTAGCGAGAGCAAAACATCCAGAGATTGCTGAATGGAATACCAGAGTCAGGTGTTAAGCCGCGAACCAGAAGAGAAACGCATTAACAGGTGCTATGCTCAGGGTAATAGTCAATATATCATTGCCTGGACCTACCTGAAAGACTTCGCGCATACTAGAAAGGGAAAAGGCACGTTCTCCATTTTTTTGTAATAAAAGTTTGAGCCATGCGAGAAAATGTTCGAACTGGATCAAACGGAAACAGGTGGCTGATGGATGCAAGATGGAAACATGTGGCTACAAATACGAGCTATTAAAAAGAATTGGTTATATCGATAGAGAAACACCAGAAATCCAAAGTTATTTATTTTCTGAATTTATGAATACGTATTACAGGTTTTTAAAGTATTGCAGCGTGAAAAGGAACCCATATTGCAGGAATATTTTTTAATTCTTCAATTAGAAATGCAAACAAAATCATGATACAACCAATGAAAGGAAGCACGTCAGGCAAATGGAAGTGTAAATGTGAAGTAGTGTAACTCAATTTGCTATATAATAGATTGAAAAAAGCAATAAAATCTACAAACAGCGTTCAACCTTTACAATTATGCTACTTCGACAGCCAGCATCATCAGTACTTTAAAAATCAAATACGATTCAAAAACAACTATTCCTTATTCGTTTTGTTAGAGTAAGTGGAATGCAAGCATTCCTTTATGGTTTGTTATTTCGTTGACATAAGCATACTTATATGTACGCGAGGCTGCTTCTTGTCTTTTTTACCAATCTGAAGCTACAGGTAAGGCTAAATCCTTACAACCACGGCAAAGATTGCCAACAAGAAACGTTCGAAAACTGTCGTCCAACACGGCGATCGCAGTTGTACCAACCTGCAATTCCTTTTGCGATCACGTGCAAATAACTTCTACATTACGTAGCGCGTTTCCTAAAGGGCCGGCCGGTGGCTGAAGTCTCCGAATCGGGCGCAGTTAACGATTACAAATTGGTTGGACGATCGGTACCTATTTGCGGATTAATAGAGCGATAAATAATCGAAAGCAGATTACCGAGAGCAGCGTCGGTACGTAACGAACGTTGTCGACGGAGCTGTAAGAAGAGGTCATCACAGCGGAAGAGAAGAAAAATAAGAGAATGAGAAGACTTGTACGAGAGAAAGAGCAAATTGAGAAGAAAAAGGGAGCCGGATCGGTACGACGATTTCTTAACGGCCAATGAATCGTTGCACCCGCGATACACCAACCCTATACCACGAGCTGGTCTTAAGTTATACCAAGAGGAACATAAACCCGTAAACGTGCCCGAGGCCAACATACATATTACGTGCATTAATTCGCCGTGCTTGACATGGAAGGCGATTCGTAATACGCGGTCAGAAGAGGGACACCAAGAGCAAGCGGTGAGAGGGCTAGGGCACAAGAGGGGCGCACGAGGTGACAGAAACGAGGGAGAGAGCTCGGATGCGATCCTAGTTTATAACGAGATCGGTAGGGCTACATCCGATACGTATATACACGGTGTTGAATTTCTCGGTAATTATAAACTTAGATTCCAGTAAATATTCCCGTCAACTCTTGGCGACGGCAATTTACGAGATTAACCGAGCTGCGCGTAGAAAAATAGGAAAGACCAAGGGCAAGTAAAGAGAACGTTTAAACGTGTTTTTTTCAACTCTGCACTTCTTTGTCGAGTGCGACTTGGCATCAGTTTTATTTGCAGTTACTCCTATGTCCAATCACAGTCGGCGTTTCTGAATTGGCAATTTATATATGTGTATTTCATCTTAGATTTGTTTTTACTTCGATAAATAATATACAACATACGTAAGTCCCTTTTGTAAGGAACAATATTCTTGAAATTTGTAGATACAGGACTGTTTGTGTTACCACTTGGTATTTTAAAAGTAATTCGATACTGTTGTGAGTAAGCGACACGATGAAATGCTGGTGGTAAATGACACATGCAATACCGCTTCTTGATCGGTTGTCGCTTCGTGTCGGTGACATCACTTTCCTAATTTCGAGTAAATGAATCATTCTGTATTTGACGCCACCTAAAAGCGTATCGTGCTGAAAATTACTATTCAACGAAATTATTAGGTATACTTATTTTCACATAAATAATGTAGCGAAAGATTATAAATTTTATACCTTGCAATCCCTACATACTTATAATGAGTAAAAGTTACGAAATAAATAACGAGATTATATGCAAGATGTAGGCCGTATATTTAATGAATTCAAGGAAGAGAATGAATCAAATTATGTTACACATGAGATGGTCTTTTTTGTATTTGGTTTTTCTTTATTGATTAATATTTTTATGTTTTCTATTGTAGTAAGAAATATTTAGAAATTTCACAAATATCAAATCTCAGCAAAATTTCAATGACATTCTCAGTATCGTTGGTAAAAGGAGTAATTAAATTGATACCTATAAAATTAGAAGAAATTAAGAGTGCAAAGGGTTAGAACTCAACAGAACAATGCGACTAGGAACGATACATACGAGTCTGGTTTACTTTCCTCCTCTATGCTGATTTTGTTTTTGCGAAATAAAGTAATGAACATTTCGAGAAATGCGTTGTACGACGAAGACGGTCTCATTTCAATCACAGAGAGAAATGTTGAATGTACAATAGGGATCGACACACAAACAGGTAATGAAAATTACATGGCCGCAAATGATCGAATCACGAACACCAATTACTCGAACTGGGAGAGGTGATTCTTTGATTCGCTTTAGCATCTGTTGTGACCGCCCTTGGTGGACCACCCGTTGTTCACCGTTATGAACATGCATCAAGGACGACCGAAAGTGTCACTGATTTGTAAGATGATCATACGTTCCTATGCTTTCCTCTTCTTGGCTAAGAATGCTCGTGTCATCGAGTAAAGCTGAACAGAATATTCCTTATGTGATCGTCTCGAAGAACCTGTTGGAACTTTAAATCAAAATTTGTAGTCCGAGAATCGTGAAACATTTAAAGCTCTCTTTCAGGCATAAAGTATGCTTTTATCAGACAGCTAATGCAACTAGAAATAGAATCTTTAGTGTTTGATTAAAGTTTTAAGCCTTCATTTGGAAAATACAATGAAGTATGAATAAAGAAAGGTAGACGATGAAGTCAGAAATGTACATTGCAAATAACTACTTTTGAAATTTACTCTGTAATTCATAAAAAAATTAACACTTGTTTAAACGTAACTTATTTTCATGGATTTTTTTAATGTAATCGATGTTGAATGACTATAAGTTTTTTCGTAGAATAATACGTAATTTAGTATGGTATTGCGTATATACTATATATAATTATTTACAATATTATACTATATCCAGACACACTATAAAGTATTGATGAAAGAACTTGTTATGGGTACCTATTAATTACAGTACCTAACTGAACTAAACCAATTAGGGTTAAAACATTAGATTGGATATTATTTATTATGTAAACATGTTTCATATAAAGTCGTAAATTAATATCCTCTGCTTTAATAGCCGCATACTAAAGCCAGCAGGCATATTTCTAATATCCTTATTCATGAAAGAGGAGCAACTCTCCAGTCGTTTGAAAAAATCAATTTCTTCATTATCTATATAATTTCAAAACGTAGGCCTACAATATTTAACTGAAATTCATGTAAATGACGAAGTTGCTGTGTTTTGAACAGTACGAAAAGCGTTTAGGGAAGCGCCGTGACTAGCTGAAGGCAAGAATAAACTTATACACCAGGCATTCTACAAATGCAAATTTGCAGTGATTTAAGTGAGCTAGAATTATTAAAATGCTTTGGGTTATATTTAATACTTTACGGACAGTTGTCACAAAGAGCTGTCAAGCTTCTTCGATTTCGAGGACATATGTCTATTTTAAAAGTAACAATTATTAAACGCTGATATTAATAATTGAACAAGAATTCGTTAAATCTCGATAGATGAGCGATTCATAGATGAGCGAAAAGAAACTTGTCAAAAGCGTCTCCAAGCCATACCATTATTATTCAAACAAATAGCATATTTATCTGATTATTTAGCAATGGAATAAAGTTTTATCTGAACATTATAGAATCAAAATTGGATCTATAATACCTAACCATGTGCATTAACCAATTGATGAATTTAATTTCAATTTTATTAACCTAATTGAATATACAATTTTACGAAAGAAGTTGTCTGGTTAAAATAAGCAAAATGAATAAGAAAGAATGAATAGACAGCTGACTTGCTTGAATAATATTCTGCAAATATTATGTAAACATTGAGTAATCTTCTCCCATAATATCGTGAGCAGGGTTGGTTCGCGTGTTAAACGCAAGGTATGTGAACTACTCATTGATGAGTTGGAAACTAGGATCTAATAGTAAAGTTAGGGTAAATTTCCCACGTGTTAATTACTGTTTTTCTTAGGCTGCAATGTCAGTTTCACTTATAGTAGAACTGCTGTTATATCTTATTATACAAATAGGAAACGTTCCATATTAACCAATGCTTTGAATGCAATACAAATTAAAGGAAGTGAATTGTAAAACTTTATCACCCTAAATACTTCCATTGTTAGAACTATTTAAAATCTCATTCTTTCTTCCTAATTAAATGTAAGCAATTTACAATACCGCCCATCAATTCAAATTACATTATTTTTAAACAGATACACTGTCCTCGTTTAAATACATAACGTTATTTGATTATTAATTAAACACCGTCAAACTATAATTTGAAAATTAAATATTTAAATATTAAAAGTAAACGTATTTCCTCATAAATAGTATTTTTAAGTAACATTCAGCTTAAGCATTTTTCAGACTTTGTCAAAGGTTTTTATGTACTATTTTGAAAATATTTACAATCTTCCTTCCATATTTTTATTCAATTTATGTTTCAGATCTGTAAAATCAAGCAATACTTTTATGATACATTATATTACATATTGGGAATTATTCTATTATTTCGCTAGATAAAATTAAAAATATACTTTAAACTTAAAATATACTGCTGACATGCAAAAAAGGACCGATGAATTTATTTTCTCAAAAATAGTAATGAAGTAGTACCGAACAGCAATGATTACATTTAATACAGAATAGATATTTTATATCATTAAAAATAAACACTGAATTTGGCAAAAAGGAACTGTATTATTCACTACTGCATCTAGTAACACTATTATCAGCAATGTTTCGATTAAAATGACCACATATGAGAAACATTATTATTTACAAAACTACGATGTAACAAAAAGCTCGTCTATTCGGTTTTATATTTTTCAACAAAATTACCTTAACGACCGAACGTTTAATATTCTTATATTTGGTATTACAGATCGCAGCGTAATTTCTCCATCTTCCACGCATGTCCTGTAACGAATATTCCTACGCGTATTTGCGAGAGGGGGAGGAACAAAGAGTATTCATAGCTCGATTTAAACAAAGACGCTAACCGTCCTGCGAGTGTCAAGCGGGCCGACATTACGGAGCTATTCGAATGAATGTTGGTAGAGCGTGGACGTTTGTAATACCATGGAATTAATCTATGCCCGCGTTCGTAATAATAAGGAAATGTTTCAATCTCCGTGATGTATAGCACACGGTACCGGTGCGTTCACAGTGGGAAAAGGGTCTTCGTTGTTCTCAAACGACAGCGATTGTCGCTGAGAAGCGATCAATCTCGTCAACGAGTCAGACATTGGGATCAGGAATCCCTTTATGACAACTTCTATCTAGCAGAGATGCCGGTCTCGCAACAATAAAATCTACCAAATCAAATAGTCTTGATTGTCGCGGTAATTAGAAGAATAGAATCGCTTGGCAGTGAATGATTTATGAAACGCAATTAGCTTTGTCCTTTAAAATACCGTGTGAAAGAGGGAATCGTAGGAAGTCGGTTTAATGGTGACAACGTTAAGGATCGTTTTGGGATTAGTCAATCATGATTGCTGATGATTAACAACGAGGAAGTATTTAGTTGCCCAAACGTTTCTTAAACTTGATTTAATTTAATTTAGTTTTTAATTATTATCTTCTGATTCCTTCCGATGTAGAACCACAAATTATTTGGTTTACTGCGTATTATGTTGAATATAGTGCATTATCTATATTCGGTAATATAATTATAACTACAAATATCTATTACAGATCAACTTGACCCGAAATCAAAACTAGACATTAAATAATTTCATTCTAAAATATGTGTACAATGCGTGCGAAATTCATGGATTCCATTAAGGATTATTTCAGAAACATTAAGATGTAATGACCACGGTTTGCTATTTCAGCATTAATGATATTTGTAAAGCGTATTTTTTTGTTTGAATCATCTATTAAAAAGAATATCTTGGCCAAGCAGCGCCATAAAAATCATCAGGTTCAAATAGCACGGTATTTCATCAGTTTCCATTTACATAGTTAAAACTATTTCCAATTTTGCAACAATTACGTGCAGAAGTGCAGCTCAAGTGTCGGCGCCTTTAATTCTCCTCAACCGAAATCCTTTATTGTAGGAACGTAAGTCGATGTTCGTGGTTTACGTGCAACTAACTCGACGGGATTTCTGATTTATCTGGATAAGTTAGCAGGACGTCATCCCCTCGCAGGCTGCCCTCCGCTGTTGACGGTACCCCCCGGAGCTTCGGCGTCCTGCTTTGACTTTGATAACCATACGATAGTTGCTTTCCGCTGGTGGGGTGGAAAGCAGAGACGCAGTAGCGCGGTACGGCGGTTTATCTTCGATTACGAACGTCTTGGCTCTCGGTTTCTTGGCTCCAGATTTATGGCGAGCGATTTGTCGGTAGCGCCCAGATTAGAATTAGTTTGCGGAGCCTTGAATCCACGTTTGTTTGTGATCCGACACTCCGTCGGGGTTCGTACCGTTGGGAGATCGAGATCTTCTCCTCGAGAAGAGACGTAACCCTTGCTCGCTCGTGATCTCAGAACCAGTTGATCGAGAGCAGGAGGAAATTAAAATCGTGCGGTCGCTGTGCGATGATGAAGAAATCTACAACTATTGGCGAAATCGTTGTGTTCGATAGTCTTTCGTAACGAATGGCTGCTTAGGAAATTCAATTTATTGTCGGCGATCGGAGTTTCTAGAATATTTAGATACTAAAGGTAGAAGTTGTGAGAAGTGGTAAGCATTTCTATCTTTAGCATTCCGATTAAATTGATAAACTGTGATAAGTCATGGTTCACTTGAACCAGAGACTGTCTATAAATTCCTATAGCAGGTATATGTACTCGGGGCAATGTGTAAGCATACGTACCACCCTTTCCGTAGGACTTCGGTAGTTTGCACCCTTCTACCCAGCAATATTAATATCTCTAATCATTCACAAACCCCTTCGTACCCTTATCAAGGGACACCATAGCCGTCGGTTGAAACGTGTTATTCAGATTTATCCCATTTGCCTTTGAGACCGTATTTATCAGTAGAACAAACCAAGTACATGGCCCGATAAAGCGTTTGTTTCGCGAATAGGATTAATGCTAAGCTGCAAATGAAGGGTTCGAATATTTTTTGTCTTATATACTTGCAAACACTCAGCCTGCACCTGATAACGTACCATGTCCCGACAAACATCAATTTCAGAAGCAAAAGAACAAAGAAATGGAAAAAGACGCAAAAAACTATATGTGTCATGTCGCAAATTATTTTACTCATTTCTCTATTAGAAAACATTATTATTATTGCACGTTATTTATTGGAAGACATTGATACATTCAGTAGTGGCTCTACTTTGCTCTAATTCTTATGCTAATGCATAATGTTGACTGCTATATTATTATAGATTCTGCAATATTTAAATTTTTCGATACTTAAAGGTTCTATCGTATTTTCTACCATTTATCCCTATATAGTAATGAGAGAGTTCTGCGGATTAGTAAATTGAATTAAATGGGAAACGAATTCAAAATTCGTAAAAGAAGAACTTTGCTATGCGTTCTGTTGCAATACATTATCTCCATTTTTACGCTAGCTATCAAACGAATATAGCACAGTTTCCTCTATTTGTTGACTAGATAAGGTCGCCTTCGAGGCAACGAAAACACGACAGCTGTGTCCATCCATAGCTACCGATAGTTGGATATTCAACTATCGATAATTATCGATTATTCTCGATAAAGATCACTCAGGAAAACCAAACTGATCTTAGGAGTTGCTTTTTAAAAATGCACATGTTAATTGCGATTTGGTGAACTCTTGGAGAAATTTAATGAAGAGAATGGGAAATCATACTTAAAAAGAATGCAATGCTTTGTGATTCAAAATGCTCGGATAAGAAAAATCGAGAAGAAGAGAGGTCATCACAGTCGATATCAAAAAGTTAATATGAATTAGGTGGATTACTAGATGAAGCATGTAAGAGGTAAATTTGATGAGAGGGAAGTTTGATGGAGTAATGATTATCACTCAATATTTTATTTTTAACACCTATTATTTACAGTTTAAGCTTAAATTTTACAACGTTTCGCAGTGCCACTTGTATCGAAATATCACGAAACAATAACAAATATGTTGGAAGTATCGATAATTATGAAAAAAAACCGATAGTTTTCAAGCAGCGAAACTATTGATAACAACCGATATCCTGTCGATATTTCTTCTAGGTTGTCTTAAAAGACGGTGTATCATTCGAAACATTAAAATAGTGTAGAGAAGAAAGGACACGAAAGGTGGAAGATTTTCGACCATTTAGTCGAGCTGGTTCACCTTTGGCCAGCTTCGTCTGGTTATTAATGAACTCGCTGATAGGAAGTGTCCGTCTCCCGGAGAAGAATCGCCTCCCAGAGCAGGGCTGTCACGTATTCGGCTTCTATTTCCCTTAGCTAACGCTCTCTATATGCAAATACGTACGGCGACCGGTCCCTCCACGTGTCCTCTTTCGCGTGTCTCCTCCGCGTGTATGTATGGAAATGCGTATTATCGAGGCCCCCGTGTGCTCGGGCGCGTCTTTACGCGACGCCTCGCGTCGGTGTTGGTGCACGACCTGACTCTTTATAAATAGCAACTTTGATATCCAGTCGCGCCTTTATAGGGGATAAAGCCGCCCCTACGTGCCTCATGGGTTAGACAGAGAAAACGCTGACTACGTTAAAAATTAAAGGGTCAACATTATGTATTAACCGGACCTCTTTTATCAAGCTGTTGTGCGTGCGCAGACTGACGTCCCCGATGGAAAAATATGTTCTCGCTTACGCTTGAAATTAGTTGACCTAATGAATGAATTTCATTTGTACGTTAGCTTGCGTGATACGTGGCTTCTTAAAAAGCTTCAGAAATTCGACGTTGTTTTATGCTAAGCTGTTAAATTTCCCTTTACAAATAGACGAAGTAATTTTGTTACGAAATTGAAAGGGAGATTTGTATAAACATGAGAATCTATTTCAGCAAGGATACAAAAGGAATAATCATTTCGTGTACTTTTTTATAAAATAGTTTAGAAAGTTTTGACTTGTAGATCTGGTCAACTACCTGGTAAAAGTATTTTCTTGGAATTTGAAGTAGAACCACAAGGTTTATCAATATTTTTTTCCAGTCACGTTCGAGTCCAACTCGCATTCCGTGATTGCGAATAAAGCAGTCACTGCTCCTCACTTTACCCGCAAAGAAAAGACTTCGTCCGCTTAGTGTGGGCTGGTGATACATATACAGTCTATTTCCAATAACTTGTAGTCGTGTGCGTTTCCATGACACAGTAGCATATTCGATAAGGAAACAGTAAAGAAACAATAGCCGTCAGGAACTTGGAATCGTATGAATGATATTGAAGCGAAGACAGCAGCTGGGTGGCGTGGAGCGCACCTGTCGTCTTCCTCAAAGGAATAACCGGGGTAAACAATTTTCTTCTCTTCGCCTAATCAAACGTGTCATTCATTATGCAATAATGTAAGGCTATTGTAAGTTACCGTCGAACAAACTTCTCTTCTGATACATATCCTACTGTTCTATCTTTATCTATTTGAAATCAAGATACGTGTTGTATTCTGAAATGTCTAATTCAATTTTCCCACAGGCTTTAACACGTTCCAAGTTGAAATATAAATTCGGTGGAAACTTAAATTTGAATCGAGCATTTTGGGGAAATTTTAAATGTAAGTGGACAATCGTGTGAGGACATTCAATTACAAAAAAGAATAACATTTATTCTAAGCTTCTACTTTCTTCGACGGTATCGTAAGAAATATTATAGTTCATTTCGCAAAAGTTTTAATTTTACTGACTGACATGAGCCATCAATTGAACGCGTTATAAAATTATATGATAGTATATAATAAGAATTGTACTAAAGTACTCTTGAGTAACGGATCAAAGAATAATAAACATTCTCTTAATCGTTGCAATAAACTACCAAAGCCGTAAATATTTTTCACCGCCTTTTTCAAATTTAAGGAGACGTTACAAGAACAAAGCGATTTAATGAACACGTTATTAATACAATCTTAATAGTACAAGTGATTCTGATTTAAGCCAGTCCCTGCCTTATCAAGCTTAGGTATCCAAAAACTTATTTTCCAGATTTCTATAAAACAAATTGACTTTAAGGAATCCCTACCACCCTCAACTATAGGACGCCTCTCGATGATAAAAAGGTATACACCAATCATGGTGTGGGTAGGTTTGGTCAGAAGCGTAGATTTTCGACGCGTGAGCGGTTGGCTCTATTAGGGTCGCCATAAGTTACAATTAGGTCAGTTAGGGTGTGTCAGCCCTCGCTAGATCTAGGTGTCGACACCAAAGGTGCGAGGAAACTCCCGCAGTCGAGGGTAATGATGAATTCGCAAGTCCCAATGCCCGACGAAGAAAACATACCGTCTCTGGATCTTCAAAACATTCACCCGTTTGGTCTATACTGATTTAGAGGCTGTCTAATTCCGGCCTCGCGACACCTACTGTCATGCAGTCTATAATGCATAAATAATTACCACTTAGCTGCTTTGTTGTTGCAATGCCACGTTTGCTCCTCGCCCAGCCGATGCTCTTTTGTCCGCTGGAATCGTTTAGGACCACGAGATTTATTGGTCTGTAACGTCCGGCCTGCCGGAATCATTAAGGATCGATAATTTATGGTTATCAAAAAGCCTGTGTTTTCTAGAAAACGATCACCACGACGAAATTAACGAGGCTTCTTCAAAGGAAGGGTATTTAAACGCAGTAGATCTTCAGATAATCAGCTTGTATGCAAATAAAGCATAATGGAGGACGTTTAAAATGATTTTCAATAAGTAATTTGATATTTAAAAATTTGATCGAAGGAGTGAAAGTCAAATTCGGTGTAAGCTATACTTGAATTAAAATGCTATTTGTTTAGAATATAGACAAAGATTTATGCTTTGTATGATTTCTTTTATAAAAGACTATGATGTATCTTAATCTGTAATATAGTGTTGTATTTGATTATTTTTTAAAAATTTGCGAACACTAACATCGATTTCGTAAAATTTGGACTGATCTTTAATTCATGAGAATATTCTTATCGTGCATATTAGATATACCAATACAACAAACTAAAGTTTCAACATGCACTTTTCTGAAGATTGATTGTTATAATTTTGATACAAACATCAAAATAATACATCTTTGTATATGAACATTTGCATTATATTAGAAGTTAACTGGTAAACTAGCTTTTTAAGTACGTGATAACCAAAACTAGACAACATACTTAAATTACGAATTAGAAATTAAACGTAGAAAAACGTTATCTTAAAATTGTAAAATTAACAAAAAAGTAAATTAAACAATAAGAATTCTGTTCAAGAGACAATAAACTGCTACTCCTTTAACTAAAGTTTAAATCGGTTACAGTGTTCTACGCTTTGGAAATTATGGTCCCACGTGCTGATGCACGGCTCCGGGACATTTACATCCTCTTACGATTTCAGCTAGAGTCTACGTCAAAATAATGTAGAAGATAGAAGAAGATTTAGCACCGATTCAAAATGTCTAGCAAAAGCGCATGTTGTTAGATGCCAGCCTTCTAGTCAGTTTTACGGTCAAATCGAGGGACAGTCGGTATTCGATAAGTCTTTCCAGCGTAAAGTCGTCGACTCTGTTCGATCCGGCAGTATCGACGACCGCCTTGTTTCACGAGAATAATCATTCCAGGCTAAAAATCAAAGCGAACGTTAAGATAGTCCAGCATTTCGTTATCTTTACGGCCAACCAGCTTGCCGACCATGATTCTCCCGCGCTGGTCTATGAGTATACATACGCGGGAAAACGAGCTCAGGTGGACAACGCGATTTCCAAAGGTACACGGCTCTGCTCCGGTCCCCCGTAAACGTTTTACGACGTCAAGTTATAATTATTTTATTATCGTCGATCGTAAACGATCAGGCAAGTGAAGGCAATAATATGCAGTAAATACCTTTAATGGACAGCCTGAGACCCGACAGGACGTGTTAAGACGTGGCCGCCGTAAAACAGCAGGACGTCGACATGTTTCCCTGCATCGATCCTCGATTCGCCTCGATTCAACTTAATTTATCTCGAGTCCTTGCAATGGAAGGAGGACAAGGCTGTGCGCGCTGCTCGTCGACAGGCGATTTATACCGATTTTCTTGGTAAACGCACCGATCTATCCGATGCAAACTCCACTCCAGCCTCTAATGCCCCGGCTAATTAACCACTAATTTGTCCTTTAAGAGAACAATTAACTTTGGGCAGCAATATTTGTGGCGATATTGGAAATGTCCTTTGATACTGTACTTATCGGGATGATGAAGAGAATGTTAAATTTTATTCTTCATCGGGTAAGCCAACATTGCAAAACTGTTCACAAGAACTACATACTAGAAGATTTCAACGCGTCCCTCTACAGAATTGTAAAATTATATTAAACGCATAAATAACATGTTACCGATTCGTATTTGGCATTTTTCCGTTTTCTAATGTTCTCATTTCCTGTATTCGCGCGAAACTTCAACGGATGTTCGATCCGCGGAGCTGCTCCGAGAACCCCTGCTGTTCTATTCACAATCACGGATTTGATTTAGCGATGGAGAGGCAATATAATGTCTCTAACGAGAGTGTAGTATAAGGATAAGGGTAGGAAGACAGCGAAGGGATGCGGCAAACGAGCGGAACAAGGACAGCGCATAATACCATAATGCCAAACCAACACAGTCCCGCTCATCAGTATCTTTGATTAGAGGCTCTATCCTTCTGATTTGCTTCTAATAAACCCCGTGAAATCGCCAGGGGATCAGACTATTCGGCAGCGCATGTGATTCTTGAGGATCAATTTAAGAATGGTAGCTATTTTTATTGATAAGCCTGACATCATTCGAAATGGTCAAACCGCCAAAAAACACGGGACTCAAAATTTTCTGAATAGCTAATGACCCCAATCATGAATGGTTCTAATCTCTTTAGTTGCAAAAATACGTAGAATTATGGACAATAACTTTCCTATTTAAGTTAATTGTTTACTTGAACACATTTTAAACTACAATTAGATATAGTTCGATACGATTGTTACCATCGTTGACGAAGAACTGAAAGATATTTGATATTCGATAGACATGGTGGATAGAGTTCGATCTAGGAATACTCATTTACAGTGCGCGGCTGGCAAATATTGCGGGCGAAAGTTGGCGGTTGGCGAAGTTACACCGCAATTTCGAAGTTGGAAGTTCCAATACGCCAACTGTTTTTTCCGCCGCTTCGAATCTGAATCCTTGGAAAGCGAATGAGCTTCTTTCGAGGAGAGAGAAACGAAAGGAGAGTGGGTTGACGGCTGCTCGAAGGCAGCATTATATACACTGGGAATACCTCCCGCTGGCTGCAGAAATCACTGGCGGGACTTAATAAGCGTGGAAAGAGCCGAAGAGATAGAAGATAGCTAGCCGGATGATGCGAAAACTTTGCTATATTAGCCGCTTTGGCGATCCGTAGCGCTTTTGCCACGCCGCGGAAACTTGCGAGATACGAACACGCGTATCAACATATTCTCTCGCTGCCCTTTGCGCCTGTATCGAACGCAAACTTCTCGTGGAATATGTTTTCCCTCGGAGTTTCGGTGAAGAAACGGAATATCGCCAGCGTATAGAGAGCGAATATTTATGACTGCGATTCTAATCGAATGGAAAGCTCAGGCAAACTTCTCCTTCGCTTGAATCCACGAAAATAACGAAGCGCGAAGGATGACGGATGCATCGGCAAATCCTTTCTGAAATTCCTTCTTTTTCACGAAGCATTATATTTCTGTTCAAGATTAACCGAATTAAATTGGAAGTACGATCTAAGTTATTATTAATACATGTCAGATATAGACAAACTATGTAAAGTAAATTTACTGTCTGAGGCCACAGTTTAAATCACCTACGGTTTATAAGAATCAGGAAAGCTGTATTCCGTAAACTTTTTTCATTGCCATACAGATAGAAAAATTAGGTTAAGTTATTTCTTACGCTCTATGGAATTATTTTTTTGTGAGAAATGTACAAAGAACCAAGACTTCTTGAATGCTAAGAATGTGTGGTTAGTAAAATTATTTTTTCAGCTAATTAAAGTATGTTAATGCATACATTTATGACACGTATAGCTTAAATAAATAATTTCAGAATTCTGAAAGCGTTTAATTATAAAATTAATCTCAGTATTAAGAGAAATCAGAGTGGCTAAAAATGGTACAACGTTGTTTAAAATTTTCCATTGCTCGTCATAGGATACGAAAACATGATAAAGTATTATTAAACATGGCCAGGATCGAAATTTTTAGTTTCGGCCAATATTTGTAAAATATATACTCATAGACAATTACTGAACTATGAATCGTTTTTTCTTTATAGCATACATTGTACAACCAGTTCTTCCTTGATTTATTCGATCTTAGCTTTACGCGATCTTATTTTACGTAATCAGATAGTGGTCATTTTATTCTATTTATAGAAATTACCATACAGTATTATTCACTTGAATATTCTAGCAACGAGAATAATAACTTCAAACTAATTTGAAATAAGAGATTAAATTCATTGGAATAGATTGTCCTAGAGTATCGACAGCGACATCAAATAAAATTAAATTTGTTTTTCTGAACATTCATCACTTATTATTTATCATATTATTTCTAAATACTTAAATAAGAGATTGTTAAAATATACTATATTTTTATTAACTGTAAACTTTTCCATTTCAAATTTATAATATTTGTAATATTAAATCGTTAAGGGGGATAAAACTAGTACCAAAACTAACCAAAATTCGTGTGCACGTGGTCATAAACAGTGCAAAATGGATTTCTCACTAGTTAGTCACTTATCAATTATTTGATGACGTTTCGCCTAATAGCAAATCCAATTTTAAAATTAGGAGTGTAATATGATCTATTGAATCATCAAATTTCTTTAAATTACACACGATTTTAGAAATAAATGCATTGAAAATAATCAAAATTCATGAAATGATCATTAATGGTTTTTATCTTTTATCTCATAAATTTTTTAAATTGTAATTTTTTCAAAATATAATTGTTTCAAAGATTTGTACCAAAACTTTCACAAAAATATTACTTCTTTAAGTTACGAAATATTCGTAATAACGTGATTCAGAGTCACGTATCATAATCTATAGTTAATTATGTCTGTAAAAATATTAATCTGCATAAAATCCGCAGCCTAATCATGATAATATTTAATACATTTCATGCTTCTATGGACTCAGATATCGTTAGCTATATATTACCGCAGAATATTGTGGTAATTAAGACTGCAATTCTTATGAAATCGATTGGTTCTTGAGGATGTTGCGACAAAAACCGCAGACTTCCATTATTAGCTGGTTTTGTTCGAACTGTAGTGAAACTTGCAACACGCTTCCTCTCTTTTAAATCCGCAAATCCCACGCGGCTCGTATTTAAGGGGTCACGAGAAAAGAGGAAAGAACTGGGAGGATCTTGACTTGGGCCAGACTTTATCAGACGCTTTTTTTCTTTTCCTTTCTTTCCGTTCTTTCAGTGGCAAGGAGTTGATGAACGACAAGCACACTCGCTCTCAGTCTTTGATGCACTGGCGTTTTGGCCCACGCGTCACGATAATTACGTCGTGTACTCTTACGCACGCGTGTCCCATGCTGCGTGTTCGGAGTGTTAAGTGCACTCGCAGATTTTTTTCCCTTTACTTTTCCTCCCATACTGATTTTCAATTGTTTCAGCATCTGTGAATTTCATTCTATTCTTTTCTTAATACTTAATAAATTAAAAGGCAACTTGAAAATTTCTCGAATTTTTGCCATATTTTTCACCTTTCGCGGTGAAATATTTTATATTTCCTGATAAGCAATTATATTATTTAATGTGAATTAAAAAAAAAGTGTCGCTAATCTTCACTTTTAAAAGAAGTTAAAATTAAAAAATCTGCGGGTTTGTTTAGTCTCATTGAAATATTGACGAATAAACTTCAAAAGTTGAAATTACACGTTGCACTCATTATTAGTTACATGTGCATTATCAGTACTTGCGAAAATGCTTTCGAGCAAAATAGAAATGTATAAGTTAAAACGATAGAGGATTGGACGATTGGTTTTTGATCCAATTATTTGAATTTATAAGACTGGTGGCCATTCAAAATTTTTGATGGATACGACTGAATGTCATCAGAAAACACATGTATTGAATGAAAAACGGAAAAATAACAAATGTATGGATTGGTGAATAAATGTAGTCGAACTTCGATAACTCGATTCTCAAAGAAAAAGGTAAAATCTTCGAAAGGCAGAGGTTTCGACCTATCAAAGTTTTCGAGTAAGAGATGTTTAACGTATGAAAATTGGACATGCAAAAGGTAGAAACAAAAAGTACATCTAAAGATGTGGCAAATAATTCGAGTTAAAGTAAGTTTTATTTCGATTTATAGAGGTTTTCACAGCGAAGGAAATGAACAAAACATTGGTCTTATAAAGGCTATCGAGTTAAAAAGGTTCGACTGTACATATGCAAATTAAAGTACATTAACACGTTAATGTATAAATAATAGAATGCAATGTTTTTTATTGGTAGCGAACAAGTAACTGTACCTTTTCCAATTACAAATTCGATTTTGAATTACTAAGATTAAGTTGGTATATAGAACGCAACACTCTCGAGGAAGCTTTCTAGTGCAAGAGGTTAAGATCTAATAATGAAAATAATTGTAGGTACAATATATAAACATGATACAGCGTGTAGAGATGAAGTTAATAGAAAGACCGTGTCGATGCTCGTAACGAGCGTTCGAGATCAGTGCAACAAGTACGAAGAGTATATCGGAATGACGTTATGATGTCATCGTGACATCACTGTCCGGGAGATCTGCTGCCCCTGCACCGAATGGAGTCGGCCAACGCTCCAGACAGGATATTATCGCGGCAGTCATTCACTAATTGATCCACCGTGGTGTTTTATTTTACGCCGTCCACGCGCGGTTCTCAATATCTGATTGACGGACAGCCTAGAACCAGCTGTGCGTGATATCTCGTTATCTGTAATTGCGTTACTTCAGTAGCACGATGTAATTATGCTTGTCGCGCAGATGTCCCTTGCTATGCCACCAATGCAAATTTTTCAGTTCGCGAGATTGAGACGTTACGCGTTATCTGCATGCTGCTTGCTTTATATTTATCGTAAGAATGAATCTTCTGTCATGGTTATTTCACACATGTTACGATAAAATCAAGTTTTTTCGTAATTTTTTAGATATCAACAAGACGACGAGAGTTCGATTAAAACGCTGCCTCAGCTTAACTACTTTCATGTATGCGTATAAGGTGTCAAAAAGGTATAAAATTTTCAAAGTTATGGTATCCATTGGGGGATATAAAAAATGTTGTCCGCTTTAAAACACAATTTGAGTTCGCAAATTATATTCAGTGAGGCCTGTAGCAATATTTTTAAATAAAATATTGGACTGCAAAGGCTTTAATGAATGGAATGTAAAGAAGCAAATTGTGCCATAATAATAAATTATTAATAATATCAGCAAAAAAAATCACAATAAAATACAGAAATTTATTTTCCCTTTTGAAAAAGTCACCTAACGTATCCTCCTTTCATATAAATATAAAATTCACATCTATGAATCTAGGATCGACATACACGTTGAAACTGTCGTGCTTAATTTTATGTTGCCTAACATGGTGTTCTCTAATATCTTTGCCTTCATTCCACTATTTACCATAAACTCTTTAAGGACACTTGTAAGAAGATATAAAATTACATTTTACATTGAAAGCAGTTGGTTATAGCATTTATGTTGATATGGTGTTTTTCATTTCTCTCAATAAACTAGTACTATAAACTTAAAATTAAATATTTTCAAAAGGAAAGCCAGTCAAAAATGAAATCAAATTGAAAGGAAAACTGATAGCTACTACATCGTAAGCCAAGAAATGAGAACCATTTCAGTGATGATGCTATTAATTCATAGAGTTCATAATCTATTAGTTACGTTAGCGGAGGAGCGTTAACGAGTGTAATGGCAGACACGCCATCTACGTGTCATTTAATTCTGACACCCTCACACCATCGATGATCTCATGCCGCGGCCGACTTGACTTCGCTTAATTGTTTGTTATCATTACCGAGCGCGTGCTATTGAAATTAATGTTGATCTGTCTCAGTTAACATGTGCGCTCCCATAAAACCTGCTTCCGGCGCGTTGGCCCAGCTCACTTGATGGAATTAAGCTGCATGCGTCTCGTGTCGACGTTTGTTCCCCTGAAATAACCAAGTTTTTCGACAAACATCCGCTTCGATGGCACGTTTACTTCGGATGCCTTTAATAATTATCAAAGATGTGATTCTCGGAATCCATTTTCGTAGCTTAGATTACTTACAAGATTGCCTATCAATAATAGATTTTGATGAAGATTAAGCAATTAAAATGACCTATTACATAAGGTGGCCCATAAGTTTTCGCGTAAAATGTAAAGATAATACTAATAGATTACAGAAATACACACCCATATTTCAACGATACGACTGTAAGGTTTTCTTTTATTACAGCGAATTATCATTTTTGTATTTTGTATCTAAATTGTATACTTACTATGTGTACTGCAGCTTATAAGTATTTCATCATTCATAAAAAAGTTGCGAATTTTTATACAGAATCGTATTTTTACAAACGCAGTTGAAAAAATTAGACTTTAATACAGATTTATTTCATCCTCTAAATATAAACACGTGTGGTTTCATTTTTATATTATACGTATTTTTGCATATTGTGTGCATTCTGTAATTTTTTGCCAACTTAAATTTCTCACAAATTCATAAAAAACCGCGGTCTACCCATGAAAGGAACTTATTACTAATGTATCCTAGCACTAGAACTACAACACAA
The DNA here is from genome assembly GCA_028830335.1 of Eucera pruinosa. NCBI lineage: Eukaryota > Metazoa > Arthropoda > Insecta > Hymenoptera > Apidae > Eucera > Eucera pruinosa. Next base: position 3,197,359 of record JAMYCR010000002.1, on the reverse strand, counting down.
TGGGGCAAAATGCCTCCAACTAAAAAATTATATGCACTTGCAATGACGCATTTTCGCAAAGTCACGATTTTGTACAACACAAAGAAAATGAGTAATGTTTACTTCCATCGTAGTATGTTTTTTCAAGTATCAGTAGTTTAAATTTTCTTCGATGCAAATAACTACGGCTTAGTTCCTTACGACTAATTATAATAACAATAGTCGATTTATAACATTATCCGTGATTACAATAACTGGACTGTACTGTACTTCAAAGGTTCGTAGTGTGTCCGTGGCGTTACATTCCAGGCAAGGTCCATGATTTGTGTACCAGAGCAAATGTGTTCTTTGTTCTTTTAAAAATATACCAGTCAAATAGTTTTAGTCACTTTTATAACTCGTTATATGTATTTTTACGTTACAAAGCGACATTTACTTTTGACGATACCGGCACATCAATATATCGATGAATTAATTTGACAAATAAATGTTATTAATTTATAGTATACAATAAAAATATTCACTTATTCTTGCTCTGTAATATAACTCAAAGTAAGGCAAGTAAAATGATTTCACGTTTTTACTTTTATTACCACTTTTTATTTAGTTAGTTACACGAGTAGTCTTCCTTTACGTAAAATGCCCATATCATTCTTATTAATAATATACGTTGTTTGCATAGCATCAAAAGCTTTCGAGATACATACATTATACACAGAATAGTACCTACATAAAACACAGGTAGATTCAACACAGTCAAACTAATACCTAGTTTCAATTCCATCTATCACTTTTTCCTATGAATTTTTCATTCGATCAATTCTAGATAATAATCGATGGAAAGGTAATTTCTATGTTCATAACATAATCGGAGACTTCATGAGGTATTCTTCATAAAGTATTGCTCCGAGTTTAGTTTCAACTTTCATATTTAATTGCAATATCTGATTAGATCGACAAACAGCACGCTCAATGATAACGTCTCGAACAACATATACCTTCTGTGAAGAGATTCCTTTACATTTCTACCGTAGATTTAATGCCTGTGAATACAGTGTTATTTATCGCACCAAACAAAGTGGAATTAAAATTCGATTAGAAATTCTTTTCATCGTTTCCACACGTAATTACTAAATTGTTAATAAATACAACTAAGTAGCATCCAGAGCGAACAAAAACTTTATGATTATCAGAGATGCATTCTAATACGTTCATACGAAGTATAACTGATATTGCGATAGACGTTCAGCAATCGTTTAGCATTCCCTTTTTCTCTATAAATTTACATACTGTACAATTATTTGCTGTAAACAAAATCTAATTTTTCCATATTATAATTTATATGACTTTCATAAAAGTACCAGTTGGATAAGTCTCCATCTTTTGTTGTTAATGAAAAAAGAATCGTGTTCGTGCAACCAGTTAAACTCGAGGGCCGTTTCTGGTTGAACTCGAACTCGTCGATCGTAGAGAGAACTTCCTGTCATTGATGGATGATAAACGATTCTAATCTAATGCGACCAGTGAGCCAACGCATAATATGGTCACTGACCCTCAACCAATGATTCTGGCATCCCGACCCTAGCCTATTCGTTTCATCAAATGGTCATCGAAAATTGAAGAATCACAAGCTATTGTGCGGAAGTAAATAGCTCCATTTGCGGATAGTCCACTGCAATTTGCATTCGTTTCCCTACCATAAAGCTAGCATCTGCCTTCAGTGAAACTTAAAGGCATACCCCTATATCAATGTTTACCATTTGTTACGAATATTCGTCCACTGTAATACCTACACAATTGTTCTCCAACTTTAAACATCCACTATACGTATCTTTTTCGGCTGAAAATGGAGATATTCGTTTCTAAACATCTTGTAAAGTAGTCAGAAAATTATTATTGCTTTGTCATACTTTCTAACTGGTTAAATTGAAAAGATGAGTTAATTCGATATGCCGATTTTAATGCATCGTTACATTTATATCAATCACGCGTTATAGAATACATTTGCAAGAACTAAAATTAACTCACCACGTTGACTGCTACGCGTGTTTATTTAATTGTAATATTCAATTGGTGTAAAATATTTTGCATCGATAAAAATAATTGATTGTTGAGTAGTACACTTTTTATTCGATAAGATTGTCTAGTTATCTATATTGTTCTGAATTATTTAGGCGACGATATTCACTTTGTTTTCACGATTCTAAACAATTGCGACATTCCGGTCACTGATAGCAGCCATGGTCCCACTCAGGAAACAAACTCCAGTCACGGGTGACCAACTTGGCAATCAACGTAACTAAAATTAATTCCCTTTTACTAATCTTTAATTCTGTGCATGCAGCACTTTCTGACTAAGTAAATGGCCTCAGCTAACTGGTTAATATACTACCTCAACAACGTGGATAATGAAGGATAATGAAGAATTCCTGCATTACTGTTTTTATTTCCGCTTAAATAGTTTTAAAATGTTTTCAAAAATTGGAAAACAATATCGTTGGTCTACTACTTCTTGTCGATTTTATGATCTAATAATCTTATCCTAATATAAAAAGGTTCACTTTATACCTTTATATTAGGTCGCTGCATAATTTCTGTCGTATTTTCGGGTAAAATTTAAATTATCTGAATTTTGAAAAGACATTTGAAAGATGTATACAATTATAAACACAATACTTAATAATAAGCAAAGAATTCAACACACGTTCTGCTAGAATTAATTTAGCGAAAGGTAGATTGAGTTTTGTTTGTTTATTTATTATATACATTAAAATTATGATCACTAAAACGAAGCATTAGTACAGACCTATGCTGATTTATAGAGATTTAAATTTGCAATTTAAGACGAGCTAATTCTTCAACATTTCTATCGATGAGAATCATTAAAATAGAATTGTAGAAACGTATAATTGTCCATTGAACAATGAGGAAGTTAAACATGCTGATCCCTTGTGTAGCTAAAAATCCACGTATCACATTTAACCTCCCCAAAACTTATTGTTACTAAGTTTCGATAAATTTTAACTTTTCATAACATATTATGTGTACTTTATATAAATAAATAATGGAGTAAACTAGTATTTGTATTTTATTCATTTCTCACATATCTAACTTCTTTTTATCTTTTTCATTTTATATTTCAACATTACGTAACTTATTTTGAATACAATTCTCAACATTTTCAGTGAAAAAAATCCGTGTATAAGTAAACGTGTGTAGGTCACATTCACGTCGTTCTACAGTTAATTGTAGTTTATTATTAACATGGTACTATTACTATACAGCTGCTATATTATTGTTATGCTATTATTAGCCGCACGATTTCGTAAAGAATTAAATATTATCAGTCTGTATGCTTGAGTATTTTAAAAAATATACACAAAAACCAAATGTATGAACTTGGTATAACATTGTCATTTCGGATACTGATTTTTTTGAGATTGCCGAAACGGACCTCATCGATCTTGTACAATCCAAGTATAATTTACTTTTATGAATTGTCACCTTTGTCACAGAACGTGTTCGAATAGCACATCTTAACGACGTGCGAGCTTCACGAGGATTCCATTTTCAATATCCGCTGTTTCTCTTAAATCTAAATGACCAGCCTACTTACGATACAATTTAATGATCATCGAAGGAATTTGAGGGAATGTGGTAAAGCGTTATCTGTACCGTTGAAACCGGCTATCGCGATCGGACACGTCCGCAACGGTCATACGTAGTCGTTGATCGTAGTTTATTACGAATCGGGCACGGTCCAGATACGGCCGATCGTCGTTGCGTGTGCTGCTCGATCGACGATATTATTACAGATTGCCTGAACAGCCTGTGAAATTCATGATGAGCCGTTTAATGGCTTTCGACAGCCGCGAAAATGATCCATTATGTTCCCACGTAGCAACTTGGCCTTTGTTGATCAACCCTGAGCATCCGTGTACAAAAGCTCCATTAAATTGTTGACATAATATTTTTATATTTACAAATAATTTTACTTCATTAACATCGTCGATGGTTTCAAGAAAAGTTTATTTGTTATCCGGATTGTCATTACTTTGAACGTAAGACATACGTACTGAGAATCTCAATTTTCACAGTCATTGCGGTTTGTTAAATGCCATACTCGCGATTGTGGAGTCTAAAGTGAATTAATTCACTTTTAATAATGTTTCATTTTGAAGCTAATTAAGAGCTGCTTAAAGAACGACCCGGTTAACGAGTAAAACTAATTATACAGAATAGCGAGTACCTCACCAATTTTAATAACTTTGCGATATATTGTTAATGTCAACGTCCTAAGTAATTTTGCTCCATGATATTACCGTCACTTAGCTTTAGTTACCAAGATATACGCTAAAGTATTTTGATCGCCCAACCTGAAACAAATTCGAATCTAACCCGATTTTAACCAGACCCTCACCTGAATCTAATCTGGAAACTATGATCTTTCGATTAGACCTGGGCGTTTTAAACATAACGCCATCATTACATTAACGGTTTTGTATGGAAAATGAATTAACATATTTCCAATTAATGATTTATTCCTCGCCTCACGGAGTAAATTATTTATGATTTCATATTATTATATGTTATTTGATATTCATAAAAATAACTACTTTCATAATACACTTCATCTCTCTTTATATTATTACTATTTCTTATTACACTTATTGCTACGTTTCTTACTACGCTGTTAGAACCGATTCATTTTTATGGTTCATGTTTACTGTTAAGAGATACTATCCATGAAACTTTCTTTTAAAATATGTATCATAGTATAGGCGCGTAGGTCATGAAAAATTACAGCTTTCAAAAATAAATCGAGGTCTCTAAAAGTTCCGGAACCATGGACGTAGAGAATGAAACACTGATTTATAGGCTACCGATTGCTAACGGTTGTCAATAAAAAGCCTATTAATCAGCTCCTGATAAGCGATGCGTTAAGGTCATTGAAATTGGAAAATCGTCCCTTATTTTGCGTAATTAGTCAAATTAATTATGGTCACCAGTGATTAAAATTTGTCTCAATATACATTTATCCGAATTATTTTTCCTTTTGTTTCCTTTTAAAGCATTTATTTATATAAACATCTGCGAATTGTCGAGCGTTTTGTTTATCCGTTGTAGTTTTTCACGCGATCCATCTCGCAGTGCATGCATAATTAGACTGAGTTATTGGCGCTAGATTCGGGGACAATGGCTGTATAAATATTCTCGTCGGGAGCGGTCCACGTACGTGGGCAGATGCGTCTTGCGGATACAGGGTGGTCCTAACTAAATACAACGTGGATCAGAACAAGGCCGACTCGTAACGAGCACGTCGCAAAGTGCCTGTTACGACCGCGCTTGATGCACGACGATCTGTCGCATTTTTGACGCTAGTCGTTACTTGCCACTTTTGCAACCATCGCCGAATTCTCTTGTGCTTCATGCGTATAAAAAGATCTCACCGCAACCTTTCGTCAACTTTAGCCGTCTAATAATCTTCGTTATAATTAACCAACCAAATAATAGTATGTCACGTGTCCATAATAAATCCAAAATAGTAATACATTAAGGTTTGGAGCTTTTCTTGAATGATAAAGGCTTCAAACTTATCATAAGAATTTATTTATTGGAATATATTAAGTTGATTCAAAGTTTTTTGGTCTGTGTTGCATTTTTACATTCGCAGTAGTAGCAGTTTGGTGTAAATGCATCTTATTTTCTTTTGCTTCGAGACTATGTTAAACATGACAAGTACCGTTAATCTTTACGATTTTGTCTCCAAATCATACATCCAAATGTCTAATTTCAAATCTTATTTATGTTTGCGAACTTGCTAGCATATTAACTCATGTATCGCAATACCAATTCCACGTTGCAAAAAAACAAGACAATATTCGCATTGCTCACTGAAGTAATAATCTAATTGTCAGTTTCAATACCACTACTATTGTTATTACGCTTCCTCCCTGTGACATCTATAGCATTATCATGTTTAATTGCATAATCTCGACTTGAAATATTCGTTCATTATTCAGAAATCTTTATCATTTAGCTATTGGTAATTACAATTTTTCTGCTTACTTTATTTTAATAAATATTCGGGAAACGCTGTGTCTTCTGAGGCATCTTAATAATTTATAAACAAAATCTAAATAAATGAAGAATACACGCGACGCAAGACAATTTCAACTGACAACTTTTACATAAAACAAAGTTGGAAAGCATTTTTCCACCATTCTTCTTCTTTTTTTATATATATATATCTTACAATTAGACTCCTAGTTTTTAACTATTAGTTACACAAACACACGGATTTGTTCGAGTCAGAAAGTATTATTAATTATAGAAGTAATTCTGTTTTTTTCATAAGAACCCCTGGCGAGATGGTAAACGCTGATCGACACGTGAAAAAAAAACTACAACCACTAATAACAGCACATCACGGCATCGTAGGTGGGTTCGGACGGTTTTACGTAACTCATGCTGGGACCGGAAGCGAAACATGAAGAGCGGTTATAAAATAAATGTAACGAGTCGTTCGATAGTAAAAAGCTAATGAGAATAGGTGCGTGCGAATACCGAGAGACAACGCCCCAATTAACATAACGCATCGTGCGGAGACATTTATTTATTTATATTCGTCTCCAGAGAGACGGGGGCGGAGGGGGCAGGTCGAGTTTTATTTATGGTCTATCAAGTTAATTAATAACTCTCTCCGTCCTCTGGTCCTCTCTTTCTGTCTTCGGGCTTGTGTACGACTCGTCGCGTGGAAAAATTAATTCGGTCATTAACAGATCGTATCCGTAACAGTATGATTCGTGTCCCTCCCGAGTCTCCTGAGACGACCAAGAAAGATGAGTTCGGGTCCCGTGGGCGTTTTCAGAAATATCGATTAATTAAGGAAGGGGAAAGGTTGCTGATACAATTGATGGCTTCTAACTGTTGTATCGCTGTGCGTCGGTTTTAACATGGAATCGTAAAGGAAAGCGAACAGAAAGTGAAAAATGAGGCTTGTACTTACTACATATAGCACTGCTCGTAATTACACGAACAACAAAGATTTTATTATACGAGACAAATAAATCTGCTATGTTATTTTTAGCATAGATTATTTCTTATTAGAACAGTTAACATTACTTTTTATGGTTAACTGATTGTAGTTTCGTGTATCTTAACTTTAAATTATTGGAGATTTTCAAACGTTTGAATTTGCATGCTTTCGAATTCCAAGCTATCATATTCCTAATTGTAAGTGTTTGAGGTTTGGCGGTTTTGGATTTCCATGTCTGCAAATCGTGAAGCATCTGAATTTGCAATCGTTTGAATTTTTAATATTCTGAATCCAAAGACATTAAATTTATATTAAATTTCCAAACCTTGGAATTTCTAAGCTTTTGACTTACAATTAGGATGAGTAGCCATCAACTTTTTAAATTTTAAATAATTATGAAAAATACTGTACATTTCGACACATACCTACAGAAATTTAAATACTTATCCAAGATGTATTATAATAATATATTGCACTATCTGTATTTTAGCATTCGACTTTATAAGAAATTCAATTTGGTTTAGGATGAACATAATGCAATTTTTTAATACACATACAGTGGCTGCTATAAGCTATTAAGACTATACTTCTGTTTCAATTTATATTGCACATTAATGAAATTATTTTCACGGGTAATTCAATAAGATAATATTTTATAAGCTATAATAAAACAATATATTTGTACAATGAGCCTTTATTATAAGCTATTCTTCATCGTATTAAGTTAATAACAGTACACTTTGACCCAAATTAAAAATTAAAAGCTCAATATGACAAAGTAATAATTTAGTAATTTGTCATGTAAATTATACTTAAAGGGTTGTAAATATAACACTTCTGTGACTCGGTTTATGTATTATTAAATGACACTTAGATCAGGGGTTGAAAATAGTTATAATATTGGTTTCAATTCTTAGAACAGTTATGAGAATCGAAAACATGTTATAATTGTTATAAATATATCGATTCTAGCTTATTTCAGGTTCTATTATAATTTTGCAGCAATATAATATCGGTTTTGTAACTGTTATTTTTCAATTCTGTATTGACTACAGTTCGGTTCTATGTAATATTAATACATACATACAGAGTGGACTATTAGCTGATCGATTAAAAGGTTTTGATTGCAGATGATACAATCTCAAAGGACCTTCAAGGTGATACATTTCCTTTCTCTCTGTGTCTTTTTTAAAGTACGTTTTCAAGATCAGTTTCAACTCATTTATATGTAACCGTATAATGTTTATTAGCCATTGATTAGTAGGCGTCGAGACAAATTCAACGAGCTCAGAAACAAGCACTTCGTTATCTAATGGAAGAATATGACAATAAAAACTTTGAGGTGAAAAGTAATATTGAACGAATTGGATGATATATGATATACCTGTAACATTACATTTTCCTTAAAAAAAGACAGAAAAAATGGAACGTCAATACCTCGAAAGTCATTCGAAATTATATTATCTATAACAAAAAGAAGTTTAATTACTCCACTCATAACGAGAATAATTAAAGTGGTTATGTTAGGTGGTGTACCCTGTATATTCTTATTTGAAGTAGCCGATTTTATTTGAGAACAACGTTGTCACTAAGTACGTGCACTGCTACTGATGATTCTTATGTAGGATACAATCTCTCTCCTAGCTTCTACGGTGTGATTTTGTTTTATGCGCCGAAATAAGACAAGATATGTATTTGTGTCCATGGTACTGGGGTAAAAGCAAAGGATTTCAGTTTTGATTTTCGAAGGCGTAGAACATAGCAATAGTTTAATATATAGTATAAAATTAATAATCGATATGAGAATGTACTAACATTATGTAGAACGGGCCCATAGTCGATACTGAGCCGAAAAGCAGCAATAAAATCGATATAATATCGGTTCTGGAAAAACCGTAACCGAAACCTATATTGCCTAGAACCAATATATCAATAACTATTTTCACTTTTTTGGGTTTTCATACCTATTTCGATCGAAACCAATGTGTAACAGTTTGATACAGTTATTTTCGGAACCGTTGCAACTCTTGATTTAGATTCAAAATATTATCCTTTAAAGTTATGTCTTGTGCAACACAGGTAGTAAAACTTTTGTAAATACTTATCTAATTTATTCATTTGTGTCCAACATGAAAATTTTTGTGTATACTTATGCGCAAAAAGGGTTACTCACCCGTTCAAATAAAGATTATTATGATATTAATCATGCAGTGTTAGGCAGCGATATGTGCATCAATAATTAATAAGAACGGGTTATTGTACGTTGCAAGGTCTTATAATGTATGTATATGAAAATAATTTTTACATAAACGTGTAGCGGGGAAGGAACTTATTTCACGGGTATATAAAATGGTGCTCACTAATTGCATAAACCAAAAAATGTAACCCAATCCAAAGTGTTTCCATAGTCAAGAGGATGGATAATTACCATGGTACAGGTCCGAAAGGCCGGTGTAACACGATCAGGCCATTTCTTGGGAAAGAAGGACCTTCTCAGACGGTTGTTTGAATTCAGCTGACCTACCCAGCTCGAAGAATACCATCTCCTTTAAACCGTAGCCCTCTATAAAACAAAAGTCCTCGTGACCCTTTAATGACCCAACCTAGCGTGTTTCTTGAAGCTGTGAACCGTGAATGTACCATGTCATATAATAGGTAAACTCTATCTATGGACATACTTAATTTATGATGTACTTAACGAAATGAAAATATTTATGCATTTAGAGCATATTTCCTAATCTTTTAATCATTTAACCAAACAAATTTCGGTTAGAATTTTATTGAGAATTTTGCATATTTTTACACATTTAACGAGCATTGGTCGAAAGATTTTTTCCGTTGATCATCTGCCTTTATTTCCATTGTCCGTTCCGTCTCAAAATACTGAAGCTTTGAAATGAAGTGTGCCTTTTGGCGTACCATAATAGCGTACTGTAACAGTAATTACATGAATTGTAAAGAAAGTTAAAATCGAATACAATGAATTAATTGCTTTAATAATTCAGAATCGACATTTTATAATATATTCATTTCATATTGTATATACTGCATATCATTTTAGAAGAGAATATAAAAAATGTTGTGGCAAAGGACGTATGAATCTTGTTGGCGAAATAAATTCTGCAATTCGAGATGGAAGTCGTAACAATTTTTTCTCTCCCGATCCGGTTATTTTAGAGTAACGTTCAAACCAGCCGCAGAAATGTCGCACCTTCGGTCTTAACAACATGATAGAGTGCGAGCGACAGCCAACTTTATCATTCTTGAGCGTGGTGGGTGCGTTAACTGCGGTGCACGCTAGTATTTTGCTGGCCCTATTAATAGATACGTCTGTGTCTATGTAGCCGCGGCATTACAGATATTAATAGCCCATAAATTTAACGCTATTTCCACAGGTAAAAGTTGTATAGCGAAAACTCACAAGTGATACCTGGCTATTTCATGGAAATTATCGTTCCGCTGACAATAAGTGACATACGGAACAAAAACTATATTTTCAAGGTTCAATTGATACAATTTTCAATGCTACTTTGTATTAATAAACCTGTATGCGTAACGTTAATATTTGATAATAATGAGAAAGTTATTTTCTTGAAACACAAGTAGGAATGTAATATCAAAAAGTTATACAAGCAAAGATAGCAACGTGCGCTGTAAACTATACTAAATAATTTATTAATCATTTTAACAGTAATCTACGCCAAAGTGGGTAAACATTGTTACATAAAATGATATATAATTTAATTATTATGATGAGACTAGAATACTAGAATTACTATAATGAGACTAGTAATGAAAATTATTAGACTGCGAAAGTTTATGCTAATGCATATTTTAGAGAAACGCATTAAACAAATGAGATTTTGACAGAAACACGTTTCATCATTAGAGACCCTCAAAAACATATTTTTTTATTTTACATATTTTGCATATTGCAAGTTGTACGAATTTTCTGATACCTACGCCAGTGTATTTGTAAGTACATATATGTAGATTGCATATTCACTGCATATCGTAACTCCATAAACGTTCGCATTATAAGAATTACTATAATGATACTATTCTTTATTAAAAGAAATTATTTATTTGTATTTAATCCAAGCAAATAAAAGAGACTCATTCCCCAAATAATTTACTATAGATTCTTGCCACTAACTTCAACACATAATTTTCTGTAAAATCGTGCTGCAGAATATTCTTCTTAACAACATTATTTTACACGGTAAATTAATTTACTAAAAAATCGACAGACTTAAACTGCACAAATGATCTTAATCTCAATTAAAATTTCCCTCGGTTATTAGGTTTCATCAACCAGAGTACAAATCCGTCGACTCGCCACCGGTTCATTAGCAAACATCATCATCCTCTATGCGCTCTTACAATACTTTTCACACCGCGACAGACATCTCATCCCGAAAGCTGCCCTCGCAAACATTAAGCCAACTCTATCGGTGCACACAAGCGGCACCCAAGCTTTTCGATGTAGCGTTGCCTTTTAATTATTTCGCTAGGTTTCGTGATCGCGGCTTCGCGGGGGAGCAAAGAAAGCAAGCAGCGGGCCTATGCACCGGCGAACACAATAGGGCACCGTTGAACGATGGTCTCGGAGCTCTCTGCGGAGCCCCAGTATGTTTTATGGCTGCGATCAGCCGTAGAAGTATGAAGTGTCGATAGAGCGAGGCAGAAGCGAAGAGCGGCGAAGATCAAAGGGCCTATAGACGCCGCGTGGTAGCTCGGGACACGCTCCCTCTCCCCCAACTCACGCGCGTTCTCCGTCTTCGCTGGCTGGTTGGATCCTCTTGCTCCGGCTACAGCGTGATTTCAGCTATTCTCACCGTCCTTCTCGCTCATTGCAAGTTCTCTATGTTTGCTCGCTCTTTTCCACGTCGAGCAAACGTTTCATTCTTTTCTGTTTCTTGTTTGTTTCCTTCCGCGTTCGTGGAGATTTTTTCACTTCCTCTTCGTGTCCGCGACCGAGACATTTTGCCTCTTTTTTTCAAAGATTCCGCGTTTCTACGGAGGATATTGGTTTTTGGTGGAGTTTTAGAAGTTCTAGCATTCCTACAGGAAGAGCCCTGGATTTGAAACTTTACTGATAAAAAGTGATAGACGGAGTGTTAGATGGTAAGGAAGAGATCAGAAACTCAGGAAATTAGGGTTGATTATTATTCTGGTTTCATGACTTTCTGAAGATCTGTATTTGTACTTTTATTAAGATTTTCGATATTGAGATCATTGATACGTTGAAATAACTGTTAGAATTATAACCACGCGACTTGTTTCTCACACTTCATGCATAATATGATTTATACTTTTTACGTAATCTTAATTTTTTACAAATCCATCGCGTAAATAAATTTTTAGAAAAAAGTGCTCTGTTCCTAATGTGTTAACTCGCAAATACCAAATAGGGCAGTATCAGTATCTAAGTAATTTTTAAATGTAAAAGTTATGTAATTTATGCAATCGAGTTATAGGCGATTTTACGTAAAAAACAGGTAGAAATCTTCAATTAAAATTTTCTAAAAATTAACATTGTCAAGAAAATCAAGATTAAAGTCTTGTTAGATTTACTTACATACGATTAATTTTATTCTATTATTAGCTCGTTATTAATACTATTTGTATCTATATTGAACATTTGCAAAAATTGATAGTGATACACTGTAAATAATTAAACAGCTTTTTGCACATTACCTGTTTTGTTAATATTTATCTGTAAATAATGTTGATAGTTGAGTAGTATAACGTTAAATCGATTATACGAATTGAAACGAAGCATCGTAAGAGAAAGTTATTTTAAATTTTCATGCTTAAAAAATTTAAAAAAGTTCCCGCAAAGGTTTCTTTGAGCTTTTATCCCGTAACATTTATATGCACCAAGGGACGAAAGTTTGTAAAAAGCGTTTGACGAGAGGCTGTAGAAGACGTCAAAGTCGGTTCGTAAGTTGCGAATTCGTTCTGACGACGGAAACCCCGGCCTGAACGTCGCGTTTCGAAACTAATAACGGCCAATTGTCGGCGTATCGCGTACCCAGCGTAATTGGAGGAATAAATTGAAAAATTAGCAGAACGGCTCGGTAGCTCTGACTCATCAGAGTCCCTCCAGATCCGCCGGTCTGCCGATAATAACAACGACTGGAATGTCAAATGGTCGCTTCGGCCTGCAACGAGCGGCCTAACTTCTTCATTTTCCCGCAAATTGCGAACTTCGTGCCCCCTTATCGGCGCCGCTCTTGCGATCTGCAAATTCTGCCGAGCCATTGGTGACGCTTAATAACGAGTTTATTGCGGATTCTGAAAGTTATATAACCTATTTTCTTCCTCTTGATTTTAAATTGAAAAATAGTCAGAGAAAAATTAAGGGCTTTAGAGAAATTTAATTTTATGCATTCTTTGTATTCTTTTTAGCATTACTAATGGATACTTAGATATTAATTAATCAAGTTAATCTATTGAATATTAAGACTTTACTTACTGGATATCATTTAGTAAGTTTTTCAATGCCGATGCTCATCGACCGGGAAACTATTAATCGGTTCTTTCTGCCAACGTTTATTTATTATATTTTTCTATTTGAAAAAAACATTATATTTAATATGCTAAGCAAATATAAGTCCAGATATAGTCCTAATATCAGAATTATAAATGATAACAAAACTAAAGTGCCGTACAGTAAGAGAGATTAGAATGATATAATCAGTACCGCCCAAATTTTGATTTAAAAATTATAGAGCTTTAGAAATAAGCGCCTAAACTTCTTCGTAACAGCCAAAATTGAGTCGGTTAGGAATGCGTAACAATTTCAGCCACGAGCGGTTAGGAAAGTATTAAGAGAATAAAGTGTTTACTAGAATCAAGATACTATCATAAGATGTTTTATTTAAATCTGAATTTGAATGAAATTCTTTCGACTCTATCTTAATCACAGGTTTTCTATACGGTGTCTAGGAAAAATTCAGATCCTACGAACTAGATCTAAAATCAAAAGATACGAAAATTTACCTTGTAACTTGGTAAAGAAAACAGTGTAAGTCTGACCGCAAAGAGCGAAGGGGTCAAGAACCCAGTTGCTAATGAGCGGAGGAGGCATCTCTAGTCGCAATCGCATAAATCAGGGCAAAAGGGGCAGAGAACGACGGAGAGATGACAGGGGGGAGAGAACAACGGAAAGGCAGTAGGAGAGATAGAGAGAATACGTAGGGCAGGTACGTCGTATACCTGGTGGGTTCAGGAAAACATTGACACGACACGAGGCAACGCACCCGTCCCGCCGATGACACAGCGGCGCACGTGCACTCCGAGTAGTCGGGCATAAATAATACAAGACGCGGACAAAGATGCCGCCCTCTTGACCATTTGTTTAAATTAAAATTATCCCCAGACCGAGCGGAGTTCGTCTCCTCTCGTGTCCACACGCCGGCTCTTTTATTATGATTGTTAATGGACGCTTGCCTATGCTGCCCCAACCACTTTTGTACACACCTATTTGTTCGCAAATTTGTTTGCAAATCGAATGTACACCAATTTGTTTCTTCTAACCCTTAATCTATGATTCTCAATCACTTTTACTTTGTAGGACCTGATTCAGAGAACGTTTCCTCATACTCATAGAAGGAAACTTTCAAGATGGAATTAATGTGTAATGTAATTTATGTAATATCTACAGTATTGCAGAGTTGTTAAAAAAGAATGCTACATCGTTTATTGCATGTTGTGCGAATACTTTTGTCCTTCCTTAATCTTTCTTTTGACTTCCAAGTTTAGTTTAGAGGTTACTTTTCTCGTATGTGATATGTGTTGCATGAAAAATAAAAAACACATGTTTTGATTCCCCTAATGACAAAATAAATTTCCATTCAGGTTCCATTGCTTTATTTGTTTTTATTAAAATATACATTTGCATAAACATCCGCCAGCCACTTATTATTCAGAAAGTTATTATTACTTATTATACGTATATTTATTGGACGGAAGAATCGTGCCGTTTCGTCGGTCACGTTAGAAGACAATCTTTTTAATGTAAATGTAAATTTATTCCTAAGGAATTCTCAATAACTTTTGGTCATCTTTAAGGTAATATCATATAGAATTTTTCAGCTTTCTGAACGAAATACTGTTCTATCTCTGGGTAAAAAGCAGTAATAACTTTCCGTTCAATACAATACGTTATTCAGAAAACCAATCACCTTTCGCTTCTGTTACCTTTGCTGGCGATTTAACGACTTGTCTGTTCCTTTTTTTTATAATTGGTGGAGCGTGCGCAAATATAGTTTGACAAATGACAAAAGTTCCAGACGGCATGAATTTTCTTGGTTACCTAACATATATATAAAATGAATGTTTGCCTAACATCTAATTGGAAATTAAGTTAATGTTAGGTAACCAAGAAAATTCATGCCGTCTGGAACTTTTGTCATTTGTCAAACTATATTTGCGCACGCTCCACCAATTATAAAAAAATAAATATATATATGCAAAAGCGCAACTCAGGTAACTCAGCAGTTTACAAGAAAATTGTCGTTAATTTGAAAAATGGCTATTTTATGTAAAGTTTTTCGTGTTGTAATATAATATATACATATAACGATACATTTTTTAAATTTGTACAATTCTGGCAATTTTACATCGTCGCGTAAATCGTTAAGGATCACATTTTTATAGTTACTAAGATACAAAAATTTCAGAATCTGATTCTGAACCTTTTACACTAAGATATGTCGTTAAAGAGACAATTCTCTGCCTATCGACTTATCAGAATCGTTCCAAGAACCGTGGCACTATTAAAATCGACTGGGATCACTTGCTCCGGACTTTTACTGGCTTGAAAGAGAGGATGGTCTGGCATAGTTATCGAGAAGCTGATGACATAAAGATGGGCCAGGATGAAGCTTCAGAGGCAACGAGGTTGAAATAGAATCATCAGGAATTCCGGGCATGACCTTAAATCGACTCCCTGATACCAATCTCGATCGATAGCCTCTCGCTAGAGGACTCAACTGGATCCTGAAAACACGGTAATTCGTCGAAGACTTTATGGCGGTCATTTCAGACGTCCTGTCGATTCTCATCCGTGGCTAATTGAACGTTTTCTCACAGGGTTCAAGCGACCAACAGAGACGAAAAAAAGATTCGTGACGTTCTTCGAATCTTCTTCGCGATCAGCTTCGCCAATCTGCTCGCGTAGGACCAAACTGATTTTCCAATTAGCAGTGCAGGTTAGCACCGTTGTATAAAATTGAACTCCAAACGAGCCCTGCGAGTGCCATATAGTGCTGCTATCTTATAACTGTCTACGTATGTATTCCTGAATCGCGTTAGAGTTTCTGTATATCTAATGATTGGCTAGTAGAAGCTAGATGTTATCAAGCAGTTTGGATCACAAGGTTACATCGTAGACCGCTATACCAACAGAAACATGCGAGAACACATTAAAACGCGTAAAAAGTAATTACGGGCGAGTAGTGGGAACTGTTACTGTTAATTAAGCATCGTTTTCGCCATAATGTTACAAAAAGCTAAATAAATTGAAGCTTATGTAAGAAGTAAGTGGTTAGTTTCTTGTCGTTTCTTAGTTAGATAATTATACTTGCAAATGTTATATCTTTTTCCAGAAAAATAGCTGAATTATCCGGAGTGTATTTTCATAAAAATTTGTCTTCACATTGCAATTCAATTATTAAGGTGTTTCAAAGAATACTACGTAGTTCCAAAATTTATTCACATGAAATAAATGTTAAAGGTACAATTGCAAAATGTATCTATCATTGTCATCGTACAGAATGATTTTTCAAATTACATTTCAACATCCTTTGACAGGTAATTTTAAAATAATAAAATAGAATAATTAATTTGTGTACTAGAAGGGTTTTCGCTCTTACAAGTTGAACTATTCACCTAGGTTAGCTATATTAGACGTACATTGGAATAGAAAAATATGGAGTACGTTTAAAGTCATTTTTGGATTGTAAAGTAAATATTATAATTAGACTGCAGAACTTGATGCAAGTTCAGATTTTTACAAATAAAATTAAGAAAAACGAGATACAGATAAGGATATTCACCCTTTAAACACTATAATTTGTGTTTTACTTTCAATATTTCTTGTAGTTTTGAATACCATTTGCATTCTGTAACTTTTTACGTATTTAAATTTCCCATAAGTGAATAAAGATCCACATCCTAGTTATTATTCGTGATAAGAATTATTAATGGGTAATAATAGGGACAATCACATTTCCCTCTCCCTTTGTGTAATAATTTTTAATATTCAAGAGAAAGGTTTGCAAAGATTTTACATCAGTTGAAAAACTTATTCAATGATATATAATAATAATAGTGTTATGTTATACTGTGAAATCTTACTTTTGATATAAAAATCACTAAGGATAATCAACTATATTCAGCATATTTTAATCGGTCAGTCATTTCGTAACAATCTAATATTAGATATGTAAAAATCATCTGTACCAATATAAGAAACGTATACACTTAAAAAGTTATAAAGGGATAGAACTGAAACTGTCTAATAATAATCATGCTTTATCAACGTGTAACACCGACATTCCAGCCAATATGGTGTTCCCGCATTCAGTGAACTTAATTCGAGCAATATCGAATTTTCTCGGAGTGATGCGGGCCATCAGAAAGATGTCGAGAAGAATGTTCTCCGAAGCATTACTCATATCCAATCCAATGGGCTATCCAAAGGCAAGCAATATCCACAGAAAGCAAGAACGTTAACGCGTTCCTGATGCATTAAGGCGCAACGAAAACACAGCGGTACCACGAGGAAACGGACTTGCTCGCGCGCGAACGCGTTCTTCGTGGTCGAAGTAAATGGTCCGACGACGGATTCATTCGTGGAGCGAATAAAGGAGGGATCCAGTACGATTCGATTGGTCGTTTAGCAGAACGATCACACGCCTGTAAAATGCGAAACTCGTTTCTACGAGATCCGAAGCAACACTACGTGCAATTTACCTCCTTCTCTGGAGTGCGGTAAAGCACTTTACACCAGGGTCTGGAGTGGTTTTATCGAATTCTGATCTCCTCCCGGTTCCTCTGTCCTTCACCGCCGTTGAATGTGATCCGACTGATAGGCAAACACGATGCCAGATGTTGGGCCAAGGCAATTTGCGCAACGATCGATTTATGACGGTCATATACGTGCACGATGTTCGCTGCTTTTCCTGTTTAATGGAGCTCCAATAAAGTCGTTCCTGGACTCGGCCAATCGCGAATTACAAGGGATCTCCGCCAGGATTGGTTTCTTGATGAAATTTTGTGAAGTTAGAAGGAGATACCATAGACGATAACATCGTGAATATCGTATTTCTACGATCGTTATTTATGAAATTTGAAAATCTCAAAGATCCATAGTTTTCGTTTGCTTTATTCTCGAAAGATCGACTAACTTGACAATGTGTCTTTTCGAATGTCTTGGGCGATACGTCGAAGGCTAAGATTTCAGAAAATATCATATATGCAAGCAATTTCGGATATTTTTGATCGCGTGCCAGAATGTATCAGGTGTCATTTTCTGTTTATATAATTATTACCTCGACTTAACGTTAAAAAGAAAACACTAATTAAGAAACCATATATTTTCACAAAGTAAGTGGCAATTATTGAATTGATAAGTCTTTATTTCAGTTTTTCTTCCTCTGATTTGCACCAAAGTGTTAAAAAAAGATTGATTTATGTAATGAATATACAATTAAAAAAAATACAGTTTATTAATTCGTTGTTGTTTTACTAATAAAATGGGGAATAATATTTTCTATTGACAACAAAAATTATTATTCTTATTTATTTTGCACAAAACAGTAGCAAGGACAAGTAAAAAATTTACAATAAATCGCTCATTTTTTATCAGACTTACACTAACTTACACCAAACGATGCAGAACTTTTTTACAGATGTTATACGTAATAAATAAAAAGCAGTCAAAAGTGGAATTGCCTCCCTCGAGCTACCAGGCCTTCAATTGTAATAAAATGTAAATGTTGTACATCAGAGCTTTATAATAACAATTCTATGCTTTATAATGGCGAGTCTAATTCGTGATGAATTTATGGTCTACATACAACAAAAAGACACTGCATTTACAATTTCAGTTTAATTTCAATTTTATCTGCTGCTTTAGTATAGGAAATTGAAGATTATTAAATGCAAACTAATTATAGCATTGGGGCGTTTCGTATTTTATATACATAGTGTTAAAACAGTGAATAGGTGATCCAATTATTTGTAGGCAGTAAAAGCAATCATACGATAAAGGGTTAAAATAACTATTCATGCACATTTCAATGCTTGAAGTTAACATTGAGGGGCAACAGAAAAACGATAAAAATCTTTTCTGATAAATTTTGCACTAACGATGATATTTTGTTGTATTCAGGATATGCTATCGTTAGTTCGAAAAGTAAAGCGCTTTAAATAATATTACTGCTGCAACTAATCTCTAAAATATTGGTTAGCAATAATATCCGTAGCAGATATGAAATGTTGTTTTCAGAAAATTAGTGTACGATCTCTGTCGTTTTTCCACTAGTTCACCAGTTATTTCCCATTGATCTGTATGAGGACGATTTCAAAATTTCTTTCTTTACCGTATTTTAAATTATTCAATTCATTCTTACTTACCTAAAGTGTCCAAATTGAAACTTGACATGGTAACTTAAATGTCGAACTGCAAGACCATCCCTTAAATGGTAGGAACATTTCATGATTGTAGACTATAGCAGCAATTTGCGGGCACAATTCGAAAGAAATAATAGATCGGCGAAGTATTGATCCGATCGAGTTCGTGATGAGAATCCGTCAATGTCGACGGCCAGAGGGAATTTCCGTAATTCCCGCCGTTTGACACGGATACCTTTTCCCTCCCCTTCTTTTACTTGCCTTTTTGGGGACTGTGTCTTAGATGCTGCGAGAAGATACGACGTGGAAGGTGTAATGGATCGCCACACGACCAGCCGCCCCAACCCCCGTAAGGAACACCGGTTGAGATCGGTCAGATTACAGAGAAGCGGGGCATAATGTCCAAACAGTTGCTCGTCAACAACTGTCTAACGGTCCTACAAAACGTCTACCATTGCCGATCGCATGGCCGACAGTCGAATTCCTCGAACATCGGGCGATCGAGAGCTGAAATCTTCACGAACTATGTATTCCGAATACCGTTATGAGGGCCCATGACATGGGGCGTTGTGGAAACTGCTGATGTTCGCGCCGATCTAAACCTGCTCGTCAAGTAAACCAGATCCACCATGATCGTGAAACGAAAATTTCACCAGGCAGCGATGACTGTTGTCGATGTTAACTAACTCATTTCTCATTAAGGCTATATTTTTCTTTTACGGTAGCTTTTACCCAGCTGCATCATTTGAAGGAAAATGAAAAATAGTCTTTTGATACGAATTTTTTTTTATTAAATTTAATTACAAGTATAAGAAAGTGTAAAAAACATAATATTTCATTAACTTATGCAACCTAGATTAAGTTTTTTGTATAATGTGATTTGAAATAGCCAATAGTTATCGCACCGATAAATTGTTCCTTACTCTTGTTTCTTCTTCTCTTTTTGTGAAAAGAAAACTGCATCTTTAATTTGTTTGTCTTATTCTGTCCATCTGTTTGGCTATCCATTCCTAGGCCGTTGTGGTATAAAAGTTTGTAATTACTCACAATACGAATGCTCGCATATGTACGCTAATACGATACGAATCAACTAACAAGATTGTAAGATTCGTTTCACATTAGACACTGTGTATGCCATTGTGCAGTTTATTCAAGTAATAAAATATTGTGGCTTTTTCAGGTGTGAAGGAAATTCACTACTGCCACGTACAACTAGTAATTCATGAAATGTTTTAATGAACGATCCTTTAACAATACATGGTGTTGTATTTCAGTCGAATTTTGTACTTTATATTTGTTACTTGAATACAGATATAGATTTAGATACTAATGATACACGTTTACACTTCAACGATTCAAGGAAGTAAACTCTCACACATACATACGTACATATAAATTATGTTAAATTATTTATGATAAACAGTTATGGAATATATATTGCGATCATTAAACATTGGTGCTCTAGCATTTGTCATGTAAAAACAATAAAGTAGAGGAAGAGAAAATGTGAAGATTTCAAATACACCCTTAGGTCATAAAAGGCTATAGCTAACACTTTTGTTTTACTTTATAAGAATTGGCGAAGTACAAATGAGAATATATAGTAACACCATTTTAATATGGTTTGGACGCAAAAAGAAATTTAGATTGCAGTTATAAATGGGAATAAGTATACTCATGAACGTAGACAAAAAATAATCGACTTTAATTAAATTCGAATGAGATATTACAGTCTCTGTATTTTAGAATCTACATGGTGTTTTCGACCTGATGGTAGAACCTAAATCTGTATGAAAAGGTAAGTAAAAATGTAGAATGACACTCTTTTGTAGAAAACTTTATTTTCGAATAAATTGATGTTGAAAACTTGTCGATTACATGTGTACTTACACATAAACTCATTCACGTGTATGTCAACGTTTGGCGTTCGTATTACTGCTCGGATTTATTACATCAAATAACAAAGGATAAACAATGAAATAAAAATATTATTTACTCAAGAACTATTTTACAGCTATAAATGCATTGCAGACACATGCACTTAATGCGAACATTATATTTTATCTATGTATGCTCGGTTACTGTATATTACTATACCAACAGAATGACGAAATCTGATTTGGAAACAATTGCAACTAGCCATGAGATTGATGATGTTCATAAATACAAATGTAAACCTGTAGACGTTGAAACTTGTTATGATACATAATATAAAGGGTTATCCAAAAGTACCTTTAGGATGTTGAATGAGAATATCTATCAAACGCCATGTTTGTTAGTAAAATAGAGGTGAAAAAAATAAAAATTGAAACGAGAACGAACGAAGATAATAGAAATAAAAAGCAGATTAGAAAAGAGTAAAGCAGAAAGGGAAAGAAAAAAAGTGAAGGTAGGTGTTTCTATAGTCTATTTTGGAAAACCCTATATTATTGAGTACGAGTTAAATAATTGAGTGAATGTGGTCAGGAATTAATTTGGTTTGGTATCGTGTTAAATAGGATAGTACGTATGTTCAAGGATAGTTTATGACAGTTCTTGGCCATCTTAACTTTTTCGTAGGATCAAATCTACATATTAAGTGGAGTACGGTAAACTCCTGTACACAGCGAGGAATACATTCCGTGTTATAAGAAATCGCGTTATATGAGACACGAATTATTAGACGCATTTATGCAAGTTTAACACGATTACTGTTCAATGCATCATATTTAATGCACAATCAGTACTAAATGAATTTTATTCAAATATAGTTTGTTAAAACCTATTATTGACTGCTATTCTATAATTGAAGAAATTATGATGGGGGAATGTACAATAAACTATATTTGTACAGAAAATGAAAAGGCTGAGTTTTATGTTTTTCATTTTCTTGCTTTGTTGAGCGTACAAATGACGACTACGCTATGTATCTGGACAGTGAACGTGTTAAACATGTAAGTATCTGAGTTCCAGCACTGATCACATGTTGTTAATGAGATATAGGTCAGTTTCACATACGTTTGTAATGCATAAAACTGTTAATTAATTAGGTTTCAAATTTAAACCTTTTAAATAAAGTTTATAAGTTTAATAAAGCAAAAATAAAATAGAATGTAGGTAACTTAGCTAATTATAAAATATATTTCATATTATTATTATAAATTATAAAAAGTAGTTTACATTTTAGCCATGCATAGGTATTGAAATAAGGAAAATACCTCAGAAATTGAGAAGAAAATGCATAGCTATGAAAGAAGCTAGAAATTGGAACAGTATATTACTTGGTAGTTTTAGTGTTAAATTTATTATACGCGTTATATGGGACTGTTTATCGCGTTGTATGAGTACTAATCGCAATTTTTTCGGCCGCGTTATACCAATTCGTGTTATACAAAAGTCTACTGTACTTCCGTCGAAGGACGGAGAGATGCATATGATACGTAAGAGAAGACAAATATGATACGTAAAAATAAATGCAATATCAAGGTAAATTGTGTTTGTTTAGCTTCGAGTAATTTTTATTGATCTGTATTGAGTTCTTTTTTCTTGGTGATATTTAAAACCACATACGTCATCCTAGATAATTAGATATGTCCAATATAAATATCATAATAATTGTAATTATATTTTAACCACATTAAACATTTGAAAAAGATTTGTTATTGTAGTATAAAGTGACAAGTAATTCTGAGTTTTTTTTATTTGTATTTGTTAAATCATTTTCTATGATGTCTCTCCTGCAATCCCAGGAGAAATGGTCAGATGTAGTCACTTCAGTTTTCAATCTGGTTTTCAGCAAATATTGTGTTAAGGGAAAAATTGATTACTTTCTTTAAATCAGCTTAACGGTTTAAACATATTGGTTTTATTTTAATATCATAAACAATATTCATAGAACTTCAAATATTTACATCATTTAAAGTAAAGCAGGTGTTCCAGATTTACCTCGTTCAGCTGAAAAAGTGACAATCGAATGGTCCAAATGAAAGTATATTTGATTATTATACCGACCTTTAATACCACTGATAATGAGAATGACAACCCTAAGTTATAATACACGCTATTTCATTCATTGCTGCATGATTGAGCACCTAATACAATGTCTAATATGTAATTTGATTTGAATATAGTTTATAATTCACGTAACGGTCCATGAAAGTTCTTCGCATCATAAACATTTCAAACAAGTAGTTCTTAACACCTACGCGTGGCAATCGAATGTCATTTTTTATTTCAAGCAATAATGCGTCATTCATAACAAGTGGTATTTTTTTATAGGACGCAAAAGTGCGTCATTTAACGCGGAGGTGTTAAATAAATTCAATTTCAATAAGTAGAAGCAATTTGATGCAAGGAAAACATATATTCAAATAATTAAAACTCGAAATTAGCAGCTTGACATCCTTACAATTAAAAGTTCTCAAATGATAAGTGTTCAGACTATTATGAACCTGGTTGAAACCAGGTTCTGGTTTAAAGAAACACGATACCAATCTAAAGAACTCCAATACCTCGTTCGATCTTAATGAACTTAACAGCAGTTCAAACAGAAGTGCAAACATTACTACAGTCGATTTAGTCCCGGAAACTTAAGAACTCTCCAATCGAGCGGCATGAACGGGGAAGAGCTTCAATTTGCTATCGGGCAGCTGAAGGGATTAATAACCAGGTAGAAGGTAGCGAGGGAATCAAAGCTAGGAATCGGTTCACGAGCAGCCTGAACTATCCCACGGTTCAGGCTTTCCTCTCGCTGGATATTCGATTTCGGTAGTGGCTCGTGTCTGTATGAACTCGTCGGAGGAAAACGATGGACGTGGATCCGCGGAAAGACGTGCTACGCCGTGGGTGTGTGCGCGGATGGACGAAGAGGTCCACGGACGCACGGGTGCACGGGAGAAAAACGAAGAGAGAGGCTACTAAAAAAAGCAAACGAGCTGTGGAAGATGGAAGAAGGACGGTAGTATCTCATAGGTCGCAGCTGAAAAGAGCGGAGAAGGAAGAAATAGTGGTCTGGCCGGGGGGGGGGGGTAGGGGAGGGGTAGGGGATGAGAGAGACACAGAGGGAACTTGTTATGCTTTGAGAGATATGGCGGAGGCCTGCGGAATACATAATTTTGTAAAGACAAAAATGCTGCGGTCGTGCCTCGGTGGAGTCGCATTTTTCCTTGTTTCACGAAATGTTCAAGCTCGCCTTCTCTCCCACCCCCTCTTTTCCGTTCGTGGCCTGTTCCTTGTCCAAGCTGCTCTCCGCGCATCATCCCTCTCCCGTTTCTCTAGTAATGCGCCGCGGAATGAGAAACGTTTTGTAAAAAATGTATCCGCATCTTCGCAACGCAGACTCCACAGCCGCCTCTCCCTGTCTCTCTCCCTCCCTCGCTCCCTCTCTCTCTCTCAGTCCTTTTCTGTCTTTCTCTGTGGAGTAACATGCTGTACCAAGTCGTATGCGTGTCCTTGGAACGCGATCAAATGAATTCTGATGCATTTGAAGCGTCTATTTCTCTGTCAATAAAGGTAATTCTTGTGGTATACCGTGTGGCATTGAACTTTTTCGGAATTTCTAAAGGCAAGTCTATTTGAATCCTACTAGCTGATCGTTACTACATAGGATTTGTACTTTACATTGAATTACGGAGATAGGATGCGTTGCTATCGATTTTTACTAATAAAAATTTTGCTTATTCAAGATTAAAAGAATATACATTTGTACGGTTATAAAACTGCAGAGTAATACGATGAGAAGATCTGTAAAGGATACTCTTTGTAGAAATATGTATACAAAGATAAACAGTGTTATGCTAATATGAAGACATAGAGATCTTAGCTTCTTTCACGTTTCTTCCTTCGTTTCCTGTTGGGCACGTGGAACAGAGCATATTTCACGATCTACAGCCTAAAGGACACACATTCTCGGGCAATAATTCTCAAACTTAGTTATCGGCTGGATCCTTAAGGACAATAAGCTATTGTCTCGAAGACAAAACGTAGCCAATAAGTGGCCGTGTACGGGAATAGGCGAAACGCACGTAACGGTCCTTTCAGGGAAAAATTTCCATAAACTCTCCCGATCCTTTGGTGCGATCTCCTAGTCCCTGCTTCGTCGTTGGAGTTCGCCCTCTCTTGTCCCCTCTTACTTTCACGCATAGTTGAGATCCCTAACTGATTTTAGTGGTTTGCCTTTGACTTTTTGACGTCTTACAAGGGCCGACAACCATTCAAATACTTCTGTAACCGCGTGCGGGGTCTGTTGCCGCCATAACTAACCTTAGATAACTCTCTGAACCTTTACCTCTCTTTCCCCCTATTTTGATGTTCATCATTGCCCTCTTTTTCCTCATTAACTGCTGTTTGGGATTGTAATAATCAGCTCTGAGATAATACAAATTATTGGAAATGATTTTTATTTAAATTTATATATGTAGAAGTGCAAATACTCTTCCTTCAAAAATAATACTGGTTTCGTGTTGTGTAATTATTATTAGTTGTCAATAATTTATGATAAAAGGAACAATTGTATAATCATAACACTTCGATGACATGTATGACAATTATATTTTACAATTAAAATAGAAACATCTGAAAACTTAGAAATACAGATAATTTCACAAAGAAAGCTTTTAAACATTTATGTTTGTTTAAACTTATTTGTAATATTTATGTATTTCATAGTTTATATGTAAATTAAATGAAAATTTATAAAAATCAATAAGTTTAGAAACATTTTCTCATCAGTTATAATTATTATTAAAACTTTTTACGGAACACCGTGCTAAAATTCTTACTATAAGCAAGCTTAACGCATTACTTTTTTCCTAAGTTAAGGAACTACTACAATTTATTGGTAGAAGAACAAATCCAATAGATCCGAATGCTTCAATCTTCTTTAAAAGCGCAAATCCGCTCGAACGACGACCCCCTGACGTAGAAAGGAACTTTTTATAGGTCATACCGGGGTCAGCGTTTAGGCAACCTATCTCTATCCAGATTTGGCCGTCACTTATAACCACCCTAATGCCATGGCTCCCCGAACAACAGAAACGGAATGATATGAAACGAGGGAACTCGAAGCTCGACCAAAGTGTCCGTGAGATTCGGAGAACCGCGACGAGAACTTGCAACTGTGGGGTTTGCATTCTGACACGTATAGCAGTTTTCAAGATGGGTATTTGATAGGATGTGGACACGTAGGCTATGTATACGCGGCGAGTTGGTAGATTAGGATGATATAATTACAACATTAACATAAGTCACCGGGCAGGCACGGCCGCAGAATAGTAATCGTGTCGAACACGTGTGCGCGTCATCGCTGTTTCGTTTTACTGCACTTCGTTCCTGGGGACACTGCTGCCCGTACGGGTTCACGTGCGTTTCGTTGGGGGGATATCCTTCTCCTAAATACCGAGATATTTATCGCGACGCACAGTCGGCGGCTCGCTTTCCGAGTTCTTTTTAATCATTTAAGGTAGAAGTGTTGTCGTGAAGCGCCGCATAATCGTTATCCAAATTCAATTTATATTCGATCTAAATCGATAAAATTGGTACAAATGCTTTCGTTCAATTTTGAAGAGTACATTTTCGCGATTCCCCGACGCAAGACCCGTTCCAGATGCATCCAACCTCCGATTGTCGTGTAACAATTTTCAAATTGCCGTGAAATTCGCGATCCAACTCCACGAACACAAAGAAAAATTTGTTCCGCAACAGCAAACAACAAGCTAAAAAAAAGCAAGAGAACAGGGATAGAAAGAAGGAAATAAAAGAGAAAAAGAGAAAGGAACACCATGAAATCAGGGACCTGACTGGGCACAGCGTTCGGAAAGTTGGTGAACTGATGAAGCAGTCAGGCGATCATAAAAGGTAGGCAAGTTGAGCGTTGGCTGATGAAGAAATAAAAGTGTACCTCCGTCCCGCTTCGCTTTCCTCTGTCCCCGGCACAACCGGTCGGAAGGTACAGAAAGCACCGAGATAGGGTTGCGGAGGTAGGCAGATTTCGCTCCCTCTCTCTTTTTCTCTCCCTTTCTGGGTTTATCCGAGTCACCGATCGCGTAGATTCCGAGAAGCAGCCGAAACAATATCATAACTCGTCGGCCCCGGGAGCCCATGGCCGTAAATAGAAATGCCTGATACCGCGAGAGACTCGCAGGCTGCTCTGCTGCTTCGTATTCCTCCCGCGCAAACGGGGCTCCATGATAATTATGATGCGTCTTGGAGTCTCGCACGATCGGTTTTTGATGTGGCTGCGCCGCCGAAACGGTCCCCGGTACCGGTTCGCCTTTATTCGTGATCGAAATTTCTGATCGATCTTCGCGAACCAGCTATCTTTTGGCGACTTGTGAAATTCTGTAGTTCACTATCCTTTGCATGCTAAATTATACCACGAATATTATGCTCTTATCATTGCCGATACACAAAGAAGACCTGAAATTGATTCGTCAAATTTATTCGACAGGTCTAGTAATTAGAAACACTAAGTTGACGCAAAAAATTTGTTATTAAAAAAAAAAAAAAATAGAAAATACGGAAATACGAAAAATAATTTTTGTATCGTAACATTTATACTGCATAAAAATCTTTCGGTAGGAAATACAAATTTGCTACATTTCTACCACTGAATTAATTTTTACAGTAAAAATTTCTCTATCGTGTATAATTCTTTCGAGTAAAATTTGTCTTAAAAACCTGAGGTAATGAAATAAATCTGCAAACAGATTTAGTTTCAACGTTAAAACATTTATAAAGCGCGTTTGAAACTTTTGATGGAGGCAAAACAGTTCTTTTTTTTACGGAACAGTATAAATTCCTGATTATATCGTTCTGCATTATTGAAATATGCATGGATACTGAGTTCCGATCCAAAAATGATGAAATATGGTGCATAATGGAAAGGTGGTTTTCTATAAATTTTGTTGACGTTGGAAAATGCGTTGATACTGAGGAATAACAAAGGATTACGTAATCGAATAAGAATTGGTTATAAAGTAATTTTCTTTCGTGAATAAAACAAGAATGCTATTTTCATATGGCAACATTACTTTGGAAACAAAACTTTAAAACTGGTTTACGACCTCCAGTCCTTTAAAACATCTACTAATTATTACCGTTTCAAACATCTTCAAGTACATACAACATGCGATTGCAGGGTTTATACATTTTAAAAATTCATACTACCTTAGATGCATCTACATTACTTTTCAAATGTCAAAAGCCAATGGCAGCTTATTTTGATTAATACAGATTAATAGAAAACGTTGAAATTCTGTTGTCAATTTGATTTCTCTCGACCAGAAGAGCTCAATACTGTGATCCTGTATTATTTATTAAAACAGTATTGCATTTTTCCATAATTCATAGTAATTATGTATAGCCTTCATTAGTTTAGCATAAGTTTATAAAATTTAGCACCGGTTGCGATATATGTACGTGTGCTTTCTGGTGTTATGATATGATCACTTATGACTTTTGTGGCTACCAATACTCTGATTGAATTCTTCGTGACTTAAAAACTACGCTACTGACAGTCTTTAACTATGTAATATTTATTTGAAGTAATGTTATTTGTCGTATATTGAAGTAGTGTATTAACTAGTTAAAGGAAATTTCTTCCAATTCCTCGTGAGAATTTTTTTCATCTGTAATTTTATATTTCATGAATTTTCGCGCCACTTTTATTATTCTAAAATATATCCTTAAATATGGAAATATTTGAAATTTAGAATACGTATATAGACTTTTGTGAATAACTGTAAGTATTACAAAGTACATTTAAAATCGCTACTTTAGTGTAATTTCTCTTTTCCTAAAGAGTTAATTGTAAGTTGCGTTTCAATGAGGTCACTTTAATAATGTTGAAGTTACGAAACGTTATCGTCGAGGTCATGCTTTCATTTCGGCTTACCCCACTACAAATCTTTAGCATTAACCTAATAAAATACAAACGTAACGAATTTAATTTCAATCGTTGGATAGTTTGATCCAATAAGAGCAGTCGGTGTGAGGATAAAGTTATTCAAAGGAAGCTGGATCGTTTTGGCGATGCTTTCATAGATTCTGGTCCCTTTGACGATTTTATCCATTCTCTACGGTCCGAATCTTTCGACATTCGCCACGGACAGCTCCGGTTGGCTAGCTTCGGCTTTCGGGGCGAAGAATAGACACTAGAACCACGGGTTGCGCTCGCTTAATCCGCGAATCGAAGCTTTCATGCATAATTCATGGCCGCGCCTTCGCTTCCCCGCTCCGCCACGCGGCGTCTTTTGAATCGGAAACTTTTGGAATTCCCTCCCGACGGGAAATTTATCGCGCTTACGGCATTTACGTCGCCGAGAAAACTCCACGTTTTACACCTCTGTGCAGCCCCTAGGAAGAAGAAACATGCAACGTTGTATGAGATCTATTTTTCTTTCCTTTCCTTCTTCCTTTTTTTAATATGTTACCGTGTACACATTTTAGGTAAAAGTTACCCAAGAACTAAACTATGACATTTTTCATCTAGATATAAAGAATATCTAAACATAAATACTATAAATAATTATTAACGCCTTTGGACATTGTGAATAGAATGATCATGTATCGCGATCAATTGATAACACAGTGTAAAATTATTTGTAAATATCTATTGTAGAGCGTAACAGAAAAATAATAATAATTTTGCTTTATTGATATTAAGTATCTATTGTACGAGCAGTACGATTTGACGTTACTTTACGATAATAATAACAAATACACGAACCCGTTTCTTGCGTTCGGAGTTCAGCTGAATCTCGACATATTTAAACAATAAAATTTGTTTGTGTGTTGTAAGATAGTTTTAACTAATAATTAAATCTTAATAGAAGAGAAGGTATGCAGACAGTGTACAGCTAAATCCATTATGCCAAATTTTGTTTGCTAGATATTTTTCACGTTTTCTTTTCACTTTCCGATAACATGGTTTCATTTGAAAATAATTTTCTTTTATCATCTTTACTTACCTGCAGCCATAGAATCTTTCTCCGCCATTATATTACAAATTTTAGCCGATTTAAAATGAAATGTTATAAATATGTAGACTATTGAAAGAAATCATTATCAACGGAACCGAATCGAACGCGATTCGGAATTATTAAAGGAGAGTTCTCTTAAGATTTTAGAAACAGGATCTAGTATACAAATGGGTCTACGCTGCCTTTCATTTTTTCCCAGTTGCCCATTCACGAGAAACGCAGGTATTGGACGCTAGAAGGTTCGATGAAACCGGACCGATGACTCTTTTTTATCTAAATGGTCATAAATTTTCGAATAATACAACCCGTCTGCGGTAAGGCAGGCACAAGAAAAGGTTGTGATTAATATTTTAGGATTTATAGATGTGCTTAATGCGTTAGCCGTGGAAATCGGCCTGAATGAATCGAGCACTACGACTAGTTCGCTGATACAATTGACATAACGTGTGCACTCTTGGTGGCATGCGGGTGTAAGGTCTTTCTCCCTCAAGCAGATTCTCTCTCTCTCACTCTCTCCCCCCCCCCCCTCTCTGTCTCCTCGAGTCGGTGTCAATTACAATTGTCTGTGGAAGGGATTGATACGGGTGATCCTGGCGGAGTGGTATCAGTGTCATTCAACGACAGGAGCACGTCTCCCATAAATGCAGAAAGCGGTGTTCGTGTTCCGCTGGACGACTGGAGAGAATTTTATGGGCACATTTTTGGTGACCGCTTTCGGGGAATGATGATTTGGGTAATTCTCGTTGGACAGTAGATTTTGGGACCCGATTAAGCGGAACGACTGATGATGAGACTTGGAAATCCAGCTTGGTCTGAAAGGTACTACGTACTTAATAAAGATGACAGTCGCGAGTCTTTGTGAAAGCTACTCGAAAAATCTAGCTCCTCTTTTTCGTGGAAAAAAGTTGTACGGTCGGAACAATCTTAGTAAATAAAGCTGACGATAATCTGGCCAATTATCTGATCCAAATCTTGTAACAAAGTAATTTTTATTAGAGATTCTTTCGCAATAAGTACTTGATCTTTGTACGTGCTTGCGGCCGTATTTCTTATCCGCTGAACTAATCTAAGAGCTAAGTAATACGCTAAGATATTAAGTAGTACGCAATAGATTCACGTGTACGAGCTACTTTTAAGTTCATTAGAAAGTTTTGACTGTAAACGTCCAAAGAAAACTAACCGCCGTCAGCTAACATTCCCATTGTCAAAGTGAGCCTCTTCTCGTGCGTGACTAATGGATTTATGGTCGCAAAATTCACCGACCAGACATGTCTCGCCTTCGTACAATTTCGGAGACGATATTAGTATTAGAGAGATGAGTGCAGTTGGTCTGTGGGCAAGGTATGGCCCAGGTAGATCATCCTACGCGTTGCTCCAACAACGACAAACCACACCCGCCTTTGGACAATGGGTGACGCACTGCACCGTACCCCGCTCGCCTCCCTTTTTTTGAATTATGGCTTAGGTGGTCATTGTGCGTTCTTTTAACTATCGTTCGACTACGATTCTTCCAATTGAAGATCTCTCCGAGCTCTATCTGTGAAGCGGGTACATCATGATGAAATCTATTGAAAGATCTGTCGCGAGAATCCCGGTGGAATATCTTCCTACTTGTGATAACTTAGTTGTCGGTAAAGGTCGATTTCAAGATTCTTTGAATGGGGAACTTAAATAGTTAAAGAAATTTAATACCTAATTATCTGTTAAAAGTTTGGAACTTCTTAGTTAACCCATTTGCATAGAATAATGACCTAGACTCGCATTGCAGCGCTGAAGCGAAAATGCACGTTTACGAGTCAGATTTGTGCAAGGGTCACAAATCTTTTGCTTATCAGTTTGCAAATTCATTCGTGCCGCGTCCATAGTGACCGTCTTCATACATATCTGGTTATTAGTTATTACTATTCCATAAAAACAACGAATTAATTTAAATTCTGCCTAAGTATGAATTATTTCCGCACTGCATCATCTTAACATTGCAAGAACGCATCTTGTCCATAGTGGATAACAAAAAACATTCTGCACAAATGGATTAATGTGTAAACCGTGTTGGTATAACATTTATTGTTAGCAATTAGCATTTGCAAATATCAACCGTAATTTATACTTTACTTTGATGGATTTATGGTAATTTATACTGCTTAATTTCTGCCTTAAAGTAATATGTGGATTTGTTTTAACTAACAACATATATTAACTTTATAGTATATAACCTTTGTGGATTGGCAAGCGAAATGGATTTATTTTTGTTAATAAAAAGACATACAGTTTTGAGATATAACGATAACAAGAGCGTTTTGAAACATGCGAACCTTTATTAAATATATGTAAATGGAGATACACCGATTAATGCCTTTTTAATTAATCATTAGTCAGAGATGTAACGAATAGCGAATGCCATGACAAATGTTTTTCTATAGCCTATGAAATAATGATAAATTAATACGTTGATAGTTGTACCGGGGCTTCTGCTGATTGCACAATTACTCTGGCAGTGATTTAGCATCACCGTGACTTTACGCTTATCGAAATGTCGTCACGCTCAACTTATAGATTGTTTTACATTGACCGAGATTAATGAAGTTTCGTTGCCATTAATTATCGAATAGATTTTTATTTGAAACATTGCGTATCATAATCATAATCGTCCACACTTAACGTACAAGTATAAACATTCAACTCCAAGCAATTTGTAATACTATCCTTTTTAATAAAACCACTATAATTTTTTCAATAATTTTGTAATAATTAGGTAGCCGTAACTAAATATGTTCTAGCAGAAGTTATAACGATATTTATTGAAGAAATGTACTTCTCGAATTTTTATATACTTGTTTCTATACTAATTAAAATTGTATAGTTTAAAACAGACTGTGTCAATAATATTCGAATAAAATTGCGAGCACATGTGTAAGGTTATTTCAAGATTTTTTTTCGCACATTGAGTCAATACATTTCACATTTAAAGAAATATATTAAAAAGTAGAATGTGTACTTTTTTGTTAACAACAATTTTAATAGTTCACTAAGATTTAAATAGCACTATTTACAATTCTTTGAATGTTGTTTTCTCTACAACTAGACTGCGGATTTTTACGCATTTATAGAAAATTTGGCTATAGCAAAAAATATAGTATGTACGTAATATGCAAAATTATATAAAATGTCCAAAGAAAAACATCCATTATTATAATTGGAGGATGAAATTAATTTCTATTTAGATACCATTTCGCTGGCTGTGGTTCCAAAAATATAAATTTTCATAAAAATCCGCAATCTAGTCATAACTAACATTTTTGGTACTCACGCTCTTCTTGCAGATAACACCTCAATTATAAAGTATAATGTATTTTAGAAATTTAACTAAGCTTTACGAATACATAAAACAGTTTACTATTTGCATTCGTTTTGTTATGCTATTTTTCAGGGAGGTGGCGGAGTCATTGCTATATAAGAGCAAAATACTCCAAAAATGGATTTAGAAAAGGATACGCTCAACAGATGCTTCTACAAAACCAATCAAACTTAAATAAATCTGAAGAAAGGGAGGCGCGGCTTGATTGCTGTAGAAAAACAATTTAGCATCAGCATCCAGTAGTGCGCGGCCCATCAAGCTACTACCGTCACGTCGACAGGCGACTGTCCGCGATCTGCACAATAAGTCAATCAGCGGGTCGATCAGAAGTAGACAGACCTCCAGCCGCGCGACGTGAAACCCCTGACAAATGATT
Organism: Eucera pruinosa; assembly: GCA_028830335.1. Taxonomy (NCBI): domain Eukaryota; kingdom Metazoa; phylum Arthropoda; class Insecta; order Hymenoptera; family Apidae; genus Eucera; species Eucera pruinosa. Next base: position 3,163,004 of record JAMYCR010000002.1, on the reverse strand, counting down.
CTGCCGATACAAGGCTCGAACCGGAGCCAGTGACGTCTTCATATACAGTCTCGCGGTGGCTGTAGCCCGCTCGCTTGTCCGTCACACAAATCGCCCGACCAGCCTTGCAGGATGTCACCGATTTATTTTACGAGATGGCCCGTCGTCCTGGCCACGCCGCGCCCCCTGTTCACGCTTGTATTGAGTCCTTACGCGACGCGTCCCACGGACTCCTGATATACACGGACACGTATCGATGCTTTATTGGGATCCATTACCTATCTACGGTTACTATAAGTCCTACGGAGGAACGCGGCTCCGGATATCGATACAGGTTTCGGCCCGGACCCCGGGGACAAGGTGGGAAAAAAAGGAAAGAAAGTCATAAGGCATCGCAATCACGTTCTCCGCTTGGAAGATCGAACGTTGAGATACGACAGATTTCGAGCGGGCTTCCTTGTTTCTTCGATGATACTTCGTGTTCTGTGCCATCCTGTTTTTTCGTCTTTGTATTAAGAAGATTTGCTTCGTAGGATTGGTTCATCATTTTTTTCGTAATGTTGTTTAAAATTAGGTTACGTTTACCGTGCAACTGCTGGAATTTGTTAATCTAAAAATAGATACTATATCTAAACAGTAGACAAATTGAGTATTAAAAATCGTAGTTAAATTTTACTACATTTTTTAAATTATTATCGAATGGTTAACTGAATTCTTTGGATTCGTAATTGATCATTTGAAATTAAATTTTTAATTTATAGTTACACAATTTTGTGGTGCTGTTATATAGTTTTGAAACTATTTCATTATCTTTTGTTGTTAAAGTAAGAATACAAGTTAAAGTAGTACTGATATTAATATTAACAACAATGGAAAAGGTAATGGAAAAGAGGACTATAAAAGTTGGCACTGCTAATCTTTGTCAGATGTAATAGCAAATAAAATTTAATGATAATTATTGAGTATTGAAATGAAATCCTAACGAAGAATTTAGTAATATAAATTAACATACAATTATAATGTACTTTATGACTCGCGAAGTCTGCGTTAAGTTTAATAATACTAATAAATCATACAAAGGTTCAAACTGAAAAGAATTAAGTCAGATAGAATAAAGTCATAATATATGTACTGTTTTAATAATGTAACTAATGTTTTTATAATAAAATAATATCGTTTTAATTTTTAATACCATCTTGACAAATGACACAAATATGCCACTGGGTAACTTGTTTTATTTTTAATTTTATTGAAACAAGATATTTTAAGTTTATCTTTTGCTTATACATATTTTAAAATATGTGAACGAATTCTTTACTACTTACATATATCAAAAAAAGTACACGATCATACTGGTTGCATCTGTGTTAATTGAATCATTCACAGACCAAAATGATTAACTCCAAATTTTGAATTCTTTAAAATTTTAGTGCCAAAGTGCTTGATTGATGCTTAACTTTTTATATTTAAACTCAACCCTGACAAACGAGCCTAACAACACGAAATGAGAAAAGCGTTTTTGGTCATGGAATAATAAACAATTTATAAAAATAATAACAATTATTCCAAGGATATATTTTTCTACGCATTCTGTACGTCGTTAGACGAACACCACACCAGTAATAATACATTCTAATGTGTTTATTTAAATTCAAATTGTGAAAGGAATTCTAGAAAAGACTGTATTTATTTTAACAATTTTTCTAGTTTTTGTTTTGTGGAGTTAATCGATTAGGCAAGTGAGCGTCTTAATTGTTATACAATCAACCTAAGTTTCAAGATCGTTACAGGAGTATTAATCAAAACGTGACTGTCCTGTGCCACTTTCTTCTAGCACTTACCCACTTTCTAATTGTAGTGCGGCCAAGAAGGAAATCAGGTAGCTTGCCTGAACCAATAAACCCCCAAATACTAGACACAAGAATGCCAAGAAAGTGGCTAGGAATTTGGACAAAAGCTGGGATCACCCGGCAATTTCCTAGTAGCCGTTGCCGGAAGATGGTCCTTAGAGCAACCCCTAATTACCAGAAGCAATTAGAAAATTGCATCAGCCCGAGCTGAGAACGATTCATCACCATCCCTTTCGAACAATCGACCTGCCTGATTCTTCTGTCTGTTCTCTGAGTGTCTCTCACGAATTGCTCTGGATTTCGACGCGATCTTACCTGTTCAGAATAGACCAGGTAGAGAGATCGCTTGAAAATTGCGAAAGTAGCAAATAGGAAGGTTTCCCCAGGTACGTCGAGGGTGTAACTTTCGCCTAGTAAGAAAAATTGCTGGGCATATTTCACCCGTGCTTCCCGGCGGGACTCCTGACTCTCGATGGTTGGGGCGATATTCATTCGGTCTTCGAGAAATAGATCGACGATTGGAACCATTATTTAGAGACGACCGGTCGAAAATCAGAGGACGGATTATGACGGTGAATTTCAAAGTAAATTGGATCGCATTAGATGCATGTTGGAATTGATGGAATGTATTATCGAAACAGAAAACGAATTATTTTTCAAATTAGAATATGTATACGAGAACTGTGCAATAAAGCTTGCGTAAAGTTGATTGAAAATTTGGCATTCATAGTCAATTTTCCGTAGGATTTTCACGTTCAATTTACTTATAATTATAACTTAATTGAACATACTTATATCATCTCTCCTATCACTTTTCAAGTAAGTATTGGAAATTTGTTCTTATCAAGTTCTTAGCAGTTATCGCTATTGTTTTTATGACATTCGTATTATGGCAATTACAATTTTGCCTATCCAGTAGCAGGAACTTTATACTGATTCTACGATTCTTAGAATTGAATAACTTTTGATCAAATTAACATAAACTTATGAAAGCTTTATTGCAAAGTAACGGATAAATGTGCTTTCAAAATATACATTTTTCTGTGCACTCAACGTTCTGTTTTCTAGAATATATCAATTTTCACCTGTATCGATGTATCTGTGAATTGACATAGCTGTGTATGGGGGAAATATTGCATTAAGTAATCATCTAACAGTAATTTATTTACATTTTTGGTGAATACGTTGATTTTTTTAATTCGCATAGAATGTTAATGACTAGGAGATAATCTATGTTTCGAAACCTGGAACTTGAATCGATTACCATTTTCCAGTACATTCTCAAGTCGGTCCATTATTTATCAAGTTTTGATATATTCCTATTTATTATAATTTATGCGCGATCAAGCGTGTCTGAACTGGCTAAGAATACCGGTTTCTATTAGCAAGATTTAAATCACCATGTCTAGCGATGCAATTTATCTCGACCACGATTCTTCTTCGTTCGAAGGGTATAGGTATTCAAAGACAACTTTTATTGCTTTCTAAACACCTTCTTCCAACAAAACTCCCGTACAATTTAGAGAAAATTCAATACGCTTATCTACCATTAATGTTAACGTCTGCGAATTAATAATTATAAATTGCTAAGAATGTACAAGTATAGAGAGAGATAGGAATTTTCTAATGACACTTTCCAAGAAGTACGTTTGTCATTCCGAGTTACATATTGTTACTGCTGCTACCTACACGATATTTTTCGCATCGACGTTATCACTTGACTGTGCATCGCGTCAACTTTCAATCCCATCCGGGGGCAACGCGGCAGTGGCATCTCGGCTACAAGAAAAATTGATACGTGGGCCTCTAATGGCCCAACAAAAACGGACCCAACAGGGACGCGACAACAAAAGCGTATGCATATTATGAATGGATGGACGAGGCGAAGGAGGAACGGATGCCAGAAATATATTGCCTCGGTGCACCCACACTCTACGACTTGCACACGTGGTCTCGACACGGGGAGGGATGAGGCGGGGAAGAACCATGGGGCGAGCAGAAAAAGCAGGGAGGAGGTGTAGAAGTGCAGAGAAAGAAACGGAGACAAGAAGAAAGAGAAAAAGCGGGGGACCATGGAAAACAACAAAGATAGAAAGAAGCAGAAAATGGGAGGAGAACTAAAGAAGAAGAAGAAGAGAAAGATGTGAAGGGGGGAAAAGAAGAGGAAATAAAGGAAGAAAAAGGAGGATGAAGTTGCGAAGCTCGCGCATCCCTCCCTTTATCTGCTTTTGTGACGAGGAGCAGGCGAGGCCTGCACGACAGAAAATTAGTAAAATCCGGCGGGTAGCGCGTGGAATTGTCTGTCCTGGTGCCCAGAGTCGGATTTATAAGGAGCGAAGCCACGATTTATGCCCGGGCCTTGGTTATTTATCGATTTCGATGGTGCACGCGATATCGTTGCACGGATATCGATACGTTCTTGCCTCGAACGCCAGGCCTGGGTTCACTCTTCTTTCTTTCCCTTTTTTTTCTCATCTTTCCTCTTTCATGCCAGTTTTCCTTCGTGTACAATTGTAAAAATAGATTGAAAGTTGTATGAATGTAGTAATGATGACTCAAAATCTTATATTTACTTTAATCATAATCAGATAAGGTATGTATATAACATATACATTTAAAGAAAGAATTTTGGTTGAGGGTATTAGAAAATTTGATGAGCTGTTAATTACGTTCCTCGAATTTTTTCGAACTTCGAGTTTGCTTTGATGCGTGTTTATCAGATAGTCCAGCGAGAGCTTTGGTCGAAGAAGAAAAGAAAGTAGCAGGTCATAACGGGAGAGAGACTTAGTTTTCCGTCAATCCGTTGTATCTCTGCCCTAAAAACCATATAAGGGAAAGTCAGCCAAAACCGTATACTTAAGTTTGTGAACATATAACTTTTTACATAATTGGTGAAACAAATTGTACAATTCAATCTATATTTATTAAAGACATTTATAATGAACTCGAAATGACAACAATATAATTGAAAAATTTACACATTTTAACAGTAAAACAAAACATCTGCTTTTTTCGATTTTGTTCCGGAGGGTGAGTAAAGTCGCATGTACTGTATAATATTACCCATTGTTCAAACTAATAGGTGAAATGCTGAATTCTAGTCTTGGTTTGTAGTTTTCCTTTTATAATTTTGCGTCAATATTTGTTGACAATAGCTTACGAATATTTGATGGAAGCCAATAGCAATAATGGTCAAAATATAATACAAATAGGGACTATTAATATCTATCTGTATATTACTTACTACTACTTACTTAAAAAACAAGTATAGCGCACTTTTGAAATTCGATCACAGCACTGGTTAAATGTTAGGCACTAGAAAAAGTTCATGTGATTATGTTATCAGAATTATATTCAAATGGAATTTTGACATCTACCAAAGCCACTGTAGCAATAGTGGTGTTATAAGTTATGAGAACATTGTGGCCATATTTTACATTGTTAAATAAAATTATACTTGAAAGAATTTTAGTTCTCTTAAATTTTGTAGTATGAATCCGCACGAGCTCTTTCTATCACCTAATAACGTCACTTTGATAATTCTATTCGCGTTTTGTGATAGGTGTTTAGTTTGATAGAGATTTTACGATAGATGATATATCAAGGTTCAATAAAAGGAAGTGAAACATCCTTCAAAACATTATAACCGTATGTCAGTAATTACATTTCATCATATACTAAATCAGATATTACCTTTATATCATACAAAATTTCTAGTTCCAAATGATACAATAAAGCTTAATCCTAAAATAAATCTCATGTCTTTCAATAGCCTATAATTGATTAACGTGAATTCGATTATCTGAAATTAAAGATATTTCCTCTAAAAAGCCAGTTTACTCTCTTGACGGCAGATAGAAGCGACTGAGCTGGCAACCGCCTCTCTGTCCTTAAAGACCTTCCTCTTCGAGTGAAATCGTCCGTCTACTTTTTCTACGATAGATTAATGCCATAAGCGGGGGAGCTCTGAAAGACGAAAGATCAGGCCGATTACCCGCAGTGAACGGGGCGCAGTGTTAGGGACGGGAGTGGTTTGCCGTGCAATTATTAATTCCAGGAAATCGATAAGCTCAAAGAGCTCCTCCCGAAGCCGCGCTTGTAATTATTGCCGGCAGAGTAGTAGGAAGAAGAAGAGCGCAAGGAGCAGAAGGCAGCCCTCAAAGCACAATGCCACCCTCTAATCACGCATCGACTTATCGACAAGGAGAAGACTATGGCTCATGTTTTACCTACACCTTAGGACGTCAACAGTTCTTCCAGCCTGTTTAATAACTAACCCTTCGACTAGGCTCAAACTAGAAGCAACTTCTTCCCTGTTTCTCGCCTGTTTTAGGTTCACCCTGGCGAGGTCGGGCTATGCTTCATTTGAATATTTCAGACACTATCGATAGCAATCTGAGAAGGGTGAAATTTGGGGACAATTGCCTGTCCTTCTAAAATTATGTTGCTCGTGCTTGAGGGTGGGAATTAAATTTAACCCTGTGTAACGCTATATAACTTAGAAGTGACACGCTAATGTTGTTAGTTTTTAATCATTTTAGTTCAATTAATTCTCACTCTACCGTTTAATTTTAATAGTTTATCATGATATTGGTATTAAGCAGTCTGTCTATAGTGATTCTGAACTCTTACGTTTCGAATAACGGCAGTAATTAATTATAAACTTTATTTTCCAAAACAAAGATAATTTGTATTATATAGGGTTAAGGATTCACTTGAATAAAATCAGTAGATGAAAAAAGACGTTAATTACCGTGTATATTGTATAGCTATGTTAAGATAAAAACTTATAACGTAAATCTTTCGCTTGCTACATAGTAACAGATGACAAAGATTCAGCGTGTAATTAACTTATTTGAAACCTATGTCTTATTATTTCTAAATATTGATTAATATTAATTTCTTCTCCAGTTACATGTAAAGCGATATAAATAAGTATTAAATAATCGGGTGTACATTATTGCAATAATCATACAATTTTCAGTTTTACACATTTTATGGTTAATTATTATTTAATTGAAAACAAAAAAATTGCTTTTTCTTGAAATCTGTATTTCTATTTGTTTGAAAGTTATGCGTGGTGTTTGCCCTTCACGCCTTATAATTAACAATCAGAGTACAGATTATGTTTACGAATATCCATAAGGAGCACAGGGCAAGCGGTGATAAATCCATTAATTTAAAAATTTAGAGCGCATTGTAAACGTGTTAAGCTATACGTATTATTACATACAAATCTTCAATTTTTACAATTAAGGTAGATGTCCTAAATAGTTACTTTAAGCTTATCGTGTATAATCGTTTAATTATTTTAGAAGTTATTTAACCTAAAACTCGTTCCAGTTTAGAGCATAACATTACGTGCCTCCCTTTTATTTATGAATATTTTGTATATGTTGAATATGATAAATTAATGGCCAAATATGTGAAAATATAGGATGAAATCCAATGTTCCTATTACCGTTACTTGAAAAGTCACTGAAACGATTCTTGCATATATTAACAATTCAATTTGTTTAACAGATATAAGATGAATAGTAAAATAATTCCCATAATTTCTACTTACATTAATCGCGATTTTGAAGGCCAAGAGGCACATTCGCCTCCCTATCTTTATTTTTAAATATTACCTATAAATAAATACTCAATGTCTATGTGTTGTTACGTAAAAATGCAGTTCAAATTGAGTATTCAAAGTTTCTTTGTTCATGGTCCTTCATGCAGGAATTTGTTATTAAATAAAATAATTAAGTGGTAATTATAGGAACACTGGCAATTATTGGGACATCTACCCTATTGTAAATCTTTTGCTCTACGGGTTTCCAATAACAAGTATTTAGAAACTTAAATATAAATAAGATAAATATTACTTTTAAAATAGGAAAATCGCAATATCTTGTTTGCCATACACTCGTATATAAATACTCATATATAAGTTGGACCAATAAAAGCAACCATCTAGAATATCTTTAGATTTACGAACGTAAGAGAAGATTTGTTTGAATGAAAATTGTTTATGCACCTGCGTACGAAAGGATTATTACAATCGTATATCAGTCCTTTTCATATTATATTATACTTATAACGTATAATTAAAAAATAATTTCGGTAATATTCATAGTAGAAATTTTTATTAGTTTTTTTATTAGTAAATTTTTGTAATTATATTTCAGTAAAGTTGAACTAAATATAAAATGCAATCCTTTTATGTTGTCATAACGTTAGTAATTCTATACATTTGCACTCTTTACTAGTGTACTTCCTACTGCCATTTTATTTTCATTTGAAATCATTGTACTTTTAGTATTTTACAATAAATTTGTATTATAGTGTGTAGTTATGATACGTTTTATGAAGTAATCGGTGCTAGTTGTTGGCATTACTAACTGTTAATTAATGGATTGATTGTAACTTCTTGTTAAAAATGTCTAAGGTAAATCTCTAGTTTATTATCCGGAACGTTTAGCTTTTTGCGAAAGTAGTCCGCAGACCCTTCGATGGCTATGCGCCAAGCTGTTACCGCGCGATTAATGCGTATTTATGTGTATTTTCTAAGGATCTTGGGAATTCAGCGACGTCAGCTTATCTTCTTCCAGGCACGCATTTCCTTTTCTGGGATTAAAAGCATAACAGATGTTTTTTTAGAAAATCAAGTTATTTATTGGATACAATTAAATAAAACTTAAATGTAATTATAATTTAAAGAAATCCTCATATAAGCTCGATGATGAAACGGTGACCTTGGTGTGTGATATATGTAAACTTGATTTTGATTATGATGATCGACTATCTTATTCAAATAACATTATTAACACATTATAACAGTAAACATAGCTAATAAATTACTGGGCTTTATTCTTCTTTCTTGCAAAAACTTTAGGAACCGTGTACTCTAAAAACTCTGTATAATTCTCTTGTGTCATGTCATCTAGAATATGCGAGTGTTTTATGGTCCCCTTATCAAAATAAATATAACCAAATTCTTACGTTTTGTTACGTGAATACTAGAGAGCCATATTTGGCACCTTAACATGTCAACCTTGGAAATCAGGAAAGGAACAGAACTACTGCTGACATACTATTTCTTTTTAGAATTATTAATATCATTACAGTTAGCCCACCGTTACTTAGTCTCTTAAAGTTTAATGTAAGCTCACATCCATTATTCAGCAGTCAGTCATTCAGAACTGACACATATAAGATCGATTTTAGGTTTTGTTCCTATCACTAGAATATACAGTTTTGCGAATATATTAACTAATGATCTCGATTGATTCTCTGAATTTAAAAGTAGATCTAGGCAATCAGTAATTAGATTGATTAATTTGGATTATTACTCTTTTATCTGACATCATTTCATTCATATGACTTCATTTTATTACCTGTATCATACAATATAGGGCTTTAGCCAGTTTAAATTAGTAAATATATAAATGAAATGAGTAAGCAGTAAACTTTCTGAGGTAATTATTGATTTAGGTATGTTTCATTTCTTCTTGGTGTAAATGACTATAATGTACTGGTGTAGTCATATCGACTAAAAAGAGCCCACAAATTCAATTGGATCTTTAATTCAATAAATTTATATCATAATTACATTCTCCTTATTTATGCAAATAATTTATTTTCCTATTTCGACAGTTTCGAAATATAAAAGTTCTCGAAACACGAAACGTTTTTTGAGTTTCGTAAGGTGTCGAGTATTCCATCCTTGTTCATTTTAATTGCTTTTAAATTTGGTCCCCGAAGAAATCGAGGGAACTGCATCCCTTCCAATTCCTTCAACTTTGAACCATTAGCGGTCCTGTATTAAGAATGAGCATTCATATTTTGCACTGTGCAAAATTTCTATCCCTGTAAATGATCCTGTTGTATTATACTGGTTCGTTCCAATTCTTGTAAATCTTACTACCAACTCCCTAGAGAGGCGGAGCTTAGAGGACCACGATTTCTTTTGTGATTTATAATAGTTTCTATAATATGCAGTACCTTTGTAATTAAATTCTTTTCATACATTAGCTTCAACGTCTTTTTACATAATATTATACAAAGATTTTTTAAAGTCCATAAAATGTATTCTTAATCCTCATCTCCCCCTTGTGTTAATTTGTGATATCTTTTACGTGAAAGATTACATCATTCTGCTATTTTTTAAAAAGTATTTGCGGCACATCACTTCATCCAATGTGAAAAATTCGAGCAACCTGCAGCATAAATATTTATTTATTTATTTGGAATAAAAAATTTGCAAAATTATTTATTTATTGTTTCATTTCATTCATGTTTTATCATTGTATCAACTTCCCACACGAGGGATGCATTAATTCGATTTTTGAGAGATAGAGATACGATAAATGTCGTAGTATATTTCCTAGTATTTTGTTTATAATACATATAGTGCTATGACTTCGAGCTATAGAAAAAGTGATGATATGATGAGATTTAACTTAAAGAGATAAATTTCGATTTGTACATTTAGCTATTTAAGTTATAAAGGTAAAATGCATGTAAATATGTGGCAAATAATTCTACTTAAAGTCAAATTTCACTTCAATTTATAGAGATTTCCGCAGCGAAGAGGAAGGGAATGAACAAAATTTGTATGTTCTACAGAGTACCCCTCAAAGTTGGCGCTAAACTTTGGGAGCATGTAGTGCTTATCAAAACAAGTAAAAATGTCTTGATAAACATGGGTCTAAACATCGTTCGTTTCGGAGTTATAAAATGTTTTATACTACAAGCTTTTAATAGCATACGATACTACTGCGTGTCTATCTGCAATTATTGACTAAGTCATTAGGTCAAACAAAGTAAATACAATACGCATGAGTATTATATGGTTGTACCGATGTCGGTCACTAGACGTAAATTCGCTAGACTTCTATCTACGGAATCATTTAAAAAGTATGGTGTATAGTGATCCAGTTACTTCGTTAAATGAATTACAACGAATTGGTGACAGTTGACAAGAGGTAATAGAAAATTCAGGGATCCGTGAACGTGTGTCTATCGTATTTGCCGTGCATATTTTTACAAATACAAATACAGAAATGGAAGCTATGTACCAATTAGTTTCACGTGCTAAATATTATAAAGTGCACTTTACTCTGCATATTTTATACAGTTTTGGATATTATATGATTTTTGTAAGCTTTTTGTACATTTAAATTTCTCATAAATGTACAAAGCTTTGCAATCAACTTATTATGCTTTGAAATGCGCTTAATATGTCGGAGTTACGAAATTCTTAATGTCGCGGTTTTATTCCAGTCTCATCTATATATTACTTATACAGTATCCATCAAAAATATTTGTACATATACATATCTTTCAATGAAATGCTTCTAAATTTGGCTCTACATTTTATTTCTATAGTATCTTACTTCTGTAATGTCAATAAAAGCGTTACTAAAGAATAAGGAAATTAACATGTAATACATGAATTTAATCTACAGGATGTTCCGGATTTAAAGCGACCAACTTTGCCAATATGTTTGGAGTGGAACTTTAAACAAAAAATGTTATATGCGTTGTGGGTTTATCCGTTTTCGTTTTTGAGGTGTTAACAAAAATACTGACGTTGTCAAGTTAGGATGCTATTCCTATACTGATTAAATTATATTTTTTTTTTGTATTGGGTTGTATGAAATCGAGGGTGCATTTAGATTGAAAACCTAATACACGTGATGAGTGATAACAAAAATCAGAGAGGCTAGTTGTACCGCTAATAATGATCTTGCTAATATTTAGTGAATGCGGTTCATAAAAGCATGCCTATTTACATGCACAGAGATAAGACGTGAACAATTTAAGTCAATCGCAACTAGTATAAGTGAATGTAAAACATTGTTTCAGATAAACGATTATCATTAACAGTTAGTAGCTTGAATACATCCAATTACTTACGATTTATACTACTTCCTTTTTCATATCTTGAAAATGATGACGAATTGACTCATGGTGACATTTTTTACTCAAAATGGCGAATATACTGACAAAATTTGTCGATTTAGATCTGGAACACTTTATATGCTAAGATAAACAGTAGTGTACAACCTTCTATAACCCTTGTATATATACACGTATATTGGCCATTACAGGTGAAAAGTAAAAAAAAATAATGAATAAATATTAACTAGTACTTTTAAAACATTTAGCCAATGTTAAAGATTTATATACAAGATGTATTGTTATGTATGTCCCGTATATGATATAGTGTGTGTAATTAAAAGAATTGCAATGAATTTCTGTGACTGCAATTACAGTTAATTAATGACTTGTGGGAATGTCTGCTGTATAAATCATGCGTGTTACTGCTATCGTTGACAGATGAATCACTCCTTAATATTTACTGTTGTTTCAAGGATGTAGTAATTGACAAAGAAAATGAAGTTTCGCAATTTTTAAGCAAATCTCACTTGAAAATGTTACTCCGGAATTAATGTGCTATTCATTTTGTATAAATAAAAATGTGTACTTTGTATCCTATTTAACTAATTCTTATAACAAAATTAAGTAAACAAGAGTTCTGTACAATTTTCATAAGAAAAGAAAAGGAAGAAAAAAGGAGTAATAAATATTTCTTGGTAAATACGTTTAACACTAGAACTATCGACAACTAAACTATACTTATATGCATCAAAGTAATTAAAATGATAGTACGTTTACAAAAGTATATAACAGAAGGAAAACAAATCTTCATTTACGTTATTTCACTGGAAATCTCCGCACTACTGTAAGTTTATAGAATTTTTACGAAAAAATACGGATGAGTCGTTTCGACCGCTACGGTAGTCCTAGTGTTAAGGACTGTGGAGGACATAAAGGAAATCATAGGAATGTTACGATACCGGAAGCCGAGTGATAGCGACTGCGATATCGGTCGCAGTACGACCTCTAGGAACGAGCCTCTGACCACGGTGGGCCCTGCTTTCTGTGGCTGTGGCACGGTGTGCCCTATAAGAAGTGATCGTTACTGCACGCCGCCCTATAATCTACACGGGCTAATGACGTCCATTACGTTACTGCGCGTCTCGGACCGCTCGCGTCGTCCGCTCCCTTGGCCACGGTCCCGATGCGCGACTCCGTGTATTCTCCTCGTGCCATGCCCGTACCACTGCACAGAATACACGGAACACACCGGATGATTTCGCACTGTGTAGACAAGTTCTCAGAGCACAATGACACGGGCCATGTGATTTCTTGGACGATTTCAATTTTCTGCCAACACTTTATACGCTTCTCCGACACGGGTTAAAACCTTTCGTTTAGTCACATCGTCCTTCAATCGCGTTACTTTCCCAACGAATGCTCTAACGCCGTTTTGATCACTCGGTGAAGTTGTCTTTGACTTGCGCGAATTTTACGCGGCCTTTAGCCCCTGTCGGCGGCACCTTTGCACCGCCATAATGGGCGCCGCTGAACTTAACGCTTCAGCACAAAACAGCTCCTTTTAATTCATCTGCAAGTCTGCCGTAGCAGCCATTGATGGCGGCACTTTTCTATGATCCTTTACATTCTTAGAGTTTACGTTTAGATGAAAAATCGAGGTAAACAATACCTATGAAAGGGAAAGGGTAAAATTGAGAACTATAAAAGATGCATCTCCTAATTCGACAAATATAGACGAAAAATCATCCACGTCTCACCCTTATCGAAACTACAGGCTGGACTGTCTGAATTGATCGTTGGGCAACGTTAATGGTTCAACTGGAGAACTGTATTTTCTTCCTCTTTCTACCTGGTTCGTCTCGCTTCCACGCCCTATTCCATCGTCCTCCGACAGCCATAACTCGGTCGAGCGAAACAGAAGAGCGCGCGCGAGCAGAATCTGTGTGTGGCCGCGTGCAGGCATGTATAAATACGCGAGGAGAGCCGCGTATAACAAGTTATGGCAGATAAATTTATAGCATCTCCAGTGAAACGCCATTACTTTAAATGCACCCCTCTCCAGGCAGAGTGTGCTATCCTTCGCGGTCCTTCTTTCTGACTTGTCTTCCATCTCCTCCTCCGCTCGCGTACCGTACACCGTCCACGGTATCGGTTTTTACGATTTTTAAATAGCCCGCGCGAATACCTTCGACGTTGCGAGAACCGCGCCTTTTGTCCGGTCTCGATCTACGGATTTCAATGATCGCCATGGATTCTTTGCCGGTGCTCCGGTTGGCCGCGATTTTACGGCCGGTGCTTTAATGCGGCTCAACTGTTATTGGATCTTGAACGCTCAGCCGTTCCCTTGGGAACAGCCCTTTCAATGTGTGCAATTTTTTGCTGCGCCGTAAAGAGTAATGACGATGATTGCGACTTTGTTGCGTCATATCTGGTAGCGCTTACTTTGTTATTGCTCTTTTGCCTTCCCATCATAATAATTATACTTTTGCTTGTGGATTATTCAACTATCTAATTATAGTTCATTTGACTATTCCTGATAAGTTATGGATAGTGATATATCATTAAAAAGGGAGTAATATGTTCTTAGTTTTTCGTTTCACTTCCTAACGACTTTCATAAGTTCCCTTTTAAGTCTTTTAATCTCTTGATTGTAACTCATTTGTAACGTGTCAATTTATTAGATGCGGTGAAGAATGTTGTACAGTGGAATTCGATTATTATGGTCGCATTGAATGTTGCAATTTTTTATTAGAATAACAGGCTGATAAAATTACGTAATGGATCAAAAGTTTTTATTATTGAACTAAATTTATTCTAAACAATTATGGCATTTGTACAATGGGTATTAATGGGTTTAATGGGTATTCTACCTTTATTATTTAGATTTTGCCGTTGCATAGTTTTGAGTCGTGCCTAATATGTAAAATCTCACAAGCTTCTCTGTTTAGTCTTTCCTCCATTGTATTTACGTGCTTTCTAATAATCCTTGTCATGTACTTATGCAAAAAATAAAAGGTATGCTTCGATTAGAAGCAAGTTTTGAAGAAAAGGTCCACTTAGTATGAATTCGCTAAAAATTCATATCGTTCATCTATTGATTGTAGTAAGCGGATTATTTTTAACTAATTTTATTTAGAATGTTTTAGATACGACTGATTATGACAACATTATCCATGATTATAATAACCGGATGCCACTGTACTTTCAGTTTTACAGTGTATGAGACTATTTCACATCAGATGTTTTAGCATTCTTCCGTGAATTTGTATCGTAAACATCTAATTTTTAAGCTGAGATGAGAGATAGGAAAGTAGTTACAAATACGAAAGCTACCGATAAGATGAATATTAGACATTATGTTCTCTCCATGTTTTAACCAAATAAAGTTGAAATGGCCTGTTTTAACGTCAGTTATAATATTGTAATGTACATGCAAAAACTGTCGAAGACTTCGTAGGAGAGATGATAACTTTAAACGTTTCGATAGCCTGAGGAAGTCTGAAATTGAATACTTACAAAACTTTTGCATCTAATCATCCAGCAGATAAAGAAAACTCATGTATGACACTGAAGAGTATTTTAAAGACAGAAATTATTTTGACTGCTTAAAAATTACAAATATGTTTTGCTTACAAAAGCAAAGTATGCCTTTCAATATGATAAATCGGAGAAAAAGGTAGAATTTCGTCTATAATTAACTCAATAAAAGGTAGAAAGTTTTACTTATAAAGTAATATATAGAGCAACTTATAGTATTGACATTAGTATAATCAGATATGCTTATGGCAGTAAATACAATATATATAAGTGAATTTTGGTAATGGTCGTGAGAATATTTCAGTTATAGGATCTGACTCTTTTTTTAATTATTCTACATGTAAAAAATAAAATTTTTCTTTCAAAATGTTTACCAATTTTTTAATTTATATCAGTAGAATGTTTTGTAAACCCTAATAACTCGTTCAGACGATACGATTTTTTAACCAATTCGGTAATTTTGTCGAATCAGTGATTCTAGGCACCATTCACATCATATGTAGCAGCCTTCGTACATTTGAGAGCTCGATGTGTAATGGAAATAAAAAAATTAAAAAATTTAAAATACTGAAAACTCTAAGCATTGGACATTTAAAGCATTGAGAACACTAAGCTTTGAGCATTCACAGTAGTGCGGATTCTGAACTTTGAGAGTTCAAAACATTGTCAATTGGATGCTTTGGAGATTCAAAGCATTAGGAATTTGGCGCTTTAAGAATTTGAAGAGTCAAGAATTCTAAGATTTGGATGATGCGACATGTGACGAAAATGCAGAAGCCACGCAAAGGCTGCTTTCGATTATTATCGATTGGGCAAAATTACCAAATTGGTTAAAAGACTGTACCGTTTGAACGAGCTGTAATGCCATTTCCATAAAGCTACTCTTTGATTGCTCAACGCCACACCACATCATTTTTTCATAAAAAAATAAAATAGGGTAGATGTCCGAATAACTGTCACTTTAATTATTTTATTTGATAGCGAACAAATGTATGAAGAATCGAGACTAAAAACATTTCAATACTAAAGTTGGACTTCATCTTTATGTAACAACACATAGACGTTGCATATATGTATGTATATATTTAATATTTAAAAATAAATATTAGGAGGTGAATTGTGTGGAGCATAACAATGCGACTAATATACTGTAAGTAGAAAGTATGGATATTTGTATGATGCAGTAAAGGCGATGATTGTTACGATTTATCTTCTATCCGTCGTAGTATGCAGCTAGTTCATTTCCATTTAAGTCACAAACTTTTCAAGTGACAGTAATAGGGACATTGGACTTAGTTATATATTTTCAGCAAATTAGTAATTAATACATCATATTTAACATACAAAAAAATCATCATAAATAAAAGATGACTAATATTGTGCTCCAAACCGGAAGAATTATTAAGTTAAATAACTTTCAAAATAATTAAACGAAGTTGTACGATAAGCTTAAAGTGGCAGTAGTTGGGACATCTAGCCTATATAAAAAAAAACAAAAAAAAAAGAATTAGTACTGAAAGCGTTCCAACAGAGAGCATATGTTTATAGAGAATCGCAATGAGAAATTCGCCGGCAAAGAAGCTGGGAGATTCGCGTCGACGCTTGAAAATCTACCCCGTTCGCCGCCCTTCACGAGACGATCAAAGTTCAACCTCCATAATCTGGCCTAATCATGGCCCGGTGCCCCGAGTCGCTAACTTCTGTGACGTGTGCCAAGTCGTGGCGGGGATTCAAGAAGAGAGAGCGAGAAGAGGCCGGTTGCGATGGTGGGGAGTATAGGGGGGGGGGGGGGGGATCAGTATCGCTGCGAGTAGGTTGCCAGGCGGGAATAAACCGTTTATCCCATATTATAATTAGTTAAATTCTTCGGGACGTGGAGGTGTCTTTACACGTCAGTCAGCCCACTTCGCTTCCAGGCTCATCCACCCCCGTCCCCGTCTTTCGAACCCCTCCTCCGCCGCGTTCTCCTCCCTGAACGGCGCGCGATCATCTCCAGCGCAGACGAGCCAGCCGTTCCGACTTAACTCGTTCGCTTGGCCAGGTCGAGAGGGGATACGTAAGATATTAAACTATCTGAAAATTAGTTAAATCTTGTTTAAAAGTTGGCCGGAGAAGTATTTGCTGCTGGAGAAAATCGACAGCGGCTGCTGCAATGCGGTGAACTGACGCGCACTGCTTCCGTTGTGAATCCGTGGCTATTGTTCTTCGATTTCCTATAGCGATTATGCAACACGTACTATATACACATACGCGAAAGAAAACTAAAAGTAAGGGGACGGTTTGATTTTCTAATAACATGAGTAAACCGATGAAATACGAGCACAGCTCGTATTGCAACTAATTATATAATTTGAAAATTTACTGTATGTTTAGAGTAACAGTTTTTTTTTAACCCTTTCAATATTATGGCAGCATTTGTGCGATCAGTTTTGAATATATTACACGAAGCTTACATGTTTGGGTCTTTTAAAACAATAAGTAATCGGTACTAAATGTTCACCAAATATGAATTCAGAAGCATTGTAGTAATTAATAAGGTAACGATATTAAAGGTGATGTGTATACGTGATTCGCGAAATTAAATCTAGAAAGTCGCAGATCTCTTAAAATTACTTAGCATTCAAAGGGATAATCCATTTCCATTTCTCATTTTTCCAACCTAATTTGTCTCTTATGTGCCAAACTGATGGAAAATCAATATGATATAAAGATAAATAGTTCAGTTTGTGAGATGTTTTATTAAATATGTAAATTGAAATTTTTGTATATTTATGCAGTATCAAAATTGTTCGCATTGTCCAGAAACAATGAATCGATGTGCAAGACATACTACTTTCTTACATTTGAGAATAATTAGTTAAATTGACACAGAAAAGATTGAGAGAAAAGTTCTTTCTCTTAAGATGATTCGTTCGTTCCAAATAAATTATTTATTGTTTAAATATGCTAAGAAAGAGTCATGAAGAGTGATTCACTTTTTGATTTTAACTACAAGATAAGAAATATCAACAATTTTTTTCCCGTATGGAATTTATAATAGAAACTTACTAAGCTATGGGTCTAGTGCATAAAAATTGAAGGGGGTAGCCCGACGAGTGACATAAATTTTAATCTGTAAACACTACTCAAAAATTGGATGCTTTAAATGTTGCTTTATATTTTAATCTTTGTCAATTCGTAGCAGAGATATTGCTTTGGCAATAGCGTAAAGGACTACGTTACCATACTTAAATTATGTATGATGATTGATTGTAAGCTGAGTTAAGTATAATTAATTATTAGATTTTTGTTAAGTTGCTGACTACTACTCATAAAACTTATATTAGAATTTTAGTCTGGTTAATAGTTAATTATACATTAAAATTATAGTCTTTATTATAAATGATAGAAGATTTATATGTGAAATCAAAATTATATTAGGGACATATCTTACGATTAGGAAAATAATTTATTAGCATTGTTTTCCAACATGTCTTGAATAATAATATTGTTAAATTTCCGTACATTTTTGCAAATAATAAAAAAATTACTTAAAATTTCATTTACTGTTGGAAGAAAACAAGTTTCAGAGATGGATGGCCTCCTGGCCTTCCAAATGCAAATGTATTTTATTTGAAACAAGTCTTATCAAATTTTGCGATATACATAATTGCTTCTATACGTACATATATACGTCATTTTGACCGTGACATATCTTAAAACGTTTTCAGAAAATGTACCTCACATTTGCTTGAATGAATGGGACGTACAGTCAATCACGAAAATCTACATACACACTTTAAATTTTAAATATTTACATATTTTAGGACATATTTTGGAATAATAAAAATCGTGTGAAAATTCACAAAATACAGTCAACGCCCGAATAACACGGAAGTTGTGTTATACGAGACTAAAGATTACTAAGAAGGAGAAGGAAAAATAAATTTCAAAAACTAATAAAACTACTAGGGTAAGTGATCCAATTACCGTGCTTATCCCCAATTACCGGTCAACGAATACGTTTATTTAAAATTAAATAAAAAACAAAACTTACTGCATTGCGTATTATTTGCATTCATAAATAGATATATAAATCTTATTAAAGAAACATATTAATTTAACTACTACATATTTCTTATTTAATTCTTAAGAAATGTATTCAGTGTACAGTATTTGGGGATGGACATGGTAATTGGGTCAGTTACTTTATTTTATTTTAGTAACTACAATGGACAACTGAAAGACAATCAACACGTGCCGCAGTATACTGTGTTAGACCGAATTCTTGTTGTAAGTATACCGTGTTATAGTAGGGATTCCCACAATTCTTTAATCGTGTCGCAAAAGTACCGCGTTATACGGGGGTTAAACGTATAAAATTGTAAACGAGAAAAATTCCTAGAAAACTTTTCATAAAAGCAGTATGATTGATTAGATAAATAAAAGCTGCGTCTGAAATTACATAAGATGTAATTTTATTTATGCTAAACGATGCGTCAAAGTACCTGACAAAGTATAAACAGAATTATAACAATATATCGTGTTTATTTTCATGCATTTACATAAACTTTCGTAAAATCGTATTTTCGGATTATGTATGTACATATATCTTATTGTCAACGAATAGGAAAAACTAGTCTCACTATTCATTAACGATCTCTTTAATTGAAATTAATAAATAAATCAATGTTGTTAAAATGATCGAAAGTCCTTGTATCTTTTAAATCTTTGGGAAGTGTATGTAGACTTTTGCGACTGACTGTATTAGCGGTAAAACGTAAAGAGTCAGTTCAAAAGTCACCGATACGTAATAAGGTGAACAGGCTTGAGGTTGAAAAAAGAGGTAAGGGAAGCAGCTGCTATCTGGCGGTGCGATAATTTATTCTAAAGTTGTAGTGGTTAAAAATCGAAGAGTCTGGTCACCGGTTGGAATCGGAACGGGCGAACAAGACGAGTAGAGCCGAGCACGCGTGTAATCGAGCACGTCCAATTCTGAACGAGAGATTAACACGGTATTATTATTCTGACAGGATTTTAATTTCGTCCGCGGCGAAGCGATGCCTCGCTCGCCCGTGAGAAGTTCCCGTTCGCTTTTCTGTGGAACGTGACGCGCGGGGCCATCAGCTCCGAGGTGGGTGTATCGATATTGACGAGGGTGCATGCCGCGTGACGTTTCCAGCCAAAAGGCCAGAAACACCCCTGACTGCCTCTCAGCAGGGGCTGCCCACAAATTATAACTGCTCGACGTGATGCTAATCTGGAGAAAGTTTGGAAAAGCAGGCTTGATTGATTCTAATTTATATGCGCCATCCCGCTGAATGAGTCGATGCTAAATCCCCGGAAATCTGTCCAATCGACCGCCACCCAGTGCCAGGAATTCGGATCAGTTTTTCTTGTATCTTTCGTAAATCTAGTTTGTCGTTAGGTTTCTTTTCCTTCTGGTGACATAAAAGCTTGACTACTTAAACATACGTATGGAGAAGCGAAAAAGAATCGTAGTATGATTGGATTGTTCACGTAATAAGAATTTGTTACTTCCTCTTCCAACTTATATTTGTCTGTTCGAGCACCTAGGTAATCATATTTGGTAATTGGATTTAGATAAATTATCCATTCTTTTCCTCGCCATTAGGATGTCTTTGTGAAACGGATGTAACTTATATATTTGTGTAATACTTAATTACTGTTGGTAAAAATGCGATTTCAACGACCTACATGTAATACACATACAATGGCTTTGAGTTGACTTTAAAATCAAAACCTTGAAACGAAAGGTAAAGATACAAATACGAAGTAACTACATTACTTACTATAGTTGTCATTTGACATCTTCTATAATCACTAGACTTCGTTAGCCCTTTAAGTTCTTAGTTTATACATTGTACGGGCAAAGCGAAATGTGTCTAAGGCTAGATGTACACGAGTTGCCGTTGCGTTTGTATATTTTTCCGTGTTTTCAATTGAAACCAATGAAGACAGATAAGACAGGCGTTCGTACGTCTTCCTTCGTTGTTTTCAATTACGAAAGGAGGAAAGGTATAAATGCAACGGCGGCGCACCGCCCGTGTGTATTCAGCCTAGTCTGTACGTTATACGGGCCAAAAGGATTAAGAAAATAAATAAAATATTTAAGAAAAACATACATTGTTATGTCATTTACTATAGCTAGAATCAATTTCCTTAATAAAAAGCCGGTATTTTTTTAACTACTTTTTGTAATTATATTAAACATGTATCGGGTTAAAAGATTTGGAATGTATTTGTATTGTAATTGCAAATTAAAAGTATCATTTACTGTTAAAAGAGGACAACAATGACGTTGCACGTTACAAATTAGAATGCGGACACCATGGACGCAATACACACATATACAGATACAGAAATAAACAGAGACATATTGTTCATTCGCATTGTCAGTCGATAGCTAGCTCGCACGGAAGTCAGACTGATATTGTAAAGTGAAATAAAAACTAATTGTTACGCTATAAAGTTATTATTATTATTCATTTTATTCAATCGAGTAAACATACAGTACTTTGTTAACATGATTGTAAATCTTGCATAGATATTTCTTTCTTTTGTATAATACATAAGTGCATATTTCATCACACGTTCACGCCGGCGCGTACCACCGGTGCCTCACGCTCGAGTGTCCCATCGGGCGGCGCGTACCACCGGTGGCTTACACTTAATGTTCCATCAGACGGTGCGTACCACCAAAAATAACGTATATTAATTGAGAAAAAGTAGGATTTATTTTATTTCATCTCAATATTATAAACATAACTTATAAGACAAAAATTCGATAGTAAAAACATAACAATTCAATATTATAAACGCATGTATAATAAAAATAATAATATAATAAAAGCATGAATACGAGCGCCGCCCCATGGCGAGAAACACAAATAGCAGCGCCGGCGTGAATGTGTTAAATAAAAAATCTCGTAAATACGAATTAAGAAAATATATATAGGCAAATTATTGGCAACTCTGACCATATTTTTATGTATATAAAAATAAATTCTGCAAATGCATCATGAACTTTACTTTAAAACATACATACTTGTAACATGCTCGTCCCTATGAGGTAGATGAGCAAAATTTCGTCATGCTAATTATATTAGAGTGCTACTTAATTTTTTAAATTTAGTGAAATTTTATTTAGTATATCAAAGTTTAGGTTTTTTTCACAGATCAGATGAATTCAAAGTAGTTTGAAGCAAAAACAGCAAATGGTTACGTATAGTTAAATTACCGTATATGGTATATACCACTTTTCTACAATGTAGCTAAAACCGAATAAAAGATAAGAACGATCACGTTGTATTTAACAAAAATGTTTATTACTTATTAAGCCGTTGCAATTTTTAGTTAAAATACTGCGAACCAATGTTTCTTCTCTCTTCAGACTACAAACTAATGCTACTTAGCGATTCTAACTTCATTTACTGTGCTTCCTGTATTTCACAGGAAATAGAAAAAAACTAACGACATTTGGAACCATTCTATTCTTTGCTTTCGTCCAACTTACTGGATCCATTCTTCGCTGTTTTCCAAGACAGAACGGTACACCGATACTACGATTCGGTTCACGGAGGTGTACCCTCGGATTATTCGTGAGCCTCTGCTCGCGATCGACGAATCCGCTAAGAGGTAGAAGGGAAGAGGAAATTTATGAAAGTAATCCGGCCTCACTTAACTGCTGATCGGCGTGGGAGCCGACGAAATATTTTATTGTAGGCCACGCTCGACGAGAAATCAAACTTTCCGAGCGATAAAATACGACGCAACGGATACAACGAATAAAGGACATGGGGTGTCACCTGTCCGTATGTTCAACAGGTAACTCGCTATTGTCAGACGACTTTCTGGCCAAGTGTGCTGCGCGTTCCTCACACATATCCGGACGGTCGATGTGTGCGGGTGTGGATTTGTCCAGGGGGGAGAATCTATCGATGCGAAGAGCGAGGAAAGGAAAGAACTACTGAAGGAACTGGTTCTCATCTAGTGGACCTGAAAATCTGATCGAGTCACGCGTTTCGCGCCAACCGATCGCCGATCTGAGCGCACGATACAAGGTCCAATGAGATTAGCTTAGCAGAGTGGTTAGTTTGATCTTGCGGATGTTTTGTTTGCAACGCGTAGATGTTGCCAGTAACTTGTTAGGAATTAGTACTAAAGAAAGTGTGTGATTTTAATAGGAATTCTTGATAGAAGTACATTGTCGCTGTAAAGTTTGCCGTCACGCAAAATTTTCAAAAGTTGTATTTTCATGTAACGAAATATAGTCTGTTGCAAAAGTCTTTATTATTTATCGTCTAAAATTGGACAGATTGCGAAAACATAATCATGGAAAATTTACGTAAGTGTATTAGAGTACACAAAACTTACTGTTACAACTATATTCATACTTTGTTAAATCTCCTAATACATCTGTGACATCTTATAATCTTTTTAGCCGAAATAGAATTACATTTTATGTACTCTTAGCAGCAATTTCATTCACGTAATTGATGATATTATATATATTATTTTCATGATTCCAAAATATGTTCTAAAATATGTAAATATTTAAAATTTAAAAAATGTATGTAAACTTTCATGACTGACTACTAGAAACGGCATTACTTCTAAATGCTATTGTTCTATGCATTGCTAGATGCATTTGCTCTATATTTGTGGTTTCTATGAAGGTATGTTATTTACTTTTAGTACAGTAGAACTTTCAGTATCTCCAGCATCGTTCGCTTAAGGGAACTTTTGAACAATGGAACAGCTAAGTTCTTCATAGCAATCATTCCATTGCTTCAGAAAGAATACCACAAACAATATGTAGTAGCAAAGGACACGACGTATCAGCATCACGATTTATCATAATTATCTATTAATCCCATATAGCTCCTATGGCTAAGTCACATACATTATTTAATGTATCAAATTGCGTTAAACCATTTTCTCTTCGTATTTGATTCTTCTTTTTTAAAGTACCATAAGTGCTTTAGAATGAAAATATTAGTTTTACTAGCTTTCAAAGTATTTTTTGCTTCACTTCTCCATGGCGTCATATGTACATTTTCTCCTCAATATGTACCATCACAACAAAGTACCAATAAATACATACAAATAGCAATATCAATCTAAAATATTGAGATCACTGTACTAGTTCATTAATAGAATGTTTATAAAGTAGGATGTGCTGATAGAATATTTGAATAGTAAATATTCGGATACTCGAAATTCTACTATACTTGCAAGTATATACATATATTTTAATTGCGAAAATGATATAAAAACATCTCCTTCTTTGAACAGTCCAAGTGAAAATAAAATTTAGATTTCCAATTAAAGTTTTGGTGTCGATTTAATCATTTTCTATCATTTTTATCATAGTTTCTCTAAAAGCATGTGACTTTTAGGTACAAGGAATTTAAGTATAAGTTCTTTTAATCCTGTAATGACGTCAGATATAAACACAAGGTGCTATCAGAAGCATAGATGTCATTAATATGTGTACAATGCTATAAATAAGAAATTAATAATGGTTCCTCCTATTTCAAAAATGACGCATGAGGAACAACACAATTATATCTTCTATTTAGCTTTCACACTTGTTTCATTTTTCTTAAAGATTGCATAACTATAGACATTCTTACTTTGAGTAGTTTCTAGAATGCTACAATTCATTGCTACAATAAAATATAAACAGTTATTTCAGAAAGATAGAAAGTCAGATAAAGCGTAGTAAGAATTTCACATTATTTAAGGAGTTACATACACCTAGATGGGTCAAAAAATTCGATTTTTCAAAAATATACTCATTTAATTGTATGATATTTAAGCTATATACAGTTCAAATTTGATTTCAAAATTCGTAAAGGTGACGAAGTTAGAGCCTATCATAGACAAGGTACCTCATCGGACACTTCGCGTTTCAATCGACTTAAACGCGTTTTTCTCAAAATCATGTTTTCCAAAACGGTGCCCAAAATATCTCGAGAACACATGAACCAATTCTGTTAAAACTTTCCACAGAGTTTCTTTATATAGTTATCTAGTAGTTGTCGTAGGATTTTTTTAAAGTATAGTCTTTTTTTATAAACAAAAAAGTACGATTTTTGCAGTAAAAAATCATACGTCCACATTGGAATGGTCGCCATTTCATGAAAAATCAATATATAAAAAATCGACTATGATTTTTATATATTTTTTTATATACTTTAAGAAAGTTTGTTCATTTCTTGTTTTAGATAAAAACTTCATGAGATATCATGGGCGCCGTAAAAGTTTCTACCACAAAACAGCCTCTACAAAACAATTTGTACCAGCTGCATTATTGAAGATTTTCAAATGAAATTTACTGGAAATATACGCTAAATTGTATACTATAAGGTACAGTTGGAGTTTTTATAATCAAATAATTTTTTCACAAAAAAAAATTGTTATAAGTGTACCCAACTTTTCCTACCACTAGTTGTATGTAACCCCTTAAGGAAATATATGTAATGAGATTCATTCACACGATCGACAGATCGAAGATTGTAGACAGTTTGATGCAAAAGTAGGATGAATTTTAACAAGATGAAGCATAAGTAGAAACGATCGCAATCGTTATATGTGCTGGTATAAAAACAAGGTTTCTATTGGTACGAGCCATAGAACCAGTTTCAAGTAACAGAATCTGATCGAATGTACATGATTTTCTTCCTCTCCTAAGGAGTTTCATGCGGTATATGGTATTGATAATTCGATATGTTGAAATGAACATTAACCTGTTGGGATAATTAGTGAGAACCAATTTTTGGGTTAGAGGAATAATGCTTCATTATAAACATTATTAAACTATAAGATTCATGCATATAGCGTCATCCTATCATGTATAGCAGTATTGTATACAGAAAGTCTAATCGCCTTCTAAATTTTAGCTTAAAAAGTAAATAAATAGATAACGCATTAACAAAATTCATGATTGTTATAATTCCATAGTTCGATATCGTGTCATCTTTTTGCACACAGCATATTTTGAAAATTATTCGAAGAGTTTAAGGGTCTCACTTTGTGCCATTTCGAGAGAGATACCACAACCAGAAATGCACCATTTATTATATTGAGAATACTCATAGATTACTGCTCTAATTCCATTATTTAGTTACATTAATTTAATGCAATTTAATTTAGTCATTTATGTGTAATCCGTACAACTATTATGTATGTGAAAAGATGCTAGTCCTGTTAATAAATGATATTATTTTTAACTTCACTCTTGTTTATGTGTAAATAATTTCGTTCAAAAAAATGTATCGGTTATATTGTTTACTTGCTACAATATCTGAGTATCTTGCATTTCTGAGGAAATATTTTTGCGAACATTAAGTAAAAATGTTATTACTTTGTCACCACGTATGTTATTCTTTTAATCATTTTAATGTTCTTCTTTTAATCGTTATTATTGATTGAAATAGTTACGGTACTTTCTTCTTGATAGTTTTTTGTTACGTTCTGATAAAATTTTGTATTATTGCTATTGGTTGTGTATAAAGTTAGGGATAGATACAAATATCAGCTGTCTCAGTTAAAAATTTGGAGCACAATATAAAATGTGGTGCACTCTTCCCGAAATGACCTTAAGCCTTTCAAAATACCAGCAAATCAACTTCGATTATTATAAATTACTTTTCTCCAAAATTGAAATGACTTACCTTGATAACGTTATGTATCTCCACCAAAATATTTATGTAATATGTGTTTTTAATTCAATAAGCACTACTACGGAAATATTCCGTACCAACAGTATTAAAAGAATTCTTACAAACGTAAGGCACTGCGTTTCATAGATTCGAAAATGTGACCTCTAATCTGCGCCAATCCACAGGTAGTACCTTCATTCCACTGAGACAGGTATGCAACCCAAACGTCACGGGTTTCGGATCGATTCCCTCATCGATGGCTTCTCGAGTGTAGCCTTGGATTTGACGCTCGATCCTCCTAAGCCAGGATCGATCGAAGGTCAGCCGATACACATAAAGCCGAACTCGAATGCGTTCATCCAGCAGGTATTCCAATGAAACAAACAAGCCGAAAGAAAGAAAGGCTAGAAGTGGAGGAAGAAAAAAGGACTCCGCGACTACGAGATGTAGACGGATGGCGTGCTAGGATCGTAGTCTTATTTCTCGTATACGAACGCTACCAGAGATGCTACCGGAGCCCTTTAGCTGGCAGGGCGTAGCCTGCAGGTCCGATCATTACCGACATTGTCCGCTAATGGATATTTATGAATGCACCAATCAACGCCACCACTACCGGGCTTCAATGCAATCAGAATCGATTATATAGATTCCGGCCGCAGACACACAACCTTCGATCGTCCTTGCAGCCTTCTTTAAGCTTCCCGAGTCGGGCTTCTTACGTGGGCGGTCTTTAAAAAGCTTCGAGGAATCGAGAATCAGCGGCAAATTGTTAGCAGTGCAATTGTAGCAAATCTCAAGCAATTCCATTTCTTCATAAGTGACTTGAATGGAATAGAAGAGAGTTGATATTTCTTCCTTCGTTCGTATTACCATAAATTGCTAGTAATTCTGTATGAAATTCGAAAGATAATAGTAGACGACACTATTAGTAATAATACTAATAGAATAATCCCTTAGAAATAATGTTGCTTCTTCCCTTAATTTTAACTGCAAACTATTAATATTTTCATATACATTTGTTCCCAATCATCGATTTGATTGAACACTGAATTTTTTTATTTTTCAGATAATTTTTAGATTTCTTTTAGAAAATATTTCGAATACACATGTTTAAAGAAATTTAACAAACAATATTACTTATTGGGTGACGTAATAGAATACATGCATAATCTAATAATTGAACATTATTATCTTATCCATTACTGCTAAAAGATTAATATTTACATATTTCTAAGAATAAATGTATTATAAATGTTTAATTGCTGGGAAAGCAAATTTAAAATGTGATGCAATACAGTTTTTTATCCATGCGAAACACTAATTATTATAATTTCAATATTTTATCGTTCTACAGGATAAGAATATCGCTTGAAGTAAAACCTATTTTGCTAATATCTCATTATTTATAAACTTTAGAATCTATTTTATTTTATTTTATTTCTATTTCACTCATAAACAGAAAAACCTATTAGTTTATGAAGGTTGTTGTACTTGACTGGAGTTACACCAAATTCTTAAGATAGGTCTACGAAAAATATCTAAAGATATGTCAAATAGATCGATTAATAGACGGTAATATTAACCAATGTTGCAATCCGATAAATCGGATCAGTACTGGAAAAGCGTGACTTATAGCAGATAGTGTAAAATGTATGCATAGATTTAAATAATCTTAATGGTATATAAAAATTAATAGCACGATTTAATTGTTTAATTATTATAATTTTACGCAATGTGCAATAGTTTATCAAAATCCGAGAAGTTAATGGTTATCCCATTTAAGAAACTTAGGGTGTCTTGTCTATTTTGATAAAAGTATGTGTAAAAAAACTCGATAATTAAATAGCATATTGACAATCGTGCATATAAGTTCTTTATAAATAACAATGGAGCATACTGACAATTAAGCGTTAGTCGAAAATCCATTATTGAAAAAGAAACGTTTTTCTTTTGTATGATTCATCATTAAGTATGATTGTTCGAAAATAATTTAAGGAGATATTCGTTTTTTATAACAGAAATAAGGTTTATTCAGTTTTCTTTACAAATTTCTAAGGTGTTTCATATTAGATACCCTTTTTTCGAATTTTGTTTTGTTAAAATTAACTAATTAGGTGTAATTATGTATCAGTTTCTTTGTCTCATCGCGTTGGCTTTATTAAAAAAGATATATTCCTCTATTTTTGGTAAGGTTTTCAAGTTAGGTGTTCTATATCACCCACGTTTACCCTATTGTCTTACATATTTCATTTAATACTATACGACATTCTTTTGAAATATATTTTCATATAGCATATAATTTACGGACAGTGTGAAATTGTCAAATTAGATGCCACATCCTGTATACGAAACTTTGAAGGATATTTATCTTTGATGTAGGTAGATAGGCAGTAATTATTGAAGTGATTACCTTTAAAGAAATACTTAATATGAAGAGATCTCAAGAATAAATTAGAAACATTTATACAAGTTAAAGTATACGACAAGATCATTTGGTTACATGAATTTGATATTGCTCTACATGTAAAATATTTTTAAGTATGAGATCATGTAATTCTAAGGAATGAGTGATGTAATGTAGTAAAAATGCGACATGATAGGTAAATATCCAAGTTAAAAAATGATATAGTACAAGTTGTTAGTTTATTCGCGTAAATGTCTTCTTTGTGAAAATTTGCCTTCGTTAAAAAACTGCAGTAATTCTCACTTATCCTACATGATTTCCGTAATGCTAACCGTTTTGTTCATCGAAGCTAGAAAAACGCATAAAATTATAATGGAAACATAAATCGATAAAGAAGAAAATATGTGGGCCTTTGAACACTGACTATCGATTTTTTTATTTTATTTATATGATTCGTAAACTGACAAAATTATAACAAATATAAGCTTAACTTGTTTGGAATGGATGATAATGATACACATACCAAAGACGTATACAAAATTTAGCATTCATCATGGCAGCCATTTCAGGAAACGTAGTTTCGAAGACAATGCGTTCCAAATTCTTCATAGTACGCACTACGGGTTACGCGCTGCCTCTTTTAACTGCTATAAATTCATTACACTCAGGAGTTCCGGAGTATGATTTTGCGGACCTATTCTTGAATTGCTGTGATTTAGGGAAATACAAAAGCTCAACGATTTTTTTAACGTTCTACAATATAAGCTTCCATTGAGTATACACCAGATAATTAAGTTTATAATTTATACTTATCCCTTTGTATAATCACCTTATGAAGCTACTATAAAAATGATGAAATGTTCTTGAAATTTATGACAAAATATTGGTAAAATGTAGATACAGTGAAAGTTGCTTATTATAATCATTTTGGGACTTGCAATTTTTTATTAGAATAACTGGCTTATAATATTACACCGAGGATAAAATGTGTTCATTATTGAACTCATTTTATTGCAAACAATTATGACTGGATTGCGGATCTTTATGTACTTATGGCAAATTTAAATTTGCAAAACAGAATAAATTCCATATGATACACAAAAATATACAGAATATTTAAAGTAAAGTAAAAATTACTACATTTAGATGGAGGTTCAAACAAATCTCTATTAAAGTCTACTCTTTCAATTTTTTTTAAAGAGATACGAATTTCCATAAACATTCGCAGTCTGGCTATCACATTTGTAGATAGTTTAATGGGCATACTATCTTTCTTAAGAACATTCAAATTACCATAAGCTTGTCTCTTTAGCTTCTCCATTATTTTTGTATGTATTTTTTAATATCTACTGCAATGCAATTATATAAAATATAAAAGTATGCTTCAATTAAAAGTAAGTTTTAAGGAGAAGGTTCATGTAGTACGAATTTGTTAAAAATTCTTATCGTTTGCCTCCAAATGTAATTGTCACACGTGATACCAATAACAGAAGTTTGATTATTATAGGCGGATTATTTTCATTGAATTTTATATAATGTTTTAGGGCCGACTGATTATGATAACAATAGCCGATTGATAACATTATCCGTGATTATATTAACCAGATTCCATTGTATTTCTTGAAAAATAATGATATTATCGTTCCAAGAAACCGTGTCCTCTGAAGATATTCCGTTTTGATCTTACCGCCCACGCCTCGGCCAGTCGTTTTTGTTTCCGGTCCTCAAAGAAATAAAGGGCGATCGACCGAACTAATGAGACCCCGTTCTTAGACCCGTGCATATGACGTAATTGCGACGTTTTTAAAAAGTCATGAATGCGTTTGCAGTTCGGCACGCGGTGAATACCGTCACGGGCTTTAACGCGGCGTGACCACAGCGTGTATAATATCGCATGTAGCTGCGCGCATTGTATGTTTACGAGCCGGCCGGAGGGCCAAAAGTGCAGCCATAGGCACGTCGGAGAAAGGTGTCGGGCAACACGTGTCCGTATCGACAAGGATGTATCGACAACAACCACTGCCTTCGGCCATCCGCGTGTGGTCGCCTTTCCAGCCTTCTCGCAAACACCCTTTCGCGAGAATTTCACTTTTTTATTCGCCCTTCCTACGGGTCGGCTTTCTTTTTTTGGTACATATTGCATTCCTTATCGTGAAAAGATTACTGTGATCATCTTCGAGTCAAATTTCTTACGCTTTCGAGCAATTAACCTGTTCGCTTTATTTTAAACGTCGTACAGTAATAATAAAAGTATCAAATTGTTCACTTGATATGGTATACGAACGAAATAAATCGGCACAATTTCTAGTTAACAGTACTCCATTTTTAGCTGTAGACACTCAAAATAAAGTGTTTAGAACTTAATCTGGTAGTCTAGATTGCGAATACGGTTACGATATCTTTATATCTATACGAAAGAGGTATAAGTGAAAAATATGCAGTTTGTTGCGTCGCCGGTAATCTGTATACTTATCACAATTATTTATTTTGTCGGATTTAATTAAAGAACTAAATTATAGGGACTCTGAAGTGCATGTAGTAAATACTATTTTTTTTCGTAGGTGTACTGAAACCATAATTAGATGCTATTTGAGCATAAATTTGGATTATCGCTGAATCTAATGTAACGCATAAACAGGTACTAATTAATTGCTAGCGAGTAATGAGGTGATCGGACGAATTATAATTTAGCATTAACGCATTACTTTACGGTTTTTAATGGTTGTTTAATTTCAGAGTTAATTGTTTACGTGTTTAAGCACCCAGGGCGATGAAAGCCTTTCATATAGGTACATAGCATAATATTTAGTATGGTCTTCTAATACGAATATTAACATCGAAACAATCCGTGTTTGTTATACTTTGATCATAGGATACTCTACGAGTGTTCATAAATAAAATAACGAATGAACGACAATATAATAATACAGTAAGGTTACATTAATTATATCTTGAACGACCCAGTTAATGTATAATATTGTCCTCCGTCTCTTACGATCGACACGTATGATTCTCTTTGTCTTTAGTGCTTATCATATTTTGTTTGTACACTGTGAATAAAATTTAACACAACAGTAACTGCATTAGTTAAATTAAAAGAAAATAAAATGTTATTAATAAATTCTGAAATTATTTCATAATATTTGATCAAGCTTTCTAGCAGGTTACTGCGATTACTATGATTCAATAGAGCGAACGTATCCCACAGGATATGCCGGACGCACAAAATGAGTCGTGTTTAAAATTCCCATAGACCTACGGTTTAAGGTAGATTATTCTCTCACATCCTTATCTTCGATAGTCACGGGTTACGAGAGGGTATCAAAGTATGTAGCTATGTCCTTTTATTATCGGCATTACAGCATAGATTGAAGACCTCCCCTGAAAGCAACTTAAAATATCAGTTGCATTGTCCAGGCCGCTCACATACATGTACCACGACCGAGGGAAATTCGTAATGTAGAATTTACTCTGGTATCTGAGGGAAATTGGATCCAGATTTAAGATGGATTATACTGATATACGTTGGAAGGATGTGTATGCGCGTTATGGTTGGTCCGATGCGGCTAGGGTGTCAAGTTATAGGGTACACGAGTTACACGCAGCACTGGAGTCCGAATAACTTCGCTGGTTGCGTAGCTACCAACTTTATAGTCAATTCATTTTATACGTTATTTCTCATGAAACGATCGTTACACGGACGCATAGAGTGCATCCTATCTTACGCGGAAAATCCAGCTAGTCTCTCTACCACGTACTTTTCTGGAAAACATAAAGTTATGGTTAATTTTGATCGCAAAACGTTTTTGTTCGAAGACACTGACATGAGACTAGCTGTTCTATTAGTTAACAGAAGTAAATTTTGTCACTACTATGCGGAGAATAGGGTCAGAGTATGTTTCCTCAATTCAACTTCTTTTGAGCCATATTTGGAGCGACATTCGACTATCACGTAGAAGTTAAATGACAGAAATTTATACATAACCTTCAATTCTTTGAAATTAAGTAATGTGAATGATAAGATAGTGTGCTAGCAACGTCTGTAATTGATAACGAAGGTGTCTTTTACATGCATTAAGAATATTTTGCGATTTTTAGTCTTCTGTCGAATAGATTGTTGGATCTTGAAACAGAGATTTAAAAAAGACGTTGTAAGTTGTTACCCATCTTTACTGGTAGAAGTTATAAAGAAACAATTAAAATTACCATTGAAATACTTAAATTGTAACAGAGTATCATTTGAAAGTGCTATTTGTTAGATTGGTCGATAGACACTCATATCTTTAAACTGTTACTAATAAATAATAAGTAATGAGTATTGACAAAGAAATAATTGCAAATATCATACACGTATCTCATTGTCAGTTTAGCCTTTTCAGCATTATTGGAAACATAGTTGGCTACTATATTTCAGAACAGAACAATAATTTAGAACCTCAACACTTTCCGGTAAAAGAAATGGTAGAATCTTTCGAAAGTCGTTTTCGTTCTAAAGAAACTTGAGAAAATATTTTACAATGATCGGCTTAAGTGGTACAATAGATTGCTGACCGAACAGTAGCAAAGGCCCATTGAATCTCTCGGTTTTTGATTCCTTTCAACGTGCATTGAACCTTCGTCCGAGGAAGAAGACGTGCTCCCGGTTTCCTGCAGAACCGACGCAGATATGGTGTCGGTCGCCAATGACGACGCGGATCGGTGGATTCTGAGGCAGTGGCATCATCAGAATGAAGAACGACTCGGAGGTGTCCACCTAACGTTACTAATGATCTCGTGGGCCCCGTAGAATACATATGGAGCGGCCAGTCTGAATTAAAATCGCTCCGGCTATAGCGACAGCAACCTACCCTTCTCTTCTTCTATGATTAATGGAGAGTTCACACTCAGAATGCACACACAGGATAATTAAGGGGATATATTCTGGCCACCGAGTCCGTGTGTAGTTTGAAGAATGTAACGGGTGACGGGATTGTCAGTTGAGACTCCGTCCATTGACGACTCTTGCCTCAGTTTCAACCGCAATTTACATAATCTACGTTTTTTTTTTGGAAATCTATTTAAAAGTGGAAACATTTTGGAACTGCTATGCGATTGCAAAGTATGCTATTATACGCAGATTATAATTTTCTTTTCCATGGAAATTCTTATATTTCGACGTTTTCACAAAGTCGTGATTGAAAATCAAAGACTGAAATGTCGTACGAAGACACCTTGTATAGGGTGTTTGGGCGGCAGGCCTTAAGATCTGCCGCATCATGCTGTGGGGGAAGGGTGCCCTAATCATTAATTCAAGGCTTAGGTGTAAACAAACGATAATTTGATAACGTCCAGAGACGTAGGGGCGTCTCTAACGGCTACCGAGCGAACGCGGAAAGGGCGGACGGAATCTTCTCTTGATCCATCCACGCACAGTGCGTGTTGAGATGGTACAGGGGTTTCGACCTGTAACTACAGGTGCTGCACTTGCTCGTTAATTATGTATACGACTTGCAAGAATTACGGTCGATTAATTTCCGCTGATGTCCGTCCTCTAACAGTCGCGTGCATTCTTTGCAACTGCTATCCGTGTTCTTGTCCTACGCTCGTAAATGTTTCTCACATTTATGGTAGAGTCTAGCGAATTATACACCTGACGAAATGCTTGAAAAAATAAATTGATAAGCATCTCTGCAGATTTAGAAACCATTGCTGTTGCTAAACTCAACAGTACACTGAACAGTTAAATCAGTGTAGTCCACAGATACAGTCCTTTATCGAACTTTATCCCTATCTATGCGTTATTATCGACGAAAAACTTTTAATTTTAAAATGGATAATAATACGTAAGTTTAGGACAGGTCTCTCCTACTCGTATGCAAGGTTTAAGTAATATCGATCGAAATTAGGATTATATTTCATTTATGAAGGTAAAAGTTTTCTCCGGGAAGGAATTAGAATATGTAAAATTTAAAAAAGAAATATTTAAAGTTTTGCAGGGAATTCAATACCAGGAGCAAATTCATAGCAGCAGGTCTTCGAAGAATGGGACATTAATTGTGAGATAGGCTGGCTACAGTAACACGGCGCGAATTTATAACCCGCCTAATCTGTGACAAATTGGTTAGAAAAAGTAAACGTCATCTATTCGGTGATACGTTGGTCTCGCGCGCATGACATCGTTGAACCTACCAACTTCATGGTGTTGGAGGCATAAGGGGGGCTGGCCCGAGGGGGTGATACGAGCCACCGTAACGGAAAGGGGAGGGAGATCAGGATGGCAATGCTGGCCCACGTTAGTGGTGGTGTGTACGGGAGCGAGAAGAGCACCATTCTTTTGTAAGAAGCTCACATAAATTGCGACACCCAAGAGTTAAAAGCAGTCTTAAATTACGTGCCGTCGACTCCTTGATGAATTGAGTGCTCCCACCTACCTCTCCCTCCTCCACCTCCACCATCGTTCTATCTCCTTCCATTACTTCCTTTCTTTGCCTTTTCTAGCTTTCTTCGCCTAATAGCCCAGCAATATTATACATTGTTTTTACGTTCCCCTTTATGCTCTGGTCCAACGTTCGCAACCCTAGTTTTCCAGGTAACTAGAGCAACTGGTCGTCATGAACAGCTTCTTTATACTTTTCAAGCTGCGCCATTTGTACGGTGTACTCTTCGTCATCGTATTCCAACACCTTGGCCAATTTCCCTTAAAATGGTCCAGTTTCTTATCAGGTTAAATTGATTAGCGGCAATAAAACATAAAAAGAGGAATTGCATATTAATCGAGTTGTCGCTTCGTGATCCGACGATACGTTATTGGAAGAAACTTTTCAGGCAACATTAGGCATGACCTGAATATCTAATGTAAAGGATCCAGTGGACCAACCGCTAACCACTCGAATCGGCGCCGAAAAATTAATTCAGAAGTTTCGTACATACAAACTAACTAGTGCTTTAATACGTACAATTTTCTTTTCGCATCGTGACTCATATTTTCGAATTTTTTCAATGATACAGACATTTGGTTCGAATTCCAATTGAACTAGTTTCATTCGGCGCGTGTTCAGATCCCGAATCTCGTGGCTCGTAGAGCGCGTATAAATTAGCCCGAAATTCGCGTAAACAAGTTGTATCGCGGGCTGAATCGTGGCCACCAATCACCGCAGCTTCTCTTGTCCCGCCGACAAGCTCCTTCAGCGTCGCTCCCCCTTCACGTTCTCCACCGCCGCCGCTCGTTCTGTACCACGGCCTTGCCTCCTTTTGTTTTTTAATATCGCCGTGTATTTTATATTTCTGAAATCC
Organism: Eucera pruinosa; assembly: GCA_028830335.1. Taxonomy (NCBI): domain Eukaryota; kingdom Metazoa; phylum Arthropoda; class Insecta; order Hymenoptera; family Apidae; genus Eucera; species Eucera pruinosa. The sequence continues at coordinate 3,126,402 of JAMYCR010000002.1, read as the reverse complement.
TATCTGATCCTCGTCGACTGATTTATATGCACGATGATACACGCGTGCCGGCATTACCAACGAGGGGGCCCCAAGAGCAGCCATCATATCTGGGGGAATCATCGGGCAGCGCAAACAGAAAATAACTGGGTTACCTTTAGTTTTATTTGGCGCTGGTTACGTCGGTTTCGAGAAGGGAAGGGTTGAGAAGGGGTTAAAGGGGAGAGGGGAATGCGCGGAAGAGGAAAGGAAAGGCACGGAGAGAAGCGAACGGGGACTGGAGGTAGATACGTTATTGTTCTTGGAATGATTCCAAATAAAGATTTCACCGGCACAGTGTGTAGAAACCTGAATAATAAAATTCCGACGATGGGCCAGCGCAGCGCTAACCTCCATTTAGCTCTGCTGCCGGTTGCTGTGTACGGGTGTAAAGGTTGCCTCCTCGTAACAAATTGTCTTGTTTGGTTTTACCACAGACCGCCGTCTTTGAGATATCAGAAAACGAAACGATCCACCGAGTGTTGATGGAATTAGCTTCCTCTGCAGGAACTTTCTTGTAACGCTGTTGTAGTCGCCATTATGCGAGCTACTTTTAAAAATTAGTTCTGAATTTTATTTGTACTTTTATTGCGCACTGTATGAAGTTTCATGTAATTTTAAAGTTCATTAATGTTTGAACTTTGTTGAATTAAATTTGATCAATTCAGGCTAATTGTAAATAGCATTGATTATTCGTATGAAAGGTGGAGGTGAATCGGGATTTATCCATTAACCAATTATATGTGTATCTGTTTATTTATCCAATTTGTAAATACTATTTTTCTTATTAGTTTTTGCTTAGATTTTTCGGTAGTTCGTTTATAATTCAAGTGTATAATCTAACAGTTTTATTAGGAGTATTATTTAAATTACGTTTTACTTTGTGATAGTGCAAAGAAGAAAGGTTCTTAAGTCATTCATGTTTCGTTTAAGATCTGGCATCATAAATTTGTTCTCGTTATCCTGTTTACAATGTACAGCTGCACGACGGGGCAGGGTGGAGTAATGATGAAGACATGGGTCACTGTGGAAGGTAAAGGGATGAAGGAGTAACGAATTAAAATTAAAAAGAATTCTAAAACGAGATCTTCTGAGACCTTCAGAACTTCTGGTATATTTTAATGTAACTAAAAATTAAAAAATTTCAAACATTACTGTAGAGAAAAATAAATAAAATGCAAAATTTATAGGATACCATAAAATATTGAATACCCATTTAAAGAAAGGCATTCAAGAGAAAAGTAACTACCTTACTTACAGATAACATTAAAAAAAATATTATTTTCTATCGTTCGTTCGTTTTCTTTAGTAATAGTAAATATAGTTAACTATTGCTAACAATAGTAAATATATGATAACTATTACATACGGTGTTCATCAATATATTCTACATTAGGAATAAGACATCGAATATAAATATGAACCTATATTTTCCATCAAAAAATTACGAAATACAATGTATGAATATTGAGTGCGTTATTTTCTGTTCACGTCACTGGTTTCTCATAAAATATTAATGTGTATATTGTTGTTTCATATTTTCAGTTTAATTGCACATGGAAGGTAAAACTATGAAACATCTTAGATAACACATGCAAAAATATTCTAATGAAACCTAACCAAATTTATTTACAATATCTTTTTACATTTCATTTAAATGATATCAATGAGTGTCTATTAAGTACTAATTTATAAATGTAATTAATATATTCAGTTATATGATAGTTATTGATTACACTATTTATACTCATTAATACTTACATAGACATAATTAGTAAACCCGGTATGTACATATGTACATATTCCATTCCCCACGTGTGCTATGCATGAAATAAGTGACTATTTAAATAAGTAAAGAAATAATGAACCGAACGAAAGAAGGTAAGACAGAATATCACTAATAAGAAACAAAAGAAAGAAGAGCGAAACGCAGGGCGTTGTTGGTTACCAGGAATGGTACCAGGGTACAGAGATCAGCCTCAAACCAAGCACGTGATGTATGTCCCCGTCTTGTCGCCCAGATTCGCATCAAGTTTATATCATGGTAATCAAATCGCCTGGCATAAATTTCGTTTATGCACAGTTATGCGCGCGCGAAGCGACCACGGTGAAATTGGCCGAATCGAAAGAAGTGCGAACGTCATGACGATAAAGATCGAATTGTGCCGCATAATTCGTGAGAAAATGTATCAAGATGTACGGAATTGTATTTTGAAGCGTGTGGCTACATCTCTTGTTTTCTAATTATCATAAAATGCGCCCTAATTATTTCGAAGATAAAACTTACAAAAATTTTAATTGCTTTAATAACTCTCGGAATGATTTTTTTATATTAACTTTATGTATTCTCGTAATAAGCGTTTATTCACATACAGTGTATTAAATTAGTGATCACAAGTGTAAATGGTATAATTATCTTTATGAAAAATAATGAGTGAGAGTATAGTTTATGATTTAATATGATTAATTGTATTATTCTTGTTTATTATGAAGACGTAGAAGACAATTTAAAAAGCGGAAATTAAATACTACTACTTTAAAATGTATATCATTGAATGAATTGAAACGAAACGTACAAAATATTCCTGTAAACTAAAAAAAGGGGACACGACATTATTAAGCGAATTGTTCGAAATGAATAAATATTATTCATCATTATACAGTACACCATTGAAATACATTCCCCAGGGCACAAAATTATCGTACACGTGAGTACATGTCACGCATATTACAATATTTGTCAAACCTTGCACTTACAATTTAAAGCACATTTTCAAACACAAGTAAATATGCAAATTATTATTTTTAATAACATCGAAAACGTTACTTTTAACGCTAAACACTATCACGTAGACAAAGACCTTTGCAAACTGTAAAATTAACACAAGTAAAAAATAAGACATGTCATGCACCGGGGAAGGAAAGTTACAAGAAAGTATTTTAAATCACAAACGTTATAAATATTAATAACACCATAGTTAACGTAATAGAATTCACTGATCTTCGAAACAGCAGAGTTAGGACAATTAACACCCACCAATTTACCCGTGGCCTGCGGCAGTATATGCTTACGCGTGTTCTCGTGTGTATGCTTCACGATGATTTCGCAGTCGAAGGGAACCAACGTCGCTTGACTCACCTTCGTCACACCCAGGCGGCACCCAAGAATAATAGCGTACTGGGGCCGGAAGTTCCTCACCTTGCTGGACCAGTCCGTTCAGAAGAATCGACGGTTTCGACGCGTTAGTGTTGACTCCGTTTCGTACCCATCGCATTCGATTTTATATACGAAAGGCTTGCTCTAATGATGCCAACACAAGCCAAAAAGTTGACTGTACGTGGGCGATGAGATCTTCTAATTCGCTGGTCTCGCGTCTCCGAGGGATACGTACGAGAAACCGACGGGGCGGGTTGTCAAACTACAATATTTATAACTTATTGTCTGAAGTTTACTAGTGGCATAATCAAACAGGGCCCGATGCTTCTTTGTCGAACTAATGTTAGTATTTCGAATTTTAATTTCGCATTTTAAAAAGGGTTCGCGCAGTTTTTACTTTTATTCGTTTATTAAATAGGTATCTTATATGATTAAAATAATCAATCCTTTTATTGTTATACTTTTTTTTTTTTAATATTTACGACTTAATATGTTTATAAATATGTTTTCAAAACACTTTAGCAAAATATTGACAAGATTATACATGTAATCTCATCAACTGCCGATCTAGCTGATTTCTGCCTTTAATTACCTACTAAAAACAATTTTTTATAGTCGGTACCATTTTTAACTTGACATCTTAAATTTTATTTTTATAATTTGAGGAACTTGCAAGTTTAGTATTCCATTTCTAATGTTAAATTTTACTTGGTTCCATTTTGCAAAATATTTGTTTATTATTTTATTTTTCTATGGCTAAAAACTTAAAATAATGTTCAAATCTTTCACTTTTTATAAGCAGAACAAGTTTAACTGGAGTAATTGCTTAGAAATTATTATGCAGATAAGAAATGCGTGATGGACAGCCACCTTTATAGTATTAGCTATAATGTGGTATAGTTTTTCTTGAAGCAGTTAACAAATTGAGAACATTTTTTTTATAAACTGTACTATTAAATTAAGATTGATAAAATAAATTTCTACTTTCACTCACATAGATAAAATTTTAAACTTCCAGTTTAGGGTTGTTTGCCCTTTTACCTGTTTATTCGGAAGGTATCTCAACATTCATGTATAACTTGTTAAAATATCAACCAATACGTATTTATATAATTTACTACCAAATGTTAATATTACCATCATATTAGCATGATGTATCAATAATAAGTACGTTTTTTTTTTTAAAATTATCAACTTAATGTTACTTGAATAATTAAATGAATACAAATATCAACTCATTTGCTGCGGCGTATTTTAATCAAAGAATGCGAAGAAGTTGTGAAAATACTGAATTGCATTCTGCTAAATTCATATTTTCCTTTCGATTCGTTTCTATCTTTAAAACGGCAGGGAATCTCAAGTATTTTAAAATACCAATATTATTTCTAATAACTGAAATTAATCGATAGAAGACTAATAACACGCTGTGCGCAAATTCCTTGATCGCCTATATACACCGATAGCAATGAAAGAATTAAGAAACAACTAAAAATACCCTATTCCAAAAAATTTCTGAATGAATCCTGAAGTGACCTTAAAGTGAGTGGTTTAAAGTAACACATCCCTTTAATAGCACAAAGTTTCAACATTTAAAAATGTAACAATGTTTAGTCCCTTGAAGCATTTGTAGGGACTGTTAAAGATTTGTTACTGTACATTCTAAAGTATAAAGAGTTTCAAATGAGATACGGGACATTCTTATAAATTAGAAAAAAAGTCAATAAACGGCCTTGAGAGGCTATAAAAGTTGTAAAGGCATTCGCGAAAGGACAACGATTACAGGGTTCCCGTGGTCAGAGAGTATACGTTGCTCGATGCTGTAGGTACAGGGGACTATAAATCATAATTAGGCTGCAAGCGGTAGCCGCGAAGTGGCTGCAGTCCCATTAGCAGCAACAATGCAGCCAAGCAGCTTAAGACGTCGTTGTTGCCAGAAGAAGAGTAAGTTAGCTGCCCATTCAGAGGCAGATCGTATCGAGACTATAGAACAGGATATTTGCAAAGAGAGAATAATGAGTGCAATACACAATGGGTCATTTTAAAATATTCCTACCGAGATAATTGGAAAAAGCATGATGTCTTGAAATGTGGAAATCGCCGATAATTGAACTGCTTAATCTTACGCAATTGTTATACAAATGTGTTGGCAAGCATTCATGAATGGTTGTACAAAAGTTACATCTTGCTGATTAAGTCTATTTCGTTGGATCTTACAGTGTCATGCTCGTAATGTTATACAATATTGCAAATCTTTGTAATTATCCAAAATCAAAATCTTTTGTGCCACAAAGACTTTGAAATCAATAAATCGGATATCAGTCAATAAAGAGTTGTAAAATTGTTACAAAAATATATATTATATACATATAATTTATTTAATTTAACTTACTAAAGGAGGATAGCAAGTAGCTGTTTTGTACTGTAGTTGTATTCAACACCCACGCATAAAACGATACATTGATACACAGGAAGTGCACGCATCCCGGGCACAGAATGAACAAAATCGTGACGGAGCAAACAGCGACTTTTGTCCTGCTACTCGTGTCTACAACTGCGCCGAGGGGTTCGAGAAACGAAAGAAAGAAAAAAGTGTCTATGACACGTCACTGCCGATGATTGCATTATTCGACAGCGAATTATAGATCGATTTCCACTTCCTGTCTATAGTGAAAACATTCAATGTGTACAACTAATTAAATCGTATAATCGTTGATAGAACGTTATCGAAAATCGTTAAATTTAATTATTTGAGAAATACGATGACAGTGCAAAACATGCTACCTCCTGCCTTGTTGCATGAAAATGGAGAATCATAGGCTACTAATTGGAACACAGCTGCTGGAGCAAGGGACGAAATTGAGCAGAAAATTTTCAATTTAGACAAACTAGCTTCCGTGTAATCGTCAATTTAACGGTTGATCTTTTTGTTACCGTTTTTTTAAGTGTGACCCGATTAAATAGGTATCTGACAACGATGATGGGGCATTATTGGTTTTAGGAAGGAACACGCCATGAAAATAAATACTACTAATAACGCCGTAAGACAAGTGATTAAGATAGTGGACAATATTTTTAAGCGAAAAAAAACATCGTTATTAAAACTTTATAATTTATATATGGATTTATTTGATTGATCTATTTTGTTGATTCTTTCATATACCGGGATCTGTAATGAAATAAAAGAGCCATGTATACCTAATACTTTTAATCATTATAGATATTCGAGTTACACATTCAATGCAGAATATTAAAAAAGGCAAACATGAATGAAATATGCAGTATTTACAGCTTTAATTTTAGGATCCTTATAATATTTTATAAGTTGAAGCTGAAATTGTAATTAAAATTTATGTTCGCCGTTCACGCAACTTATATTCTTAACATTATAACATAACGTCAATATTATACATTTTAGAATTGTTAAATGTAATATATTGGCTATATTATAAATTATGTCATTAATTACATTATGTTAATAATATATGTTATTAATATACATTTATTATGTTAATATTACATTAACAATATAATTACCTTAATGACGTAATTTATAAAATACTCAATATATTATATTTAATAATTCTGAACTTTATACGTATATGCCGTATCTGATTAATGTAATCACTGATAGTACACAATTGTATACGAATAATATGTTGATTTGAATTAAGTATATGAATACTCAAAATTGATGAATCACAGCTCCTTTATTAACGTTGTACAGAAAGGGAATATGGTTCCTACCAGCCCTGATCAGAAGACAGTTGGAAGATTTCCACTTAGAAGTGGACGCAATTTTGAATGTAAAGAATGTCAGACCACCAAAGGTGATCACCGGTTGAATGGAATCTCTTGTGAACACTTGAGTCGTCGATCGAAGCACACCCAGTCGGTGTTATAAAAACTGAAGATTCATCTTGGTCTACTTGACTCGACTATTGACTTTTCATGATATTTCCCTGCAATTTACCATGTTTGGTCAATTATCTTGAAGTTATTCAGAAAAGCGCCCAGGAAAGCGGAATTCGCATTTTTCTAATACAAATTATTATGTATTCGTATTCTATTATATGCAAATTGAAGATATCACAGAAAGTGTTTTTACAAAGTTACATGTTATATGATTTAAGTTGGGGAGGGAAGAGAGGGGCGTAAAGAAAAAGTTATTACAAAACATTATCCATATGCATACATTTATAAATATTACTATACATGGTGCTACAATCGATTAGATCGTTCAGAAATTTTGTAGTAATATTTAAGGAACCTGCAAACCTCCATTATCCGAATACCCTAATATCTAAACATTCTATTATCCGACTATCCTACTATGCAAATATTTTGTTATTCGAACAGCGAGTGTTCTAGCATAAGATAGAACAAATCAACAATTAATACAAGGAAGAGTATAAGAAACAAAAGTATGTAACTCTATAGGATCTGTAATTACTTAAACAAATTGTCAACTTTCCTAATTTTTGTAACTCATTTTTATGTACATACTTGCGGCATGGATGGTGGCGTAGATTCAATAAAAGCAGATTCTGTTTATAATAAGGTTTAGTTTTCACTCAAACTTCACATGTACTTCTTAAAATTGGATACCATTAAATACGAATTATTATGTTTCAAAACTATATACTTATATCATAAATAACTTACATGGTAAAATTTTTACACTGTAAAAATCTTGCAATTAATTTCTAGTGCATTCAATGTCTAGTCATTAATAAACATTTACAAGTATTAGAATAAATCATGATATTAGAACATCCCACACAACATTAAACAACGTTTCTTGCCCCTTTATTGAAATATGGAAATGAGTATAATTCAATGAAACACAAATTGCTTCTTCCTTTAACTACAAGTGCTGTGCTTTAATTATTGCATTTAACAATAAATGGTCCCACCATAAACAGTGTTTGTTCACATTGCGAATAATTTTATTTAACAAAAATAGGTAAAATGTAATTCACTTCCAGTCCCATCAATTACACAATCAATCTTAATAGTATCGAAAACGCTATGTCAATCTTGTTCTATACATAAGACATGTATCTACATGAGTGTAGACTCTAAGGATATGGAATTAATTACTTTTACTTCTTTCACCGCTACAAATAAATATGTAATATTTTTTATTACTATGAACTTTAAGCGGAAATCTTTCATATAAATCTTAACTGTTAGTGAACATTTGAGTCAAGTCTTACTTTTTATTTTATATAATCGCAATAAAAAATTTTTTATTTTACTCAATATTAATTCGAGAGAAATTTATTACGTAACTTTTATTATATAAATAGACCATCAAAAAGTGATGGGATATACTAGATAAACTGTAATACTTGAAACTTTACGCATATTTTTTATTATTTTCCTCTCAAACCACGGAAATGTTGTTTAGTATTTCACGATCTTTAGAATTTACATACAGGCACGGTGACTTATAGTAAAAATCATCCACTGTTCTCGTTTATTCATTTGCCTCTATGACATGGTGCAATCAATATAAGAACTATTTAATTTTGTTAATGTTATTAAATATACAAAATTTAATGGGGCAATAATAAAACACAACATTATAAAAACATATAGTAAGAAGTTTTAACTTATGATTGAACATTGATTTGTAAAGTATATAAATTCAATGTTTCGTAGATTTCCTTTTACTATTTTCATTATTATAACTTTTCTCCCATTACATATTGATTTCATTAGGTTTTTCATGTCCCTGATAAAAATGTGTATCCATTTTGTGATTATCGCAACTTCTAAATGTTCTTCACTTGTAATACGATGTTGCCCAATTTTTTATAATTTATAATTCGTGTCATATATTTTCTATGACATTTCTCATTTTTAAAATTTGTGATCTCTTTCTAGGAATTTTGATTATAATAAAAAATTACAAAGTTAGTTCTTTAATCGTGATTTACTTCCTTCAATATTTCCTTTTAAACGCCTCAAACAAACGGTTTAATGATATAATACTATTCCAGTAAATTAAAGTTTATTATAACATGATAATAAACAATTAATAACGCACCCTTTAATGTAGGGAATTCCCAAATACTACATGTAGACAACTTTCCATGTGAACGTGTCTTTATTCGTGTCATTAGATACATTAACATCTCATTCAGCGTTTCGCAAAATTTTATATTATTTTTTTCATTTAAGCACGTAAGGACACCGATGAAATATTTCTGCATTAATTGTAAATATTATATATTTCTATATTATATTTTACAGATAAATTTGGAATAGTAAAAGTGCTGAAGGATTTTCAGTGTGAGCCACGGTATGTACATATATAGTACCAAAGAATTTTTCGTTGGCAGAAAAATTAGAAATTGATTGTCTTCTACTACTGTCCCTTACTTGAAACGAAAATTAGACAATAGCAAAATACATACATAGCTCGTGATGATCCAAAGACATTAATTTTTGTTATATTTAATAATTAAAGACTTTCATTTCCACTTTTGCAATAAACTTCTATAGAAAATATTACAATACCAATTACTCATTCGGGGATGATAAAGCTTCTGCTATTTATCGCAGCGTATCAATTTTCCAAGGTGATTCAAGTTCGCACTTTCCAATGATAGAAAGCTGCATGCAGTTTTGCGTCGATGCCAACCGTCTCTTCGTCAAATGACGAATGAACAGAAGTCATGACGAATTATTGTACGCGGTACGTCATGCATCAAGCTGCCAGCATTTGCCGGCAGGGAATAACGAAGAACCGCGAGAGCGAGTGTCTTAAATTTCATACCAACACTTACTTGCCGAACTGTTCATGGACGACACCCTGCTATCGTGTATGTTCGACATATCTGATCGTTGAATGAACGTGGAGCCGATGATTCCAATCTGCTGTCAATGGCGGCCAACCTTCGGCCGACGAACCATTTACCAGCCAGCGGGATGCGAATGGTACTTAATCATGTTTCGAATAAGCGCACGGGAGCGTTCGAAGCGAAGCCGAACAATTTGTTAGGCAACTGGAATCGAGAAGTGGTTGCTGAAGTGATTCTACCTTGAAACTTTTCGAAAATATTTCTATTAGTCGTTATTAACAAAATTCAGCTACTAATCAGTTTTAAAATAAAGAGCTTACTGTCTTAATTACCGTTAACTGTTAAGAAATTCGTAAAATATTCATCACGCACTTTCTAACATGATTTTTTATTGGAGAACGGTTCTTTTCATATATATGAAAAACAGCCCAATAGCAACCCTTGCACCATAATCTTTTATGGTAGGTAATGTTATGTATTTAAATTTTGAAATTAATAGACAACAGTATAGAAATATTTTTGTCTATATAAGTCCCAAGTAGTCTACTTTAAACAAGGCGTTAATTCTATTTTCTTTACTTGCGATGATAAGTGTATAACAAAAAATTGATTTACGTAATTTAAATAACTTTGAAACGTAAATATGTTACAAGATAAAATTGTTTCCTCGAGTGCTCGTTACTCGTTTTAAGCTACATTATGTTTCCGACGAATTCCATTTATACATTTTTATGATAATTGCTCAAATAACTCGATGTTGATTTTTCTTTAGTGGATGTTTCAATTATTGACAAACTAAATTATTTCAAAATTATACTGTCCAATTATTATATATAGTGAAGGATGCACTCAAGTTTAAAAAAAAGTTTAAGTGATTAAAAGCAAAGGAAATAATATTGGAAAATATTTCTTTTAACTTATTCCCTTCAGAAAGTAGCTTTAGTATCTTTATAAGTAAAAACGATGGTGTTTTAAAAATAAAACTCGTATTTATTGTCTCTAATATACAAAAGATGTATATATCGCATTGAATTCAACCTCTTCTCTTGTAGTAGCGAAAAACTGCAATCGAAGACAGGCCTGTAGCTTCTTCAGGAAACTGTTGAACGATTCAATGGATCGTGGAAAAGAGGCGTTCCTGACAAATTTTTCGGATATCGTCGATTTATCAACCGGCCATGATTCCCGGGCCGAGGTGTCAAGACAGGTTGACATCGTCGGAAGGGGCTCGCGTTTCAACGGCAACGACGTCGAGGTAGACGTCGACGACCATTAGTCGCCGGACGATATACCTCTGATGTATTCCGATGTTGACGGAAAACCTGTAAAACGGCCTCACGCCGGCTTACCGGAGATCTATTAGCGACCATTATAAATGGTCCAACGTCTCCGTCGATGTCACCGGTGTCGCTGAAAGGAAATTGACTACTCATCCCCTGGTGTAGCTGCGACTCCCACGTTCCTCTTCTTGCTCGCCTACTCGAATCGTAGAATTTCGCTGGAAATCGAAAACGGTAGGCTCAATCACATGTATACAGCTTTGGTAACTGTTGCTGGGTTTGCAAGTGACTTGAGTGGATTTTGGTATCTACAACGACAGTAGCAGAGATACCTAAATGCTGATCATATCACAATTATTTGAAAATTGTGCTGTGTTCTTTACTTGTTTGAGTCGTTCAGAAATCAGACTGATTCACTCTACAAAATGAATTGAATTCTGAGAAGTTGAACATTAATCTTGTACCGAAGTAATAAAATTAAAGACACAAAAAATGGGGTTGATTAGTTTAGCTTCTAAAACACTCAAATTATTAACGATCGTATAAAATGGGCACATCAAATAACTTTATTATTATACTACATTATACTTTCATAAAACTGTCGTCATTCTGCCATAAATAAATAAATTATTAAAACCAATTAATATAACTTGGTCACACATTGATAATACTCCCTTTATATGAATGTACCACAAATGATGTATGTCCCATTAATAACTAAAAACTTGTCAAAGAAAGAAATATAGTAATGTATTTATCTTTCATATCAATCGCTCGACACGTGTTAAAGTCTACTTTGGTAATATATATCTTTTCCTTTAACGCATTTATATCTGCTTTAAAAAGTACCTACCATACTTCGCGTATTCATTGTGGCTTTAATTACTGATCTTTGCTACTGTTACACCGCATCTATAGATTTAATCGTTTCTGACAATCAAATATATGTAGCTCGGTATAGACAGGAGAGTATATAACCAAATTATCGAAGGAACGAAATGAAATAGCCTTGACCCGTAGTAGAAAAGAAAAGCGAGCGGTGAGTCGCGCGAGAAGGCTTTTAAGATTCCAGTAGCCGGTGGCGAGCCAATAACGCTGGCGTTAAAATATGGTAATCGAGCCGCAGGATCGGCATATCGACGACTTGACAAACGATGCGACGCCCGAAGCATCAGACCACCAACAGATCTCGCGCGCGCGCACTCTCTCGCCACCGTGCTCATCTCTGCTTCACTTCGCTTCTCCCTACACTCTATCTCTCTCGGCCGCTCTTACTCCTCCGGCCCGCAATCATTTGTTATGTATGTACGTGACTCGAAGCTGACTGCTATCCTGGCATTCTGCCATTCCTACGTCCTGGCTGGCCGAGTCCTGACACCTGGTCGCATGAACTGCGATCAGCATGAGCCCCGCACAAGGATTTCCTGATGCGATGAGTGTGATTGCTTTCGATAGTCGTTGCGCTTTCGCTGGGCTAACGGAGCCGGTGGTAATCTTGTGAACCAATTGCATTGAATTGCCCACAGACACCGGAAACGGTATTCACTTGTTGAAAAAAGCTGAGCTTTTGGAATTTGAGCGGAAATCATACAAAATATATTAACACATTCGCTGCAGACCGCGACGATGGAATCTTCAACATAGACGGTATGTATTTCTTTAACTAAATGACCATTATACTATTGTTGATGCAATACTCTTTTATTTGTATTTTGATCTATGCGAAATCATTCTTTAAATTATTTACAACGCGTCTTCTTTTATTAATGTATTGAGTGACTATTAATAATGAAACACGATGTTGAAACATAAAGATGGAACTTCTTATCAAAATAATATATTCGCAGGTTTTTCAACAAATATTTGGTTAATGCAGAAGTTCTGGTAGCTTTAAATAAAAATAATAATGCAGTTACTTTCTTTTTTAGTACTTTTATTTATCTTTGCGTATCAATTGTTGTTCTGTTACTCTATTCCAAGTTTTTATTTATGAAGTTAGTTTACAAGAAGAAAGGAACTTATGTATCATATAACACAAAAATAATATACTTTTTATTTTTTAGTTTTATAGTTTATCTTGTTGATTTATGAAGTATAGTATGATATCTAAATTTTACAGCATATCAATGTATATTTACGTGTTTCAAAGTATACGTAACTTCTTTGGCTATGATTTCATATTGTTGGTATTAAAATAAATACATTGAGAGATATTCTGGTGGGACATATGCCATATTGTTGATAAAAGGTTAATCCCTCAGCGGTGCATTAAAAATAACAAACAAAGGTTTGGAAAATGCTGTTGCTGGTGCAAATTAAAAATGGTTTACACGTACTTTCTCCCTTTATATTATTTGTTTCTTAATAAATAATTTTTATGTAGTAAATCTTAAGATATAAAATTTGTCATATGCATTAAATTGTTCAAATTTCATCTTTATGAATTTCATTAAAAAAATGTATCATAACAAAAACAAGTACCATATTAAATGGAATTTTTACAATCGGATCTCGATAAATCGAACTTTTTTAACTTTAAAATTATGTTCATCCTCTTTCGTACCGTTACGAAAATCTTTATAAATGGATATAAAACTTTGGAATTATTTGCCACATTGAATATAATGAAATACATTTTTACCTCTATAGCTCAACTTTAAAATAGCCAGCCTTCTACAAATTAAAGTTTACCTCTATAGGTCAGACTTTTATCGTCGCTGCCTCTATAACTCGAAGTTATAGCTATGTATGTGTCATACTTTGTCAACCAAATGAATACTGGAAAACATAAGACGACACTAGTCATGTCTGTACCGCTCGCAAGTTGAATTTTCGTACGTTAAACCCCTATTGCTTGAAAACTTCAGTAAGTCGAAACCTCTACATATATCCCGAAAATTTTAACTTTTCCTTGAGATTTGTGTTACCGAAGTTCGACTGTAATTACTAGACTACGAATTTTTCTGCAAATTAATTTCTTTAAATACAAAAATAAAGAAGTAGAAGCTAAATATAGGATAGTTTCACCTTCTAAATATTAAAATATCTTCTCCAATTTAACTGTTTCATATATTTTTTATATACTGCGTATATTCACTACTTTTTTACCTATTTGATTTTCCCATAAATGCATAAAAATCCGCAATTTAATAATTACAAAATTACTGATACAATATATTTTTTAAATTCTTTAAGAAGTAATAAATTGTTTACATGTTTTTATTGTCAGTTTCACTTGCAATCCACGATATAGTAAAGTGTTGCTTGAAACGTAGGAATTAGAAACAAGTGTACAGCCAATTGCGATAGTTCCGTTTCTCATGTTCTGGCAAGATTGGTCCGAGGAATTGTTCGAAGGGTTTTCCTCAAATCCCTGAAGTGTCTACCACCTGACCGCATCAATCCCATTACAAGACGCGCCTATCTCGACATAAATTTGGAATCGTCTTGAGAATTTGGCTTTTGTCTCCTTGGGTTAAATCCCTCAAAACGATATAAAATTGCTCACCTTCGACTAATCTCAATAGGTAGAGAAAAAGAGGAATTATACACATAATTTTCATAAAAATTTATTCGGTAAGAAGCTGTAGTCTAACAGATAAAAATGTTCTGGTTGTAACATTTGTAAAACCTCATTATTAAATTAGTCTATTACTAAATATAAAATAATCGCCTTATGTAACTTACGTGTAATATTAAATATTTCTTTTTTAAGTTTACCTTTTTGGTAGAAAAAGAAATTTTACCCATTTTTTGCAACTTCTTTTCAATTTTTAACTTTTGTTTATTTTTTAATATAAAATAGAATAAACGGAGAATTTTTGTATAATATCTCGTTAACTTTTGTTGTTATTAATTGTATAACATACTGCAATCAAGCAAAATATTTTCATGTTGTTTCTTCTCTAATACAAATTTTAAAAAATACACAATCCTCTAGCTAGAGCTTTCGCAAAGCAAGCTAACAAATTCAATCAATTAACCAAACGGTTAAATAAATGTACACCAGTGTTTAGATCATACGTCTTGCAAGTGGAAGAAAGCAGCAGCTTCCAGGAATTAATAACAAAGTGTTCGTGGGGTATCAGATGACCGCGTTGCCGTCTAAACGTTGTAGAGGATTTTAGCAAACGGGCGATTTCTGTCAACGTGATGGTAATATTCTTACACGGCGGCCAAACATTAAAATACAGGAACGAATGTATCAGGGTAAAGTACAAGCACGCGATGCACGTTGCTAAATTACGTGTGAGCATTTAGCAGCGCACCAATAATAGACAGCCACGCTGACTGTGCTCAGCATCGAGACCCGCACGCTACTTTCGTCGGACCGTTTTATAGCGTTGTATATCTCGAAACGCTTCATTACTGTTTACGCGACAACATAACAAACATTCGGCGAGGTTTAACATCAACTAACGCAATTTTACTGTGCCCTGTAGATTTGTAAAGTACCGCTGGATTCTTCGCAGACCACGTGGACCGTCCTACGATGGAAAATTCTCGGGACCAGAGCAGGACGGTTTAGCGTTTTAAATGTGACCCCGCCGGTAATCGTCGAGTACATTCACTCGGCAATAAATCTCGAGGAGAAACATTCGTTGAGACATGCCTGGAAATTCGATAATTCGAGCCACTGTAATGCGTGTTTCAGTTGAGTTGAGCTTCGCTGAATTCGGAATCATGATCCGGTAACCGTTTCGTTAATATCCACGATTTATGGGATGCTTCTGTTCATGACACTAAGGGCCAATGTTAAGCACTACACTTCCCCGTAGTTGTATTTTATGAATAAACCGATTAACGATGGTCTGATAATAAAAGAGACATGACATTTTATAATATAAAGAAAGGAAATGAATTTCTGAGAATGTATTCGAAATGTTTCCTTGAAAGTTTCTCGAAAATAAGAAAGAATATTAGAGTGTAACATTTTTCACTTAATCCCCCTAAGTTTATAAAAGCTTGCAGTGTTTGTATACCTTCTTGACAAATCTAGTAAAAAATTCATATCCGTATTCTAAAATATGTATAAAAATAAATAAAGATATGAAATTTAGTTTTAGTAGATACCAAATTAAAACGGTTATATTAATGTACTTACAGGCACGTCTGAATCGTATTTTAATACAGTGGTTAAGTTTCTATTCGTAATTTCTAATACCGTTAAAATAATCGAAGATTTGTGTATTTTGCAGATGCGTAATAGAACTATTACTTATTCTTTATTTACATCATACAGAATATTAAACTGTTTTACGTTTTCAAAATATTATTAATAGTTTATCTTAAGAAACATCTTGCTATCACATCAATCTCGAATAAAGTAATTTTAGAAGCTGTTTCCTAAAATACTAAAAGCAGTAATGGTGTCCTAGACATTATCCTAACAATAAGTGAAACAATCAGCATTCATACAATTGACGGTCAACGAGTGCAAACGATTCGGATCACAATGCACTGGTGCCAAGAACACCTCAGGACTTAGAAAAGGATTGAAGAAAGAAGAAGGGAAGGGGTAGTCAAGTGGGAGACAAGACTCCATGGAGGACGTCGCCGTAATGACAGAGCATAAATAACTCGGACGTTTACGTGCGCATTGATTTAAGCAAACTAATGATTTCACTTTGACCGGGCGGCAGTAGAGGTTCACAGGAACCATTGCCTCAGCAAACTCCGGCTATTATATTGACGTTTATATTCGGCTGTGTAATTTACATGTCTATGGATGACAATTATTGCACGGGTGGCTTCGCACGTTATTAGCTGCCATCTTGCCGAATCGGCCACTGTCCAAAATTATTGGATTCTTAATAAGCGTTTTGTCTGCTAACTCTGCCCCTAATCCGTGGTTGTCACTGATAAAAAACGACTTCAAGGAGTCCAAGCCTATGTATGTATATTATCGTACGTAAAGAAGCGTTCGCAGTATCTCATAATCATTTTCGTACCAGTGTTTGAACATTTTCCTAAAAACACAGTGGTTACTCGAGGGATGCTGCTGTTGATTGGTTGCCGTATTGTTGTCGCAATTAGCTAGACTCGGTTCTGGCCAACTTAAGTACAAGGCCCCGGCGAAAGTGTTCGCAGTGACAAAGATTAATGCAATGTGGCATAGCTCGCGCTTTGCCCAGTTATGTTGTGCGTGCACGCAAATACGCCGCAGACGGTGAGTCGTATATTAAGAGCAGGGGTGTTGAGACTGAAAGAAAATATATTAACTTGTTGGGAGAAATAGTGTCACTAAATTCATCCTATAAGCCCTTTGGTAAGCAATAGCGGAGCATTAGAGTGCTAGTCTTGTATTTACATTTTGTATCTCCTTATGATAGCCATTTCTTGAAGCTAAAAATTACTGGAAGACAATAATAGATATTCAATCATTTCATTCTATACCACACATATGGCACAGTTAATTACAACTACGAATCAACAGCAAACACATTACACCAGCCCTTAGGCTTGAACTAATAAAAAAGGAAGGAATGTAATGGGGAACTCCGAAAATGTATAATCTTTCGTCTAAAAAAATTTGAAAAGAAGTAAACTTTCCACATTTAACTTACTATGTTTCGTATTAGAAAATATATTTATCGTTGTTGTATAATTGAGTGTAGACGTTATATAACGGATGGTATAACTAGCAATGAAATGGTTCTACAGGACAAAATTAGTACAATATGTAGAATAACATTTTTTCGTTTGAGACTTCATTTTCTTGAAAATCGAATTTGAAGGTTTATTAGATTGGCGTGCATTTGACTGTTCTCACTTGTCCAATTTAGTATGTGACTTCATCCCACATCTTAGAAGTGAATTAACTAAATTACTTAAATATATACATACATTTTGTCTTAACCTTTTCGATGTTTATGTCAGGTATATTCGTCATGGAAAGGTAATAACTGTTTGTTTACTAACGAGCATACTTGTTATGGAGAAAAAAATACGCTTTTGATATTTAAAGTAGGTACAATTTAGGTAAAACAAGAAATTTATCTGTAATTTGATCACCTTTTTGAATAATATTGGGTTGAACATTAATATGAATTTATTTATAATTCCAATTGTATCGCATAGTAATAATAATAATAATAATTTCATATTGTTTTGCTTACGAAGTAATCAAATTTTAAATTCTGGAGATTAACAAATCTTTGAAGATAAAGTAATAGAAAAATTTGTCACTTTGTTGTAATTTACTTCAATTTTACAAGTGCATTTATTCTACTTTTGTCGAGTGTAGTTGTTGTCGTTTAAAAACGATTAAGCACATAGATGTACACTTTCTAAATTAAACGAAACACTTATGACAGCGTAATGGCAGTGTAATGAATGTTCGAAATCAATCTCTTCGAAAACGATGCATTAGACATCATGTTTTATTATATCATTATATATATTTTGAATTTGTACCTTTAGGCAAAGTTATGCTTTGCACTAGTTATACGATACTATATATACTCTTTGTAGATAAAGCGTTGAGAACTTTATTGAAAAAGCAACAAAATTAGAAATTCGTAAAAAGTTGTTCATCTTATATACCTAAGTAGCTTAAAAAAAACGTCCCATCGGGAACCACTTGTTTCAAACAAATTAGTTAAGTAGGGGCATAAACAAAATGACTCGAAGAAGTTCACGGTGAACAGCATTGGAACATAAATCAGAAAGCGTTTCACAGTTGGCTAATTTTAGACGAGTATTCATCCAGACATTTTGTTTTGGCATTGTCCCGCCCGGCGCGGTGTCGAGATCCGAAACGGTCGAATACTGGCATTTTCACGATTTTCTAACTTGACGACGCGGAAATCCGCGACGCTGAAGGGCGTTTCTCCATACATTCAGTCCGTTTACTGCGCGGCCCGATAAGTCTGAAGGGGCTGAGCTCGAGGAGATGACATTGACGGGCTAAGCGTAG
Source organism: Eucera pruinosa (assembly GCA_028830335.1). Taxonomy (NCBI): domain Eukaryota; kingdom Metazoa; phylum Arthropoda; class Insecta; order Hymenoptera; family Apidae; genus Eucera; species Eucera pruinosa. Next base: position 3,107,220 of record JAMYCR010000002.1, on the reverse strand, counting down.
GACTTAAAGCCTGGGGCTTAACTCATCCGTCAGTACACGATACACATACTTGGCCCCTCTTTGTCTAAGTTGATATTCTCACTGTACTAGACGGAACTGAATGCCGGAATTCCTTCGATTCTTGTTTCAGCTTACTTCTGATGCAGTGGAAAAATTCTGATTTCAAGTCACTGATTTCAAGCAACCATTTTTCTGCATCGTGTTACAGGATTTATTTATTAATTTAGCAACTTTTTCGTGCTATAACTTTCTAGTAGTAAAAATAGATTTTGCTGAACTATGTTCTTAAGCAAATAAATACAGCGATATTTTTGTCAAATGAGAAATTTTTAATTTTATTGTTATACCTTGGTAAATAATTATTGTCAGAAAACACGAAAACCAAAAGATCTTTAAACATGACGAAGGTCTATGTCTATAATTTGCTTTTGTTACGTCTTCGTTGTATATGGTACAAAATCTAATGAGAAGATCTAATCCATGTATTTTGAGGGAAATACCCAATGGATAGAGTGTATAAAATGGAAACCTTGTTTCTTTACTTGCACACAATATACTAGAATTTCAGAATTTTACCAGCACAATGTTTTCACTTATAGAAGTACTTAAATATGTACAAATAACGTTTGTATTCACTTCTAAGTTTTGCTGAACATTATTTCAGAAACTTCAGCAACATGTGCACTTGCTTGGCAGTCGAAAAATCATAGTATTCACAATTGTTTTCTACTTTATACTTTATATTGCAAACAAGATGACAAACGTTAGGCTAACTTAAAAATTAAAATTGGAAAGATGCTATAGACTATACGGTAAACTTTGATAAGTTTATGATAGATTGATAATTTGTGGTGACACTCTAGTGCCTTGCACACGAGGAACATAAGAAGAAATAGGACTTTCTCGCAAGTGCTCACTTCAACTACCTCGTCCGTACATAGGGTAAACGACCCACGTACTATCATTGTTCCTATAGCGGGCACTTTAATTCGTTTATTTAATAGCAAAGTAATGTACAAAAAATCGTAAGTAAACAAATTTTCATACTAAATTTGGGCTTCGGTTTACGTAACAACACATAGCCATTGTATATTCGTGTACACTTAATATATATAAACAGATATTAGGTGGTAAATGTGCTGTTGAACATTAAAACGTGACCAATATAATTATAAATTATGGAACATGTCATAATTCAGTAAGGCGATACGTTTACTATATATCTTGTATCTGCTACACAAACTGGCGTGTTAATATATATAAAAAGTGTTTATATTTAAATAAAAAGTTTTCAAGTGACAGTACGAAGGACATTGGACTTTGTTGTACATTTTCAATTACGTAGTAATGAATTCGTTATATTGAAGATATAAAAAAAAATGTTCGTAAATAAAAGAACTGTTGAACAATATTATGCTCCAAACTGGAACGATCTTTATGTTAAATAGGTTCTAAAATAGTTAAATAAAGTTACTCGCGAACCTTAAAGTGGCAGTAATTGGTACATCTTCCTTATATCGCCTTTAATCTGATTTCCAATATCCCAACGTCTAAGGCACTGTCTGCTAAGTAGCCTTACGGATGAGTCCACTAGCAGGCCTAGGACGAAACGCACACCTTCCTTTTCCTATGCTATCACCTCTTTAGCACGCTACAAATTCTTCTTTTAAATGATATTCATCCGATTTGTAAACCATTCAAGAGTAAGTTGACAGACTTTTACTAAGTATATTTATAATAATTAACGAAAATGCATAATTCAATTTTCACAATATACTCCGCTTTCTCCGTAATGACTTTTGTTAGGTTCAATGAATTTTGCATAATTTCATTCTTTTACATTTTCATGGCAACTTGTGTTGGAAGAACTAAAAAGCAAGTCTTTATGGCATCAGAAGCTGCTAAACTACTGATCAATTAATGTAGTTATTTTTCATAATGTAATGTAGTTACATTTTATAATGTCGTAGTTTTAAGATTTAGTCTTAGTAAAGTATTGCTTTACAATCATTTACTCGTATTTTTAATATCTTATTTATCTTCTGAACTGCATTTAATGCATACGTAAATAACCGTTTGCAATTGAGGCATTAAAGAAGTAAATTAAAGAATTAAAAATAGTAATGCTTAAATGTTGATAACCCACGCTTTCTGCTATTGCTGTTAATAGGAGAATACGCATTCTAATTTTTAGTTTCAATTATAAAAAAGTTACAATAGTACTATAATTCCGAAATATCAATCAGAATTAATACTGTGTCTCACGTCCTTTTTGAGTGCAATCATTTTTTTCTACAGAATGATAATGTTTTGCTCGCTTTTAATGTTAAAAGAATACATTCTAGCTATAGTGATAAGGGCATAGTAATTTTACTATTAATACATAATTCATTATTTATTTGATTTTAAATTACAGTTACGTTTATAATTTAATTTTAGAACCAGAACATCTTATACCATTATTTCAAATATAAATATATTGTATTCGTTTCTTGGCAATTCATTGCGAGTATAAATCTTGATAGAGAACTTCAAATTCGAAATATGAATCAGAATCGTGTAAAGATAGTCCAGCGCAACGTGGTGAAAATGTAGTAAGAATAAAGCGTCAGCATATCGAGATGATAATCAGGGAAACCAATTTATACTTTAAAATGCTTTATTTTCATCAATTTTTGAGATATCGGAATGAATCATAGAGGAAGTATAATTCTTTAAATGTAGAATACATTGAATCGATATCCACAAAAAGGACCTATTGCATTATTGCCCCTATCTACTGCAACGGTATGAACTTCAATTGATTGATTCTGTTATCATGCACGTTCTAGAAATATCAATACTATCTCTTATCGTTAGTTTCTTTTTAACCTTTTGGCTTACATTTTGTTTACTACTATAGGTACTTACGTTATCATTAAGAGATCACAGTTTTTATATTTGTTCAAAATACTATAATATTTTACATATGTAATTTGTATTTAGTAATCTTCAATCTTCTGAAGTGAAACTAAATCTAGAAGAAAAATAGCGCTGTATTGCAAATAGGACTTTATCTTTAATGAATCTATCTATAATTCGTGCCACGAGTGTGACCTGTTATTGTAAGTCAAGGAGTTAAACAGCTTCATGATAAGAATGAAATGAAAAATTAACATGGACTAAATAGGGTTTAACCTAAAGCTAAAAGTATAGTATTTCTCCCTAGATCTGATATTTATGTTTTAGAGATATTAAACTATTGCAAAGCTTTATGGAACATAATTAAGACTGGAATCTCTGATGATAATAATGTAAACGAGAGTTGGTGAGGATTTCCGTACTATCGCAATCGAAACCCTATTTGTCCGCATCACTTGAATAGCTAATCGTGCATCGTTCGTTTTAGCTATTCCTCCTTTAAAGGAGCGATACTAGACGTACGTTTCGCGGGGTTTCCGATCGGTCGACCTAGATGCATAGTAACACCCTGCTTGACCATACGCTGTTAATAGTACAGTATAATCTTATCGAAACTACACCGTGATATGAATATTCTATAGTCGTTGAATATAGGTGGTAGAAGTTAAGCACGCGCCGATACAAATGCGTCCCTTCATCCGTGATATACGCGAAGCGGAAAGGAGGTCAACTTACATGATTCTATTATTCGTCTAGATTGAAAAACATTTAAGTACGATAATATAAAAGTGTCCCTTCAAATAGTGCAATAGAATAGAAGAATTTACGATTTATCGACGGATTCAACGATATTTAACAACAAATCTAAAGTATTAGCAACTTAATAAATTTTTATAAGATGCACCAGTTATTATTATTAATTCCTAATTACTTGCCGAGCTAACCAACAAAATACTTACTGTTAGATCGTTAGGGCCATAATATAATAGTATTATCAGAAATCAAAAAAATTGAAGAAGATAGATTTTAAGAAGTATGACCTAATAAGGAAAATTTCTGGTAAAAGGTCCACGCGGAGCAGTCGCCGCTGGCCTATTACAGGACTTCCTACCCACTGGTCTCATTGAAACAAATGCTTCTCCAAACATAAATGAATACACGACGCGGCAGTTGGAAAAATAGATAGAGGTTCACCCCAATGCATGCTAATGCTTTCCAACCACCGCAATCAAATCCCTCTCGTCGAAATGATTAATTATTGCCTATAGCTAAACCGATGCAGGAACGCAGACAGGGGTGGCTCGGAGAGAGTGCACTACCTTCCCACAGCACGAAGGACACGTACCAGTGTTACCACGGCACGCTAATAGCTTCGTAATAATTCTGATTTATGCGCCGGTAAGCAGGCGCGCCGCGTAGCGACGCCCGACGTCGGCGGGGGCGACTTCGTTTACACGTTCTTGGCTTTCGCGCCCGAAATATTCTTGCCCGCCTTACTGCGAGCCGTCGACGTCTGCGCTATGTTTACGGGGAGGGAAGGGACGCTAGTGTCTGCGAGCTTTGTCTGGCTCGGGGATGAAAGTGTGAACGGGCCGAGCATCTTTCTCATATGCCGCTAAAATCGTCCAATTGAATTGCTTGGACCGCATTTCATTTCACATTTCGGTAGAATCGACGCGCGCGAAGACATTCCCTCCTATTTCTAGGTTAACACTTTTAGTGAACTCGATGCCACAAGTACATATGCAATTCTTTCCCCTTCTATGAGCATCGGATCATAAATTAATCCGCGGGTTTTGTTCTTGCTTTTAAACGAATGTTGTATAATAACTATTAAGCTAATAATAAATACTTTAAATATAATGAATAATCTGTTGCAACTTTACAATTCTAATTGCCGATTACTTTAAAAACTGTAATCATAAGTTATATAAAATGTTCGAGTAAAAGTACTTGGTATTTTCACATTTCGTAATATAGGTCTTTACGTTCATATCTTATTGTTAGTCTCCTTCGTACTTAAAGTAATCACCTTTATTAATATTTATAACATTCAACAAAATTCTCTGAACGAGGAATTAAACTAATAACTACTACTTCGTATTAAATGTGGAAAAATCTTTATAGAATTATAATAAAAAATTGAAGCAACTTGAATTTTCTTGAAATATAATTTTATTTGACAAACTGCAGCGATATTATTAATTTGAATTTATATATCCACGCAATTTTTCAAGTTTGATTACAAATAGACTTTCAGTAACTCATTGGTTTCTTAAACGGTTTGAACCATTTCTCAATTATCCCCTCACTATTAAAACCTTCTCGGCAAACACTGCTAATTGCTGTATTCCCTACCTTAAATTCATAAAGCACGGAAGTAGAAATTCTTATATCTTTGTTCCCTATATTTAACATTGTAAAGAGGATGGAACCTCGAAAGTGTACCTGTGTCAACTGAATAAACAAATCCTTTAAATGATAGTAGCATTGTTACATTATATATTACATTTTTACAAAGAATAACATGAACTTCAACTTAAATTTATCTTTGAAGGAAAAGCGTGCAAACTTTCTCTAATACCTACTAAAATCTTAAAATCTAAAGTCGTTTTACATACAGCTTCTCCATTTATATAAAAAAAAAAAAAACAAAAAAAAAACACCGTTTGCCAATTTAGATTAGTACTTTCTCCATTCAAATTATCTGTTAGCTCGACATTTGCATAAAATGATTACAGAGAGATCCATCAACGGCCGAAAATCAGTGAGCCGCGAGAGTAGAAAGTGTTTACCCAATCGCGTTCAATTAATCGCTAGCGGAGCGATTCGATCCCCGAGCCATTATTCAATTTCTATCAGACTGAGGAGTCCATTTTCGCGGGCTCAGGTGAACAGAACCGAACGCGGACACGCGATCACTTTCCTCCAAGCATGAACTACGCGTAGAACGGAAGCTCAATCACATTAGAACACGCTAACGACATGCAAGATGACGTTCGCCGTGCGTGACTTCCACCATTCATTCCATACAGTGTCACTACACGTAGAAACAGTTGTCCTTATGCATTAATAGATTTTCCAATGATCCAACGTGATTGTTGGTCGGACAGAATTTTAGCGCTTCAAGTAGAATCGTATAAATGTCCCAAACTCGTTGCACGTCGAGTCCTACACGTATGAATGGCAGTCATAAATTTTCTGTGGCGTCTTGTCATTTCTGTTTGACGTTATCCTGATGTTAGACAATACTATTATTATGATTGAAGGTAGGTTGTTTCGTTGTACAAGATACCGCATATATTTTTTATGATTAATGTTGTAAGAATTGCAATGAATTTTTAGTTACGTTGTGTTGGGCAGCTTTCCTGAAATTGTTTACCGATTGAACTATGATACTGTGACCATAATTATTAATGATTCTCTGTCATAAATTTTAATATAAGCATTAATTATTCGCAAAATATTTAAGTACACCTGGAATGCTTATACCATAAAATGGGTTAATTTGGTAGTCAATGAATTAATAATTATTCTGAGATTAATTTATATTCAACTACAAAAATAATATTAATGAATTGCATTACACCATTTTAAATCGTGATGAATAATTTTAGTGATGTACTAACACCTTAGAATATTCTTCATCTCGAGTAAAAATATATACTCCAATTCACTGAGTTGAGTAATGAATCTTGTAAATTAAAAAATAACTTTCTTTAAAAGTCGATGGCTATCTAATCCTGATCAATCGATGAATGTCTTTCCTGGGATTTATCAAAAGACGCGACGGATGCAACACGTTTTCCTAGACATTAGGGACGCCTCCATGTGGCAGTTAGTCATCGGCTGGCAATTTATCATCAGTCACGAGATTCCGTCAGTCTAAGCCTCACTATGCGCACGATCCGCGTGACTGTGCAGTCACGTTGCCGATTATATATAATTACGAATAGATTAATTAATTACACCAACGTACACCACCTGAACCCCCTATAGACACACATACCATGTAACAAGTGTCTTTCATAAAGACAAGAAATCCAAAAATAGTATTTCCATATATGAAAGAAGCAAACATTTATATCACAATTAACTTGCTATTTAATGAATCAATTATTGAAGGCCTTTACATTACTCGTGGTAGAATTAATTTTTCACATGATATCGATAAACACTTACATTATAAGCAGAGGTAACGTGATTAAAAATGTGTTTTAAATCAAAAATCTAAAAAAATTGAATTTGTTACTTTCTTTGCGTTACATTGATTTCCAATCATACCAATACCGTAATATGTGTCTAAATTTCAATAGAACTGTCTTACCTAAATCCTAATAAACCCAGCCCCATAAATCCCCACTGTTCAGTGTTTCAAGTTTAGCATAATTCAAACCTATTAATAAAGACAGCGAGTAAATGCAACAAGCGTAAGCATAAATAAAATCGCTGTTATGCAAAAATTACAATGCGGACCCCCGACTCAATGCACTTTAGGCGGGCACTATTGTGCATATTTCGCACGATATGCATAAATGTATCACTATAAGCAATGTCTACCAACTAAACTTTAAGAAAGAACATTAAAGTGACTATCACTTTTCCATCGTTTTGTGCCTCATCCCAACGCTGAAGAATGCGTCCAGCAAAGAAACGCCTTCAGCAGTAGCAGCACACGGCGACACGTCGAAACTTAGAAGCAGCAAGTTTAAACAGTTTCATGCCCCAAAGTATTCAGAATATACGCAAGGAACAACGTTGCGAAGGGCCGGCGTCGGTCGAAATTACTTTAAAATAGATAGAAAATAAAAGGATGCGGAATGGGAGAGCGAGAGAGGGAAAGGGAGAAAGAACGAGAGAAAACGAAGAGTCGAGAGGGGAAGAAGAGCGAGGGCATGCGAAAGACACGGCATTGATTTATGTCTCCGGCGTGGAGGTGGCCTCTCAGCGGTGAGCTACATCTTAATATTTTCGTGGCGCGTCGAAGCCAATTGCTTTGGCAGCTGCTCCGCCGCGCCGGCCGTAATGAAACAACGCACAGCGTGCCGTAGAAATAAATACCGCGACGATGCCGCGTATCTCTCCATAGATTCTCGGACCGCCTTGTCCCGTAGATGCATAACACGGTTGGCAGTGCAGTAAAGTAGCGTGGGTGACACGTTGCATGATGGACCGAGAAACAGGTGCAGCCTCGCTTTTACTCCTCGTGCCACCTCCGCGACCCTTACGCGTACGCATTTATGCGACCACTGGCGTAGCATGTCCGCCTTTGTCGCTTTGATGCGTGCTACTCCTTTATGGACTACCGTATCTTTCAGCCTCAGTTCTAAATCTTTGCTGTTCAATGAATTTCCCGAGCTTTCTTGTCCCGCCCTGGCTACTCTTATTGTACCGCGACTGCTTTCAAGAACTCCCACTCGATGTTCGCCTTGGAATGACAATCAACGTAGCCAAAGTGACCGGCAGAGAAAGGGATCAACAGGAAGGTAGAATGCTGGTAATTAATATTCTGAAATAATGTTACAAACTCGCGTACTATGTATATACGGATGGCTGTGGAAATAGTTACTCTACGTGTCGGTAACTTACTATGTATTTTTTAAACGATTATTTTACCTTTTCATAAAAATTCAATTGATTTTAATGACAGCGAAGCTTAACTTTTAATGTCCGACTTACAAAGTTTAAAATAAGTCTAGGCTTCAAGAGGGACCTATTTTTACCAAAATGTGAAGCTCTTCCTTATATACTTTGATATTTCATAACAATTTTATTCTACGTGCTTAGAAGAGTCTAACGAAGAATCGTCGAAAGATGCGACGACAAGGGTGACGAAAGAAGGCTCCGCGAACCTTGAAATGTCCAGGAAAAATTCTTTCCGTGAAACGAGGGATGAGATCCTCCTCGCGAAAGTACTTCTTCGAATCTACGTGCTCAATGAGACGTAGAGAACGAGATGGAATAAACTTGGGTACGGGTGGTCCGTCCTGAGATTTATGAACGGCCCGTTCTGGAACATTCGAAGGAAACAGCGCGAAAACTCGAAATGGATTTCGAGCTCCATTCCAAGGAAAAATGTCAACTGATTCTGAATTTAGACAAATACTCACGCCACTGCAGACGCAGTACTATGTTAATGCTTTAATTACCCTATTTACACACTCTCGTATTTCTTTTTGTACCTCGGAGAGTTGAGTGCCATTTGGATCCACAAAATTAGTTGCATGTAGGAATGCAATTTAAATCTACAATCTGATGTTACATTTTATATTTATTGTCAGCGTGTTTTACAGCCAAAGATAAAACAAATATGGCGTACAATCATAGCCCCATAAGTGCTTCCTTGAAAAGTTATGATAGAAGTATGAAATGTGGAGGAAGCGACAACAGACAATCTCAATGTTCATAGGGTACACTGTTTAATTCGCAATATAGTTTACACTGTAACCTATCTGTATTCGACTTATACAGAGGTAGTAGACCGAATTTGGTTAAACAAACTAATCTTTCGCGGCAATCATGGACGCCTATTTATTTTTATATTATATGTATATGATTTAGAAGATAAAATACTAGGTGAAATGAATGAAATAAAGCGAAGGAACACCCTATAGAGGCATAATTTTAAAAATATCATACACTAAAGCATTATTAATTATCAAGATTTCAAGGGTAAGTTAAAAAAGTAGGGAATGTCATAAAGCAGCTTTATTGAGAAAATCAATTTTTAACATTTAATTCGTTAGTGAAAAATCACGGCTTCAGTGAATTTAACTATACCTACTATTCCTATTCTAGCATTCATTATCTATTCGAATTAGGCATCAGAAAATAAATAAACAAAATCTTAATCGTTTTACATTATTTTTCTTCAACTTAAATTCAACAGAATATAAATCGGTACATTTTCCTCTTATTATTACTATTCATTTACAAAAAATTAGTACTTTCTACTATTAGTGAAAAACTGAAGGTAAATAACAGAAACGATGTTTTCTTATGATATTGTTGGTAGTAAAACTGACCACGCAAGTATTTCTTAATTTTCAGGTTTTTCTATTTCATATTTTTCTAAATATTATTTCAGGTATAAAAACAATTGGCTTGGTCAGTTTTACCATTAATTTAGCTATATGTGTACATGATGATGATTTAACCAACTTAAGATATAAAAATAGCTAGTGACGTGTACACATATTAATATAATAAAATAGATTTCTAGTGTAGACGTTACTCGTACATTCAGCGAAACGATAAAATGCGTAAATTTAAATTTCTTTATCGTCATTACTTTATTGTAGCTGCTTTTTCGGTTGTGGAATAATAGTAAGATACGATAGACGATCGGAAACTTTGTTTATACTAGAATATTACAAATGAAAGTCTGCATACGCATATTAAATTTAAAATATTTACATATTTAAGGGCAATTTTTGAAATAATATAAATGGCTTGAAAATTCATAAAATATGAAATTACAAGTGAGAAAGATTCCTTAAAAACGTTTCATAAAGGAAGCATCATTTATTTCACGAATAAAGTTTCTCTTAAAATTATATAAGATGTAGTTTTCTTTTTGCTAAACAAATTATAAGACATCACAGATGTATCAAAGTATCTAACAAAGTATAAGTACAGTTATAAAAGTAAGTTTTGTAAACGTTAATAAATGTAGGTACACAGACTTTTATGAAATTGTATGTTCATTAGGTTCACGCATATTTTGTTGTGAACAAATAGAAAAAACATCTGTTTGACAATCTGTCTAGTTTCAATCAATAGATAAAATACTATTCGTGAAATGATCGAAACCTTTTTCTTTAAATATTTGAAGTTTAGAGGTGTATATAGACTTTTGTGACTGACTGTATAACAATAAATAAGTAACTGGTGTTAACATAATTTGTATTTCCTAAAAATTCAACTTTGCGTTCTTTTAATTGAATATACTAAATAAAATTCTGCTAACTTATAATTCGTTTACATTTGTATCGAACTTACTATTGCATCCTTGGTTCATCTTTAGATCAGTTGAATACTAACATTTGTCCAACAAAGTTCTAAAATTACAGTGAACTTACCAGAGCTTATCCTAATGTCAGAAAAGGGCGTCTATGGTTATGTAGATTGCTACAAGTTGAGTGTACTGAATTCGAATAAATTCAGCAGTATATATATATTAGAGATTTGATATTAGATTTTAATTGAAATAATTGTAAAACAATATTTCGACTAATATAGGCAACACTGGAAAATATGAATATATATATGTAACCTGTTCAATAAAGTATTCATAGGTCTATCTTTAAGACATTTTTGTTGTGTTTTAAATAGTAGCACACATTGTGGGACATCTTATACAATTATAATTTTTTAGATAATAATTCTGGTTAGGAATATGTGAATCAAGTACATCCTAATATTTCAACAATTTTATTAAATTCGTGGTTGTCATCTATTTCAACTAAAGTCATTGATACACATATACGGAGTTGTAATAATATATATTTCCTTTATAATATAATAATTATTTGAATGACTATTTTAACCCAATTAAAAATTCAAGACAGTATATTCAGAAGATATTAGGTGTGATATTATAAGTGGTAACAAAAGAACGTATTAAATATACAGTTTGAGTAACTATGCTAAATATCAATGTATATGTTTCAGTGTAAATAGAGAAGTAATACGTTTTCTCTGTCAGCGAGTCTTTTATTCCAGGAAGTCTTTTAAAGTGCGTAAGAACCGAGTCTCTGGAACGCTTTCGATGGTCCATGACACTTCGCGGAAACTAAATAGATCACGCGGAAGGGTAATTACAAGCATCTCCATGAAAAGAAAGAAGCCAGTGGTGGGCGGAAAATAAAGAAAAGAAAAACAAAAAGGGAGGAAAAAGGAGAAGAAAACCGAAAAGTGAGCAAGTAAGTTTCGTGGCTCAAGTTTCTTTGATCCTCCCAATGCGTTTTGCCCGCCAATGATTTAAGGGCGCACTTCGCCGGTACGTGCGCGCGCGCGTTCACGACGGCGACTAACATCATGTTTAATTTGATTTATCGACGCTATTACGCGTGATGAAAAATAGCTGAACTAGGTTACGGGTTTGGGACAAGCGTCGCGGGGATCGTTGACAAGCCGAAAGTAGATAACTGTTCAGGAACTTCCGTGTTAGCTTTATACCCGTTAATTTAATCCGGCGAAAATGATGAATACTATGAGTTATACGATTAGTAATTAATATCCGCAATTAGCTTGACTCTAATTCAGATTTCAATCCAAATGGACTGAGGTCTAAGTTTGATAAAGATTTCGAAATTTCAAAAGTTGCCAGAATCGAACGAAGCGGTTCATACCAAATTTATTATTGTAATCTATGCCGATACGTTGAAAATATGCACTGTAAATATATAAATCCAATGAATAATAATTTACGCAAGCTTGATAGCTAAATTTTATGATCCGGGAATCGATCACACTTCCACAAGAACATTTTATAGATGATCAATTTTGATATGATTCAATTCAATGTAGGTGTGAACGTTAATTATACCGTGAAGCAACAACGATCACGTACACGATAATTAAAATATCTTCCTCGGCGCTGTCCCGTTCAATGCTTTTGGTGCAACTCGTGGTTGGGACGTATTGAACGTGCCTCAGGTGAAACGACGTTGGTGATCCCCGGTCAAGCGCTTACAAAATATTCGTCTCAACTTCTTACATTCAATATAAGAAGGAACTATACATAAACTGCAAAATAATAACAAAAATTGTCCATAAAAAACAGCTAGTAAAATTTTTTGACACATTCCTTTTTCTTAATTTCTAACTAAAATACAACAATTTTCTTATTTCGAGAGGATTAGTGTTCTATACGTATTTTCCAATTTAATTTATGTGGAAAGATTATCAACGTCGTATCTAGTACTCAGTTTGATTTCAAACATATAGTTATTCATAAGGCAATGCTCAAATCCACTGTTTCGTTCTCCATTGAATGAAATGATTGGAGTTCTAACGAGAAAATGGATAAATATACCTCGAACCTGCGTCCTGGCTACAGGCTTTCTATTTTTCGATTATGACAGCATTGAAAAGTGTGGACACGTAGATTCTTTATTATTAAAAATATCTTTCGTATCGTCGAAAGGTAAATCGCGCAGTTAATTTACATGGAGAACAGAGGCTGCGTTGTACCCGGAGGGCGAATTTGTAAGCGTGCATCATGCGACTTGGTCGTCCCTTCTCCCTTCTTGCGCGGCAAAGGTGTAGCGGGCGAAAGGTAATGATCCCGGTAATATCGGTGCTGTGTGTGGGGCCCGAGTTGCACTACTAGTAATTGATTGGTCATACCCCCCATACCATTACTCGTTCAAACTTCGCCTCTCTTGGTTTCTCGGCCTTCCGTGACCCTTTTTTTGCTGCCTCGAGGTTGTTGCATTTTTCGACGAGGAAGACTCCTTTGTACGAACTATTGCTTTGTTTTTCACGGACGGAACGCGTGAATTTAAGAAACTAAGCAATTTACATATTTCGTGTAAATTCATTAAATCGTGTGTAGAATAAAATTGTAAAATAAATATTACTGGAGAAAGATATTAGGCTGTTAGCCAAATAATTTTTAAGTTAATTGATCGCTGAATGATTTTAAAAACGTAGAAAAAAATGCTTGTTCTATTGCTCTAGTACAGAAATTGTTGCAGAAAAACGGATTGAATATTTTTACAATTACTTGAAACTCTTCATTCGACTACAATTAATATTTAGGTAACAATATTTTGACAATTTATAATATATAAGCAACTATATATGCAAAAATAAAAACATGTATGTGCTTCTAATATAATATGTAATGTGCATACACTGTACTTTAATACGAATAGATAAACTTATAATTAAAATACATGCTGCAATGCATACCTACTTTGCAGAGATTCGAATAAAAACCGAGAGTTTACGCAAAATTAATTTATGTAGCGAAAAAACGCGACCGTTCATAAGTCATCGGATACTTGCAAATTTTAAACACGATACTTTTTGAGTCGGTATCTTAGTAACATGTTATGAAGATGCTATAATTTGACATAAATAATTGGCGAATAGTAGCTTCATTTTGTAATTACAGCATTTCCTTTTCTTCGTTCCAAATTTATCAAGTGTCCAATGAATTATGGATAGGAGTGTATGTTATTATGTACTTGTATCCAAAAATTTCTCATACGTATTATTTTATTCTAACTGCAATTTTGAATGTAAATATATAATTAACTACTTTCGTTATGTAAACCATTGGTGGAATATGAATTATAGTCTAAATGATTAAGAGTTTACTGTTTCAAATATACAAATCTACTAACATTAGTATGTACAGATTTTAATATTAATCGAATAAATGCGAGGCAGAATTGTACATTAAATATACAGACTTTCTTTGTTTCCTCTACTTACACATGTTTTTATCGCGTTACGAGAGAGTGGCATGCAATCTTCTGCATAAATTATGGGTGTGCAGAGCACCTATCGAATTACCATAATTGGAAATATAACAAGATTGTTTAACAATATCAAAATCGAAGAGTATTCTGAGCTTCACGTTTAATAGCCTGTGTTACCTAACTAGCTGAGTAATCTTATTGTCGTGGTTGAATATTGTCGTAAGCTTATCGTCATAAAGGCTCTTCTCTTATAATTGGAAGAATTTATTGTCCCTGCCGAAAATAAGATTACAGTCGAGGTTCGAATTTACTTGGATCGTAAAGCGCTACATTATGTTATTTCAAAGGAACAGTGAGTTCTTGCTAGGCATCTATTTCGAACTATGAACATTCACTGTGTCCGCGGGTACTCATCACAACCGGAAGAAATACTGTTTCATCCGAAAGCATTCGGATTGCGCGACTTTTATCAGCCTGCTCGCTCACCATGCCAACTGTCATTCTAAACCATGCCTATTAACAGCTATAAATACATTCGATATTTTTGTTTTGAGTAAAAAGCTATTGTGTCGTAATAAATTATATCATCAAAGGGTTCCTTGTGTTTCCTATGTCGATGAAACGTTCTCACTATACAGCCGGAGCGGCGCGGCGGATTGTACCCGCATTATTGTGATGGAATTTAGCAACTTAATTATTACAGCATGAGCTTAATTGGTGCCCATTTTGATCTGTGTAAAAGTTTTAACTTATCTTGCGCATGTATCATCCTCTCGCCGAAGAAATACTCCTTCATTTCTTAAGACAATTTGTCAATTAACGTTTCATCCTAACGAAGTGTTCAGTCATTTCTAAACCTTTGCTGTGCTTTTTCCGTGAAAAGGAAATTGTATATAAAATGTAAATAAATACATGTGCACAATCCCTACTTATTATAAATGAACGTTTACAGTTCTTCATGCTATAGATCCATGCCATTTTGACACTATTTTCATGAAGTATTGTACCTTGAATCAGCTAAGTTCACAATTTGTATTGTGTAGACTTAAATACTCAATTGTCACAATTAATAGACCATTTCTTATATTTAGAATTTATTATTATAAATAGTAAGAGGGATCGGATATAAATGAATAAAAAATTAGTTACACATTTCTGCCATTTTTACTTTCCAATCGATCATATCGTGTTATAATATTTCACTGACAATGAGGATCATTATTGGCAAAATAAGGATTAATCATTAACTCGGGTTCTAACTTTGATCCATCTCCTTTCAGCGAGTCATTTTCGCAAGTTCTTGAGTTGACCATCCCATAATCACCGCAGCACTGTTAGTAATGGCCAGTTAAAGAGCAGTCTTCGATGAATACGAAAATGGCCATAAAATGAGCGGTGATCCCCTGCGCGCGTTCACGCGAGACCACATTACCGATTGTATGCGATAATTATAGAATAAATAAATTCACGTCGTGTTGGAATGCGTATAATATATCTACGTCTGCCAAATGGTACCGAGATACAGTCGTATATCACCGTGCGAGTTATAGGCCCCTCCCGGTAACTCATTGCCCAGCGTATGTCGTTTCTAGCAATGCGTTTGGCTCGCATCCACTACTTCTCTATGGCCCGTATCATGCGGACTTCGGAAATCGATGGTATTTTAAACAAATGAAAATTCCTGCCAATTTGGAAATCCGGTTCACGTGGTAAAAAGAACTTCCCCATGTTGCGTGATCTAAGACGATGGATTTTAAAACGATGCTTTGTGGAGTGACCGATAGTTACTGAAAATGAGATTCATTTCTGCTACCACTTGCTGCATAAAAATTGACCATAGATATGTGTTCGTTACTGTGGCAATGATCCACAGCATACAGTTTTTGTTTCGTATGGTTTAATTTCGGAAATTGTAAGTATTGAGAATCAATCATTCGATGTTATCGAGATTTCATGTTTCCGCGAATATACTTTCGCATACTTGTAATGTAGACAGGTGTGAAGCCAGGTTTCTGCATTCAATGATTATTGGGACTAGCTTTGTGGCACATGTCAGTTCAACTGTTGCCACATCATTGGCGATAGTAACGACTCCTATCAATATAATAAAAAATAAGAAAGTGTTTTTAGACAATGGTGAAGACTTCAAATTATAACCACAGAAATGGTGAACTAATTGTGAAGTTATTGTAAAGGCCCTGGAAGCACATAAACAGTACCCTTGCATGTGGCACCATAATGTGTCGTTCTATAAAGACATAAATCAAAGTAAAGCATTGAAAACAATTCAAATTCATTACGCTTCGCTTTTTACTCTTTAGTATTTTTTGAGATTCTCAGGAAAAAAATTGGACTACAATTACTACTTACGCAGGCTAAAGCAGTTGATGCTATGTTGAATCCCGCGCCAGTTAAAAATTAACTGAACACTATATAAGCAGGAATTAACGCCAATTTAATTGACGCCAGCAAATTGCCATACTCGTGATACGAATAATCATTGCATGGCAAAAACGGGTTTAATGCAAAATAAGTTTGCTTTCATCAAAGTTTTGACTTTAGACACTTCCACAATTTTCAACATCTATGTATGCATTTAAAAATATTTTTCACTGGTAAGAGTACTTTGCAAGATGTGAACACAGCAGGAAACGAAGTTAAAATTGGTACTTATAAAATATAACATTTCAATTAAGATAAAAGAACACTTTTTATGAAGTTGGAATACATAGAACATGATCGATAATATTATAAATTCATTGATGCATTATAAACAATATTATTGAAATGCGTTTGGTTTCTTCAGTATATTTAGTAAAACAGCGTATGTTTATATTTCGTTAAATTTTATTATGAAATTATACAATATCTTGTTTTGTAATTACAGGTTCTTCCTTTCCTCTAATTATTTTATCACCATTTGAAATTTGTGACATCCGTACTTTATTTTTATTGTTAAACTATTAATTATTTAAAGTAGCTGATACGCTTCACTTTGTTTCTAGAATATATATAGGTTTATGATAATTACGTCAGATTTGAAATAGTGAAATGCTTATTAAACTTTATATAAAATAATAATTATCTATTTAATTGGATGATTTTTATTATTTACATTTTTATAATCCAAATCAATAATCATCTTTTTTTAATTCTGAAAGCATATAAAATTACAATAAAGTATAGAAATTCTACAACATTTTAGTGTTTTAATACTACGATCTGAAAAAAAATTTTCTGAGGTTTTCACTTTTCTAGTATACATTGGTTTCATTACGTGTACAGATAATACAACGTATGTAAAATTAGATTAATAAGTAGAGTTAATAGAAATCATTTTTTTGGATAGGAATTTTTTTAGCGTAGGCTCCATTACTTATTACTAAAAGTAAATGTGTAATAAGGCAGAGAGGGCATAACAGGCAGTAAAGTGTACATAATGTAGATAGCGTTAGAAGTAAGAGCAATTAGTATATAAAAATGAAACTAAGTTAAAGATAAGTTAAGGTAAAACGAAAAGAGATTTTAAAGGGAACGGAGATCACTTGTACCCCGTAAGAGAATAAGGATTAAACTAAACTGAAGTAAATATATAGAATATCTAATAAGTATATTGAAGAGGATACACTCCTCCGATTTCAATGAACTTGATGTATGTTATTAAGGCCAATATCCTCAGTAATTTCGTCCGATGATACAGGTAACCGTTGTTCGCTTATAGCATCAAAGATATACGTGAAGGTATCTTTGATATTTAACTTCAATCTCACTTGAATCTACACAAACTCATGCATGCTAAACATAATACGAACCTAACCAGAACCTAACTCAAGATTGTGATCTGGTCAACGTCATGTTTAATTTTATGTATACATATGTATAATCGCCGTTTGAGGTATCTTTTAAGGATATACACAATCATATTTTCAGCAGCATGTCTGTAAATTGTTTCATAGTCCACAGCTTTAACATCGTCATTTATGAATCATAAACTATAAGATAACAGTCTTCGAATTAGGTTTAGGTTAGATTTGTATTAAAACTGGATTAAGTTCGGGTTTCTTTGGCTATTAAAAATACTTTGCTTTATATCTTGGCAATTACATGTATCATCATTCGGCAAACGTACTTAGAGCGTTGACTTCGACAACATATTTCAAGATCATTGAGATCGATGAAGTGTGCGTTCTTCTATATAATTATCAAGTACAGCTGATCCTTCTTTTACACGGTGAAAGCGTATCGAGTAAACGAAAATCATGCAAACGTTATTTGGCACCAAAATATAAAACTTTAATAAATAAAAATGCATGCATATAATTGAAATCAACAATTTCTAGGAATATTATCTTATACTATATTAATAAAGATTAAATTCTGTGCTTTTCATTTAACTTTGACGTAAGTGTGTATTTTTTTTTGTTTGTTTATATACTCTGTTGAATGCGGTAAGTGGATAAACATTTAAGGGGTCAACTGTATATGCATGTAAACGTTATTAAATGATGGCAAAGTGAAAAAGCAAAACTGTGTAAAAAAAAATACCGTGTAAAAGGAGGGTCAAGTTATCTTTTTATCTGTTCATAAGAAAAACGTTCTATCAATATTTAACTAATAAATATTTAAGTAGTCTATATAATATCAAACGATAATGTTGAAGAAAATGTATCATTGTACAGTGTAAATATTTGACACCTATAGACAAACAGAAGTTTACGTTAATATTTTTAAGACATATATAGAATAACCAAAGTGGGACAAAATTTCATAAAATATGAAATTACAAATGAATAAGGTTCCTAGAAGACATTTCATAAAGAGAGCATCATTGGTTATATGAATAAAGTTACTCCTAAAAGTGTCGAGAACGTAACATTTAAGCTAGACAAATTATAGAACGTCACAGATAGTTACCTGTAATAATTAATTTAGTATATCTTAATATACGTACGTAGACTTTCATCAAATTGTGTTTTTCATTTACGTAGATACGTTTTGTTGCGAGAAAATAGAAAAAGACATCACCATTTTTTGATAATGTGCACAACTCTAATTCACAACTAAATCAATGTTCTTAAAATAATCGAAACTCATGCATTTTTTTAAATGTTTGAAATCTAGAGATGTACATACAAATGTGGATTTCTGCGACTAACTGTAGTTTGAAAGAGGTATGGTATTACTTAGTGCTTCTTTGTTGGCTGTGATTGGGTATTCGAGCCGTCTTAGAAAGGTTAAGGTGTACGAAAGGTAGATGCAGTTTCTCTGGAGCTATACATCTTTCTGGTCAGGGTTCGCGGTAATATAGAAATTCAATCGTTCAGGCAATTATGCGTTGCGGCTGTTATTATAGCCCCTCTGTGTCCGCCGACCGGTCCATTCTTTGGCCTCGTCCGCGGCGTATATATAATACTTTATTGGCTTTGTTTATGACCACTAGCGTTTCTCAACCGACTCTTTTGAACACCCACGTGCGTCTGCTGCGTTTTTCCATCGTCACTTCGCAAAATTGTAAAATTTGGATTTAATGGGCGTAGTTGAAGGTATAAAAGTGTTTCGAGAAATATTGTATATCCCAAAAAACCGTAGTTTGTTGAATAAAAACTTAAACAGTTGGAAAATATACAATTATAGTTGACGCGAAATGAGATTGTAAGTAATGTAATTTATTTCGATAAACTTTATGACAAATAACTGGAAAACAAAGTTGCATCATATTTTATGCATCACTAATAGTTCAAATAGAGAAGGAAAAGTATTTTGTCAGGAAAAATGAAGATGTCATATATAAAAGTATAACGATTAATTAAAATATATTAATTATTATACTTATCTTAATCTAAGCGGAATTAAATTTGAAATATGTAGCTGTTTATTTTACAAGCATTATTTTTGATATATGTAAGTTGAAAATGGAATAAGAAAGTACAGTGCTGGACAGTATTGGTACAGCTTGATTGCTACGATACAAACACATTCTTATTACTGAGCAATTAGTTTCGGGAAAATACGATTCAACGTACTCATATATTATCTATTCTACTTCATTGCAAAATAAGAAAGAATAAGGTACAATTAGAATAGATGAAAAAGACAATACATTATTTATCGTAAGTTGCACTAATATTTTTGTCTTTCTTTAACATGCTCAAAAAACATATTTCTATTATTATTTTCTGAATCAGTTTATAACATTCCTTACTTGTTATACAGTACACAAGAATAGCTAATATGTTGGTACATTGTATACTTTTTCCTTAGACAATTTTTTTCAGTTTATACTATACAATTAAGTTGTGTCAATACTTTTGTCCGGCAATCTATCCCACAATTCCAAAAATTGTGTTCTCTCGCGTGTGCCTTCACCTACCAATAACAAGTGAAATGCAAAAATGAAAAATACACTAACCAACTGAACCTAATTACATCAAGCGTTTTGAAAAACGGATAATGAACCCAGATTTACATATTTTTAAAACTATGTAAATGCTTATTAATTAAATTCTCTTCAAATAATTGAAATATACTTAACTCTCATGCACGTCAAGAGCAGTTGCAGCGCTTTGACGAATCGATTACGAATACACTGTCGAACAAGGATGGAAATAGAACCCTGACGAAAGCAGAACCGTGCAATTATTGAACGACGTTTCTCGATTGCGTTCCGATGTTGCATGTGAAACGTACGCAATCTTGATGTCTGCCGTTCACATGTCGATATTCTTGTGCACGTCGCTATGGATAATTGCCGCTCCATATTGAAAACGTGAAGGGAACATGTGGGTTTGCGCAGATGCTTCAAAACTCGCTACTAACAGATCCAACTTTCGAGGTGTTCCTTTGTAATTCCGGAAGTCAATTCGATTGAAAATTCTTTATATACAAGTTGTACAATCACGCAGGATCTTTTCGAAGAAATGCACATTATGCAGATGGACATCATAGTCACTTTTGTATCGATTCAAATAAAAGTTTTTACGTTTAATCATTTTACTAGTTACTGTAATTTGTTACGTACGTTACGTATCGTACAGTGGATAGGGTTAACCAGTGAAGTTATAGATGCAAAGGAAGCTGTCGATGTATCTTTGATGGCAGTAGAGTACAACAGATTGCCGGAAGCAACCTGAGTCCCTCACGAAACATTTTTTACGTCAAAGGGAATGGTAAATGAAATAACGTTTGCGATCTTATCCCGTCAGGTATTTTGTCCATGCCCTCCCGCATCAAAGGTTATGACCAAACTCCGACTGACGATTAAACACAAGCGCAGGGCTCGTGTGTGCCCGTGCTGTGCGTGTATCGAAGATCCATGTTTCGTGCGTGGGGTACGACCATCTCGACGTAGACGTTCACAATAGCTTCTGTTTAGAGTACTTATGGCCTGAAGGGGGTTGAGGGGCTGCCGGGTAACCCAAGTCAGCCATCTTATATCGAATAAATCATCGCGGACACATCAGAGATATCATTGAGTCGGTTGACGGGGAGCATCGCCGCGTCCGATGCAACGGGTGTCGCGAGAGTATTGGACACGCGTGTATCCGGCTCCCTTATCAGTCTATAATGCGGGTTAATTAATTGCCCGGAGTTCGGAAACGTGATAATAGCTAGACATGATGAACCTTTATGTCGATAAATTTTGTAGGATTCGATCGAATTTGCATTACATTCTAGAACAGCGCGTCGTAACATTTGAATCACCATTTTGAAATACGCAGTGTGATAAAACGATGAGGAATACAGAAGTAAAAACTTAGAAAATATTCAGTTTTCTTTACCGTCAAATTGTATCATGCACTCGGGATACTACAATTTCGTTACCTACAACACAACTTAAGATAGATTTTTTACAGTATTGTGTTTTAGAGTTTGCTTAAGTCTCTTTCGTATAATTCTACGAAAGAGATAAAGTGTTTCAATCATCGGTTCGAATGTTTCAAGTGAAGAATAGATTCTAAAGATGTGTATAATTATATTTAGAACAATTGGCGCAGCAATTCTGGCATATAATCTTTACTCATTTCTTTTTTTAAGATTATTATTCACCTTATTCTTGCTCTTATAAATAGTTAAGCTAGAATCACGTGAACGATACGATTAAAAACATGTCCAATTACATACCCTCGGAAATACTTTTTATTTTTTGGTAGAAAAGGGTAGTAGAAATCAGTCTTCTATGAAATATAGGAAGAGAAATATACATAAAGAAGATTAAAGAATATTTTGCTGAAGGAATTAACAAATATAATAATAATTCAGGCAATACAGCACAGAAAATACACAGGGTATATTTTGAAGCGTAGTGTTACAATAGGTGGATAGTATTGCGTATCAATCAGATGCCGAGGGCCACATTGTCTTACGCGTCAGGCGAATAAAGGGGCGCCTGGCCCTTGTGCTCGAGGCCCTGAGTGCCCAGCAGCTCCGGACCACCCGGACTGAACCTATGGACCGACAGGGATCATATTGACTCCGCGCAACTCTGTCGAATCGTAGCCACGTCCTTGAGTCAAGTGGCTTACGCTGCATCTTACTGCATCCGAAGACGCCCTGAAGAAAAAAAGGAACGATTGTCCTGTTCCTTCGAATATGACTAGTGGGAATTATTAACTGCTGATCAAAAAATCCTTCGTGAAAAGAATCGACTGTCAAAAAAATTCGCGTTTTTAAAATAAATTTCTCCAAAAGTTAGTCTTCATTTTTCCTTTTTATTACAATTCGGTGGACTGTATCGATAGTAAATTTTTCCCCAAATGGCGCAAAAAATTACCACATATATGTAGCAAATCCAAAACTATGATATCAAGTATTTTGGTTACGTTTAAGTAAGAAGAAATCGAAAGTTTAGAGGTCTGAAAAGTGGTACTTACAACATCGCATTCGTAACAATAAATTTTTCATCGGCGAGTGATCGGTTGGACAAAAGTTGTTCGTCAACAGGCACTGGGAGTCCGCAAATCGAAGAGAGGAGGGTCCAAAGAGCCCGCAAGGACTGAGTACACAGTAGCAGAGTTCTCATATAATGCGATATAATCACCTGGCATGACTACACACTATCTGATCCGCACGCACATCGAACCAAACGGCGTACGGTCGTGCACGGGTCTCTGTGCGTGTACAGAAATCAGTAGTCGGGCTGCGTTTCAATCCGAGGTGATCATTACTCACTGCTCCTGATATTACTTCAATTCAATCAGTGTCTTCCTACCGGCTGGATGGTACTCGTGTGCGCGTCCCCCGACGACATTCACATTCGAATACGCACCTATGGCCACGCGTAGTTCAACACTGTCAGGTGATGAATGGTTTCGGCCAGTTCTGGAATGCGGTCCCGCGCATCGATGTTATTGGCGGATTTTTTGGTCGATCTCGTGGGCAGAAACAACTGCGGGAACATCTTATCTGAAATACCTTACGACTGTTTCGGACAGACACTTCCCAGTTAAATTGATCGCGGCAAAGATTCCTATAGTTTCGTGAAAATGTATCGAAAATATTCGTATCCATTGCAACCGTTCCTGTTAACCCTTTCAATACCAAACGTTTTCGTTTCGTGAGAGAACATGTATACAAAACACGTTTAATCACATTTTAAACTAAACTGAAAATTTGAAATGAACAAAACGTATTTTCTTCTGTTTCGCTAGAGAGATTCAATACTCATATTTACAACAGGTTTTATTAAATAAAAAACACTTATCGTTTACTTTTACTAAAACTACTAAATACAATGTTTTATATATGTAACATAGAGTCTGAAAAGGTTAATATAATTTAGTAATTAAGGGAAAGTCTCCCAGTAGCGAACACTAAGTATTTCTATTGTAATCTGAGGTGGAATTTAAGTTTTAATTAAGGTAATTTGTATGGAGGGAACTTAATATAAGGAGGAAAGTTCTTTTTCTGGAAATTGAATAATAGGGATTGATAGTTCACAAAAATAAATATGTTATAATTTACAGCGGTCGAAAAATTGTCCCCCAGTGCCGATCAGGTATTTGATTAGTAGATTCTTAGGTATTAAATCGATTATATTGTAGAAATATTAGAAAATATTAGTAAAACACATTCAAACGTTAATATTTGACAATTTTCATTCAAAACTTGTATATACAAATATTAGATGTAACAAAATGAATATCTTCTTCGCCTATACGCATGTTAATTTTGAAAATTGACTTTTTACGGAACAAATATGAATCCATAAATTTATCACCGAGGAACATCAGCAACAATAAGGCAGACAGTATGACTTCGGAATATGTTGCGAAGAATTATAATACTTATTAATGAAAATATAGAGTACCAGTAAATATTGGGAGACCTCCTCCTCTCCCCTACGAGTTTAACTCGCGTAAAAGATGTTATACGCAACTTTGTATAAAAGATCTTGCATAGCTGTCAAATGTTAAGGCTCACTATATTTTATGGCTGTAATACAATACCTTTGCGCCAATGGCACAATTTGTTACTCCGTTACGTATGAATGTAGTTCCTAAAATTGATTTGTGCAAACTGTTTGATAACCTATGATCTCTCCTATGATGGTTTTTCTGAAACGTGATTTTCCCATGAAAATGTCACAAAACTGCTCTTTTTAAATAAACCATCTTTAACAAATCGAACCTCAGGTGATATGCCGACATGTCACGCGGTATTTCATTTTTTATCGCTATGTACTCGTCAACAAATATTGTTTTAATATTTCGACGAGTATGTGGTATATCATATGTCTGTTTTTAATTAATGAAAAATGATTTTGGTTATTTGTTTCGATTTGATTAGTCAATCCAGACTGGGCATAGGAATAAATAACGCAGCTTTCTTTGTGATTGCAAATTCAGATAAAAACAGTGTCACGTGGCACGATGGTGATCACAAGGTAAATGTATATGGAAATCGTATAATGTAAGCAAATAGTATGATATTGGGCTATAAAACAAGTTTTCGAGTTGTTATACCGAAATCTTATATGTTGACACCTCGGGCATAGAAAGTAAAGTTCAGGAATGCCACTCTGTGTGTTAAACAAGGCTAACACGAAATCCAATTGAGAATTTTGTTTTGAAACGACCAAAATAAAACATAACGGAAATCAAAAGTCTTGCTTTACATAAGGTGAAACATCGAACGTGATCACCTTAACATTTTCCATTATTAGTACGTCGATTAAATTTTTTTGTTATAGATGACATGATTTCGAAGGTGATGACATTAGATCTTTTTACGTTTTTCTTTAAGCTAAATTATCAGAGTCACTTTCAGCATTCTTATACGTGTATATAGCCTTATAAGTTTTTGCTATCGGCTAGCAGGCTATGGCAATACAAATTTTCGGGAAACAATCATGCGGTAAAGCATCATAAATATAAGTTCACTATTAAATTAGAACAATAACGTGAGTGAAAAGTGTATGAATTTAGATGTTTATTGTATGTAGAAGTATAGAGAAGCTCGGTTAGTTTGATCGCCGTATCATTCCCTTACACAAAAGAAATGCTTATTTTTGAGCTCGTCGAATTTGCCTCGATACGTGATTATAGGAAAAAGTTAGACGTAAGATAGTTGAAGGTGATCTTGCAAATTTATTTTAAAAGAAGGTGCCAAAAGTGCCAATGGTTTCCTTTAATAAGGAAACAATTGAGGTGGTGACATTAGGTGTTCCATCTTCTATGAATAAAACCATAATGCAATGCAACTATTGCTACAGAATAGCATTTGTACTTACATATGTGTCGGTGATTATGAAAGTAGTGTAAGCCAGAAAAGAAAAGTAGAAAAAAGCTGCTATATTCTTGTCATATAAATTAATTTAACACAAACTAAGTGATAAATTCAATTTTGTTTAATTTTTCACTTACACAACATTCATAATCAACGGCATGTATGATATTGCGATTTACAGTGAAGTTATTTCTTTGGTGAAAATCTACGGGAGACATTGTGTATACCTCTTTCATTATGGGATGCGAAATACACACAGAATTACAAATGCTGATTCATAAAATGAAAAAAATAAATTAAAAAAGATCTACAACTATAATAGTAATCAGTTCTACCCGATTTCAATATACCCTATTCCCACACCATCAGGACTACAATATGTATTATCCATTAAGACTGCGCGCAAAATCTATAATATATTTTTCGTTTATAGAGCAAGGTGTTACCAGAGGAATAAAGCACGAAGGATATTTTCATCCTTCGTATCATCCAGTGGCGTAGCGAGAGGATAATTCGAAATTGGTAATCATGCGATGGCGCCAACCTTTTGCAATCCGTCAGCAATCTCGAGTTTTGTTGTTCTTCTGAACTCGGATCTCCTCTTTGCTTCCCTTCTCCTTCCGTTTCCTTTTTCTTACCGGAGCCCTTTCTCTGTTTTTCTCCCACTCTATGCAGTTGCTGTCCCTCTTTCTGGGGAGAAACTCGCGTTGTCGGTGTACACTGTATGTGGGATCATTGTGTGTAGAGCGGAACGTTCCAGTGCCGCGTCAGAGGTTTGTCTTTCTGATGGCCGACGCAATGTGCAGGGACGCAACCGGCTACTGGGATACGCGTTGAATTATCTACTACGATAGTCCCTTCAACTCGTACCTCGGATGCCCACGTTCGCTGCTATCCGCCTACTTTTCCTCCTACTCCTTCGCTTCTTCATCTCGCGGAAGAATAAAGCGCGAGAGCAACAAGGGCTCACCGTCCTTGGGGATACTCTACGACTTAGTACTATCTTACACCTCATCTCATGTTTCGAAGCAAACAATTTAAAAACTTCGTAAGTATTAATTGGGTTGGTTCTACAGCCAGTTGCAGAAGTCCACGTACACCTCTAAATTTCAAGTATTTAAACAAATACAAGACGAATCCAAGAAAATACACATAAACTGAAGACACGATTTCACGAGAATCTTTATACATGTATTGAAGTACAAAAAAGTTATTGTTATAACTATATTCATACTTTGTTAGGCATTCTGGTATATCTCTGGATTCTATAATTTGTTGCACATATGTATTGTAGAATAACATTAAACTAATTTTAGGAGCAATTTTGTTTATGTAATTACTAATTCTTCCTTTATAAACCGTCTTCTAGAAATCTTAAGATTGAGAAATTTCTCACTTGTAATTTTATATTTTATGAATTTTCTTATTATTTTTATTTTTCTAAAGTACGTCCTAAAATATGTAAATATTTGAAATTTAAAATGCATATGTAGACATTCATGAGTCATTGTATGTGCATAGAATATTTTCCCTCTTTTTTATGGATTAATATTCGTATTTGTGGTACCAGTTTAATGTTCTCCAATATGATATAATGGTTTTTTGAGGAATCTTCAAAATAGAAACTTTATTTCGTTTAACTAAATTGGAAGTTAAGGGTAAATGCAAGGTATATTAAAATAGCTTTATTGAAAAAGTCAATTTTTAGTACTTTAGGCCACCGTATAAAGAATAAGGTTCAATTAACTTTATCGTATTGTTCATAACACGAAATGTATACTCTGATGGGACTTTAAGGAAAAAATAAATAAGAAAATAATTGTTTTACGTTCTTTTAATTTGTCGTCAAGATAAACATTATGGAATACCTGCTACAGTAAAACAAAAAATAGCGGCTTCTACTATTATTAAAACAACAAATGTCTACCCATTTTATTAATAATTTGATAGTTTGTACATATTGTGATCTCTGAGTCTGATCTCAAATTTACACTAAATGAAAGTGTGTATGTTGGAAGATTAGAGTCATTCATCTTTTGTTTCAGTAAAGTATACCAATTTGTCCAGTATATCAACTGTCATCCTGTGTGAATATTTCTTAATACTTTGCACAGTTCTGTAGTCTCAGTTGACAACAGAAAAATTGTTGATTCACTATAAATCACTAGAAATGGACATTCCTTATTTTCAATCTTAACTTTTACTCAAGATTACCGAAGAAGTTGATTGATCTCATTCAGCCTTCTGCCCAAGTGACGAGAGTAAATTAATAATTACTTACAATGTATTTATAAAATTCATTAAAACAATAATAGTTACATATTTCTGTATTACCTGTTAACACGTTACTCGCCGGGAGCGGATTAACAGGCTTTTTATTGACAACCCTTATTGACCGACAATCTGTAAATCGGCTTTACATTCTCTATATCAATATTTTGAAAGCGGTAATTTTTCGCGATCTACTTGATTACACCATAATGCAGATTTTAAAAAAAAGTAGCATCGCATTCGGCAATTTTGAATAGGTAGAAATCATCTAATGATTATGTATACTACTCTCATGCTTCAATATTTGACACGACCCATAATTTAGAAACTGTTATATTATCAATAATTATTCAACCAGAAAACAAAATGATGTTTTAAATCCTTATTTTACTTAATATATTTCTACATATATCATAATCAAAACCAGCCATTATTACCGTACAATCTAAACTTGATTTAGGTCGGACTTTTATGTGCATCCGCTTAATTCCTAATCGGTAAGTAATGTGTTAACGCCGTCCCCTCAACTTGTAATACAGTTGACCCATTGATGCACGATTTCTATATGAACAAAATACCTTTTGTTGAAGTACAAACAAACAATGTGCCATTTCTGTGAACTATTCATGGGTGAAAAATCTTTTGAATTTATCGATCAGTCGATAAATACAGCTTTATGATAATACTTTAAATCGTACAATACTGCAAGTATTCGATAAATTTCAACTTCTGATCACATTATCGGAACACAAAGATAGATAGAGGAAGAACAATTTATTGTACTTCTTTCGTGCCACTAATGATGTTGGGGTCATCTTAGTGTCTGAATGCATAGAGTAGAAAATTATAATAGTAAATGGTATTTGACGGTGAGGACATAGCTCGTAATATCATCAAACTAAAAAGTTATAACCCTATTGTCGATTGTTATTAACTTAGCATTATACTTCCGTATGAAAGTATTGAAGCCACAGACAATTAAAACGGAATTGAAATTTAATTTTACTTTCACCATAATCTCTCTTAATGAATTTTAAACGGTTTATACGTTAGAATACATTTAGCGTTGGTATACACTCTAAATTTGTTTCTTTTGGAATTTTATATCTTTATTATATATTTAGATATTTAGTATTTATACGTATCTAGATATTTGAAATCATGAAAGTAATATGCAATGTTCTGTAAATTACAAATTACGATTTAAAAATGTGTTACTTGAAGTAGGAAGGACATCGTTTCTTCTTGATAATTTATCCTTGCAAACCTTATAAAATGAAAAATGTCCCTAAGATGTTTATTAATTGAGAATTATTTTCACATTACTCCTAGATATATCATTCCAAAGTTAATTTTCATGTTGTATTCTAAATACAAAATTGTAGAATTCTAACTAAGGGTAGTTTAAATTTCACTGTGTACAGAAACTTTATGTTTTTGTACTGTAAGCATTTCACTAAGCTGTACATATTCCAGAAAAGTTCTGCAATTTTGCAGTTTAAGGGCTTTTTTCCGTTGTGGGTATTTAACTTCGATATTTATGTGGAAGCTTTATTTGCTGACAAGCAATCATCGCCATTATATTTGGTGACGTTAGAATAAAAATTTTATTTAAATACACAGTTACAAGCTAATTCTGATCCGTGGTTATTTGAAATACGGTACATCACCAATTTCAATGTTATTTAAATATATGGCCAAGATCCACGCATCCCGAGTAAGTTCGGGTTAGGATTGTACAAAAAATTAATCTATAGACTTATCAGTATCAAACTTATTGAGTGAAAGGCGAAAAAATTATAATACATGAACCGAAACAGTCAATTAACGTACATGCTAATGAGTTGTTTTTCTTCACAGGAATCTTTAGTAAAACGCAAAAATGTGTATTGAAACTCAATTAGTGTATATGCTTATCAGCTATTCCTTTTCACGGAACTCTTTAATAAAAAGTCAGAGAATTATACATGGTCTAAAGCACTCTGTACTTTATCAATTTCTCAATTTCAAACAACTGAAGTCAAATAGTAAAAATCGGAAAAAGTCTCTGAACTGCAGAATTACCAAAAATTGTTATCTTAAAATATTATTAAACCTTTCAACTATATAGGTCTAAACTAATGCTTGTTAAATCAATTTTGCAATGACATTTGAATAAATAACATCCACTTGCGCATTTTCAGATGATATTGATCATCAGAAGTTAGAATTACAAGATGTCTGGAACAAGTTTTTGCATCGGGATCAGTGTAGTAACGTATCGCAAACATGTTTAATTCCGAACAAGTGCTTACACCGTCAATTCCAAAAGGAAGATGAAGCCGGCTGATATCAAGTCTTGACTCACGAAGGTTAGAGTCCAGAAATTACGGGGTCACGATCTAATCCTTCCGCGTGCATCTAATGTAAGTCGTTGGCTAACGATACCGCAACGACTGGTTTCTCGTCGCAAACAGATTGCACCGTGCGCCCAGACAATGATAATCGCTGCTCCTACTGTCAGAGACGAATAGGAGCAATCGGTACAGCTAAGCCGGACCGTGTGAATTTCCAATCGACCAAACACCAGAGAATTAACTTCTTTGATATTTTCCATGTATCCGATCAATTGTTTACTACAGTGGAATCTGTTTATTATGACCACTTTTGCGACTTGCAACTTTTTAAGAAGAATAAAGGATAAAAGATTTCCATTATTGAACTCAATTTATTACAAACAATTGAGAGGCTGAGTAGAAAAGTGGTCTAAGTGACGAAATGTTTATTTTGTGAAAACGATGAGTAAAGTTTCACTTCGTTTTAAAAAATGTATATATTTCTAAGGAACAAAACAAATTACTAAGTATACTCGGGAATTGTTTGAAAATATAACCGTTAATCTTCTTTCGTAATATCTTTTCTTCATAATTAGAATATTTGGAATAGTAATGAAATAATCCAGATAATAATTATATAAAAACTATAAAAGATACCCAGATAATTGAGATAGTTCGGATAATAATAAGAAAAGGAAACGAAATACGCAGAACTATCGATTTCGTTAAATCAATTTCAAAATTACAATTCATAAAATAATACAAGTAAAAGGGACTGTTTTTTATGTTTACTATTATATACAAATAAATACAAAAATATATTTTTTTAAGATACGAATAGAGGCAGATCATAAATTCCTACATGATTGCAGCTCGGAGTATGGGACCATGCAGTTTACGTTGCTGAATATTTGCTGAAAGATGTAATTATGTAAATCCAACCGATATTCGGATATCCGGATTTATTGGGAAAAAATTCGAATATTCGAAATCCGGATTACGAATAATCCGTGACGTCATTATCCGGATATTCGGAATCTTCGATTACTGGGATAATTCCAACCCTAATTTATACACAGTTTAATGGGTGTGCTATCTTTGTCGTTTGGATTTGCCGGCTACACATAAGTTGTGCCTAACATGTAAATTGCCATAAGCCTCTCTCTTTAGCCTCTCTTCCATTATATTTACGCAGTTTCTAGTAATTCCTGCCATGCACTCGTATAAATAGTAAATATTTGAAGATAAGGTCTGCTTAACACGAATTTGCTATAAATTCATATCGTTTGTCGCCTAGTGTTTTTATCACAATTAACACCAATAACCGAAGTTTAATTATAATAAGCAGATTATTTTTAACTAATTTTACATAGAGTATTTCGGGACCATTATGACACCAACAGTTGACTAATAACATTATTCGTGATTATAAGAACCAGATTTCGTTGTATTAGTTTGACGAATAGATAGC
This sequence comes from Eucera pruinosa, assembly GCA_028830335.1. Taxonomy (NCBI): domain Eukaryota; kingdom Metazoa; phylum Arthropoda; class Insecta; order Hymenoptera; family Apidae; genus Eucera; species Eucera pruinosa. The sequence continues at coordinate 3,075,103 of JAMYCR010000002.1, read as the reverse complement.
TACATTACCTTGAATTTATTAGTCGTAATAAGATTAGTCCTGATAGGATACGTAGGATTCATTATTGAAATTTAAAAAATGGTGGGAGTTTTCTCGATGAAATTTTAAAATAAAGAATATTGTATGCATAGGTCGGAACAATTTGTTTATCTTTTTGTACAATTTGAACTGCTTACTCACAAATCATGTTATAGTTTTTGGACTTTCATTTAGTTATTTACTGTTTATTCTCCCTAAATTCTATATTATGTTCTAAATTCTGTATACATCGTAAACGGTTTCCAATCCAGCTCAGTCATCATTGCACTAATTAATTTCAGCGCACTACATCGATGAATCAGATCGCCTCCGTTATTTAGATAGGCTTATATTCTTTGATACTTTAATAAACTGACCCCATAAATAGAATCTACACTCTCACAAATAACTTTTGCAATAGAGTTGATTTTTTCACACGTGACATTCATTCCTCCAAATCATTGGTACTCAATTTATTTACAACTAATAATGACTGTCGCTTTCGATTCAGAGCCAATCATTATTTCCTTGTAAGCGCGTTGATCATAAAATTATATTTTCAATAGACTTATATTTGTTACGCTTATTGTGCCAGGGGGATTACGCCGTAAATAGATAAATAAATATTATTCTCTGTGAAACTTATCTGAACGTCTAAGATGGCACTCGGAACTTGCGTTGACGTAAGCCCGTCAGCTTTCCTGAGATCTCTGGCTGTCTGTGACCGGACAATAAATTCTGTGGTAAGAAGTTGTTCTGGGCAGCAAATTATTACCAGTCAAATGATCAAAATTACAAGGTTCATCTGATGATGTTCCTCCAGATGTTGCTAAGGGTAACCTCGACTTTACTCTACCATGCAGATTTTTTTTATTATGATTGGTTAACTAAACTCACAGAAAATTTGTTGTCTGAAGTTAAGAACGCTAAACATTATAACCGGAAATGCAGTCACCGTATCTCATAACGGGTATGTTGCAATTATTTATATGGCTTGTTTTCTAACCTAATTTGTGAAAATGACTCATTGTAGCTATGATTACATTTGAAATAACATACACTTGAAGGTGCCTGGAGTCTATAAAATTTATGACTAAATCAGAACTTAAACAACGTTTAGGTACTGTGTGTTCGCAACAATATTTAACGATCGTTCAATAAAAGCGGGCACATTAAATTGTTTTCATGCAAGGGCTTCCGTCGAGCGAAGAAAACGAATTGTAAAGAAGTCAGCGTGGTCAGGACAGGTCCGATATTCTCGGAGATTGGCACCAGCCCACGCCAGGAAGAATTACAAAATTAAAATTCAATTATACGCCGGGTCGGACGTGCGCTGCCGAGAGATTTCCAGGAGTTTTCTCCGAGTACGGTTTCGAAAGACATCCGGGAAAATTGCGACGCCCATTCACAGGATCCCGGATGATCGCCGGGAGACGTCGCCGGTACGGAATGACAGGAACAATCTGCCGTTGTCATTCATTTCGTGCCTGATTCAAGGCATGGCCCGCGAAGAAAAGAACCGGAGATTCTCCCGGCAATATCGCAACACTTTGAATCGGCATTTTTTTCTTTTAGCAAGCCCCACACACAATTAACTATGAAACCATCGATTTCCGAATGCTTTAGAGAAATTGCAATACTGACACTTTAATGAAATTTAAGCAGCAAGAACTCTTCCGTTAAAATAGTTTTATACAATAATTTGTATTTAAGTCTGAATAGGGCGAAAATAACTCTTTTGAATTAGCCGACAAGGATGATTAGAGTGGAGAAACGTGGAAGTTCCATCTCGTAATAGGTCATCGAATATCCTGACGTTTCGACATCAAAAACCAGCGGATCGACGAAACGTAGGGCAACGTAAACGGAAATACAAGTGGCTTCGGGCGGTCCGTTAATTATTAAATTCCAGAACGATCTTGCGTCAGTCGAGGGAGGTTTTGACTTTGACGGAAGCGGAACCCCGACGAAATACTTTCGTCCCCTCTCTTACCCCGACCGCTCTCGAGTCGCTTTCAGCGTCCCCTACGTTCCCGTGTTTGCATTTCGTTATATTCAATCGCGAACGAGAAAAAGAGATGAGAACAATGCGAATTATGATATTTGTTTGCTCGGCCGGTCAGAAGAGTCCCTGGGGCGCACGGCTTCTGCTAGAGACCGCGATTGACCTTGAATTTATCTGCGCAAATCTGTACGCCGGGATGAATAATTATTGAACGCGAGTAACATAAATATGATACACTGTTCACGGGAACTGGTTCTGGCGTGAGAGACTACCTTAAGGAACATCCACACGAAACAGGGAATTCGGTTGATTCAGGATTTTACGATGGCCTTACCTTTGTTTGAAAAGTAAATTTACGCATTATTTAAACGAGTCTTTGCTTTTAAAAGTTTCGACAAGGGTTTTATATCGTAATTTAATAATGGTTATTACACGTCTCTGTTTAAGGAATGGAATTTAGTCAGAATAACTGATAATAGTAACTAAATAATGTCAGTATATCATCGATGTACGAGATAATTTCGCTGCGAATTTATAATATGATATTTATTAGTTTGCAAATTATAAATTTTTTAATAAATTAATGTTTAATGAATACTATAATAACTACTAGCTTCGAAATATTAAACTATGGTAATCTGTTCAGCTAGATGTCTTAACTAGTTAATGCAAAATGTATAACAAGCGTTTAGCTGTGAATATTTACAATTATCTTGAGCAACTAATGAGTTATGATTATCCAATCCATATTAAAACTACCTGCTATCCTATACAAAAATGTGCATAATTGCAAATGTATCATAAGTCTAATTTAACGAATACAAAAACTTTGGAAACAAATTAATAATTGAAAAATATTTCTTCTCTTACATAAATTAATTTTTAAATCGGCTTTTGTGATACGTTTTATTATTCAAATGGAACCAACTTTCGTTGCTCAAACTATAGTTGATATACCAATTTCGATCAGAGAATCAATTCGAATCGGTCGAACGATTGAAATAGGATACCTGATAACTAATACAGGATTTGGGATCGTGCTCACGGGGGGTCCAGGCTCACCCTTAATAGCCACTTTTTGATTTATATCTAATTGAAGTTAGGTTGCGCGTGCTAATAAATTGCAAACCAGCGAGAAGTTGTATTCAGTATTGGTATCATAATTACACCATTACATTTGGAACGAACGCTAGAAGATTCACAAAATTTTATATCCTCTGAAACATAAATTGTATGTAAATTATAAATCAAACATTTTTTCTTCTATAAAAATCCAGTTTAATGAAATAACGATACAAGGACGTGAAGGTAAAGGAAAATTTAATAAGATTTCTAAAATTTTACGGTACTATATGTAATATTCAGTTACTTAAATTATTACACAACTACTTATGCAAGTAATCCATACGATTAATTAACATACCCAAATTAAAATTACATAAAAATATATCATGTACGTCCAATTAAACTCAACGGAATTCTTTTCTGTTCGATCGACGTATCCTTGTTAGCTACATACATCTGCTATCCAATTACATAATTTTTTATTACTAGATAGCGGATACTTATACAAATATACTACATCGATATATGTAAAAGACAATTACAATATTTTTAGTAAATGTCTATAAAATAACTATAGATGACCATTAGCTGATAAATACCTGTAACACAAAACAAATTGCTATTTAAATTCCATTTCCTAACCTTTTTTTTATAAAAATATGAATTTGCTTACAAAATTGAAGCCTACTTAGCATTAAATAATTTAGAACACATTTTTTATGAATGTGATTGTGTTCTATGATTTCCAAAATAAGAATGAATTACATAGAAAAACACAAATCACTCGAAGACGTATACTTTACTATCAAATTTGCGATTCCGTACCAATGCGCAAGTCCCAAGGCAATGTCCCAATACATTGACACTCACAAGTATTTAATCATTCATAAAAAGGTTGCGGATTTTTATGTAAAATCGTATTTTTACAAGTACTTAAGTATTAGAGATCTATTAATGATTTGTAAATATAAACACGTTTAGTTCAATTTTGATACTTTATGTATTTTTGCTTATTGTATGTATTCCGCAATTCTTTACCAACATAAACTTCTCAAAAATTCATAACAATCCATAGTTTACCCCAAAAAACTTTTATTATTAATGTATTTCAACATTGAAACAGAATGGTCAACATGACCCGTTTATAATTTCTTATAAAAATTGTATATGTATACTTGCGCTAACACATCATTGTAAATTTACTATGATTTGCTACAATACAAAGAAAACAAGTAACATTTATAATCCATCGGATTATATTTCTTCAAGTATCCATCGTTCAAATTTCTTTCGGTGCAAATAACTACACCTTAATTACTTTTACATGTGATCAAACACTTACGTACATTGGTAGTGTGCATTAATAGACATCGCATCGCAAAGTAGTCGAAATACTATACATCGCAAAGTATACAATATACAATGTACCGGTCGTATGGTGAAACAAGCAACGCGCGTTGTATTTTCCCCAGCCCACGTTGATATTTATGCATTCGGCAACTAAGAGCGAGAGAGTGAGAGAGGGCATAGGTGTAGCCACTGCTCGATAGATTGCCGCAGGAAGCCAAGCTTGGGTAAAGTTTGGCTGCGCGTATATCGGATGCTCGCGAATTTTAATCAAGCAGCATCTGATGGGGGACTTGGGGGGAATAGCCTGAGTCGCGAGATGGTGCCGGTGCACCACAGGGGTTCGACACGTACAATAACCGACATGAGGCGCGGGGCGCCTGTACCCCAAGCCAGCCTATACGTTTATATACCTGTTCGCCAGCGACTCTTTTCCCCCTAGTGGCTTCTCCGTTCATCCCCGCGGCCTGGCGCCTTTTCTCTCCTCGCGCGAACACCTCTCGGAATCACCGATTTTATGGGCCACCTTCGACGTTTAATGAAGGAACTTTACGAGGCGGGATTTTGTTTTAAAGAGTGTATCGGTCTCGTCGATAATTTTCGCATAACGACGAGCCACTTTCCTGCCCGCGCTCTCTCCCACTATGTGTCCTGCTTGGAATGGACTGTCCCCCCCTTTTTTCTTCTGTTCCTTTTCGTCCTTTTTCTGCTTAAATCCATTGGATAAGGTCTTCGTGGTTGGATCCTCGAATTTCAACAAGCTGCATTTTTTAGTGGAAGGATTCCTTTCCTGACGAGATGAGAATTAAAAATCGACTTATTTTAATCCGTTAATCGTTACAAAACTATAATGCGAATTGTACATTTTTCATTCTTACGCGTGCACGTGTCAGTGATGTAATGTCCGAGGATTGCAAGACGACAGAAACCGAACTTATATAAATATTTCGCAGGATCATTTATTTATGCTCGGGAGATCCCATAAATAATTTCCACGTTATCTATCGCCGCGTTCAATCGGTAATTACGCCGGCCCGAGGAAACCGTGGCTTTCCCTGGGGCCGCGCAGCACGGAGCCTATAATGACTTTCCAATTAATATTTCCACTGCGATTAAATTAAAATTTAATTAATCAACCCACTAAGTTCGGTTTGCGGCAACTGCCTAAGTTGTGGAATTAAATTTTAATCTGTCCCGTATTAGTTATGGATTTGTCGTGTTGTCGGGCGCCTACCAGCTCTTGCCCAAGAACTGCAATATTTTGCATACGGAGAAATGCGGGAAGGATAGAAGTCAAGATAAGGAAAAACGAATATGGTAGATGTTGAATCAGGTGAAATGATATCTAAACACGTATAGATCAAACAGAATTGATGAGAAAATTAAGAAGAAGGAGGGTAGGAAAATTAGAAAACGTAATAGTAACTTGTTTCATAAATTTTACGTTTTTCTATGAACGATCACTAATGGGTGTCACTTTCTCGCATGTTTCACTCAAACAGGACACGTTTGTTGTTAAGCTGCACGAAAAATGGTATGCGTTTCTTACGAGATATTCTGCTAATATTGTTATTAATAGTTATTCTTTTGTTTGTAGATCCTTTTTCAGTATCCGAAAAATAATAGAGCCTAATGGAAATTATATCGTAGAATAAATGAGTCAGTTTCGAGAAAAACAAGATAGCAGAATGCAATAGAATTGGAACGCACAAACTTCCCGTTCAAGCCAGTAAATGAACTCGTAAAAGGCAGTCACAAATTTAAAATAATAAATATATACAAACAAATTTTGGAAAGCTGTGTAATAAATCTTGACTAACAAGGCTTAGAACAAATAGGGTTTAGTGTTATACATTCTTATGTTGACTATGTTCTTCATTTCTGACAGAAAGAATTCTATCAAAACAAAATTCAGGTACGTTTTGGTATCTCACAGATAATGTACGGTTTCTAGCTTCTAGTAGTAATTATTGGAAAATATGAGATGTAATACTATATGTGCTTTATGAGTTACTGCACATTGAAGTAAACAATCGAGGGTACGAAGTTTAGTGACACATTGTATGGTAATACGTTATGTCTTTGAACTAGTAGTCATTAATAGTCTATATACGATGCAGAACTGTTAGCTAGCAAATGAAATGCGGATGTGATTAATTTTCTCTGACACAATTATAAACATAAATTACGTATATTATATTTTCATTATTAATCGAAGGATTGACTTCCACAAATGAAATTATAAAACACTATGCTCATAGGAAACGATCAAGATACACCAAACAATATCCTCCCTCTTTCTCCTATGTTATATTTGTTACTTTGTAAAAGGGAATATAAAAAGTCAGACAACTAAATTTGAACATGAAGGCAGTTTTACAAGAAATTAGTAGAAAGATAAACAACACGAATTAGGCTAAGATGAATAAAAAAGTAAACAAGAAAAAAGATAGAAAACAGGAAAGGGAAGGTATTTGGTTAAACAAGTGAATAGTAGAACAAGAAAATATCTATAGAAGAGAATCTTGGTAAGCAGAGGTCGGCAAAGGGTAAAAGGGAGATGTATAAAATAGGCTGCATCCCACCCGCTGACGCCGGGCAAAGTATCGAGCGTGCAAACAAATTGTCTTGTTTTAAAGGAGCAGAATCAAGCGTACGCTGGTCAAGCACACCGGTATGGTTGCTATTTAGTATGTCGTCGTTCCCGGTGGCTGCTGATATTTAATACACGATTCTTTGCTGCATATTCATCGTATTGGCGCGAGATCCACAGGGGCGCGGTGAATCGTGTCCCTGGTAAACTTACACGGTGTACGCGGCAGTAAATATATTCCTGCATCGATATTTTAACGGCAATGCGGCGGCCACATTTCCAGAAGAATTTCGAGGACGATCCTTAAGCTCCCTGCACAGAGTAATTGTGGTTATTCTGCATCCGCTAAATGCGTTCCACTACTTTGGTAATTGTTCGGTTCCATGTTGTTAAACGTAAGATTTTACCTTTAATTGGCACATTAACGATTTACGAGCGCTTAATGACCGTTTAACGAAGCTGTTGGCACGGAGGACTCTTAGTACCTGTCTGTGACAAGAAATAAATTCCTGATGTTCATCAAAGATATAATTCACTTCTTTGAAACAATAGTAATATAGTGATCGAACATGTTTTGGAACTTTTTAAGTATCAAGTTCGGATATTCCAAGGCGAACTTATTTTTTAACGTAAGTATACTAACAGTTTACTCACTTATGTGTAGTGTAAATTCAACTTTACAAGTTACGTAATTTATACTAGATAGATGATTGCATATTTTATACTTGTCAGTATTTATATTTACGAATTGTATATTTATATTTACGAGTAAACAGTATTTCCTTTGATCCATCTGCATCGACGAAGAAAACAGGATGCTACTGTCACATGAATTTTGTGTCTTTAGTTTAAATGCTTGGTGTTATCTGAAGTAAATGTTTTGACTAATTAAGGACAACACGCGCTCCAATTCAATACGAAATGGTGAAGTAGGATAGTAGGAAGTGAACTGACCTGTTATTCTAAAGTATTAGCAGTGGAGAACAAAGTCACGTCAGAGGTCTTAAACCCTGAGTAACAATGTTTTACAATCTCTCATGCGTTCAGTTACGAGTTATTTATTCTCTTACTTATACTCTTGATAGAAAATTTTCTAAAACCTTAACTACTATAGTAGAGTAAACGTAGGTAATATGGAAGGCTACATAATATGAAACTTTGTAATATCTCGATAATTAAGTAACAAATTTTACCGTCAATCGTGTCTATGAGATCCTTGTAAACAATAATAGATTATACTGACAACTAGTCACCAATCGGACATTTATTATTGAAATTTCTGAAAAACGGGTAAAATAGTTGAATATTTTAGTGAAGGTAAATTGAAGAGTGTTACTTTTGTATAATTCATCATTAACTATGACTGTTAAAAAATAATTTAAATTGTTGTGCTTTCTTTACAAAATTCTTAGGTGTTCCATATTATCTAATATGGGTACATATTACTGAATTTCACGTTTGTTAGTTTTTTCACTATAATTTAAAATTATTTGAATTGTAACACACTTAAGTAATGGAATATGATTAGCTATTAGTTTCTTTGCCCTATCACATTGATTTTATTTAAAAAGATGAATTCCTCTACTTTTGGCAAAGTTTTAAAATCAAGTGTTCCATGTTACTAACATTTACCCTACGTCTATGAAACCGCTTTTCAAAGTCGTAATTAAAATGACATAAAGTGATATTAAAATGGTGTAATAGATGATAATAAAAAAAGGTTTTTAATACATTTATTGTTGTCCAATCGGATTTGGATCACTTCATTATTAATTCAGAAAGCAAACAAAATTGGATTTGCTGTTTATTCGGCACTTGTATGTACGTAATAATACAGTAAACATTGGCGATCTGTGAGACTGCCTATAGTGATTACGTAAGTTTCAACGTCTGTAATAGTTAAGTGTTAGCAAAACTTATTAAACCTAGAGTTTTACAAAATTGATATTTAGCATACGCGTTGATCGTTCAAGAACAACAACGTTCTGATTTCTACTAAAAATTTAGTTGACGAAAAATTATGTCTTGCAGGAAAAATTGATCAAAGCTGAAATCCGGAACTTTTATTCCCCAGATATCCGGGGGTGAGTGCCCCGTTGACTGTTTGTGCGATAACAGCTAGGAGCTTCTGACCCTCTCCAACCCTTTCTGTCTATCCTGTTCGGGTGCAGGTGTTCCGGAGGTGGTGATAACTCGACTCGATCCATCACTGCCTCGGACGCCGGTCGAAGAGGTAGTCGAAGGTGGTTTAAGGCGGTTTGAGCTACACGAACGAAACGTGCACGCGCACAACCGTGTAGACACCAGGCCTTTATGCTCGAATTGCCTTGATCGTTACCAGTACAGGTAACTAACTGTAGACGAAATATATCACTGCAATCAATAAAGGCACGACCTCCACCCGAAGTCGAAGACCAATGCAGCTAATCGTCGAAATTACCCTTTAGAGATTAAGTTTGGTTGGTCTGGATAACAGCCGTAGAATTCCATATAATGACTTAACTTCTGTCAGATAAGCAGGATAGTCTCAATGACCAATTCTTAATTTTTGTAAAGATCAGCTTTTGGGATGTATATGCAGTCAGTCACGAAAGTCTTCTTTTGAACCCCCAAAATTCAGATATATTATTTAAAAGAATACAGTAGTTTTAAATTGTAGCGCCATTTGACGGCTACTAATTTATTTATCGATTTAAGTTGTAAAGATTTTTGGAAAATAATGTTCTTCCCACTTGTTTGTAAAAAAACGTATAAAAACTAAAAATTAATCTTACAAATATCTACGCTCGATTGCTGTAGACAAATTAACTGAACTGTAACTACGTTTATACCAGTTTTTAACATTCAAAATCACTTTTAAGATTCTCCAATTTATTCGATATTGATAGAGTAACACTTTTTTATATGTTTAGTAGTAATTTCTTTATCGAAATATCGTTTAATCTTTGTCCAGATTTACTCTTTGTTTGTAATTTTATATGTAATAATTTTTCAACCGTTACTTTCAAAATATGTTTCGTAGCCTACAAAACTATTGACAATAAGTGTAAAAACTACGTCGACTGAGATGGTTCGACTTCCTCTTTCAAAATACGAACAGAATGCCTGAAATTTTTAGATGTACGAAGATTTTTATGACTGACTGCATAATGTGATATTATACATTGTTATATTATTGACATTTAACATCTGGTAATGAAATACAGTCATTTCTAAACAACTAGAGTGCTATTGTGTTCAACAATATAATATCTATTAGTTGTATTAACATGTATTAAGTAATGAACATTTTTATTTTATGTGATTGTAATGGTTTTATTAGAGGTAAATGGTGCAAAATATATGGCAGTGTAATTAGTATAAGATTTAACTCATTGTATGTTATACTGTACGCACTGATCAGCAGTACTCATATTTTTTTCTAATAATTCGTCACTTATCTTAGATATTATTGTGGAATTGATAATTCTATAGTAATGATTAAAGACAATTTAGATTTCTTCCCAGAGGTAAACAATCATTAATGAAACATTTTGGAAATGTAGTTATAAATATCAGCCATAGTTTTACAATTTCAAGAATAATACATAAAAATAGTTTGTAATTGAAACGGCCTTATTTAAAAAATAAGATCATATATCGTGGTTTGATTTAATAACAGCAAAATTTTCGAATCAATAGCTTTCATACCTTTATATTTTATTCACTTATCCTTCTTGCGTATATTACTATATATAATAAGTACACATTACTACTTTTAATAATTGGCCAAATAATTTTTAACTATTTAATCCTTCTAAAGCACGAGTTTTATTAAACACGGAACAGGATATCAAACGGATAAATATTTATAGCAAACATTTGACACGAATTTTACGCGCAAGCATTAAAGTTTTTCGTCCGCTGCACGGTTTCGATATTTCCACAAATTTATCGCGCAAAACTAATTCAAATTGCTCGCCGTTCCCGCGGCAGAATTCCGATGCGTCTTTGCATCATCAATTACTGGACCCGATGCGCCGGCAACGGTACTTTCACCCGTGAAAATGCCCATCCCTTCAGCATCAGCGTCCGCGTCCCGCAACCCCTCTTCCCTTGGGAAAATCCAGTCGATTTTCCGCGATCGTGAGCAATGTCGATCACGCGGTACGGGCGCGCGCGACAAATCCGTACAATAACCTCGCACCTCCGCTGCTACGTGAAATGTGGGCAACGAACACGAATCAGTACGCAAACTGGTTGAGTTACAACCACTACTGGTTATAAAGTCCAAGGAGAGACGTCGATACGTAGAGTAAAGTTAGTGAGCAACTGCAGCAAACCTATGAGGAAGAGGGAGAATTTGTTGCGTGCAATATCTGTGCACGGTTTTAAAAGAAATTCGTGGTTCCAAAAATCAGTTTTGGATTAATCGTAAAAGATGCAGTTTACATGTTAAAGAATCCATTACGGATTTGGTTTCAAATTGTTACAATTAATTATAGTTACGGTTACAAAATGTGTGTTTATACATATATGTCTTTTTATAATCGTAACTAAAGAAATGGAACATACATGGAGATTTATTTCACCTTTAAGAAGTTATAAAATATATTTTACTTTGAATATTGTGGATAATTTGTACATTTTTATATATTAGGTGTATTTTATACTTTTCTGCCCATTTAAGCTCCCTGTGAATGCATAACTGTCTGCAGTATAGTTATTACTTATCTTGCAGACCATAAGATTAACAGGTATTTTATTGTATTATTAGTTAAAGTGAGATCGATTGCAAACGTGAATTTTCAAGAAGTTGTCAAGAGTTCTAAAGTATTAATTGAATTAATGTTATAAAGACTGAAATTTTATGAATTGTTTACTTGCTTATATTTTTATAAAATAACTAGTGTATTTAGAAGAGTTGCTATTTGCCAGTATAACTATGTAGGTTAATTATAAAAAAATTGAACTTCCATTTTAAAATAATAGCAAACTTAAAGAAAATCTCACCTTAAAATATAAATATTAAAAAGGAAAAGTAATGGACTGGGTAGTCCTCGAATTATGCAATATTTATTTGAATCGGAGTTATCGAAGTGGTTCTAGATACATACTTCGTTCTGTATAACAATGCCTACGTATCACTATAGTATTTACCTATAATTGTAAATTGAATGAATTAGACTTTTTTTAGACTTGTTTAAGTTTTTCCGATTTTCCAATTAACATCTCGGTTTCCGCTGCAGCCATATCAAAGCCCTAACCAAACAGTAAAATATAATACTATAATGTAATTAATGACAGCATCTCCATGGTAAATGCAATAAAATAAATTTGTTGTACTCACGAACAAATTATAAACATAGTAGCCATAGATTCTTTGACATATATTAACTAAAAACATTCAAGTGACTTTAATACATACGATACTATATGTAATGGACGGGAGGAGTTAAGGATTCTAATATTAGACGATAAAGGTACTATGTGTAATTTTCATAAGGAAGAAAGAGAGATCTTGTGCGTCATTGTTCACGTACGGGAGAAAGAGATAGCATGTACATTTACGTTATGCGTACCTCGTACATGAATGAGTGTTTGCGTAAAGGAGAATGGATAATAGAAATGCAGCATGAACATGATACATTCAAACGAAAGGAAAAGAAAGTATATGTGTATGTTACGTTCGCTGCGTGTACAAGGGAGACTAATACGAAAAGGGTGAGATCGAACGGGGGTGGAACTCCAAAGAAAACGCGAGAAAAGGCATGAATGGAACAAGAAAACATATAGATATTGAAGTAAGATAGAAGAAAAAAGAAAAAAAAAGAAAAACATACGATGCCAGTTACAATATCTTGGTGCTATGTAATTTCTAATATCGAAGAGTGTTTTCTCGCCTTCAGCACAATGTTGGACGGTAAATTTTAAATTTAAAGGTCGCAGCACTCTGGCCTACCTATCTATCCGATATGCAAATGGTATAATATCTAGCCGCAAAGCTGGTCCGATAATTCCACGTGAGCTCGACTTGTGGAACCTCGTGGAGAATAAACAATAGACCTGTGTCGCATGGGTTGCGACTTCGACCAGAGGAATTTTATTCTTGCGATGAGCCTCGCGTGAGGGAACACCTGTTCCCGCAATGCGTTCAGAGGTTTATCTGAATTTCAGATCGTTGGATTTATTTTTGTATTTTTCAGAATACTGGTAACGAGGAAATTAGTGCACTTGTTCAAATTCGCTTTATGGAAATTAAGCATCGAATGCACGTTCGTATTAATTTGTTACCTGCGATCTGCACGCAATGGAGTGTCATATAAAAGGCATTTTAACTGTGATAATTTTTAGTCAAAATGGAAGGTATTAAATCAAGCGGTATTAGGTTGATGCATATGAAATGTCGTTTATTACTATAGAACTTTAAGCGTAAGTAGATTTTTCAAAACAATATGTGTTAAATTTAAATGGTTTTGCCATGATCCTACATACTTTTTGCATCATTAATTACTTTCATTATTCTGTAGTCATAAAAATCGCCTCGTTTAGAATTGTCTAGTCTACCTTTTAATTTACTGTCCAATGAAAAATGATAAGCCTTAAATTTTACAAATCAACATTCACCTATTTTAATATTTATGTAAGCTATTTTAAAGGCCCAATTCATATCTTCAATAGTTTCTGTTGTCTATTTTACAAGTTTAAACTTACATAAGGAATTACGGGAATATTTCGATTGTTCCCAACGTCAAATATCAAAGTTTTCTCCAGTTTGTTATAGTTACTTTTAATATGTTGCATACATATAATACAGTAATTTTTTTCTTCTTTAATGTGATTTGTTACAATAAACAATTAGACGAAACTAAAAGGACGGTATTCACCCGTTAATGTAAAATATTACAGAAATAACATTTTATTTGCATCCACCTAATAAATTTAGGGTTAGAGGTTGAATACAATCCTTTTAATTTTGTAAAATGGTTAATTATAATAAATGATATTAAGGAAGAAGAAATTTGCTATAATGTAAACACGTTTGTTGTATTGAAATGATAAATACTTTCAAATGATGAAATTAATATTTCTGTAACTCATTGCGAAAGTATAAATTTGACAAATATACCATTATGCTAGTTAAACTAGGATCTGGGGAAGATTATATAAATAATAGAATAGTTAAATGTTAATTTGCAAAATTTAAGACTTATAGTTTTTCACTTGAAAATATGTTAGGAGAAAGATCAAAGAATCCTGAAATTGGTGATTCTTATAACTATATAATAATGAGACCAATTAATTGTTTGAAAGAAATGCGTAAAATCATGTAAGAATTATTTTAATCAAATATACATGTGTAATATTGTTAAGCTTACCGTTGTTACTTCGAAAAACGACATTTCATATGCACGAACCTAATAAATAAGTCTGTACATCATTTTCTAAAATTCTACAGTATTGGCACTAATTTTAAGAAAAAATTACAAATACAATGAAGTTTCCATAAAATTGTCAAATATTACAAATCGCACAGTAAGTATTTACCAAGCCATATTTGTCACGTCCTGAAATGCAACACAGTAAAACGTGAAAATTTCTACGATCCTATGTACAAGGATTAGAACAAGAACGAGGATAACGCGATGAGAAAGTTCCATCTCGGAATTAAAAATATTGCAAAAGCACGCAATACGGTGTAGTGGGGTGACTTATAAGAAAAATTGGCACTTCAGCTAAAACAATGCGGACGGCATCTTTTCCTTCCCTTTTCCTCATTTCCGTCAGCTTTGCGTGGCATGCGGCTAATCTGGAATAAACTTTATGCACCGCAATTGTACGCTCCGCGACATTTACACCTATTAATAGCGAGAGCTATGAATGTATATATACATCACAGGCCAGTTGTTCAAACAAACAGCGCCACTCGTGTGGTGCATTGTGTGTAGAACGCACATGAAAACAAACCAGTTGACCCCGACAGTGTAATTCGAAGTTCATATCGCGAATGTCTGATGATTACTGAATCGTTCGAGAGAGAGGAGCCCCGTCGAAACTGTGTCTAAGCTAATGAACTCCTCATTTTGATTGATGTCATGGGTGCCTTCGTAGGAGTACCATTTTTTAAAATATTTATGTTAAGTATCATTATTGTGCAGCCTGTTACTATATTAAAGCTAATGACTCTTACTTCTTAAGTTGAATGTATTTAGTGTTCCGGTGAGATTTGGGCATATTTTATTCGAATAAATTCTTCGACCAAAACTTTATTCGAATAAGAAGCCGAATAAGATCTCGAGTAAATTTTGAAGAAATGTTATTCGAATTATTTAATCAAATAAAATATGCCCATCTATGCCTTATACATACGAGAATATTTGGTTATTTCTTCCGTGGCTTTAGTTATTTGCTTCAAATATGTTCCATTGGTACTTTCCTTTTGAAGATCATTCAAATAATTTATCCGAGACGTTATTCGAATAGAGCCCAACTATGGTTCCAGTTAAGGATAAGAAGAGTCATGGTGATGTAATTTCTTAGTTCATTGCTTTACAATATTTCGTGAATCATGCAGGATACAATAATTTACTAATTTTTCTAAACAATCTATGAAAAATATAAAATAATTAATTAGATATGTATTGATATACGATTTATTCATAATTAACCCAAACTTTGTACGTGCAGAATTTTGTAATTAGTTAAAGAAAATAGTAAGTTAAAAACGTCCATATTATCTGCATATAAAATGGTCGATAAGAAAATATATTTGTAAATGAAATATGGTATTAATAATTTTGTTTTATTGTTTGAGACGGTGCATCGATTCTGAGTAAGAGTAAAAATACGTAACAATGTTCGTTTAAATGAAGAACGTCACGGCAGTGCGACCTTGAATAAAAATACTGAACACAAAAGCAAAACGGTACCAAGCCTAGTAAATTTGTCACCGAGAACACGTGAGTTTCTTTCGCCCTGCCTCACTACTGGCCAACGATTGATTTACACAAGGCGAGCGTGGAACAAGTATTTATGGAGCTTATTTGTATGCACATAAAAGATAATTAAAAATATGGCGCTCGGGTCAAGGCTTTGAGAAAAAGAAGAATGGAACTGAAGCGAAGTTCGAGAAAAATGGATCCGGAAAAAGGATGCAAAGCAGAAACCGTTCATAGCAGAAAGAACTTTAAAAGTGTTACAATTTAAAGGCATAGATAACTAGGAGTAATTTCTATACCATGTAAATAGAAAATATATTATTTCGATGAAGATTAAATTCAATGCAAAATTATGTTTTGTATCAAAGTTTTTCAGAAATAACAGATTAGCCTCTATAATTAAAAAATGTTACCGAAATATTTAATTGTTCGACAAAAACTTCTTCATTGTCTTATTTTAAATTTTCATAAAATAATCAATCTTCCGCCTTGCTATTTTTCTAACAATACTAGTTAGAATGTTATTGAAAGATAACTATAATATTTACAATAGTAGATTCGCATAAATATTAAATATAAATCTTTTCCTCTGTACAACGTTTTAAGCTTTATCCACGTAAACAAAAAACTACGCGGATAAAGTTAGATGTATATGAGGACAAGTAAAATTCATTTTTACATTAAAACGTAAAAATCGCGAAAAGGGAGCGACGTCGTACACTCTCCGCTGAATAGAGAATGACGTACAGGAAGGAGGCACCACCCTCTAACTCCGCCGAGCTGCCCACACTTAACCATGAAATGGAAGAAGGATAGAGAGAGAGGAACATAAACTCCTCGGGGAAAGGAAATTAGAATTGAATAGTTGATGAATTTTAGGAGCGAATTTTAACCGCTGATGCACGCGAGTGGTTAATTCGCAATGTAACAAAACGTTTTCTGCATCGAAAATTTCGCGTCCGATACTTAACGTACGCGTAAGTCGTACAAATTACGATACAATTATATTCACTGTATTCAAAATAATTACATAATATTACTAAATAGAAAAAGATTCATTAAACATTGCTTATAAATACTTTTTTCAGCTACATTATTTCGTACTACTTACGTTAATAGAACAAAATGCGCGTTAATGATGTTTCTATAATAGTCCAGAAACAACATTTTCAAAAATGTGATTTGCCGCTTAGCTTAACAAATATACGTATTTTTTTGGTTAATGCATTTGTTGATTGAAATTAGAAAGCGTCATTTGAGTGTATAATATCAACAACAGTGAAACTGTGTTTAGGGGTTAAAATTACATCATGTGAAAATTATGTTCTGCTGAATTATTCTAATACTTTAATCCTTTGCACTCTCAACTGTTTTCAATTATTTTACCAATAACTATTTATTACTTTAAGCGTTTCTTTGAAATGTGCTTGGAAACATAGTTGATTAATAGGAATCAATTTAAATAATCTTCTCACTAATTGCGATAATATTAGCATTAGAACTCTGCTTCTTTTTATATTGCGGAATATAATCCATATTTAAACTTGCAAATTAAAAATAAATAAAATGTGAATCGTTATAGAAGTGCAGTGGGTTAATATCCTTACCTTTCAATGGTGTTTCCAAAATACGTGTGGGCAAAACTATTTTGTTAACACATCGATCAATTCATACAAGGTATTTCACTTAAGTTTAACATTTGAAATAATTAAAATAAACATAACATATTTTTAAATCCGTTTTCTAAAAACAGTTACATAATTTAATTGAACACCTCAACTTCTTAACTTTATGTATGCATCATAAACGCAATTCTACGATTTGTTAACAGTAGCAAGTAACTATAACAAACACGAAGATCTTAATAGACAAAGAAAGTGTTTTAAAAGGTCAAATATTAAACAGTATCTTGATTTGCAGGGTTTCTGAAAATAAGTCCGAAAATTGTGTTTTGTATGATTACTGGTGACCTTCAAGAACATATTGTTGTAATTGGTTAAACTAGTCTTTAAAATGATTCTCGGTGTGCCTCGTAAATTAAAATTAACGCTGTTTTATAATCCTAATCAACAGAGAAAGACATCCCAGAGGAAGGTTAACGCAATTTCCACTGTTCTTTCACGCAAATTGCGTCACGCTTAACTGTAGAAGCGTAACAAAGTACAACGTTAAGGATTACATTGTTACGCCCCTGATCCATGTCTTCGCGCCTATACACAGTGCCTATAACAAAGTAGTAGCGCGGTCGTAATACATCGCATATACGGCGACCAGCGATCCATCGTGGCGTGGAAGCCGGGCAGTAAGTAATTAGGAGCCGGGTGTGGATTGAGCTAAGGCAAATATTACGTACTTGCTCGCGTACTCCTGCTATATGCACGAATGCGCATTGGCGGACGCAGTCTGGAACAGACCAGCCGTCGAAATTACATATTTATGTGTGTACATATAAGTGACCGACGAGTCCGCCCTATATGCACGTAACTTCTACGATTTTTTATTAAAATATAGATGTGTATTTGATTTCGCGTCCATGGAAGAATATGCGTTCGTCAGAGTACGTTATTTGTGTACAAGAACCGTATTAAAATCCTTGTTTTTGGAACTTCTGTTTTATTTGCTACCGCTACTCTTATATCGTTACGTTCTTGCTACCGGTTGTATGTAAGGTGTATTCAAAATAGAAAATTGCTGCTTCCAATGCTTTAACTGATCATGTTTCATTTCGTATATAAAGTTCCCTTTAGCCATTTCTTCTTTTAGTTTTCTTGTTGAGTAGTGGAGAAGGCGGTAACATGGAACTCTTCCAGTAAATTGTAACAACACAATAAAAATAATAGTTGAGTGCCGTTTGTTGCAAAACAGCCTAATTATATGCTATTTATACGTAAAACTACAAAAAGCAGATGTCAACAAATTTCTAGTATATTTGCCCTTGTGACATAATCTTAAATATTTATGTCATATTCAAAAGATTTCTAAAATTTCTTTAGATATGAATCATTTCCAGCCATTCAATAATATAAGAGTAAGAAATATCACGGTAAATATCATGAAATTTTTTTAATTACTTATCGTACTGGATGTAAGACTGAATACTGTACCTGTGATTTTTGCAAACAATATGATTTTGTATATACGTATATAGTTCCGAATTTACTAGCTGTTGTACTTAATGTGTCACATAACCAGTTCTGTTACCAGTAATAAAGTACTAAAGAATTGGCTTTTGAAGCCGAAGGTAAGTTCACTAATTAAACATTCTTCCTTTTTATTTATTCCGTAAGTATGGAAAAGGAAGGAATTTGGATTGGATTATAGTAAATTAAAGTTAATTAGTTAAATATTTTGTTGCAAAATCGTCTAAAAGCAAAAAGAGGTTTTATATCATGTATCATCTTCCTTAATATATGTATGAATGGGGTGCTATAAATTTGTGGAATTATGCCATGCTCATATTGAAATTAAAATTTGAACTAAAAATTAAAATAGAAGCCACATTTTATTATTTGCCAGAAGTTTCTACAGTACATAGTGTAGCAAAATTTCGCTTATCAAATAATTTGAATATCTCAATATTTATACATAATAAAAATATTTACTAGATACTCAACTATTTTTTGCGTAGTAGATTTATAATATTACGTTTGCTCCATTGACTAGTCTTTTGACAGCTACACCCTTCACATTTAATTTCAGTTTGTAGTCATTAATTACGATGAAAAAAAATGACTAGCTCTGAGTAGAATTAAAAATAAGTTAAACTGTCGTTACTATAAAATTAATACTTATTTTTATTGTTTCGTTCTACAAGATTAGCGAAGCTGGATTTTATCAAAAAATCCTTTAAGATGCGGAAAAAGTAATCAAAGCCCCAGTAAGCGTAAGAAATTTACAAAGTACACGTTGAAAAGGAATGTTAGAAATTATTCGAAATAGTATTTGGCGTTTACTGTATTTTCCTTAAGTTCAATAACACCAGCACTTTTGTATCGAAAAATGGAGAGAGAAAATAAAGTATTCTTTGAAAAATTATATTCTTAGTTTCAACATACATATACGCAATAGAAGGTCCAAAAGAAAAGCAGTTAAAATTTAATTTCAAAACCTTTTACGAGTTTTTAGGAGAAAAGTACATAAGTTTGGCAAATTTAACGAGTAAAGTAAACCTTTCTATCTCCCCTTAAGACAGGATTGGAAACACGTATCCGGTCCAGGATTCCCCGCGATTTCATCCGGTTAGCGACACATGGTCGCACACACGCATCCTGCAGAAGCCGCAGCCACCCCCGACGTATCTATCTATTAAACATCGGCCCTCGGTTTTCTTTTCCCCCTGGCAGCCAGTCGTCTCCACTCGACGGCCGCTCTCGCATTATCGATATTAAAGGAAGATACCCGTCTGGAGCGTACCTGACCGTGTCGCGTCGAGAGGATTAATTAACTCGAGCGCGCGACATCGAAAGCGGAAACTGGGCTTTTGTTCTCCGTCTCGCTTACCCGTTCATCCTCTCTATTCAAACTGTGGAGGATCTCCGCGTTTCCGTTCCCGGTTCGCGAAATTCTCCCGTGATTTTCGCAGCACGGCCGGCTCGATGTCAGGGCCGGCACGCGTGAATCGGCTCGCCGAATAAACTCACTCGGATGATGGCGGATTTGTTGCTCCCTGGGACAAAGTCTCCTAAGGGCAGTCGAAAATTCAGCTACAGTCCCTGTCGGTGATGGCTGGCAGCTGAGCACTCTTGTGTTGACGTTTCCATTTCGTAGCTGATAAGGTTAATCCATCACTTATTGCGTATTCCTTGCTTGAAGAATGATATTGTGCTTAAGTTTGAAGATTAAATTGAAAACGGTTTTAGTGTCGCAGCCAAATTAAAATAGCTAATTTTAAGTTCTCATTTAGAAAATGTATCTTGTTATAGCTAATAAAAATAGAAAGTAGAAGGAGAGCAAGAGATGTATACCAATTTCCGAGAAATCATAGAAGACAGATACAAAACGAAAAGGTAGTAGGAAACGAAGAAGTGCTTGTAAGATGGAAGTTAAGAAAAGAAATATCTAGAGGATTAAAGATTAGGAAAGACAAAAACCAAGAAAAAGATATCAAACAGAGGAAAGATGGGAAGAGAAAAGATAGAAGACGTACAGAGATGTTGGAAGAAGAGATTAGGGTGGATTTATCAAAAAGGACGATCAGGCTCAGGAGAAATCGAAAGGGGAAGAGATTAATGGGAAACGAGAGATCGAGGCAAAACAAGATGAAGAGAGTGGAGACGGGAAAAGAGGAGTCTATCGCGTTCCAGCCCTACGTGAAAGGGGTATCTGGCGCGTCACGGCTCGGCCCCGTAAATCGGGGCAACGCAATAATTTACACGACTGCGTTAATAACAGCAGCGACCGAGGAAATCGCGAGGAGGGTGGTCGAGGTGTTCTCGTTGAAGGGGTGGCGATTTATTTTATTGAATGTTAAATTTCATGCGGCCACTCCGCTTCGGGCCTTCGGCATTTAATTAATTCACAGGCCGCGATAAATTCTCTGTAATATATTTGATTAAAGGATAATGCCGCCAGTATTTTCACCCCCCCCCCCCAACCCTGTACTCTTTGACTCGCCCTTCTGCCTTTGCCCGCAGTTCCCTCGCAGTTTCCAGAGTTCCGTGTCTTCCCTACCATCTCTATCCCTGTTTCTCTGTCGGAAAACTAGAGCTTCCCCTAAAATTGTCGGCCTTATTTCATTATCGTGATTGTTTCGATTTTTAGCTTTGATAGAAATAATGCTTCCAATTCTTATTAAACTGGACCTTCGATGACGTTTCAATTCATAACTTGATGCCGTTATCGTTGCCATTGGTGGCCCGGTTGTGCGTTACGTCTCGCATTTCCATGTTGCTAATTGACGTCAGAAATTGCCACCGGCGAGCAGAACTAATTAACTGACGTTTTCTGTTAATTAGATCTTCATACCTTTAGAACAGTGACGAAGAAAGGAAACGCGTGACACTCATGGTTGCGGGTGAAATTCTTGCGGCTTGCAATTAGTCGAAGAAAACTGCAACGTATGATTTCTGGGTTAAAGAAAATGGCGTGAAACTATTTTAACTGTAAATGGATGATAATCCTCCATAATGTACAAAGGAAGTACATCGCATGTATCTTTCACTTCACGTTTAGACTTCTCACTTATGCCAGTTATTTGATACTTGTTTATTTATGATTATCTGCTTTATTTCACACTATAATTTCAATAAATGATAACAATACAAATTGAAGTTATGTTAATTTATCGACGATATAAAATTGCAACGAATAAAAATAGCAAAAAGACATTCACTACACATAACAGAAACGCATTAGCCAAGTGTAAATCAGAGCTGACGCCGACAAAATAACAAATTTTTGGTTAAATTTTACTTTAATTTTATTTTACGTTAATTTTTAAATTAATACAACTTCGCTGTACCTCATAGCTTATTTGTATATTAATTGAAGCTAAATCATTTTATCCGATGATAATTTTGCATAAAAACGATTTACGGTACAAAACTTTTATTACTATGTATAATTCTTATTGGAATTTATTATGACGTATAATTCTGTTCTCGCTTTTCTATTCTGATACAAGACACAAAATAAAAAGTGTGTACTATTATAGAGTACGAGAAATGACTGCAATTTTCTGATGTTCTACAGTACACTTGTAGTAACATTTATGGACGAATTACATGATATATCGTGCTTCATTGTCAGCCGAACAAGTTTCGCGTGCGAGTAGCTCCTTTTGTCGGTCAAGTTTACAATTGACACGCTAGAAAAAGAGACCTTGCACACATTTTTAGACATACAGTGCATTGGCACGCAACAATCTACACTATTTTTGTCCCATTTCTCGTTCTGACAGCATGAAAAGACGACACGAAGAAACGACGTTCATTGCTGAGAATGGTTAATATACAAATTGGGGCCTTAATAATTTAAAATTTTATTCAAATGGATACGTATCACTTTAAGATGAAAGATTAATAAATATTTTCAATACACACATCAGTGAAAATTACAAAAATTACATGATTAAATTGTACCGAATGTAACTCCATAATTAATCGATTTTATATATAGATATATTAACCATTTTTCCTTATTAATACCGAAACAAAACGTCAATTGCTTTATAGTACTTTCTGGAGAAATTACTGTGAAATTTAACGATGAACCGATATGAAAATTGGTATTAAGCAAAAAAAAAAGTAAACAATCGAGTATCACTTAAGATTACTTATAATTATTACTTATTTATACAATATTTTATGAATTATTTTTAACCAAAATAAATTCATAAAGATTCACCGCGAAATAGAACCGAATAAAGTCATTGTTTCTAATCATTGAAGTTATCTGTCAGCTATGATACAAGTACCACTGATAATCTAGCTCAGTCTGTCATTATTCTAATTAAATCAGAACTCTGTGCGATACTGACTCCCACGGAACAGGTGTTCGAGGAGTTTCGAGTTGCTATGTACGGACAGGTTTTAGCGAGTCTTGCGTAGCGAGCAATTAAGGCACGATCAAATGAAATTTTCCTCGCGTGCGGACGCCTTTGATTTACATACGCGATCGGGGCAACCGCAGTATTATGACGTCACAACTGCTCCGACTATCGCGTGCACGCACTCGTCAAAGGGTTGAAGTATAGTTCGGCTGGTTGCCGGTGACGGTCAATAAGTCCTCAGGCTCGTTCCATATTGAGAAATCGATCGAAACTCGGAGTCTAAGAAGGTCGTGTTGACCCCTTGCAGTCGCGTTTCCAGCGTTTAACCTTTACGATAATTTCTCCTGATCGTTTCACTATACAGCTCGATAAACAGGGGTTCCTAGAAATTGATAGATAGAACCGCGATACAGAATTCGATCGTTTGCATACCTTGTGTAAAATAATCCGATATCTAAATAGGGATCTCAGGCGAAGCTTTCGAAAGGGAGTTTATAAGTTGAAAAATTAATTCTATCAGTAAGGTATCGTACGAGGAAATTTATAATGTTAATTAAAATGTTACTACTAGATTAAGAAATAAGTTAACCAATAAAGTTGGAAACAAATGGACTAGTAAAGTAATATTAGTATTACATTGCGATATTGCAAACTTATATTTTCATGCTATACGCTTAAGGGTTTCTTTAGTAATTTTTAATATTTAAATTTTACCTACGATAAGTATTACGAAAGAATATCAAGGATGGGACTACGTTTCGATTTCTTTTTGCGGAATGCAGCTTTGCCGTAAATTTAACGTCCATGTGTCTCGGAGAGCGCAACACGCCGTACGAATCGTGAAAGCACTAGCGCGATATCGTGAACCGTGGAAAATAATAAACGGTACGACGGCATGCGGGGCTATCGTTCAAGCTTGATAACACGAACAACGTTTACAGTTTGCTTTTTCAATTACACACCGGAAGATGAATTTACATATTACAAGTTCTCTGACTTCGACTTCGGCTTTCGGTATGTTTGTATGTCAGATCGTTGCTGTAGGAACAATTTGGGACTGTATATCGTCCTTCGTACTGTTAACGGATAAAATCGGTTTATCGAGTGCCGCCCAAAACTTTTAAGGAATTATTACACCTTTAAGAAAGCGAAAGGTCAATTAGGCATCGGGTGAATCGTAATGTTGAATATGTTTTAGGCTGCTTTTTTATAGGTTGATCGTGACGACTGCAGGCATCGGTAATTTTAAAACGGCGCGGCGTCGACATAATTCGAGCAATAAAGTGAGAACCGCTGCTCCGTGGGCGAATTTACTGCCGCGAGGTTGCCACTAATATAAAGGGGGTTGATAATGATCTTAAATTATCGATCCAATTGTTTATACGCCGGCGCAATTCTATTTAATGCTGCGAACCAAGCCGAGCCACCAACCCATTCGCTATTTTACTTGCATCTAACACCTTTCTCGTCATTCCATGCATTAATGTGCAAGCATGTTTGTGAAATTTATCACGTTATTCATGATTTCGGGCCAACTAATTCTATTGACTAATAATGACAAGCCTCGAGGATAATTCACTTTAATAATGGTAGGTAGGGTCATCTTTATACCGTATCAGAAGATTGGTGTGAGGTTCTCATAACGTTTGAACTTACCTTTCGTAAGTACTTTCACAAGTCGGTTGTAACACTTATTGTTCGTGCGAGTACATGGAAAATACGTACAAAGGTAGAGAACTATTATTATTAGAAAGGGAAAGTAAAATATATTGAGAATATCATTTTCTTCTTCCTAATATTTCTCGAACCCACTTCTTTCAGTAATTATATTACCGCAAATAGACTTTCAGTTTGAAATTGTAAAATCAATTTCTAAAGTCGGAAACATTGTAACGCAGTTTGTTGCATGCATTGTAACAAAGCATGTTGATGTGTTTTAATTACATTATTTCTATCAGCAAAACTCATTATCGAAGCTTGATATTTACCATTAATATTTCTCCATCGCATTAAACAATTTACAATATTTCTTTCGCATTTTCAATAGTTACAGGAGCAATAATGCGTATCTAATAAACTCAATAGCTGAAGTAAGTAATCAGAATGCGTTTATCGCTTTAGAGAAACAGTCACAACACAAAATTTTATGTTATGGTTACTTCTAGAAAACTACCTAATCTGATCCCAGCTCAAACGTTTCGGTTTGTTTATTTATTGTTGTTCGTGACATTTCTTAACACGCTAGAACGCGTTCCGGCCCTTTGAAGCAGCCAGAACGGAAAATTTTATGTTATAGCTGTTTCTTTAAAGCCAGAAGGCGTTTCTTCGCTTATTGAGCGTGTCCGGTCTTTGTGCCTAATATACATATTAAAGTCGAAACCTGAAATAAGTTAATACTAGGTTCGACTAGTTAATTTCAGAATTAACTGAGAGCTGTTGGTTAACACTTGTTCTCAATGGATAATGGATTTGAATCAATAGGTATATTTTCAGTGTACATTGATTCTAAATTAACTTCTAGAATTCTAGAATTAACTGAAAACTGTTACTTAACATTTGCTCGCAGTGGATAAAAGTATTTCAATCACCTAGTATTCACTTTTAGTTCATTCCAAATAATTTGGAATGAAAAATCGGTTACGGTACGACAGTTGAGTTACGTTGCCGATTCTTAATCTGACAATGATATTTTACAGTCAGAGCCCAAAATCAGTTAATACTGAATGATTTTTAGGCAATACTGAATATTGATTGACAGCATTCAGTTGATTCTAGAATTAACTATTCATAACTAATATTTACGAGAGATTTTAGTTAAAACTAGTTTTAATCTACTACGTAAAAGCAGGTAACATGACAATATGGTTACATTGATTTGAAAAATTAATTTGCTCTCCATTGGCGTTGCTATGGTGACACATCAATTTTCTCATAGGGCAAGGTTTAAGATTTTTATTTATTTTTGCTAACTCAATATTAATTTCTTTCAATACAAGGCAAAATTAAAGACAACTCTTTATATTTCCGAAATATGGTATAATACTTTAAATTTTCACAAGAATCAGAAAAGGGTGTTGAAGTTATTGGTAGATTATATTATTAAAATAGTTTTGGAGTGCAACGGATTAAAACACTTCTAAAACTAGAAATTTAATTTGTCTAATTTTACTAATAACTATTATTATAACTAATGTGTTTAATATTAAGTAAACAAATTGATGTTCTTGAAACAATCGACACTCTTGTAATTTTTTAAATATTTGAGATTTAAAAGTGTACAGTGGACTTTTGTGACGATAATCGGATAATCGAATATCCGAATAATGATGCCAAGGATTATTCGTATATCCGAATTTTTTGCCAAAAAATCCAGCTATCCGAATATCAGTCGGATTTACATAATTACATGTTTAAGCAAAGATATTGTATGTCTTATTCAACAATGTAAACTGCATGGTTCTACACTACGACATAGAATGATGCATACATTTATGATCTGTCTTTTCTCCTATCCACGAAAGAAATTTTTTTTTAGATCATAAACATAATAAATTCTATCCGACTATCCGAATTATCCGGATACTTTTAACTATTCAGATTATTTTATTACTACACCGAATATTCAAATATCCGGATTATCCGGATAATCAAAAAATCCGGGCCATACTCTCAACTCTAATATGTATAAGATTTAAGTTCCTGACTCAGGCAGATAATATATGGTTTGCACTTATCATTTAAAAAGTGTGGAATAAAATAATTACACTAATAGCAACATATGATTACATTGCAATATACAGTATATAAACTACATATATTTTAAGTTTAAAAAGGAACAAAATGCGGTATGTCCAAATCTTCTTCTTTATTTTAAAAGCAACTAGAGCATACCAATTTTTGTTCGTTCTATAAATGAGTTGTAAAAGTGAAAAATAAAAAAAATTGTTGAAAAAGTTCATACTTTGGTCACAACAGTTTTTCTCATTTTGTGACAAAAGTGCATCTCTAAGAACTTATCCCTTCTTGTAAATGAGCTTCAAGAATATTCCGATTGTCGATAGAATGTCTGAGTACGGCATAAAATTTGCATATGTGAAATTTTATGTTATCTATTTCTTTTCTTTTTAACCTAATTCTGAGAATTTTTAAATACTTGAATAAAGAATAAATAGTGTGTACAATATTAAAGTAGTAATGTTGTATTATTAATCGTGAAGAAGATAAGAGATGTAACAGTATGACTATAATGAAAGATTAAGGAAAAGTATTATACGTATAGAAAATGTTTCCTGGTTTTAAAAGGATCCATCGACGTGAAGATCAGGTTAATGGGTAAAATGAAACGAAATGAAATATGAGTTAGATCTCAAAGCACTCACAATATTTCAGTTACTGTGAAAGTAAGATTCACTTTAAGATAAGATAAATTCTTTATTGATGTGCGAACAAAAGGCACGCTTCTTATGGTAGGCTAATCCTTAAATATCATTGCTCGCAATCAAACATAAAATAATTCAAATTCTTCTGAACTATGAGGCACTGAACACTATATTGTATTGAAACTACTGCTAATTACAAGATATTGTAAAATACAATGCAGTAAATTGTAGCTAAAATTTATCGGATTAATTAACTGTAGTAAATTGTATAATTAATTGTATATAATGCAAACTATTATGATTTCTAACAAATCGGAAGAAAGTATTATAAACAACTTTAAACTTTTAAATTATTCTTAAACGCACATTCTAAAGGCATTTGATTAGCATTCATATTTACTTAAGATGATTATTCCTATGCTTTGGTTTTTGTTCCTGATTGGATCAAAGGAGAAAATAATTTTATTATCTACTTGTTTTTCAATTTTATAAAGTGAAGGTAAATTGGAATAATGCTATCTCAAATTGCCTGCACCGAAATTAAATCGTTACTTTATGTCATATTTCAGTTAAACCAAACGTTCAGATATTTTTTGTTTTGCATTGTTACTGAGACATTGAAATATAGAAATTTACTGGTTTATTTGCATCCATTTTTTGCCATAATTTTTTATTCATCTTAAGCAAACTCGTATTACAATTGTGCTACACTTCTAATAATACAAATATCCAAATTGAAAGCGTAATGTTTTATTTCAGAAAGTATAAACAATCTTGATTTACATATTTTGTTTCTTGTGCTTATCAAAAATCATATTTATGCGATTCTGGAGATACAACTTCACTTCGATCGTCTAGATGCATCAAACTTGGCGAAAAGTTCTCCTAACTATTGAGATTATATTTATTTGATATGTTCTTCTCATTCAGCATTCATTTTTATAAACAGTTTAAGAAACTACACAATTTTACAATATTTAAGATATTTTTCTAATGATTATCCCATTACTGCTTATGCTTTTTATTAAGTTGGTCTTTTTTTAGCGGTATTATAATAAACACTTAAATATTTTAGCTGTGTACCATGGGAAAGAAGTGAGATTTGTTAGATATAGTGGCTACAATAGTATTCGTAGATGCTTACGTGTTTCTGTTAGGTGTTTTCTTAATCAGGGTCTGTACACCGTTTCCACAATAACAAAATATTGGGCAGTCATATATGGGTACTATTAAATGATAGGAAGCTTTATTAATTACCATTTAAATATCAAAATAGATACGTTGGTGTACAAGCCTTTTCGTAATCGCTGTATGTTACTTTACATAATTATGTAGCAAAGTATGTTTACGTTACTAGTATGTATGTAAAGCTGCGTCCTCACTGAAGCAACAATGAGGAACCTTCTCTTGCCCCTTGTTGCTGAATGTTCCAAAACATCTCCAATTAACGGGAATTTATAAAAACATTTGGTCCACAAGTGGCAACATCTGTCATTGGTAACAGAAATACGAAGAAATTCGTAGATGTATTCTGCAACAAGCAATTAACTTTTCCAGAAACATTAAACATCAACAAAGTGTTGCTCGTTGTTGCTTCAGTGAGGACGCAGCTTTAGTCATTGTTGCATAAATACACAATTCACTATTCTTCTCACTCGTACTCTAGCTAGAATCTGCATCTGCGTTTCAATTTCCTAGATATACAGCTTTACATCTTCCAGATACCGACTGCAAAATGTTTGATTATTTGCATAAAGTGATAGTGATACATGTATCGAATTGGTTGCGAAGAAGCATCCAGTAAAATATGAATTTCTAGTTATGTGTGGGTTTAAAAATATTTGTACCGTGAATCGATAAATTGTACGCTAAACGATATAAACGATCTATCATCATACTTTCCCTTCTCATTCTGAGTGACAGATGTATTACTTGAAACTAAGCACAAAAATATATAAATTACAAAAGCATACAGTGTTTTATGAACTCTACACATCCGTATAAATTGTTTAAAGTATAGCATCGGCACATCAGTGCTCTCATGCATTACCACTTTCACCGCGTTATCGAAAAGCATCAAACTTAAATAGTAATTAATCACTGGGATTGATTAAGTCGGTATCCTTGGCTTTCCAATGAAACGCTGGCAAAAAAAGAAAAATGGGCTACTTTTACTTCCGCGAATGTTATGTAAAAATTCAGTTACTTTTACTTAGAATATTTCGAATAATAGAATAAAATCGTATGATTATTATAATTCATTCTTTATTATATATCCGCCGTTGTATGTATAAAATTATCTATTTACGCTAGTTTAAAGTATACATATTTTATTGATTTTCGTATTTTCTTAAAACTTTATCATCACATAAACAATGTTAGAAAATAACATGGTCACTATTTTATTAAAAAGGATCATTAATTTTCCTTCGATTGATTTATTCACAAAAGAAATCGTATGTTCATCTTGAAAGCTCAAATTTTCTTATGCTTATAAATCGGAAACTATAAATATACTGGTTATTTTTAGATTATTAGAACGTAAATTCCTTCATAATCGATATGAACATATTAACAAACAATCGCATTACATGTTACTTGTCTTCCTTCCTAAAGATATTTATCATATTTTTAATTATAAACGCTCTATTTACACAAGTATTATCTGGTTTGTTATCGTCGATTTATCATAAAGAGTTGTTTTCTAATTAGTTAAAATTAAAAAATATTCTGCAGTATATTAATTCATACTCATACATGTTTTCAACAGACCTGAACAAAATTTTTAAATTAATGAGCAATAAATATTGAATAACAATGTGTTGAATCTAGACATTATTCGATATTAATATGTTCTACAAAAGCTAACATGTAAAAGTAATAATGTAACACATCATGCTTATTTTCAATTTTACGTGACAAACAGAAAAAGGTGGCACGTCACGTTCGTAGCGTGCACAACTGGCAAATTACTACGGCAGAGGATGTCGTTGGTCTGGTATTAATTGGAAACGCATTTGGGGTAATGATCGATGCGATCTGAACATCGTTAATGTGGATCTAACAATTTAATCACAGACGCCCGTCGACCGGCCATTATTTAACGAGTCCTTTCCCGGTAACGTGACTGGCCGGTTTTTTAAAAGCTGAACCCTATGTCGAATTTCATGATCATTCGTGGAAAATGATATTACTTTACACCAAGTGGCAACAAAATAAAATTTTCGCGATAATTTCAATAGTTTAGAAACAGAGAAATTCAGTTGATTTACAAAAAAGGTATTTCATTAGAAAATTTAACGGATATTAAAACAGGATATGAAAACAAATTTTCCTCTGCAAAGAAAAAGTAGGAGATTAGGAACTTCTTTGAATCGAATACGGATTTCTGGACTCGTCGGAAAATGCAAGTACTATTTTTGCGCATGTTTTTCATGTTACGCTAGACTAACTAACGATCCCTGATACGAACGGCATAGAGATTTATTTCTCCTGATACCGTCTCCTAATTATCGTACTAACTTCTCGAGGCTGAGCCGAGGCTTAGCCGGCGCTCGGGAATATCGGAGTCCTTATGCGAATCGATCGGTGAATAAAAACTTCACCGCGACGCATTTATGCCTCTGCCTATCGTGCTGCACGCTTAAAAATTATTGCCACAACGATAAACGTTTTTTTAAAATCCGTGCTACTATAAGATCTTCCAAATCCTGAAACATTTCATCCTTTTTCAGTTCCAAATATCATGATACTAAAATTCTTCTACACAAATATCTAACTCACAATCATAGGATGATGTTTTATTAGTACTTTTTTATTAGAACTTCTTTAACTCGAAAATCTCTACAAGACGAACATTTTATTCGTGTCCTCTGGCCCCGCTGTGAAAACCTCGATAAATCGAAATAAAGCTTACTTTAATTTGGATTATTTGCCACAAATTTAGATGCATTTTCTTGCCTATGTAACAGGAATTTAGAATAGTCAAATCTCTGCAAGTTAAAATTTACTTCTATAATAAGTTACAGCTATGTATCTATTAGAATTTGTCAAACAAATGAATTTTACTTGGAAACTCCGATAAAACAAAACATCTATGATTCGAAGATTTTAGCTCTTCCTTTGAGATTCAAGTTGTCGAGGCTTCACTGTATATACATATTCTTTTACGAATTCTTTAGCAAGTATTTCAAAACTGATTTAGAACACCGATTCACTACTACCATAACACTAATACCATGCACATGGC
Organism: Eucera pruinosa; assembly: GCA_028830335.1. Classification (NCBI taxonomy): domain Eukaryota; kingdom Metazoa; phylum Arthropoda; class Insecta; order Hymenoptera; family Apidae; genus Eucera; species Eucera pruinosa. The sequence goes on along the minus strand of JAMYCR010000002.1, from coordinate 3,043,040 downwards.
AGTGCTATCTTGACGAAATAGCCTGCAACTGGTGCTTAAACGCTGATGGTAGCACGCCTAATCGCGCAGTTAGATAAGTACTCCTACCTATAATGGCTCGTCTGTCAACGGTATAAAATAGAATAGGGCTAATACGTTGTTAGGGATTCGGGCAGTGATTCTTATTATCGCAGATACATCAATTGTAGCCGGTAGATAGACCCAGTAAATTATTGCGGTTTGCGGTTGCTCGATTCAAAGAGGCAGATCCAGGTGTGTGCTTTGAACACGAGCAAGCCGGATAGTTCGATCGCAGTTGTCGGTGGTCTCCGACGGGCTGGCGTCCTTTTAAATTTGGAGTACACGGGACTAAATCGATCGGGGCGAATTCTCCGCACTGTATTGAGTAGTTTATTGCTTTCATGCATTTGCATGCTAAGTAGTCGCGTGCTTACGAGTAATACCAGCGTCCCTGATACCATACACCCCCGGTAAGAATGGCCTATCTAGCCTTCGGTCTTCGATATTGCAGCCGGTGGGACACTTATAAATTGAGATTTTATCAGACCGTAAGTCGGGGATTACGAACGGACCGACGGAAACGTTATATGCGCCGAGCGGACCTCGCCTCGTGTCTATATATCACCGCTCCTTTTCCGCCTTTTTGCAAACGTGGCCGCGACACCACCTGCGCATTCGTCGCCAGTAACGCTCTGCTAAGAAACCGGCGGGGATAAAACTGAAAAATGGCGTTCTTCTAACGACACACACTCGAACCGTCCTGACCGTAATAATATATTTCAGGAGATTAGCCGAGTGTTTCGCGGCACTTACGTTTCAAGCGTGAAACGCATCCATCTGTTTACCGAACTACTTTTGACCACTTCATTAGAACACCGATTAGCCTCGCTTGTGGTTCCCGATTTAGTACTTCTGTTATTGGTGAAGTACTTAGTTACAATCTCAAGATGTTGCATGTATGGCTCGAAAAGGACTTCAACGGATTATCATTCTTAAAACGTCTAAAACATAGGTATCAAACATCTGAAATTTGATTTCTATCTCTATTTAAAGTTAAATAAGCCTTCCATTTAGTTATCACTGTTTAGCAAATTTGACAATTCATGGCATCTGTAATACGGTAAATTAGATATGTACGATTTCACCTTCTCTTAGTATTTGTCCGTCACAAAATATTTACAAATGGAAACCGTGTTTATATGTTTGATATCAATTAACATTTAACCTTTGCCCTGAAATAGTTTTAAAGTAAATGCAAAATTTTCTTACATCTTTAAATTGGAACCTTCAACAGACTTACGAATCGAGACGGAAAGTGTAGCAAGTTCTTTAATTCTCTGATTTTAAATGAGCTTGAGGATTTATCGTTCGAGGGAGGTTTGCATTGTCGAAACAAAGGTGAAACTAAACCGCAAAGAAGAGAATCCAATCGCTTCGTGTCCGAAACTGTCGGGACCACGCTCCGCAAGGGTCTCCCCTTTATATTCCCAAAGGGTTGCGTGCGCTCAGACGCGATCGGAGGCACCGTAATTTCCTGTCATGTAATCGTTCATTTCGAATCTTCAACGCCGCGTGGACTTTCTTGCGATTTCGGTCGAACGAGCAGCGCATTTCCTAAGCTTCTTGGAAAGTGAATGCTCAACCGTATCAATATGTTCAACAACTAAGTATAAAACAGAAAGTATCTTCATCGATCTATAAGTCATGAATCAACATTTTAACAAACTCGAAGGTTCTGCTCAGATTGTAATCGACTGGAATTAATTTTCGATAAGATCATATAATATGAATTTATAATACTTTATAGAATGATTTATTGGATAAATTTTCCCCTTATTTCACTTCTTAACATCAGGCTTCATGTCGTATGTTGACCTTGTATTTACGTACAATTTTATAAACGGTTTATCTAATGCATTTAATGTTTTATTCATGCTGATAGAGAGATCGATTGTTATCTTCAACTTTTTAAATTACTTTCCTGACGTTTCTTTCATAGGAGATTTCTGTCACGTAATCAAGTAAAATATAACAATCATTGGTACGAATTTTAAAAATTCTCAGTATTTACCAAAAGATGCAAACGGGAAAACCTAGACAGTCATTACATTATTTTTCATGCAATCACAGCGTTACCGAACTCTGTACACTCTTGCAAACCTTTCGAATACATTTCGAACCGTGTCGCAAGATTAATAGAAGTTCATTGAAACTTGAGTCTGACCTTATATAAGTAAAAAAAATTGAGAAATATCAAAAGGCGAAGTTTCAGAAGGAAATAAAAGAAATGTAAACAAGGCGAGGCATAGAATAGAAAGTGAAATGGTCGGAGTGACTCAATAGTAACGTAGAAGGCTCCCTTCAAAGCAGAACGAAATCTTGAAGGTGGCTGACGTCTCGCTGGCAGAGCCAGAAATTCCAATTTCCGAATCGGAGGCCGGATTAACCCCACGGCATAATCGTAGCTTTATCAATAGGGGATCGTAATGAGTTCGCAGATAATGACGGTCTATCAGTCTTCAAGCGAAGAACAATGATGGATGTAAAGCCGGTGTTTTCGTGCTCCCGTGACAACCCCGTGGCCGACATTACCCTCTTACTTTTTGCTTCTTACGTCCCTGGGGCAATGCCGTTAGCAACGATGGGATTTCGAGTCCTTGAATTACCCTAAATGTATAACGAGGTTGTTTAGTATTTGTGTGTGTGTGTGTGTTCTATAATTTCTTCTTCGGATCTAATACAAACAAAGATTATAATGCTTTACAAAATGTTAGTTATTGTGTACAGAACAGTTTATATAAAGGGTTATCCAAAAATACCTTTAGTATGTTGAATGAGAATATCTGTCAAACGTCATGTTTGTTAGTAAAATAGAGGTGAAAAAATAAAAATTGAAACGAGAACGAACGAAGATAATAGAAATAAAAAACAGATTAGAAAAGGGTAAACTAGAAAGGGAAAGAAAAATAGTGAAGGTAGGTGTTCCTATAGTCTATTTTGGATAACCCTATATTAGATTAGCAAAAGGTTTTATCGCATTTCTACAGTGTGACGCTTGAATTGCAATACATAAGTAAAAATGCAAATAACTTTTCAAGCGCAAATATGATTTGTTAGCGGACACTTCAATCTACCCACTTGGAAAACATTTTTCGACGATTGATTTATTATGTTTAACGTGACTTTAAAATGGAAGAAAATAGGATGCCGTTTTGACGAGTTACTTTATAATACCACTGCAAGGAAGTCGTTATAAACTAGGGGGGAAATGGTACGAATAATGTGTGGCGCTATAAGGAGGGGATAGAATAGGAAAAAGGAAGGGAGTTTCGTCCTGGGCCTGCTAGTGGACTCATCAGTAAGGCTACCTAGCAGGCCCTGCCTTAGATGTTGGGATATTGGAAGGAAGGTTAAAGGCAGTACATATATGGACTAAGTAGTTGAAATGAGTACTTTCGAGAAAGCCCTATTTTTTCGTATGTCCCTCTAGTGGTAGCTACAGGAGGGCCGCCATAAATGGAATAAGCTATTATTAAAAGGTTATCACCATTTTTGAGCCCGTACGAAGTTCCTTTACTAGAAGAAAATACGAAAATTTGAAAGTTGAACATTTCGTTTAAACGAGCTCTTCGTCGAAAAGAATGTAAAATTATTCGGTGATGGAACGATGAAACTGTTTGTAACGTCCCAAAGCACCGGAATTCGTCCTTTCGAATTTTCCGGGGTTGTAAAGCCCAGTTACACGATTGTGCCGTTGCTTGTGACGTTGTCTTGCGGCAGGGGAGTCGTAATTTGATAGGATGTGATGTATAGGTGATTCTTCTAATGCGTTTTAACTACCCTTTTTTAACTAACTATTTATTTGTATAAAAATGCGTATGTGCGTTCGAGATGACCGAGTGTCGTAGCTTAGCCGAGCGTAGTGTCTTTTACCGTGTTTTTTCTAGAAGTCCCTTGGGGTGAAAATCGACCGTATTTATATTATGGGTTGTACCGAGAGTGGGGGTGGAGAAGTATTGAAACTAGGTAGTATGGCTGGGGACCGTGACCATCCCTTGCTGGCCCACGTGGCGTTCATCGGATCGGCGTGGTTGGGTCATAAACTAGCATCGGTACTTGGGACCGAACACTGTTTGATATAGAAAAAAATTGTTGGAAATGATAGACAGTAGATTGTTTAATAAGGTTTTACTTCTATATGTCTAAAAAACGTTAAACCTTTCTGACCAATCCTAATTAGATTCGAAAAAGCGAAAACGTATAGAATGAAATATTTTAAAAGTTGAAGTGACATTTTTATTTTCATATCCATATGGTTAATTTACATATTCATTTATTTCTCAAATTAACAAGCTGCTTCGAAGTTATGATAATATCACAGCTCTTACAGTGAAGTTTTTCTGCTTAAGAAACGAGATTGACCAAATTTTAGTGTATCGTCTGCTAACCGTTTTATTCTCTAAACTTTCACAAAGACTAAATATTTCTGGTTTTATGAAATCGAACATTTCATATAAAATAATTTTTCAAACGCTACAAATCTTCTGTACCAAAAAATATAAAAGTAAAATGTTTCTATTTATTTAATCCTTACATTGTAGAGAAATCTAAATTCGCAAAAGTGTTTAATGCAGTCCTTGTTCCTGTATGATTAAATAAGCTAAAGTTCCATAAAATGTACTATTGCGTATTCAGCGAGTGTTTACGGTCGTAGGAAATAGTACAAAATTAAAACAAATTGAATATCTGAATGCTTACGGCTGAGCTAAAGAAGGAACTGCTTTACCTTAGCGTTGTTACAGTGGGGAACACTCGAAAGTTATTCATTTTTAGAAGCAATGCAAAGGATATCGTGTTGCATTAACGCACTGAAAACGTTTGGAGAAAAGCACACATTCTGTAGGCAGTTTTGTTAGAAGAGAGAAGGACAAGTTGCGGAGACAAGAAACTCGGCGTCACTTACAAATTATAAAGACACCTGGTGTGCAGAAAGTTCTTTGAAACGAGTTTTATATTAATTTTTATTCTTTAAACCGTAACGAAGAGCACTCCTCCAAAATGAGCAATTCTTTCCATCAAAGAATGCCTCGAGGAAAACAAATGCTTCATGTTAGATAAGATTATACAAAGAATTTCTTATTTGAACAAGTACTACAGTGTTGCAGCTAGAAAAAAGAAAGATACTGAAAGTGTGGAGAAGTGCAAGTCAGAAAATATTGTATTAATAAATTATACATAAAGCCGTACAAATACGTATTTGATGTTAGAACATGTACATTTGTAACGTGTATTTGATCACTTTAATGCTTATGAAAATTACGAAAAGTAGTAAAAAAAAACAGCTATTTTTTTATGGAGGAAGTCATCTCTATTTATCGTAAACGACATGAAAATATATGTTTTCTCGGATATTTACTTTATTTTCTTATAAATAAGCATTTAAAGGGCTAGTCAAGATATTTTTCAATCTACCAGTCGAAGTTAAAATTATTGGGCTTATTCATTAAAAAATATTCGACGCGTTTAAAAGTATTCTATTTATTGGTGGCAGAACATGTTTAGGGGGTAAAATTACGTCTGAAAGTGGAGGGGTGCAAAGTTATCAATACGAATAACTCGGGAACAAAGGTAGAAAGAATTTTATAGAAAGTGCTGCATTTTATATAACAAACAGTTATCCGTAAAAGAGATTGGTACAACTTTATACATAACATATATTTTTAAAATATTTTTCATGGAAAGTAATGATTTTTCACGCATCTTTATCAACATAATTTACAAAAATTATGTTTAGTAGGAGCCTCTACTTCTTTCAATTATAGAAAGTTACTCATTACCGAACAATAATGGATTTTCGGACGGTAAGATCCCATTAATTGGTATGACTGAGCTATCAAAATATTATTTTTGGCTTTATTGTTGTATCTTTCGTGAAAAACTTTGAATCAACGAATTTTGATTACTTTCTCAAAACTAGTTTTTGCGATTTACAGCATTTCATAAAACACAGTATATACCGAATGGTTCGTAATTCATAGTACAAATGGATCCAGGGAGATTTTATGACTTAATATAAGAAAAAAATCAAGAATAACAGAATTACGTTGAAGGCATCGTTTTCGAAAGAGGTGCCTTTGAAAATCAGTCGAGTACGCGTGTACCGAACTGGTGTTATGGATTATACTACAAGCCGTTGCTGTAATCGTTTTTGTACACGATACAAAGTCAAGGTTTGTTTCTTATCAGGAAATATGTCACATGTGTTATCGGTATTAACTATTAGTTCCTATTCAACAAGCAATATAGTACAGACATGCTCATGCAGCTTACTATCTTTATTGTGTTCGATCACAAACTTTAAGAACAAGTTATGGAAGAAATATGGATAGTAAACAAACCTTCACGTTATACTGTGTACAGAAAGTAATAGTAGCGGTCTGTAGTAAAAATCCGTAACACTCGTCGTCAGTTAAGTACGCAACTCTTGGATTGATTTTCAAATGCGGGTTTTCCAGGTTACAATGCCTTCAATACAATTTTTCGTTATACTTGATTTTAGCCTTACTTTGAGCAATAAAATCTCCCTGATCCCATTTGTACCATAAACCATGGTCTATCATAGTTAATATAGCTATGTGTTATATTTCGACTTTCGCATATAATTGCGCCAGCAATAAAGTTGCATCAATCTTTTTTACGGATCATTATACGTCACACGAAGTCGAGCAATTTTCCCGCTTAAAATTCTTTCTACCTTTGTTCTTAAGTTATTCGAATTAATAGTTCCACAGCCCTCAATTGTAAGTAGTAATTTCACTCTATAAACATGTGTATCCACCAATAAAAAAAAAAAAAATACGTGTCCCGCTTTTGTATATATTTTCTAGCCGTGTACCAATCATCAAAATTGGCGTGTCACAATCGGGTGCTGTTTCTTGTTTGTAGAATTCTTAATTCCAAATCTCAACCAATTATAGTACCAATTATGTGAAAGTAAAAATGATGGATATATAAACAAGAAAAATTGAGTAATAGTATTTCCCTCGCTTTATTAAAACGTTTTAGTAAAACTAATCGGAATCTATCATACCCTTCTAATTTCAAATCATACATTTTTAGTCATACATTTATAGTTAGTATATTCAAATAAGGAAATTCTCTCTATTTATATTGAAGAAGTAATCCTTTTCCCTCAAATTATACCACTATTTGTTCATTCATACGTTAATCGTAGGATGCAGAAGGAAAGAAAAATACAACCAGAATTGTAGCAGAATTAAGAAACTCATAAAATATCGCAAAAAAATGCAACAGATGATTTCGAACGGGAGAGAGAGTGGTAGCGGATTCCCAATATGGAAAGAAAAAAAAAGAATCATCCGGTATTCTTCAGGAATTTTCGCAGTTGAGCCGACAAAACGCGAATTCATAACATTTCTCTCGCGCAAGTGGTAAGAAGTCAACCCAATGAGGGCTGAAGTGGCGGCTGCAGCGACGGAAGTGCTCCTTCCCCCTGCGTGCAGCCACCCCCTTGTCACGCCGTTTTCCCCCTTTTTCCTTCATTTTCGATTACGCATGAGCGACCACGTAAAAATTAGAAAGGAATCCACGAGAATGAGCGCTCGGATTAAAAGCCGCGGCGCGCTGGAGTATTTTCCCCCAATTCCCGGCCCCCACGCTTATCCGGCACCCCTTCTAGCCTTCTCCGCCAGCTCCGTTCTCCCGCCCTACGGCCTCCGGTCACCACCTCCACGCTAACCACCCCTCTCGCCGCGATCTCGCGGCACAAGGCGATAAAATGGGCCACTATGCGGTACGAAAAATTTTACAATCAAGCCCAGACAAGCTAGTCCTGCCGCAGTGGTGCATAGTCTGAACCATTGCTTCTCACCGACCGAGATGGTGGTTGGGGTATACGGGAACGTGGATGGCGGAGAGCCACTCACTCCACCGCACACGCCTCGGATATAATAAGTCACGTGACATTAATATTTGAAAGCAGTCGGTACGTGGATTGCATTCGGAGTGCCTCCGTTTCTGCCTCGCAATATTCCTTCCTTCCTTCCTTCCGTCTATTTCTTCACGAGCATTCACCCTCCTTCCACCTCCTGACGCTCGCTTTCTCTACTCTTCTCTTCTCTTCTCCACTCTTCTCTTCTCTTCTCTTCTCTTCTCTTCTCTTCTCTTCTTCGGCATTCGTCAAGCCGCGTGCACCACCTTCACTACTGCCATCCGGGCTACCGTCGTCCCTACGGAGTAGCTGCAATTCCTCTTGTTCCGTGAACCGGCCCAGACGAACACGCGCTGAAGCTGCGGAATTGATTCACATGTAACATGATGTCGTTAGTTGAATAGACATATGTAATAATTGTTGGTGATTGGTAATTTAATCGGGTTGTTAAAGCTTCGAAATGTAATAATGTAATTCAAAACATTTGATGCAAAGAAAGGTACGACATTATTCTGTTTGCGATGAGCTATCGAATTATTGACAAAGAAGTAACATAAATTTACATTTTTGTAACCGAGTATAGCGAATCAACTGCGTTTAAAGTTTTGATAAGATGAGTAATACTATCCAATTCATCTGCAGATCATTTATTAGGTATTTCGTTTAGTTTTAAAGGATTTTTGTACAAAAAAGCACGTTTATTTTAGGAAGATGTTAAATTATACTTTATTTAAAATATTTTCCATTACTAGATATGATTTTTTCATTTAAATATTTTAAATTGCGCGTTAAAGGAAATAGCTTGAATCAAGCGCCAAATATAACTTTAATGTCAGAAATGATATCGCTAGTGTATGCATTTGTTCCATTTCAGACTATTTTCAAGATCTACTGCGTCTTGTGTTACACATGACGAACTATTTATATGTTTCACACGTATTAGAGTGAAACGTCACAATGATGTATCGATTACACTATGATCTGATCTTCGCACGAGGCGAAAAAGACGAAAGAAGTTTTTATAAATACTTGAACTATAGCAACTGTTCACCTAAATATTTTTATAAGAGATACTTGAAAAAACCATCTTCAGGCATAAACATGTGTTATCATAGATCGTTTGATTCGTTCATAAAGATTAGTTGTTTCACATAATTACAGGTAATTTCGTTTAACACGTTGACAAAGTGTTTCAATACATTTTATAAATTAGAGATCTTAAATATGTTCATAAATAATGATCGAGTGAATTAAGGACCAACGAGCAAACAGCGCAGATAGTAATAGGATCTGCATGACCTATGAATCTACCAAAAAATCCTTGATTATTTAATTTTTGCAAAGATAGAGAGCAACCTACTACAGTTTAAAAGCTGCTATATTTTAAATGCGAGGTTATATTAGATATATGTTTATATGAAATTGTTCTTATCATTTTTATGTCCTGTATCCACCCTTACAATACTTCTTATATATTACAGGTCAGTCCATGCACGAAAAGGATAGTAACAAAAAGAAGAAGCCGCAAGCAATATTTACACTTTGCGAAACTACAGTGTTTTCTAAGTTTCGTTTCTACGGCACATAAATTGTTAAAAAAGAATACCAGCTACAGATGAGGGGTTCGTGTGAGAAACGTGACAGCGAGCATTTTTCCCGGTTTTGAAATACTACATTCGTCTTCCGAGAGTTTATTCACGCAATCCGATCCGCGAACTGTAATTTTCCTTTAGGAAAAAAGGGCTTCCGGCACGCTATCGACGCCGACCACCAGATGATTCCGCACAATATATGTTCAGATCGATTTTTCGACGCCAAAATTGTTATCTTGTGGTAATGATTATTGTTGTTCCCCCAAATAACAATTATTAATTTAATAGAAATATAAGTTGTGAAAGTGTACATTGTTATACAATGTTATTGTAAGCTATTTGTTCATGCTGCTTGTGCAGTTAAATTTATTACAATATTATGGTTGCAATTAAAAAGAGGAGAAAGAAATACGCCGAATACTGTTCCATTGGTGCTGTAAAACTTTCTTTTAAATGTTATATCCGTGATCTGATTCCAAAAGCATACAATTTCTTAATCACTTCATTTTGTTAAATTACAGCTAAGTTATGCTATTTCCAAACACTAATGTATTTTTATAACAAAACTGTTTAAATAATATACTACCTTTGTTCGAGTAACTGTAATATAATATTTATACGTTAGACAAAAAACTATTGATACGTGACTCAATGAAACACCTCTTTTATACTAGAAGAACTTGATACATTTATAATTTGAAATATATTTAAATGGTAATAAAAATTAATTATTATTTACATTTATTGTGTCGCCACCATTTTTTAAAGTATTAATTTTCGTGGTACTATCTTCGACAATTTTTGTAGAAACTACGGCATACTTTGAACTTGACAAAGACAGGAAGCAAATATTCAATCTTTACTTCTAAATTTGATTTTGAATTGATTATGTATCTGTTAAAAAAGTGTAAAGGATAGTAGAAGAAAAGAAAGAAATACATACTATAATTGAACTTTCCGTTATTTCATTTTCTTCGTATGCTTATTAATTAGCTTTTAAACGTTACAAATAAGAAAAGAACATTATAATACATTCAGGATGAATGACTTACATTGTAGTCTATCACGAAATGATTTCCACATTTTTTAAATATCTAATAACTGGTTGAACTCTTATAAATACATACAAATAATTTTGATCATTTCGAGTCATTTCCAACCTCTTATCTTAAGATTTTTCAGTATCCCACACAGTAATGTTAGTTGTTCACTGATGTAATATTGTATCCAATGCAATTCTTGAAATCTTATACATAACTTGTGTCTATTAATAACTTTAAATCGTATAAACTGAGATTAGAATTTACTAAAATATACAACCAGACTTCAAAGGTGAAAATTAAACTTTACTAGTAAATATGGCGTTCTTCTATTTAATGTAAGCTATAATATGCGCTATGGGTGCGACTCCTGGTTTTCAAACCGGATCTTAATTTTTGTAACAGCTAAGCACACCACCAATATTTTTCCAAACGTATAAAAGTTCCAAGTACTTCCATTATCCTAAACGTAAAAAAGTATCGTGCAATATAAAATGAAAGCGTTCCAGCTCGTGTGTCGCCTAAATACTTCAAGAAATCGTATAAAGGCCATTGCAAAGCGAAACGCCCATTGTCGATTGGTACAGGGGCAATTGGAGCATTTTAAAAAATTGAGTCGGCGCATTCGTTATGGGTGGAAAGTGAGGCAGAACCGTGCGTTTTCCGTATGCTTCTTTTCGCGATATATTTCTGGAAGGTGGTGGGAGGGGCGGAGGTGCGGTCTTAGAAATGGAATACTCCACTTTATGTTTTATGCGATAGATCAGCTGGTGGGGCTGTCATACGGAGCTCCGCGTTCCGGGGATAAAGTAAGATAGACGGATACCTTCGTGTATGCGGATACGCCACGGATAAATTCAACGTTACGTCCCAAGGCTTTGCCGTTTTACCTATACCACCTTCCTCTACCCCACTCACTCCACTTTCCTGGTATATATTTGCCTGCTTCGCAGGGGTGCTCAAGCATCTTCGAAGAAAAAACGTGGGCAAGTTACTCGGCAATTGCAAAATATAGTTCAGACTGCGCTTTTGCATTCCCCCGTGCTGCAGCTTTAAATTCGAATGAACGATTTTTCAGCTTTTATTTGAAGTTTGAATTTTATATGAACGCAGTAGGATATTTTTGCATCCGAAAAGATGTTTAGGTGGAAAATTATGATCGTTTATGCGTATGTTTTGTAAAAATATTAAACAGTGTAATTAAAAGGGAATCCGTAAAAAGATAAAAATTTAAATTAGTCAAAGTGGAAATTTACTAAAAATGACATTTCATCCTTTTGAAAATGTAACATTTGTATTAAATACTTCTAAAAAGATAGTTCTGTCTACAAATATATAAATCAGTTAAAATCGATCACTGTTACGTCAATAAAACATAGCAAAGTCACGTAGGGTTTAAGACATATTAAGTCAAATTAAGACACTATATGATTGAGATAGAGGTAGATGTAGACAGAAATACCACATTTTTGCAAAGCCAGTAACTTTAGGAGAAAAAACTAATGGGATCAAAGGTAAAGAGACAAACGCTTTCGAGGACTAACGCACAAGCCGACCGCAGCAATAACAAAGGGGTAACAGAGTTAATAAGAAACACAGTGGCTCTCAATAATGGAGAAATAATCGAATATAAGCAAGGATCGCATTGTCGGAATTCACGTTCCTTCCGTTTTAAAAGCGTCCAGGTATTTCATTAAGTATAGCTCGTACACACGGAAGGCAAAGAAGGGAGAGGACGCAGGCGTTTAACGAAATATCATCGCATATCGCACAAATGAGCCCCCCCCCCCCCCCCCCCCCTACCCTCTCTGACACGGCACGAAAAATCTCGGTTTGACCCACGCGGTTGTTCTGCATAAAATGTATAGCTTAAGTAAATATCGGGGAAAGGATGCAAGGGTATGGAAGAACCGGGCCAGTCCGTGGGTGGGGGCGAGACACGAAGGGATCGTGGAAATCGTGAAAAATACTGCGGCAGTCTCGAGTATCCTTTCGAGTACGATTAGCGTACTCGTGGCGGCGTTCCGCCGTTATCAATTCTCCGGAGAACGCCAATAAAAGAGACAAAGGTAGCGCCAGAGGGAGAGAGCCGCGGAGGGAGACCACCGCGCTCTTCTGCATCCGCGTACATACGTCATATTCGGGGTGAGTTTTTGCCTCGCATCTCCCCAGAATCGAGCGCGAGGGAATCGGGGAAAACGGCCCGGCCGCGGCCGTACGGACAAACAGAGAAAAGAAATCGGTATGCGACCGCTACTATGTGCCCCTATGTTTTATGCATCCCTCTGCTGGAAGCTACTCCAAGGTCAATTCCTTCGAGAAGTTATCCCACCTTCGCATTGAAATTGCGTATGGGGATTTGGAATTCCTGCGCGTATATTATGCAACAGCGTTCCCCTTCCTCGGACAGTTTTAAACGTAATAAGACTCACTTAAGGGAAACTGTAGGTGAAATTTTATCGGCAGAATTGAATGTTCTCGTTTCTTGAGTTCGCAGCTTGAACGTATTTATCTTTTGGCTGATTTTTCCATTATTGAAGATGATCAGTGTACCGAGAATTTGTAACTCTTCAAATTTGATATCTCCATTTGAAAATGAACAAGATTGATTTAACGACCACAATAACTTATATTATTTACATATACTTACATCAGTAACAGATTTGTTTCATTTACGTTTACGCAATTTGTACTACCGTAATGTCATTTTAAGCCCTTGTCTTACGATTATTTTATTACCTACATATGCTAGCATCAGCTGATCACAGATTTCATATCATGTCGCGTACAAATCATTTGAATATTGTAGGCAACATTTGTTTAATAACCTCCAATCCTATAACATAAAGTTATAATCATGATTCGAGTTAAATTTGATCCTCGGTACCTACTATGCGTTTTTGTCGAATCGGTGCCGTAATTCATAGCATGAGAGTGACTCGTTATGGTACAGTAAAGGGTTAACGATGTTATTGGTAATCATTTCGCAATCTATACAGAAAAATGTGGCAAGAGGTGGATTAGCAAAGCTTGATCTGCATTTCGCAAGAAGAATCAGTTCTCACGTGAAAGAAAAATAGGTTTTAAAGTTAAAAATTAAAGTTCATCACACAATTCGAAATTACTAACCAGTTCGCGCACTTCTCCCATCTTTCATCACATTAACAAGGTATCAAGACCCTAGTTCATCGATGTAAAAATCGTTAGAAGCTTTATCGTATAATAATTACACGAGTACCAGAAAGGTTTATGTTGTATAAATTGTCGTTCTGCGGAATCGTTGATCGTTATTACGCACGGCCGTCCTGGCCAAGCATGGCGAAGATGATTTTTAACACGAAAAACCATGATCGTTTTTGTTCATTAGTCCGTGCCTTTCGATCGGGCTAAATTATAGACTCTTGATTACCTCGAACTCCAGCCAAGAGGGAACGGGCAGGGCGGGATCTCGCAAGAAAGTCGTACCGACTGCGGACCGATCGACTCCCTTCAAATCTCCAACCTGCCTGTTCGTTAGAGGGGCGAAAATGAAGTACTTCGCTGTAAAACGTTAGTTCCTGGCGGCGGCCCGACTTATCAGTCTTGATACAAAGTTACAGGTTGAAGGGGGATCGTAAAATCCTACAGATTTTATTAATGTCCGCCGTCCCGATCCTGTGGCAGTCCGCATCGAAACTTAACGACATCATAGGGGAAAAAAATCCGTTCGCTTTTAACGATCGACTTGTGTCGATCCTTTTTTGCCGTCTGAACTAACGGAGAAACGTGGGAATCATTTTACGAGAGGAAATAATATACGAGACGGTTATTTGCAATTTTATGTGGTATGAAATGAAAATTCACAATATTGCAGAACAGTAGAATATTTTACAAAGGTAAGATTTGTAGGTTTAATAATTGCAAATATTCTAGATAGGAAAAGCAAAGGCAGAAAGTAAAATTCATATAGTAGAATACAGACTCCAATTAATGTAATAGGAATTAACTTTCAAAAGTAGTTGTTAAGAATATTGAATACATATTTCTGTGAAAAACGTAGTAGAACATAAATTCAAACGTTATTTTAGAGCTATTTTCACATATTTTTAACAATATTTTATCATAGTATGTATCAAGTGAGTGCAAGTTTTTTCTTGGTGTAAAATAATAAAAATATAACAATCATTTTCTATGTTTTTCGTTTATGTATTAATATAATAAGGCTTTTATCCCGTAAATCTTGTACGGATTTTTGTCTATCACAATTAATACTTGGGAACAAATGTACTTATACAGTAACGCAGAAACCGACAGATGTTTTGCACCCACATAATAATTACTTTGAAAACTCGTTTCCGTTTTTCCAAGTCGAGCAATCAACAGTCTTGGTCCTGCTGAAACTTTTTTGACTGTTTCGTTAATAATTATTACCTCTCGTAAGTTCAAATGGGTCGGAACACCTGATCTATAGATCCAGATTATTAGACGCGTGCAGCTCGGCATTCAGGTCGAGCACCTGTCTCACCTGTTGCTGCAAAACATTATCTCTCCGGCAACGTTCCGCGGCACTCAGCGCAGTCATCTCTCACCGATAAATGACAGAAACTATTTCGTACTGTTGCTCTTTCTCGTTCTGTCGTCCACGACTTTTTCTGCCCGTAGAGTTCGCCAGAACGACAATGCTATGTGTGACGTCATGTTAATTATACTTAAATATATGTACGATTACAATAAATCAGAATCAGTTTACGGATGAATTTAACATTTAAAATCCTAAAAGAGAGTTCGTGCAAAGGAATGCTTTGTCTTATATTGCTCGTAGTTAATGACTATTATTACGCACCATTACGTTTGTTGTTAAGCAGCTCGGAGTCAATGTGTTAAGGTTGAAATATAAATTAAGAGATAATTTATTTTAACACGAAAAGATTCAATTTATATTCATGAAATTGTACTTCCTTTAATTTATTTTTGTAGAATAAATGTTTACTCAATTCGGACACGAAGATATATAATTAAAGAAAATATAAATGTTTAATTAGTTACTAATTACGGCAAATATACGAATTAAGCAGCATATTTATAGGAAAACTTACTTAATTAATATAATAAATAATTAATGCCAATTAATATTTTGGGTACCTTTTCAAATATCCACATTAATCACATCAATCGTTAAAATTTGTAACGCTTAGAATTTCACTCGAAGGATCTTCATACATTTGTGATACGCGTAATTATTGTTATTGTTATTAACTTTATTGTCTATATCACTTTGACTCATAATTAATTTTTTTTGTATAATGAAATTCGAACATAATTATATTACAGGAATAAATTTCTTCATTACTTGCATATATGCACTAAATTAATAATTTAGAAGCAAACGTTTGAAAAATTCATTTGAATAATTTTACGTTTTTATGTCTCGTAAAAAAAAATGACACGTAGATATGCAGTTACAATTTTCGGAAAAATGGAATGTCCGTGGCAACTTCGCTAGTTGTAGAAGTGTCCGCTGCTGACTGCTGGGGCGCCAGTTGTCAGCAGCATTGTTTCTGGACGCAGCAGTTTTCCCTCACTTCTTTCACGAATTTTCAAGAAAGAAACTGTAAATTCTTTAATAATTTTCTCTTTCTTTCGAAATTCATGAATTTGCTTCAACACCATTGATTCACATTCAACTACATTCCATGCATATTACTTTGCGCATAAATCTCTAATATTTTCCGTAAAATTATATTATTAAACTAAATTATAAGGATAACAAAATGTTTATAAATGGAAAAGAAAGTGTTATTCTAACAGAAAATCTTCTTATTAGGTCGCCATGAGGTTGAAAAGAGATTTCTTTCTAGACTTCAAGATATATCGACTTAGCAGTAAATATGGTTCCAAGAATACGAAGCAGTACAACAAAAAGTTCGATGGAACTCAACTTGACCTGGATGATCATGCATGTAACGATCGACCAGTCTAATGACGGTCGGCTTGGTATAGGAGCGAGGAGAATGAATCAGTGGAGAGTGGTTTCGAAACAGAAAGCAAAAAATGTCGATAGCCACAGGTCAGGCTTCGCATAAAGACGAAATTGATTGATGATTAGAAGTTGATAATTAAAAGCAGTGGCCGCGACCAGATTTTGCCGCCTTTCTTCGGTTCGTCGAATTTTATCGATTAGTTAGACTGATTTGAGTGTTGCAAAATGCTTAGACTGTGAATTATTGCACTAGATTGTAATAATTCATAGTTCTTTGTCTCTATAGGAATATCTTTAGTAACGAAAACATGAATGCAGTCGAAGATAATAGTGTTTTTATTATATCATCTAGAATGGTTATTAAATAAAAATTTTGCTGAAATTTTATTTATCAAAATCCACGATTTTATAAAACACTATGATAAGAAGTGAAAAGCTCACATATGATGATAGTAGTAATATACGGTAATCTTAAATATATACACTTAAACAATAATTTAATTTTTAAAGTGTCTAACTGTAAAGTTTCAACCAAATTGTAATTTAAATTTTTTAAATTAAACAATTTTTTAAGTTTGGAGACAAAAACTACTACATTGGAGTATGTAATTACTGTGTGCCTCACACAAGAAACGTTGTACAATTTGAATATTTAGGATACTCAATATGTTTTTGGTACGATTAATAAAACTCAATGAAATATTTTGAACGAAGCACAGTAATAGGATTGATTTATATTAAATATAAAGGACTTTTAAGAAGCCTTTATAGTACTCTGTAAACAAAGATATATGGAGCTAACATTTATTAAATCCCAACAATAATTTAATTCTTTCTTCTGCGAAGTTTCGAAAATTGTTCTCTGAATGATGGGGGCGTATCGTGTATGTGTAGTAACGGTTTCTGGTATCCCTTTTAATGGCCAAGAATTAGAGGATATGTGGGACCAATGGTTCGCGGCCCATACGATTATTAGAAATGCGAAGGGTTCAGAGTCAAAGTCTCTAATGGAAATATAATTGTCATCATCTTTCAAGAGACTCATCAGACGTGGCCGCATCGAAGCAAACTCAGGAATATCATCGACAAAAAAGTACGAAGGGTGCCTGAACTTGCACATTACAGGATAGTATTAAGAGCTGAGGTATTAAAGTCATTTAATTTAATCTTGTTAAGTTATTCATATTACCAATTCTTGGTTATAAATTTTGGAATTTTAAAAATTAGCAGTGTAATAATACCAGATTATAAAATGCGTAACTGGTAGAAAGAACATTTTTACGATTATTAATTCAATATTTGACATTTTTGACTTAGTTAAGATATGCAGTCGATCACTAAAGTCTACATACGAATTTTAAATCTTTTTTTTTATTTATATGTTGTATGACCTATTTTGGAATAATAAAAATGGCGTGAAAATTCACAAGTGAGGAAGATTTCTAAGAGACGTTTTATAAAGGGAGCATCATTGATTGCACGAATAAAACTGCTCCTAAAAATACAGAAGTTGTCATTTTATTTGTGCTAAACAAATTATAAAATGTGACAGATGTATGAAAGGTTTCAACTGTAGATACAGTTATATGTTTTGCATATTTTAATACATGTATCTAGATTTTTGTGACATCACATCTTTGGTTCATGTATATTTTGTTATAAACAAATGGAGAATATATCACTATTTGTTGGCAACTATCTAGTTTTAATTAATAAATGCATTACTATTATTAAAATAATTGAAACTCCTGTATACTTATAAATAATTACAATTTAGAGTTGCTTGTAAAATTCCGTGACTGACTGCATATATATTTAATTTTAAAAAGGCTTATCAATTCGTATTATACTTTTGATAAATATCATTTATGGAACAGATACCGTCACAGTGTCGTTCCCCAATGATTGCTAGACTGTTGATAAATAAATTCGTTCTGCTCGAAGAAGCGTATAAATTATTATGAAAAATTAAATTTATAATTGCGCAACTGACCTTCTATGCAGAACGGCGGTGCCTTCATTACGAAGCCGGTATCGTATCTTAATACGGGTTGGTTCATCGACCAGTTACCCTTATCGTGACGAACGATCGAGCTTTAATTGGCTGATTCGTCATTCCACGACGAATTTGATTATCAACGTCGAGCGAGAAACTTATCGTGGCTGGTTTCTGCACGCGAATGACTCACACTTTAACACATATTGTGCC
Organism: Eucera pruinosa; assembly: GCA_028830335.1. Taxonomy (NCBI): domain Eukaryota; kingdom Metazoa; phylum Arthropoda; class Insecta; order Hymenoptera; family Apidae; genus Eucera; species Eucera pruinosa. The sequence goes on along the minus strand of JAMYCR010000002.1, from coordinate 3,024,289 downwards.
CCTCAAAACTTTAAGGGAGATAGTATATATACTAACCTAACGATTAACAGTCTTTAATCTTTCTTTTTACTATCTTTAACTTATGCAATGTGAAATCTAAGATTCAATTTCACTGTATTATAATATAGGCAATTATATAGTTTGTAGAATATTTGCTTAGTAGTTTAATTTTACTCTGGCCTTTCAGTCATGTAGTGCATTATATAGTTTAAATTATTCTATTATGAACTACTAGATTCCTATCCATTAGCGAATTTTTATAATCCAATGCATTTTATGATATTGTACTTTATCTCTCCTACTGTAGATTTTTGTTATAGTACTTACAGTTTGTTGTTGTCATTAATTATTATATAAAACTGCTTATTTAAATGTATAACAACTTAATTTTACAGTTTCATAAATTCGTAATTTTCAAACTTTTTCTTCTCTTTCAACAATCTACTTTGTTATCCTACCATCCGCATCGCATGCTATTTAACATATGGATCGTTTAATTTGAAAACGATGTAAGTCTATTTTATTCTGTTTTGAAATATTAAAATGTTTACGTTTGCCGCTATTGAAAAAATCCTGATAGAGTTTACATGGCTTGTGGAAGTATTCACAAGCTTAAGACTAGAACCATCGATGACTAAAGTATACTTATTTGTATTACAGAAATAAAAATGGTAGACATCTGCAAAGCCCATGCGATTGAAATACAATAAACCTCATCATAAAATACACAAATTTTCTCTCTCCTCAATTATTTTCAAAAGTAGACTTACATCACTTTTGTATTTCTTAATGAAGTACTTCAGAGACATAATTAAAAACTGTTCAAATATATACGCTAAGCCTGAAGTAATTAACATGTATACATGTAGGTATATGAAATTATTTTTCTAATTTTATGGAAATTGCTAATTGTGAGTGGAGTTCTAATTATAAGTTAGAAAAATGTTTACAAGTTCTAGTGCAAATAATAACAGTATCGAACTTATGAGTAAGATTAATGTTTGGCATCGACATTCTAAGGGGGAGCCAATCATGTCTAATGCCAATTTGATGAAATTATAATACTACGGGGCTGTCAAAAGATTGGTCGTTAGACGCGCAGCTTTCAGTTTCAACGCGCTCGACTGATGTCAATATAATAGTGCAATTCTTCGAATAGTGAACTTTAGAAGTCCATGAAAATTATACGTGTCCACGCGTAAAAGTTCAATTTGCGTATTATAGCTTGCGTTAACGACCACCGTTATTTGTTATGGAGATTCCAAACGAGCATATTTTCAGTTTCGAAGCGGCTATCAGTTAACATTATTGCCTTCAAATATGCAGCTGTCGAATTTGAAACTACCAACACGAATTTATTACATTTTTCTGTTCAAATAAAACCACAATATGTAAATTGCATATACTGCAATGCTTTAAAGTTCCGAAAGCTATGATGTACAGAGTAGTCCAAAAGGTAAGTATTAAATTGATAGAACCTAAATTTAAGTAATCAAATAACTGGCAAAGGTTGAAATTATAGATAATCAAAAGTATCATGTTACGTAATAATATAACTTCTTGTTCGTTAAAATAGTAAAAGTCTAAAAGCATTTTTAAACATTGTTTCTGTATTAATTTACAGTGATTGTATAACTCACTGGTATTTTACAATGATGACAGGCATTTGTTTGTTAGCAATATATATGAAACCATAGAACCGAGAATTAATATACAAGTTCGTTTAATCCTTCCAAACTCAAATTTTTTGCGACAGAAAAGGTCTATGCAGCCTTTCATTTCTAATATATATATATGATATAGATGACTTATTTTTTTCAATATTACATTTGCAAATTTATAGAAATATTCATTAACTTAATTAACTATTATTGGAGCATGCAATGCATAAGAAATCGGTGATTTCTTGTAAGTGTTTAACACTAGAAGAACATCAGCGGTCAAAATGATATTTTTCCAAGTTTACCATGATTTTTTATGAAGCAAATGATAAAGATTTATGTTGATTGTATTATACATATATTTCTCCAGGTTTTTATAATTACAAGTTCTTTTATACAAGTAAGTGTACCTTAATTATCGGTAGACCTAGTGTTAATGAAGCATTCCTGAATATGTTTTTTTTATAAACTTCCTTTATTATCTGTTGAATATGCTGTACGAATCTGATACTAACCTTTTGAGACACCCTGTAAATTACAAATGCTCAAATGTGATAAATGAAATACCAATCATTGGGTAAAGCAGAATGACGCAGCCAACACAATTAAAACGGATCGTAACAAATTCCAGACTGGCGAATAATTGGGCGCGACGCGTTCGTATGGCACTAAAAACCAGCAATCGACAACAATGATCGTTTTAATTAACGCAACCTGCATAGCAACCAGATCTTCATTGACGCTCTTTTAATTCCAATGCGCACGGAAGTGCGATTCATACACCGGCGATTTATCGTCGTGAAACCTGCGCACTACGTAAAACAATTCCACATATAAATATCGAATATTTAAAGAGAGATAAGGGCAGCAATCCCGGTGGGCGATTAACGCACGTGGAGACACAATGGATGTACGTGCACTCGAACGAATCGACCTGCATTCGAATCACAAGCGAAGTTACTGCATTTAAGGGAGCATTAATTTGTTTTCGGGAAACCGCGCGTAAATTTCGTGTGTCGCTTTTTTACCCGTCAGCTATGAACGTCGTGGAGAGTTAGCTACGTGCCTGCGCCATACGTTCTTCCCTCCTTTTTTTGTTTTTTTTGCACGCTGTATCAGCTGATATGCAAATGGTAGCGGGTCCATGGCTAAAGGCAGATAAAATATTTTATTCGCGGGACGAATGGTGGGCAAAGATCGGGGGAAAAAGTGCGACATTCTTGTTAATCAATTTTTGATGGACCTGGGGGCTGTTGCTACCGTATAAACATTCGTTAACGTTACGACTGTTATTGTTTGCCGGTGTTAATGGACCGTTGCGACGTTTCCAGTTCGAGATCTCTGGTTTTTCCTTCCATCCGACCTTTTTCAAAATACTGAAAGAGAGAAAGAGAGAGAGATTTGCTGTAAAATGAAAATGAAACTTGGGCATTTAGTATTATTTGAAATAGGAATCGTGCGCGCGAATATCACGAGCAACGAACGACATAAATTCGAGTTATCGTTACTTACCGTAAACAATCACGGCGTTTCCCTGTGTAGTCATAAAGCCCTACACTTCGAGCGATAATTTTTTATTCGAGTTTTACTCGAACGGCGATGATTGAGCCGTGTTAAGAATCAAGCTTGCCTGTAAAATCTGAGGCAGGCTGCGCCCTATTTTTTTTATTAGGCCACCCCCGCCCACCAAGGAGATCTGTAATAAAGTTACGAAGTTATTTCCAGTTGATTATCGTAAAAATCCGAGGGTACCAGACGATGTGCTCTTCGAGGACGATCAGTTAAAAAACGCTATTTTGATAGCGTTTGCGTGGTGGGTAATAAGTGGGTAGTCCAGGAAATTTTATGATTCTTGGGCTGATGCTCGTGACTGCTACGCGACGGAAACCCTGGAAAATCGTCCATCTTAAAAATGCATAAGGGTCGCAAGTAGTGTTACGTAACATTCCATTGAACACCTTCATGTAATGTTTAAACATTAGTTGTTTGTAATTGAATCTGTGCCTGTCGCTTACTGAATCTAACGAACAGGTGTTGGCGTCAGGTGGAAATTATTTTCGAGTCAAATTGTGCTGCTCGTATATTGAAATTTGAAAATCGAACTGCCGAATGAATTGCAGGTGTCCGTCCAAATTGTACTTTCAATTAGGGCTACAGGCTATCTATAAGATACGCAACCGGATAAAAATTAGGTACATGAAAATCTGGGTAACTATAAGATACTCGATTAAATGAAACAGTCGAGAATCTTGATTCGGAAATCGATTATTTCACAGGTCATTTTTAAGTAACATACAGGTAGATTCAATGTTAGTCGAAAATGACTGTAATACAAGCATCTCCTAAATCGAGGTTCTCCACTATCTTATCTATTCGAATGTCTCATAACTGTCCAGGTACTCAGGTAATTAATGTATCTCACGCTGCCCACTAATCTCATGAAACAGCAGTACTATTTTTAATTTATAGAAAATTATATGAATTTACACAGAAGAAAAATGCATCATATGCACTGTCGCATATAAATATCTATTTATTAATAAATTATCTGTTTGCCATAAAAACGCGTTAATATAAAAATTATACATATTATTAAAAATTGTTAATGATTTAATATCTTATGTACATGATTATTACACAGAAAAATAGTTTTTCCAAAGAATGGACCATATACTTGGAAGATCTGAAAATGAATGAGGATGTTGCTAGATTTTTTTAATTTATATCTTATAATTGTAATATTTCTGTAGTTGTGCTTATATGTACTTTATATACCTCTTAAAATAATTATAAAATATGTAGAAACACTGCGAATCCAAGTGTTGTGAACACTTAAAACAGAATATGAACGAAAGAAAACTGATTCCTGGTTTTAAAAAAATGTATTGATATCTGTGTGCGTGTTAACCATAATACTTTCTGCAACATATGAAATTACAATCAGAACTTTAACAAAATATAATCTTCCTAAAGAGCGAAAAAGTCTTAAAACCTTAAAACTTCTTTTCCATTATTCGAAACGAAGAAACCCTTTATAATCGAATGGAAACGAAGAAGCCAAAACTGCTTTTCGAGATACGCGCGGAAAGAACAGAGCCAGAGGACCAAGGGTCGTTGATTGTAAAATAATTGAACGGTCTGTGCGATCGGTCGGTCTCGAATCTATCGGTCTGATTGGTTGGCGCCGGGACGGTCGCGGGGGGACGCGGGTCTGGTAATGCGTTTTTAAAGACCAGTCCTTCGTGTGTGGACTTGAGAGGGCGGGAGCAGCGCGAGAAGCATCGATGCGGCCAGGTTTCATCGTTGATGGATCACCGGCACCGATCGGGCACCTCCAAACTAATCAATAATCATGCTCCTTCGACCGGCAGCTATTACCTAGCCCGCAGCGGCGGGATCATCATTTCTCTTGGTCCCCCTCGGTTTCTTCGTCTGCGCGGCTCCGCGCGCGCCGAGTAATGACAAGTTATCATTATAAACGTATTACGCCGAGCCCGGTCGCTTCACCTGGTTCTCCTTCCAGAGATCTTTTCCCTGAACCGAGATAACGACGCTTCCGCGCAGATAGCCATCTACCGGTTTCTCGGGCGCAGCTGATCGGTTGCTCAATCGGCCACGCTCGAGGGAGTACAGTGCCGGGAGACGATTTCACCTGTTGCGGGTTATCGAGTGTGATTGATATTATCGTGGACCGTAACGGTCTCGCTCGCGACGGGAATCCTCACGCCGGGAACGCCCGAGTTTCGATGAAAATTCATCATTAGAAACAGCTGGTTGCGCATTACATTGCATCGACGACTCTTTTCATGTAAATCCTGACTACGCTTTATTTCACCCCCTTTTGTTTTAAATAAAGACAAGTATTTTCAATCTATACTCTGATAGAAATGGAAAAATATGAAATGATCGATTAATTTAGAAAATAAAATTCATTATTAATTTGAACTTTTCTTTTGTTTGCGGTTGGAAAGATTTGTTGGAAAATGTTCAAAGAAGCTTAACTTCCCTGTTGGAAAGAACTTGCGAACCACTGCTAATACACTGGGAGTCCCCAGAGGCGAGATGTAATATCGACTGTAACCTAAAGCGGAGGGCGACTACATATTGCACTAAAGTGCACGCTAAACGTGTGCTGCGTCTATGGTGTGTATCTGTGATAAATTTGCAAGCCAAGCTAAGCATCACCAAAGACCGCCCCTACTCGGAGATCAGCTACGAACTTTTTCGTGGAACGACAGTATGACTAAGCACGTACTTGTGTCGACTCGAAAGAAAATGTTTTACTATTTATTAACTAGTTGCTGTACGAACGTCTTATTCATTTTCAGTAAAAATTTTTAGCGACAATCGTGGGACAGAATTGCCATACAGCGTAATTTAGATTTAGGACAAATTGTGGTGTATGTATACGCGCAATCAAGCAAACGAATGATTATAGGCGTAGTGTACAGCATGAGGATTGTTCAACATGAGTACCATCAATTTTTGTCAGTATTTACACAAACTGCTGCGATAGATATTGAAAACTTAAGTAGTTTATTGTTTGTTTTCCAATCGATTAAATTTGAAACAATTGATTTTGACATAAATTTTTCCTATACAATACATTTTTTTACAAAACGTTATTATTACAAGGAATGATTTTTGTCTTATCAAAATCAATTATTTGATATGATTTAGAAGTACTCTCAGTATAAATGCAAAACTATAATACTTATTCGCATAGAATAATCGACAACTGATCAGTAATTAATAGACTACGGATCTCTATGCAAATTCATTTTGTTATCAACAGAAATAAAGAAATGGAAGCTAAACACAGATTGGTATATTTTGCATAGTGTTGCCCATCCCACGCACTTTATATCTTTTTGTATATCTAACGTTGCTATAAATACATAAAGATCCCCAGTTCAGTGATTAATTAAATTTCAATATTAATAAGTCCATCTATTTCCATTTTCTGAGGCGACAATTGTTCAAAGATTTCGTTAATATAGCAAACAACGTGGCGCCCGATAATAGGATTACGCCGCTTGATAATCTCGTTGAAAAATTAATCGGACGCACATTTAATCCTCTCGTTGTTCAACTAAATCGTTCAGTTCCAATTACTCTGGTAAATCGCCTCTCGTTGTGAGACCTATCGGGAAAGCGCGATCCAATTAAGCCGGAAACAAACACCACTGATCCCCAACGGCACAACGGCGAGGTAGCTCGTGGATGTGACTTTTGAAGACACGCGATAAGCATTTTTAAATCCATGAGAAGGTTGCGTGATATTCCTCGCTATAACGCGACAAGTGGAATTTAATTTATCCTGCGGCGGTGCTCGAACGATACATCGATACTCTTCGCACTACCCCGATGCAAATCCGTTTGGGAAACCATAACCACGAACGGAAGGGGGCGATACAACGAGGAAAAGCATGCAGGGATACTCTTGTGGCGTGGCAACAGGAGGGAAACGAGGAGGTGAAATAGCTCGACATTCGATAGCTTATAAAGAGCCGAAGTGAGAAGCTATGACAAGGTGGAAATGCAGTAATAAAACCAGCGAGCTTCCTCCGTTCTTCGTTATCAGTTTCCACTCACTCCATCCCTTTTCACCGTGGCGTTGCAATATCGATAAAAGCTTGGATGTATTGTAAGCTCGTCCACGAACAGAACCGCCGCCGCAGATTCACAGGGAGTTGTCAGGGTATGGGAAAGCCATCAATTTCAATGGGCTTTGAAAACCGAACTACTTGTTGCATGTCCACCCCCTGTTTCCCCTCCCCTTACTACTCCCTTTCCGGAACCGTTCGCTCACCCTCCTCTCGATACGCGAGCCGATAGCTTCCCTCGGGAACGATGTCTGTGAACCGTCCCAAACGCGTTTCCTTCCTCCGATCCGGGACTACCCTTCTCTTTCACACTGCCTCGTCGAACCGATATTCCTCTCTTCGACATTATCGCGTGCTCTCGTATTACCATTGCGGGAAAATGAACATCGATTTGTGAAGATACTCGACAAGCACGAGTGCAAGATTTTCTTTGTCGTTTTTACGGGACTTGAAGCGAGTAAGGTAGGAACGATTTTAACACCACGTTATCTCGCGAGAAAATTCTTAACGTAAATGTTCCATAACGCTTAAAAAATAAGATTGTATTAATATTTAGCGTAAGTTTTATTAATTCTTCAATCGCACTCGTGGGCGACGAATACAATTTGTTGCTTATTCAAACAAAACCGATTTAACAGGTTTGTATTCCGTTGAATGAATTTAAAATTTTACTCAGCTGTATTTGGTATTAATCTTCATTAGTTATTTCATATTCAGATCATATGTTGATATTAAAACTGATTTTTATCTCTATAAACTTATTTCCTTACAAAGGTCCTAACATTAAAAGTGAAAATATTTCTTGATACGGTCTTAATACCTTTTTTTTTACCAAAATGGCGTGCCAAGTGGTGCAAAAATGTTCACATTATTCACATACGATTATCTAGAGGACTTCGTTTGTTTGATCCGAGAATAGGTTTCAGTGGAGCAAGTTACGGTATTTTCTTTATTCCGAACTGATATGCATCGTGAGGCAGATGTAACGAGGGGGATGACAGCTTGCAGGATGTCGATGAACAGCGTCGCGATTTTACCTTTGTTTTTAATCACTGACCGAGTAGATTTGATGTTCCGCCGCGGAACGTCGTTAATTGGCCTAGGATAGCAGTATAATCAACGGCGCTATTACATGCGCGAATTAAAAGCGCTATTAATGCTAACGTGGGAATATTTTGATCATCCATTGTCTAGGTTGGTCTACGTGGCTCCTTATAATTATGTGGTAACTGTATCGAACAGGTCCGAGAATGTTATTCATGCATGCGCATGTTTCTTCAAACGGACCTTAATATTCTTTGTAATTAGAGGTTTGTTTCAATAATCAGGAGTGTATTTAATTCGTTCGCAATTGCTATGCTATTTCTTGGTATTTGCTCGAAGCATATCCGTAAAGATATTCGAGCTTAACCATAACGTTCACTTTTTATGGATTTTACAGCATATTGTTCTCTACTTTAGTCGGTTCCATCATGATCAGGGTCTTCTTGACATGGTTTATGCTTGAAACGAAGATATATAATTATTATCTAAGTAGGCATCAGTTGAAGGTACTTTCCATTTGCAAGAATATACCTAAGTAGTATAGATTTATGTATTACCGAATAATAATATCATATAACTGTCGTCACACTATTATTAATCGATGTTTCATCATACATATTGTAGTACTATTAAGCAAAATAAAAGTAAGAATTTAATTGAAATATTAAAAAAAGAATGGAATATGTATTATTTACTTTCTTTCAAATATAATGTTCCTATAGTTAACTTGTGTATCTTATTTTCGCAGTTTAAATATTTTTGTGAGAAAATCAAAGTGCAGTCATGCACTGTTTAACGCCAGGGAAATGTTTTGAAGAATTCATTGTTATGCGACTTTCGAGTATACAGTATACTTTAATAAAATTCAGATAGTGTAGTCTATTATATACCTGGGTTATATGGTAGAACCTGTTTTTATAAGTTACCTAGATTTCCTCATTTTATTCTACTTTTTTTAAATATGTTCCGTTTTCAATTTATTACATAACATGTTGTGGTCCTTAGGGCCGTCCTATATACAGTTCGTCATTAAACAGCGCAAGAACATACATTTTAATGATAGTTTAATAGTAATAAATAACTAAAAAGAATAACCTACCAATACTTTATGTAAAGGGTAAATGTACCACGTACTGCCACTTTAAAGTACGCGCGTAACTTTATTTAACTATTTTAGAACTTCGCTAACATAAAGATCGTTCCAGTTTGGAGCATAACATTGTTCAACCGCTCTTTTATTTATGAACATTTTTTTATATGTTCAATATAATAAATTCATGACTACGTAATTGAAAATCTACAACATAGTCCAATGTCCTTCGTACTGTCATTTGAAAACTTTCCATCTAAATAGAAACATGTTTTACATATATTAACACGTCAGTTTTGTATAGCAGATGTAAGATACACAGTAAACGTATCGCTTTACTGAATTATGACACGTTCCATACTTTATCATTATATTTGTCACATTTGAATATTCAACAGTACATTTACCACCTAATATTTATTTATAAATGTTAAGTGCAAATGAATATACAATGTCTATGTGTTGTTACGTAAACCGAAGTCCAAATTTAGTATGAAAATTTCTTTACTTACGATTCTTTATATATTACGTTGCTATTAAATAAACGAATTCAAGTGGCAGTAATGGGAACAGTGGCAGTACGTGGGTCATTTACGCTGTTCTGCGAATGTGCCATCTACGAATATCTTCGTCAAAAGTTCGACTCGATTACTTTTTGCAACTAAAAAGTCCTAAAAAAACTTTCCGTGCAAAGACATTGTGTACTAAAATGGAGTAGTTAACCGATTTATGGTAATTAGGGCAACAGTTCTAACTCTATCAGATCTGATCGTGATTTCAGCTAGTTGCTGGCATGGACCCGACTGGGGATAGTCGATCGATGAGCCTGATTCGAGTACTGGTTCGGAGATTGGGGTGAATCTTGGTGGGAACAGCGCGTGCAGTCTGTGGGGAAGCTTGTGCACGGTTCACCCCGACTGATATCGAGGTGGTTATGCGAAGCTTCCACGTTAATCACATATCCACACAGACGAGTACCCGCTGTTTGTTTACTCACTGACGGCTCTAATGAATAGCAAAATCGAGCGATTGCGTTACGCATCCTTTCTGCCTCTCACAGTCATAGCGGCGTACTCGCGCCACCATTGACAACCTCCAGGCGAGAATTACGCGCGCCGGTGCAGCTATATTGGCCCCAAAGATGAACGACCAGGCTTGAAATCGGAAGACACTCGGCGTTGCTGATTTATTACCGGATATTCGGCTTTGCGCATCGGTTTCCCGATCGGTAATGTTTAAATCTATGACTCGCAAACGAAGAACTGTAACGTGGTATTGCGAAAATGCATAGATGTTTCTCGGCATCCCTTCCAAAGGATGAACGATTATTTTACGTCACGGTTTATTTAACCCTTTCAGTACTTCTGACGCCTATAGGCGCTAAAAGAGTGTCTGTTTTGCGTGTGCCGTTGACACTTTCTATTGATTAGCTGCGATTATTTAACGGTATTGGCATCTTGAAGCATGTGCTTTTCTTTTACCACCCGAATAATATGAAAGAACCGAATGTATTTCAATACTCTTACGATTTCTACGTAGTCTTCGAATAAAATCTGTCGTAGCCGAAGGGTTAAGAATCACAAGCGAAAATTAATTAGTGCAAGGGCATTTAGAAAATTATGTCTGTAAATACAATGCACGCCGTTTTTCTGTAGAATCCTTCCCAATTTGCATGTATTTGATGCTTCTCTTAACATATTTTCGAATTCCATACTGGGAGACTTACGCTACTGAAAAAATTAATTACCTAAAGATGAACATTTCTCCTAAATCACACTTGAATCATAAATTAGCCTAATCATGTTAAATATGAAACATTTTCTCGATAATTTTGTATTTTATTAGTTACATTGCTCTTAATTTGCAGAGCTTCCATTCCTTTGTAAACATGTTACACTAAAAAATTGTAACTTGTCTAAATACTTTACAAACATAAAGTATACATTATTAAATAAAAACAAATATGTTCAAATGCTACAGAATACGAATATATTGTATATACTGAATGTACGTGGAATCAACGCAGGCAAAGCAGAAATCAGAATAAATTCGTTACGATTGGAGGAGCCTGAAGAGAAGAGGGGCCCTCAACCGCTGGGAACACGGATCCCTCCCGGAATTTTCGACAATCTTCCACTCAATATCCGGACTTTTATATTTACAAGGTATCGAAGAACGAGCAGAGTTCGGAAGAGAGGAATAACTGCCCTCCTTTTCGGATATTCTTTCAATATCGAGGGGAATCTTTAAGTGGCATCAGCAGCAACAGGTTGTAAATCCGTTTTTTAAGGGATACCTTGGCACTGTTTGGTTTGATGTCGTAAGGGCGAAGAAAATTCCTTCGGGAGAATTCCTTTTTCCTTCCTCCTAGTCAGACGCTCTTCTCATCTAGACGCGAGTCAGTCGACCATCGCACGTTTTCCAATCATGTCATTTCCATCCCCTTTCGGCCGCTTAGGGAAAACTGGATTTCCTGCTGCTGGATACCAGTTGCGTGCCGGTGTACACAAAGGTTTGCCTCTTGAGTTGAAACATGATAATCTTTCTTAACTTGGCAACTTTGTTTAAAAGGGAAATCACTTGTAATCACCTGGGACGTGTGCAGAAAAGTTTCATATTTATATGCGCGTAAATTCTTTTTAACGAACTCACTTTGTACTTAAGAATGCAACATATTTTATCTTGTGATTATCGCAAGAAAAATATATAACACATGTTTCAGTTGCTCGTGTTTATTAGGCTTTGAAACACGTTTCATCGCATGCAAAATGTAATATTTTTACAGGTACTTCCAATATCAACGTGATTTAACAGGAACATGAATTTTCGAACAATATATCAATGCCGTTTTATTTTTACAGATCAAAACAATTGAAGATACAAAAGAAACGACTTATCGAAAATTAAATATAAATTAATATCAATTTACAGTTTAACTACTTATGCAAAATACCGATGAAGTAAAGATATACGTACAAAATTATTCGCTACTCGAAGATCGACACAATCGGTGAATAACCGTAGTGGACAATTGCAGGTAGATCGGAAACGCGCTGTTCGACAATTCCCTCGGACAATAACCATGAAATAACATTTAACTAGCCGTGATGGCTTGACCGACAAATTACGCGGAATAATCGAGAAAAAGAAACTGAAGCGACTTCATTGGAGGGGACATTGAAGAGTCCAGTCAAAGAGAAAGAGAGAGAGAGAGAGGGTTTTGTGAGACCGGATGCCCGGCAATCATTTATTTTATATTAATCATAGCCGGGGCAGGAAGAGGGGCGGTCGAGTTTTACGCGATACTAGACACAATCCCGAAAATAATGGCAGCCCAGCGGATAAAGGAATCCATGTTGTATTTGTTCGGTTTTCGAGCGTTGCCTAGGAGAAAAGAGTTGGTGCATGTCATTAGCTATGATGGGGCACCCGGATGCTCTCCAAGGAGGAAGCCGCTTTCATGGAAGACGTGTACGTGGATTGACAGATTCCTGTGTGCCATTGTTGTCGTAGTCATGCCCGTTGCCCTCTAGGAATCGCTCCTCACCTGTGTTCCGTCTTTTGTGGAACGATTTACATTATCGTCGAGATGTTGGTATTTCTGTTAGCATGTAATATATTTCGTGACGGTGGCAGTGTTTAAACAGCAGTTGTATACCGGTAAAAGTAATCGAAGGTTTAGCAAATATTTGCGTTTATGCTTTCAATTTTAGTATAAGTGTAAAAATGAGAAGCACTTTTGATTGCAAAATTGTGTGTATATATGTAACTAAAATTTAAATATATTTCTCTCTACCCTCGCAATAAATGTTGTAATGTCTATGTTTCTGTTTTTCTGGTAAAGCATCGTATAAAGAGCGTAATTTACTTATTCGGATCTAATTTTTTTGATATTATTAAGAATAAACATATTTTTTATCTTAATTTCTTGATCGCCAGCCAACAGTAATTTTATCCTACAAAACGAAGGTTACCAATTTATAACGCTGACATACACATAGAACGCCATATCAATTACGATCGATCATCCTTAACAATTGGTTAAAGATTGTTTCTCTTAATTTTTTAATTTTGTATAAAAATTGCAAACAGACGTTATTATCTCATTCTAAAGTTACTACGTACGAAATAATTATTTATAATATCTTGATGAACTTCTTTAAATATAGATAATGTATGAGATCCGACAAATTGTAAACACATTGTAGTCATCTGCAATTCTTCTTCATCATAGTTAATCCAATGAAATCAGTGTAACAATTTAGTCAAAAGTATTCCGATCGCATTCCTACAAAGGAAAATATGATGGCATCGATTTCGAGCCCTCGTTAAGGTTCCCAACATTGTGAAAGAAAGGAGGAGTGGTTTTCTTGGAGGTGTCTGCAAGATTTCAAGGGCGGAGTTTCTGCCGCGATCGCAGCTTCTCCCGCAAAACCGGTCGTTATCCGTCGGTTATTGATTGGCCCTCGTTAGTACCAGTTATTTGTTTTGCAGAGTGTGAGAACCGGAACTACTAATCACTTGTCTTTAATCCTTACCAGAGCAGACATCACTTTGTTGGACCTTCTAATTTTCCACCCGTTCGATGCAATACGTGTTTTAAGTTCCTCTCTCGCTATAGAAACAGCTTTCCAACTAATCCGTCTTACTTTGTTTAGTTGAGTGTCAGTTAAGCATTTTTTGACCATGGGTATAGAGTAAACAGGTTGGTAATATGGAATTCCTGACTTTAAAACCTTGCCAAAAATAGAAGAATTTATCTTTTCTTTTTTTTTTAATAAAATCAACACAGTGGGACAGAGAAACTAATACATAATTACATTTAATTAGTTAAGTGTGATAAAAGTCAAATGATTTGAAATTATAGTGAAAAAACTAACAGACGTGATATTCGGCAGTTCGAAAAAAGGGTATCTAACATGGAACACCTAAGAACGTTGTAGAGAAAACTCAATAAACTTCATCTTTACTATAAAAAATGAATATTTATTGAAATTATTTTTTATATTTATTTAAACTATTCATTAACTTATCTCCACTAAAATATTTAATCATTTGAGGCGTCTTTCAGAAATTGTTGCACACCGTGAAAAGGCGAAACATTTCTTTTTCAATAATGGACCTTCGACTAATTCTTAATTGTCAGTATGATCCATTATTGCTTATAAAGAACTCATATACGCGTTAGTTGGTAAACTCTCCTATTTAATTGTCAAGATTTTACAAAGTTCCGTATTACGTGTGTTCCATCTTATCTACATTTACCCTAACCATCAACCTTTCAAGGTTATCGATTGCTTTGCATCGAAATCTCTGGAAACCACCAAGAGACCAGAAGCAAAGTTTGAAAGAGGGGCGGCGAATGACAAACATCGGAAGTTAAAGACTGTGGCTTCCTTCAGCGTTCCTTGCCAAATCGGGTCCTTTGCATACACTGGAAACGCAGATGGCAACAACAATGTCCGAGCGGAAGTAATTTCCGAGATGAGCGGCCTCGGCTTGGCTTGCAATAGTGGTTGAACAGTCAAAGTGGGCTCATTTCGGCATACATGCCAGATCCCGCGAAGGGACGCTGTACAGGGAGGTCATATCCTGTCCACCCTGGTGTCCTGACTGGTCGCGCATTAAAGCCACGAGTAGAAGTAATTTTCTGAAGAAGCCACGCAAAGTACCGGGAACCCTGTGGAAAAGTGTGAGAAAACTGTCGTGTTCCTGCTTCAGCACTGTAACTGGAAAATCCACAGATAATACGCAAGACGCATGCGTTCCAACGTACACTTTTAAAAATGGTCAAAATATTATCTTTTTTACCTTTTGTAGTTTTTTCACTGGTACAGTGACGTAGAGGAGAGGGTAGGAATGTGAAATACTTAAAATTTATTTTTCGATGTAAGATGTTCAGAATAGCTATAAAAAAGAAAATCATTTTGCAATAAAAAATTAATATTCAAAAAATTAATTTAGTTATTTATTATTTTCTCGTTGACTACGAGTTAACATTGTACACATAATAGACAATGAACCACATCTTTTCTTCAATATCCGTTTTTTAAAGAAAAGGGGCAGATACTAGAAACG
Organism: Eucera pruinosa; assembly: GCA_028830335.1. Lineage (NCBI taxonomy): Eukaryota > Metazoa > Arthropoda > Insecta > Hymenoptera > Apidae > Eucera > Eucera pruinosa. The sequence goes on along the minus strand of JAMYCR010000002.1, from coordinate 3,008,810 downwards.
AATTTGCATCTGCTGTATCCGTAGTTCTAATCTTTGATTGTAAACTTGCGACACACCTGAAAATTTCTCGCGGTATATTGGTTGGACACAACTGATGTATATGGAATATTTACTGCTTATTAGTAATATCGATTTAGTTTGTTTAATTTCGCAGCTAATGAAGAGGGGTGACTATCATAAGTGAATTCCTATTGAATTCAATTAAGACAGTTAACAAGAAAGATATAGTTTGCATTTCTTGCACGTACGTGTTATCACTCTGTTCTTAGTAATTTAGTAAGATTCTAATTGCAGTTAATTACACACTGCGTTATATATTGCTTCTGTAATAATATTGATAAGTATGTACATGTGTAAGAATTATGAATCATGAATATTTTTACCATAATGTAACATATTCTACTTTCAAAAAAGACAAATAGTAATTATGTAAAATTAAAATTGATAGAAGTCATATGAATCGTTCTTAATTTTCACTGTATTATTACCAAACTCTAAACAGATGAATTCATAAACGAACAGGATGCTTGTTGGATTGGACGGAAGGATAGTGCGTTTGTCACTTATGAAATACATTTATCTTATTATTTCTAATATCAGTAAGTCTTCAATTAGTCTAACAATTCTCAGTTATATTCCCTCAACATATCATATGCTTATTAATCTCTTTTTTCTAGCAATTTTATAGCTACACATAAAATAATCTTGAATAACATTGATAACATCTTCATATTTCTCAAATTATTTCCTGTTAAAAAGATCTCGCAATGATTTGAGTAAGTTTTAATTAGATATTACTACGTCAGGAGATTGTAATGGATGCTCTTTAATTTCCTAATTTAATTTTTTGCTTCTTTTGAAGATTATAAAATTCACTTGCGATTGAACGTTATTCTTATGAAAAATAATACCTGTTGTATTAAAGAAATATATGATATTTCTCTGAAGGTTTGCTTACTTATCATAATCTACCAATTCATAAAATACACGCTTGAAACACAACCGCATCGCGAACTTTCTAGTAGATACGGCAATTTATAGCAATTGTCATTCATTGTTTTTGATCGCCCAGTACCTGACATTATCCAACACACAATCTTCCGATTATAATCTTTGAAATAACGTCTGACTTACTAATGTATGTACTTCATATATTTCACAAATGTTTCTTTTTTACTGTTCCTATGATAAAAGATCCTTTTCGATAGTCTTAAAGAAATACGTTCAGATTGTGTATATACTCGTTGACGTTTCTGCGTGATGTTTATAGCAAGACAACTAAACACTGTTAAATAACACAATAATTGCATCGATAAGTACAGGAGAAACATGAGTACAAAAAATTGATAGTGAGAAAACAGTGTTTAAATTATATAGAAAGTAACATTATTTACAGAATTGAAAATTACGGTTTATAAAATTTGTATGAGTGAAAAGCTACACGTTTTGATTTGTATTTTCATTTTTGAAGTGTGCCTAACAAGATTGTAATATTGAACGAAATATTAGGTGAAATAAAAACTGTGAGGCATACTTATTTTACATGCCAACACTTGTTTTAGAGGAGAATCTGTTTTATCTACTTTTAACATTAAGACATCATACTGATATGGTTAATAATGTTAATTTAACAATAATAATTTATAATGATAGATAATAGTAAAACTATGAAATGTTATAATAAAGCTTGGTAATTTTTCTATTTTGGTTATTAAAGTTTTTCTAATCATTAGATACTTAACAGCCAGCAATATAGACCATCACTGTGGTTAAGCCACATTTTAAAATGCTATGGACCTTCAATTTCAAAGATATTAGAAAATGAATTTAAAAACATGGGATAAATCGGATTGAAAGCAAAGAGTTGAGTAAAATCTCGACTTACTTTCTTAAAACGGTGTACAATTTTTACGATACAAATGCGATTTCTGAAATTGATATCTTTTGTGTTTCTTGATAATGTTTAGGTTATTACTTTTTTATATAAATTACATCGTTTATCGTGTATTACAGTGTAAATAATTAAGGCGCACTTTTAATTTGTTGTTTGTATTGTTAATAGTCTTTAAAATTTATGCATAAAATCGTATATTGGGGCAAAAACAGACGAAGATAGAATCAAATGCCATTCGGTTTAGGAAAGAGTATCTGAATGTTATCAATGCATTGGGAAAATATGAAAACGGCAGTGTTTTTCATGTTACTAAATTGTGTTCTCTTTATTTACAATGCATCATAATATATTCATCTGAATCTCTTGTTGTTGAACCTCAACAAAGTGCCTTGTAATTACAAAAGAACAACATTGCCATCACGAAACAATTAGAACATACGGATGATTATTTCAGATTTGAAGAATTGGAGCATTAGCAAGGCAAAGCCGTATATTTAAACTTGCCTTTTTTGCATGCTCCTTTTTCTCACAAAAATGAATGTAAGGTATTAGTAAAGGTATTCTTTAAATAAATTTCAATTCCAATTTCCTCCTTCTTTTGTTTTTCATTAATATCAAAATTATACAATTTTATTCTTAAATTTTTGCTATTACCTGTGTCTTTCCTATTTCTTCGATTGTAGAATACATTTAGTTGATGTCAATGAAAAGGGGTTCATGTGACTTCATGTTATTATTTCACTTATTGATTTGATTATTAAATTCCTTATTGCAACATTCCGTGAAAGGTATAAAAATTGACTGGTCAACTTAATATTATAAAATTCTCGTGCTAATTTCACTAACTTAAGTAACTTGATTTAAGCTAAGAATAAAATACGCTACATTTAAATACAACAATTCCAATTAATCGTAATGGGGTATGTACATTATAATTCCGCGGATTATGATGTCCAGATACATCATTGTGCCATGTTGTACTTCAAAACCATTACATTCATTGCGTGCGGTTATGCGGAAACAATGAAAATTGTCTTGCGTGAAAAGTTTTCTAACTCTATTCACAGGTTACGATCCTTTTTCTTTTCTTTATTTCTGGCAGCGTTTGATATTGTATACGATTCCATGATGCTTCGGAACCATTTTTAAAACGAGTGCTTTAATTTGAGTTCGAGGAAATAGACTATACAGTTGGAATAAAGCAAGCAATTATTTAATTCAAGTATTGTTGTAATAAAAAAATGTCCAGTGCATAATTAAAAATATCTAATTCCCATTAAAAATGTAGTTTGAACGCTCATTTAAATGAAACACGTATCATGGTTGCACTAGTGAACAATTCACGATATCAGATATAGTTAATTCCTCGGAAACAAAGAAACTATCATGGGAAAAAGGAGCACAACAGTGCTAAAATCGGTCTGGCCTACTATGATTACGATACCGACAATTCCTTGCATTTTCACTAGCGTTTTCATTCCTTTAGCCGATACCAGAAGTAGAAATTGAAAACCGGTTATAGGCGTAAAGTATTACTAGAAAAATCTAACGGTTGTTATCTACAATTTTTGTTTTAAATAAAATCAATGATTTTTTAAAATACCATTATATTCATTAAACTTATGTTAGCGTGCAAAGATCTGGATTACGCGGAATTCCTTATTGGATAATTATTACATAAAATTTAAGGTCCTAATTTAAGGGTAGAGACTCAAGTAAAATGTTAAAATCAAAGTGATTTTCGTCGAATTTTTTATAATCTAAAATGTTGATGAATGCTTTCATTGCTTTTCATATATATTCCAAGATATAACAATTTTTTTTCTTTTTCTTTATCACAATTTAACTGCTTTTTACGAAGTAATAAATGTTATTTTCCATTGACCTCCTCTTCGATGGTGTCCACCGGTGTGCAGTCTAGTATTCCTTTACTTTGATTTAGAGTAAAAAGTCAAATAAAGTTTTTACCGTAAGAAAACTTATCTTATGGGTCTCATGGGTCTAAAACTTGTTTAAAATAAAAGCGCAAAATTAATAATAATACGCAGCTCTGAAGACAAAGGAATAATTTCTGCACATAATTTTTATTTTAATTATATAATAAATATAATTTGAATAATGTTATGAATCCTGTAGGTTCATACAATGAAAAACTTAGTTATAATATATATGTTTCGGATCAGCTCAATTAATTAATTATTTTTTTATTTATGCTGCTCGCCAATTTGAAAAATGTGGTTTTCAGAAAAACGTGTTTAAACTTTCCATTCTAAAAAAGTCAATATTTTCGGAAACTTATTTCTATTTTAGGCTAAACTGCGATTCCAAGATCATACAATTTACCTTCTGTTTTTCGCCTTCGGGTTCTTTTTATGCAATAAGAAGAAATCGATTCTTTTAACCTATTACTTGAGTCTCCCCCATTAATTCCAGAAAACAAAATCATTTTATAATCTTTGATATCTGTAATTATGACCGAACAGAAAATTTCTAAGGCAAAAAATAAAATAAAATGAAACTATTAAAGTACCAATTCCTAATTGTTTGATGTAAGTATATGCAGTTTGTTAATAATATAAGGGAATTAGACCGTAATCTTCATGTAATCTTGAATTTCTAACTTAATACTTTTTCCACTGTAGCAGAATAACATAAAGCGTGAACTGAAATAAAGGATACGTCGAATACACTATATTTACTACGAACATTATGTGCAACCCTTCTTTTCCTGGTTAATAGGTGTGAAGCTCATAAAATCTTAACGAAATTGCGTCGAACCGCGTATCAACCGTGCGAGAATTGTTTTCTTCCTTGTGAACTCTATAAAAATGTCAGAGAGCCGAATACACTTAGAATCGTATTCTCGTTGATAAATAGGTACGTACCTTGTAAAATGGTACTAATTAGTTCATAACATTAAATAAGGGTCTCGGTACGCATTACGTTCGATGTTCATTTTACTCTTTGTGGCTACGCTCGTTTCCTTCGACATGATTAACTGAGAAATCTTGACATTTCATTGTTCCACAATTTCTTTTAATGGAACACATGTTATAGAGTTTCAACGGCTTAGGGTTTAAAGATAATGTGAACATATTGCAAAGATACCCGTTTTTTAAATTTATTTTTCAATGGGTAATAATCGCTTTTATATTTTGCGATTTGTCATTACAAGATACTGCTGGAGAAGTGTAATTAATTATTTAGTGAATTGATTGAAAGGTATTGCTATGATTACTTTTATCACAATTGGTCAAGCATTGCTTAATTATTAACACTTTTCCTGTGTAAGTACACATATAATATATGCTTCTAAAGATAGTGTCATTACTTGTTAGAAATATATGTGTACGTTTTCTACATCACAGTATTTTATTACATTATAATTCATGGTACAAACTGTTTATCAATTTATACTGGTACTATTTTCATATTAATGAAAATTGCCCTTATCTGTGCACTGAGAACACCCTTCCTTTTACGGCAATGTAGCGTAAGAATTAATTCCCCTATGATATAAACTACTACTGTGAAGAAAAATCTGTAAATAGATTTTAAACGGTATTGTGACACCTATAATTGGTTAAATAAATTGTATCAATTATGACAGAAAATTTGAATAGATGCTTCTTTTCTACACAGTGCGCACTACACGTCTTCATGCATACAGAATTAAAGTACTTGAAAATGAAAGAATAACTGAACAAGTTGCTCTGTGAAGTATAAGGTTACAAATTGACTTAATATCTTTAAATATCTTTGTTTACTTCATCGTTTTAGATTTGCCTTAAGAATCAAATATTTTTAAAAGAAGAGAACTGGGGCGATAATTTAGTCGTTGAAGGGGAATTCATGCATTTACAAGTCTTTTGAAAGAAATGAATGAATGGAAACTGTACAAAAGCTAGAAGCTAACTTTTATCGGATTGTAAACATACAATTCGTTTCGTTTCTCCGAAACATCTCTGAAGTTCGAAAAATTCCATATAAACAGAATTCTTCAGTCGCTATAAAGATGGAAGAAAGTGATCAATTAAAATGACACAGACTCGATTAAGTAAATTTATTTTTGAACTTATAAGTAAATGATTTCAAAAATATTAAATAATAATAAAACAAATATATATTGCAACCCAATAGTTACAGTAAATGATTGCAACGTCGAATCAGTTAATCGGATATTTTTCTTTATCGTAAAGTGCTTATATACTATTAAATATTAACACTCTAAACTGCAAGTAAACAATTTATAATTAAACGATAGAATTTCATTGGAAAAAAATTGTAAGATATGGCTATTTCTACTTTAAAAATTACATTTAATAATAACGAAAAGTGATTATATTTTTGAGAAAAGTGAACATACGTGCAATTTTAAATCATGGTACGATTTATAAAGTGCGAAACGTATTATTGAAATTACTCAATCAGCCTGTCTGGAATCGCTCTTTTCGACAGAAGGCGAGCAGAAGCAACAGGACCGGTGGACATGATTCGGCAAGAAATTTCTCCACTGTGGTTGCATCAAGAGGGACGATGACTAGTCGCTTTCTGATGCACGTGACTGCAGGACAATGAATCTTTTCTCGCCTCCGCGACGTACCAATCGCTGCCCTGTCACAATACGATCGACCGTGATCATTCATGAATGAGACGAGAGTGACGACATGCGGCTACTGTGCGGTTGAGAAGGGATCCTCTCTATTCAGGGGTTTAAAACGCAGTCACGATCTCGCGCGTGATCGTGATTTCATGTTCTGGATTTGTTGCGTACATCGACGTAATTCTTCTCCTATGATGATGGCGAGAAAAACGACTCGATAATTTGCTAACGGATCTCGTATGGTTGAGCATCTTTAAACTTTACAATATACGTACATGAAGCAACTCATATATTTTACTATTTAAAAAAGATATCTTATGCAGGTACTCGCAAATATCGAGAATTTGAGAATTTTGCAATATTTATAATATACAAAAAGCTATGATTTAAAGATTTCTAAATTGATCTAGACGTATTTTGTTTTATTGCGCGAATTTTTTAATGCAAGAGTTTTGGAAAACAAGCTACTGAGGTATATACGGGATGATTCGCGCAACTGGGAGAAGTCATATCTCTTTTTTTGCTAGTGCTAGAAAGAGATATTTGCAGAAAAAGACGAATGGTTCAAAGAGACTACATTCTCACGACCATAATTTTTTCACATGTTGTGATGATTAGACTGCGGATTTTTATGCATGTATGAGAAATTTCAATGCACTAAAAAGAACAAAATCAACATAATACATAGACATATGCAAAATACACAAAGTAAAGTGCATTTTAAAATACTTGGGGGGTGAAACAAATCTCTGCTTATGCTTTATTTTTTCAATTGTATTTAGAAAATTATGAATTCGCATAAATATCCGCAGTCTAGTGATGATACATATGCATTTTACAATTGCATTATTTACATTTTTCTACAGTTCCTAAAAATTTGTAGATGTAAAAGGATGAATAACTATAAATTATAACACAATAACCAAAGATCGGTTTAATTCGGTTCTGAAAGGAATTAGATAGCTTTGTACGAAATGTTTAACATTTAAATAATACAATGGCGTCTTGAAGAGCATCTAGAAGAGCATCTTCTTTTAATAAGGATATTTTACCAAAGTATTTCGCAATAAACATCGGTCTACGTAAACAAAAAATATATGTTTCCATTCAAGATATTAATGTAACTGCAAAATGCGTATGCATTGCATTTGTGAAAACAATATGATCTTGTAAATATGGTCTTTTGTGAACCATTCATCTTTTTCTTTTAACATTTTTTCCTAACTCCAACTAAAGAAAAAATGTAAATTGTCCAAGTTGTATTAATCGCCCTATATACAAGTTCGGACAATTAAGTTACCGGGCTGCAGCAATAAAAATGCACAGATAGCGGAGATAAAAAAACTGTTTTAATTTATCGTTTAAAGTAATCATTCGACACAACAATATACGAGACAAATTTTTAATGTGAAGTCTAAAATTTTGTTTATTGTTCACAGTTTGGATGTTGCTCAGAGCACTCATCACATTCTTATGAATATCTTTCGTGGCTTGAGAATATATTTTCTTTTCATGATGTTTCTGAAATTTTGTCTTTGGAAAACCATATTTGCCGAGTGTTTTAAAAATGGGTTGAGTCCACTATTTTCATGGTGGATTACTTCAACCAATAAATGAAAGCATTTTTCCATCTGTGTGTCCACGTTTTTTTTTTTTTTTTGTGTCCACAGCCCGGAGATTTTGCTGTCGGACATTGTATGTATATTATTCGAAGAGAATTCTTTCGTTTGGCATCCATGTTTACAACTCTATCTTTTTATAAAAGTTATCTGACACAGTAAAAATACGTATAACATTGATAAACAAATTGAATACTTGTTCGAATAAAGTAGCTTGTAGTAAATGTAACTAAAAGAATATAGATCATTAAAAATTATTTGAATTATAAATCTATTAAGTATAAACTGATATTACGTAGAAAATTATAATACAATCGGAACTATATACATAGAGTATATTTAGTATACGTAGAGACAGTAATCAAATTATAATAATAATGCAATTGAAATAACTGAAACATCGTGAAATAATACATTAAAAATTCCTGTTACATATTTAAAACATGTTACTTCGATCAACATTTACGCAAAATATACAAAATATATATACTAATGTAATATTTGGTGATACGTAAAACGTACAACCTTCCATTGCACATAACCTAACCGACTACAGTGAAGTCGATGCGAGATGGCCGTCTCCCAAAGAAAGCAGGAAAGGCGACGCAAATTTAAAATGCATACACCCGGGGCCATAATTCGATTAACCTAAGCGAAAATGCACTCGTTTGTAGCGTGCATATATAACAAATGAAATCTCCTGCATAGTAATTTCATTCGGAATACGAAAGTGGAGGATGCGCCGCGGGGTCGTAGCTACGTACGACGTCGGACGCGGAGGGCTGGAGGGTGGTCTGCTAGAGAATGGGTGGTGGTGCTGGCGGTAGAGAGGGCGGATTAAAAATGTAATCCAATAATAACGCGTCTCTGGTGCCCGTGGAAGTACGTACGTAGGTACATATATGTACGAAGATAGTGGCGTAGAAATAAGGGATGCGCGAGTCGTCCAGGCTCTCTCCCTGAAAGATAATTAGGCTATATATTATAGTAACGCGTCATTTTTATCCCCTCCTGTGACTGCATACATAACGTGTAACTTTATATTCATCAATCGTTCTATTTTCTTAATTTTTTTTAAAAAAACATCTTACAACGCTTAATCCGAGTAAAATAATTCGTATGAGGTAGAATTGCTTTAAATTATTAAGCAAACAAGTAGATATTCCATACATATGTATTTCAGGTACCGGTGTATGAACTCTCAGAAATTTAAGTGAGTAGAAATTACGCGAATTCGAAGTGCCCGGAAAAATCGCACAGTCTAAGTACGGCACTGCGCGAGCATTTCCTCGTACCTCGGCATGTCTATGTGCCGAGTACGTGCCAGCACCTACGTATATCTGTAATGCCGGTAGGTACACCCCCGGATGAATCTTGAGGCAGTGAAAATATCACGATGTCCGCTGCCACCGGAGCGTAGCTGGCCGTGGGGATGAGCTGAAACGGGTAGATGGAGTCCATTAGCAGACCGGTGAGGATGTGTGCGATTATACACCCCCGACAGTCCACTCAATAATGCATCATCCTTCTCTATTCGAGGACCTCATCCCCCCTGTCCACATATGACCACTCGGGGAGACTGTTCCTTGCCAGTACCTCTTTCCCCCTCTTCCTACTCCTTTTCCACTGGTCACCACCTCCCTTCGACCGTGGATCCACCTTCTGTACACAGCACAGCGGCTGCTTATTACTGCCGCGGCTTTGATTTGCGAGGGGCGGCAGGGGCTGGCTCTGCACTGGCCTTGGTAGCTTGGTGTGTTTCAAAGAAAAACCGCGCGCGTTACGTACCCTCTAGATTCGAATTTCGGTAATGAGCAACAGCGGTTTAATACCGGCCTTTGCTTCATTAGTATCTTGCATCGCTAAAAATTCATCATTTCTGTAAAAATTACGACGTTATCGATCCTTTGATAATCTTAGCTATTAAGTGGCATTTCTTTCTACGGCAAGAAGTTGTATTTGATTAAACGAATCAATAATTGCGATACGACTTTATTTCCACCCTCAGAAGTTTTAAAATATGTTTCATATATGGAAAAATTTTAGTAACCGTTAAAAGATATATATTGCTATGTTTGATACTTTATGTGATAACGTGAGTAATATGGTGCTACTGTACAATAACCTTACGTTATGTAATATAATATCGACTCTGCTCTTCTCTTCAATTCTTAATAAAGGATCATTTCGTCATTCTTCAAGCTCAAGCCAGATCAATAATATAAATATAACAAATAATAGTGAGCGGAACAGAATTACCAAACTTGTCACCTATTTGCCTCACAAAAAATACAAATTTTATAATTCTTATTTCTTCTCAGTAAAAAGTATTGCAATTAATGATTGAGATCTTTCGAGTCGAGTCTATGTTTGGATTAATTTTAATTAATTGATGGCAATACTTCTTATTCAGAAAAAAACAATTATAAAAATATTCTTCCTTGTTAGCTAAATGGAGAGCTTTGTTCACTTCATTTGTTCACTTCCAGTATTAAGCGTTTCGTCGTTTTCTTCTCTTGCCTACACTCATTTGCAATCACAAAGCTTATATCAATTTGTTAAAATGAATTCCGGAAATCAAAATTTGCCACCGACTCGTTAATTGCTACTTCAAGAACCTAAACATTTCGATATTAATGAAGCATTACATAATCCACGTCAAATAAAATAATTTGATTAGAAACCGACGAAATTTTTTAAATGAAAATATAGAAATATATATTCGTCTATTATCATTCGGTTACTTAGTTAGTCTCATCTCATTCTCACGCAAAGGAAAAGGGAAAATAGTACATTTCCGTCACCCAAGTTTAATACCGTAGCATAATCCACCTTGAAAATAATTGATTCCGACTGCAGACTCACTTGATTGTGCTCCAATGTGAGACGATACTGAAATAATACTTGATACAGGTGGTACCTGGAAGAGAGATTCGCTCAACTGAAGTGCTCCATCTCTCCCCGTTGGCCCGCGCAGATTAACGGCTAATCCGTACGGGAACGAGGAATTGTTGAGAGAAAAGCGGAAATGCTAATCTCCCGATGGGTATCCCAGGGATACCTACGCACTGCGGAGTCTTTCATTTCCACGTGTGTCGTTGGCTCTTGTCGGTGTCTTGGCTATATCGACAGACGCCGGGACGCCGGGACGCCGAGGCCACGTATGAGCGGGCTCGTGTGCGCGTGTTTAAGTACTTACGTTTGCCACGATTGCGCGAGAGGGATGGGAGTGGCGAGAAACGACGCTTCAACGAGTCATGCAAATCCTCTCAGATCGTTCTCCTATCTACCAAACGACATATCCGTGCGAAACGTTTATTTTGCGACGATGGACTTCCAACTGAATCATATGTATAATATATTCCGCGATTTAACGGAATTGTAACTGGGCACGTGCTAAGTAAGAGAGAGCATCGGTAGTTGGAAGGTATTAAAACAGACGTGAATACGAAGTTTCGAGCTTCCGATTGAGACAAATTGATTACGTTATTCTAATTTCATCGATAATACTTACTGATATGCAAAATAGTGCAACATTTTATACGTAATGCGTATCTCCTACAATATTATGTACAGTGCCCTAGATATCATCTTATACCTAGCAAAGAGGCAATTTCATATGAAAAAACAAGTCTAAAATATACATGAAAGATTTTCATATAAGGCTTTGTTGTCGAAAAATCGTATTTAACTCTTCTCGGGCTTTATATTCGTACTAATAGGCAGAGGTGGGCATCATTCGAATAACGTCTCGAATAAATTCGTTGAATAACATTTTATTCGAATAATCTTTGAAATATAAGTATCAATGAAACATATTTGAAGCTAAAAAATTTTATTCGAATAAAATATGCCTAACTCTGCCAACGGGCTATGCCAATATCATGACAAGAATTATTTATACATTTATTAATCATTTCATTAATTTACATATATTGAATGAATGGACTGTTAAATGTTGCGTTCTTCCTAACACACAAATCATTGTTACACGAATTTCGTAGACCAATGCCACATTGCTTTTTCGCTTTAACTGTTTTCTTTTTTCAAAAATTCATATAGTAATATAAATTTAAATTAATAAGGTCATTCATAAATGTATTATTATTTATCATAATATTGTCATCGATTATTAGTGCAAATATTAAGTTCAAAAATAATTAAATACACGTATACCCCACCAATCTTTGAATCCAAGTTTTTCGGAAACTGAACTTCTTGGAGAAAATTTTATTGTATATTTTCGACTTATTTTCTCACATGGAACATCACTCTTCTGGGTGTGCTCTGATTATTAGGATACCTTGTATATATAATTTAAAAAACTTAATGTAACTTTCGCGGTAATTGATATAGGATGAAAATCAACTGTTTCGACTGGCATATCATTTATTAACCTAACTGTGACTGACAAAAATGTATTACCTGCTTAATATACGAAAAAATGGTAAAATTAGAAGAACAGTGCCAAATCTAAATTTGACTTTATTGGTGCAACTACACGCATAAGTTAGGAAGGTTCACAAAATGAACCGAGTTAGATAGAGTAAAATTCACAAAAATCTAGGAGGGTGTAAAAAATCTGTAAAACAAATGTATGGTATTTATTTATGAAGAGGCACACTCCACCAATTTCAATGATATTGAAATATGTTGTCAGGGACACTATTGTGAGCAACTTTTTTCCTATGCAAATTACCGCTTTAGTTTCCAAGATATTTGCAAAAGATTGTATCCACTTAGCTTTGAATCGAGTATCTGACTTCTGCAGATTCGACGTTAAATATATATATCAGTTTATAGAATTTTACAACGGATAGCAACACAAATAAGACCATAACAGAACATTTACTGCGTACAAACATTAGTATAAATGCTTTTTAATATAATGGTCGAAGTATTCCCAATTGATACTCATAATAATAAATAATATAATATGTAATTGATTTTCATTTTCAGCTTGCTGCTTAAAGTTTAAAGTCTGAAAATTTGAGCCTTAAACAACGCATGCGTGTAGTCCGAGGTGTAGACTTCTTTGCCCCAACCCACAATCAATCACTGACAAATTGTATTGTTCAAGCACAAACTTTTATGTAATTGGTTTGTTGGTGATTGGGTGTGAGTTAGGGCAGGATAAAGTTTCGTCCTGTACATACTCAGGCAACAAAATTAGCATTTACACCCTCTATAACAACTCTTTGCAAATATGTCGGAATCAATAGCCAAGCGGCAGTAACCTGCATAGAGAAAATTTGCTCAAAATGATGACCCTAATAGCATGTTTCAATATCATCGAAATCGTTGGGGTGTGCCCCTATCCATATAATTACCAAAAGGATTACAAACTAGGAATTGAGTAATATAGAAGTTGGTGATCAAAAAAAAAAAAAGGAAAAAATAAGTTGAATAAAGAACCATTGCTATGAATACATAACGAGGCTCTGAAAACTACAATTAATTTGTGATATAAACATTGTTTTTATTCGACTAATTGGAAACAGGGTCTCTTTACGCTTTACATTTCCCGCATACGAATAAAAGAAACAAAGATACATAAGTACAAAAGTACATAACTATAAAAATTGATACTCGCTTAAAAAATGTTTACTTTCCAGATTAGAAAACGAAGAACGTAAGAAAACCTTGTGAAAGATTTCTTTAAAGTTATCTTTTCCATTTGCGCTCATGAATCTCGTAAAACCACCGGCACGAAAATTTTATCAGAGGATCATGCAGCTTAGCCGTCGATCGTCCCGGCTCGGCGTATAGCTTTCAGGAAAACACATTTCCTTTGTTAGCCGAAGTGCAGGCTCTTTGTCTTTCATCTTTCGCTGTTACCGTGCTTCCCCACATCCAATCAATCCCGCCTCTCTCAAGCAGACTCTGGTGACAGACATGACACGACGAACACCTCGTGACTTATAATCGCATTTTCCCAGCTCGGCGCAACACACGCGTTCGCATACGCCTCACGAAGAACGAAATCAACCCCTCTGTTAATGGCAACGGGAAAGCTTTCAGCTAACCGGGTCTTCTTTGCCCATCGCGTCTGATCTATTCTTCGGGTAATCTGTTGATTATACGAGGCCGTCTGGCAATACGTTATCGGGAGCCCTCGCATTTATGTATCTCTTTTCCTCTTCGTGCGGAAAGGCTAAATACGTATTTTCTGAGAACGAGTGCCCTTTTCGAAGCGCGTTCGTCTCCGGAAGAGATCACTTCGAACGAAGTTAATGGCGTATGAGAGCGAATTGCTTCCGTTATTAGAAGCAATGCGTGGCTGATTGTGAGCGTTGCTATTTAAATATGTATAAGAAGTCGGTTCGCTTGAGGTTTTTCAGAGATTCTTGGTAAGATGGAAAGCTTCGAAAATTGAAGAGATTCTGAGGTAATCGTTTGGAATACATTTCAAATTTAACGTCCCCGATTATTGCAAATATATATGTATAACTAATAAAGTAACGTTTGGATTTTTGCAATAATTTGCTTTCTAAGATTACTGAAATGATGGTTCGTAAAAAGTGGTTAATATTGAAATCCCCTCAGCCTTCGACAGCGTTTCTCGAATTATATATCGTCCATAAATTGATTTCTCCTAATATTAACATTGCTTCGTTAAGTTCAATTATTTTGGTTTCATCGGAATTAATCATTACACGAACATGTCGTTATATTTTGTAAATTTATAAACGTTAACTGCTATATTAAGACTATGTACTTTTTCCACAAGAACCACAGAATCGTTATTTAATTCTGGAATTCATAAACAATACATAGTTACAGTGGAACATCGATTATTAGAACCAATTAAGAGACAAATGTGTTCGGAAAATAGAATTTTCAGATGACAGAGTAGCTTTCCTTATAGTAAGTGTTATATATTTTTATATTACTAAAAATGGTATAAACAAATAATATAACTATATAATAATGTAGTATAAATACAACAAACAAGTAATAATGGTAGAAACAAACCATATAAAATCTTACGGGCCCCATATTTTTGTGTTACCGATACCATTTCCTTATGCTAGCATAGTAAGTTTATGGCACACTCGCCATTCTTTAACTTCTTAATAACTTCATGTTCTGTTTCCACTGATAATATTATCTGGTTCCGTTTTGATGATATTATTATACTTATGAACCCTTCGAATATAAATAACGTATTAAAATATTCTGAATGGATATCATTTTGATTTTATTTTTATTCATACTTGATAACATTGATAGGAGGAAGTAAATACTGCATTAACTACACACGTACGTGGTATGAAACATACAGTGCGGATAATTAAAGATTCCAATAATAAAACTTTTGGATAATAGAGAGGCCAGATAATAGGTGTTCCGATATTCAAGGTTCTACTGCATCTGGCTTCAAAAACGTGTTATAGAACAATTTATGTCTTTTTATTCAAACCATGTAGATGGTTCATATATGCAGACACTGTTATATCCTACCACATAAAGTTGAAGAATTGCATTTTGACTGCCGATGTAACGGTTGACAATGGGAAATATTAATTTTAATATATCGTTATTAAAACTTCACCCTATATGTATGGATGTCGATATATTTTCAATATTTTCACAGTTACATTTTCACAGTTACAAAAATTTTCCAAGCAGGAAATTTCTTCGATTAGTTAGCCCTCACATTAAACACGAACTTTTATTTCATTAAACCTCTAGTATTTAAGTTTTCTTTCTTAGATTGAACTGTGCCATTCATAATAGATTAAATTTTCCAATTATGCATGTGCTAAATTATCGCAATTCCCCGAATACTTGCGAAGTTCTTGCCGATAGCCTGGAATTTCATGGCATTATGTTTCGAAAGATGTTATTCGAAAGAAACGTGGGAAGTCTGATCCATTGGCAACGATTGTTGGGATTTTTCTGTTTTATCCGGAATACCGTTTCAGGCAGGCTGACCCGCTTCGCTGGCGTACTCTTTTCTCTCTTCGTCGACCGATAGCTTTTCCTTCGAAGAGGCAGCTGAAAGAATAAGAGCAGATCGTTGCTCTTTATTCCAACTGAACGACAAACGACGGGTTGCCTCAGAATCCCGTGCAGAGCCGTTACTGGAGTCCGCGGGGCAATTAACTGGCAGATAGCATCGTAGGACTTAACCTACTATCACTTTGGTTTATTGCAAGTTATATTTCAGCACGTGGGAACCGCCAACGGTTTTCAATGGAACCCCTGTGCGAAGAAGGTTGCCCAATGATCCTCCGATAGCGATTTCAGATCGACGGAAACCCAGTTTTCCATAGAACGCAACTGTTCCATCTAATTACTCGCTCGAATGCCGTTGATGACACGAAAGGGAAAATGCGACGCGGGAAACGTGGAATGGACGGGCAAGAAACGTTTCGGCGTAGGAGTCGTAAAATGCGTGTACGGAGTTTCACACGAGGGCCTGGAACAATTGCGTTTCACAAGTGAAAATCACAGAAGAAGGGAGGAAGGGAGGACATGCAAGCCGAGAATAAGGTCTAAAGTTAACTGTAACCTACCTTCGTTAATATAGATAGGTAATTCGACGGTACTGTCCTTTTTAAATTCACCACTCTCTACGTACCCTACTGTCCTTAATTAGTCCAACGACAGAGTCGCATTCGTACTTCCTTTTGGTTTTGTTGTAGAAGATAAGAACATGCCGCATGCTATTATTAATATAGATCACATCGCATTAGAATAATTAATTCTATTGTACTTTGGTTGTAATTATATCTTAAATACAAATTATTGAAACAACATTCGTCGCTTTTCAGAATCGATTCGATAGCTGCTAGTACGAATTGAACAAGAACTGTAGGAAAAGTGAATTTGTCATTTATTATATTTTAATTATGCACTTTGAAAATATAATTCAAAATTGAATACTTTTACAAGTGCGAAATTTTAAATATTTTATAAGGAGACATATAGGGTGAACGTACACAATATGGAATAGCATATAATACGAAATTTTTAAGATCTCGATAATTAAATAATGAATTTTATATAGCAACCATGTAGATGAGTTCTTTATAAACAATAACAGAGCATACTAACAATTAAGCGTCAGTAATATATTCGTTATCGAAAAGAAACGTGTTTCTCTTTTGCGGTGTGCAAAATTTTCTGAAAAGCGAGTCAAATAGTTAAATATTTTAGTGAAGGTAAGCTACATCATAAAAATATGGAGTACCTAATAGATATTTATTTATTTCTATTTTTTGTTTAAACAAATATTCATTTACAATAATAAACATAAAGTTCCTTTAGTTTTCCTTATAAACTTTCCAGGTGTTCCATATTAGATACCAGTTTTTCGAACTGCCGAATATCGCTTCTGTAATTTCGATACTATAATATCGAATCATTTGAATTGTTTTACATGTAACACGTTAAATATAAATACGTGTTAGGTTCTTCGTCCAGTCGCGTTAGTTTAGTTAAAAAAGACAAGTTTCTCTATTTTTGCCAAGCTTTTAAAGTCAGGAGTTCTATATTACCAATGTTCACCCTATGGTATTAGGCTATTTCTACAAACACCAGTACAAAATCATAAGTGTAATTTTATGATCGCATTGAACTAAAGCGTTTTAAAGATACGGGTACGTTGCGCATCTATAGCATTACTTATACTGCACCATCTCATTGAAACGTTTACAAAAAATGCATTAATACGTGGTTCAAACCTGATAATCAATTTAGATAAAAAGTGTTAAAATTATAATTTCATTGTAAACATTCGATAATAACCGTTCTATAGACTACCATGAAGGACTTTGAAAGTAAATTTTTTGTTGTGCTTCCGTAACAACTAGGTATATTCTATTATAAAATAAAAAAAAACTTTTTTTATGATTTGTTAAATATGCAACATTTGTTTCTCTCAGTAGATTGTGAAATATCTTTTAGTAAGGTGACTAGCATTGCTTTCTTAACATTCTTCTAACACTAGATTGCCGGACGTTAATTGCATCATTTGGCAGGCTTCCGGAAAAGTACGTATACTGCGTATAAATATTCGAAATTAGAAGCGTGAGGATGAAGAGAATCAATTAGAATACATATTCATACCATTGTATTAATTAAAGTGAACATAAAGTACTGAAAAATAATATTTATGGTCTCTATAATATTAGGTATGAAATCTGAAATGAGTCAAATTGACTCGCTCCGGCAATCTAGTGCTAATTAATAAGCTAACCAATGAGAATGAAAATTCAATTCAGAATTTTTCTTT
Organism: Eucera pruinosa; assembly: GCA_028830335.1. NCBI lineage: Eukaryota > Metazoa > Arthropoda > Insecta > Hymenoptera > Apidae > Eucera > Eucera pruinosa. Next base: position 2,990,451 of record JAMYCR010000002.1, on the reverse strand, counting down.
AATAATAGGGACATTATTGCGATTGTTCGATAAATCTTGGATCCACTGACTAGCTAAGTAGCAACTCATTTCGATTGCGCTTCTTATGATAATTAAAGAATAGGCAAAATGTTGAAATCTGGCTATCAACGCGGTGCACATCAGATATCCATATTCATGAGTTGTAAGAAGCTGTGCAACTAACAACTCGTTAGTTCTTTTAAGTGATAATTTATTTATTTTTCTAGAGCTACGTCTGGCTGTACGATCTAGACGCGGCCGGCCACAACGAGTCTTCGTTCACTGCTAATTCTTGTCTGCTAATTATGGAAAAATCTACGAATCCTTTCGCTCACGGATCGGTGGAAAACCATTAGCGTTTCCACCATTCGGTTTTATAATCCCTTTCGCATTACTGACTTCCAGGAATCAAGTCCGCCGATGGAATAATGCCTGAATCTCTGTTCAAATTCCGGCAAACTATATTGTCGTTTAGACTGACTCAGACGTACGTTTAGTAGATCTGTAATTAATTCATTATTTTGTCCTATAAATTCAAGAACACAATAATATACGAAAAAACGTTATGAATATGAAAAACTGACGAGCCGTGACTTATTCTTAATTCTTATTCGTGAAAGGTTTGAAATAAATAGGCACGTATTTTTTATTTTGAAATTATGCTTTAGTGTATAGTAAAGTTACTTACTTTTAGTTATTTACTTATTTATTTTCTTAGTTATTCTTTAGTGTATAGTAAAAAGTATTTCTTAAATTTCAATAAACAATCCAATTATTAACACAAAAAAATAAGAAACTATATTTTTAAAGATACTAAAAATCCTTATGTGAATAATAATTAATACAATTAATTATGAGCTTACTTTTAAAGGTAAAATTAAAGGATCCTCGACTATTGTAGAAAGTAAGTTTGTAATTTAATAGTTATTCGTAACTTTTTTTCTTTATTTTCTTATTTATTACTATTGTTTACATACTTACGAACAAAGTTTATTAGTAAATTTATTGAACAATTTCCCATACTTTTAACAAGAATTTATAAATGAAAGATAAATAAAAGGATACAAACAAAATTAAAAGGAAATTGTTTCAGATTTTTGTATATTTACAATGAATGCATTGGATTTCAATCAGTATAAGTATACTGTCACACAGTTTTCAATGTGTTTTCGCAAAGTTCCATTTATTCTAGAAAATGAAAAACCGGAGAGAAATTTCGTTACAAATCCGAGAGATAAGCATTTGCAAGTATTAAAAATAAATATGTTTCAAAGAATACTGTAACAAAAATTTAATCCAAATATGCAAAGTTTACTATCGTAGCAAATTTTAAAGGTCCTTGTCGTAAATATTACGGGAAAATGTAATAAAAGGATTTTAAATGAATTTCGAATAGAACAGACTACATACTATAAATCATGAATTAATTGACATTTAACTTAAAATTTTTTATCAATTGAGTTTTAAAAAGAACGCTAGCGCGTAGGTTGAAAGATGCAAATTTGAACAATCTCATACCGTTTCGGAAAGTATTCACCAGTAATTTCAATAAGTGAAAACGTTTAAACTTCGCCAAGGAAAATGTTAATATGCATGTTTCGTACTGAAAGAAAGTTATATAGACTGATGAAAGTAAATTCAGATTGTGTGCCAAGAAAAAAAGGCGGAGTTGGAGAAAATCAAATAGATGTCTTGAACAAAATTTAATTTTGTAAATTCTGCAATACAATGAAGGTTTGACTGTGGTGGGATTGCTTTTTTTGGTTCCGAGTCAGAAATTTGGTATTATTTGACAGAACCACCAATGTTGGTTAATATATAGTATGTCTCAGTAATCGTAATACAATCGAAAAGAGAATAAATCTAAGCGAAAAAATAAAGCGGAAATGTAGAATAACATTTTCTCATAAGAAGCTTGATTTTCGAGAAAATTAAATTTAAATATTCATGTTTATAAGTGTACTTAACTATTCCTAAACTTGATGTTTCTACTAATGATGGATGATATTGTCATGATAAACACTAATACTACGTTTATCAATAACACTGTTGATTCATATTCACATTATTGCACGAATTTTTTAAGAAAATAACAATTAACTCATCATTGTTGTAACTTACAATAATTCGCTAAATCACGTTAATGTAAATTAATGAAATGGATAGTATTAATACTTCTTAATTTAAAATTAGCATCGCTCATTGGTACTAATAAAACCCGCGAAGATGTAAGTGCACGTGTACCCGGCAAATATTAAAAGTCAATTTCCTGCAAAACAATAGAATCACCAACATCGCGGTTCTACCATGATTATTGGGACACTGTATAGATCTCATAAATGAAAATTTAAAGGAATCGAATCAGTTTAAATGTGGAACACCCGGTATATCAGGGCATTGTAATCAAAACAATCACAGAAATTCGCTAGAAGAAAAGTGTTTGTAGACTGAAGACTAGGCACGAAACAAAGAACTGTAGAACAAGCCCAAAAAGCTCGCGTTGCAGCCGTTAAACGGCAAAGTCTTATACGCAACGCGTTACTCGCCACTTTCTTTCCTTTTTCTCGTATAAAGGGGTAAAATCTGAGTCGACGTTCCGCCTCACATATCCGACTGCTTGTCATAAAAGGGACTCGGTAGGAGGAGTGCGCGCGCGCGCTTACACAGAGTCACGGAAAATGGTAGAAAGAGGACACAGCAAGGAGGTGAAAGGGTGACGCTTGTATAGGAGCAAACGAACGGACTGTGTCGACTTTTATGATGGACGTAATTAAAACTTTTAGAACGACGCACTGAAATACAAATAAAAGAACCTATGCGCTCGCTTTACCGCTCATTTTTGCATCAAGGCGTCCACGATAAGTGACACACGCGTTTGTATGATATTTCGTGAGGCGATTCGTTCGCCTATGCCTCGAAGCTGCAAGGCGTTCAACGTGGAAGAGGCACTATAATTATGGTGATAATGACCGTGAACAAGAGACAGAGTCACAGTTGCGTACTTCTGTTCTCGCTCCAAAGCAACGGCCACCGACTACAATACTGGCTGATAGTTTGAGAAATGTACGAAGAACTAATTAGTCAGTATGGAGCAAGAATTGTGAGAATAAGTGGGAGTATTCAAAAGTAATCGGAATGTGGACACAACGGGTATATACTTTCTAATTACGGATCATGCTTTTGAGTGCCGTGAATGTATAGTCTCCGTCTGGCCCTCTTGCCATTTTACTATTACGCAACATTGCTAGTTTAGAGTAGAATAAGACAATGGCGCTTTTAAACCGATGAGAATTATAATTAAATATTGCGACAATTAATTGTTTTTTTTACGTAAAAATTGATCTCAAATATCCATATCTATTATAATGTGTGTGTATATATGTATATTTTCATATATATGTTAGAATTCCATGATTTATTCCTCTATAAGCCGAATTTTGTTTACTTTTGTGACAGAAGAAATTATAATTAAGTTAAAATTTCCAGTGCAACCTGGAAATCAGGAATTAATGATTACTATATAAGCGATTGCATCGATACAACGATAAAAAGAAAGTAGAGTATACAGTAATATGTAAAAAAGATAAAATTCCACATATTTAAATATATTGGTATGTAACATTAAAGTCGCATGGCATTACAGAGTATTACCTTTATCAATTTTTGTGATTGGATTGAATATAATTCTTAAAATTACCACTCTAAATCATCAGGGGCTTAAAAAATGCTCTTTGATACGATCGGTATTTCAGTTTGAAGTTTATGCTGTGCTGATTTGTCAGAGATATGATTTGGTATGGACTGAATCGTTGTTTATATCTTGTTAATGCTTACAAGCAAATCTGGTGACGTGGATCTTGTGAGGCTTGAGTACACGAAACAGAGAGTGTTCGTCAAACATTTTTTTTAGAACTTTCTTTCAAAAGTTAAGATCGAGAACGAGTTTTTGCCCGGCGGTTATAATTTAGAAGCGAAACAATCATGCAACGAATGGGAAAATGCATGTTCATCAAGATCCAAGAAGGCACGCAATTTCAATCAAGCGCTAAGACAATGTTGCTCTTTGATGAGAACAGTATTGTTAATGAAGAATTCGTTTCTCATAAACAGAAGTGAACCAAAAATTTTACCGGAAACCTTTAAAAGGATTATATGAAAGTATGCAACATAAATGGCCGGAAATCTGGAAAAGCGGAGATTGATTTCGGCACAGCACGGCGATTGCACTTATGGCTACACAATTACATCAGTTATTTGGCAAAAAACAAAATAGTACTTATTCCCCATCATCTCTATTTACTTAATTTCTTACTGCATAATTTTTCTATGCTCTTTAAGAGAAATGTGAAGTGAAAGCGTTTTATTGATATAAACTGGTCATAGATAATATTTTCATTCGAGAATTTCAGAAATTTTCTTAAGATAGGAAAGAATTGTTGGAGCAAAGAGATTGACTCACACAAAGAGTACTTCACAATATTGTTAGTAGTATAATACATAATATTAGAAATTGCTATAAAAATGTCGAACAAAATAATTCCCGTTACTTTTATGTAATTCAACGATATACGATTTTAACGGGATAAATTTTGAAATGCAGAATTCTATTTGTGGAGATGAAATATTTCATATAAATACCCGTAGATTATAAATTTTACTGAGAGAAGTAAAAGCAGCTTAATTTACACAGGTTCTATAATGAATCCTTTCGGAGTAAAATGTAATTTGGGTATGCAAATATCCAAACTCTGAAAGGACTCTCTTAGCAATTTATAGAATATAAATAAAGGTATTGATGCAAAAATAAATTAATTTAAGAAATATAAAAAAGAAGGTTTCGTTTCACACATTTATTATCCATATCAACAATAGAATCATATTAAGACAGAAAAGCTCATATTCTCTTTCGCAAAGAGTGGTTAGCATGTATTTTTCCATTTAAATAGAATATTTACATGCGTGACGTATAATTTCGTTATATTATTTATTATAAATTAAGTAGTAAAGTAAATTCCAAGTAACCCTACAAAAAATATGTCAAATTACATTCGACACTGAAAGTACCTATTTATTATAAAATCTATATATATTAAATGTTTTCACCATGTATATTGGTATGGTTATCAATTACATGCTATTAAAAACATTGCTTACAGTCGTTAAACAGGTTTTTGTCCTTCTATAGATGTAACATAACTAACGTTCACACATTCACCTTATACAATTGTTTAAATGAACAACATGCTATATGATGACGTAGTCAATTATATCACACATTCAAGTTTGCACTGGTTGAAAGCTGCAAATTTTTGCAGTCGGCTAAAATCCTCGACACTTGTGTAACAGGAAATTAATTTATTGAGACCTAATTGGTGAAGATCAAAAGAAATACAACTATATACAAATATTTTTGTAAATATTCATAATACATTCTCATAAACATCCCCGTATATTTCAGACTTGTTTAGTCTGAAAAAATTTACTTAAAAATGTGTAACTCTAATACGATTAGCAAAAATTTTAATTGGATTTCTTGAATTTTACATTTTAACATTTCAAAAAACCATGTCCCTTTTAAACGAATATATTTTACCTTGAAATCGAACATAGAGGAAGATCTACATACATGCATTTCTTTTATAAAACTTATTTTTTCAGTTACATCTGCAAATATTTATACTTTCTTAATTTGAATAACTATTATCTTTATAAGCATTCATCGATAGCAATATTAAAGTGCACATACAGGGAAGCAAAATAGTTAGAAAAATATTAATATTTGCATCGTGTACATTGTAAAAGTATCGCAGTATATCGCAGACACTACGATTGCTTCGATACAAAAATCATGTCCGATTAGCGAATTGATAAAATATGCAAATTCGTTGGTAAATGAATAGCGTACATCTGGCGACACGAGGTTTCCGAATAAATTCGAGGATCTCGGTTATTAAACGCAACAACAGCGTTGGCTGCATTTGCGGTTATCGATGTCGCCAGGGCGGTTATCTCGAGAAAGTTAAATACACGCGGCGGAGGTGCGTTGGCTTCTTTAGCGTTTACGTAGGTAATCCTATCTTACGTACAGGCCCGGCGATAAATCATCGAAGATGTAATTTGCCTGTGATAAATTGTCGGGGAAAAAGTCGTTAAGGTTATGCACGGGAGTAAAGTTACCGTCGTTAATATTAAAGTGGAATAGATAATATCAATGATAAATCATTAATTCGCTCGTCTCGTCGTGGGGAGGAAGGCGAAGGTCAGTAAAACGAAAAAAAAGGAAAAAAGGAAAAGAGGGAAAAAGCGTTACAGCTAATTAATTTCCTTTATGTTTACCGTGGTTTCTAATTCTCACGCTTAACCGCGTGCCTGCGAGTATGCAAATAGGAATACAAAAATCTACGAAGCTCGAGTTTCTCTTGTCGTAACAAAGCAAATTATCTTTCTTGATCACGCTCGTCGATGCGGCGCAACGCCACGACAGTTAATTTAAGGTATTGTTGGATTCGATGTTCCATCACCTTGCAAAATAATGTGAAATTCGTTCCAAACGATTCACGCTAATTTACCGGAACTGTTTCAAAATCGACAACTAGGAATGATTGTATTGTAATGTTACAAAAAGTTATATTCATTCTTGTAACAGTAATTTAATAATATATATTTTTTGCAGTTATTGGTACACCTATTTACTACATTTGAATTTAACAATGTAATCTAAATTTAAAGTAAAGCATATTTTTGAAACAACATGAAATAATGAGCAGTTCAGGGTAGTGTAACTCATATTTCAGTAAAAGCTTCATTTGAGATTCTGTTTGCTATTGCAGAATGATGGCCATAGAATTAAATCTTATGGCACTTTGATCACAATAATAAATTATAAATATTAAGTTAAATATTAAAAAATAATATTTCTTAAATTTTTGTATAAAGTTTCATTCATATTCAATAAACTAATTACATATTACCGATTTGTTTCAAAACGAAGTTAAATAAAAGTTTCACATTTAATCGGTTGGATCAGCTATTATAGATATCTCCAACTTCCAAATTTTAATTACAATTTATGGTGTTATGAGATTAAAATATTAATAAGTAAATAATATTCAGTTATTTACAACATATTGAAATATTTTATTTATAAGTTTTTAAGCCAATATGAATATGACCGACGCCATTAACAAGTCGTTAATATACGTTCATGTTAATATGGGCGAAGGTAGCATTAGTACTAACTTTGTAATTAAAAGCCTTCGTATAGATAACCGCATCGTGGAAGAAACTCAACCGACCGTGTGTTTCGCGATAATTTTGGAAAGTAACTCTGCTTCGTTAGTAAATCACCTAAGAATTATTAAAGACGACTTTTTATCGATGATAAAGCATGACGTTATCATGATTTCATCGAAGATAAACCATTCATTAGTTTCATAAATCACTGCGTGTTCAACTAAGTTGTGATAAACAATCATAGCCTATTAATACGATTAAAATTGGTACATAGCAGTTTCTAATTCTCACGCTTAATGAATAGCTTTGTATAATTTACGTATGTATCTATGCAAATCGATAGAGTTGCAATCTTGGTTTAAATATAAATGTTGTAGTTTCTTTTTCCCCCTATCCTCGCATTCTCGCTGTAGATAAAGTCTTCTTACCTTTGAATAAATCTAATTATATATTAGAGTGGTTAAGAAGTAATTATAGTAGTTGCAAGACGTGTTGACACATGCCTACATGTTTTAATAAGATGTTCTTTGATTAGGTTTCATATATTTTACTTCGCTTGTACGACATAAAATCTTTATAGTCACATAAAGGTGCTATTAAGTAATAGAAAATTTAATATTACCAGACTTACAATTAGTTGAGCAGAATGTAAATATCAGAATGGATGCATGTAGTAGCGCATTTACACTTTTTGTTGGCACTATATATGTACGTGAAATCAATTCACAAGCTTAAATATATTTTCGACATAAAAATTTGTTGTATAGAAAAAATTCTGTAAAAACTGAATAATTATCTTTATGAATATTTTGATATTATGGACACTTTTCTTAAAGTTAACGATAATATTCCCTTAATACCCAAATTATTTTCCAGTTTACTGAAAAAAAGTACTGAAATTCCATTGCAAAAATTCATAATTTGAGGATGTTGTATCGCGGCTTCATAAATTAACACTAGAATCACCAAACCTGTCAATATGATGGATTTCAGACCTCTTGTTTTAAGTGCAATCTATTCGCAAGAAGTATTCTAAATAGTTTCGTTTTAAGAATGTAAAAATAAATGTGAAATATTAAATATTTTGGTAACTCAAGGTTATATTTGTTAATTCATTACTCAAATATTATATAAATTTGAACCAATAATAAATAAAGCAGTTTTCTAAGTACCCACCAGATTGACGGGCATGGTGAAAGTAGCTATACATTTAATTCCAGTCTTTTTAGTGTTAATAATAACAATACTGTAAAAAACACAGGACTAATGAGGGGATATTGTAAATAAATCAGTTTTATTTGTTGCATAAAATTAACTAGCTAATATACAATACAGAGAAACAAAGTATATATGTACATACATATATATGTACTATGAATATCATGATTTCCATGAAATTGTTGAAAAGTTCTACTATAATTGAAAATATAGCACTTTTAATTAACAATAAGTATAAAAATCGAAACTTCGTCCATACGAAATTTTAACTCTTATAGCAGTTAACTGAATATTAGAACGCTAAGTACCTAGTTGTTCATTTTAATAATTATACTTATTGTTAGAAAAGAATAGGATTTCAGGTATAATAATTAATTCTGCAACATACTTCTTTTTCATAAACGAATAAAACTGTATCTGGCTTGAATGATAATTTGTGAAGTATTCGTTCTCGCAGACACAAATTAATATAATAACTTATGCGTAACCCGGCAGCGTTATCGAAGACATGTAAATGAATTGACTTCGTGCCCTTACCAACGAGGTGGGTTTACATTTCGATTATAAAACGAAAAATTACGCGTTCTGGCGGCACAGTAATTTAGCATACAATACAGATTGTTGAATAGATCAGTTTTCGATACGCTGCGGTATTAGCTTCTACCCCTTGCAACACCTGCCCAATGCTACACCTGATGAACGCCTGAACGCATCCTCATTTTACGTAATAATTACCTTGCAAATGAAGGTGTGCAAAAGCTGATTCCAATTACCAACTTTGTTGTCTTAATTTAATTCGGGTTTCTGTAGTGATACACTATCATTTCGACATTTTTCTAGATAAGATTCGAAAGCGTAATCAGCTTTCTACATATTAATATACCTTATTCACATGCGTCGTATTACATGGAACATCGATGTTCCATAACGGCTAATAGATACCAAATTTTTTATTAGTAATTACTAGACTGGGAATTTTTATGCAATTATGGAAATGTTATATTAAATGTTCAAAAACTGCAAGATGCACGCAATATGCTAAAACATACAAAATATAGTAGAAATTATAATATTTAATGGATGAAACAACTCCCAATTTAAGCCTCAGTTCTCTAATTTTATTTATGAAGATATGAATTTGCATACAAATTAGCAGTCTAGTAATTACAAATATTCACTTCTTTGATATCTAATTAATTAAATATGATTTTTTAATATGGTTTCAAGATTTGTTTGAAATCCCGAATCCTTACACTGCATGGAACATACGTATTAACCGTGAAATATAATATTTTTCCAAATAGTTCGAACCGAGTAACGGTCGAAAGAATAAAAAAAACCGGTTTCGCAATCGATTTAAATCTAGCGCGCTACAGGTGCCAGCATTCGCGAGTTTGCCAATTAATTCGGGTGACTTTGGGGCGCACAGTTACATCAACCACGTCCGGGATCCACGAAGATAGTGGTCCCGCGTGAAGAGCCGCGAGTTGATTAGGCCAAGGAATAATTAGCATACAATAAGAGAGGCATCGGATAGATCGGGCTTGGGTAAACGAGTCAGAAAGTCGAGCCTACAGGCAGCACCCATCACTCCTCCCACCTGATATCAATCGCTCGCCATCAGCACCCCTGCCTACCTCTCCCAGAATTCCCTTTTCACCCGTGGGCTTCTCGTTCCATGACAACGGGCCTGGCCTAGCCGTTTGACTTAATCAGTAATCGCTAATTGCTCGCCTGACGCGGTTTGGCTTAACGGACGAGGAAACGTATGCAAATCGTGCAGAATTATCTCTCCCGAACAATTAGACGAGTATTCTTACTCGCGCGTATAATGCTACTTCCGGTTGCGCGAACACCGATCTTCTTTGTGCCAAGTGCCTACGTGCGGACTATTATCGAACCAGCCAATCCCTCTAAGGAGAACAAGGAGCACTCTTTTTCTCTATCGTCAACACCTGTGTTTTCCGCATATTGTTATGCGTACGCACCTTTCAGAGTTAGCTTCAGTTCCCCAACGATCTCATAAACGGAACAGGAATGGAATCAAGGTTGTTGAATTTAGTATCGTACGAATTCCAGTTTTTCAGATCGAATGGCAGAAATAACGATTTAACTTGATATTCTACTAGAACCATTTTGTGGTCATACAAAATATACGGTGAGAAATTTGATGCTTCGTTATATTTAAACTGCGATAGTACGAAACTGTGAAGTTTGTTGAAAATTAATAGAGCGGAACCAGAATAACTGCGTTTGTAATGATACAAATCAATAATGCATGCAGATGACGTTGAATTTAATTAACAAATTTAGTTAGATTTAATTAACAAATCAGATGTTGCGTTCATGGTGAGGTATACCATCGTTACATACCCGGGATAATGAAATGAAAACTACGTAATAGAGGAGATCGATTGATAAAAGTTGAATTGCCAAATACACTTTACAAATGAACACAGATACAGAATATTTACGCCATTAGAAAGTTTCTTTCCTTTACGAGAGAATACAAAACATCGACAAAGCCATTGTCACAACTCCTTCATTATTTTTTTTACACTCAAGTAAATTATGTGGAATAATTACTTTCACCGTCGATAGCATAGAAATAAAATACACTGGGCGACAAAAATACCTCGGTCGACTGAGTGCTTCTCTTCTAACAGCACAGACTTAAATTAATCGTCATTATTGCTACTTATTAGCATGTTCCATCGCTCTATCGGAGACTTCAAGAGTGTTTAAGGGGATCTAGAGTACCGAACATTATAAATGTTATCAGCTACTGTTTTACAAACAGTGACTCTCAGTCTGAGAGAATATACTGTCTGACAGCTATATTTGAAGTTCTTTACAAATCAGCTCTGAATACATAAACATAATAGGGTAATAATTAACTTACAAAACCTTGAAGAAATTCAATTCAAAGAACATACATACGTATACTTGAAGAAACTATACCTATAATTACGGTAATGTATTCAAATGCAATTCTCAAATGTTTTTGAAAAGTTCAACTTCAAAGTTAATGCTTCTTCTATTTGTAGATAAATATTATATACATACCATACTGGGTAAACTTGCAGATTAAGGGTGGTCTAAACCGATTTTTATGAAACTTAAATATGTTACAAACGACGCAATTTTGAACAACTTCTTCCTTTACACGCAATAGGCGGTCGGCTTTAATTTCCGAGATGTACGCAAAACACTTTTGGTAATGTACAATCAAATTTTTCGCAAACATACACGTCCGTGCAACGTATGCATGATCCCTTGACGATCTTAAAAATTTGGACCTGCGTGGCCGGAATAATAATCTGGCCCGAACTGAACCCGAACCTAATCGGTTAAAGTAGATACCAGTTAGAATAGTTAGGTTTAGGATGGGTGCGGTCATGAGAGACCAAACTTTTAGGTTCATCTGATACACGTCTTATTGTTATTTACCTACCATGGCGGTGTGTTCATAGAAACAGTAAATAAATGGTGGTTCTATAATGACGCATAGGTATACGAAAAATTCAAATGTATATTACGAAAAGTTCTTTGTGAGTATCTTGAAAACTAAAGCGGTTCGCCTCTTATTGGAGAAGGAAAAAGTTGCTCAAAATATCGTCCTTTATAAATATTCAAATTTCATCCTATATCGGTGTGGTCACCCTTAATTTGCAACTTTACTCCGTACTGTATATCTGTTCAAGTAGATATAAAGTTCTGTATTACTTAGTGGTAAGTAGAAGTGTATAATATAACGGCTTAAGGTCCAATATAAATAGGGATTATAAGAACAGCAGGCTAAGTAACAAAATTTGTTGTTAAAAAAGTCATGTATACAATTTACCCGTACTTTGCATAATTCTATTGCATAAATCTGCTGGCTCAAAAATAGTAAAAGAATCAGAGAAAAATTGATCATTAACGGTAATTTAAAACTTTGAGAACATAATATCTTTTTCGAAAAAACACATTCTACATTACTTCTTTAATGCTTTTACGTACATATAATTTATATTGTACTACTGCAGCATCTAATGTGCATAATTTACATTTTTTCACTACAATACAATAATCCAAGCATAATTTAAAGTATACGGGAAAATGATAAATGTACTATATATAAAGTATATAGTCACTTTTATATAAGTATTTTGAACGTATACGGTTTCTGAATAACGCAAGGAGTTGTGGAATTAACCTACCGTGTAACGCACGGGCCGACAGTATCATTATTACTAGAACACATGTTACTATCTGTGTGATTTATCAATAAGTTAATAAAAATATCAAAAACTCAGGAATTCATTTCTACACGGAAGTAAATAGCTACTTATTTATTTTCATATCTATTATGTGCATACGCTTCGTATTACAATTTCAAAGGCGTCTAGAGTGTAATTTTTAAATTCCCGACATTCACCAATCTTTAGTATCCTTTCTCCCCGATATGGTATCGCAGGATATTCCGGCTTGTCAGTTGATCACCACTGACGTCCAATGGCAAGCACGACAGCGGCATAAGGGCATGAATATTCATCCCCTTTCGTAAGGAAGGCCTTCGCGGCTGCGGGGACGGGGATTTGTCTGCAGGATGGGCAGGATAGGGGTGGAAAAGGGACGGATCAGAGGTGGTGGAAGACGGAACGTGAGAGAGCAGGAGATTGATAACGAATACGGTGGGTGGTCCTTTGCTTTTTCGCAATGTTTGCCCCAAACGGCCGGTCGCGGCGATAAGCGAAGGGACGCGACGCAGTGCCAACTGCGTCGACCGTGACGCCGCGTTTTTAATTAATGTCGATAAAGTTCATCGCGGTGGGCCGAGAGACACCGGCGTGGAATTATTCAAAAGCCGCCCGGCCGTACGCATACTAATTATAAAGTTACACTGGCCTGACGTTTCTGTTTACGGATCAACAGGATCGCTGCTAAGACCGGGCTTTCTGCGTTTTCAAGAATGAGAAGGTAAATAATATATTTCGTTCGATTTCACACGCTGCGAAGCTTTGATTCGAAACAAGCGGTAGGTGTTTCTTTTCAATGAGTTCCGCATCAGGTAAGCTGCTAATGGTGAAATACGTTTCTCGCTACATTGTTTAATTAATCGTAAGGTAAGAACTTCAAACTATCTGGAATGTAACATAGTTGCTATTTTTTACTGAATATATACATTGGATCGAGAAAGCTTCCGTATGCCCACTTGGAATTCTTTAATTCATTTATTACTATAATAGAACGTATATATACACAACTTTTTCGTACTAATTATGATATATAGGATCTGGAAAACTGTTTGCGATAAAAGAATTCGTTTTAAACTTGAAGACTAGCGAATCTAAGTAGCTTAAGCTTTTTCTACTATTGTAGAGTTTTCTTCGAGGATCTTTACCATAATATTCTTCTTTTCTTAATACATTCTTATAGTTTCTGATATAACTATTATATTACTGTTACCTTCAATCTTATTTCTTAATGTTGGTGCATCAATTTTTATATTTTCTTGAACGGGTTTTTAAATTGCTGGTTGATGAATACATTGCAACTTTCTTGGTCCAACTGATCGAAGCCTATCTCTAAAGGTTTTCAATCTGTTATAACTTTCTGTAACATATTAAATTACTGCATGTGATTAATGCACTGTTTCAATTATGTTTCTAAATGATTGAGGTGATAAATTGCAATTGGTACTTCTATTATTGACAACTTCTTTGTGGGATTTCTTATTACAACTATTACAGATTAATTACTGATAATGTATACCACGATGAATCACTCTTATTTCCATGGCAATCGATAAATAAGGCAAATGAATTATTGTGTATGGAGACTTTCTTGTTGCCCAAGTAGATTAGTTTATTATCTGTGTTTTTAAATTTCACCAACAAGAAATACAATGTCAGTTCTTTTTAGCATTAGCAGCTCTACCAGTTTTATCGATCATAACTCATAAGAGAGAAGTGTTTTCGACTACACTATAATACTGTAATACATTAATTAATAAATACCCATCGGGTCTATGGAAACATTTTGATACAGTGTATACCAGAAAAATATATACTATACTAGAAAATATTTGAAAACTTAGTAGAGTAATAACACTATACGTAAATAGAAAATATAATACAAAGAAATATGAAACAGTAAACTTAACTATGATTTAAAGGTGAGGGTCGTCATAAAAGTAAAATGTATCGATTTCTGGAAATCGTTTGGGAATGCAGTCTCACTTTTATGTAGAGTAAATATCCTAATATAATTTTTTAATAATAACTTCTAGATGTTAAAATGTTACTGTACATGATTCTCTGCTTCTGCAAGTATCGAGTGATACTCGCTGCGAAAGTGAACTTTGTAATTTACAAGAAGAGCAATTCATATTGCATAGCTAAATCTAGGTTAGATTTGAAATCTATAATAAAGGAAATTGCAGTATAAAAGATCCGGAATAGTGAACTATCAGCACGTATAGAACGTGTCCCAGATTTAAACCTTAACATAAAATATCGTCAAATTATCCTAATAAAAAGAAGTGTGGAATTTAACAGCGCAAGAGCAGAGGTAGGTTCAAGGAAAGATAATGTACACAGTATGTTTTCCTCAAGCTGTTAGTTACATGGTATCTGCTAGCTGGCGCGCCTGATACCATTAACTATGCTAATGATAATTGCTCTTATTATTTGCGATATCAATCGGGTGCGTACGTGTAGAAGATGCTTTCATTGAGTAATTACACATTTCTGAAGATGCGACTGTCCGATACACGAATGAACGTTGTCCGTAGATTGCGCGAATCTGCACACTTTTGATGAAAACATTGCAAGCGTTAGTTCGGAATGATGACGGGTTGCGAAACTTGCTTAGTTATTAATGCCTTTCGGTAATAACGAATTTAATGCTCCCCGCGTTATACATAAAACATTTGCTACATTTATTTTGTTAAAACCTTACAGCGTGATGCCCTTACAATAAATTGTAATTTATTCAAATTAATTTGAATAAATATATAATTTAAAGTAACTTTGTTAGTACAAAAGGGAACTTTTAAAACAGAATTTAGAGCACATTAAACATTTTGCTTATCCTAAAGGTCTACAGAAAGAAGGTTTACCACGTTTCTAAAATGCTTATATACACGGAAATGGGTATTTTACACATCTACATTGGAAAAGTAATTTAACATTTAAGTAAATGGTCTACAGAAAGTAATTGCTTCACAGAAATTAATTTCTCGAGGTTAAGATCAATTACACATATGTATGTATACTGTAAAGGGTCTGGTTCTAAGCAATTTGGCACGAAGTCACTTTTCCACGCATCTTACTTATTACCTTTGCTTGGTTGGCAGCTGGTTAACCATACTGAGAAGGTCATTACGCCTGACGCAGTTTTTACGATAACCGGACATGCGATTGTACGCGTTCCACAAGAGAAAAGCGTTTGTGTGTGTTGTCTGGAAAAATCCCGACAGTAGGTTCAAGCGAACTATGCTTCCTTGCCATGCTTATGGTTTTAATGGACGTTAATCGTTCTTTTTATTTATAAGGCAGCTTCGATGCATAATTCCTATACTGTGGCATGTTTGTTACAATCCAATAAACCGCAAAGTTCAAAGAATTCGTCGAGCGCATATATTTTTCAGAAAGTAACACATTATTATACATTTTCTAGTTACATGATCGCAGATAAAGACAATTTATTTAAATATGATTTTAAATATAGAATTTCACGCACTGAAGATACCAATTTAGCCGTAACTGACTCCATATAATACGCAGCTCTTATGTACATATATGCCTTACCATTATTCTAAATACATACGTGCATCGTATATCACGTATAAATATGCGGCATTCTATCGGAAACTTTATGTAATGCAATTCAAATTAGAAAAAAATATTCACAGTTGAAATAGAAACTATTGTAATCAACACATTTTGGAGTTCTTAAGTTATAACCATGCTGATGTATTCTTCGGGGATATCTATAAATAATATTGTAGTTTGTACAAATTTTTCCTTGCAACATGTTCTCAAGATACTTAGAAAAGAATCAATGAGTTAGTAAAAGGTTGATGAACAAACAGGGTAAAGAAAATTTTCTAGGTCATTGTAAACTAATTTCTGGGGCGTTATTTGGAATATTGTTGTATATAAATGTGGAGCTTGTTTATGGCTGTTAAATATTTAATGTTCAATTTTCGCAGCTTTCATCTTGCCTTCGGTTCATGTTTCTCATTGCTTCAACTGAACTCATATGGATAAAATAAATTAGATATGTACCATTAGATACTCATTACGAATATTTTTAGATGTACGTTTCCCTTGGGGAAGTATTTTATCAATATTCGAAGCATAATATACACAACACCGATATTTAATTATAAATTCGACATATAAGTTTTTCCATAAACGGGATTGTATTTGTCCCGGCACATAATGCGTGTAAAGTGTAAAAGCATTGTCAGTGAACTTAAACACACTTATTAAATTCTTTCGCCTTTTCGATTCCTTGCAAGCACTCGAAAACTTTTGTTCCATTTATATACCTAACTTCTGTGTAACTTCTCAAAACAGTTTACCTGTGCAAGTAATAATTGATTTTTAGACAATCAAATCTTTGATGAAGAAAATCCCAGATGCTTTAAACACCCGGTCTTAATATAGTAATATATTGAACATAAAATTTCTTGAGATAACAATGTTCAGCTGCCTCGATGGCTTGGAAGCGAATTCAAGAAATTTTACATCCACAGCGAACCATGACTGGCCATAAACGATAAGGGAATCAGGAACGTAGGCGCGTTTCCTTAAATGCGCGCGATTAACAACACGTCACTACACGGTTAGAGTGGGAGACGGGTGGATGGAGATGAGTAGGGGGCGAAGGAGGAGGTCTGCTGCGATTTCGATCCGATTCGTTAATTTGTGTGTTGCACACGAAGCGTTACGGCTTGACTTCCTTTTTCGCCCGCAGCTGGGGGGATCGTTCGTTTTTTCCATAGGCAAGGATCGCGCGGTCGCATTAAAATACAATAGCTGACACAGTGTGAGCGCGCACCGCTCGTAAATAACCTTAATCGGGATCGCTAATTACAGATTACGCTCGCGCTCACGTGTGCACCCGTCCGCAGCGGTGTTCCCATTCTTGACACACGGGTCAGACAGACTACGCATATACATATGTACATACGTGCGTATGCGACTATCCTCAGTTTAAACTTCTTCATAAGCGTCGGCATTCCTGCTTCAAAGAATCTAAATGTTTGCTAAGTAATATTCTAATAAATTTGTTAACGCTATGTGGGGATATTGTTGCAGTATTATGTGGTTCATGCACTACATCATCATTGTAGTAATGAATCTTAGTGGTATCAATTAACAGTGTTTCATAACTATGGCATAATTATTATAGCATAGTAGCAGGTGGCGGTACTGTAACAGCCTTTCATTGTTTGTGCAAGGCTAAGCGATATGCACTGTATCATGGCATATATGTTGTAACCCGAAATTATAAAGACTAATGTTACAGTAGTGTTATAGCAAACGTTCAACAGCTTTCAAATGATGCATTTTGTCTGTCATCCTTCTTGCGTCTATGCATATTACAGTAGGAATACGCGTTAATTGCGCAGTAAAATTGTCATTGTAATGATGTTATACGACGTTATGTTTTCATGCTGCATCCAAACTTAGTGATATCATTAATAATTAACTTCCATAAAATATGGTAATTCTACTATGATAAACATTCAATTTTAGTACAGTCATACCTCGAACTTACCTACTAATTGGTTCCAGAGTAATGTATGTAAGTAGAAAAAAACGTAAGTCAGGATGGACGATTCCATTATCAAACAACTTTATGATATTCAATTTTGGTTGTAACTTAGCAATATTATTTTTTTCCATTGAAATATAATAAATATACTTCTTTAAGTTAATCACGTTATTAAGATTCGATTTAAGTACCTATATATAAACAATGTTGAATTTATATGAAATTTACATTACGTTTTGACGGAACTATACAAGTGAACACGAAACAAAACGTCTGACTTAAGATATAACGTCACTGATACAAACAATGTAAGTGCGGAATGACACAAGCTGGGAGGATGTAAATCGAGGAAATACTGTATGTCAAGAATATACTATCATTATAACGAACCAGCTGTGTTATAGGTAAACGTTAGCATTTGTTTGACTAATCGAACTTTCCATATAAGACAGCTTTTAGTTGAAACTGAAGTCAATATCGACGTAAATATGTGCAAAGTCATATAGTGGATAAGTAATATTGGAGAACGTTTATACGTACAAGAAAACAGCGAAGCTTACCGGCCACGTCCATCCGGTGATACTCGGCATAGATAGTGAAATTAATTACAATAAATTCAATGGTAACAAGAGCGCAAGACATGAAGTCGTTGTGTCCCTACATACGTCTGCACACGTATCATTTTTTTCGTATCATAAAAGTACAGCCGGTGACCAGTAACGAAAATAATCAGTAATTTAATGCGAATATAAAGATGGGGCTCAGGATGGTAATTGATACCGTTGCGTAGATACCGCGAATTAATTTGTAATAAGGAGCAATTCAGGGGCTGAGTGCGAACATATCGGACCATTTGCAGACCCTGAAATGTCACCTTTATCTTTATGTTTGTGCTAATTAACACAAAACGGCTCCCTTCCTGCTTCTTTCCAACGAGCTTGCATTAATCATGTTTTACATCTTACAATTTCGTTCGGTATGGATTAAAACAGTTTGATAAGGATTATTGGAACTTTTTTTACTAATAACGTCAAATTAAAAGGAAACCAAAAAACAATGAATTTTGATCGATACAAAGTTACCAAGGGCGAAATCAGAGAGCGCGACGCAGCCTACTAAAACAAATTAAAACGATCTTACATGGAACACTTCCGGGTATAGTAATAGATCTAACACCCATTAACTCAACAAGAGATTTCCATAATACGAGTCGGCTATTTCACTCAATGAATAATTCAATACAATTTCGTTTACGGCACAGAGATCATTGTAAATTTCTTGGTGTTGGAACGAAAAATAAAGCAACCGTTCTCATACAATGTAGAACTAATTTTTTATTACTATGCACAATGGGGTTTCATTTTTATTCAACAGCGTGATTAATAACATTCAAAGCAGTATACTGAATGAATACTTTGCGAATGTACGGAGATTGATGTAAAATAAGACAAGTCACTAAAAACCTATGGTAAAATGTTAATTTTCTAGCAATACGACTTGGGTACAATTCAAAGTAAACACAAAATTGACGAATTTCATTTTAATGTTTTAAAATTAAACTTGTAGAGCTTGTAATTGACAAATAACTTTGTCTTTTAAGGTAACAATAATACAAATCCATATGTTAAAATTGTTGTAGTAGAATTCCTATTATGCGTTTTCAGGAGATTCGCTTTTAATTTCAACACTCTATTTTTATAAAACACGAAATACTTTACCTTCTCATACTCTATGCAGTAAATAATTATATTCATTTTCATTAACACTTAACTATGTATATAAAGAAGATATTTCAATAATGAATGGTCCAATGAAGCTTTCACGTTTGTCACAGTGTTGTAAAATTATTCAACGAATAAAATTTCTTCAATACTTTCGGCGCACGTTATATCCAACAAATAATCAAATCTGTTAAATTCCAATGACAAAATTCAATCTCCTTCACCGTCCGACAGGTAAACAGCCAACCAATTACCCTATATACGTTGAGGGGTAAAAAGACGAAGAAGAAGAAGAGGAAGAAGACAGCCGACAAAAAGGAAGGAGACAGAGAAAGGGAACCTCAGACGATTCGAGAGAACGCGACGCAATATTCCAAGACAAATCAAAGTAGGCATCCACCGAATGCTCCCGGGTGCAAAATGCAGATAGAACAGAATAGACGGAACGCGGTATTCGCTCGCGGGTTAATGAGAACGGTCTCAAGCCCCGTTATAGCGGCGGCGTTGGGGAAGAGGCAGAGGCAGAGGCGCGGCAGCGACAACAGCCTATAGCAGGAAATCGTAGCAGCGAGCTGAGCTGTCGCACCGATCCCGAGCACCGCTTCTCCTCTCTTTTTGTTTCTCGTTTTTCCTACTCGCCGCCGCTTCCTTCCGTTTTCTCTTTCTTCCTGTCGCCATCATTCGGCTTGAATAATTGCGACGGACTGAGAGTAGACATTAATTTGCGGGTGATAATTTGTTTATTTTCCTCCAGTCATTCTTTCATTCGTACACGCTTTTCCGTCCTTCTTTGCACCATGGGAAAATCAAATCATTTCGTTCGCTTTCTCTTATACGACATCCAACATCATTCACATATCCGTGATTGTTATTGCAACGTGCCTTTTCGCGATTAGGTTTCATATTTCTCTTTTAGAGTATTTTTATCGCTATTATTCAATGACAACACAGACTTACAATAAATAGCGTGATAATGTTAGGCTATTTCTAAAAATATTGTGGTAGCCAGTTTTAAAATAGAGCCAGCAAACAGAGTGACTAAAATTGTAGAATATTTTATAAAGTATCCCATTGATTCCATATTTAACCCTAAATTATTCGTGAAAATTTTAACCAGTGTGTTATTAACTCGTTCAGATAATTGTTTTCGAATGTTTACTTAAATATTACTCATACTTAATATCATCGTAAGTGCTATAATTTGGGGGTTTTAATTTTGAATTATGTAAAGATGATACAGTTGAATTGTACATTGAATTTTACATTCAATTTCAAAAGGCAGTCTTCTACTTTGTTTTCATCCCTGGTTGACCAGTTCATATCATTTTTATAATTGACAACAGTAAATACCTATTTCAACTATCTAAGTTTCGAGGATAAAATTATAAGCATCTAATACTTTCTTCTTAAAATGGTCATCAAAACAGAGAATCTTTTTATACTCATTCTGAATGATCCTACATGTATTATCTTCTACTTTCGTGTAAACTTTCACTTTTAGAATCACATTTATGCATTGCATGTATTTCTGACATTGTTTGCTAAAACTATACTACTTATTATTCACTGTTGTATTATGTTCTTGCATTAGTATCAATTTGTCTATAATTTCCATAAACTTCAGATAATTTTCCTAAAATTATTAACAGCTTATGTGGTCCAGTTTTATAGTAGTTTTAATTACATAAAGTGATGAAAAATAACATGCGCAATTAGATACAAATGACTGAAAGATTTGCTGATATCATTAAAAATTCGCATTAATTATAACGGAAATCGTATATAATAAGGTGTTAATATATTTTTCGCTTCGGATTATTGTATTAACTAATAACAGCATAAAATTGCTGTATCAAGTTCTCTAATGGTGAAACGTTGTTTAATTACCCGTTCTTAACTTAATCACATCTTGATAGATGCTACTTAAATGAGCACTAATGAACGGCAATTACCAATTCGCCGACTTTTTAAGTCAGACAATTACCATGCATAATTTCCCTTCTTGGTGATGCAAAAAAATCTTGAATTTAAAATATTAAGGCGAAGCAAACGTACTAGTTGACCGTCTTGTATAACTAGGCTTTCTGTATCTTTAAGATACACATACCATAAATAAAACATAAACACCAACTTCTAATCTTTGTACAAATTAACTTAACATTTGTTCAACTCAAAACCCTTAACCTTTTAATAATTCTAATGGACATACGGTAATTTATTAAATAGCCAAAATATATCACCGACACACGCAATTCCAACTTCGTTCTTAACGACAAAGGATTAATTGACGGTTGATATAAACTAGTTTGCGGTCCTGAATCAGGGTGATCCGGAAGCGTTGGTGATAAACCTCTTGCGGACAGGGTGACACGGACTAGCTAAGGGTGGCTTTCCTCCGTGGAAGAGAAAAGTGGCAGAGCCGATTGAGCGTGAGACCGACGAAATTCCGCGTCAATTTGTCTATCGGTTAAGGGAGCGACTCGCGGAGGGAATCCAGGCATTCCGTGGCATACCGAGCGTTTGATAGCGTATACCCTCTCTTCTTCGACCCTTTCGAAGCCAAAGCGTCTCGTCTGTCCATCCATTGACTAGAATTCCGTTGGTGCTTCCTGCCCTTAATCCTGTTTAGCGCAGCTCCTCAAGAACGGCTAAAATCTCGGATTGCCTTTACGGAGTACCTGAATCCTTGATTCCCATGGCTTCTGGTCCATTTTGATTTACATTTAGCTTGGCCGAAGATTTTAGTAATTTCCTGAATAAATTGCTGCAGTACATTGAATTTGCAGAAAATTGATTTACCGTTAAGTTAACTGTACACATTCCGATTGATTAATAATCTAATCAATATTATTGAAAGTGTATGCCAAAAAGAAAATGCTACGTTTAGAAATATTTGTGATTAACAATGCCATCATACGACCCAATTTCTTGTAAAACGTGAGAAGCTGCAAAGTTTCCTTTCAGTGAGCCGGAATTGAGGAAAAAAGAATCACGACTCAACGATTGCTCTTAAATCCAGATCCGAAGAAGCCTTGAAGAACCACTTGCCATCGACTCCTCGACTTCCACCCCATTTCCGACAATTGTCACGAACGAACGGGTATCCCGAGGAAATGAGAAAGATAATGAAAGAGCGTGACGTAAAATAAAATGTAAACACGGGGGTGAAAGACGAGGGAGAGGTACGCGATACGGGACAAGGGGGAAAGAGGCGCAAACAGAGGAAGAACGACATGCCGGGGCGCGGGAGA
This sequence comes from Eucera pruinosa, assembly GCA_028830335.1. Lineage (NCBI taxonomy): Eukaryota > Metazoa > Arthropoda > Insecta > Hymenoptera > Apidae > Eucera > Eucera pruinosa. The sequence goes on along the minus strand of JAMYCR010000002.1, from coordinate 2,967,254 downwards.
GGAGGAAGGGAATAGGGTAGAGGGTGGGCAGGGGTAGAACGAAGAGGGGAAAAAAGTGACGGAAGGAGGACGGAAAAACGCATCGACCAATAGTGCCCGCAGGCAGGCAACCCAAGAGCCGACCACTTATCTGTAGGAGCAACATCAGAGGAGCTCTTGGCTGCTTGGTTGGTTGGTTGGCAGGAGGCAAAGAAGTGCCTGGCATGAGAAGGACGCCGAACCAAAGTGAAGTGCGCGAGAGATACGAAAAAAGGGGAAGTGAGGAAGCGGGGCGAGTGGGTGGGACGACGGGGAGGCAAATGATACCTCCTTAGGCAATTTTAATTTTGCAGAAATCACTGTTGGGCTAATAAGAATAAAGAGATCTTCGTGAAACGCGTTCTTTTTCTTTCCCTCTGCCTCGCTCCCTCTGTCTCTCTTTCTCTATTCTCTGTAACGCTCCCTCTCCCCTATACTGCGTCTACCTTCTGCTCTTAGCTTCTCTCTCGTGGCCAGTCGACGGAGATACACTGTGAGCCACCAGCGACATTATACGACCGTGTCGACGACCCGTGTACTGAACTGCGTCTACCTTACGTCTTTCTCCTAGTCTTCACCTTTCCCACCTTCTCTCTGCCGTTTACTCCCATTTTTCTTTTTAATTCCTTTCTGAAGACAGAACACGCCGCAGTCGTAGAAAAATATTAATCAGGAAGGCCTCGGCACCTTTGCATCAGCCCATCTAACTTTCAGCGAGGCTTTACCTTATCTGTACTCTCCGTATCGCTTTACTTTATTAATTGCCACTGATTCGACAAAGAAAACATTTTATTAGTGAAAGCACGCTGTTCTGTTCTCCTTTAGTTTTAAACGGGTTTTTGTGTGCATTTTTCTAGTAACAAGTACTACTCTCGTCGTTTCCTAAGTCATTAACTACTAATCAGCCTTGGTTGATGCTTGAATCGAGTATCGTTCAATCAAATTTGAAATCGAGCAACGCACAGCGTATTAAAACTTACTGACTTTTTCGAAGTCAGGGGATAGAATGGTGTATATGAGAGGCACGACGACGAAACCTGTCACGAGCACGTACATGCAAATAAAACGGTGATTCCGGTTTCGGATCGGAACAGCTTCTGCTGGGAGGAAACGCGCATACGTTTGGGCGATCAGGAAAGCTCGCTATGTTGAAGTCTAAAGATGCAAAGGGTGGAGAACGTGGAAGGGTTAAAGTGTTGGAACGGGGTGAGGACTTGAATCGAAAGGAGGATGAGGAAGATCCGGGAAGAAGGGCGGCGAGAAGAGACACGAAAGTCGTACAGGGGAACGCGCAGAGGAAACTGGGGGGTTGCCAGCAGAGGCCGGTGCTAGTGGGTGGAGGAAGGAGGGGCAGGAGACATATTTATTTGACATGCGACGCGACTGCACCCGAGTTTCATTAATTGAAGATCGCGGGAATGAGCACGGCAGACAGCACCGGCGCAGACATAGGCCCTGTGCACGCGCGCGCGTTTCACGTCTTTCTCTCTCCCTTCTTTGTAGCCTTTCTCCCTTTCCACTCCCAACGCCTGTTGCCTTTCTCTCTCGCTCCCACACTTGTATCCCCCCCCCCCGCCCAATCCTTTCCTGTCTCGCCTTCTCTCTGTCGCTATCTTTAACTCCTTCCTCTCTGTGTATGCATGTACTCGCGGAAACGGCAAATGAGGATTCGCCATTTCTCTGACATTCTAGCATTCAAGTTCGTCTCGATCTAGGCCATACAGAAGGCTCTCTCTGATGCACCCCTAGCCTCCGTCCCGTAGCTCGTGTGTTCTGCTAAAGAGCGCCCACCTATCCTATCCCACAGCCTAGCGCTACGGGTTTCGCTTCGAGCTGGGTCTTCTTTCCATAGGGTTCGTCCTCTCTCCGGATGAATTTAACGGGTGACGGATGATGTGAGATCGTTACGAGTGGTAGGCGGACGGCTGGCTGCAGGGTGTTCGCTTTTTTCTTCTGTTTCCTTCTAACTTTTCCTCGCCCTCCATTTCCTCCTCCATCTCTACTACCTCCTCCCCTTTCTATCCCTTTCGACGCCGTCAGCACCCAGAATTTCTCTCTTTCTTTCTCTCTTTCTCTCTCTCTCTCTCTCTTCTCACCGTTTCCGCTGGTGTTACGGAAACAGCAACAGCGTTTCCCGCGATGCAGCTAGTAGCGGCTCGTTCGTTCGTCAACCGACTTGTTCCTACAGAGTGTGACTCGCGAGCGGCAAACGGACGAGCATTAAATTCGTCTCTTTCGTTCGTTCGTTCACTGGTTCGTTCCGCCGAACGAGCAATGGGCCTTTGATTAAACCCCAGACTCGGGTCTGGTGCGATGAACGCGGTGGCGGTGGCGGAGGGGCGGCAGGGGTGTATTACAGGATGAAAGGTGGAGAAGGTGGCACGGTGGTGGCGTGGCGATATCGGAGATGGCGGAAATTTCATTTACCCCTCGTAGAGTTATCTAAGAGCAATACCGGGTGGCCTTAATGAAACATTCAGTCGCGAGAATAGCTCAGCAATCTCGAAGGGTCGCGGCTAAGGGGGTAGCACGGGGAGGACGCTCTCGGAGCTGCCCCCGATCTCTGTCGTCCGATCCAGGGACGTGGAAGCGAGATAGAGAGGAATGGGTCTGATTCCTGGCAATGCAATTGCAGCTTTAAAGTGGCGTTCCCCCGTTTATTTCGACGGTCTACCTTCGTCCTCTCCCTCCATGTTGGATTCTCATTTCGGTCCTGGCCAAAATAGACTGGAGACTCCAGCCGTCGCTCTCGTGATAAATCCTTGATGAAGGTCAATTCAATAAAAGTGGATGTTCCTAGACCGATCGTTCCGCTTGCACGCCTTCCTGCGTTATCCAGCTCAATGTTTCTCACGCTGGACCCGTTGAAGAGTCTTCAATTATTTCAAATAATGGTTATTTCAATTAAAGTGATGTTAATAGTCAAGATGTTTTTCAGTATTTCTACATATTCGTAAGAGATGAAATTTGATATTTATATACATTTACGAGAAGTTTTACTGTGAACGGAAATACACGATATACATAATATACGAAGATATATGAAATTTCCAGAATAAAGCACCCATTATTATATTTAATGGATGGACCTAATTTCTTTTTAGGTTCCATTCGTGTGATCATATTTTTAAAAATATGAAACCGCATAAAATCCCGCGGTCTAATTATCAGAATAACAAATTAGCGTCATTGAAATATTTGAAATGTTAACTTACTTCCAACTCTAATTTCTTCACTTTTTTACATTTGATCATTATGTATCAATATTATCTGTCCTTCCCCACATTTTTGTCTTTTTTTTCATTCATGTCTTTTACAAGTCTATAAAACAATTTGTCAATAGCACTTTTGTGTCTTAATTAACTCCATTTAATCCCTTTCATCGCTTATTTTATAAACATCGTAATTCAAGTAATATTTACAATTACCAACTCTAACATAAGAACTACTAATAATGGAGAGTTAGTGTGGCTGTAAACTGTATCGTCCTTCAATTGCATTGTTCATAGAGTTATTCACAGGTCACAGAATTCTGTCGACGAACATGCGCGATAGAGCCAAGTTTCGCAGCAAGTTACCTGGGTTATTTCTTTTATTATACAGGGATGAAAGTGATGGCCGCCAGCGAAAACAGAAGCCGAGAATAACGAGCCGCGCAATTATTCCATAATGTAGTTCACATAGCTGAACTCCGAAGAAAATTAGAGGGGCGCCCGGCCAGGAGAACGAACGAACGAGAGTTCGGCGTACGTGAGCGGCAGCCGGGGCCGAGAAAACGGAGACAAAGACGTGGAATCGGTAACGATGGAGGAGGACAGAGGCGGCGGCGCAATAGAGGGATGGTGCCCGGACACAACTTTCCCGTTTTATCTCTCAATTCGCATTCTCAGAGTCGACGAACGTTTAAACTACAAGCTCGTGGAACCGAGCCTACCTAACGGCGGCTTCCTGTGATTAAAACCCTCCTAGCCACCCCCGTATGAGCTGTTCGCGCCACCTTACACACTCCCGATCCTGTTCCCGTCCTCGACTTTGCCACCTAGGCACGTTGCCCTCCTTGGAACCTTTAAACGGGCCTCGATATAATTATTGCTCGACATACGTTACGGCACCCCTGCAGAATTACTACAAACCATCCCCGGTTCAGAGATCATCCCTTTAACCAGTGAACGCCTGTGTAGATACGAGAGCTGCTACTGGGACTCGACGGTTGCCCTATGTGCCGGAATTGAAGAGTAGAGGTCGCTGACGAAATTCATTCGTGTGAACTCTCGTTGCGGCAACTTCGAGAATCTCCAATTAGTCGACACCCCGACAGCCTTTCGCATGTTAACCGCTTGCATGCTAGCTGATCTACCTTTCCTTTCAGATTTGTGCGAAATGAAAGGTTAGGCGATAACAAAAGAAATTGAAGTTTTTAAATACAGGAGTGGAAAAGAATCTTTGTATATTACTTAATATGTAGTCAAATTAACTTTTTAAATACTTCATTTTTAGAGATTTAAAGAGATACAATAAAGCTCAGCATCGTTCAGAACTGACAGAAATGTTACAGAATAGAAATGTTGCCACTTAAAAGAGTATCAAAATTAACGGATTCGTGTAAGGCAAAAGAAACAAAAATGGTTAGAATTAAATTTACAGCCCGTACATATTCCAATTTAGTGATGCTCTGAAGTTTGAGATGGAGATGTGTGACTTTAAAATGTTATTAATTATTCATGAGAAGATTGGTACCGTCTTGCTGAGATTTAAAAAAAGTTATACCACCTTAATTTCTAAAACTTCAAAAAACATGGCAATTAATTCCCGGTATTAATAGCGATAACACTGTTAAATAGTTAATAAATAGAGATGGGTTGAAACGAAATTTCTCCATTCACAAAATTTAAATCTAAATCTTTGTGATGCCTCGAAACCCTTGAATCTCTCGAAACTCGAAACTTTCGAAACCACCGAATGTTTATTTTGTTCCCTTTGTTTCTAACAATAGTATTCATGTTGATAGGAATCAAAATCTTAACAAATTTCCTTTAGAAAATCACATCGTTTATTGAATATGATTAAATGAAACTTAAACGTGGCTATAATTTAAACAAACGAATAAGCGAAAAACTTTGTGAGATAATTACTAATTTTTATTTGTTTCATTTTTTTTTAGTATAAACAACAACAACGAATTGGTGAAGTTGTATTGGTTAAAATGCGTCTAAAGTCTAAACGCAAACTCAATTAGATTATTAATTAAACAAATACATTTCATGATAATATTCTAGTTATTTATACAAATTATTTACTTAGGTTTATAAAGTTTTTAATTATAAAAGTAGTACACGTAGGTTTATCACAGTAGATTTTGACGTTTCGAGGTTTTAAGTGTCCCATCTCCAATAATAAATATACGAACTGTTTCATGTAAAATGTAACAGGGAAACGCTGCATGGATTCGTTCCAAAATAAATAAATTGATTACACGAAATTTCATTTTAGGGAATTGTAAGTTGAAAAAATATGGTTTATCCTCTAATTATGAGTAATGCAACATTCCTTTTTAATATTGATAGTCATGAGCATTTTAGGAAATGTTTCTAAAATCTTGCTGCATATCTGACAAGCGAAACGAAAAGCATGAGGCAGATAAACGCTTACCGAAGTGCTCCAGAATTTGTCGTTTTGCGATCGCTCGACGCGTTGCTTTAATCCTGTCGTCTAATTACGCGCATCAACTCACAAACGCAGGGCAAAGCTGCTCAATTCGTCGACGACGAATATCACATCGGTAAAAACGTAATTTTGTTTTAATCTGCTACATTGCTAACACGCATCACGGGAAATATATTAATTGAGTATCGTGATTTTTTTCAATAACACAAAGAAATATTGAGGGATGCAACAGATGCTGTTAATTCTTCATTTTTGCGCTTGGCACCTATTTCTAACCTAAAGAAAGTACTGATAAGTTTATTATTAACTGCAGAAGTTTATGCAAATACCATATTGTAGAGAAATGTATTTAAAAAATGGAACTTTTAACAGATATATGTATGTTTTATCACTGGAACATTTCGAAAATCTATTTTTTTATTTAGCATATTTTACATATTGCAGACATATTTTGCGTAATCAACATGTAAGTTGCATGTTCTGCATAGAGAGAACTAATTTTTTTCGGAAATAGACATGAATTTTCAATTGATAGTTTAGAAAACATTAATATCCTTTATTGTAAATTAAATTATACATAAAACATAATATGAAATATATATAGTATAATAGATAATAATTTAATAATTAAAAAGTTAGTAGAGTTTAATAATATAGTTGTGTGTTTAGAAGTAATAAATAATAAGTAGAATATAATTGATATTTATGTCATATTTTGTTTTTACGTTAGAAAGTTTAATAGCTCAATGATACACGATATGATATGCGTAACATAATTATTTTTTATGATAGTTTGTGTAATATTAAATACATTTTTATAGTCCGAGAAATCTGTCAACTGTATTCTATAAGATCTTAAAAAGCAATGGTAATCTAAAAATAAGTAATGTCCGACAGTACGCTTTTATTTTGGAATTCTTATTATTGTTTTTACTGTTTCAATGTTGTACTTTGAAAGGCGAACAATGTCTGGAATGAAACAGCAATACATTTACATACAGTATTGGATAAAAAGCATAGATCTCCTATCAAGAAATATATTTTGTTATTTCACCAGTGTATTTAAGCATATTTACTAAATATTATATATATTATAAATAATATTATTATAAATATTATTATTATAATTGCTTTGCTATCCTTTAATAAGTATTTGATTCAAGAACTATTAATAGCCTTCAAAGACACTGATTAATTTGGAATTGAAAATAGGAATTAGAAATTACATGAAGCTATATTCAAGTATGGTGCACTTTAGACTCATTAAATGAGTGCGTCAAAGCTTTTTACACGTACTTTCAATATGTGTATTGATTAATGGGCAATCGATTAATTTTTATGGAAATATATTGGTCGTTCTCTTATTAGGCAGCCTGTAAACATTTTGTTAATTTATACATCGCATACAATATTAAATACATTAATTAAACACAATTGTACGAATTTTCTAATCCCGATGCAAATGCGTATTTACGAAATGTATCCCGCATATATTTTGTATATATTTTGCATATAGTTTGCATATTCACTGCATATCGTAACTGCATAAACTTCCGCAATCTTATTACACTTCAGAATTTATCTCTGCAAATGGTAAAATAATAATTTCTTAACTCCAGAATTGTAATTAATAATAACGATAAAGTGCACAAAAAACGTTTCGCATAAAAATGTCCAAAGTCGAAATAACTAAGAAATTTGCAAATTATGAGATAATTGTTTTATCGAAACACTTTACTTCGAAAACCTTTATCATTTTTCGAAACTATTTACACCGTCAATAATTTTGTGTTGTATAAACTTATCTATTAATTTTAACAACACAGTTTACTTTGATAAAATACTGTCCCTTCAAATGGCAAATTGCACCATTTTAAAGTAATGATTTGCATTACCACGATATAAACTCTCTGGAGGTACTTTTCTAATTACATCAAGTCCTGTTTGGAACCTCTGATGATTCCTTTCTCGGTAGGATGGCCGTTTTCTAATCATCCTCCTCGAATCGTTATCACGATCATTTTCAATGCAAATTAATTCGCTCGCTGACTCTTCCATGAACGCGACTTTAATGTTCATCTTCGTTGCTATGGTTTGTTTTCAGCCTCGAGAAAGAGAGTAAACGTCGACGAAAAGCCGTATAGCGACTACGTTGCACATTTTTATATGATTTATATGTATATCTATATTCTAAAAAGTAAATTAATTAAATAAAGTGAATTTACAAAAAGTGAATTAATTAAATACATATTCAAATTTATCCGTATTATCGCAAATTGTGGAGTATTTTGGCAGTCTGCGAAATATTTGATATTTTAATTTCTATATTAAAAATGGTAAACAATTTTTTTTAACGGATGATACAAGGAATTACATTTTTACGAATTTCCGATTAAACTCGAACGTGTTCGCATTTTAATGTTTCACTTCGCTTCAAGTGTTACTGTGTCCCGAATTGCTCGCATTTGCTACGGGAAATTTAAAACCTTATAAATGACGGCTTGAGCACTATTTGAATAGAATTTCGTAATTTTGTGCATTTAAACATTTTGCTTTATATAAAACCAATAGCAAACGTCAACGATAGGAGAAGCAAATAAAAGCAGTAAATATTAGGAAAATTTAATGTATCGTTGAGATTGTATTTCACAGCTGAAACTAGAATAATTAAATAATCTCAAGATTTAATCAATCTTTACTTGTTCAATTATGCATGACACCATATGCTGCAAGTCATCAAATTATTTATCTATTTTTTTAGCTCGTATGGTTCACATTTCTTAAAGTAAATGGAATAGAATTGTCTAAATTGAAGTCCGCCGTATCTAACACCTTCAATCATACAAAATCTTATTAAAAAATAATAATTCTGTATAATAAATTTATATCTTAACGATATATAAATTCTATGAGAAAGATAATAATTCGATATAATAAATATCCATTATTGTAAAATTATTAAACCTTTCAATGTTGATTAAAATGGCGATATGTTGTAATTTTAAACAGTTCTAAGTAGCATAAAACTTAGACAAAGGATTTATAAATTCCATGTATTTTCATTATAAATTATGGAAGTATAAATTACAATGGGCTCCTACAATGAATCCTATATTAAAAGTTTTCTGTCATTAAATCAGGAGTTACAACGAACGAATATCCTATAAGAAACGCGGAAAGGTAAGCAATATAATCGGTCATTATGCCGATTGTCCCACCCCGCCATCATTACCATAGTAACGAAACAATTGATAATCGGAATCTCTAAAAAATTGTCGTGCAGAACAGTATTACAGCTCACAATCAGTCAGTAATCCATTGGATATTGTTTGAAAAATTAGTTACGTAATATTGATCGAGTTAAAAATGGAGTACGATTCATGATTCCTCTTTCTTTCTGTGTCATTTTTTTTTTATAAATTGATGTATCTGTGAAATGCATAAAATTTAAATGTATTGAATTAAACTTATAATAGGCGTATTTGTAGTTTGCCATATTTTCTTTTACATAAATATGTACTTCGTATTAAGAACTTGTGTACTATTCTTAAGTACCTGTATATGTATACATATATATATATATATACACACGTACGCACATATACACACCCATATATATTTATATGGGTTGGTATCTTATAACGAGCGAATCCTATAATGAACAAAATTCTGGAACGAATTAATTCGTTATAAGATACCCCACCATATCTTGAAACCCGTTTCTTAAGATCTGACCAGTTTATGTTGTTCATATATCGTCACTAGTTTAATAGTTTATGCTTTTCGACATGTCCGTACGACGTACGAACTTAACAGTGGAAACATTAATTGAGGCACGAATATTTCTGCGGCTCACGGGAAATATAAATATACGGCACTGAGAAATGTAGGTACTATGTAAACAAGCTCTATCAAGGATACAGCGATTTCCTGCCGAAACATCACATCCAGCGTGACGACGAATTTCTAAATGTCCCCTCGTAAGTTTTTATCATTTAATTAAATATCGTTGATAAAACGTTCTTAATCTGAGTTTACACTCCCAGCCTCTATTAACGCCGCGGCGTTTCGATGTTCCGGTTACATTTGCAGCGTTGAAAACACAAACGACGCCTTTCGAAGCATTCCATCGAATTAAAAAGTGTTCCGTTATGCGAAGTAATTCGTTTACAAATTTTAGATAAACTTTGCTGATTCCATTGAACTGAACCGAACAAAGGATACGCAAAACTCCATGAAAACGAGGTAATGAATACAAATTTTTGGGGTTTTACACAGCACTTATATGCATCTCATATTAAAATAATTGAAAAAGTAATCATATGAAAATAAAATTTATATAATTATACATAATTATTAACCAAATTCTCAGGATTATAATTCAGCAAACGGTAACATAATTAAATAACAAAAAACTTTTTTTAAGTTTTCAATGCTTCGTAAAAGTGTCCAATAAATTAAATATTTTCGGTATAGAAAGAGTAATCAGATACAGTTAAATATTTATTTCAAGAAATAGAGTGGCTAAAATAATCATAACGTCACTGACAAAACTGATGTAAAATGGTGACTTTACGGTTCTAAACTACAGTTAATTCAAAGAAATGTCTTTTTAATTTCTAAACAAAATGGCGCCAAACAATATGTCTGTTTCAGCAAACGCACCCTTCCTAAACGATAGCTTTTCACGAGTGCGTAGACAGCATTATCAAAGACACCTCATTCTTAGGACGAGCATAATTATAGTTCTTCCGACAGACAGTCTGGATACAATTCGTCCCCCGTTTCCTTCTCGATGCACTGAACACACGTAGTCCCGTTTGAAACGGCAAGTACCTTCGGTTACAAGAGAGGGAGTTTGTCGGGGGGGGCGGAGGGGGAGGGGCAGAGGGTGATGAAAGTGGGGGAGGGAGCTAGGAATTTAGCAACGAAGTTGTTGTTCAGGCGCACACTCCGCGAAGACTATATACATAGATGAATGGGTGAATGGATGGTTGGATGCAGGCACGAGGAAATCAACCCTCAGAACGAGTATATAGAACGGTACAATTGACGACTCTTTAAAAGAATGCCCATACGAGGCTGGATTCGCACCCCCTCCGACACCATTTCCATCTCCCTGCCAACGAAAGACAAAACACTGAATCTTCATTCTACCATATTCCGACACGCTAGCCTGCACCTCTCCTCCACGTTCTCTCACCCTTTCGCTTGCACTTCTTCCTTTCCCCGTCCAACCCGCACGCCCCCGTTTCCCCCTATCTATCTTCTTCAGTGGCTTGCAAACTCTGTCCCTTTGCTTTCCCTAAAGCAGCTCGCAATTCGCGATCGCAATTTTCAATTTCCGCCGACTTTTCAATTAGACTAAGAGGTGCCGCTTCTCGCCGCGCCTATACCGGCTTCTTCACGGCGAGAGTATCCCGTCATCACCACCCCTTAAAAAAAAAAAAACACGGCAGAAAAAAAGAAGCCCGCGCCCCCTCTCGTGTACACACAGCGCATCCAGAACGCCGTCTAGGATTGAAGAGCGAGAATCCTCTTCCCGCGTGCTGAGCCGACCGAGCTGCTGCAAACCGAGATGGTACTCTCTCTCAGTGGAATTGGTTTGTTGCAACCAACGTGCAACTTTGCTCAAGGAAGAAGATATCAGGAATCGGAATATCTTCCGCTTCGTAAAAATGTCAGGGCGAATAAATAAGGCTCCGCTTTTTTTTACGTTGAGAGCTAAATTTCCACTTTTAAATTTGCTTCTGTGGTTAGATTATATGAATTTATGTACACACACCGAACAAGCGATAGAAGATGTTTAAATTTTGTGTTTGATATTTCCTGGCGGGAGAACGAGACTGAGATTTAAAGAATGCATCGCAACATGCATTAGCTAAAGTGATCTTTAAATTCACTTCTTACAGAACAAAGGATGCAAGTTTATTAAAATTTAAATTATCGGTGAAATTATGACGGCAATTAGATACAACGGCCATGTTCTTGCACATGGGCATAAATAACTGCAAATATAATACAATAATAATTTAGAAATGTTTTACACAGAAAATTCGTAGCAATATTTAAGGAACGTTCAAAGTTGAAATCTCTCTTTCACATGTATTTAAAATACAGGTGCGCACGTGTAGCTAATATATAGATACTTTAATCTGTGTACATCTTAATACACGGATAATGAAACACGTGGATTCACGTGTATTGAAATACAAGAATAATACACGCGTCGACGTGTATTGAAATTCGTAGGTACACGTGTATCGCTATGATGCTTCACGTGTACATCACATATCTATGTTTCGTAATATATCTGTCAACATGTCTAAATTCTATTTCATATCGCTCTGTTTTTCTATAACAACTAGGGTAGATGTACCAATTACTGCCACTTTAACGTTCGCGCGTAACTTTATTTAACTATTTCAGAACGTCGTTAATATAAAGAGCGTACCAGTTTGGAGCATAATATTGTTTAACCGCTCGTTTATTTATGAACATCTTTCTTATATGTTCAATATAATAAATTCATTTCTACATTGATTGAAAATGTACAACAAAGTCCAATGACCTTCGTACTCTCACTTGAAAACTTTTCATTTAAATGGATACAATTTTACATATATTAATACGTCAGTTTTTGTAACAGATATAAGATGTATAGTAAACGTATCGCCTTACTGAATTATGACACGTGCCACACTTTATAGCTATATTGGTCACGTTTCAAAGTTCAATAGCACATTTACCTCCTAATATTTATTTATAAATATTAAGTGTAAACGAAGCCATGGTAGTTAGACTTGCTAGAAAGTTATACAGCAAACAAGAGAACTTACAAAAAAACATTTTTATAATTCAATATCAATATTTTGTCTTGAGAAGATTTGGAAGGATTCTTTCCTATCCATACTGATAGGACACCTCTTATGATGAAGATTGGATTCAATGTTGAAATTGCAACGAATGGGTTTACAATAGGTATGTCGATATTCCGGTGTTCAGATGATTATATACGTGACCATTACAAATTATTCTTTGTTATGTTGAGTAATAGGATTCACTCAAACTTCGTTTAAAAACCAATACCAAAGTTTAATGTTAATTTAAAATAATATATCGTGATAATGCTGCTTACGCCGTTCCTTTATTTTTAATTCTAACGATGTTAACATGAAATTAATGCAAAAGAAAAACAATAAAACATAGTTTCTTGTATTTATTCCAAGAAAACGTTGAGCGCCCGATAATAAGGGAACTCCCTCTACAAAAATAATTGAGATAAATGTTTCATTCCTGTTTTGGTTGAGTCTAACACAGCCGTTTAATTTCTAGACGTATCAGATCTTTAGATCACAAGCTGTCTTTCGGTGGAATGAACGTAACTCTCGGCCGTCGATTGAAAGCATTGAAAAAGCGTTCTTTGGGAAATCTTGGAGAGTCTAAAACCGCTAACAGACGGCACGTCGAGTTCGTGATTCCTTGTCGGGAGATAGGACAGGGAAGTAATAGATAGGTTTGTAATCCATCGAGAGCTCCGGGCGTTTGGGAATGAGATATTTTGGAAGGGACTGGCGATATCGGCAGTCGGCGAATGAAATGGCGCGTCTCTCGATCCTCGACGTGCCCTAGGGGGCCTGCTGCCGAATCGAACCACAATCCACCTTCTACTACCCCCTCGCTGGCTCATCATCCTCATGGCTGAAGTTGTCTTCGCAGAGACTGATCTTCTCAGTCACGTCGAACATCTACAGCTTTGATGCGAGTTGTGTCCCTCGAACTGCTCGATTTACTTCTTTTAAACAATGAAATATCAACCATAATTATTTCTATTCTCAACACAAATTTTTGTCAATAACGTAATAGTTACTTTAATCAAATATCTAATAGTGTTTGTAACGTAGATATTTTTATACATACATGGAATTCATGTTTCGATGAGTTCATGATCAGTTAGTGTAAAAATTTACTGGATTTTACAAACGGGTAACATCGGGTTGTTCCGAGAATAGCAATACACGTGGACAGGAGAGGAACTGAACTTTCATTACTAGTCGGATCGGAATTCGCCAGAGGAAGGTAGCCGGCCCCCGATTTTAATGCCCGTAAAAATGACAACAATGACAGTCGTTCAGCTTCGCGTTCCATCGTCGTTGCGCCCCCGGCAACAGTCCGACTGAATGGAATCCTCCATTCTCCTCCTCATGATAACCGTACCTTCTGCAATCTCGATAACTGTTCATGTTCATGGAGGCTGAAACCCTCAACATCTTTTATTTGATCGCATATTGGATCCGACAAGTGTGTTATGACGATCATGATGTAATGTTTAAAAATATTAAGTAAGAAGAGGGATTTATTCCATTTATCACGATGATTTGAGTGCTGATTAAAGAGTAGCACTAAAATTAGGACAACAAGACGTAGTTTATAGTTTGATACAAACCAATACAGCCGCCGTGCGTTTAATCATTTCCTCAAACCCGAAACGTACACGTCGCACGAAAAGGTTCATTCAACAAAAAAAAAGAAGAAAAAGCCACAGATCAATTCTTTGTTCTCGTTTCGATCATGCTGGATCATAATTCTCGTCAACATAAAGCCGTCCGTCCTACGTTCTCATCAGGTTGTGGTAGACTGGAACATTAGCAATTCCAATATGGCCGCGGGCACGCTTCCGAGAAACAATGTCGAAGATTACCGACCGTGCGGGAACGTCAGCGAAGCTAGAGCATTCAGCGAAGGCGATCACATTGTTCGACACGATAATATTTGTCACCGAAAATAACGCCGAAAAACCGGGAAGGAATAGAGAGTCGGGCGTATCCATTGAAACGCAGACAATGCGAGAGATTCATCTGGCTGCCCGCTTGTTCCGTTCTCGAATCCTCTTCTGCCGGCCGCCCAACCTGTCACGTGACACGCGCCAAATTAAAAACTCGGTTTCGCTCTTCCTTTTGCATGGCCGACATCAGATATTGAGGTGGTTTATCGAAGAACCAGAACAGTCTGGACCGACAATTTTCCCTTACTTCCTCTTTTAAGTTCCATTCTGGGAAATTAGATTCGTAACTTTAAAAAGAGTACAATTTTGGGGTCGTACTATTTTAGATACAAGACACGTTCGTTGGATCGTAAGTATCTATCGATTTTCAAATATACATTTTCTTTGAGAGCAGTAAATATGTAATAACAAAATTAAGTGAAAATGATATAACTTTATTCAATATTTCGATTAAATTTTTATCTATCATTATTCACGTTGACATTTATTTTTAAGTTTTATATTTTGAAACGAAATTAGACATTGAACAATTTAAAATGCGTAGTACTAGCCATTAAAGTCATGATTAAAAGATGAGTGACGGTTGAAAATAACGAAAGCGGAAGAAGTTATTGAAAAATCGGAGAACCGCGCGTTAGAATAACGCACGAATGCAGGTAAATCAGGGAGGAAGATTCAGGTATGGATGGTTCACTTTATAAAACATTGGCGTGACGAGTCGCGGAGAAACGTATGCGCCGAGGCAGATGAATAAAAAAAGAAATAGCGGGACACGAAGTATGCGTGGTTTTTTACATCTAACAATAGATATTGCTTGCACATCCGTGAAAATTCAGCCGTCACGCAGTACTTAGCGAAATGATCAGCGGGAACGGAAGGCAATATCGAAATTATTGTGATTCGCGGAAACCAGACGGAGAGTGCAAGCAATCTATACTGAAACACAGACATTATACTCGTGGCTTGAATTTGAATATCGTGGCAATAATATTGCCACGGGCTCTAATAGTTATTGAGAATGCATGTTTGCGGAACGTATAGGGGAGAGGATAGGAATACGAGATACCCATTTTATTCTTCGATCTAGGAAGTCTCAAAATAGCTATAAACGGGAAAATCGGACGAATAACTTTAGGAAATTTTGAGTGAAATGTGCTGTATAATTATAAATACTGTGCACTTTTCAGAATTTTCGAATCTTCTATTTTTTTCCAAATTAAGGCAAAATCAGATAAGTAGAAATTCAGGTAGTAATATGAGAAGGTTATTACTTTTGAGAAAAATAAGTTATGAGTCTGCGTTGAAGTATTAATAAAAAAGTTTTAATGCTATACAAGTACGAAGGAAACAATAGCAATATAATCATAATTTATTTAGTTTTAGCGTAATCGTATATATAAATTTTGCTATGTAGATCTACATTATTATTATGGCGAGAAAGTCTATGCAATTTTTATGCATCTTTCGTAGTTCGACGAAATTTGAGACATTTTCAAAGGAAAATAATTATAATCAAAACTCATATCATAGCCATCAGTTAAGTGTCTCATATTACTATTATCTTGTCATTTTACTTTTTGTCATTATGTGATAATCAGAAGCACAATATATTTTAAATCCTCATTGATACTCCGAAGATTACGTTTATTATAGAATAATAAGCACAAAAACCTTCCGTTACAGCCCAAACGAAAAAATGTCCCTTAAACAAAGGAACAACTACGGGAAACAACGACTGTTGTGAAAAGTTATTATAATCTTCATAAATTTTAATTTGTAATCATTATTCAAAATGCCAGTACTTTGTATAGATAAACACCGTGGTATTTTATATTTTTACCCCATCTCATATTCTTGCCTTCTCCTTTAGCTAGTGGTAAGAATAATGTCAAATTTGTACTATTAGGAGTACACCGACATTTTGTTCATTATTAGTGTCATTTATTTTAAAAAAATAAGCTTTTCTGTATAAATCATATTTTTGGAATATTGTGTCACTAAAATTCAATTATAATCTGTCGCATTATAGTGAGAAATACAACAATTTTTTACAGGTCTCGAATTAGTTGAAATAATAATTATCAATGATTATTAATTTTTTATATAAACTTATTTGATTTATAAAGAGAATGGGAATCAACAATTTTATTCTAAATATTGATTTGCAACTTCTTTGAAAAGTTCCTGTATAACAGGGGAGAAATTAAGGAACTTAGTAATATATAAAGACAATTTTTCAAATTAAAAGTGGACAGTAATTGGTTCAAAGTACTTTGCAGGTCATTGTTTTACATATTATAGAACTTTTCGTAAGATTTCCTCGTAAAATATATACTTTGAACATCGTAAGAAGAGAACCGACGGTGGTCATACCTAATTAAGTTCTCAAGTTCCTTACGGACCTATGAATAAAGCATAATCCACTTGAAATTTTACATTTGCTTAGAATTCACTCGAACTATTATTCATTACAGAACTACTGAACTTCCATTTGGAAATATAATTCTTCGATGCATATTACACAATTTTTGCAATGCAGCCTATATTTGCAACAGTGATCTGCATTTATTCGTTTAAACTTTGCTACCAACTCTTTCATTGAGTATGCATTAACGATATGGCTTGATGCCGGTGAGCGATTTTTTTAACCCACGATCGTTTGCCTCTCCTTATTGTTCCAATTTTTCTGCATCGAGCTTAAATCTGAACTATGCCAAAGTCTCGAACTAAATTTTCACTTTCGTAATTTAACCCTTTCATTGTTATCGACGCCTACAGGCGCTTGTGAAATTCACGCATAATGCGTTATTGACGGCTTCCGTCGATTAACTTCGACTATTAACTCTTCGAGTGCTAGGTAATTTTAGGAGATCGGCGCGTTTCTAGGTATATTTTCACGGATCACGTGTACACACAACATTTAATATGAATATTGTGATCTTTATCAATCATTACAATGCTTCTACATTCATATTTGGTGAACATTTTGTACTAATTATTCATTGCATTCAGAGACTCTAATTTGTAAACTCTACGTAGCGTGTTTAAAATCGGCTGCATATATGCGGGCCATAGCACTAAAACATTTAAAGAATAATTAAAAAAAATGTAAGTCAATATTTTGACTATTCTTGCACATTCTTTGATTAATGCACTATAACCCCGTGTAATTTAAAAGTTACATAGACATACATATTCAAATTCGCTTAATTTCATCTTATTCGCTTATTATTCTACTATTGCAGTAATACCAAGTAGCCATATAACGATTATTAGTTTGTAGTTTTCAAGTTGAAGTGAAAATTGTGACTAATTATATTTTTATTGGTCGCGAAACTAAATTAAATTCGAGTTACATAGGGTTAAAATCCGTTACAACAAAAGGATGAACCATTCGTAAGAATCAACAACTAAACCAAATGCAATTGAGTAGAATCCCAATTTGAAGCATGGCAATATGAAATTCCACGAGGCAACCGCAACTTGGCCGGTATTTGACTGGAAGAAACGGTGCGTAAGGGACGACCTTAATCCCGGTCACCTTATTTTTAGGGTGACGAACCAAGATGGAGCCGGAGAACGCAGCTGGGTCTGATTGAGATGGAATCGGCGAATAAAAGAGTTGTAAATAAGAAATAAAAGAAGGTCGGAACGGGAGAGTGTGTGAAGTGACTGGTCGTGTCTAGTCGGGACAAAGTACAGTTTTATTAGTACGTAAAGGGGATGGCGGGCCAATAAGTCGCATTTATAGCTTATAAATGATTTCAACCTTCGCGGGGGAGATGCATTAGTCCGCGTTTAGGCGCGTGACACGTGGGTGTATACTCGATGCGTGAAAACCATGCCACCCGAAGAAGACACGCGTCTGCAAATGCATCACCTTTTAAGGAACTATAAAGCAGGGTGGCTGACATTTTGTGGCTAACACTTTTCTGGTCCTGTGAGTCTGGTAAACATTTTCTTGGGAGAAAATGGTAGTAAAAGTAAATTCACTTTTGCCCTCAGAGAAATAGGGTTCTGTTGGAAAATAGAGTTTGTAGGTCGACAAGGTGACAAGTAACAAATTTTGAGTAATAAAGTGTACTTTGAAGATTGGATACGTGTAATTCGTTAAGAAGATACGATGTTTTTATTAAAGACCTGCATACAGCAGCGTTAAAAATTCCTTAATTAAATAGATTTTCTCGAATCTTCAGTAATAAATACTCTTTATTTGTTACGCAACCATTTTTTGACACAAAATGCACTTGCACCTAATACCTCACTTGAAGCTCCTTTAATCGTCACTATTAGAGGAAAATGTGCAAAATCTCTTCAGTTAATTACTTAATTTTACCTACTATTACATGCTGATCGTAAAATATGAAAAGTAAGTAAACTAACTAAAATTCTATAGTGCGTACATTTTAATCCAAGTGTTACCTTACAAATACATTTTCATAAGTTTAATTAAGGAAAATAACTACGTTATGTTATATTACACGGATATGCAAACATTATGAAGTGAGAAAATTGTTGTTTGCCGTTCAAATTTTTGTTAACATTAATTAGTAGAAATCGTTGTACCTTTCTAACTTAAGCATTTTTTACAAATCTGTTAACGTCGGTACTTCAAGAAATGAGAGTAAATTATCTTAAAGATACTTTTTCCATGAGCTTGAATTCCGTATCAATGCTACGGGAAGTTGCGTAATCGATGTTCGCAAAGTAGACGTCCCGTCATAAAAACGTTACGACCACGTTATTGCGCATATATTTTAGTGGTGCGTGAGAATGTTAAGAACCGGAAGTAATCATCCGAAGGGACAAATGTAGGAGGCAATAATACCCAACTCTCGTGACCTGCGGACAGGAATGATGTATCGTACGATAAATGCAGGCAAGGCAATGGTTAAACAAAGAATGCGTTCACTGGAACGATGTTGATTTTGGGAGTGGTATATTATAACAGAAACATCGTTTTATTTGGCTCCAGGCCGAAAGGAAATTCTCCATAAACTCTTATCTGGATAAACTTACAACCAATTTCCTCCTTTACCTGTGAGTTTACCGCCAAGCAAATTAATTTAAACGTTTCGATGAATATTTCCTAAAACTGGACTCACACTTACAACATTTGATCAATGCTGCATATTCAAAAATAACGAACATTTCAATTTACGGCCGGAAACCGTAAATATTTTTACAAAAACTCATGCGGGAAAGATCAAAGGAAACCGACACAATAGTTTTCGCTGTAATGTTTGTAAGAAAGCTTTTGTTTTTCAACTTAAATTTTGGAATTAGGTACTACTTAATTTTTCCTGTTCTTCTCAACATTATCTACTTCATGTCTATGCTTGTATAAAGCATGTGCTCGTATCACTGGGAATATGACTTCATACCTTCGCTTTATTTTTAAATATATTAAAATTTCTAAATTACCACGCTAAACTGCTTCATTACGCAATATTTACCAAGCATCATAACGAGTAACTAGTCTGCAAAATATGTGAACTGAGGTGAAAACTGCTTAAGTTCGAATATTTACTTTCTGTAGTATGGGATAACGTATCGGACGAAAAATGTTTAGACATTGGTTAACAATTGAAGTTTTCTTACGTCAAAGATCGACACAATCCAGTGGCTCGTCGAATAGCAAATATCCGTAGTGCCCTGAATGTACAAATTTATCTAAAGATTTAAACTGAAATTAGGTTTCCCATGGATACTCGAAATCGTCCATCAAAAATAGCACAGAAGAGGGAAGGAGTGGAGACAACTGGACACCGGTCATCTTGAAAAAAAGAATAACAAGGAATGTCAAAACCGAGAGGCCCCGAACAATTTCCATTGCGCGAGCACGGTTTCGTTTGCCGGTGCTTCCAAAACACGACATTGCGTTTACATGGTGGGAAAGTGGACGGGGCAGGGTGCAGAGGGTGACAGGACAGCGTCGTCGACGCGTGCAGCACGTAGGTTGATAGCCAAAAGCAGCGGTTGGCAGGACAGGGGAACGTGTCACGCGATCCGTGAGTAATTCGCACGAGCCGAGGCCCCAGCCTGCCTGCCTGCTTAACAGAGTGTTATAATCTATTTACGTTAACATTACCAACGTTTAACGTGGTTGCTCCGCATCCCCGGGGTCAGAGAAAGGGGTTGGTTGGTAGGAAGGAGGTAGGAAGAGGTGTAGAAGGGGTAGCCAGTATCGTCCTCTCTCTCCATCTGTATCTGTTTCTGTCTCTCTCGACCTCCCCCGCTGCCTGCCGTTCTCTTTAGCCGCCTCTGCAGCAGACAGCACTCAAGAATTGTCGCGGCCACGTTAGGGCTTTTGGAAACAAGCGTTAATTCGTGCGGTCGCTCGCTCTCGCATTAATCGCGGCTTCGTGCATGCCTCTGTGCGTTACTCCGTGTCCCAGTTGCCATTTCGCCGCATGGAATCAAGTGTACCGATTGAAGCGATGCAACTCTAGAAGGAAAGAAATGAAAGTTTGAAGTAGGAATTCGGGATTGCGGATGATTTTGATTGCGGAATTACTGTATCACAGTTTTCACATATTCCGTATCACGAGGAAAGTTAACATCCTAAAAATAATTTAAATCTAAGTAACGAATTATGTTAGATAAATTAATTGGAGAAACTCGTAAATGCACTTGCACTAAATCCATGGGCTTTCATTGTTTTACACGATGAAAGATATACTTCTGCTAACTATATGGCGTGAGGTGTATTAAACATATAAATTCTAACGGTAATTGCCACAAATGTAGAAGCTATAATTGTTAACAGATTTTTAAGAACTTTTTACTAAATTTCTAACGATCTTACTGTTGCTTGTATGCATAATTTTCCTTTGTGCGTTCTAAATTCAATCCAGTATGAGCGGCAGAAATCTCGCGGCAGTTAGCATAACGACAGCAATTGTGGAATGAGACGGTGGTAGTTCGAATCGCATATGATTCGAGGCGTATTAGCAGCACACAATGAGGCGCAAGTTCAAGTAACAGGGCATTGTACGGGAGCGGAGACGGCAGGTCGTCCGTGAACGGATTACGGACATTCGCGTGTGAAAGGTACAAGGCAAGGCTCAGCGCCGACAGCTAGAGGAACACGTACCTACGTACGTTCCGTTTGAACGAGCCTGTAGGCAAAGAGGCCTCCGAGCGTGTACATCCACGCTCGGCATATGCACGACAATACGGGCTAAATGCCCAGCTCCAAGCAAACCGGCAACTAACTCCACGAAACGTCCTGAAACTTTAGATGCGATTATCTGGAGGTTATGTCGTAACAATTATGGGGCTGCCACTCCGCGGAATCAGGCGACTGCTAACTTGTTTGCTGCGCGCTCACCTATTGTCCTTCTGTCACAAATAATTTTCGAGGACGTGGGCTAATGGACGAGGGAGCTGAAGAGCGGAAAGCGACGCTGGAAAATCACCCACATCCTTTCTTGGGCCTTCGTCCTGTTTCGTTTTGTCTGTTAGGAGGATCGTTTGGAAATCTATGATCGTTAAACGCTAGTCGAGAAGCGTCCATGAATTTTGGAAGATTTCTTACTAAATCTAAGGTTAATGTTATATATGTGTAATACAGATAAAGACTTTACAATAAATTAAGATTCTTAGGTACTTCGGATATATATTTTGTTAAGAATAACAAA
Source organism: Eucera pruinosa (assembly GCA_028830335.1). Classification (NCBI taxonomy): domain Eukaryota; kingdom Metazoa; phylum Arthropoda; class Insecta; order Hymenoptera; family Apidae; genus Eucera; species Eucera pruinosa. Next base: position 2,945,144 of record JAMYCR010000002.1, on the reverse strand, counting down.
TGTCTATGCCGAAACTACAGCGTTGCCGTGGTTAGTATACGGGTTAGTGCTTCGAGATCCCGAATTTATGCTGAAGCAGGGTAAAGAAAGTTACGATCATCTTCTTGGCCAGAATACGCATTTATCACTACGATACATACTCTAACAAAATACGAAGTACAGCATCAGTTAGCTCTGTTTCTATTGCATGGTAATTTGGATATTACACTAAGTGGGGATAAAAATGTTATTCATACTTACATGGAGAATACGGTAATGTTAGCTCCTTGAGCTACAATTATTTTATTATCTACGTATGCTGGTGTTAGCTGATCGCTATTTTCATATCATATTATGTACAAATTATTTGAATATTATGGGCAATTCTTATTTAATAACTCCTAATGTTATAATAAAAGCTAAAATTAGAGTCCAAGTTAAATTTCACCGTTAATAATATCCACTTTTGTTGAATTTACACCGTAAATCATAGGACGAGTATGAACTTGTTATTGCAATCCAAGGGAGTAATGTAAATATTATTTATAATTTTAACCATAGAATATACAGACATTAAAAGCTCTCAATTTTATGGCGTTCATATCGGTTATTTATATCAATTTGCTTTAAAACTCATAAAACTATAGAATTAAATAGTGCAATTGTTAAATTAGAAATCGATTTCAGAATTGAAATTCTTCATACAAATTCATTCATAGTCTGCGACTGATTCACATGTAACAATGTTTGTAAATGACATAATGGCTTTCATTTCGAAGAAGCTTATACAATACGCATAAATGCTTGTAGAATAAATAAATTTAGAAAGAAATGAAGCAAATCGTATGACTTGTTATCGTTTAAAAACATCTAGGACGTAATGAACTAATTAATTAAACATTTTAGCACATGCAGTAGTTCCTGTCTAAATCAAAATGATTGTTTGTACTTAATCCAGTATATAGCAGATCTTAAGACTTCAAAATTTCCTTCTTTAGCTCAGTATTCCTTACATTTAACTCTTTCAGTACTAAACAAAGATTATTGGCTGCACTTGCAAAAGGTACTAATGACAATATATCGTTACTTACGTGTTTAATAGTTCAGAACTAATTTATACTTCAACCGTTATAGCTTTATTACGTTAATTCAACTAATATACTTGAATTTTAAATTATGGGTAATATGGAACTACTTCGATTGATTGATAATTTACAAGACATGAAAGTAGTGATAATGATGAATCAACTGTGGACCATTATGTAAATTTATATTTTTATAAACGTAAATAAAGATATAGAACGTGAACACAGCTTGGCTATATCTTCAAAATATTATCAGATGCCATTAACTAAGAATATTTATTATATATTTGCACATTTAAGTTTTGTAACTATTATTTAAAACTGAATTTTATAATTTGTTCTTCTTCAAATCTCAGCCAATAATATGAGCACAGACGAGGTACAGGATAGACCGATCATCTTATGGGACTTCGTGTCACATGGTCTAAAATACCGATAACCTAAAAATTCAGACTTTTCGGAAGACTATCTTTCGTTTTATTATCTGTCAAAGAATGTAAACACTTCTAAAGTATTTTAACATATAAAATGTAAGAGCAAACGCAAAAGTTATACATTTTAGACAATCGAAAAGGTAAAAATGAAAACGGATTTGGGGCTCATGAGCCCCAAATCCGGGTGACAAGGTCAAGCTTTGGATAAGTGGTCTATCCTGTTCTTGGTCAATGATATGAGTTTAGTTCGGCACTGTTCGTTCAAGTTCATCTTTTTCGGTCGGCGCTAAAATGGTTGAACGTCTGTGACAGAAATTCTTCTTCGTTTATCAAATCAACTGTGTCACTTGTATAGGTTTCATAATTGTACTAACCTATCCCTAACATTCAGTTGCTTTTAATGCGTAATTTTACTTCTCATTGATCCCCGTGAAGTTCAACCACAAAAGGATTTTCCCCATGGAAGCGCGGATTGTGCGAAGAAAAGAAACGACGAGCTGCCACGTCGATAAAAATCCCTGTCCGGCGATTGTAAAATTTTATAGTCGCGAGGAATAAAGATGGTATCGCGGCCGGCGAAACCGGGACCTCCCGTTATCGGTACGCACGAAGGGGAGAACTTTAATATTTGGCCGTCTACGGATTTCTGGTGGGGTCGGGGGAGGAAGGAAGCGCCGGCCACTCAATGCTTTCGGGGACGATAAGCGAAAAGGCAAGAGAGAAGGGCGCTGCCGGGCTCGACAAATAAAATCTGAACAACCTGCTGCTTCGTTGTTTACCGAAGGATACCTGCGGCATTAACGGTGCAGGTGGAAGGGGGCTGCAGGGAAAACCAAATATGCGACGATAACAGAACGACTCCCAGGTGGTGTCAGCGATTTTTTCGTGGATCCACGCCGCTATCAAATCTCCGTGCCTTGCAACTGTAGACGTATGCGTGTATCTTACCGATGAATTTCTGCTGCTTGTGCACAACCATTCAAAGAGATTACCTGTTTTTAACATTCTCTTCCATTTTACAGGCTTAGGTGTAACTACTGATTACTAATGAACGATAAATAAGAATTAGTACATAGTGATTAGCTAGCGAACTATTTCAAAGAGAAATGTGGGAGATATATGTAGAATAAGATCCTTATTTAGATTAGATCTAAATCTGCGTTTGATCTTCTCGAATACTGGGGCGGGGGGGGGGGGGGTAGTGAAACCCACAGCTTGAAAAATGTTTATGACGAATGTAATATACGTACTACTCAACGTCGACGGATAAAGAGGAAGATATCGTATCTACTGCTTCATTTCGTTGGATAAAGTATAGTTTTGATATTCAGGAATCCATACTGAAATGGAATTCGCACTACATGTTATGGTACTTATGATTATGCGAATGAAATCCAAATTGAAACGATTAAACAAATAAGAGAAGAATTTTCTGTAGGAATTATTTAGTGAATTAATCAAACATGGACTAGAAAATAGGAATCTAATAGATATAAGTTTGTAACGGTTTTATAAATACCATAGAAATTTGAATAAAAACGACATTATAAGCGAAAGTAGTAAGGGACATAGAATCAGAATGGCAGAAGAGATACTACCAATATAGAGTAGAAGTTAAACAAAAAGGAATAATACAATGGAATCTCGATAACTCGAATTTCAAGGGAAGAGCTAATACATTCGAATTATAGAAATTTCAATTTCTCGTAGCTTTCGCGTAAGAAAGATTTAACATACAAAAATTCGACTTGCGAAAAGCAAAAACACGGAAAGTGTCATCCTATGTTTCCTAGCATTCATTCGTTTGACAAATTGTATGTCGATTTATGGAGGTTTTCGTAGCGAAACGGAAGGGATGAACAAAATGTTCGTCTTATAGAGGTTTTCGAAATAAAGAGGTTCAAGTTGTCGAGGTTCGACTGTATATACTTATTTAAACTGAAATAAAGTTACGATAAATGTCCTGGTACAGGAATTTCACATATTAAGGCGATAAGAAAAGTTCATGTGTAAAGATGTCAATTGAAATATATTTTTAAAATATTTTTTCTGTAACACATTGTAGTATCACTTGTCAAGTAGGGCTCAATAACTGAGAAGCTTTAGGTCAATCTTAAGTATTTGAATCATTTTGAAGCCACGAACTACTATGCCGTTCACTGACAGAAACTTTGAAGCAATACAGCATCTGTAAAGGTTCATATGGTACCATAAAAAAGAAAACTTTTGATGATTTTTGTTGTACAAAGCGATATACTATAATATTTGTCTTTCCATAAAAGTTTATCTCGTACAAGCTGCAAAAGATTGTAAAACATTTTATGTTGTAAGACAGTCCTACGAGACTTAAAAATCGCTGTCGAATTATTACACTACATTCAACTAGGTGACTAGCTGAGTAAATTTTTTCATCAAATTGTGAAGGTTTTTCCAATGAAAATGATATCAAATATGACCATATTTCAATGAAATTTTAATATGTAGGGTAAATTTGTACGTAGTACATACTATGTATGTATGATACGATAATGTTTACATACGTTAATTGAATGTAAGTGTTAATATTTACGGGCGTCAATTCACCCCAAATATTTGAAAATCAAAATGTTAAAAATTATTCGCTACGGATTATTATCGCAGGTAACCAATGAGAGTACCAATAATAACCTTAATTATATTATAGATAATCATTATTCGGGGTTACGTAATAACTCTAAGAAATTATAAGATTTTACTTCCATTTTTCCCCTAAAATATACAATTTGTTTGGAAAACACTACGACTAATAGTAAGGTTAAAAGCATTTGTAACTTACTTTTCTGAATATTTTTCATAACTGCTTTTCCGTTCTCTTTTACTTATTCTGAGCATGTCTAGAGAAAGAAATCGTACTACAAATTGTATGATTTTAAGAAACTTCAAAAAGTTTCAATTATATTTAACCCTTTGCAGTCGAATGTCACCACACATGTGACAAAAAATAATTTCGTTATCTGAGAACATTGTCGTGTTTATTCTCCCATCTGGCAATACTTTTATTATTTTAATTATTGCATCATAAGTTTTGTATACCGCAACTTTCTTGCTTATGTCTTCACATTAACTAATACCCAATTTTAATCTAGTACATTTAGTGCAGGCAAAGCGTGACTATATTCTGGCTTTGATTGGAGATTAAATTTGACATATTACATTCGGAATAAAGATTAGGTTTTTATCAATTTTACTTTGTATTAGGAAGAAAAATACCACAATTCTATTGTGATTCTTGTCCTGCTAAACTTGGCATACATCTAAGTTGGTAATTCTTTTGAAAACTTTTACCATTTAAAAAATTATAAAAACTAAATCTGTTTATACTTTTATAGATGAATAGATTTACCATTAAATTTAGTAGGTTTTCTAATAAAGTCATGAATTGTATTAATCAAAATATTTTTTAGTTAACATTTTATAAACATTTAACACTTCATTATATAATTTCGTTTTATATTTGATCCAGCGAGAAGTATTGTTTAAAATTATTTCGACCGCAGAGGGTTAAAAAAGCTCAATATTTTATACTTCCAGATAACACGTGACCGAAGTATGCAAGAATATTTATGAATAACACACATTAGAAAAAGCAATCATGCTACTCAGGAAGTTGTACTACAAAAGCTCTAATTGTTAAAAACTTTAGATAACCTTGACAAGGTCTAAAAGACTCTAAAAAATACAAATTCTATATCAACAATGAGCTGCCGATTTGCCAAATTGCTTAATTCTACAAAATGAAAAATAAAGAAATTGGTGAAGTAAATTTACCTTCTTTTTAAAATGCCTTTTAAAACTTAAATCTAAATAATACATCACTATTAAATGTATCATTACAGGCGAAATTTTTATCCAACGACAGATAAAATGCATAAAATAATATATTCTTAGAATAAGCGTTATTGCTTTCATGAATTGTTTATTATTCCATGACCAATATCATTCCTCTCGTTTCGTGGTGTTAAACCCAACTATTACGGAAATTTATTTTAAATATAAACAGTTAAGCGCAAATAAAGTACTTTAAAAAAATTCAAAAACTGGAGATAACCACTTTGGCCTGCAAACGGGTCAGATAATACGTTTACAACTATACGTGTGCTAGATATTCCAGCATCTAATTCATTATCGGTTATGAAAGGAACTCGAAGACAATTCCTCGTGGCGCATCCAGCATATCCAGGTGAAAAAAAGCAGAACGGGGGCCGGATGAAATCGGATGTGACTGCGTTCTCTTCGTATATTACAGCAGGCTCACCCCTTCCGGTGAGTCGTTCCCGCTGAGGGCGATATGAGCAGCACGTGTGCGATGCGGTCGTCGTACGTGGTGGCTGGTGGTAACGCGTACGCGGAGAAAGAGGGCCGTGTCGCAGCGCGGCTGAGAATTACTCGACGAACCTGGCCCCCCTCGCGAATTATACGATTCACCTGCTTCCTATTTTACGACGTTTATATTACACCGCGCACCGCCACTCCGGATCTTGGTTGCCTTGCCGCGGTCGCAGACTTTTCTTCGCTTTCTCGACGTTTGTTTTATCGTGGCTGAAATGAAGCTTTCGAAATTTCGGGAACTAGCTTCCGACCGCGTTTCACCACCTCCACATTTTTCTCGCTACTTCGTAGATGGATTAAATTTTACACAGCTGCGAGGAAGATTTGGCGAACACGAAGCTATCTGTTTATACGAGAAGCTAATATATTTCAGTAGAGGTTAATTATAAGGGGAATGTTAGTGTTTTACATAGTTGAGATTTGAAGAATTATCTCAACACATTATTTATCTGGAGCTGATTAGTAGGTTTCATAAATTGGCCTCTATATTGTCAACAATAGTTCAACTAGTAAACAAAATGATAGTTTAAATCTTTATTTTACTTCATATGTTTCTATAAGAGTAAAACTATTCGGTATTACAGAATTGTAAGCTTAAACTGACCGGCTATTTGTGTCTTAATTCCTAACCGGTAGATAATGTATTAACGATGATAGGTCTTGTTTCTAGACCTTTTTCTTTAGGAAATTGTTCTTCATTTATTTAAAAAGTATTGAAATTATCAAAAAACTGATAAAGTTGTTCTTTATATGTGTATTATCATAACGTTTATTTTCATATGTTTATTTTTTTTCATTAACATTGTATTGAAAACTCAGTTTGCAACTTCATATGACAATAAAAACTGTTATGCAAACATTTTTCAAATTCTTTTTGACTTGTTAGCCTAAGTGAGAAATTGTGGAATAATAGAAATTCATTATATACTAGTTCTATAAATTAATGGGAGAAGGTAATATGAATAAAAAATATACATATAACACGTAATGATTAAAATACGTGCTTTCAATAACGCCAAGATCAAAATAAATTATTGAAAATTGGCAACAAAATTTTGATCACTCAACCTCCTGTCACTGTATGAATTCAATATAAGTAACATGTCACCACATGTGTAAAAGTTGTTACTGATAAACAATCTGGGGAGAATATATTCCCTTTTTGGAAGCATCATAACTGATACAACTGAATACTTCTCTATTTCTCAATCCTTCAATGTATTGTAAAGCTAAAAATATGAGTTCCATACGTTCGAAAAGATCTTAAATGTACAGACGAATAGAGAAAAGCATTAGGTTTAAGAAATGATCTTCATATCGATATGAAGAAGCATAGTTACAACAAATTTAAGTTCTAATTTATGGGGGAGGATTATCTACATCGTATTGATCTGTTAAATCATACATTATTGATTTCTCTGCAATTAATAAGTATAAATAGGATCTTAAGGTAAAAACATTAAAAAAAAATGGGCAATAGTAAATATGTATCTCTGAAAGATTTCCAGATTTTGTGCGAGCTATAAATTGTTTAGAAAAATCAGATGCCCTTGATGTAACTTGTAATTAATTTGTTTTGATTGGTTATAATCTAATAGCATATAGTTTCTCCCATATTTTTTCATTTTCCTAAAGGTAGATTATTATTGTAGACACTGGTTCAGTTTCTTAAATCGTACTGGTAATTTAATTATAAATAATAGCGTACGTACAGGCTTTAGAAGACAGGTAGAAAGGTACAAGAAAAATTAAAGATTATTAGCATTTAAAAAATACTACAAGAAGAGCGATATTTCTTCCGGACCACTTAGCATATTAAACTCGTAACAGAAATATATCTAGTACCCATTTATTTTGCTACGTTCTACTTAAGCTTTGCTTTAATTCTATAAGAAAAAATTTTAATTTTTAAATTTAACTATTACATGTGAAACATTATATAAATTGTCATAGTGAAACATTTTAAAACTGAAACAGTATACGAAACAAATATAAACAGAATCAAATTAGTCGCTCCCATATCTGAGATACATTATCCATTATATCTTTTATTTATCCGCAATGTGATTTACGAAAAAATTAAAATAAGGTAGAATAAAGTTATTCAAAGTATACTTCAATAGCATTAAATCAATTAAGGTAATCTCAAGAGCATTCCTCGACATTTTGTGAAGCAGGAATAATCACGTTTAAGATTTGAATTTCGAAGTCCTTCAAGGAATTATTTATGTTTTAAAAACCCTTGAAATAGGCAGCAGTTAAGTGGCTGCTACCGTCCGAAAACCCTTCGTTGCGTGTTTATATACACGAACCAACGACGCGACCTATGACACTGTTTAGTCTAGTTCAGGGTTGCCGACAAACAGACTATGATCCTACCTATTTCTGTAGACTTGTCGCGACAGATGCTCAGTGGTATCGACCTACCAATGACTCACGATAGATTGCTGTTTATTCCAAAAAGGAGCCATTCAGGGATGTTTAAGAATTTCTGGAAACACTTGACGAAAAAAGTACCTTGTTCTGGCTACGTTTTTTCCTTTTCGTTTGAAGCGCTACATAAAAGCCGTTTTTCATGAAATCAGTCGGAAGGAAGAGTGCTCGTTCAAGGATGCCATAATTCAAAAGTCAGTAGACTGCGTGTAAAGTGTTTAAATTACATAATGGTTTGATTGATCTGAAACTAAAAGAAGGTAGAAATATAAAAATGAATAATTTTATTAAATGGTATTTAGTAGTAGTAAACGAACTTAGGTATGTTAAATTTAAAATCAATCTTAGAAATGTGTCCTGAAATTAAACGTTAGACACAGAGCAATAAGAAGTTTACCGTAACGAAAGTGTCAGAACTGAGAAAATGTACAGTTGCAGTACGCGGAAAGTATATTCTTATTAATTTTAAAATCACATTTGAAACTCAAATGAAAGGAATGTTATAATTAGATTTTTATACATTTATGGGAAATTTTGATGTGCAAAAGGTACAGAATGCATAAAATACCAAATGCGTACAAAATATTTTTCTAGGGTGAAGCAATTCCCTATTTAGGTACTATTTTTTCAATTTTGTTAATAAAAATATAAATTTACATAAAGATCTGAAATTTAGTTATAATTAAAATACATTAGAATCTTCATTATTTATATTGCAAAATTTATGTAATTTAGCAATCGAAAGCATGAGATGCATAAACATTTAAACAAACTACGAATTTTCTTATCTCTATTTAAATAAATAAAAATCAGCCTCGGAAATGCAATTGCCCTATTAGATGAAAATTTCTTTATCCGAATACTTTTTTCCCCTTATTGTTTCGAAAATTTAAAATATTTTATACAACAAATTAATATTTTTAATTCTGTACGTATAATATTCAAGTGCATGTTACAAGTAAGCGATATTTAAACTTTGTAGCATGTCTATCATTTTTTTAAAACTTTCCAATTTATTTCACATAAACTGTGTTATTAACAATAAATAATATTTGTACTCGTATCGGAGAAGCAGCATTATTCATACCAACATGCTTTGAGAATTCATTGCGATAGATCAAATTTCATGTTACACTTTGTCAACTTCAAAATTCCAACCAATTAAAAAATGGTGACCTAATTTTGTCATTTTAAAAAGTGAAAGTTATATATAATCAAGGCGAACCGTTCTTCTATGAAGAAAATTTTTGCCCACGGTGCATAATACATAGGGTTGCTAATGCCGGAGGCCGTATAGATTGTTGTTAATGGGAGTTATAAGGACACATTAGCCTGATAAATAGTAATGGGGTTTATTGGCGGAAAATCAAAAAATATGACGAGGCTGGGTCGCGTCCCCTCTTTTCTTGGTCCGTGCCCAGGCGCACGGCACGCCGCCGTCGCTTTTTCTTAGGGTCTGCCACGCTGAGACCATAATCACGTATATATGAACCCGAACTTTATTATATTTGCTGACCATAAGGAGGCTTCATCGGCTATTTCCGTGAAATACGGCTTTTTGAGGGTTTCCGCGATCATTTTCCCGTTCCGTTATCTTTGCGTATACTTTAGTTCTTTGAGACAGCCGCTACAAGAACCCCTTTCTAAAGTAATTAATTGACGAAATGAATGTTTTCAGATAAATTAGGCGGTAACAAAAAATATGGAATGAGAAATATTTAGGCACTTTATTGCATTTCTAATTACCTGAGGAATTCTCTTTTTATCTATCAATGTAAATACTTCGAAAAATACATTAGTAAAGGAATGCTTTCAATGCTGATTGAAGAGGTGTTAAAATTGCTTAGATTTCTTTAAATGATAAACGGAATGTTTTCTACTTTGTGTATTGAATGATAAGAAATAATGAAACTGTTGTGTGACTTTATTAAAGCATATATTTAAAATAGAAGAACATAAGTAATGAAATTTTGTAAATGTTTGTATGACCAATAACACTGCCATGAACCTTATTAAATATTTATACTCTTTATTGTAATATACTGTATAACTTTATGTTATTCTATATTTATACTCGAACCCTTAATATTTGTGTGTGTTTGTTTGAAAACTATTTGTTTAGATCATTAGATGACTTGCAAAAAATAATTTCTTTTTGCACATTTCTATAAGGAGGATCAATCGAAGTTAAATCAATAATTGCTTAAAAAAATACGTAAAGTAATCTACGACACTTATAAAAAAAATGTATTAAAAGTATAGTCCTACAAGACAATATTTTTATTGACTTAAATGGTTATCTTCAACGAATTTACCTAAAATGTTGCATTAATTTCGTTGGTATATCTGGCATATTTGGCAGTACAATTAAAACTCATTTAAAAAATTATAGTCGATCTATATTGGATCTTAGAACGTTCTCTTAATAAATTTCTACCTCGATATTAATGTATAGGGGATTAAAATATACTTTTTCAACCAAAGAAATAAAAATGACTTAAAAAATTTATGATGCAACTGAAAATTACGGAATGTTCTCAAAAATGAACCGCCGGAAATTTATATAATTTTCATGGTAAATTAATGATCGGTCATCTTGGCTGTCTCGGTAATTTGAATTTTTCTAATCTCTAAAAAGTTTTGCATCCATTTTACGTATTTTCCAAGTTAAAACATTAATACTTTAAAGTAGACACTCTATGTACAATATATTTTCAGATACCTATTCTAAAGTAATGAACATCTTATCGACGACAATAATATGCAAAAATGTTGCGGATATTACTGTAAACATCTATCTAGAATCATTTTTGTAAAACTTCCAATCACAATTAGGTACCTACTACGAAGTCTGTTCCGTACGCACAAATGAGTTCACACAAATAATCGAGCAGCTTTTTCCCGATCGTTCGTCATTTCGTTGAAATGTTCGTTCTTTAATACCGAGCAAATATTCGTGTGGCGAAACGTAAAAGCGGGAGCAAAGGTGGGTGTACTCGTTCGATGATTGAAATGCCGTTCCATATCGGTAGTTGCGATGTTATTCAACGCGGTTCGACCGAAAAAAGGGAGGTCCACAGGGATGCTAGTTGGAACAGAGAGGAGAACAGGGGGACAATTAACGCGTAGCGAGTACACAATGCCTTTTCCCAAATGGCTCGATGTGAACTGCACACTTGTTGCTTATCTGCGCTTTGGCGTAGACATGTCTGTAACACGTTAGGATAACATGTTTAACATGGTAGATAGCTACTTATCAGTTGGTCTTGTTTGCGCAACGCCATAAAGCGCGTTGTAAAGTCCAGACAGAATGTCACGGTGCTCTATAAATTACCAGCCCTGTTGAAAAACGCGCGCTAGCTGCGTTATCGAAACGACAAATCTCGCGGCGACCGAACCTGATTTCATATTTACAGTGCGGATGAAGGGGGAGTATTCTGATGAAAGACGTTCAAGAATTTGGTCTTGTTGCACGTGTACAATCTTCAGCACGTTAGTCTTAAAGGGTTGTCCATAATTAATTTTGTATGGGTGTTTAATTATTAGTGGGAGAAAATTTTATGACCATTTTAAAACTTATGGAAATAATACCAGCATAATTATTTGTTTACTCGATGATAATTTATTTGAATCTCGTACTGTAACTCGTATTTATGACTGGAGTTGTACAAGCGTCGAGGAAACGGACAATCCTATATCGTTCCTTTTTACGAGCTAAAAGAAAGAAAAAAAAGAGAAGGAGTAAGTTCACATTTTTTTCGACACCCATGTGACTGCAATGTGATTCGTACCAATTATACTTATACAGTTTTTGTATGGTGTATAGTGTATTCAAAAGTATTTGCATATCGTCTTTTTTGTTTTGGAATTTGTGTACAGATTATACATTATGAAAGGGAGATAGCCTACTACCGGACTGCACCTAATACCGGATAATAGTCATATATTTAAAATCCGAAACAGTTACAGACCGATAATACCGCTTTGAAGAAGACATTAAGGAACAGAGGAAAAACTTGAAAAGGAAGACAAGGGAAAATAAATGAAACTAGAGCACTGGTATCAAAAAGGACAGATGAGGAGACGGCTTGCATAGTTTGTTTAGAGACTCATGATGAAGATTGAATTCAATATTCAAACTGTAAAAAATGGGATCACGAAACGTGTGCTAATATTCCGGTATGTTCAGATGATTATACGGGGTGTTCGGTAATTGGTGGCACAACCAGAAAGAAGGCGATTCTACATGAAGAAGAAAGTCGAAAACGTAGAATAATATTTTTTCATATGAAGTTTAATTTTCGAGAAAGTCGACCTTCAATATTCGTCGGATAAGCGTGCACTTGATTATATCTCGACTTAACAAACTTCGCTTTAAGCTACTGCTTCGACTCAGATTTATGTTTATTGTACTGGATAATTAAGAACCCACAATAGAAGAAGATGTTTATGTACAATAAGTTTTATGATTTTACACATTTTTGGCGACATTGTTCATTCTTCCAAATACACGATTCTGCTTTGCAAAATAACTTTCTGTGAACGCTTCTAGCATAATTTACTATTTTAATTTATCAAATGCTCGGCACGTACAAATTCAAATAATACAAAATCAAAATATGCAGTTAATATGATATAACTCCGTCAATAAAAGTCGAGAGGAGTTAAATCAAACGAATCTATTGTTTTATAGACATATTTAAAGTCAATTTTCTCGAAAACCAAGATACACATGAAAAAATGTTATTCGATGTTTTCGACTTATTTTTTCATGTAGAGTCGCCTGTGATCCTGACAAATTACTTTGAAGTTTTTCTAATTGTAAGTTATGTCACAAATCTTTGCTGCGTCCATTAATATAGCTCACTGTAAGTTCCTTCAAAAACATACACGAAAATTGAATGCTAATTTACGATAGTGTCATGATAATGTTGCTTATTTTGTTTCTTTATTTCAATTTTAATACTGTTGACGCGAAATTAACTCAGAATAAGGAGTGAAAAACATTATTTTTCTTATTTACTTAAAGAAAACCTTCAGTGTCCGGTAATACGGGAACTACCCCAATCTATTGTTTAATAATAATCTTATCTAATCATAACTAATTGGTTTTAAAGGCATCAGGTCTAAAAGTTAATTAAAAAAAATTATTCATACATGCAGATACAGTGACTTACGAAAGTATTTGAACGCTTACCACAGAAAAGTTTTACGAATATGTTATACGTGTTAAATAATACTTTTTGAAATTTCATCAGCATTCTAATGAGACACAATTGTTATAATTATCTTGGTAAAATTAGAAACAGTCCGATTGGACGTTTATAGGTAGTTATAGGAAAACAACTACAAACTTCTAGTACAACTTCCAAAAGAGTATTAAAAGAAAATGTTATTAAAGTATGGAATTTCATAGCAATAATTAGAGTGAAAGGTGATTTTATTAATTAAGTTGCGATACTTAGTAATATAATAACAATTAACTATTGAAATACTTTTGCGATCTTTGTGAAATATATGTTTACAACTAGTAGCTTATAAGATGTACATATATTTTCAGATTTGTTTCAAACTTAAGCAATATAATCGTGATAATCATGTCTTATGAAAGTATTAATGTTATTCCACGCACATTATATTCGTAAAAGTTCTCCACGATAAGTGTACAAATACTTATGTAACTTACTGTACATTTGAACACTTTTCATACACATAGCTACTGCATGTAAAATTGACATACAATTAAGCGTTTCTTCTGCAATTTAATAATCATGACTGCCGAGGACCATAAATTACTTAATTATTTACATATTTTACGACACCAGAACACGGGTGTAGATCCCAGAATTAGGTCATGCGCTCGAGGTATAAAATAAATCTCGATTTCCTGCAAAATTAAGAATCCAGCCACTGAGTTAACCCTCTATCCCATGCTTGTTCCTCACAGGGACGCAGCCATATCGCAGACTCTAATTCGGCACTGGTTTCATTCGCATAAATAATGAGTAGGTCTGGAGGTTCCCTTTTCTCGAGTGTAGCAACCCTTTATCTTCCGCGTTAGAGGAACCGGTACGGCAACGAGTGGCTATTTTAACCCCTTTTCCTCGCGAGACATAAATAATGATCGTCGCTAATTTGGCCCCGGTGCAGCCCTTGGCCGGTGGTGAACGTAAACCCAGCAATTATAATGCCGCCACATTAGAATTTATACGGCCGCTGGCAGCCAGCCTCCTTCGTAACCTTTTTCTAAAGCTTTTGTCCTTAATCCAGTTGAAATATTTTTCCCGCAGTTGTATCGACCCCCGGATTTTCGTCAGGACTTAAGTCATTTAATTAAGTCAAACCTACTGGTCGCTAATGTCGTTCGTTGCCCTTCCATAGGAAAGCAGCATCATCAGATGGAGAGAATGCGGATCTTTGTACGAAATCTATGTTAAATAAACACAGTAAGTACGTTCGAACAAACAACCCTTACGATATTCGAAAACTTTTGAGAAGTAGGAAGGATCTTAAATTTTAAAGTACCTGCACTACTTCTCGTACCTATTTCAATGATTGAAATTATATAGTTTACTCCGACTTTACTATAAAAGCCTGTAAACACCTTATGCTATTGTTAAGTAAAAAAAAATCAAACTAGTAAATATTTATAATACTTTTTTGGAGAGATTAGTGGTAATGATTTATTGTTCTTGAATCTAAATTATTAAACAATGCTCTTTGACTCTTGCAAACTTTCATATCATTTGAATAATTATAAGGGATAATAGCGTAATCGCATACACAATAAGTGCTCTTATGTATTTATAGTAGTATAAATATCTCTCATATACAGCAAACGAAACCTTGGTGTAATATATATGCATTATCTAATAAATATACTGCGGATTTTTATGCAATTATGGGGTAATTAAATATGCAGAAAGACATAGAATGCATGTATTATGTAAAGATGTATAAAATATTTAAAGTAAAGTACAAGTTATTGTATTTTCAGCGTAAAACGATTCTTCACTTAGATTCCATTTCTTTAATTTTATTGATTAAAATATGAATTTAGATAAAGGTCCGCAGGCTACTTATAAGTAACGAATTATGACGGTATTTACAAAAGTATAATTGAACTCTTTTATATATATATGTAAGATAAATATGTAAATAAGCAGTATTTTAATAGGAAGGTACAAATCCTTTTATGAAGCTTTCAATAAATGAAAGTTATTAAAAGAGCAAGAATTTAACTTAACAAGAAATTTATATGAATTAGCAATGGAGGGAATATAAATACTTCTCTGATTTACGGTATAAAATATATCAGAAAATATTTACACATATTACATATACACGTATTTTTGAGACACTTTATTATAATTCGATTTTTATAAACTCCTGAAGACTAAGTCTTCTACCTTCATTTAAAAATACCTACATGTTTACCTAAGATGTTTGTGATGTTTCATATTTTATTTACAATATTTTTACAATTTAGTTTTAAATGTACACTAAAATATCATGAACGTTTTTTTTCTTTAATTTACTTTTATGGCATTATATATTAAGATAAGATGCACTTTACCGTGATTTCTTATTAGAGGGTCCAAACATTCAAATAGATCCCCAGACTGGCGCCTGCTTTGTCCTTGATTAAATGTACTAGGTGAAAAAGATCCTATTTGTCGAACTCGACGATGCATTGACCTGAATGTTTTTGTAACAAGACATCGTGTTCGCTGAAGAATATCCTAACACAGATACTGTTCTCTTCTGCATTTTCTGTTAACTTGTCTATATGTACAATGAATATCTGTCCACTCAATATTTAAAGCATCTTAATGTGACTGTCTTAGCTCTCAAATATTTACTAAACATAGAAACGGTTCTACTACATAACACATAAGCTATAAGCTACCTTCAGTATCAGAATACCTTAACTACTATATTTATACTTAGCAGAATGAAAGCATTTACAAGGATCGTAATGTTTCACACAACAGCTATTTATCAAATGAAACGTTCATATGATCCTTTTTTTATACTTAGACACAGTGGAATACGATACTATAGTTTGGGAATCTATTTCGTGGGCACTCTGTGGATTTGAATTTAATTAACCAATACGTAAACGTTCAAACAAGTAAAGCGTTGTGCGAATAAACCTTGAGCTCTTCATAGATTGATAAAAGTGACCAAAGTTTTTAATATCAGTTTTTAATATTAACGCGAAAATTAATTTTGTAGCTGCAAAAGATTCTTTGATTTGCAATTTTCCATCTGTGAAGAATTTCAGTAAAAAATTACAATAATTATTATTTTCACATATTTAGAAGACTCCAAAACCAAACTCCTTATTTCACTCATATTACGATAAAAATCTCCAATACATTTTTTCTCACCTTGACCTTTAATCACTTTTTTCATTAATTCATGTGACCATGGTCGTCATCCATTTCGCCATCGTCTATAATCTAAAAATGAATCAGAATAAAATAATTACAATATTCAATAAAATATTCTGTATAAGTTAAAATATTCCATAAAGATTTGTTGACTTTGGAAGGTATTGGAGTTCGAATTGAGCAGAAAATATTTTAAAGATATATCATCGTTTATTGTAACATTTAAGAAACCGTTAAAAACGATAGAAGTTGTTAGTTGTACCGTGTTTGTACGAATAAGAAAGAACAATTAATATTTGCAAATTAAATTATGTCGAAGAAACTATATGATAAAACAATTTCACGTAACATAAAAACAGAAATCAACCCGTCATTCATCAATGCCGAAGAAACTAATAAATGTCCGCAATTTCATTTTTGATACTATTTTGAAGTAATTACACGTCTTATCACTTGAACGAAACATAAATTTTAAGGAATAAATAGGGGGTCCGATATAATAGGAGGAGTGTAACATTACTCATTTTCCTCTATCATAATTGTAACAATACACATGTAATACATATAGATAAGATATAAGATATAATGAAATTACTTACAGTAAGTAATGAAAAATAAATAAAAAGTATTAGATTATCCGAAAATTTCGTATAAATAGAAAATAGGGTTAAAGAAAAGACAGGAACAGTGTAACGAATTCGGCAGTTTGTCCATTGTAAAGTGCGGGTAAAGCAATTGGATGGGATGCGAGAAATTGCGATATTTCTAGTGTGTAATGCGCGGCAATACGCGCGGCGTTAAATCAAATCCAATTTGAGCTCTTGCGCGTCGCATACCGTGGCATGGAGTAGCACCTGACAAACTCATTGGTCTGATAAATTGAATCATTCGCTGTTCAATCGCTTTACATGCACGTGTGTGTGTACGATCGTCGAACGTCTGTCGCGTTCGTTGTTCCCCGCAGCCCTGCAATTGCTGCAACGCCGTCGATACATCTATTCTGACTGCGTCTTCCGTTCGCTCGATCTACGTAAGTTTCACGGAGCGGTGTGTTAACACGATCTGTTGGAGCGTTTAATGAAAAGCAACATAGGCAATCAAGCGTAGAATAATGATGGTGGATATAATATGCGCTGCAATACTGCAGAATTATAAACACGTTTTTAGTGCGTCTTGGGTAGATGTACTAATTACTGCCACTTTAAGGTTATCGCGTAACTTTATTTAACTATTTTAGAATGTATTTAATTAACTTCCTTAATGAACTCCCTATTTAATTAACGTATTTAATTGACCGCTCTTTTATTTATGAACATTTTTTTGATATGTTCAATATAATATTACTACGTTATTGAAAATGTACAACGTAATCCAATGTCCTTATTACCATATATTTAGAGGAAATTATTCATTCAAGGTTTTCGGCAAACTGTCAACTTTTAAGTTGTTTAGTTCGTTCAACCTCTCCCTACATAACAATTGTATAATGGTACATAATATCATGAACTTAAAAAGTAAAAGAATTGCATGTTTAAATTGCAGTATCTTTTTAATGTATACGTAATTTAGGTGTTTTCTGTAAAATGTTAAAACAGTGCCAAGTATCGGAAAAAGGTAAAGACACTGATTAAAATGAGAGAACTTTATCAGGACTCAACCAGGTTTTGCACTTCGGTACCATCAATAATACATTTGTGTCAATTAAAGTGGAAGGGTAGCACACGAAGTAACCTATGTAAAAATAAAGATAAAAAGACGATAAAAAAGATCACGTATTCGGTGGAATTATTAATAAGATACTGAATTTCTACCTTAGATACACGTCAATAGTTTGCAATTATAAATAAGAAGTAACATTTTTATTCATCATAATTGATTTGTGAATCTACATTTCTATCGAAATTTTTCTCAGATTAAATAAATAATTCTTCAGGAAAAAAGTGTGATCGAATGAATTCTTAATATTGATGAAAAATTGGTTTTCTGCATATATACATTTTGCCATAAATGTCAAGCTACATTTTTAAAAATAACTTACCACTCACTACTTTTCTTCAAAGATTAAAATATTCATCGTACTTAGTAATAGGTGCATAGTATACTCGCGCAAATTTGTTTAATAATCTTTCCAATTTTTCTTGGTTTGACCATTGTGTATTACTAACAAGGATATAAAGGAGAATTTATAATAATACTTTATACAGTTACTGTTGTGTTGTACAATTCCATGTCATTCTACTACAAAACTATCCAAGTATATTGTACAATTGAATATATTTTTGAACTCTGCAAAATATGTGCACATATTTTTCTTCTATTATAGATAGAAGCATATAGATTAGGGTATTTAACACAGGTCACATTTTTTAGCGATAGAAAAAATATATCAGAACAAATTTGATTGATTTTGCGAGGAACATAATCTGATGTCAACAATTTGTTTATAAATTAAAGCATAAAACGTATATGAAAGCTAATTTTGTCTTTTTAAATGGAATCATATATCTTTTAATGCACTAGTCAATGCAGCTTGCTATCTTCTATAAAATGGTGCCAAAAAAATTTTAATAAAAGTGATTAAATATGTTAATTTAAACATCCTTAAATAATACTAGTATACCTTATTTTCCTTCTTACGTATCACGTGATATTTTCTTTCACAAAATGGGCTATGACAAGATGAATTTTAGATTGGATTTAGATGAATGTAAGAATAGAAGAAATAAAATTCAAAAAATCTGAATACCTTATTTCACAAATTTTTTAATTAAACTTTTAAATTATACGAAGTAATGTTCGAATACTTTCCCAGATACATCGGTCCCTACAAATTTTTTAATAAAATTACATAAGAAAGTGTGGATGAATTCATTTAAGCCATTTTAAAAATAGAAACAATAATTCTTATCAATAACTTATTGTTAGTATTCTTCTTATAGAAAATGACAAGCTGCGTCGACTGGCACCAGTCGTGCACGTGCAATAAAAAGTAAATGATTCCATTTAAAAAGAAAATAAACGAAGTCGTCTCCGCTACAACTTTGCTTATAAAGACATTACTAACATTCAGTTACGTTCCCTTCAAAATAAAGCATGTTTATCCTAAAGTATTTTTCCTATTGTCAAAACTAAGGACTTATTAATGCGGCCTATTTTAAATTACACCATTGAAGAATTCTATTGTAGAAAAGTATTGCATATTAGAGTAGATGTACCAATTATTGCCACTTTAAGGTTCGCGCCTAACTTTATTTCACTCTTTTAGAGCGTACTTAACATAAAGATCGTTCCAGTTTGAAGAATAATATTGTTCAATCGCTCTTTTATTTATGAACATTTTTTTCTATGTTCAATATAATAAAATAAATTTATTACTACGTAATTGAAAATGTACATCAAAGTCCAATGTCCCTATTACTGTCACTTGAAAGCTTTTCATTTAAATAGAAACAACTTTCATATATATTAACACATCAGTTTTTCTAAAAGAAATATAAGATATATAGTAAACGTATTGCCTTACTGAATTACGACACGTTCCATACTTTATAATTATATTGGTCACATCTTAGTGTTCAACAGCACATTTACCTCCTAATATTTATCTATAAATATTGAGTGTAAACGAATATACAATGTCTATGTGTTGTCACGTAAACCGAAGTCCAAGTTTAGTGTGAAAACGATTCTTTATAAAATTACTTTACTATTAAATAAAACGAATTCAAGTGGCAGCTATAGAAACAGTGACAGTACGTGGGTCATTTACCCTAAATATACGCGAAAAAACTAAAACATGACTTTTAATATCTCATTTTGTTTTCGAAGGGGGCGAACAAATTTCCATGGATGTGAAGCTGTCCTCACGTGAAATCCGAACTGGTCCAATCGGGTGCACAGGAGAGCACATGCGAAGCGCATTGAGCGCAGGATACCGAGGCGTTGGCCGTGTGACGCGGTCACACGGTGTGTGACGTGTGAAATGGAGCACGGTCCCTCCATAATTATATGTATCCTATCCCCTATCTTCGATGCCGGTACGATCAACGTGCAACCGGCACGAGCGCGAAACGTGGAGAGTGCATTGATGCAGCGGCGCCTCCGGTGCGCAACGTGCATGTGCATCGCCCACCCACCCGACTTGTGGATCGGTCCCCCTCGTCCGCGCTGCCCTCGTTCCGAACGGATGACTGGTCCATCGTTTCGCCCGGCAGGACAATCGAGATCATTGCATCGCATTCCCGTGTATGTACGTACGACTCGCTGAAATTAGTTGGGGGGGTCTTTGGTTAATTATTGCAACTCTCCCAAAATATACGATTCGCTTAATTTCACGAATCTTTAATTTCTTTTGTCGATATTAAGATACGCGTACGGTTTGATGTGTTTTTTTTTTTTAATTTCATGGCGCGCCGGCAAAATGTAACGAAACGAAAAATTTTCGAAACACGCGGTATTATATGCAGTTTCACTCAAACCAAAAGGCAAAACATATTCTTGCGGCGGGAAATCTAGTAGCTTATTAAAACGTAAACCAAATGCATAAAACTTACGGATTGATACAGTAAAATGTTGAACATTTTAACTCACATGACTTCTAATTGTAAAAGTAACTATAGTCATTACTGGACGTTCGATTAATATATGATTCGGCTTTAATACTTATTATCAATGTTAGGTGAAGCTTATTTAATTTAACCGTTTCGGTGCAATACTCTCTTGAAGTTATATCGCGCGAATATATTTTCCAAGTAATTGTGATCCTATCAAACGAGTTAATCTCATAAGTAGCACCAATATTCTCCAATGTCTGGATACCTTTCGACTTTTTAGTGTTATACCCATTAATAATTATATTGAAGCCTGCGATTAAAGGAATTAGACATTAACGGCAGTCATTGGTATTTTAAGTTGTTATGAAACAAGAAATAAGGAATTGGGATTCATAGCATAGTGTTGATTTTTCGGGAACCGGTGTTGGACTCGATTAATTACAAAGATGATGACCAATTATGGCAACGGTGTCAACGTAAAGGAGATAATGCCTAGATACGTATCGAGCAAGCGCTGCACGTAATGACGAGCACGAATGCACGTAACATGGACGCGCGCGATACAACTCAGCCCGGATATCGCAGTGGGCGCACATGTGCATCGGTGATGTTTCGAGGCAGAACGATTTCGGAGTGTCGAATTGCGCGGCACCGGCTGCACATGCAGTAGGCGCCTATTGCACAAATCACACGCATTATTGGCTACCTTTGTATTTCTCCGGTCACCGCGGCTGCGGGACGCAGCATTGTCCGTATCGCGTGCGTTTCCTTTCCTAAGTGCTTCAAATAGATCCGCAGAATTTGGTTTCTCAAGAATCTATTGGAAGAGATTATATTTAATTTTACAGATGATTGTCCCCATTAAAAAAAGCATATCCATTTACGCACCCGTGCGATACTCATTAAATACACGTGGTCTTAAGATTGAACAACGAACTGGTGAATTTATAATTTGAGAAAAAGTATTACATTTTTATTCTTAAGTAAACGTAAATTGTAAATCTATTATATTGTATTATAAACTATAATGGATTATTAGATATGTACCTCAAAATGAGTATGAAATAAATAACCATTTATATACTTATTTACTTGTTATTATGAAACACATGACAAAAATGTTTCTAAACACTCTACTTTAGTCTTGAAATATTCGTGTATTACTTATAGCTTGCTTAAATTACTTTTTGACATTGTTAACACATCTTATAGTATATTATGCAACTTTTGCAATTGTCTATTAAACCAAATTATATGGAAACATGGTTTGTAAATTTTTCCCATGTTAATTGCTATACTTTTCAATTGCTTGTTTCTTTATTAATCATTTCATTTCAGTTCTTTGAATACACAATATTTTTTTGGAATATCTGAGTGTATCATATTTTATCTGTAAAATATAGGTATTCAAACAAATATTGACAGAAAAATTAAAAGTCATAAATTGTTATTGAATTAAATACATATTTACTCTAGTAAACTACTAGTTTTAAATATAGGCAATTGAAAAGTGTTTTTTAATGTTACCGTTAATTCAGTTATTTATTCAATCAGCAACTAAAGAGCACGATAAATTCCAACTATAACATTGCAGCTACAAATGCTCGTCGTTAATTAATAATTTTTTGTTGTTCGTATCCAAACAATCTAAAATATGACTATGATAATCAATACTTAATCTACGGGTCGCGGAAAAATCTGTTTTGTGTTAACTGCAGGTAATGGAAAATTTCGTTAAGTTTTATTAGAAACAGATATGATTCCTCAATCAGATCTTTACATATGCGAATTCTTCACTAAAAGATAAGCAAAAATGTAAAAAAGAGTCACTGCAACCTGATGCATATTAAATTAGCTATAAATATTTTAGTAAAACATGTATTAGTAAGATTTCAGTAAAACACAAATTACGTAAAAATGCACGCGAGATTGGCTGGCAGATCATTTAAATTGTGAAATATTTCACTAAACAAACCGTCACGTACAATTAGTAGATCGTTTGTAATAAAAATACATTAATAATAATTCGCAGTTTCTAAATGTCAAACGATACAGCAACAAGGGTTTCTGTTTGCTCCGTGAAAACACGTTGAACCATTAACCGACTTGGTTAACGCGAAGCATGCCGCGGATGATCGTAAAGACGACTGGGGTCGTGATACGTGTAAATAAACTTCCTTCTCCCAAGAATCTCATTCAAAAGAAAACACGACCAGCTGTCTGTCTCTGGATGACTTGCAAGTCGGACGATAGGTTCGTCGATGGATCGAGTACCCTTCGAGTGCTGGTCTCTGAAGGGTCGAACGGAAGCTGGTTTGCAGGTCGAACACTTCTGAACGGATTTAGGCAGGAAAAGGCCAGATACTTCATCTTCCAAACAGACATAGACAGGTCTGGCGCCAGTCTTGAGAATCGAGACTCCCGGTTAAGATTCGAGGTCGCTGGAGATATAGACCACTTTCACTGTCACAGGATGACTGCCCTAAACCTTGTGACACATGTTTCCCTTCGAGAGCCCCTTCACAAGATTGTTAGTTACATTGAAACCAAGTTAAAATTACTTTTATTTATATTTACATAAATTATCATATTTGGTTAAATAGGCATATATTAATATCTATTTTGTACACGTGATGAGATATTTATGTATGCACTTTGTTCCATCAATATGTTTCAGATATTATTACAATAATAATTAGTCTTGTTATGGCAAATATGTTTGTAGGAGTATTTTGATAATATTTACGTGTAAATAATTATTATTATTTTTCTAGAAAAAGCTTTTTAATATGAAAAGTAATACAAGTACTAATAATATGCACAAAACATAATAAGCTGTGCAGATAATATACCTAAGATAACCATACGTCCCGAAATTTTATTCTACGACTTAACTTTTTTCATAAGTAATTCAAAATGCCTATTCATTACAACTGATTGTAATTAGACTATGGATTTTTATGCATATATAAGAAAAATTTAGATGTGCAAAAAATTGAAGAATACATGTAATATGCAAAAATATACAAAATATTTGAAGTACAATAGAAATGATAATATTTAGAGGATAAAACAACATCCTATTTAGGTTCTATTTTTACAATTTTAATTATAAACTATATGAATTTACATAAAAATCCGCAGTCGAATTATAATAATATGTTTGAATGTCTGCACATCTGTAAATCTCTATGTAGCTAATGTCTGGTGCAAACATAATTGTACATACATAATTACAGATCAACAGAAGAAATTTCAATAGTCTTACGTAATCACTCTTTCCCACTCGTGGTTATCGTCCGCACTAAATTTTATGTTAAAATATATGGTCACCTTACAACTAGATATACCTATTTATGTGTTTTATAACCATGAATCGCGTTCTAAGAGCCGATTATACTCCAAACACAAAGAAGGCACGCTATTAAATGCTAATTTGAACTATGACTGTAGCTATAGCTTAGAGAATTGAAAATTATCAAACAGAAATTGAATATAATACTTCAATATTTTGTATTGTGTACAGTGCAAATTAGTGAATAACGAATAGTGCCGCCAATAAAATGTTTCAAACAAACATTCATTGGTATTGAATGAAGAATTTATTCATCTAAAGGAAACCATCAAAAGTATCTTTTCTCTATGAAAACCTCGAATCATCTTATGTGATTTAAATAACAGCGTATATTTTTTTCACATTCGTAAAGTACATAAAAGAACAAATTTATTAGGTTGTTTCGTAGGCATTAATTAAATAAATGATGTGCTTCTAATTTGTATGCAATCTATAAATCTAAGAAAAAATACATAAATCTGTAAAAATCTTACAAATTATTAGTTCATCATTATGTATCGTCCTTTTTAAGCGAACACAAGGTCCATTTTTAAGGTTTCTACCTTCAGTATAAAATTGTTCAAGTAAATGTTAAATTATTCATTGGCAAACTATATTCCTCCTAGAAGCAATGTTAGAATTACGATAAACTTCCTCTGAAATATGACTTAATTTAAACTCGTATAAGATGGGCATTCGAATTTGTTTTCCACCAATTTTTCGCTGCCTTTTACTACCTACTATTCTATATTAATCCTTTCCAGACGATAGACGCAGATGATTATTACAAATTTTTATTTTCTGAACGCATGTCATTTTTTGAAGTAAAAAAAACTCAACTTAATATCATGAATAGACACTGCTGTTAATAATTGTACAAGAAGTCGCATAGTTTCGCTCTCCAAGGATTGATAATTGAGCGAAAATTAGTTCAATATTATTTTGTTCCGTCCGCAAAGGATTAAATTAATTGATACTAGTGTACTGTATTCAAGAAGTTTCACGCTTTATATTTATATAAAATGAGTACTATTTAGTACTACTTTTAACACTGAAACTACCAAAGTTGGTTAAAGTGATCGGTTGGTAATTTGCCATAAAAATTATATAATATTGCAGCGGTGCATTTTTGAGAATATTTCTTGACTTTCTGTGCAAAATATAATTAAAGATTTACTTCAATAGTAACATATATGTTTCTTTCAAGTGTCTATTGTTTTTAGTTGTTTGATACAAATAAGTATCCTTTAACTGTTGCTGGTTTTAGTGTTTACCAATTAATGAATAGAAATCTTTGAGCTACATAAAGTCGGTCATTTCATATACAACCATCTAGTAGTAGCATAATAGTATATATATTATTTTAATTATTTCATCTTAAAATAGCTTAACCTGTATATCCGAAATATAATCCAAGTGGCGTCATCGATATATGACGACGCATTGTATTTAGTTAGACATGAGAGCTAATGAACGTGTTTATACATTATGTATTACTAAACTCCGTTGACTGTAGTTCACAAACCGAGTAAGTTATTTTAGGATCAGATAATAAAAATGATAAATGCTATTATTCTACTGAATTTGTTCTTTCATGTTGTTTAGGAATATAAAAAGAAAAATATACCGTGTTATGTAGAACAAACAGGGTGACTTCAATATTTTATGGATAACCGATACTTTTAAGGTGTTGATTTTATAATATATCTATAAATTTTACATTTGCTACTAATGATTTTTTGTTTGGAACAATTTCTTGTTAAGTTATCAGAACGAGCGCAACTATTAAAACAATCGATTCATTCTAATATTCAGAACGTATAAAATAAAGTATAAAATTAATGTTTTTATATTTCGATATGTTCTGAATTGCAAATTACAAAATATTTGGAACGTGTGTGTCTAGTATAATTCCATGCAGAAACCGTTATAACAATTTTTAACTTGCTGTGACTTCAAGAAGTATTATAATTGTTTCATATTATCTTTTGAAATTTTAAGTAACAGAATGGAATATTTAAAAGGCGAAAGAATCGGATTACACTCAACATCAAAAGCAAATGTTTACATAAATTAAAAGAATTTCACAGTTCAATAAAATCCTGGCATTAATTGAAAATTAAGTATTATTTAATTATGATACTAATTAACCAATAATTCATTATTTTACTCGATTTGTGGATTCATCGTCATCTGCCAGACGGGGCTTCAAATGGTTTTAAGAGAAATGTTATCAATGCTAAGGCCCGAAGAAATACACAGATTACAAGCTGGGATAAATCGGAGTCAAGCGCTGCCCTAACCTGTCTCAAACGAGACAGGGGCTTCCAAGTCGACTTAAGAAAACTACCAGCCCTTCATGGACGTTTCGAGTGGCTCGACTCGATCTGTCATGTTTACACGAGATCGCGTATACTCGATACAACCCCTCAGAAGACTAGATGATGTTTGTGTAAAGTCCCCAGGCCTTTCTGCTAGAATAGACATCGTTCATCGCATCTAAAGACCTTCGTAAACTTAAATAAATAATATTATTGCTTTAAAAAATAGTAACTTTTCCATGTTTTCAATAATGTTAGACATAAGAAATATGTCGATACAGAAATTTCCAATTTCCAATTTTTAATCTAATTTATTATTTAATAATCTTAATTATTAAATAGTTATAATATAAGAATTCATTCATTATTTTATCGTCTATGAAAATCAATATTTGCTACAGTGTTAAGCCATAAATCGTATCCATTATTTTACTGGCCGAAAAATTTAAAGGTGCATTACAAACTGAATACAGCGCTAGAAATGGTCACTGATGCATTATTTATACACGATCCCCGTTTTAATGCGCCTGATCGTGTTCCGAGTTTATATAGCGCAATAACATTACGCGGCCGTCGGTATTCGATATAAATTTCAGCGTCATCATAATCGTTATGATTGCGTCCATTCCTCTTTTCGTGTAAAATGCCATTCCAACGATTTTCTGCACTATGTTAGCTTCCTCCTGAAATCTTGTTAGACGTTAATTGCATAACTCGTCAAAGGATATCCTTTTACGATCTAACCATGCTTCCTGGGTGATACTGGTGTCAGATATTATCATTCAAATATAAATATGATCTACGAATACTTTAATAATCTCAGGATAACGTTAAAATATGAACCTCTCAGAAGTCAAACTGATTAACTCCAGTTTTTTATAAATATCAAGAAAATTATATTGTCTACATATACAACTAACGTAGATTTTTTAAAAGATCAATACAATTTATTAATGTAAAAACGGAAAATACTTCTTATTCCTGAATACAATTACTAACTATATAAGTACCTGAACTATTCATGGATATAGCGAAGTATGTTGCAAAGCATAAATGACAAAAATTGTACTGTTTACGTATTTCATTTTTTAATGAGAATGGTAACCGCCATTGCCCATTTAATGATGATAAATACCTTTTAAAAAATTAATAATATTATCTAGCACAACTTTTTGATAAAATATTGTTCGGAAAGTAACATGGAATTTGAACTCTTAACGGAGAAAAATTTAATGGATATATTACACATGCTATATCAAATTTTTCAAAATTTTGTTAGCACTGTAATGAACCATAACTTCATAATTATGCTGGTAAAATTAAAAGTAATCCAATTGAACGTTTATGGGCAATAATAGGAAAACAATTGCAAATTTTTAATATAAACTTCATAATCTATTAAAAGGAAAAATGATTGAAATACGGAGTTCCACGACATTAAATAGAGCTAAAGGTGGATTTATTACATACTGATGCTTATTAATATAGTAACAATTAATTATTTAAATGTTTCTATGATCTCTGTGAAATGTATGTTTACAATGAATATCTCATAAATTCTTCGTAAAAATTTCACCAGTATAACACCGTGCTAATAGTATCTTATTACAGTATTAATGATATTCCAAAAAAGTTTGTATAATACATACATTACAGACACATATATATATACAAATACATTCGTGAGTCACCATATACAGCATTAATTTGCAGAAAGAATAATTAATGTAGTCGCTAGTCTACTATTCTTGAAACCTATTTCACTACAATTCTAGTTATTATTTTTTAATGTGCTCTTTCATTATTTCTTATTAAACTCCTAATAAAATAAATGCCCACTTAGTCTGTCGTATATTTTCATTACAAGCCGATTCGTGTTTCTGTTGTATGGTATTAAAACACGTCTTTAAAAGCTGAATGTCTTGTTCACTTCATGTGATCTATGAGGCGTATTAACAAGAGGCAGTTTTTTGTATCTGAAACGCAGCTGTTTCGAATAATGAAGCTGAATCGAGCGTTTAATCATATGGGAAAAAGGAAATGGAAAAAGAAATCGCGTCGATTGAAGTAACAACCGCGCCGGGTCATTACTATTCTTTTGAATGTTTAGCAGCGAAACGGGTTGATTTTATGCACCGCGACAAAACACGTTTATAATGTCGACTGTTTTCTCGACCTCCACGTACATTAATTCAAAGCATTTCTTTAATATTACAATATACATATTTGTTTGTACTTTAGAGAAATAGTTTTCTTTTCACTTTTAATAAATCTAAATATCAGAAATTTTCCATTATTTTACGTTGTATACCGTGATGGTTTCTTCTCATTCTTCGTTGTAAACTTGAATCTGCGAGAAACGAACATTTACGTGAGAAAAATATGTGGTTGACGTAATATTGCGAAATATGATTTATAACATTAGATTAAGACATACGAAATGTTTCTACGACGTTTCAGATTAACGGATGGATACTATTCTTTTAATTTTATAAAATCGTTAATTGTGATGAACCACATTAAAAAAGAAGAAATTAGCTGTGATATAGATGTGAGTGTATTATAAGAAAATGTGAAAAGCCCTGATTTTAATGGAAGTTCACATACTTGTAGAATCTAATGGACTGTACGTGGAGCATTTTTTTTTGTCAAGTGGAAATCACTTTAAAATCAACTCCCTAAATTTTTAGCATTTCTTTAAATTTGTTTGGGACCTTTTTTAAAATAAAGTGATAGAACCCTAAAAATTGAACATTTTGTATACGAAAAGTTTCACTCCACCTCGCACCATTATGAAGTTATTTTTATAAAATCGAAGATGAAATGGCATTCTAAGGACTGATTTCACTTTTGATTTCCTAATTTATAGTGCTTACGATGATTTTTGTAACGGTGCGAGATAGAGCAAAACTTTTCGTATAAAAAATGTTCAGTACTATTTTATCACCTTATCACGAAAAAATTCCTAGGAAAAATTGCATTTAACAAATGAGAAAAATACTAAAATCTTAATCAATTGATTTTAACCCTTCAAAACATTTCATGTCAACAAAAGAATTGCTCCACAAGCATGCGAACTTTCATTGAAATCAGGACTTTTGTGTTTGGTGAATTTCTCTGTAAGTGGCCTTCGAATATTAATGGGAGTAACTGTATATAATAATGAAACTAATTGATTGCTAGAAAAAAGTGTATACAATCGTGTAGAAATTATTTTAACTAAATATACGTGTAGTGTTCTGAAGAATTCACTCGTGTATAACATTTTTGCTTCGATAAAACGACATTTAATGTGCATGAACCTAATAATAAATATAAAGGAGGAAATGTTCCAGACTGTGGTATCGATTATTGTTCATTGGCGCATGTAAATCGAGGTGAAGTGCGATGTCCGCGAACCGCATCAGCAATAACCCGCGGGGAAATTATTGATAATCTCATCAATATTCACGTTATTGTCAGGCGCAGAACACCAATAATTAACGCGCAATTGGTCGCGGGTATCGATACAACGGGAGCGATCTGCAACACATGTCGCTCTATTAATAACACCGTACCTGGTGCTATCGATACCTCACTAATTCATCGAAAAGCAGATTTGCAACTCCGTCGCACCTGCATCGAGTAATACGAGCATAAGTACTAACTGCTAAGCAATAATTTTGTACGTGATAGAAAGTCCAACTGAGCTAATTATTATACTACCGCTCAAAAGTTAAATATCATCTGCGTTAAGTACGGATGATAATACAGTTTGATAATACAACGTGCTATGGTTGGGACTAAAGTTCTATTCCGTTCAAGGCCAATAAAGGATAAATCCTACTGCGCTCTACTTTAGTAGAAAGTGAATAGTGCAGGTTTGTAGGTTCTAACTCCTCATATTTTTGTATTTGCATGTTCCACACTATATCTACATGATACAGTGCATTATAGGACTGTTACCTTAAAATGAGTAGCTTACTGCTAAATAAATTGTTGAAGTGCTGCGGCCAGTCAAAAAATTGTAACCATTAGAACAATATTAGTATAACGTGCGGCAAAATTCCTTAGGGACTTTTTACCAAGACACGAATTATTAAAACCTAATCAATGTATAAGTTACAAGAAAAGGTATAAAGTGGTACATTTAAATTTCAAACTCAAAAACTATTTAGCAATTTCAATCACCTTTGCAGAGACCACCTACCAATTCGCCTCATATTTTAATAACAGAGACGTACGCAATCAGTTAGCATTTAACGCAAGAAAGGGTTGAAGCAGAATCATCATCGTTGGGATGAGAAGGTAATTCACGAGGGTGTTCGCGATATGGCATTAAAACATTGCTTTATTACGTCCACCGTTGAATGTGTCAACGGTGCCGGTTTATAAGGTAAATTTTAATGAACTGGTATACATGCACACTCGACATGCTTCGACTCTGACTCCGGTCCCGACTCGAAGCGGTAAATACGTCATTAGTCAGCGCAAGCTCAGCCTCTTTATTTGTGTTTATTAATTCAACCATGGGATTGAACGTATCATTTATGCCAGTCCCTGAATTACTAATGCAAACGGTTACGGAATACTCGGTTCGAAGACGTGGCTTTTTGCAACGAGGGACTTCGCCTTCAACACAGGATGCACGCACTCCCAAGTAGCGGACTTAACGTTTCGGGAATACTCATTCAAGCCATTAAACTCACGCCTGAAAGAGCGTCACTTTACGAAGCCGTCTAATTGGAAACAAATTAATTCCTTTCCTTTTTGATTAGACAAGTTACACTTTTTGTTTAATTAGACAGCACTAATTTAATTGTTTGTATAGGAATTTAATATGTATGTATATGTTAACCCCTTGCCCAACGATTATTTTATTACCTACGTATGCTAGCAGTAGCTAATCACTGATTTCGCATCATGTTACGTACAAATCATTCGAATATTGTGGGCAATATCTGTTTAGTAACTCCCAGTTGTATAATACAAAGCTAAAATTAAGTTTCAAGTTAAATTTCAGTCTCAACAACTATGCATTTTTATTGAATCTTTGCCATAGTTTGAAACACGAGTGTAACTCATTATTGTAGGGCAAAGGGTTAATTGAATATGTATAGGAACCTTTTATTGATTTAATGTCTATATACTATCTCAATATACATATTTTAAAACGTATTTACGAAGAAAGTGGCCTTATTTCATTTTCAATTGAACTTCGGGTTACTGGCGATCCTATGGTTTATAAAATCAATAAAAGTTTACCCAAGATTTTTTCTGTCTACTCATAAACTGTGACATATTAGGACAGTTAAAGAAACCACAATGTTCTAATGTTTCTCCACATTTTTGTAGACAAAATTGAAGCTGCTACAGTATTATTACAGGGTTAAGAACTCTTATCTTACATACTTTAATAACAAATTTTTCATTAATAAAAAATTATTTGTTAAAAAATTGCAAATAATTGATTATGCCCAAGAAACGATGTTGCAACGTGAATAAAAACAAAGTTGCCTGGGAATTATATTGAGAAGGTTAAATTTATTTTTACTGTTTACTTTCTTTATTTCCTTTTGTAAGTAACATAAAATCACCAAATACCGCGTAGTTGGTCTGTAACAAGTCCATCTAAAATCAGTACTACGTTTATTTCGCGTAGAATAGCGCGACAATACCAGCAGCCACCTTTTAAAACGATCGTAGAGAAGAGGCCTAAGGATCTCAATGGACGCTGGGGCCAGGTCACGTGTAATCGTGGTTTGGTCGCGTGTGGATAAATCAAAAGTATGAAACGCTGCCGGCAGAATTTCGGCATATTTATGGCGGTGGCAATTCAATGATACACATTCCCGGTCGCGCGTAATAGTCAATATTTCCATCAGAAGCATACCTACAACTCACGCCCACGCCGACGAATTGGTGCAGCCAACGGTGCTTTATGAGAGTTCAGGACGCATTTGACAGCGCGATGCGCCCGGCCAGTTGTTGCTATTTATTCGCGCATTACATTACTCTGTTACCGAGTCGAGTGTCACCAGCTAATTTGCATTATAAGTGCCGCTGATGTTATCATCGCTTCGCTTATACGTTATGGCGTCGCTGACGGATCATCAGTGCGCCGCGCCGCGCCGCTGTCCCACGTGTTCGGGTGTGTTAGTCCGTTACTTGTGTGCGAAAAGTGTATAATCATACGAAGGAGTATGTTATCTGGCTTCGACCGCAGCAATCGCAGCTCATTTATTCGTGCTTGATAATTTCACTATCATCATCAGGTTATTTGTTGATCGAAATTCTCTTTGCGAATCAATAAGGTAACAAGAAAACTCAGTGTAAATTTTGGTAAAAATGATTTTGATTTATAAAAAAATGAAATATTATTTCAAATTGAATCATACGATTTTTATCACGTGTGACTAGACGAATGTTGGGACAATAGTATCAAGATGCTCTTGAAAAGAATTTGATACATGTCTTGTAATGTATTTGACCTGACACAAAAATTATAAATTTAATAGTTTATTATTAAAATATTCAATGCATGTCAACTTTTGGTGTATGGATATATGTACATATCATAGTATCTAAATTACGATAGATTCATCTGTAACTTGGACATAATTTTTAGCAATTTCAGCGTTGATGTGTCATGATTTCAACAGTTATTCGAACAATGAATGTAAAAGAATGTGTAATAAATTTGTAATTTCAGTAAGTTTAAATATATTGGAACCTTGGTGTCCATTTTCCTATATTTGTAATACGCCTGCATGAAAATGACAGTGCTCTTTTGTTAAACACTTAATTACAAAATTTTGTATTTAAAAATTCATTAATCACAACATTTTAATCCTGATCAAAGAAAAGAAATTGAAGTATTTAAAATTAAAACAATTTTTCTCATAAAAATATATATTTCTTTCGAGCTATACTACGTATGTGTGTATATCTCCCTCACTACAGAAATTAAAAAATCTAAAAATTCTTCAAGCTTATTTGCTGTTTTGCAAATTTCGGTCGATAGCTGCGCATCAAATGGGAACTACACGCAAAAATACTTAAAGCTTCCTACCGGACAGTAGACAAATCGTCGGACGACACCAGTAATAATTACCACTAAATAATTTTCGCGTAGAGAAGAGTCATCCAGTGGTCCAGCGGTCCAACGGCAGATGTAAATTCCCTCCCTGGTCGTCGCGCTGCCCTATGAATTCCGTACGAGTGTCCGACCTTTCCCGGGGATGTATGTTGAACAGCTGAAGTGGAGATTGAAGTGAAATATGAAAATCCGGGCAGTGCAACGCCGGTCGCTGGCTGACGCCGGCGTTTTCGTATTGAGCACCTCGCGTTTAACGAGCCGCATAAGACAGAAAAATATAGGTAATGAACGTGAATACAGGACGAGACTTTTCTTTTAGGCCGCGTTTCGCGGTATTCACGAAAATCGTTCCTCGTTCCCCCTCGTAGAAAAACGTAGCCAACGTGGAAGCGGATCCGGCCGTGCCGCTTTGCGTATTCCTTTGCTTTTCAATGTTATTCCGACAAAAATTCGCGCTCGCCTATATTTTAATTAAAGTCATTTTGCCGGGTTACACGAGTATGTGGAATTTATTAACGAGTAGCGCACGTACGTTCGTCTGCTTGTACCGAATCAGTTCGTCGAATTTCAGCAAGATCCCTTGGTATTCGTGTTTCATTTCCGCTTTCCCAGAATTCCTACATTTCCGTGGCAGTGAACTCGCAGAAACATCGCAAAATGCGTCCGCCAGAAATTATGACGGTTCATCGATGTAAATAAACGTTTTATTTATAGCTATTATCATTATTGTTGGTTTCTACAAAACAAAATGCATTTGAAATGAACCATTATCCGTCAACAAAAACATAAGTTACTAATTTATAATAAACCTTTATGTAAGGTTGTCTTAAACATCTTAAGGTATTATTAGAAGTAGCCAATGTTTTTGACAGAAAGCAACGGACACACGTGCTCTCGAAAATTAGTGATGGTACTTGAAAATGTAATCAGGTACTACCCAACCTATTCGAAATGACACCCCGTCCCCTATTTGCACGGAAACGCGGCACAATTATTATGTACACCAGCAGTGCGTACAATGTGGATCCATTTCAGAGTGGCAATTCGCGCGATACATTATCCAGTCAGCGCGATTGTCGACCATACGATTCGCAGTTTCGTTTCAGTCTGTGTAATAACGCTGGCATTTCGACCCTCGTTCCGCCGCTTCTGTAAGAGGGGGTGGTGTCACCGACAATATTTTCCTTCGACGAGAGAGACCGTACCGATATTTCGCCTCCCCCCCCCCCCTATCCCTCCCCTTTTTTCCCGTTCGTCGCCGCGCCGCTGACGAAATAACTCATTTCGAGAACGCGCGCCAGCGTGAAGCTGTCGATAGCAGCCACGTCCGGACCGCCCCACGACAACGTGTAAACAACCGCCGCGTCAACTTTATATTATATGTCGCCAGAGAGAGGAATCCGGATCGGCGCGGCGTGCAAATCTACCAGCTCGATTTTGACCGATCCGTGACTCTGTCTCCCTTTTTTCCGTCCTATTTCTCTGTCCACCTCGCGGTTCCACCAGTTCAGGCACACTCTCGCTCTGATTTGCGTGGATTCTTTTTCGGCATGCGACCACGCGTGTGCGTGAAACTGCCGATGATAGGATAGGGGAACCTCTCGACTCCCGGTCCATACACCTGGCAAGTGACATGAAACAAATCTACCGATACAACTGGCTGTAGTTCACTTCATCGTCAGAGTTCATCGTGGGGAGAGGCGACGAGAAACCGAACGACATAATACCGCGGTAAATCTTTGATTTTGATTTTCAAATTTATGTGCATGCGTAAGGGCAGTATGTTCACCGGAATATTTGTAAGCCGATTAAAAAAAGTTAATCGTGTTATTTTGGTTTCATGGAAATAGTTTGTCACAAGAAGTATAGAAAAATCATGAAACACTTAATGCATTTAAAACTGGAAATAATTATATTATATATGTTATTCATATATAAATAGTTAAATACACATTGGTATATACATAATAAGTACTTCATAAATTTAGAAGTTTATTATAGAAAATAACTATGCAGACTAACATTATATTAGAGAAAGTATAAGTTCTAATATTCACCTTTTTATCTTTTATGGCAAACATTTACCAGTACTTTATTAAGTTTTAGCAGATATCTGGCAGCTCCTGAAAGCAAGTGTAATTTAAATTGTGAAAGTACTTATGGAACTCACAAATTCTTTATATATATTATTAATTTTGTACATTATATCGGGTGAGTCAGCTAAGAATACAACGTATAAGATCTTTTTTGCTTTTAATGAAACAGAAAATTGTATAAATAAGAAAGTATTTAGTTATGAAGGACAAATAATCACTACTATTTTCCAAGATTTTAGGGTCATTTAACGTTTCTTAAAAGGGAATGTATATATTTATTTATACATTTATTGTGTTAAAATATAGTGGTCTAAGAGTAATTTATTCGTAAGGACTTGTATGTGAATGTTTATATTAAAAGAAATAAAGATAATATTCAAACACTTTCTTATTGCATATGAAACATTTTATACAGTACATCGTTTTTTTATTGTTCTCATAATCGAATCGAAGTCGTTTCTGATTACTATTGTATAATATACTTTTATCTTCTAGAGAATATTATTTTTTAGAAGATAATATCTTTTAGGTAAAATATCCCATTAATTAATCATTTTTTGATATATTGTATATACATACGATCTGCACTCGCCAAGCGTCCGAACGAAGGACAAGACGTTAGTGGCAGATTACGTATATGATTTTATAGCGTGCAAAAGCGCGCCCATCAATATTTCCGTTGCTTTTTAATTACACTACCGACCATAAGTATTTGATCACTTATAAGAGGAATTAAAGTGTAGTTATTGGTATCAGAATACAAATGTGTACAATTTTTATAAACTATGATGAATGGGTCATTTTGACCATTGTGTAGTAGTTCTAGTGCTAAAATACATTAATAATAGAAGTTTCTCTTATGGGTAGACTGCGGATTGTTTTGAATTTGTGGGAGATCCAAGTTGGCAAAAAGATGTAGGATCCATACGATATGGAAAAATGTTTAAGCTATCAAAATTAAGTTATACGTTTTTTATTTAGAGAGTGAAAAATATCTGTATTAAAGTGCATTTCTACAATCGTGCTTCTGAAAATTCAATTTTGCCCAAAAATCCCTAAGCTTTTTATGAGCAACCAAATACTTATGAGCGATAGTGTATAAATGTCATGGTAATTTTTTTATGAAAAATAACTGTAAAAGTTGATGCGTGGAAAAGAAATATACTGTCCGTTTTGATGTAAAAAAAATTGAGTGGTCTTGAAATCTCAGAAAGTATGATCTTACAAACAGTCTTCTTTGACATAGTACGCATTTATCCCTTTCAATTTAATACTATCCTTCATCCACACATTTTGTTGGGTTAAAAGCAATGGAGATATTTTAAAGTTTAATCATGGACGACTACTCTGTATATTGAATAATGTCTTTCTTCGCAGTTAGTAAGAGTAATTACAAAGAAAGTATCAATGAAGAAAAAGTTAAAAAGCAACACAAAGGAACTTTGAAATGTGCCGCGCAAGGGACAGAAGGCGGGCCGCATTATCGATGTAGATCGGCTTGAACATGCCGCAAAAGCCGACGAATCTGCGTGACTAATTATCGCGTTCTCCTTTCATCTATCTTTACCAATCGCGTCGATCCTGAGCTGTCCGTGGCCTGTACATCCGTCTTACTCTCGCGAGCCACTCGCATCAATTTAAGTTTTTCTCGTGGTCACCAGAAAAAACCAGTGCATGATCCTACGATTGTGTGCGCTTTCAAAAGAGCCGACGCGCCGTTGAAAACGTCTGGATTCATTTGCCCCCTACTTTTCTTCGTCTCCTTTCGCCTGACTTCTTCCCTTTTCCTTCCTCTCTTTCCTCCTCCACTGCTTCTATCTTTACCCTTTTCTTACGGCAATGCTCTTTTTCTCGCTTGTCGATTTGACTCTTCGCGTTCTTTATTTCACCGGAAAGTTTGATGCCTCGGCTTTGCGCTGGTCATTGAGTACAAAAAGTGCATTATGAACCGCAAACGTTAAGACCAGATGCTGTATCCTTAGACCTTGATCTTCGAGAAGCAGAACGTACGTGCATATGTATAACAACACTGGTTGTTGGGATTTCCTTTATCGAGTTGCACAGTGGGTATTGCTTTTCACGTTTTGCCAAAAATACAGTGACTGAAGAAAGTATTCATACACTAGGAAACCTTGACTTATATTAAAAGTATTTTTGTCAGGTTAAAGGCTAGTTAAAAAGTTGTGCGTCAATAATCTATAAAATTTTAGCTACTAATCGTAGATGTATACAAGATATATCAGAATTTTAATTTATTGGTGCATAAGGAAAGATACCGCTAAAAGTATTTAGAACTCTTTGGTCTATCAATCCTTTTTTTAAGTCACTGTAGCTGTGTCTAGTCACACACCTGCATTATCACACACGATTATTCAAATGTTAAACATTTTATATTAGTTGCATAAATAATGTAGATTTCCATTATTAACCCTTTAAATAGGAGGAAGTGATTTATATGGCACATACGTGTAACTGTGGATAAATATGCAAAATTCTGTCGAGAAACACTATCGAAATAAGACTGTAAAAAATAGGAATGAAATTATTTTACGTTCATTTCAAATCTTTAGAATGTAATTAATATAATAAATTGACCTAATACATTACTCTGACTTCCTCATAAAAGATAAGTTGTATAATATATCGTGTGCGATTTATTGCTTATAAAATACAATTAGTTTCATTTCCGTGAAAACAAAGATTGTGTTTCTAAGGAAGCGTAAGGATGATTACTGAAATTTCATATACAATATTATACCTAATTCCAAAAATTTTACTATTATGTAATTTTATAATTTTATATCTATTTAAAACATTTAAACATCTGTATGTCAAAATTTTGACACGATGAACAAACGAATGATTGTTTTTCCATTTAGAATTAAGATCGAAAACACATTTACTATAACTGTCTTATTTCTCTTACCTTGTCTTGTAAAAATGTCAATATTAATTTATTAAAAATACTTTGCCGATTAACAATGATAAATATTATTTTATTTATTATTCGATAACTTTACTACGTAAAACTATTCGGTGATAGGAAGTAACTGAATGATATATAAAACGTAATGTATAACCTTAATTACTAATTTAGTATTAATTAATCAATTTTATCAGCTAAAGAAGCAATCATTTAACTTTAGATTTTTTAAGAAGATTTGTCTTAAAAATAGTGCGCTAAACTTATACGTTGAAAAGTAGAATGAAAGTAAAATTAATTTTGAAAAATATAACTTCATTTTAATTTTAATAGATTATAAAACTCAAATACCACTTAAAAGAATGAAGTGCACTGCAAATAAGTTGAAACTTTATTGTTAATAATATGTTAAATAATTATATTGTTATGCATTACATATACAAGGCAGTAATTGTCATAATAGAAGTCATACAATCACCTTTCATAAATACTTGATGTTACACCTTGCATTCGAACTAGTTGAGGAACGCATCTTCCAATTTGTATTATTGTTTACCAATTCCTGCTCAGCTTGTGAGTTACGCTTACAATTTGTGCATATATCATAATAAAACCTGCAAGACAAAAATATTACTTACGTGTGTATAATATGTATCAAATTTATAAGAATGAATTCCGCAAGTACACGTTGAGCCGCAATAATGGTCTAGAAGAGCCGCATGTTGCTCGCGAGTCATGATTTACCCACTTCTGGCATACCAGTTAATAAAAATGACGTGAACTACCTCAACATTGGACATTAATGTACTAGTACGAAGTAAAGCAAAAATGTCAAATATTAGCTAAAGCCTGGTGAGTTTTTCTACACGATAATAGAATTACATTCAAGATAATACTTTTTTCAGATGAATCATTAAATTAACAAGCAATTTCATAGTTAAATCCGTAGTATTAATATTTACAATTATAGAACCTACATATATCATCATCCTGTCTTCAATTCTTGCTACGTCTGAGGTGTAAACCGTTCTCAATCCTTTGTACATATTTGAAAAGTAAAACTTTTTTTCATGTTTCCCCCGTTTTTCCGAAAGAGTAAGACTTTTTCATTCGCAAATCAGCGATTAATGGAAGTCATGGTATCGCGGGCAATACTAAAGAGCAGGATCAAAAGCGAGACATATTCGTAGAAGCAAATTAGAGGGTGTTTCGAATTGAAGCGGCGAGGGCTGTTCAATGCGGTAGAGGGGTCGGAGGAACGCGGAACGGGGAACGAACAAATGAAATGAAATGTCGCTGCTCTCGACGAGCGAACGAACGTAGAACAGAGAAGGGGCGAGCGAGAGTGACTGAACGGACGAGTGAGAAGGGGAGTGAGAGAGAGAGAAAGAGAGAGATTGTTTGTCGTTAAACCCTTCCGTCCGGCCCGTACCACTCCTATTCCCAGTTAGACTGCTTATTTGCCTAATTGCGTAGCACACTCGATAAATTTCGACAAATCCTCACATTGTTGCATGTTTTCCTTTTTTTCGTGTGTTATTTTCTTTTGCATCAACTCATCATTTATTTATGGATTATGGATTATTCAACGTATTAAATAAGTAAAATGAACATTTTCTTTTATGCTGCCGAAACCTTTTTAGGTGAAAGTATATCATTGTGTGTGAAAGTATTCAGATAAAAATTGTTGAAAATAAGGGTCCATTGCGAAGCTACGTAATGTACTAGTTTTCAAAAGCTTGCAAGGAAAATTTGACAATGTTTAAATGTACAATTTAAATTGAAATAAACGTACAATTTGTGTAGAGATTTTCAGCAATTCCCATATGTATATGAACCTAATAACTAGTTTGTTAAATTGGAATTCAATAAGTTATTGCGAATAGTATGGTAATCGCACTACAATGTTGCTAAGTATGCGATACTAACTGAATCAACGAACAACACAACCGAAAGCTCTGCTGTATGTTGGTTGATTGGCACAAGTCAGTGTAGGAGTGGAGCCCGATTGAAAAAAGATTCATCCGCAAAAAAGACGATTCGCGGATGCTCTCGTAGCAGATCCCATGAGCTGCGGCTCGTTAGGGGGTCAGGATCAATGGGTTCGTCGCGGTGCTCGTAATTTTATGGGATTCCATAACAACGAGCGCATCGTTTGGTATCGAACAGGGGGATCGGTGAAGTGGAGAGAACGATGGGAGAAGTCGTCTTGTTAAAAGTAGCCCGCCTCATTGCCTCCAATATCTGGTAGGTACTGCTCTTCTGTCAGGGTAGCTCGAGAATCGAGCATCTCAATAGCCACTCGAACCTTCTACCATGCCGTCTTGTTACACGCGCACGTGTACGAATTGGGAGTACGATTTCTGTTTAGGCTTGTAACCATTTATACGGATTTTCACCACGTGTAAGTACGTACGCGAAATCGGGACTGATTTCTGTGGAAGCATGGATTTGTGCAACAGTGACATTCACAAAGAATAATATTAGGCTGTTTGGAAAATTCGTAGAGATATTTTAGAAACACTCAATGGTAATATATGCACATTAACAGTTTAGTAAATAATTTTGCGTGTAGTATTTATTGTTTGATAATTGTATGACTATCAGAAGGTTTTACAATCCTCTATTTCAAAAAATTTGCACACTTTCTTCCTCCGAAATGAACACATGCAAGCAATTCTTCTAGCCTTCTAATTTATTCAGTTACTGGCCGTTAATAAAATTTTACAAACATTACAATAAATTTGAACATGTATTGTCCATTAATTATTGGATTTTAAGTAGCCCGAATAGGAATAATATTTGTTCAGATTAAGAATGCTATTATTTAACTAAAGTTCATAAAAAATAATCTCTTTCTAGTTCACCAATTACACAGTAGAACTGACTATTACCAAAAGTGTTTCAAATTTTCCCATCAACCCAATACGTGCAATAGTGTAACATTTTATAACAGTTGCTATTATTTCTCACTACAAAGTACAAAATTGCCCAATTAGTTTTTACATGGAATAATCTACATTTGATCTAAATAAATTTCTATCACTAGAGAATTGTTTCGGTGTAATTTGTAAAATCCATCAATTTAAGTACAGCTTAATCAGCAACTCAACTCGGAGTTATATAATTTTCATCGAAAAGTTTAGTTAATGGAGCAATCAAAGTATATACATTTAACGAGTAGGAACACTGATTCAATTTTGTTCAAACTACTCTACATGATTTACAATATATTTAGTTAAAGTATGTGTATTTTGTTTTTCTAACATAAAATTGTAATAACTTAAGCACAATTTGACCACAAACGTAATTTCCAAAATACCTTGGAACCAAATTCATTTCAAAGTTGTTTATACTTTTTGAAACAATTACAAGCTATAAAAAGACATTTCTTAACCGTGAATGAAGTGTAGTAAAACACTTCTCATGGCCTTCCATTTTACGACAAATTATAAAAGCATATTCCAAAACGTCTTGTTGCTTCCGTCAATAAAGTTGAAACTTCCAGAAAGATTTAAGAAAACCTGTAGGAATGCATACCACACCTCATTCTTGTTCCTAATTCTTTAATAGTTATATATGCCGGTAATTATGAAAGTGATGTATGTCAAAAATCTGAAAAAATTGAACTTATCGCTTATTTTATGTTAAATTGATCTATATCATACAAATATGGAAGCTGTTTTTCGTTTTTTTTTGTCTTACACCACTTTCATAATTACCAGCACATATATTTAGATCGCGTATTTATCAAGTGTATTATTCGCTTAAAGATTTAATTATTTTTGCTATTCAGTTTAGTGTGTCTAATTATTAGTTCTGATTAGATGTTATAATTAGCAGGGTGAAGCACAGAACAGGAGGAAGTCCGAATACTGAGTCCAAGCAGCAAATATATATGTTTAGATATATTCCTAACTGGCGATATAAGTTCGAATTAAGAAATTTAAGGTATTAATCCGTCACACAATAAAATATAGGAGTTAAGTTATAGTGTTTATTATTTCTGACTTGAACATGGTAAAATAGTGATGACTACAGTTACGTATACAGTTATAAGTAATAGCAGACGGGAATTAAAAAGTTTTATACTTTTCAATCAAAAAATTGGAACATCAAAAACTGTACGATTACAACCAGATGGAGTGGAGCACTATTTTTTCTTAAATCTTCCACCAACTGGGTACTTCCTTACAGCTAAGAAAAAAACGCATTGCTATTCCCTTTTAACCCTTTCGTTCCTTTTCTTTCTCTCTTTTTTTTTCAGCATCACAATTCCAAAATGGAAGATTTTGAAAAAGTGAACAATCAGGAGTAGAAACTTCATTATGGGAAATGATAACAATAGCAATAAAAGTATGCGAAACAAAACTGCAGAAAATATCAATTTACGTAGAGTCGTATTGTCAAAGCAGCTATAAAGAGTTAATTGAAAATCAGGGAGTTGACTTTCATCAGTTTATGTATTTCTCTGAACCCACTTTTAAACATACTTAGAATGCAAAGATTTACGAAACATCGTAGTAAATATAATAGTTAATTGATCATTGATTAGGATTTATTTACGTAATTGTTATGCTTATTCAACAATTCTATGCTAGGGGGGCTACAAACAAAGTAATGCCTCAAAGTATACAACATTTGTAGAAAGTTATCAGTGAATGAAAAATTGAAGTAATTGAAAAGGGAAAGTAATGTAGAATGGTGGATCCTTCTAGACTCAATAGAAGAGAAAAACAGTATATGCCGAGTAAGGACGTTAGACACACAGTAGAAGGCCCAGCGGGGCTGTGGCGTAGTTGTTAACGCGATCGATTAGTAGTGACCCGAAGATCTGGGTTCGATCTCCGCCAGCGGCGCAGTTTCCCTTTTTTGACTATACAAGATGATACGGCTCGGCGCGATTACTACAGTAATGTAATGCTTTGGAATAGTAATCTTGATTGCAACAATTTTTAAAAATAACAATCTTATTTCTACATAGTCGTGCCATTTCTCAGAGTCGTCAGAGAAGGATATATCTTATGCTGATAGTGTAGACTTATCCGTATGCGACTTTGACTTGTTCCTGAAATAAAAGAAATACCTTCGAAATTACTGGTTTGAAACCAGCGAAGCCTCTCAAAGGGCTATGGGAGAAAGTGACTGAAGGCATAAGATAATCAATCTTTCCGTGATGACTTTAAGAAATTTATGTATCATTGGTATAAATGTATGACGGCGGGTAACTGCGTAGAAAAATAAGTGTGGTAAATGAAACAGTGCTTCAAATCATTGTTTTTCGTTTATTAAAATAGAAA
Source organism: Eucera pruinosa (assembly GCA_028830335.1). Classification (NCBI taxonomy): domain Eukaryota; kingdom Metazoa; phylum Arthropoda; class Insecta; order Hymenoptera; family Apidae; genus Eucera; species Eucera pruinosa. The sequence continues at coordinate 2,900,844 of JAMYCR010000002.1, read as the reverse complement.
TTCATTTTTAATGGATATTACAAAATCAGCGGCATTACTTTTCATTTAGCATTCGTATGAACTCATACGTATTCATGTTAAGTTTCACCAGTTTCAGATGTCGAACATGAAGTAATTCAATACCGTAAGTCGGGAACTACGAAATGCGTCCGGATGGGAAAAGCGAAGCCTGCGGAAATTGGTGTAGCGTATGTGGACTGGTCCTTCGATAAACGAACATTTCTCTCCAAGGAACAACTTCCCCGGAAGAAACAGTCGGATCGAAGGGCGGCTCGAAGGAGAAAGGGCCATCTTCGTGGACGAATTTCAGGATTACGGTATCGAGTTAACGAGGCTACAGGCTTTCTAATAGCCTGGGGCTACTTATTTCGCATATCAGGCGCTAGCCAGACCACGTAACATACCTATAGCAAGGGTGCGCAAGGCCAGCCAACACCTCAAGGCAAAAGCGGCCGCATATAAAAACGTGAAATATCATGGGCATTTTCTTATCGCTAACCCGGCCATATGTAAAAACGAATAAAATTGTGGTAAGTTGCGCCGAGGGAACACGCTGTGGTCGCTTCAGGCCAGTATACCGAATCTGATGTGTCTGTTTTGGGTGAATAAATTTAGACATAAATCGTAGCCTCGCGAAGGCACATATTTCTAAAGCAGCCCCTTACCGGTCAAATTTCTTTCCCCTACACGTCGAAATACCTTTCTATTGTAATATAGTTTTGCAATCTTATGTGTGTATACGTAATCTGCATTAATCTTGTAATCTTATTAATTTTTGCAGGAGAAAAGATACCAAAAGTTAATAGAGTGAACATTAGTAATACGGAACACCTGATTTTAAAAGCTTGCTAGAAACCGGGAAAGTCTTTTTTAATAAAACTAATGTGACTAGACGACGAAACTAGTACATAATCGTATTTAGATTGTTAAGTGTGAAACGATTTAATTAATTTGATATTGTAGTGGAAAAACTAACAGAAGTGAAAATCAGCAGTTCGAAAAAGTGATATTCAATATGGAACACCGAAAAAAAATTATAAAGAAAATTAAAAGAATTTTACGTTTATCATGAAAAATGAATATTTGTTTAAATAAGACATAGAAATAAACAAATATCTTTTAAGTACTCCATATTTTTTCAGTGCAGTTTTCTTCCACTATAATATGTAACTATTAGACTGGCTTTTCAGAAATTTTTGCACATTGCAAAAGAGAAAAACGGTTCTTTTTCAATGACGAATATTCTACTGGCATTTATACAAAACACATATACACGGTTGCTGGTAAAATTCGCTACTTAATTATCGTGATTTTACAAAGTTTCATGTTATGTACTATTCCATGTTAGCTACGTTTACCCTACATTCCAAGTAAAGAAAAGCTGAATAATTTATTCGAATTAATCCAAATTTTTCTTTTTGTGAGTTGTCAACTGATATTAGACGAAACAATTCTATTTGCCTTTTATCTCGAGATGAATTTATTACCTGACACCCTCCAGAAAACGGTTTGATTTAGAAGTATACGTAATAAAAAACAAATTGGAAAGGAATGAAAAGGAGACATAAAAACACATCAAAAAACGAAGAAGCATGGTTATGTATGCTCAGTTTTAAATCTACCTTTCTTGTTGAAGGAAATTTAATATTTATCGTACAATAGTACAATATTTATATGGTTACAAATGCTAGCAAGTGGTTTACGTGTAATATTCAATATAATTCCTGTAATTCTTCTTTCTTCTTTCTATTGGTGTAATAACTTTACTATTTTTACATAGTAACCTATTTAATTATCCATAGTTTAACAGAAGAATTCGAGTGGACAAGAAGAGCGTACAATAGTTATTACTGCACTCATCTTTGTGTCAGTTAGAATTTGATTTTGTAAAATACAAACATATATAGAATATTGAAACCCTGAGTATATATTATTTATTTTTATATTAACTCTAAATTTAGTTTCCTACAATAAAAACCGATTAAATTTCAAGAAACTCTCTATAGCAAAAAAGAGGCATCAACTGAAAGGATTATCAAACCAAAGTAAACAAATCGCAGCTCAGCATTTTCAAAATTGAACGAACTTCAAATTTAATCGAATTTTTTTAAAAAAAAAGGTCAACTCGTTAATTCTGGTTCATCATATTCAGCAATAGTTACTTCATCTCTAGTCATGCAACTAAGTTCGTCATACCTCTGCATCTCATCAGTGCCAAGAGCGTCCGCCGATTCCAACAGCTTCCTGCGTTTCGCGAAAACGCCAGTAGCGACGGCTTTTTCGCGCTCAACTTTTCAGCATTCTCATCGGCACAAATGATACGACGAATCGAGCGGATTAAATACAGCGGAACTCATCAACAAGGACTACGGCACACGGCGGATAAATCGTGATTGCGTAATATCGCGCGAGCAGCGCGCGCGAGTAGAATTGCGTAAAAGCAAATATGCAATAGACTACCTGAACGTCCTGTATTGTACGATTGTCTCCGTTCTCCTCTCGCCGCGTTTCGCAGGAAATGCCTGCCTTGCATTTCCCGGCATTGTAACCACCCCGTTGGCTTCGGAGTATTGCCAGCCTCAACGTTTGAATTGCATTACCTATTATTGCTTATTGTTCGCCGCTAGCTTCGTGCACCACGTTTCCCGTTTCTGTTACGCCACTTCTCCTCTTTTTGATCGACCCTTCCTTTTTCTTTCGTCCTTCGCGCCTTTTTTCCTTTTTTCACCCTGCGAATTTCATGTAACTAAACTCTTGTGAATGAAAATGCTGGGCAATTTAATGAAATTCAATGTCAAATTGTTTAAAACCACTTGGTTGGTCAGTGGTAAAATATTCGATCTTTAAGTTAGTATGACACGTTCTATTTGGTGGAAAAATGAGTTTTGAAGAAGACGAAGAGCAAGGGAAAACGCTGTCCTGAGGTACCAATTTAAATGCAAGGGCGCAAATTAAAAAATATTTCTACTTCTATAGCGAAAATTATATTTCCATTTAGTGACGTACATTAATAAAAATTCGTTATAATAAATGCGCTATGAGAAGTGTTTTGTTTTAAAAATACAATATACAATCGTAAGGACTAGTAAACGTTGACGAGTAATCGATGAGAGATCATTCGTGTCTAGGTGGTTGAAAAATGAGAATTCGGTATGAATCAGTTTTGAAGAAACGTATATGAAATATTTACGTGAACATTTTAAGTGATCATTTTAGGATAAAATTGTATTTTCTATTTAAGAATGTTTAATTTTCATTTTGCATTGATAATCATTACTACTGAAGTACTTTTATTAAACAGATAAAGCAGAGATAGTTTTATTTTTCGTGAAATTCAGTGAAAAGTACAAGTTGAACTCAACGTAAAAAATTAACAAGTTGGTAATGTTGCAGACTTGTAAGTGCATTACCTATCGTGTCCTTATTCCTGTACAGAAAATGTACCATGCTACATCTTTTATTAGGAGCAGGTTCGTTTTATTATAAAAGCTAACTATTTTCAACAATCAAAGATTTATGTCAAAGAAATTCTACACAGGCTGATAAGATTCGTCTGAAGTTCTATCTCATGTAAGAAGAGGAAATCTTCGAGGAGAGACTTCAAATGAGACGTCATTGATTTAATTCAAGAAGGAAATGACACGAGAAATATAATCTGTGCTGGTGGCGTGCTTTGAACTCTCGAAATATCTTATCCTTTTCGCTCTCGGCAGTCATTGGAACTCCTTACACGTTAGTTTCTCTTTCTCTTAGTTTCGCCCCTTTCGTCCGTGTCAAACCCGGGAAAAGCTGGAGCATTGTCGTGTTGAAGTTGTGCGTAACTACGACAATAGTTCGGCAGGATCGGCAAAATTAATGAAAACTCACGTGGGACTTGGGAAGAAGGGGTGAAGAAAGGGATGAAATCCTCGGCCGAGATCAGATATTTCAAATGAAGAAGGAAGAGGAGAGGAAGGATCGGCTAATCGTGACAAATACTGATCCGGGATTGCCGAATTATAAACTAATGTCTTGAGGAAACTTTGCCCCGAATGGCTTTCTCCCTTTCTCTCCAATTAAGGGACCCGATTGCCACCACAACGATCGAACGCCGCCTATACTTTGTATGTTTACTGTATTTTCATTTATTGAAAACTAGTATGTAGAGAAGGATTTTTCAGATTAGTTGTCGTGGTTATTGTTGAAATAGAAATGAAGATAAGTGGCAACAATTATAAATTCATTAATCTTTTAATTCATAATATGAAATTATACATGTTTAAACATGGAGGTATATACAGTGAGTCACAAAATTGTGGCACACGTAAAACATTATCAGTGATCTGAAAAATGAAAAGATAATAAAATAAGTTTTTAGAATTTTTATTTAAAAAAAAATGTGGAATTTATACGTCAATCATTCAATTTTCAAAGATATACGACTAAATTATTATTATTGATAATGTTAACCTGCAAAATAGATTGATGGAAGGATATTTAAATATTGGAGATTATTTCAGAAGAATAACAGAATTGATGCCGAAGGGACATGAAATAATAAGATTGAGAAAGGCTACAGAAAATATTAATTATGTTAAGATTATTAAGTTTTAGAAACAGTGCCAATCATTTCGCGACTAAAATCGACGCAAAAAATTATTACACTTTATCCTTTCATGACTGTAAATCATAATTTTGTTATTCTGTTTAATAGTTCTATTAGCTCGAAACCTGAATTATACATTTAGAAATAAGAAGTTTAGGAACCTACGTTGTTTTGCTTGTTTCCATGACATATTTAATTGCATTTTTCGGTAGCTGCTGTTTTACGTAAGATAAAAATGAAAATTGGTAAACAGCGTGTGGGTTTAATAAGATATAGTTACAATTTCGCCGAATGAGAAAAGTTACTTGTTTTTCTTGTAACGAAAAACAGACACGAAGGTGGCTGCGTGACGAGGTAGCTGATGGTATAGTTAAGGGGTAGACGGACAGTGGCAATGTAGCCCGGTCGGCAGAGAAAGGAAATTGGATGATATTTCCCGCGACGATCAAACCTTATTGCCAATTGAAAGAGGAAAGTTCGCGGTACATTTACCGGGGAAATCAGCGGTGGTAAAGTGAACAAGAAAATAGCTGTTGCGCGCCCCTATTGCAAAAATTTAGATTTTCTTTTGGGATAGCTGTGCGAATCTATAGCGATCTACAAATCGTTAGTAGAAACACAACAAAGGAAATGTAAATGCAAAAAACATGATACGTGCAATATATATTATACGACATGATTGTTGCGTTATCAAAACTTATTTTTGAGATACTACCACTAAGAAATATGTTTTCGATATGTGTTTACAGTCAGTCGCAGAAATCTATGTATAACCCAAAATTTCAAATTGTTCAAAAATTGCAAGAATTTTAACCATTCAAGGCCATTAATTCATGTATTAATCGAAATTGGATGTATTCTACAAAAATAATTTTGTTTTTCCACTTGTTTGTAGAAAATATGCATAAACCAAAAATACAGCTTCACAAAAATCTATGTAACTGAATTAAAGTATACAAAACCGGTTTGTATAACTATGTTTATAAATTGTTATTCTTTCTAATATATTTTTGATATACTATAATTTGTTTAGCATAAACAAAATAACATTTTTTACGGTTTCGGAGCAATTTTATTCGTATAATCAATGAGGCTCACTTTATAAAATCTCATCTAAGAATCATTCTCATTTGTAATATTATATTTTACGAATTTTCGCACCACTAAAATATGTGAACAATTGAAATTTAAAGCGTATATCTATGTGGACTGACTGTTTATAATGATGATTATAGAGTATTTGAAAATGAAAGTAACTTTTCAAAAGTAAAATTTTTAGTATTATTTTTTAGTGTTTTATGAGTACAAACAAATAAAATTATGCTTTCAATTTTTTAAAAATTTAAAATAAAATTAAGTATCGTTAAATTTTGAGAAGAAATTTGTAAAAAATCAGATCACGTTATTAATGTATCGATATAATACTACGAAATTAAATTTTAATATTTTCGAATGAGTTTTTAATAAATAAACAGAAAGGATATTATTAGGTCTACCAATAAGTAAGCTACTATTTTTAATTAGTGAATCTATTTTATCAAAGGAACAAGCTTCCTATCAAGTAGAAATTTACAGCTCGTCCGAAAAATGTAGCAAATATATTAAATTTATCACAGCGTAGGCATTTAATTTTGTTGAAAATAAATGCTGAATTAAACAAAACAAGTGGATTATTTATTGGTACACCTAATATATTGGTTATCTTTGAAGAGTGCACGATTTCCTTTCAAATCTTTCATCTCGCTCACATGAAAACGATTATCATCGAATTATTGAACTTTTCCGTATCGATCGGATGGCTATAAAGATTAGACCGTTAATTTTCCCTTGGCGATGTAACGTTCATATAATATATTCTCGCATTTCGTTTCATTTATCTGATCCTTCCCATTATGAGGTATTCTGGTAATGCCATTAGAGGTTGGGCGATCGTACGAAAAGGACTTATAGTTCCATTCCGATGTCCCTCGTCATAATTTCATATATCAGAATCCGCAGAAGGCCGGAGCGAGCAACGTTTTCGCGAAAAGATCACATATTGGGACGCAGCCGGGGTATAATGAGAGCCAGAAAGCGTCAGCGGCATCTAATGTAGGAAATTATAGCATATTGCCAATAAAATCCCAACCAGGGTCCGCCCTTGTACGAGCCAACTAAACAGGTTTCTCCTGCTCTTCGGGGGTGGCGGGCTTATTGTAACGAACGTTGGAACCACGTTTTGCCATTACACAAGATCTCGTCTCGGGGGAACGACCGATACACCGATAATACTGCGAGTCGATAACTCGCTTACAGTTTGATGCTCCTCTCCTTTTGTCTAATTCAAGTCGCGCACAAAGGAAAAGGGACATTTTAGATATACGCTTTCTTCTTTATTAAATCTGTAACACGTGACAAGTAAAACAATAGCCAAATACGTTGAATACAACAAAATTAAAAAGTGAATGGATGTATGAACTGCAAATGGTAATAAATGGAAGTGAGTCGAAATCTAATTTTTTAGATCCACGAAACTCGAATTCGAAACTGCGAGGTCTTGAAACCTTTGAAACTCTCGAAACTCGAAATTATCGAAACTTTGAATCCTCATTTTCGTCATTTCGTTTGTAAGGCATATCCATTTTGTTAGGAATTGAAATCCTGACAAATTCATTTTGTAAAATTAAATTATTTATCGGATCTAATTAAGCGAAACATAAATTTAGTTACAATTTAAGTAAATGAAGAAACGGAAAATTTCTGATGAAACAATTATTAATGTTTATTATTGTGTTTTATTTTCTCTCGTTATAAATGATTGTAAGGAATTACTGAAATTGTGTCGACTAAAATGAATCTAAAGTCTAAACATAAATTCTATTAGATTATTAGTTAAATACATTCGTATCGTAACAATATTCTCGTTACTTATACGAATTATTATTTACATAGGTTTCGAGAGTTTCGAATCATAAAAGTAGAACAAAATTTTCGAATTCTCGGAACTCGAAACTTTTGGTATTTCGAAGGGTTTCGAATATTCGATTCCTAGTAATAAAAGCAACTGTAAGAAGGAGTGGTATGATATAGACATCTCGTAAATATTTACAAACACTTTAATTGCTTGAAGAACTGCTATACTTTTCTTCTAATTCGAAGTGATATTCTGAAATATTTGTTTCGAAAGCATCCTTCTGAACAGTAATGTGTTCTCCGTCCAGCTGACGCAGGAGATCCGTACTCGCTCTGCTTCTTCGAACTTTCATCCAACCTGACATTCTTCCCTGCCTTCGAGCATTTTTAAAGCCAATACCACAACCGCAGCGCACTTCGGAACAGTCGGAAGCATCGCTCTGGATCTGACGTATGTCTACGTTCGAATCGTTCAACCTCCAACTATTCTCTGTCTGAAGCGTTTAAAACTGTAGAGTATAAGACAAGAAAAGACAGTTAATTTATTTATTAGAATGTACTAAATACGTATTTTCAAGAGAGAATTTATAAACGATAAACGTACTGGACAAGATTCCTCTGTTTTGTAAGCGCTATTCGTATTGAATTCTGTATTCTTGAAGGGATGTTGCAAATTTAAGGAATACGCGTAACGTGAATTCGCAATCGACCATTCAAGAATTGATGAAAACGATTCTTCGTTTTCAACTTTTTTATTAACACGAAACAGTTTCCAATCAGAATTTGTACTCTTCGCCGATTTTTGTAATCGAATAACCATAGATTTCGCGCGCCTTTTATTAGACAGCTTCCGACACCTCCATGTGTAATTAAACGAAAGTAATTTCTGCAAGTTTATTAATTGTTCCTTCTTTTTCTCAACTTCAATATGCAGGTGCTGTACCATACATTCATACTTTTTTATCATATCATTTCGATGTTTCTTTATTAAATCCATCTCCCGTTCATTTTCAAGCAATTGTAATTTTAATTTAGAAAGTTCTTCCTTCTCATCTTTATTTCCGCCTTTAAAACTTAAGGCTTCTATATACTGTTGTTCCATAGATTTTTCAACTACCAAAGCCGATTCTCCTAAATTCGAGAATAAACCCGTCGTGTACATGAAATTTGTATTGATCTTAAAAAATTGGTTCTTAAGAAAGCAAGCCTTTTGCGAGAGATTTTCCAAAAGATTCAAATAACGATTTTCATTTTCCTCTTTAATTAACAGCTCTTCAGTTAACTCCTTGATTCGTTCATTGTATTTTTGCGAATCTGTTTCAATTAACTTGGTCAATTTTTTGTTCTCTTCTTCCAATTCCTCCATTTTAGTTTCACAGGATAGTAATTTACTTTTGCACTCTGCAACTTCGTACTTGTTGACCTCTGCAAATTGTTTCAAAGCGTTTATTACAGATTTCATGTCGTTCGCTTCATCAGAATATTCTTTATCAAATAATATATTTTCTTCTTGTTTAATATACTGTTCAGAACGTATGCAATCGGTTATCAATAGTTCCATTTCTTTACATACGGCATTACTGTCTTTTAATGGAGAAACAGTTTGCGTACAATTTTCCTTTGTTTCCTGGATAATTGAATTGTCGTCGATGCTAGTCGATCTCCGACTTTTGCAACTGAAGTCGATACCAGAATCTTCTTTTATATTATTATCGCTAGATCTGCAAGTGTGTCTATCCATATCTATATCCATACCGTTCAAAGACACTTTCTTCGGTAAATGTTTGTTGCCATAATTGAAACAATGTTCCGCTTTTGTATTTACATGAGCTTGCGTAGCTAACCGTATGCTATTAATGTTATCACTACAGAAAATGTTGCTATTGCAAATTGAGTGATATTTCTCCTTTGGGATATAATTTAACGCACTACAATCAATTTCACATTTCCGTACATCGTTTAACTCCTTCCTTAGTAGTTGTAATTGAAGCTGTAAGTTATGAATATGGTTTGTCTTTTCCTGCGCTTCATGCTCAAAATCTTTCGCTTTAATTGACGTATCCTCTAACGTGATTTTCGTATCATGCAATTGTTTTTCTATATCTATTGATTTCGACGCCATTTTAACGTAGTCGTTTCTTACTTGAACCAAATTCATTTCTAACACTTCAATATTCCTCGTTTTTTCTTCAAACACACATTTCAGCTCATGAACAAGACAACTAGAATCACTTGTGTTATCCTGCATCTTCAAAAATAATTCAGGAAAATGTATTCGTACCAAATCATGAAAACCTTTTAGTTTCTGTTTGATCAGCGCTAGTTCAAAGTTGGATTTATTTCTATCTGTACTGAGTAATTCGTTCTCAGTCCTCAAACTGTGTACCATTTCCCTTAGAACGACTACTTTCGATGTGATCATTGCATTTTCGCTTTCAAGTTCTTGGCAAATCGACTGAATCCCATCAGCATTGTTACCGTCATTCCTTTTTCGCTTCTTACTGTACATTATACTGTCAATACGTTCTTTATAAAACGTTTCTACTTGATTCACAGACCATTCCAGCAAATCTCGCCCTTCTTCTTCGACATCTTGTGCTCGTTTCTTCCAGGAAGTCTCGAGTTCTCTGAGGGAAGCCCAATACTTATCTGCCAATTCTTGTCTTATTTCGAGTTCTCGAATCAAACTATCGCATTCTAAAGTATCCAACTTTTCCACCAAATCCGTCCTTTTTTCTTCCAATCTTTTGTAATTGAAAAATGAATGTTCTGATTGCGTTTCTTTAGACACTTTCGTTGGCATGCTCTGGTCTTTACAGTCAGCAATTTGCATAACTTCCAATTTCTTAACTAGTCCATTATTCTGCCATTTAAGCGTTTCATGTTCCTCGAAAGCAACAGATCCTAGGTTTTCCGGAGTCTGTGTAGTAGAGGTCAACGTAGACGTCTTTTGACTTCGAGGAGTACTCGTCGAACATGCGTTTTTCTTGGACGCTCTGAACTCCATGCCCAATTTTTTTGCGATAACCGAAAAATTTAAAACACTTAACGTTTCCGCAAAGCTTTCAGCTTCGGTATCAATAGTGATGATAAAGTTAACCTTTTCCCTACTAGTCAAAGCTTTCTGAAGAATCCTGGTTAATTTCGACTCACGAAAAGGTCCAGCGGCATAGCCATCACCACAGTAACTATCACGAACACTTTTAAGACATCTTCCAAGCACCAGTAAACTATTGTTTATATTTCGCGACTCGGTTAATCTGGCAGCCTTTTCTTCGCTTTTTCTAAAACGCTTGGAGCCAGCCACGTCGCAAAATGTTAACGTGCTAACTCGAACTTCGTCCGGAATATTTTCCTTTTCGTATTTCAGCAACTTCATTGTCAAAAGGGTATGAGATCGTGAACTTACGGCATTCACCGCCGTCGAGGCGACTGCCATCTTTGATTGCACGAAAACCAATAATTGACACGCTTCCAAAGCTGTAGTGATAGGTACGTATTTTAAGTTGTTAATGTAAGTTGAACTACCCTTCCGAGTTGTTATTTTCAATGGTCGTTTTTCTTCGTCGTTTATGATTAGGAGATCGTAGATATTGTCGTTGTAGATTTCTGCAACCGATATCCAGACGGAAGACATATAATCGTCGCTACATAGTTCTCGTTCTTTTACTTCCGAAATTTCAGGATTCGAATTATTAAGAGACAATCTAGCCTGCTCGTACTCGTCTTTCGCTATTACTTTTGGATTTATTATGTCCTCTTTGCTTTGAATTTCGAAAGTTCGTTCGTATTCATTTAAAGCGATAATTCGGTTATCGTGTGTGACCTTGTACCATGGAGCAAGGGTGCAGTTAATCGCAGAAAATACAAATTCGATGGCGCGGGGAATGATACCAGGTGACTCTGGTGTACCATACAAAGTGTACGTTTTACCGGAATTAGATGCTCCATAAGTTAAGACTGTCGAGTTTTCACCGAGTAGAAAGTTAATTACTTGCTGTCGTAAGCTGTGGTAAAAAATATCTGCTTGTGAGTATTCTGAATCAAAAATTCTTGTAAACGTAAACTTCTTATCTATGCTTTCACCCTTTCTTGCAAGAAATGTTGTTGGGCCAATTACTGTATAGAATTTTTCATTAGTTTCTGCGAATCTTGGTTTTATTCTAAGGTACACATTGCTTGTGGGCGAAGGATTTGATTGGATATAACAGGGCACTGCGTTTTCATTATTTTCCGCAGGTTTCGAGAAGTATCCCGGAGGAAGCATATTCTGTGGAGTAAAAGAATATGAAATAAGAGAACAAAAATATATGTTCAAAGTTTAGAAAATTGTAAACAATACCACTTATACGTGTGCTATCCTACGTAAATTTTATCTTTGGGGTTAGAAACTGTATGTGATTGATTTTAATTCAAGGTGATCTTTTTTAGCTCAACAATTGTTGTACTGAAATACTTCACATTGCTTTGATTCAATGTAAACAATTTTTCCCATTTAGCTGGGTTATAGAACGCATCACTATTGCTAAATACGTGTGAATATCACTCCGTAATGATTTGACATCATAAATTGTCCTTTGTTTATTATCAGAAAGCTTCAGTTTCTAATGTTTAAATGTATACTATTAGAAAAAAATCAATTTGACTTTACTCTTCTTCAGTGTACTGTTGGATGCAAGAACGGACTGAGTCATGAAATTGAGTTTCGAGCGAAGTGTTTTTAAACATTTTACAGTTAAACATTCCTGATACGTAGTGAAATTGTTTTAAAAATCTTTAGAATATTTGAAAATTCAATATTTTCTCTTTACAGTTTCATTAGTGTAACATAAATTACGTAATCAATGAGTTAGTTGGTTTAATTCCAATTATGGCAAAAGTATAACGAAGGGTGATGCATATTAACATTTGTTTTATTGTTCATGATAGTTATATAAAAATATAATTCCAGTTTAAGTTATTTCGTATCTTTTCAAAAAATTGTGCAAACTTATCGCTTGCACGTTTCCTAATTTTATATATTATTTTGGTACAATTGAAATATGCGATGTTATCTTTTGAAAATGTCCTTGTTCCGTTATAGTTTCGCCAATTTCAAAGAAAATGCAATGAAGTTTGGCGGGTATATTTAAAAAAAAAAGTGTGGGAAATTTATTTATACATTCCTGAAATCGTTCTTGCATCTAACAGTACAATTGAAAGATTTACTGTTTACATACATATATCGGAGTACTAAATGAAATTTATACAAAGTAACAAAAGGAAATGTCTTAATATTTTATAACATTGTTAACTAAACCACTTTTGTATTAAAGGTAACACTAATTTTCCAACTTAGTGCATACGTATATTAATAAATTAACATTCAACCATTCGAGTTGACAGCACTTTAGGGGAACCTATCAAAGCCGATACTTACTAGAGCAATTCTAAAAGTCAGATAAAATTACGCTTAACACAAATATTTGTTTAAGTATCATTTCTCGAAACTTCTTAATAAGATGTATATCATTGTTAAGTGAAACTATAGTGCTTTGAATCATGAAAAGACTACTTTATATTGATTTCTGTTTTTGTAAAAGAATTTCAAATTTTTCTCAATACACGCTGCTTATTTGGAAGTCCAATTACTTTCAAAGATACGAAGAAATAGATCTTATTTATACTACTAACAACCGTATTAAACTGTTACTATTCTATCATAAGGAAATAAACATACGGTTATAGAAACTTAATAGGTAGTTCACGAGCAAATATATCTATTAGCTTGTCTTTATTCAACTCGTACGTAATTTCGTCACTTCCTGCATGTAACTTCTTTCGCGTTGTCACTCCGTTTCATTCTAATTAGCCCTGCGCAATATATCTTAAACAGAGCTACTAAAAATTAATCTAATATTTCTATATTTAGCTAAAGTCAAGTCATTAAAGTCTAGGTACCTCGTTCTTATCAACATTCCCCTATATGGAAATGACACAAACTTCAAACTACTTCTTCTACTTGTATTGTCTTCGGTAAATTGCCATCACGAACGACTTGTTCCACAATTATTTCAAATAATACATGTCTAACAATCCTTAAAAAATAATAGGCAACGGTCTATGGTATTACACAAGGTATTCCAGATCTAAACCAACAAACTTTGCCTCCATGTTTGCGATGTCATTTTGAGAAACAAATATATAAATTCGTCTTCGTTTTTGAGGTATGGATATAAACAGTAATAGTTGCCGATTTAAGACACTATTTTTGTATTGACTGAACTGGTACACATTTACTTACATCTTTTTGTGTGGGGTTCCATGAAATCGTGAGTGTATTTAGATGGAAAATCAGATACACGTGACGAATTGATATAAAATATCATAGAGACTGCTTCTTCAGTTAAAAATAATTTTACTAATAGTTAGTAGATGCGGTACGTAAAAACATGTCTACTTGCATGCACAGATACAGAGACGTAATCAATTTGTTTAAATCAATCGAAACTAGTATAAGCCAGTGTAAAAAGGCACTGTTTCGAATAAATGATTATCATTAATAGTTAGTAGCTCGAACGCATCCGATTACTTTCTTTGTGTATCTCAAAAATGAAGACGAATCAACCCATGGTACTTATAACATTTCTCGCTCAAAATGGCTTCCTAAATGTGTTGGAAAAGTTTGTCGGTTTAGATCTAGAACACCCTATATATGTTCAAAGTCAGTAGCAACCGGTAATTTATACGCGTGCCGTTTGATCCATTAAACACAGCCAATCAAAGAAGAAGCTAATAACTGAGCCGACCGTGGTTCGAGATGAAGCCGCGCGCGATCCACAAAATCCGACGTAATCTCGGCATCGGAATTGTATCGCAAGCACAAGTCGACCACTGTATACTAGAAGACGTTTCGAAGGGGCAGCATTGTGGAATCGGCGGTGCCTTTCAACCTACAACCGACTCCTTGTATCGACACGACTGCCTCCCAGCTTCTCTACTGCACGCGTACCGAACTCCTTCGCTTTTCGTTTTCACCGCTGCCTTCGGTATATATCGCCTCATCGCACACGCTCTGTTCCCTTTTCTTTCTCCCTACCGCTTTCTGGACGTTTGCGGCTCTCCGCTGAAACTCACCGCCGTTGGTGGTCCTTCTTTGGGATCGTTCGGACTTTCAACGGCAGTTCAACTTTCCGTGGAAGAGGGATACTTTGCAGTTTTCTGCGTGAACCAGGATTGGGGTGCTATTCTCCTTGGCGAAGAATCAGGCTTCCAAGAGCTCAAATGCCACCGAGCAACAAGTTGAATTCCATGGTGGCGAAGTTTTTGATGTCTAGCTTATTCCAAGAGTAAACAACGCCTCTGTGAAAAGATTAATTAAAGAACAATGTTTCCGAAGATATTTTCTAGTACAATATTTTGTAACTGAGCTGCAGAAAGAGTGGTAACACAATTGGTGGCCAACAAGAAAAGCGACGAGAAGACGACAGTTTTCGCTACTTTCCAAAAAACAAGGAATGTATAATAGTTACGTGTTTCTTACAAATGTTATTGCAGGCAGATTTTCAGGTTTTTCCAACTACAGCGGTCGCAACTAGAGATGTGACTATCGATAAGGTTACCGATAAATATCGATAATATCAAAATGTTATCGAAAATTCGATATGTCGTTAAGATATGACCATCGACTACGCACAGGATAGACCAATCATTTGTAGGAAATATTATAAATTTCAAACTGAAATTCGGATTGTGTAGAAAAGGCGAAGGTCTTTCTACGCCCTTTGCGATTTAGAATGGTTATTACAAGATTTATATTCAATCCGACCATCAAAGTTGATAAAGTTAACCCCCTATCCATGTATTTAACGTTGTTGAATTTCATCTTGGTAGCATATTATTGTACGATTCCCATTTTTACCCTTTTCGGTTATATTGACACTAGTCACTTATACAGTATACGTATTAACTCCTCATTTCCAGGTTCAAGTGAAACGTTTCATTTAATTATACGTTTGTTCATACCGTAAAAGTAAATTAAATTCGGGTTATAGAAGATTAAATGATATATTAGTCTAATGCATATGAAGATATACTTGTGTACACGTTATTATAGATCTGGCTGTTACAGATCAGTTATATCAGAAACAATTAATTATAGAAGTATTTATTTATAATTCCCATCGTTTTGAAAACGCTGTTGTTTTATTCTAGTTTAAATTAGTAATGTCGCATGTGACACTAAAATGGTAAGGGGGCAGGTATTAGCCCCCTAATAATTCTATATAAGGATGTGTAGTCTACCTTATGCTTCGTCAATGATACGACGATAAGACCAGCAAAAGCGTCTAAGATATTTTGGAAAGCACCATACTCTTGCATTAAAATACATTTTGCTATTTGAGCATATTTCTTCGAAGCGAAGGTAATACCTTCATATCGCGAATCAGACAATATAGTAATTCTATGCGATGTTTCATTTGAGGTTGTTTTCCAAAGGAGATCAAATTCTTTCCGATGAAAGAACAAAACTACAACCAAAGTGTATAAATCTGTCGTCTGTAACATGTTCTAACTAAACGCACATAAATTTTGAACGATTTTGTCACAGATAATGCGTTGCATCCTTCCTCGGTAGCTCAGCTTCAGTTTAACGATATCACAAACGAGGTACAGAATAGACCTTTCATCTTACGGGACTTTAGAAAAAATCAGAATATTTGGACGAATATCTTGCTTTTTATTACCTGAGAAGGGATGCAAATATTTCTAAAGTATTTTAATATGAGAAATGTAGAAAGAAACGCAAAAATATAGATTTTATGCAATTGAAAATATAAAAACGAAGATGGTATCGCGGGCTACGTAGCCCCTGGTCCGTCTGCCAAAACGATACATTGGATTATAGGACTATCCTGTACCTCGTCTGTGATAATATCTTAACAAAATACCGATACATCGATAATGTATCGTTAAGTTATTGATGACTTACCGATAATCGACGGTCACATATCTAGTCGCAAAAAGATTGAGCTCAAAATCCGGAGGCTAAGATAATGTAAGATTATGATCTGTTTTCAAGTGCACGATACATAATAGTACTTGGTTCAAATGAAAATGAAAATTGTGTTATTCTATGGGATCTCGAGACCATAAAACCGTGTGGCAGAAAAATACATTGCTTAATAGGTCTATTCTGTGCCTTGCTTGTGTTTATAGACTAGCGGTTGACAATGGTTGTTGATAAAAATCCTATTAATCGCACTCCCGATAGTTAATGTGTTAAGAAACGATTTAATTGAAAAGATAATCGTGTAATATCATTGTAATGCCATCCGATCATTACTTTACGCGCACTAGTAACCATTTTAGATTATTGTTATACGACTGTGCTACTATTTTATATCTACACTATCTTGTATTTTCTAATTATCCTATCAGGCAGTAGTTCGAACAATCTCCGAACATTTTCGGTATGATAGATACATTATATTTGATTTACGGCCGTAACCTATGATACAATCCACGGTGTAGCTCGTAAAAACATCAAAGAAGGCGAAGAAAATATCAGCGAGGGAAAACGACAGTCCTTTACCTACAGTACACAACAGCAACATGCTCGTTTACAGTATAGGATGTTGTCAGTGTATGAGAAGTAACAGCTACTGCCTCGCCCCCTTATATCGGGCGTTAATGTTTTTGCGGCGAATTGATGTTCCACCTTTATGGGTTATTTATTTAATACTGACAAATTTCGCCTAGCACTCTCGCCATCGAGACCCGTTCGGCACTGCCAGCTACTTCTTTTATAGCATCTTTAATGGCGCTAGTGAACGAAACGGCAGCCAGTGTCCGTGATTCGAAGCCCCCCCCCCCCCCTTCGAACACAGCTTTTCGACTTTTCTCCAGGCACTGCCTGCAATACGTAAAGCGTGAACAAACAAATTGACAGTTTAATACGGCTGTAAAAGTAACAACGAGGTTTTACCTAGTCAGTGAAAACAAACAACGATACAAAACGAAATATAAATCGAGATGACGAGTCAGTATAGAAGTGACATATGTGCTTTAAATAGCGATATATGTATAGTAGTTCGTACGAGCACGCATCTACTGTAATCGTAGCCTTAGATTCTAGTACTGCTTAATCTGCGTTGACCTAGGTACAGCACAGTCAACAACGGCTTGTCATGTAACATTTGTACCTGGATTTTGCACCCTGCGCTTACTTGCGTTACTCTACGACATGTATACATACACATATAATACAGACATGCTATTATAATGTTTCCTGGATTAGTCCTATAGTTTTGGCTCTGTTTTAGTGTAGCGACAGCATCTTCATTGCAACTCTCCCTTACATCGACAGGATGATAGAGACAGAATTGGCTAGTGCTCTATTTGCTCTTTCTCAGAGTATCATAGTTATACATATTCTGGCCAAACAAGAACTGATAACTTTCTTTACTTCGACTTTTATTTTGTTTTACTTCTAGGTCTTGAATAGTTCCAACTCATTGTCAAAGAACCCTGTACGTAATACGAAGATGTTATGTTCAATTGTTAGTTTAATGAAAAATAATTATAGTATAATTCTGTTTTTAAAATAAAAAATTAGGCAAGAGTCCATAAGATTAGAGATATATTTTTCAATCAAAACATTAAGAGATTACACTCAAGATTTTTGTTCGAAATGTTGTGTTTTTGTCATAGTTTATAAACCACAAACTTAATTGCAATGTATTTAATATTTACTTTTGTGGAACAAATACGATAATAACGACTTTGTTACATTAACACAATATGAAGAAACGAAGGACTGGTACAAGCAAATGGAATTGAGAAGCATATTTCTATTTACAGCAAAAATGACGCATGTTAATAGGAATGGAATGAGTACAATAAGATGACTCGACAGATTTAGAATCAGATATAAAATTGTTTTAAGAAGGCACGTGATGCTTCCGTCTGGCTTCACAATGTTGCGCTAATGACGCCAACTGTCGCTACTTTACTAAGGTTCGGTCGATCCGATGCTCGTTGATACGTTTTAATTAGGATACTTACTTATCGTTACCTGTTGGGTTTATGACTGCTATAACTGTGTTTTAGTTACAAACGCAATAAACTTTACGCATAAAATGGTCGCAACCAACGTTAGTTGTAATATTCCATACAATTTTATTTCTGTTCATAAAATGAAGTATCTGAGTCTATATAAAGTATTTATAAATATTACTGTTTCATGTTTACGTTTCTTTTTTTTCTTTTATTAAACTTTACATATTAGTGTATCAATGCTAATTCTTTTTATACATTCGAATAACGTATTGTAGTTTCAAATAGTAAAAAGTTTAATATGTTCATATACATATATAAGTACGTATATAACACGAATATATCTCATATTTTGTCTAATTATTGTATTGTACAAACCCTACTGGAGGAAATTAAGCATTTAGTGAACAAACTTCGTTAGTATATTCTATGAGTGAAAATATGAAAAAAATGTTAAGTAAACATAGGTTTCTTAAATCTTCAATAAAATGTTGCAATCAAAATATAAAATATGAAAAGAATATTAGTATGAACGACGTAAGAAGTTCATAGAGTAATAAATTCATTTTTATTCAGTATGGCGCTAATGTAAGTCTATTACCGCTTTCACATTATTTCATGTTTTTCTTACGATTTCATGTCAATCAAATTTTAAACGGTTTACGATTATATATTTCTTTCTCTTTATTTATTTTCGTAGAACTTACTGATGAATTGTAATTCGAAAGTCCTGCAATACCTAGAAAAGAAAACGACATTTCGAATGTGCTAGGTAAAAACCATAATATTAGCCTGCTGCATGTTTTGTCCTTTTTATATATAATTATATATAATTTTATATAATTAGTTATACAGTGTCTTACGTAAGACAGGGAACCTAATTATTTTTCAACATTTCGTGTTAATAATATAAAATGTAATATAACAGTATATACCCTCTCCTTACTTAAGTTACATGTTAAACTAATATTAAATGTTTAATATTAAAAAATTAAAAGATAATTAGGGAGACTGCTTTTGTGGAATACTCTATATATAGTTCTATACACGCTACATATAATAATACATGGACAATATATCGTATTTGTGTGTATTCACCATCGATTATTTACCAATAATTCAGGAAAATTACTTGTTAAAATAAAAGCAGTGAGACGATAGTATTTTCGGTATATTCAAAAGTACTAGTTGATATGCACGCAAGGACAAAAGTAGCTAAGTGAAAGAAATCTGTATATACACATGTAGTAAGCCTAAGAATATTATGTATACGATATTTTATTTCAAGAACTATAATAAAATCTACCATATTATTTTTTATTCGTATTGTTTTTTTCTTCAAATAATACAAACTACCAATTCAAAAAGTTCTGTAATTCTCTCCAAAATATTAAAAAATGTAAACATATATATTTTAAGAAGTATGTAGATAATTTCTAAAGTATTATTCGTACCTATAATCGTGTTTGCATGTTAATTATGATTAATGTCTATGTTTCAAGCTTATTAAAATTTTATCGATCCCTTACCTATTGACATAAAATATCTTAATCTTAAAGCTTGCTGATCTTAACCCAGCGTTAGAAGGCGCAATCCGCGGGAAGATGATGGGCGTTCTCAAGGAGCTTCAACGTTCAGCTTCCGAGATATTAGATTTATCCATTTGTTTGGCGAAAGTCTCATAAATATAAGCTCCCTTTGACAGCGTCCCACGGGTCTTATCCGGCGCCATGATCTTGCGTGGGTGGCCGAGAGAAGATGAAACTGAAGCTCGAGGATAGACGAAAAGAGGGAGGCTGGCATTGGAACAGCATCGATCCGAATACGGTTCTCGTTTTCCGGTGTCATCAGTATTCTCAATTAACAGGCTCCTTTCATGGGGCTCTCGCGAGGGGATCCACATCCAGGCTTACATTTATAAATATGATGATCGTAAAAGCAGACATTACCATTCGATGAGACGAAGAAGTTTTTTTTAAGATTTTCTGGTAGGAAATATCGGGAGCACCTTATTGCGTGGCAGAGGCGGCACAATTAATGGCAACGCTTCGTACTGGGGTGGAAATTTTACGAATCGCGCCGGGCGCAATCTAAAGGGAATAATTAATGCCCAGTTCGTAGCTGCAAGCTTATCGAACCGCCTTGATATTCCTTACACTTAGTGACTGATTCAGTCGTTATTTGAAAAATACAGCCTGCAAAAAACTGACTGGAAAATATTCGCTCTAATCATTCAATACAGTGATCCAAAGTTTTAGTAAGTTTTGTGTAAGAGAATTTCAGGTTATAGCCTGCTTTCTAAACTCTTCTATAAATTAAAAAATGCTATAATGGTACAAATAAAATTATATAACGATTCAATTAAGAAGTATTTTCAAGAATGCACTCGCAAAAGTCGCTCTGTTTTTAATAATACAATCAATTCGATTATCAGTTTGACATAATGAAAGGTTGAAGTAATTAAAGATAATGAAACATGGAAAGAGAAATGATCAGAAATTAGAGTTTTGTACCGGAAACAAAGCAGGAATCATTCAAGCAAAGCAAATTTAATTATAAACTAAAACAAATAAAAGAAAATCGTTGAAATCGGTTAATTTTTGTTTAATTCCCAGCGAAAACTATTCACAGGATACGTTCATGTAGGTTTTAAAAAATCCGACATACATAATTAGCCACTTGGAAAGTGACCGAAAAGTTATAAAAAATACGCGTGAACTTTGAAATATCACCGTCTGTAAAATTTTCTTAATCAAGTTCGTTCACCAACTTTACATCAGTACGTGTCTTGAATGAAAACTTCCAATTCACTTATAAGTGGTTGATATATTATTTAGTAGGTTGGTTTAATTGATACGCCTCACATGTAAACATCAATAAGTTACGAGTACATAATTGAGGAAAAATCCTAATTCGGCAGCATTAGTGCGGTTAAAGTTATAAAATTGTAGGGAAAGGAAGGTGTAGTGTGTTTATTCTATACTACTGTGGCTATAGTTTGTACGATAGAATATTATGATACAATGTGGTGCATTATTAAAAATTAATATGCAATAATGAAGTTGTACATCAAATCTAATAAAACTATTACCATACGTGAAAAGATTTTTTATCTTCGCATAATGTTCTTCGCTTTGCTTGTTATTTAACTTAATGTTGTTCCTAATAAAAAGATTCCACTAATTTCACAATATGGTAATCACATTTAAAATCAAATAGTGTTATCTAAATTCAGAAACTATATCGATGAATCTTATGTTTAACTGAAATACACTATTGATCATTTTTTTTAATAAATAATTCAACTATACAGTCTGTATATTCCATAAAAAAAGTGATAAGCTTTTGGTAATTAGTTGATCACTGCCTTATAAATTCTAGTAATATTTCATGCATTACTACTATGCATGCACCTAAGTCCGGATACTTACGAGTGGATATTGTATGCCAACTCACATAAATGATAAGATGCGTTGCACATTTAAAATATTTTATTCACAATAACAATAAGTTGATTGAGTATTAGAGCAAGAGAAGTGAGCGAAATGGATCGTATGATTCTAGAACAAATGAATTAACCAAATTGTCAAGTTGACATATTAAGTCGCTATGATATATTTCACAATTAAATATTGGACATTTCTACGTGATCTAAAATTCAAATAGACTTCCTGTAACAGCCTTACTATTCTGACAAACACACGAATCAAATATTCCCGTTATTGTGCATAAATATTGATAAGCGAGCTGTTGACTGCTTCTTCCACGTAATAACAATTTTATGATTTTTCATATATATTCAACATTTTTCTACTAATTTCCTAAATGATTATTTTGCTGACAAACTATCAGCCAAAGATAATAGCGATGAAGTACGTTAATTAGCATAGTGTTACAGACAGTGGTATTCCGAAGTTTATCTGTACTTCTAACTTTCTAATTAATTATTTCTTGGATAATTAATTATGCCAAAATTAGCCAATTTTTACCATTTTTCTGATTCATTCATTTCTAAATGATGAATCCTTTATTAGAATTAATAAAATTATTCTCCTATTAATTACAATTTTACGTTACATGTATAAAGGTGAATTCACACAAACTCTTCTCTAATCACATTATCGTATACCATAATCTGGTCGTAAATCATCAACAAGCATTCGTTGAACTATAATCAGTGTTCATTAGCTGTATGAAAGCGCGATTCCATGGGGTTTCTCCTATGGGGAGATCTTTTCAATAACTCTTGGCCGGCCCTGGTAATTGGTGGCTTGCGATATCTCTCGTGGCTCCACTCTTCCTTCTTTCCTTACCCCGCATCCCTTCACAATGTCGTATATAACAATATACCAGACTGTCTCGCCCTGACCACTATAGATAGAGAAACATTAAGTGTACCGGGCAGAAGCACGCGCCCCCACACACAGCCATCGCGAAAGACCAGCGGATAGGAAGTTACGTATCGTCGACGACAGCTACAGGGGATGTCGAAGGAACGGGTCAGAAACGGTTTGTATTGCAGCCACATTGGCTACCGATGCCCGCCCTCCTTTCCTTCTCTGTCCTCTGAAACATCTCTAACCAGTAACTCTCAATTCCGTCTTACCACAAAAAAAGTAAACTTTTTGCTGTAAATATGGCGATTTGTATGGAAAAAGTGTAATAAAGTATACTTGGAGAAAGCAAGTATTAATAGTAACAAAAAAGGATATGTTTTGTGGTTAGATATGTGTATATTACAGTTTGAACTGCCAATTTGATGACGAAGAAGGTAGCGACAACGGTCTTTATATCATAGGCAGTACATAACAAAATTAATAAAGGTTATGAACATAGCGTATGCAAGAGACATAAAAAAAATTGCATAAGTGACGAGGTCGAACAAATTGCTGTTACTAATCTAATCTAACCAAAAAGTGAAATCGTTAATTTGGAAAACAAGTGAATAGAGAATTTGCTGTTTATTGTAATTCGAAAAGTTTCGTTGCTGATGTATAATTTCAAAAAGAAATGCGTATAGAGAACGAAGTCAAATAAAATTGTTATAATACAATATTTTCTTTTGTTTCTGAATCATTCGTGTAACAAAAATTCAAACGCGCGCAAATATAGCGTGTAATACGACATAATGAGAATTTGAGAACCCCTGTTGGAAAAATAGTGAATTGAACCGGGCGTAGCATGAACAGGGGTTCAGATGGACGCACATTGGGTCATAAACGTTTATATTGCGCTCAGTACGCTAGTAATACCGATATTGGCAAGTTATTGGTCCCTTTCTAGGATCCACACCAAATCCACCTATCGACCACAAAGTACCCGCAGACCAAAACGTATCTTCCGTTAATCCGGAAAAATATCGTTCACCCAACAGTGCGAAAAGTTTAATTGGAAACATCAAGGGGAACCAAAGTGCCAACGGATAGAGAGATAGAAGCAGGTGTCCCTAACTGGCAGATTAACAGCTGGATACCTTCTGGCTAATCCTATTTTTATTAACAAAAGATGCTTTTGTATTTCGCAGAAGAGAAACTTGTTAAGTGGAGTAGATCAAGGAATACGTATACCTGCACGTACAAATTTAAGATAGAAGATAGACATTTTTATCACTACTTTCTTATTCTGTGTAAAGAAAGTTAAACATGAAATGAATGAAAAGTTACATGTAAACATTTTTTAACAGAAATATACAAGAACACTTAAAATTATAAATCTATATAGAATATCATATACTTACAAATTTGGTTGCAATGGAGAAAGTATATGATATTATATTTCGAAAAAAAGTATAAGAACAGTACACGTCTTTCTTTCTATAATATATCACCACTTTTTAAATAGTCGGGTTCACTTTCATATTTATTATAGTACCTTATCTAATGAATATTTTGCAAATATTTTATTATCATATTCCAATGTATTTTTCATGATTCTTTTCTCTTATATAAATTATGATAGAACAACATTAAATGTGTAAACTTTAATTGATAAAATGTACATAAAAATACATGGGTATGATACATGGGTAGATACTTACTTCTTCTCATAGTCACTGTAACTGACTAAAAGCATTCCTACGCACTCATCAGCGTATCAATTATCAAAAATAAGGTAAGTCAATTTTCCATTGTCAAATATGGATGCAATCAACTTCCTTATAACCAATTAATTTGTTCCAAAGACAAGTTCGTTATAGCATGCATTGAAACATTGTACGTACATATTTAGACGAACTACATTCGAAGCCCACCACTTACAGTAACATTTCCACGCAATACAATGACTTAAACAAGATAAGTTTAATAGAAAATAAAAAAACGCAAGTAAAAATATACAGTCGATTGTGGTTTCCGACGTTCGTTGTAGTATTGCGTTGAACGGAAAGTATGTGCCGAATTTTATATTGAAACAGTATAGTCGAATACGCATAGTAAGAGTATCACTAAATGAAATATAATTTTTGACATGTTAACAAATAGGTCTTCCAAATAAAACCTTTTCAACTAAGGTTCAACCCGCTGTCTCTATTGTTAGGGTAGTCACACGTGGAATTGAAATTTACCGTTTAAGCTCCATTTTCTTTAATCTATCGTGTAAAAGGTTTAAAAAAAGTTGGAGATGCTCTATCCAGCGACATGTACATCTTGGTATTTTTGAGATGTCTTAATCACAGAACCGACGTTTAAAAAATTTCAAAAACTCAATTCTTTATTGAAGTTTCTACGTGACTGTGTTTATATTTTTATAGTTAGTATTATAGTTATAATAGAAGCATTTTTCTACCCCAAAGGTCTTTCTTAAACTGACCTTGAACAGCTAAATAAAGGTTAATTCAGATCTAATCGTTGAATATTTGAAGAAAGAATTGTGAAGTACAATATAAATATAATGCGGCACGAACTTTCTATTCAACCAAATATTTAGATTTAATGAAAAACTCTGCTCGATATAGCATTCGTCCGTTGCAACATCGTTTGTTATAGGGTACCCCACTGTAAGTTAAAACGTCGAACCATAGCAATATAATTCCCAGCTATTCACTCATACCTCCTCGTTACCAGTTCTTTAAAAAGCAATCTCACGCGTGAACACTTTCCCCATGAAACGAAGCGCACCAATCGCGAGAGCAACGGCAGAAAACGAATCCTCTTTCCCGGCGATACTTTCTAGACCCAATCAACTGATATCGCGAACTTAAGCCCTCCAAGAACCGCAACTCCTGATACGCTGGGTAGTTCGGCGATGGTCGGGTGGTCTGATCACGAGTTAGTGGTTCGAGATGGCGAGGAAAGACCGTGGAAGTAAGAGAAGCCCAAGCCGACTTTATGTCGGGACGTAAGCCGGTTATAGGCGCTGCCGATGTTATTTGATGGCCAAATGCACTCCAACAGCATGAGGCAACCTAAACTTCCCCACCCTCTATCCGATCTCTATCGTCCGGCCAGCATTTTCCGGGCCACCTTCATCGTCGGCCATCAGCGCGAAGGAAAACTCGGTATATCAAGTTTTTAAGAAGATCCAGCTATTTGACGCTTCGTACCCTAACCCTGTCGTTGGTGCATGTTTAGAAGATGGACGCTCGCACTTAATAACGATTGATAGCAAGAAAGTTGAGTTCACGACGTGAATTAATTAGAAATCGAAGGATTTACATACCTAACTAATATGGTTACAATTCTTCCTTTATCTATGAGCCGATTTATTTGCATAAATAAAATATTTAATTTTGCGTGTACGTATCTTTATGTGTAAATTAATAAGTGATAGTTTATTGTGTACAGAATGAATAAAATAGCAAGACTACCTATATTATTCCTATTGCCAGTGGAATAATGACATTAGATTTCTTTGATACGTTCTTTTTGTTAACTGTCAAGGACAGCTTTAAATTCTTTTAAGTGTAACCCTATAATTCCTTGCTTATCGGTTAATAAACAATTTTGCGAGTTAAGATCACTGAGCTTAATAACATATACTTTTCTATTTAATAGAGAAAATGCAGCAAAAGAGCAATTTGATAACCGAACATAGAAACAAAACTTCAACACGATTTTTTAACAGAATAGTAAAGATATCGTAACACTTTTTGTTTTACAGAGGAAGACACCCGTGGTTCTCAACAGAAATTAATACTTCCAATATTGAGTTAATTACTATCAATCATGAAGGTAGTCTAATGTACCATATTAAGTATTAGGACTGTGCAACACACACAGAATTTGTTACAATAGTGTTAGGAAAAAGAGCAACAGAAGGAAGGAGGACACACGAAGGGGTGTAAGTGAAAGTGAAAATATCAAAGAACCATCGATAGACAATCGAGAAACAGTATGATAAAGGAGAATGCGGCAAACAAAGGGAAAGGAGGCAGAGAAAAGCGATCCACCTGCCTCTCCAACAGTCAGGCTCGTGCTTGGGCGAGCATAAAACGCGCTGCGCATTTTCCACCCCCTCTCACTCCACCCGCGTGTTAATACCTAACCGCGGCCGCAAAACTTAATGAATTCTTTAGCGAGATCAAAAAGAACTCCGGTCGGCCGATACGGCAAGCGGTGAGAGCGTTTCCTTTTCTCTCTTTTTTTTGAAGCGCGAGGAACAAAATTGAACGGCGATATTCCTGGTACGGTTTAACGACGACGTACACCCCCTGCCTCGGGCCACCCTTACACCCTGTGTCCTGTGTTTCCCTTAACGAGGCACGTTCCACCGAACCCTCGTTCCTCCGTCCTCCTCCCCCTTCCTCGTGGCCGCTCACAGATACGAGGTGCTGCCGCATTATGCTCGGTTTCATCGCCAGCAACGTCTCACGCATTAATGGATTCCTATAGCGGCCGGGCCGTAATGAACACCCAGTCTACCGTGGGCTGTCTTTTCATCGGGATCCGCTGCGCGTTTGGCGACTTACGTTTCATTGCCGGTGATACGTCCCGATAATGAGGTCGATATTTCTCTGCGGCGCGTGGTTAAACGATGCTGCCGCCGGCACCGAGGGTATTTCACGTTTAGCGGAGATAGAAATGAAATACCATGTGGAACGGAAATTCACTCTTATATCAGACCGTCGCCATTATTCCATGTCTAGACTTGCGATATGTGATTTTGTAGAGCGTACACGTAAATATTCATTTTTGGAATTAACTCTTCGTTTTACATATATTCTAAATCGTAATTTAATTTTATTTCAATAGTAAAGTGTTTAATTTAATTCATTATTTATTTTATTGTTCTTATGATTTATGCTAGAAAGATTCGTCACATTAATCCTTCATACATTTCCGTTAATCGCAGGAAGCTTTTCGTACAAATATTGAGGTCATGAATTCCAAAATGGTACAAGTTTAGCAAGCAACATTTTGAGAAAGACAATTTTTTTGTCTATCTTCTTTAATTCTCTGTTGATCTTTTTAATCCTTGTGAATGTGATTAGAGATAATTCGAGATTAAATTTTGCATTGCTTTACATATGATTAGATAGATCTTTGAGGAAATAGAAAATATAATTGCATCGGTAACTTATATAATGTCGAAAGTTGAACCTGTGCAGTTTCAAAATTCGTGGCTTAAATTTCCTTAAGACGTTTAAAATCCTATCCAGCATCGAATGATCAAACAGTTCAAGAATATTAACTTAATAGCTGAAAATGTATCAGTGGAAAATGTTGATAAATAGCAGGAGTTTCAATAGTTATTCATTAGTTCAAAGAAATCTAAAACGGAAGAGGACATCTATGCGGCTGAAGTAAGCTCCCCAATGTTGAACGAAGAGTGGTCAGCCAGAGGTTGCGTGAATTGCTCGCGACTGCATGTCTTAAGGTGATTGGAAGTTATGACTCCTAAACCGTGCTTCTAGCCGTCGGAAAGACTTCACACAGGTCAGATACCGCCTCGTAAAATGTTATGAGAATTAATGTTACCCTTCGCTATACGTTGACGCAGTGTCTTCCCCGCCCGTATCTACCCTTGTCGTTCGAGCCTTTCCTCTGCGACGTTGACCAACGTCACCTTGGCGCAAACGTCCCTTTTGGTACAGTCAATTTCGTCGTTGCGGTGACCACAACTTTTGTGGCTAATGGAGAAGTCGATACCCGATTGCTCGACACTGTGGCATTAAGCCATCTCCGCCCCTATCGCTGCTCGGGATCCTTTTAGGCGCCCTTCGACTGCCTGTTCCGGATTTTACGATTGCTCATCTTCTGTCGGGGGCAAGACAGTTTCTTTCTATTTACCATTCCCCTGGCTTCTCATACACCGTCGTTCTTTCAGCTTAAACGGTATTCGATTTGCGTTTGTTGAGAGAAGGTTGTTGCGTTATATTGGAATCAAGAAGATTAGTTGGTGATGTTAAAGATTTTACAAATTTTACTTTCGTACCGTGTAATTGTTTCTTTAAAGCACTACACAATTACATGTACAATATTTACTAATTAGCCTTATAATATCAAATTACACTAAAACGTTTCAATCTTAGGTTTAGTTTTATCTTTTAAATTTGAGAATCATAAGACAGTAATAAAATTCCAGAAGTAAGCAATTAATTTGAGCTCATTTTAACTTTCATTTAAGAAAATCGTAAAACAAGAGGTAAGATAGTCGAGATATAGATTGGGTTATTCGGAAAGTTCGTAGCATTTTTGATAATGATAAGTCCTGTTGTGTAAATGATAGAATTGGGAGAGAATTATGTTACATGTGCTTCGTGCGTAGGACGAGTATATCATATTCAAAATTACACTTCGTCCTCTTTGTGTTTGACTTAAAAAATCTATTTTAATATATTTTTGTAGATACATACTAATATCGTTACACATCTACGTCATGAATATACACACAGTGTAACTAAAGAGTTTCAAGTCTGATTTTTCTTTATAAAGTACTATTTATGTATTTTTTAACATATTTGAGTCGCGACCCTCTTTTATATTAGTTAAATTACCTCCCACCCCTTCCTTCAAATCCTACCTTATGTAGAGTAAGATAAATACAATAAATTACAGCAAACATAGAGAATAATTACTTCTATCTCTTGTCTATAAGGAACTGATGTTATATTATTAATAGAATAAGATAATAAATTGAAATAAAGAACTACTAAAAGTCGACAATTAAAAATAGTGGACGCGACCTCCCAGAAAGCACTCCGCGACCACCTTGAATGTTGCAACCAACTGGTTGGGAATCATATTTATATCATCCAGTTACTGTTGCTGCAACCAATGATTAACATGTCTCATCCTGATTTATGCAAATTTGCACATACGTAATCACGTGCTTTTTAAATGTAAATTAAATAAATATTAAGCCTGGATTATACTTCACTGCGAATTATTTTACTACGAAGTATGCGTAAAATTTGCTACTCAAAAAGAAAATGTGTGTAACTTAAAAGAAGAATATTTTTATTGGCATTTTAGTACAAATCTTTGAATGGACCACTTTATACGTCCCTGAATTTGTGCTATCACTAGCTCAAAGGAAAACTCGAACATTTACATTTGCATTCTTTATGAAGCAATTAGTAACGTAATGAAAGTATTTAAAAATGATGACAATGTTTCATGCTATTGTTTTGATGAAAACCAAAACAATTAACAATACCTAATTTTTGTCCAATATCTTTTAAATTTCCTTTTAACACCTGTAAATATTCATTTTGATCCACGATTTCCTTAGTAAGATGGAGGTTCTCCTTTAAAAATAATTTTTCAAAATTAAGCTAATAAAAATATCTTTATTTTTTGTTTAATTTTCTTTCTTATGCTATCAATTGCTGTTTAAAAAATGTGAAAATGTAAGTGTCGGTCTTTTACTTTGTGCCACTGTTTCTTATCTAGCAGCTTTCAGCACGCTGTAAATGATTCTCAATAAATGCTTCTGTTGACTCATCAGGATAATCTCCTATTAGGAAATTCAAATTTAGATAATCGGTGTCTCCAAAATTGATATCCTACTGTTGATGATGTAATTATCGTAGATGGTTGTAAGACACCATGAATTAATACGTACGGCTGTAGAAAAAGTGATGTTAAAGAAAAACTAATAAACTCAGCAAGAATTAAAAAAATATGCATTGCAGTGATAAGAATATCGCAATGAAAATTCATGCAGCAGTTTGTCTTATTTACATCTTAATTAAAATATCATCAGAAAATTATGACAAGGAAGTTATAAAACAGAAAAAAGGTATATATAGGTTTTGAAATAGTTGTCTCACGATCTGAATACTGACAATGCAACAAAACCAATCATTCCGATTCACACTTCGTTAATTTCTAACACGTACTAATTTAACTAATCGAGTATTTGCTTTTGTATTGAACCACGTGGCACTAATAACAGGAAACGTGACAATGTGATTATTTTTCTCTTTCATACCAATGCATTCACTCGGTGTAACATTGTAGTCATTCATAACATCCTCCCCGTTTCGGTATATCGGTATTTCCTGTCGATCCTAAATGATAAAACGAAGTACTCAAATAGGACACCATTATTGGATTTTCGTAACCATTAAAATTTCATATTCAACGCATAAATTATAATATTCTAAATCCAAACATATTTATGAGTAAATCGTATTAGAAAAGATAATATCTGTATTAGGTTGGCCTATCAAACACCTTAAAAAAAGGAAGCATGATTTATTCAGTCCAAGATAATGGTACTCTTTGTTCAGTCAAACTGAGAGGAACTTTCAATGGGTGTGATCGGATGATACACGGAAACGAGAGAAGCAGTACATCACGATTCGTGATCCTATAAAGATGCGACACATCGACAATCGTTGGATGAGTGGCCCCTTCCGGTCTCCCACCACCAGTATATATTAACTAGCTGTGTCGCAGCCGTCAGTTTAGACGATGATTTAGTGGATGCATTGATTGGGTCGATCAGAGGCCATATCATCTCGTTTAAAGCCTTCCATCATCGGTACCTCTATTTATAGACCATACACGATCACGACGATCGAATCAATTTTCGTCTCTGCCCTCTTCTTCACGCTGCTGCATATGTTAAGCTCAATGACCGAAAACGTTGAATGAGCGAAGTAAATTATAAAACACGCCATGGTTTTAGAGAAACAGCTGTAACGCAACATTTCATGTTATGGCGATTTTTAACCTATAACTGACAGATGCCAGTAAATTTTGTTGCTATTAAAAATTCAATCTATTCGGTTTCTTAATAAATTAATAAGAGTAATTCACAACATCAGATTTTTCTTTTTTAAAAGTGCTTACAAATATTGAAACAATTATACGGAATCCTACAGACGTCGCCATATCGTATGTGTGACAACATAACCACCATACCAGTTAAGGGTAAAACAAAATATTTTTAGAAAAATTACTCAAATCTAATCCGAACATCCTCGTTTATTTATTGTTATTCATGACATTTTTTAATATGCCAGAATACATTGTGGCCTTTTTAAAACAGCCAAGATGCGAAATTTCTTGTTGTAGCTGTGTTTCTCTGAAATCATAATGTATTCTAGTCGCTTTTTTACTTATTGAACGTTTCCGGTCTTTGAACACGTATACGTAATAATACGTATATAATTGGATCGATTAAGACCGTAGGAGTTTATTCTCCATTCCTTCAATTCTTCGTATTCTATTTATAACGGACAATCTATTTTCTGTCATGAAACCTTGAAGAATCTTTATCATACTATGTAACATGATTTGTAAGGCGAAATATGGATATTGTACATATGTGATTATTAGACCCTGGATTTTTATCCATTTATGGGAAATTTAAATACATAAAAAGGTAGTGAAGACATATGATATGCAAAAATATACAAAATATTTAAAGCAAAATACATATTATTCTATTTAGAGGGTGAACCAACCTTCCACTTAGATTCCATTTCCTTAATTTTATTATGGAAAGTATGTATGTGTCAAGTATAGTGATCATGAATTTAACAAATATTATTCTGACGTATTTATCACTTTTATTAAAGAAATGTCGTTACGATATGTAAAAATGGTAATTGTTAAGGAGACTACTTATTTATATAAAAATTGTACATTATTTGCTAATACTTAAGTGGTGACCACCTTTTTAACATCACTAGTAGTGACGTGATGTCAAGTTGACTTTGTATCACTAGTGGTGACGTGATATCAAGTTAACTCCGTAAAAAAAACAAAGAAAAACGTAAAACTTTACAGTAATTATACAGAATCAATTTAACGTACGTCATCAATTGATTGAAAGTGAAAAGTAGCGCCATAACATTATTCTCTATAATCATCTATTGTCCATAATAACTATTTCGAAAGATTCAATGGGTTTTAGGATGATTTCCTAAAAAATATTCTTCTTCACAATTGTTCCAAATCTACTAACGAAGATTTGTAATTATTTATATGTATATTGCACTGATTTTTAAATTTGATATAAAAATACATATTTCTCATTTTTATTATTCAAATAGGATTTGTGACCAACTTACATATTTTATTTTATAATCTACTTCATTTAATCAGTGGCATAGGTAACAAAGAATCACGTAAGTAGTAGAAAATGAAATAAAACCATAAAATCCAACATTCTTTCTGTCGAGGCATTGAAGTTACTGAAATTATATGCAATAAATAAATTTCGAATACAAAGTGGATAACGAATTTTGCTTCCTCCAGTATATTAGATGTACCAATGTATAATCCACTTTTTTAATTCAAATCCGGAGAGTCGTCGTAGATTAACGTAAGCATAATCGCCGAGCGAATATTTGCTACGCAATCGAGTACTCGGTTGAATTGCTATCAAATTTTACCTTTGATTTTCGGTGCAATATATGCAAAAATCCGCGGATTGATCAAGGGGATAGGAACAAGTCTCGTGCCTATACCGACAAATCAACTACCAAGCCACAGAGTTAAATCTCTTTGACTGGGGTAGCAAGATCAACGGGCCACTTCCACGGTAATTAATTAGTCCATCTCGCGAAACCGATGGTAATACCCTTCGAATTGTCGGCGAGGAGAAAAAGTTCAAACGATGGCCGCTGTTGCGAAAGGCTAAAGGATGGCGGGAAGAGGAAGTAAAAGGGTTGCGGGTCAATTTAATTAGTAGAAAAACAAAGGAGTCAGGCCTATCGGCATCGGCGACGCGACGTAACGTTTCCCATCAAATACTTGTATGTTGAACGTTAGAGTATATAAATCGATCGGCCTACCCCCACTTTTCACTTACCCGTTTATTCGCTTGCCCTTTCTCTTTTTGTCACGCTTCAGCGGAATTTCAATATTTTCAAATTAGCAAGGCAATGATTTTCCTCGACGAAACAAAGCGTTCTTTGTCCTCGGTCCACGTTTTAATCAATATGACAGTATGTTATGCGTAACCACCCTATCGGACGATCTTTCGTACAATTTGACCCGCGAGAAAAATTAATGTTAGAATTTGAAGCTGAGCGCACGGGAGCCATTCCACATACCGTTCAAATATTGGCGGAGAACGGTACTATATTTTAATAATTTGTTGATTTGTACAAGATGTTGGAGAATCGTTTGCATGCTGTCTCGTACGGTTTTATATCTGCTATTGTTTTAAAACTTATCCACCATTCTTTTCAATTTGTTAAACTCTCATTAACGTATTAATTGTTACATTAACACGTTCTATAATTAACTGCAACAATAACACATATATTTGAATGGTTAACTTTGTTTAAATTTTACATTATTCACAACTTACTGTTAAAATCATGAATAACAGTGTACGTTATATTTCAAAGAAATTAGATGCTTAGATGGTTACGAGAAATAATGCATAAGAGCATTTAAAAATTCGAAATACGTGACGTTTTATATCATATTTCGATATAATAAAGGAAAGAAATTTTTCTCATTGATTACGTCGTTTCTCCATTTAATGACTAACAATAAGTAGAGACTGAACTTTTTCGTAGCAGCAGCAGTCTAACAGACTGGAACATTCTTGGGAGGGTTGGAAGATCGTTTTACATCGGACTCGATATTCCAAGCTCGTCGACTGGTTTTCCTGGCACGGAATTATCGAGGGGTGGCATGGCGAGAATTAAGGCTTCTTGCGGCATAAAAAATCTGTGTAATCAATTATCGAACCTTTTATCCCATATTTCACGGCCAATGAGTCGCCACCCCCTCTCCTTGAAGCCCTCCGCGTCGGCTGTGCGAGACTCTCGACCCACCCTCGACACTTTTTAGCCGCGGTGGCTGCTTCTCCTTCTAGGTTTTCAGCCTCTCTTTCACCCACCCCCATTTGGCCTCTTCTTCTATCCGTTTCCTGCTTGTCGGAAGAGAGACGCCGTAAACGAGCCTTTGTTTGGGATATCAAATATTTATTTTCTTAAATAACGCAGAAGCCCGACAGAAGGCAGGATCGCGAGCATTTTCCCCTTAATAAATTATCAGCGATTATTGGCCGCGTTTGCCTAGCTGCCTCCGGAACCAAGCGTTTTTTATCCTCTCCTCGGCGCTACTCTTAGTTGGAAAACTTCGAACCAAGCAAGACGAGCGAAATCGATTCGACCTTCTATTTCTTTATATTCGTTGGCCGAGTATTTTTAACGGACTTTTTATTTTTCTGGCACAGCAAAGTGAAAGAAGTTGTTTGTTTTGAGAAGAATATGATCAGTTAGCTTACGAGTATTTGTTTATTTTTACAGATAATTAAAATTTCATAAGTTGCATTTTATACCAACTAACAGACACACATACCGATGTTAGTTAACCCTTTAACTCCGAAAGGCATATATGTATGTATGTATTCTCATTATATGAGAACATTTGAAGGTTTATTTTAACAGCAATATAACATTTTATTAGTTTAAAATTTGAGTTCATTTGTTCATAAGTAACTATACTCCAGTTGTATACATTGTTTGCATTTCTTTATTATACCAATACTCCCTAGCAACCAAGGATAAACTAGGTTGTTATAAGCCTCTTTGTTGCAGAATGCATTATAGAAGTTATAGTTGAAATAACTAATTCCTTAAATCACATTCATAAATTTCTAAGCATCTGCATTTTTTAAAAGTAGTAAATTGGTGTATAAAAATAACAAAATTTGTTGCTTACAATTATCTAGTGGCTACACAACTCTTCAACTTTAATTACATCGCGTTTGATAGACATCGACGGTATATAGGTATAGTTAACAACTGCTAGATTATGCAGAAGTTAATTAAGATGGAGATTGATTTGTAAATACAAACTTTTTATAGTTTCTATTAGTTTCCAAGTCCTAACATCTGGTACTAAATTTCATGAATACATTAGATATATTCGTGTTCTGCATTCATATTATTATCTTGCTCGTCTTACAAAACTCTGATCGTTTTCTCTTTAGCAACTCTATTAGGTAATAAAATTGTGAATCTTTGGTATACTGAGTCATCTGATAGCATGAGTTAAGTTTGAATTAGCTATCATCTATTGTCAAATCATATTACTCTTCCAAGTTAGATTACTCCCTAATTAAACAAAGAAAAAAGATATATTCTTATATGTTTACCTTAGCAGGATATTTATACTATTTCCATTTATTCCATCTTTGTCTTTAAGGAAGTTTTCTAGAAATAAGAATACGTTAATTGAGCGGTTGCTACGGAATATGATGGTTGAAGTCATCGAATGACAAGAGAGGTTATTTATTGATCATTTAAAGACTATTCGAAGTCATGTGAAGCACAGTTGAGATTAATCTTAAAATCACTTATAGACCATTTGAAAATGATTGAAAACGTATTTGAAGCACTTTTAAGAGAATTTCAATATCGTCTGAAGTTTATTCACTTGAAAGCCAATTCTGTAACGTAAACGATGTAAAACCATAGAGAAACTTTCATCATAATCTAATATAAACACTCTATATGACAAATTCTGTTCACAAATTTCTCACGAATAATAAGTTAAATTTTCTTTTTCTAATACATCTATCGACTTTCAGCTCAATGCTAAAGTTTAAAAAAATTGTTTACGACAAAGTTCATTTGCACAGATTTAAAAATCGTCAATCGACGAAACTGGACTTCTATCGAAGTAAATCCGAAGAGGTTTCAACAGCATCCGTGATCCGTGTTTCGCGCGTCAATTAGTCAGCAGATAGGTACTCGTTGCTCGACCACTCAGGCGAACCTCGCACGTGCGAAAGGGTCTACGTTCGTTATAGGAAGGGTGGAAAAAAAGGTGGGAAGAGGTGTTCTCTTTGACACAGCATTGATATAATATTAATCTAAGCGAGCAAAACTCAAAGGACAAGCGTCTGCCTCGTAACGAGTCCTTGTTCCCTGGTGTACGAATTCATGGTAATACAGAAAGCCGTGTATCACAAAAGAGAATACGTGGCTGCGAAAACAAAACGAATATTATGCTATCGTGCGTTTAGATACCCGACTACGAAGTAACGACAGTTCCCAAAAGTATTACCGATGCAATGAGGTAGTAAATTATTGAGTCCACTGCGTTCAGAAAATATGATGCATTCCGTTTAAAAGAATAAGAAAGTCGATATCGAAGCTTTCTATGCGTGACACTAAAACTACCCACTTGGATGGATATATGTAAAACTGTTTTAATAGAACCCAGCGTTTCAAAACACTCATTATCCGAATGTTCTATTATCGGTACTGTATGTTTCATATACATATATGTCCCCCATGCATTATTTACTTCCTCTTGTTGGAATTATCAAGGCTAATGATCAAAATAAAATCTTCTCACAATATTTCAGTATGATATTTACGTTTGAACCGTTCAGAACTATAATAATGTCATCGAAACCGAAACGGATAACATGGTAAGTGTCTAACAAATTTAGTACAAAAATATAGCATTGGTAAATCAACGATTACTGATTCATGGCATGTTAGTTAAGTCCAAAAACGTTTAGAAGTGGCAAAAGTTTGTTTACATCATTATGATTTGTTTCTATTATTTACACTATATTACTATTATTACGCTATATTATTGGTTTACATCACATCGTTGTCTGTAGTATGTTTGGTAGTATAAAAATATATGAAATTTAATGCAGGGAAAAACATCGTTCTATTATCCGAACACATTTGTCCATTAATTGCTTCTGTTAATCAAATATACTTCCGTCGTACTAGATTTTCAGCGTACGGTATAATAACATTCTACGTAGCATTCAAATTCACCTATTCTGAGAATCGAAATTACTAAATCATTAAACCCTCAAATATACTGTATGTGTTTGTTAGCGAAAGAGGCTTTGATAGAAGCTGAAGTTAAATGTTTTGCTGATTCACGTAATGGAAGAATAAACCAAACGGATTAACTGTTTGCAAGCACTAAGCTGCTCAATAGATTAAAACTAGAGTTACTTCTATCTTCTACTAATTGGTAACGGCAGACAAAAAACGGATACTGCTACAATAATATGGAACCTACGAATACAATAATGTGGTACGGACTTAGACGCAATCGATTGAACACGATCAATCCACAAAAAAAGGCTGGATTATACCCTCAGGAAATGTTCTCTATGTAATGGAATTGTAAGACTGTTTCATATTATGAATCCAATCCCATTGTTAGAACAAATAATTCAGAAAAGTGCAAGTAACAGTTGAGTAAATAGAAGACATTAAGTAAAAAAAACACTTATTTCTGTTCAATTATAAGGATATTTCGTTTAATATATGTCAGATTGAACACTTCTATGCAAATACAAAATGGAATTTAGTGAATTAAATTGAAGTATTGTAACACATCCCCTATATTTGCTAGATATCGCTCAACGAATTTTCATTTATTTTATTCTTCGTAAAACATTTTTACTCTCTTTCCCTTCTTACTTATTTTATATTCGATTTATGTAATTTTCCCATGTGTTTTTTATTTATAGAACAAATACATTTCGTACTCTGAAATCTTTGATGCTTTTAGTTGCCTTCATATTGTCGTGTTTGACCGAAAACTTTTTCCCAGGGGTAGTATTATCCGAAAATTTTCTTATCCGAACATTTATATCTCCCTATTACTTCGGATATGGGAGGCTCTACTGTACTATGTAAAAACATAATGTAGGGTAAGTGTCCCAATTACTGCCAGTGTTCCTATAACTGTCGTCTTAATTATTTTATTTCACAGCGAAATAACGTACGAAGAATCGTGGCGAAAAGAATGTTAATACTAAAGTTGAACATTAAGTTTACGACAACATAGAGACATTGCATATTTGCTTATATTTAATATTTTAAAATGAATATTCGGTGGTGCATGTGCCGTTTTAACATTAAACACGCGACTAATATAGCTAGAAAGTATGGAGAGTTTTATAATGCAATAAAGGCCATACGTTTACTATTTATCCTTTATCTGTTACACGAACCATTGCCAATATACGTAAAAATGATTTTCATTCAAGTGACAGTAATAGGGATATTGGCCTTCGTTCTATATTTTCAATGAAATAGTACGTAATACATTATATTTAACATACAAAAAAACGTTATAAATAAAAAGGATATTAACTAATGTTGCGCTCCAAACCAGAATGATTATTATTTATTGCGCGATAACCTTAAAGTGGCAGTAATTGGTAAATCTACCCTAGATATTCGTTTAAACGTTTGCTTAGTAGCATCAGAGGTGATTCTTAACCTTTCTATCGTTGCTGTTTTGGTGCGTTGTTTTTGTAACCAGTGACAAGTAGCCGATTTTCCTCGAACGCGTCAGTGTTCCGCTCCGACTTCAAGTCCCGTTCAAGTCGGAGAAAACAAACAGTGAGCAAAGTAATCTGCGCGCGGTTTTTCCTCTCCGACATTTTGTCGCTCGTTTTTCCGACTCTCGCACATGAGTCTGCATGCGTGCACTCTCGTCTCGACTGAAGTCGTGACGTTTGTTTTTATGCTTACTTTACCGCGTTGAAAAAACATCGGAAAGTGGCTGCCAGGACGGCAGCGTCGAAACCCACCCCCGTGAAGGGGTTGTACGAGAATCAGGGGCTAAAATTTTTCTTGGTATTGTCGCCGTGTTGAGATATTTGCTTCTAGCGCCGCTTTGATTGTTCGTAATTGGGCGCGTTAATTATGATACGGAAAAGGCAAGGTGATACTTGCTTTTCAAAAGTAAAACATTGATTCGCGATTCATCCCATTGATTTATTTGTTATGGTAACAAGGAATACAATAGAATATGTATTATAAAGAAATATATTATTGGTAAACCTAAATTAATTACTTTCAATAAGTGTTAATAGTAAGAAGTGTTGAAATTAGAGTTACATTAAAGTAGGTGAAAATATATGACAAATAAGTGTTAATAAGATTTATTAACCCTTCTTCGGAGGCCGCTCAAACCCCGTACAAATTCAAATTCAGCACATTTCAATGGGTGTTGATACAATTATATGAAAATTTAGTAAATTCTGTGTTACCTTATCAAATTTTGGATACTGCTACGCGTTTAGTTCGCACTTATTGACATGGTAATAAAATTAAAGAGAAAAATAAATTGTGAACGAAATTTGAAAGTTCGAAGAACGATTAAACCTGCCAAAGGTAATATACTAGTTTGCATTAAATGTTACTTCTACTCTTTTAGAAAACATATCTGCATTTATTTCAGTAACAAATTATTATTATATAAACTGATTCAACTTCTTACTTCCATGTAACACGTGTTTGATGTTTTTTCTTGTTTGATCTGTTGAATTCATGAGAATTGTTCCATTTTTCAATTACATACTTTAACTAATTAAGATTGTATTTCTACCTATGTTCACTATAAAACTATCTATTTTTAATGACTCGCAAATTTTGAACTATCTCCGTTAAACTGAAAGCAGATTTACAAATCTTCTAATAATAAAAATTGTAAACATACTGTAAATAAATATTTAACCGGAACACTTAAATGAATAGCTGGTAACTGATTAAATCGTTAAGTCATCGATAACTTTCCTTATACCGTTTATGAGCTTTTCTCGGTGTTTACTTCTGTACTAAATGCCACGGGAACTTTTCATTAATGCCCGAATGAATAAATGCCACCGTGTCTCCCCTTCCTTAAATTCTTAATGCAGCAAGCCCGGCAGAAAGTACTCCGGGGCCTTCAAAATATCTTCAAGAAGTTTAAAGTCTTCCCTCGATAGTATGTAAATATTGTATGTAAAGCGCGACATCAAAGGGATTCCTCCGTAGTATAATGCCTCAAATTTCGCTGCAAGGAGAGATTAAGGAACAACAGGAGGTGAAAATATTAGCGACGCGTGTAATGTGCAGATGTCCTTTAGACATCTAGAGATTCATTATGATTGGACAGAAATGAACGTTCAGTCATTCCATATTTAGAGTTACCAATCGCTGACAGGGATTACCGTTTCTCTTTCTCTGTTTCTATTAATTGTATATATACAATTAACACAGGGACACACTATTGTCACGTGACGTGAAATCAAACGAGTTCAGTTGACAATCGTAGAGTGAAGAAAAGAGATAACAGCACACATTACTTTTGGTCATCCCTTTCTCTCGCTCTACGATTGTCAACTGAAATCATATGATTTCACGTCACGTGACAATAGTGTGTCCCGACCTTTGGATTTAATTGTACTATAGCCAAGGGTGGCGTTAAGTATTTGCTGCTATAGGTTACCATATCTTTACTCCCTCCCATCCTCTCTTATACTATATGCTCATTTTAATTGAGTTAACAAATTAATTAATATACAGTGTATACGAAATAATAAATTTATATTTTCACAATCACAGTTCAAGGGACGAGACCAGAATAGAGGTTAATTATAGCCCCTAAATATTATAAAGAGTGTCTTATTTTAGTTATTTCATATATTTTTACATATTACACGCTCTGTGTGCCCTTTTACATATTTAAATTCTCCATAAATGCATAAACATCCGCAGTCTAATGATGATCAATTACAAAGTCAATTAGAGTTACATGATCTTATATTGCGTAATAACCAATATCCACCGCTCTGTAAAAGCTATTACCCCAAACTATAGCCTATGTACTTAATCTATATCTAAATGTGCCTCTAATAATAGCTTTTAAATAAAAGAATGTCGCATTTTTACGCCACACTAACATTCAGATACTTACTAATGTGTCGTAATCTAGTGATTCTATAAAACCGTTTGAATTGCCAAATATAAATATTATTTGTTTTATATACAAACTGCTCAAGTATAAGGTTGTATATCGAACTGTTAACACTAAAAATTTAACATTTCATTAAAAGGAAAAGATACTAGTTTTGCCAAAAGACAACTTAAACATTAACGTAACGAAACGTTAAACGATGCTATTGAACAAAGGGAGTATGCTATAAA
Source organism: Eucera pruinosa (assembly GCA_028830335.1). NCBI lineage: Eukaryota > Metazoa > Arthropoda > Insecta > Hymenoptera > Apidae > Eucera > Eucera pruinosa. The sequence goes on along the minus strand of JAMYCR010000002.1, from coordinate 2,859,007 downwards.
GAATTGAAGTCATCATGTTTTTAAATCAACCGATATTACGCGGCGTGGAAGTGAAACACTCTTTCATTTAAAGCAGAGTACATACAATTAAATGTCATTACCAAGAAATTGTTTATGTATCTTCAAACTATAATAAATGTTTCATGTTTTCATCAAATAAGCAACATAGTATGCAAATCATCCTATTATATACAAAGCATCAAATTCAAAGATAACATCGTGGTCAGATATAAATGCAAGTAACTGTATAAAATTATCGCCTTGAACGGGAAATATTGAATGCAAACATTTCACCTTTAGCTATTTTATTTGACAGAAACAGTTTCAATATATTATAGGGATGAAGAGCATTAGGATGAAAATTTGAATTTTTTAAGTTTTCGAATAGACATTTATACATATGTACATAGAGATATCCTTTAAGTTCATCAATAAAACTGTATTTCTTTTTCTTTTTATGTACTATTTATATTCGGTATAATATTTTCCCAACTATGAGTCATTTGCTAACTTTTAAGTACATACTATAATAAGTGGGTTTAACCGATATTTATACAAAAGGGAATTTTTGCATCTAAGTGAAATATTCAGTAATGTATGGAGAAATGGAAAGCTTTTAAGTGAAACATTAATTCGGTACCTGCAAAATTTTTATCAAAACATCTCTCAGAGTAGGACATCGAGTGGCAAAGAATGCTTTAGACGTAGTTTCACGAATCATGGAATTCCTGATGAATATTCAAGAATCTTGTCGGACATGTAATTGTCAAAAGGACGAGGGTGGTCAAACGCGCAAAGGAAGAACAGAGTTCGACGCGCGGCAAAGGGACCACAAAATCTCTGCTGGCATTCGTGCCAGGACGTTCGCGAAAACTTTGTTACATTTTTGGTCGACTCTACGACATACGCTGGTCGAATAAGCTGGATCAAAGGGGCGAGCTTGAACGTTACAAGAGGCTGAAAAAGAGGTGTAAACGAAAGAGAAGCAGCATTGCATTCTTTTCGTGTTCCACTCTAAAGGTTGGTTTGAATTCTCCAAGATATAATCGAGAAAAATAATTGATGCACAAGATAATATTTTTATAGAGGGAAAAACGTTCAGAATATATACTATCAATCTATTAATGTTTAGTACTGTTTAACCTGAACAAAATTTGAATTTTCTTATTCATAAGTAGAATACGGATTTCTATGCAAATTAAAATCTTTACAGACTCGTTCAACGTATTGTGGCTTCCATAGAGAGTTGTTTTGTTTGTTAAAAATTATAACATCTACTGTACTTTCAATATTTCGTACATTTCTGCAAAGTATGGATATCATGCTATTTTTTACACAGTCAACTTTCTCATAAATACATAAAAGTTCGCAGTCTATTCATAATTATCTTTCCTATTATCTTCCTATATTACTATTTCTATTACTTCCATTGTTCTTTCTAAGCTATTGTTTAATTTGATATAATTTAATACACGCAGCAATCATTTTTGACTGAATTCTGAATAGATTTCGCAAGAATTTGTAATTGTAAAGTCTAAGGAAAAACGAAGCAAATGCATAAATGATTGTCATGTAAATGATGTTATTACCAAACAACTTGTAACATGTATGACTCATTCAGTTATTTGCAAAAGTGTTTTAAGTATTATAATAAAAGCGTTAATAAACAATAACATTACTACTAAAAAATTAAACGTGTGGTAAATGAATAAAACTTATTCCGTAGCATTAATTGTTAATAATTAGTAACACGGTTAGTAATTCAGTGTAAATATAGGCAACTAATATATCATACTTGTTAGTAATAAAATGTCTAAGGCTCTCTTTTAATTACTTTTAGCATAAGAATTTAAAAATAAAACAACAAATATTTCTTTGCACTTAATTCAGAGTAAAATTAATTTTACTGCACAACAAAAATTCGCACCGTATTCTAACATCGTGACGTTATAGTTTTTTTCTGAAAAATATTTGTAACATCAAGAAATGCGACAAACTTTCGTAAGAAAGTTGTTATGTTACCATTTAAAGAAAATACCTACATAGAATAACATATTTTATTATTCTAGCACAACCATTTCGTAACGTATCTTCTTTTAATACTCATAATAAGTATAACGCCGTCGATGAGTAAATTCCTTTGCTGCAACATAAAGTATTTTTCTTCTACCAAATACGGAAAGTGAAACACCTAAAAGTATAATAAATGCTCAATAAGAAGGACATCAAGAAACAGCGCAGCGTGTGAAAAAATAATTACAAATGTCAAAAGGGAAGTTTTATCTGATTGCAAGATGCAAGGCAAGCGTATGTGTTCCCTTCTTAAGGGGGGAAAAACGAGCAGCCACTGGAAATAGCCGAAAAGCGTGGCTGTAAGAGAGACAAAGTAAGAGTTGGGAGTGGGAATGCGAGAGAGAAAGCGGCAGAAAAGAGGAACTAACGTAAGCTGCTCGCGCTAAACCACAGAGGAAACAAAAGGTGCTGTCGGCGAATTAAGAACAATATTTTAACGCTCGACTTAATTGCATTAAACCAGGACCGAGAGGAAGCAAGTAACAGAAAAAGACAGAGAAAGTGAAGAGGAATGGAAAGGGAAGAGTAGAGGGTAGGGGTCTGAAAGAAGGCTGTCAAGAAAAAATAAGAAAACAAGGAGGGGCGGTAAAGCAGTAAATGGAAGGGAAAGGGACGCGGGTCAACCTTCGTGGTTGTTCTATTTCGCGATTGGGTGTGCCGCGGTAATACATCGGATTTTCAAAGTACTCCTTATTACGTCGCCGCTGTACCCTTTGAGCCGAAACAAACAGAGTGCTCGCTTTTTTCGCGAAGTGGCCGGGGCGAGAGGCAGAGCGAAAGAAACGGATTATGTTTTAGATTCCAACTGGAAGACCAAGGGAGAAGAGAAGAGAGAAACGACGTGGTGCAATGGGGAGAAGAACGAACGGTGGAGAGGAAACAGGCAAACGAAAAAAAGGCAAAAGAGAAAGACAGAGAGAGAGAAAGTTCTCGAGACCGTGCGAAGCATTCAGAGTAAAAGAGTTTTCTTGTAGTGTTTCCTCTGTTTTTTTCCGAATGCCTGGCATAGGTGCAATGCCTTCGAAGTTCTCTGTTGCTTAAACAATGGATCAATGAAGTGCCTTGCTTGATTCGATCCTTTCATGGACATAGAATAACATGAAGATAGTTTTATAAAAGCTCGCATGGTCTATTGCAATGTAAGATTTTTCTTTTTCAATGTAAGTTTCAATGTAACAATTAGTGATTGTGATCGCCGATTATTAATTGGTTCTTTGCTAAGAGACAAGTTAAAAATTCAAAATCTTTCTCTGCGTAAAAAACTTTCAAATATACAAAGATTATATTTTACAATTATATGAACGGAAACCATTCCTGTGAAACTAGTTTACATTTTATTATTCATTAACGTGATACTAAATAATGAATTTAGTTACTTGTTAAATCATAAGAAGATAATTACTGGACTGCGCATGTTTGTACAAATTCATATTTGTATAAATAGATTTAAAAAAGTCACAGATCATTTTCACCTTTTAATTACTATACTTTGCAGTGTTCGGATATTTACTGTAATTTCATCCATTATATGTATTCTGCATTTTTTTGCAAATTTAAAATAGCCATACCAGAAGTAAAATGCTATTCAATGTTTCCATCGTTATGAAACACAATTAAATATAGGATCAATGATATAATACTTAATCAATAAGTTTATTTCTATTAAACCCACATATTTGCATCGTTATATCTTAAAGATATACAAAAATCAGAACTCAATTTTTTACTAGCATTTTAGCTAGTTTGCAATGCATTCTAGAATCCTTCATCTAGAATTATAAATATGATTAAAAATATATTTAGACAACTGAGTGAAAATTCCTTTTATGATTGTCCAAGGTGAGCTGGCCTTTGAAGTATTTTTGGCACGCCTCGCAATAGAAGCGGTGCTTATTGTCGTGACACTTCAAATGCTTATTCAACATATCCTTCCTGGCGAACGTTTTCTCACAACAGGTACATGAGAATTTGTCGGGGTTCACATGGCACGCGATATGTCTGGACAAATTGTCCATTCTGGTGTATTTCTTGGTACAAATGTCACAAGTAAACATAGCTCTTTCGGAGTGACACCTCTGATGATACCTTAAGTATCGTTTCTGTGTGAACGTTTTCTTGCAAGCGCAGCAAACCACCTGATTCGATTCATTTTTCTTCACGAGCATATGATCGGCCAATTCGTCGCTGTTGTTAAACTTCTGTTTGCAAAATTGGCACATATATCCCTTCAACTGTTTATGCTTTTGGATATTTTCCAGGAACGTTGGATCTGTCATGATTTTATACAGAAAAGTGTCTTTTAGCCTTTCATCGGATCCTCCGCTCGCATTTGATAAATCTTCCTCGCAACAATCCTTTTTGCATAAATTAACAGCTTCTTCAAGCTTATCTTCATCGTTATCGCTAGATTCTTCTTTACTTGAAGTGCTGGCAGTAGGGCAGTCTTCTGGTTCAAATTTTCGTGATTGTATCTGAAATATATTCATTAGTTTAGAATACAGAGACATAAAAATAACTGGTACTAATCGATAGCTAATTATTTATGAGAAAGTATATACATTGTTATTGTCATCGTTACTAGAATCTTCTGCATCCTCATCTGAATGCGAGTCAGTACACTGGCAACTTGGACCAGCTATCATAGTTAAAAGCGTCGACTCATCCGCTGGAATTTCAGTCTGTAAAAGAGAAGTTATATGTCCAGAAACGAAATTTTATAGTTCATTCGAATATAGTATATCATAGTGTATAATCATATTTGAAATAGCCAAAAATAAAAATAATTGTTCTAAGAAAAAAACGAAATAATATTAAATAATATTTGACGTTGCGGAGGGAAAGGAAGTTTTAGAAACTTCAAAATAAAATCTGTATACAGTTTTATAAGAATAGTTAGTTTATCCTTAAATTTATTAATAAGTATTAAGGTACGTGTGATTGAATATGACCTACTTAAAATTTTATATGTAAGATTTAGACCTATACTTCTACAAATTAAATTTTTAAACATTAATGTTAAAATACTTTTGAAGCTAATAACTTCAAAATACGACTGTTTTAACCCTTTTTGTGTAGAATCAAAAGAAACATCAATTAGTATAGAAAAAGTGTATGAGCTAATTTAAAAAAGTAAAATTCACCACAAAATCGTTAAAGGACTTTACATTAATTTAATTTACCCTATCTTCAAAGTTTTTAAATTTATAGAGATATATGAAAGATTGAATTTCTCTTTCTTATATAATTGTACCAGTAATCTCCTAGTAATAACTGAATCAAAATTTTGTTATAGGTTATTGTTTGCATCAGTTCTATATGTGCCGATGATTATGAAAGTGATATAAGTTAAGCAACCAAATAAATTAAGATTTTTATTTGTATTATGTTAATCCACTTATATTTTAATATTGTAGAAGAATTTTTGCTAAATAGCCTAAATAGCTAAATATGTAGTAGGTAATGATAAGAATAAGTTGTGAAAAGAGAAGTAACTTCATATTTTTGTATTACGTCGTCAGACAACGACTCAGCTAAGTTCAACTTTATATAAAATTATTATACATTTATTTGTAAATTGAATATCAGTTGCATAAATAAATAATGTACACATATATAAATATATCCGATTTGTCATGAGCCCTCGAAAATAAATAAGTTATTATAAAATGACCTATTTGTAAAATTACAATTGTAACATAAATAAATAGGTTTCTTTTACTTATGGCTTATTTTCTTAATACAGTTAATTATTTTTTATTACTACAAGTCATCAACTAGACTGTATTATTAATTATGAACATCCTGTACGACATTTTAGTTTAAAAAACTCATTTTCGTGCAAGTTATTCGTGAAATTATACCATAATACATAAGTTTTACGTTACAAAATAACATATTTTATAAAAAAAAAATTTGTTCTGTAATGGAAAAATATTTTTTAATACGTCTAAACGCGACAAAAACGTATGACTTTTTACCGACACATATGTTAATATTATTCAACAAACTATAAACAAATATATAATACGGTTGCCAAGTTTACATGCCATTAAAGTTAATGACTGTGAATTACATATTAAATTCAAGGGAATGACATTCCAATACGTGTGTTTACATTTTCGTCACGATTTTGAGGAACATAGTGCCATGTCCTCCACGAATATATCCGTGAATCGGTTCAACTAGTGTATACATATAGAAGGTGCCCAATTTTAACCTATGATTGCAGATTTTTCGAAAATGCTTTTAAGATGTGACAGAATATTGATAGGTGGAGATACTAAAGTTAGGTAAATGTTACTTACACTTTTCTTAAATGAAATTATATATTTCATCTTCAATCAACACATCTAAAATCAATACATTTTGTCATTCACTATAAAAAGTTATTAATCTCTTTATGTCAAAAAATGATTAGTTTAGGAGATATTTTAATTTTAATGTTTCAAAGATATACGTTGGTATACTTACTTGTACATGTGTTCACTTCTCTCTTTTTACAAATGATAAAGAATAATGAGGCCAATTAAACCGTACTGTACCATATGTGACTTTATTGAAGAATTTATGCAACACATCAGCAAAAGTAATGAATTTGCTAAAACGTATTTTATATTATAGTACAAGAAACTGGTTATATTAGTTTAGAAGTTTCTCAATGAAATTACACATGGAATGGTTCAATTAAGATCATGCTACTATTTCATTGTAGGAACAGTGCTATTTGTCATTTAAAAGAAATTACGTAGAATGTAAGTACTATACTAGTACTATTTTGCAATATTGTAGTTAAGAACATTTATCAAATTAACGGTTCTTTGTTTACACAAGTCGGCTAACTCTTTTTGACAGAGAAGAACAAGTTGTATTGATCAGTGCATTAAGCAATGTATGATCCCGTTTAAAAATGTGTAAGTGGCCTTTCACTGACATTAACGCCTTCACTTATTGTTAGTAATACCATTGGTGCATCTTGCACATTGATATTATGCACTTGCATATTGGTAAAATGTAAGCCGTCGAATTAATGTTGTTTTGAATCTGTTGAAAACATATTATAATCACGTCACACGTATAACATAACATGTGATTTCGCATAACGTGATATCAATGTGTTCCGATCCGCCAATAGCAATTTCTTCTATCCACGGTAATTCTCGAAACATTTGCAATGATAAAGTAAACTCGGACACCGTGTATATATACATACATATGTATATACGTACAATTAAAAGCTGTCAAACCACATACCTTGGATGTAATCGACAAATCTAATGCTTCCTCAGAATAATTCAGCACTTCTTTCTCTTTCTCTTCTTTCACAGATTCACCTTTTAGCTGGTTCATGTTTAAATCCACCGTACTTTCCTTCAAACCGTGTAACGCACCTTTTTCATCCTTTGACGTTTCTTCTTCATCATAACTCGAAGAAGATTGTTCCGATTCCTCAACTTTTCCAGTAACCATTTCAGGCACTGAGTCAACAACACATTTACTGCATCGAAGTGCTCGCTGTCTCGGTACAGCTTTCACTCTCATTTTTATTTATTGGGCAATAATAGCTGCTAAACATACATTAATAAAGTAACATTAACCCTTACTTCGTGAACGTGAATCATTTTTGTCCAAGCAATTTTCAAACATATGGAGTTTTGAAGCATTCCACTTCGTACAAGGTTTCCCAGGTTTTTCTGCCAAACGTTATCAATGTTCTGTGATAGTAAATAAATAAAACCTATTGTACAAACATAGGTAGTTTGATGCCGTATTAAAAAGTTATAACAAAAATGTGCAATACGAAGGCAAATATAATGCAAGGCAAGAAAAAAGTTGAAAACTAATATAATCGTTAATTATTATACTCCATTTTAAAACATTTACTGCCTTTGATAATATAATACCGACAGCGTTAGAAAATTAAATTTGTTACTTGAGGAAATTCATTTTGATTTTACTTTATTTCATTGAATATATTGTATTTAGGTTTGTTGGAAAGAAATGTCGGTCTGAAACATGAAAATAAATCGACTTATTATACTATTATTTTATCATGTAGCGTCTAGTTTTGTTACAGTATGACTCTAATATATGCATTGACGTTGTATTAATGCTATTTTCATAGAAACATGAATACCTTTAGAACATATCAAGAGATTACTAGAATTGTTAAGAATTATTACTTTCCCATCGATCCAATATTTTTATCATAACTTTTTAATGAAGCTTCAAATGATTTATAGTCGTATAACATCATCTATATAACATTATAGTTATAAAATATACTGACAAAGTTTTGCGGAAAAAATCTGGGTCACCCTGTATATTTGGAATAATAATACACTTAAGTAAATCATCTTTCAAATCTATTATTACATGTTTTCTACAGAATATTTAAACAACGTAATATGAAATTTCGCAGATTTTTTATTACAAACTATTAACATAAAAATGACAACAGTATTAATTATTTTATTTACTACGAAATAAAAATGTAAAAGACACGCATGTACAAATTAAAATGGACTGGACAAGAGTATTAAACACCTTATTTAATAAAAAGAAAGTCATTATTTATCTCACTAATTAAGTACACTATTCAAAAATGAATCGATAAAAATTTTAATTTGTAGGAATGCACAAAAGGTGATACTTACTTTTCTTTCCCACTTACATACAAATTCGGATATTTTGGTTCACGCTGTGGAACAGGTCCGTCTAAGGATAATAGGTCGGTACGCGACATACATTTCACAGCGTGTCGACAGCAACTGAGAAGAAACCGTATTTAGTTGTACTTAGGCTGACTTTGACGATGACTTTGACAAGGGGAGCCTAGCGGAGTCGTCGTACGAAAATCCAAGTTTGCAAACACGGGGCTGCCTTCAACGGAATTCGATCTGCTTATCGACCCGTGCCGGGTCAATCGCCAATAGAGGCTAATGCTTCTCCTATGATACGGTATAAGTTGAAACCATTAATCTTCATCGTTACTCAGTAAACGCTGTATCGTTGAATATTTCGCGACTTGTTTGGTGGAGCATTGGTTAGCCTCGAATTTTAAAACAGAATAAATAATAAGGGAACATGAACAAGAAGTTACTTCTAAATACATAAATTATGATTAAGGGCAAATAACAAAATGTTAAAAAGATGTTTGACTTTCCTTTAAAGTAGCGAAACCATTAAGTATACTGTAATTAATCATTGCTTTCAATATTGTTGTATATTTTTTATTTATTATGTATACAAAACGGTACTAGTGTTAGGAGTTTAGCATGATTGTAATTTCTTTATAGTTAAATTTTGTAATGTAAGTTTCCGAAGGGATATTAATAATTTGTCAAATTTCTATACTCTTTTACGCCATAGTAATGCCACTTAAATATCTTCCTACTTTACGCATACAAAATATGTCATCCTACAAAACAAGTGTAATAAACGAAAGGATTTCATTTTCAAGAAGTTGGGCAATTTTGTTTTAATTAACCGCTTTCAAAGTAAAGGCATTTAAAAACGTTCAATTCAACTGTACAGATTTGATTTTTCTGTTTGAAATTTTAATTCAAGTTTCGTAAGTAAGAAATCGTATATAATAATACTGCGAACGCGACTACAGTTTTCCATGCAATTTTAATGCCGCTTCAAAACTACAAATCTCACGACGTTGATATTTACGATTCCGTCTAAAGAATAACGTTAACCGTAACAGATCGGTCCAGTTTCACAAAAGAATAAACGCTGCTTATTGTTAGTCGAACGAAGCAATCACCGTAACGAGGCCGAAGAAGCGAACTGTTGAGCGAGAAATAAAGATAGAGTAGGGAGGATAGTCGGACCGACCGACAGACAGACAGTCAGACAGTCAGACAGAGGGTGCAGGCGGGCAAGGATGGGGTGGAGATGGGGTCAAGCATAAAATTGGCAAAAAAAGCCTCGATGTTTGGTAGGATGTTTCGTGTACCCTCCCTGCACGTCCCAGTCGTTAATACGGCATAAGGAGGAAGCAGGGTTAAGCGAGGGTGAAGCGAGGATTTTTAATTGTAGTTCAGCCAGTATAACCCCGCTCGACCCGCCGGTATTGTCATACTGGAGCGGCGCTTTTCTTTATTTCCCCAGTGGCTGGATGAGGTTATACATTTTTTTAACTACGGCAATGCCTCCGTCTTCTTATTAGCAAAGCTAATTGGAAATACAAATGGTTATTCACGGTAAGAAGGAAGCCTGAAGACCGACTGCGAGCCTGAGTACCAACCGATGGAGGGCTTCATGGACGAAAGAGAGTGGGGCGTTAGGGGCGGGGAGGGGGGGGGGGGGGGGGGGACTGGTACACTTCTCTCCGCGTATTAAGCTTGTATTTGCCCCGGATAATTAGGACTTTTTCCCGACCAATTCGGATGAATAATTGATTTTGCTTCAACCTGCCGGCATACCCTGTCGCCCTTGCTCCTCGTCGAATGACAATCACTCGAAGAAAAATACAGATCTTTCAGATAAAATATTCAGCGCCCCTTGGCGTGGGAAGGGTGAATGCAAAGATCGTCCGGAGGTACCAGCAAAATATTGGGTATAACTCCGAATAATTCGCTGACGTGTCTCCAATAAATTTTTTAGGAGCACAATTGAAAACATTATATACAGTTGCACCAGTGTATAGCACAAATAAGAGATAAAAAGTTACAGAGTAGAAAATTGAAGACGAACTGTGTATGACGTACATAATCGGTAAAATGCTCCAATTTTGAACATAAATATAATTATCTCCACAATACGAGAATTCTGTTCTAAACATTTATAAATCGAAATAAAAATTACTTTACACATTTAGATACATTTTTGCCTTTATAACTCGAATTTAGATTAACCAGATCTCTACAAATCGAAATTCACGTCTATAAGCCAAACTTTTACTATTGTTACTTTTATGATTCGAAATTATAGTTATTATGTGTGATAATTTGTCAAACAAATGAATGCTGGAAAACATAAGATAGCACTTGTCGTGACGTTATCTCTCGTAAGTCGAACCTTCATACGTTAACCTCTCTTACGCGAAGACTTCGATAAGTCGAAACTTCTATAACTTGAAGATTTTAGCTCTTCCCTTGAGATTCGAATTATTAAAGTCCAACAGCATGTGGATTAAGAATTTATTTTGTTAACTGAGAAGGATAGATTAATCCGTCCTACAAATTGTCGATATTTTGGGCATAATAATTTATTCACACAAAGACACCAGTCCTTTTAATTTTTTTTCGTTACATATGTATTAAAAGTACATTGCCGTATCCACATTAACAAGGATTGAAATGAAATAATTCATTTTTATTAATCTTTAACATCATATCAAGATGTTTCTAAATACGCAATGACCCACTTAACAGATTAACGAAATGACAGATGATCTGACGTTACTTTAATATTCCAACATTATTTCCTTTTAATTTTCAAGTAAACGGCAAATATTTAACGAATCAGATTTTCGAACTTTTCAGCCATTATAGTACATAAACAAATATGTATGAAACCAATACGATTTAAGATAACAATCGTATAAATAAATGTTAAGCTGATGATCAAATATTTATTTATTAAGGTTACACTGAAGGAATACCAGCCGCTGAATAGTGAAAAGAATTTGTTCTTGAAATTTCGTTGCATGTTATCAGGCAGAACTAACGAAGGAATAGTCGGTCAAGCAGCAATCTCGCAGGAGCCCTCTTTGCGCCTGGCCACGAAGAAACGCCCGTGGGGCTCCGCAACTTTTTTTCATCAGCATTTTACGGTTATACTCGCGCATTAATAATGCACATGCTTAATATAAAAAGAAGCCCACGAGTCTCCATCTAATAAACTGGAAGAATGCTTTATAACCGGCCGCGGTTTCGGGTCATGAGGAGAGGGTGGCAGAGAGTTTGCTGAAAGCCAGCTAAAGGGGGTGGCTTTCTTCTTTATGCCCGCAAAACGGCCAATCTCTCCAGGACGCGTCGAACGAAAGTGGCCGAACTTCTCGAGCCGCCAACAGACAAATCGCCATGCGACGAAAGCGGCGCTCGTTAGAGGACTTCCCTCGTTTTCTTTCCACCTCTGCCAGTCAACCAGCGGCGAATTATATTTTTCAGAGAAACTTCGAGTTGTAAGGGACCAAAGGACCTGTCGTTGGAACGCAATGAATATAGCTTTTAAAGAGAAGTTTTATCAATGGGAAAATATGACACCGAATGATTAGATATTTGTATGTAAGCAAACGGCGGCCATGTAAATTATTTGACGTTTTTGTACAGAAATGTGATATATAGATAAATTCCATATTTAAACATAGATAGTGATGTATAATCTCGCAAAGAATTTCTAATATGCCGTTTTTATTTTAGTTAAATTAAGACCATCTTTTATTGCTAAATTTAATAATTCATAGTAAAAGCGTACTGGCAAAGTGAAGTAACCTAAACTTGCGTATTTGTAAACTATCATTAATTAAACATATATTTCTAACCAATATAAACAGTAGAGATAGCAGTTTATCCGAGTCACTACCGATAAATTTATATTTATCAATATATATTTATCAATTGTATGAATCCGTGTCAAATAATCTATATGGAAAAGCAAGTTTTATTAATAAGCATAGAAATATTTTTCTATTACTTTCCCATGACATAAATAATTCATGACAGGACAGTCACTTTCAGTTATATCATCAACGTGACGTTCGAATGTAAATCATTTTTAGCCAGGCAATTTTCATATTCATCTTATCCTCGAGAGTCAAATGAATTTTTCGTTCTCCCCGGAGCTGATTTCCGAGTTGCGAGCGAGAGGAGGCCGCACCAGATAGCGGAGGTGAGACTTTTTGAAAAATATGAGTTTAATAAAGAAGAAAGTATGATGTATGGCTCGCTGCCAAGGGAAAGAACTTACCAGGATCAACCGACTTCGATACCCAGATATTGTATGTGTAATATAAGCAGATGAAGAGAATTACCGCGATATACTTTGTGTCACGATATTTCACTAGAGGTTCGACGGCTTTGCTGAAACATATTAAAGCCTCCCCTTATCATCCATAACGATAATACAGTTTTAATATTTCTCATTTTTCCCTTTACATTTTTCTGATCCACCAAATCACTTCGTTACATAAGTATCTCGCCGATTGATTCTTTAGAGTAATAAAAAGGTAATCATCACGATTCTTACTTTACCAATTTATTTTAAGCAGTAACACGTAATGCTACAATTTACTAAGTTTAGTTATTTTCTCATTTATTTTCATTTTGTTACGATTAAACGTGACTTGACTTTAAATACGGTACTTGTGTAATGTTTTATCAATAAATTGCAGTGGATGCTCAAGTGTTGCTTTTCTGGAAAGGTTAAAATTACCATTTTTAAATTTTTAAAAGCAACATTAATATGGTTTAATATTGATAATATTTACACCGTATATATTATAATCACTTTTAACCGCATTTATTGAAGTATTTTACTAAGAAGAAACTGTGTTAATAGTAAATCAATAGAAGTTTATATATGTACCGTGAGTGTCAAAGGTAAGTATACATCTCACAAAGATGAAATTGAAGAAATTATAGAAAAACTAGGATGTGATTATAATATTACTTATAGCAAGTAAATACGCATTACGTAATAATAATGTAATTATAGTATTACTAATAGAAAATGCATTATAATATAATTGCGATACAATTTACAGTAAATAAATTATACCATAATCTTACTGTTGTAAATTGGATTCTCCTGTTTTGGCTCTCACCGCACTTTGAATATCTTGTATAATTCTGCTTTGCATACATATCATAATGAGAAGCAAAAGTGAGTACACACTTCACAAAAATGAAATTAGGGTATAATTATAGTATTGATTATTTGTAGCAATTAAATAAATATTGTATAATATCAGTACAATTATAGTAGTATTTACGATAAACTATAATAAAATTGCGATATAATAAAAAAAGAAAAAGAAACTATAATACAATTTCATTTGTGCTAAGTGTATACAATTTACTTTTGACTCTCAGTGTTCATAGAATACATAAATAGAATATTTACGTTTCTCGAATGTGGCATAAAGAGAGATATTATATGGGATGACTCTATATTTTCACGATTTGTTTTGTTAATAAAGAATGACATTAATGTCATGATATATTTTCATAAAGTTGTAAAACACTACGATAAAATCGGAGATCAACCTATGGATATCAAATACGGTTTTTATCGTTCATTTCAGACGTTTCCTCTCGATACAGTGCAATCTGACACGAATGGCGAAATCTACGAGGAATTTCCATGGAAATCGATGGCACCACCGAAGACACAGTTCCGAAGGAGAGAGAAACGGCGAATAGATATCTGTAACTTATCCAGATAAGGGGCTGTAAAACGATGTAGCTATCTGCCAATACGGTTTGCTCCCTCTTCGTGAAGGGAGTAGAAGGACGGCCTTGCATTCAGGTTGCGGCCAGATATAGGGAGCAATTCAGTAGAAATTGATGCCATTTGAATATCGCTCGCATAGTTTCAAGATGGTACCGTTTCTATAGGCGTTCGTACTGTTACCTCAGATATTTATTTGTTGGGAAACTAGGTGTTTCCACTCTATTCCTTACTTTTTTATTTAAAAATATTTACATATCAACATTTTATATGATAAAGTAGAGGTAAAACAAGTTCCATATAGTTCGGTTTATGATTTTTATAATAACGTGATATTTAAAGACAATATAATTTCGAATCTTTCGATTTCGGAATTTGCATTTCTTCATTATTTATAATCGTTCATGTAGTATTTAATTGACCAAGATATTATTTGTTAACTATGTCTATTATTTTAAACCTACTAACTGTACTTCGTTCAATGAGACGAAACACCAAGCGTAAACAAACAATTCATGTAGCAAAGCAAATGAGAGATGCAGCGGCCACAATCATTAGCTGGCAGTGACTGTCAAACGATATTCATATATCATTATCAGAGGCGTATTTGAATCATTTCGTAAAGCGCATCTAGTCATTGTAATCCGTATCGTTAGATTATCAGTCATTTTGTTCTACTATTTTTCCACTGTTTTCACATATCTTGTATTCTCGCGTTCTTACTTTTCATTCATTACGTTCTTACATTTTTATATTCATCTTGTTGTATTCTTACGTTCTCATTTTATATTTGCGTTCTATTGCATTATACTTACATTTAAGTTTTATATTTATATTGACATGTCTTCTACAAATTCTGTTTGTGAAGGCGAAAATAATCAAATATCGCTTATTGAAGAAAGTATAAGAAAATTCTATCACAATGCAAATGAGAAACAAATTATTTTAAACATTAATAACGCAGAAGTAAGATGGAATCATGGAAGAAGAAATGAAAAAGGTGTATTAATTGTCGAAAATTTGTTTTTTGTTTATTGTGTTATTTTTATTAATATTCATTATGAATATTTCCATAGTGCAATCAAAATAATGAAAATAAGATAAACTTTGTGTGGTGGTTATAGTTAATTAAAAAATTTATCTTAGAAACTCCCATATGTGAAATTATGAATACGATCCTATCCTGCCAAAATGTCAGCACGTGTAGTTGTTTACATCTGGTGCCTCGTCTCGCTAAACGGAGTACAGTAACGTAAATAGCGTTGTATCCTTTTATTGGATGTTTATATTGGAAATAATAGAATTAGAGCCCTTTCAAATCGTCCGATTTTCGCTGTCCGGTTTTTGTCATTCGATTGAAAATGAACATTCCGATCAATCGGTCTCCATGTGCGAATTATGTCATATACCAACCTCAATAGAACATTTGATTCCATCGTGTCCAAAATTCAATGCCTATTGTAACAAATACAAAATAGGAACCACAATTAAAGTTAACATCGAAACCCTCAAGATTCTTGATCTCCTTGAGTTCATTAAAGAAATCAAAATTGACGACCAAATAGTATAATTTAATGATATCGTTGCTAGTAACCTAGTTGTTGATGCGACGTTAATCTTCCCATTAAAAACAAAATATCGCGATCATTGTTCTTGTTCTTCATTTATTACATTTATTACATTTAATTTATTTTCGACAATCGGACAGTGAAAGTCGGATAATGTGAAAAACGTTTTCTTTTTCTTATTGAAATTCACTGCGCTAAAATGCCGATCAATTAAACGCATAAATTGTTTGAATATTAATTCTGCTCGTGCAACATCACGTAACCCTCAGTCAGTAATAAATCGTAACTATTCATGTTTAGGTGTTAATAAAGGATGCTCATACAGATTTGTAATTTCCATTACTATTTTAACGATTACTTTCCATTCTGCAATTATTTTTTTACATACGACGTAAGGAAACGTAGGATACTTATCACACAAGCAGAAAATGATTTTCGATTTATACTCTGTCGAAGCAGTTTCATGTTACGTTTCTTCTTAAAAATAATTGTTACATTGAAATAAGTTGTTTTAGATTTTTCAGCGTATATCAACGATGCGGTATGATGTCTAAAATTTAAAGTTTGCCAAAACTCTCACTATTTATTAGTTCTTTTCGTGTACCACATTCTTGTTTTTTTTCAAATTCATGATGTATTATTAACAAGAAGGAAAATACAGTGTTATATGTAGAATATTCAACTAATAGTCTTGATCATCTGTAGTGGTATTAGTCATTCCAATGACCATGTTAACATTCCTCGTTTACATTGTTGCTTGTCACTGTAAATGATTTCGAAACTTATCAGATTCGGCACCTTATTGACCATGCTCATTACTTTACAAGTTTTGTCTGAATATATCATTGGAGCAATTCACATTTTATTGTACGTGTCCATTTCAACTTATGATGCAATATAGTTGTCCTATTATTGTGTTTGCATTTATTGGATATCGAGGATTAAAACAGACTCTAAGATCATGAATCTACAAAGCCTTAGGATTCTTAAGCAGAAGTCTCCTTCGAGCCCTTGGTGCGAACAGACGTGTCACAGTATGTCGTCTCCCATAAAAAGAAAACCTGTAATAATCGCGTGTTCGAAGTTTTTCCCCTTTCTCGTTCTCACCCATGGGCAGGTGTCGCGCCAAATTATAGAACATTAAACATTCTGGTCCACGTAAAGCAGGTGAAAACTCGAAGAAATAGGAAATCTACCATCCTCAAACGTATTTATCTGATATTTCTTATTACGGACATATTGATACTAATCTCATTTAACACGTCACGTATTAATTCCCTGTTCTCAAGCAATTAGAGAAGTCAGAACACATAAACGATGCACGCATTGCTATGAAACAATACCTTGCGTACGTGACAGGGTCACGTCATGAAGGCGCTATCTACAGCGTTGTTTATCAAGTGCACTGTTCAAGTCAAAGTATGTATAGTGCTCAGTACCCGTCAATGGCGTTTCTTAGCTTATGCATAAAGCTCTTTCACTAGCTCCGTCGCGTTCCCGTCGGGCCTGCTTCGTGTTCCCTATCCCCTTCTCTACCAGCTTCTCATCTCTCACGATTTCAGCCCTCTCCCTCCCACCCCATCCCCATTTCATCGAGGCTTCAACCCCTTCTTCGACTGGTAGTAGCAAGCAGTAGTGTATCTCGCTCGCTCGCGAGTGTTTCCGCCAGGATGTATCGCAAAATCTATACCGTTGAGGGCGCGAGGAGGTGAGACGGAAGTACGGGACGGGGGAACCGAGAGTCAGAGGATGAGACGGAAGAGTGGGCGATGTGGCGGAGGCCAGGGCGGTTTTCGAGAAGGGTGAGCCCCGTCACATTTCACTACAGACTAATAACTTCTGAATATTCATTTCGTGTTTCTCCTTGCCTGCTTGCGTACCCGTAAGCAAGGCTAATGCGACCCTCACAACGTGCTCAAGTTTCGGCTCAACCGATTGTTCTTTCCTTCAACCGGTTTTTATCTTTGCGACAATCAATCGGTTTTCTGGTTGTTCGAAGACATTCGCAGTTGGATGGACAACAGCAGTAAAACGTTAATGTACAATACTAGATGAAGAACACAAAAAATGGTACTACTAGATAAGAAACAATGTTGCCTAAACGTTAATAGTGAAATATGTAGTAGAATATCTCTCTCCTTTCATATTTAACTTTCTTCTACTTGCAGTTTTGTATTCTGCAAGGACACATGCGAAATATCGGGTAATTAATCTGCAACTTTATAGCTTCCAAGTGGTTATAAAATTTATACATTCTTGTCTTTCATACAAAGGTACAAATATTGTAGAATTTATCACCGATTCTTTTAAGGTGCAATTCATACAGCACGATGCTTTCGTTTATTCGAAAGTTTATTCGATTAAGTAGCTGATCGAAAATTGAAATCGACAGATTTCGTGTGAGGCGAGCTTAAGGGACACGTAACTTTCCTCCGTCGAAGCGAGAAAAACAGAACAGCTTGAAGACGAGGGAAAAGCGAGAGGCGGTCGCCATGGTAACTATGAATTAAGTAATCAATGAATTATTATTGACATTGATGTTTTCGTCCGGCTTCTTACGATACTTCGAGTCTTATGAAACACGTAGACCTGTGTTGCTGATTAATACGTCGAGAGCACATTTTATTAGATTAAAAGGGAAGCTGAGATTCAAGCAATTTTTCCCTTCTTAATTACTGATTCTATAAACTGAATTGTCGAACAAAATACAAAATACAGCCTATCACTTCAAATGATCAATATTTACATAGTACTTAATTTTAAGTAACTAACTTGTAAGAGATTTTTCTGATGCCTCATAGAAATTTTTATTTAGAAAACTCAACATTAGTAATTTATTGCCATTAGTAATCGTTCTATTAGACTAAAGTGTTATATGTAGGTTGGCGTTATCAATTAATTAGTAGATTCGTAAACTAATTTCCACGGTTCTCCCTGTAACTCCGCTGCTGTCTTTCCTCCTTATCGACAAAGAGTCTAATTCGAAATGGAACTCGTAGAAAATGTGATAGGATACTGGGGCTCATGAGGGTGGAGAAGAAAGTCAGGGGTGGCCGGAAGAAAGGCGTGCAGCGGAATGCTTTGGGCCAACGGAAGAGACACCACGCCTGCTTCAATTCCGCGATCTCTGCAACAAATTAGCACAGACAAATTTCTCCCTTGCCTCGAACCCCCTGTCGTTTCTTCCTCAGTGCGTACTTCGCTGAAATTTCCTTGCGTCCCGTTGCTTACCTTAACAAAACACTCAGTTCTGCTTTTCTTTTTGTATCCACTGACTAAGAAAAGTAACTTTTTCTGATATCAATCCATTGACGATAACGCCGAATGGATCGCGTTCGAGCAGTTATCCCTTTATACAGATGCTTTTTTTCTTGTGAACTGCATAAATAAACTGTATTAAAGAAAAAAACATGCAACGTGCCGCATGTTCATATTCCAGCGAAAGATTTTAATCTTTTGAATCTATCAAGTTTTTCTTTGTTTATCTTATACACGGCGAAGCTGATACTCTCAGCTCATATTGGTGCATAACGCTAACATTTCTTCGGCCAGTCCTTCTGTAACAAAGGAAAAAAGATATCGAAAGATGTTGGATTGGTGTAATGTCAATACTGTTACGTCAACTTTCTTTCATTTCAACAACTTCACGTCCAAGTATCAGCAATCTCAAGTTTCCTTAAATCAAGTTGTGCCTATATTAAATAGTTGATAACTTTGCACGGATGAGATCGAAAAGAACCAGGACGCGAACATGAAAGGGCAGGACAAAACGAATGAAAATTTTACAACGACGACTGACAATCGTGAATTCGCCCCTTGCTGTTTCCTATAGAGCCCTGGACGACGGACCACTGTACCAACCCTCCATTGTCTCCAACGACCCCCCTCCGGTTAGGAAGCGCGCGATAATAAATATAGAGAAAATGAAAAATTATTAAAAACTTCCTTTTTAGCCTTGGTAATCCTCGTCGCCCCCAGAGATGCCGCATTAAAAACCTACCACCCCTGTCCCACCCTCTGGCGACCTCTTTCTCCGTCTCTGCTTTCTCCACCCTTGTCCATCCTGACTCGAGATCCTCGGGGTTGGGTGTCCCGGACACGCGAATTATTTATACGTAGAAGTCTCTCTGACGACATTACCACAGTGTTAGCATTAAATCATAATGTACGACTCGCTGCGAACCACCGTGATTCGTCCTTACGCGCGTTCCTCTGGCAACGAGTTCTTTTTGCCAGATTTATCACGTTCTTTTTCAGTCGTTTGCTAATTTCGACGAATAATATTTTTTAAGAGTGCACAGGAAAATCGAATGGAAAAGCCTGCGATTCTTTAGAAAAGGGCCGGGCTATTCGCTCTTCATTCATTGTTTGTTAACCAATTATATGAAATATCTCAGCTATTGACTTGCTCTTTTTATCTCTGGCAATAACTAATATTAGTTTTGTTTAATAATAATGATTCATTCTTTTGAATAATCAATTCGTTTCTCCTACTGATTGCTTTGGTTGTTTCTAATGATAACGGTAACAATAATACAGCTATTCAATCTGAGCATGTTAACCCATTTGTTACGAAGGACTTATTCGAATATCCTCAGAAACTAGACAACTATTTGTTAACTATGATTATACCTTTTCTAAATCGTTGTCGTGTATTTATTATTATTCGTATGTATTACACTTTAAGTAATGATACCAGAATCTACGCATCAAGTGTGCGGTTGACTTTTAAAATTTCGTAATGAAAGGGTTAAGGCTCCAGCATAGAGAAATATACTATACTCCGTCCAACGAGAATTGGCAGGAAATATAAACAGAAAGTTCACGCGATCGACGCGACGGCAATAGATAAGTGACTGCCGAACGTCGATGCTCAGGGACGCTTTTTAACGGTTCTTGAGAAGGGCCCCCACGTGACCCTTACACAGCCAGGTCAAATTTTAACCCTCGGAGTATTCAAGGTCACGTTTAGATCAGCTCGATCTTAAACTTGGTTCAGCTACCTGGGGTTTGCCAACATGAGGGTTAATCGTTTCCAAACGTGCACATTATCGTCATGGAATGGTCAAGAACAAATTTTGTCTTTCTTTAAATTGAAATTAGGGAAAGGGAAAGGGGAAAGGACCTTCTTTGAAATGACTATGGAAAAATGTAAAAAAAAACAGATCATTGTTAATTAACAATATTACATTAATATAGGAGATCGAGTAATTCTTGTTTAGAAACGTAGCTTCTTTTCTGTGTAGGGATCTGGATATTACGTTTCGGCCCTTTTCTGATCACGCGTCGCTCGCATGCAACTGTTTATATTTCCTGCCAGTTCTCGTTGGAAGAACTGAAATTCTTATGTCAGTTAAAGACTTTATTCTACGATTATATTTACAGTTGTAACGCAAAACGGTGTCGGTTACAAGTTTTCACTTTCGACATATTACCTATTGCTTAAAGTTTTGAATACAATTGCTAAACAACGAACTTCGGTTGAATTCTTAATTTTTTAAAAATGTGACTTACGTCGTTTTGCCTTACAACCACAGGTATATCCGCAACATCACAGTCGAAGATATCTATTTTTTACAGAAGACAATTAGGTACATTCGAATCCATTCTGCTGGCAACTTAGTACTGGTATAAAAGGCTACATCCTTTGCATCCTCGTGCGCCGATTGGATTTGCCAATTAATTGCCGACGGGGGATAAAGCCGACGGACCGTGGATGAAAGAATAACGACGCGGAAACGAAACGAAATTTAAATATTCTCGCGGTATTGCCGACATTCCTCTGAGCCTCCCCGGCACACAGGAAGGGAGGAGCGCGAGCTCGGTGTAATTGCAAAATTGCATTAGCTTTGTGTTCTTCTGCCGTTCGCCCAGACGTAAGAGATACGCATGTAGAGCGCGTTGCATCAGATGATTCATATGGATTTTCATGTTTCCCTTCCCCCCTTACGATAAGTATCGTTCTTTCAGACTGACGCCCGACCACGCGAGATAAATCTTCCACAGATTTTTGTGAACGCCAAGGGGATCATTATTACGAGTGCTGATCACCTGGCTTTTAATTATGAAAATGTAGGAAATGTTTCGTGGATGTTAGGAGATCAACTCGATACGAAATATGCACCGAATAGATGTGCCGAGATATTTTGATAAAATACACGTATCGAAGTTCTATTATTGTTTGTAGGAGTTTCTAAAAAAAAAAAATGGTCTCATTAAAGGAAGTGGTCGGAATGATAAACTGAAATAAAGAATGTTATGTTAGCGAAGGTGATATAAATATAGTTTTAAAAACTGTCAAATGTATTGATCTACAATGTTAATATCGTTATGTGGGGTGCTATGAAGTAACTTTGCTGGAACTATGCTTCAAATATTACGATTGGAATGAAAAATTGTTACGAAACCTTTTTTCAATTCTGATTTAAGGACTTTTTCGTTTTATTTTACTTTGCTTATCGTTTCGCTTAAGGAGAGCATAAGATTTGAAGGAAAAGTAGCTGAAATTTTAACGTGAAACGATCTCGCTCGCCGGTCACTCGAAGCATTCTTTTAATTACGTCCCTCCGAGATTTAACATTCGCGCGTATCATTTTCCACTTCCGAGTCGCTTAATGCATCACCCCACCGTCAAAATAAGCCCAGTACCGAGTAATAAATCCCGAGATTATCATGATATAATAGACGGCTCCGTGAAACAGTCCTTCTATACCTCGTCCGGGTCCAATTCTCCGTCCAGTGGAAAGTTTCCGAAGGATACGTAATAATCCTCTCCGCAATTCCGCACGCCCTACTCTCTCTCTCTTTCTCTCTCTCTCTACAGAGGGGCGTGAGAAAAAAGACACTGAAAGAGGGAGGAAAAAGGGAAAGAGAAGGATGCGGGGTGGCGTGTAGGTACGGCCGGCTGCTGTATTAGATTTGCTTTCTAGGACACTTTAATCAAAATGTACCTATGTAAATTTTTGAATACACATCCCTCGTCTCCCGCGATGTTTGTATAGGTCAGGCGAAGGTATTTTCCTGGCCGGCACCACTGTCGCAAACCGCGACTGCCGTCGTCGCCATTGCGTCCTCGTGAATTAAAGAATTTGCAATTCTGAAATTCAGGTGATCACATACATACACACCATCCGGTTTTATCTCCACAGCGGCCTTTCATCGCGGAGTAAGTATCGACCGAGGCAGTCTCGAGCAGTGGACCGGGTTCCGCGGAAGAATGCTGATGCAATGGACTTTTGCTTCGGCCAAAAGTGCTTGGTTCCTACCCCCCACCCCCCCCCTCCTGTTCTGTTTCTCTCTTATGCTTGTTATTAAATATAAACATTTAGCGAAACGTTGCGAACTTCCGAGCGGATATTACGTTACCTTCGTGTACAACGAAACGACGAACAGGAGTTGAAGCTAATCGTAAATTTATGAAAGCAAACGAATTTTATCGCATTTGAATGAGAACAATTTCTATGAACATTAAAGGGATAGAGAAGGGAAATATAAACATTTTTGCAACACTGTTGTATTACGTTATACGCCTGTAACGTTTCGAATCGATGATTCGGCGATACGATACTTTTATCTAAATGAGTATTGCGAAACACCGCAACGAGGGAGATGAAAGGCTAGCGAGCGACGAATTTCAAGATAAATTCCAAAGGACAATTACGACATTTTAATTGCACAATACCCCGGCATAGAGAACGTCGAACAGAGCCGTGGGACGAGAAAGGCGAGGTAAAAAGGAGAAGAGAGGCGACAGAAGAGGCAGGCGGTCCGTGCTGGTGGCGGAAAAGGTGAAAGAAGAGAAAGACAGACAAAGGGGTGGCGTGGAAGTGGGGATGGACGGGCACAAGAAATGACCGACCAAGCACACACGCGTATAATTATAATAACATTACTTGACAGAGATGGCAGCGAGAGACGAGCCCTGCCGGACAAGCTCCGGCGAGCATTGAAATATTATACCTACCAAAGAGAAAATAATTAAAATTCAACCCTTGCGCTTGCTTGCTTGGCTCGCATACGAACACAGAGAGGCCGTGTACGTGTGCTCGCGCGCGCGTGCATCGACGTACTTACCCACGTATCGCACGGTAACCACCCCATCCTTCACGGCCGCCCCCACTTCTTTTCCAAGGATGGGGTTTCCCATATTTTTTCCAGCGCCGTAGGTACCAGGTATTCTAGAAACGTTTGTTCGTTACGGACGTGATTCTGAGCATCGTTCCACGGTAAGTAGAAAAATCTACCGTGCACGGTACGCGCATCGGATTATCAAATCTACTATACTGTAATTCGTTTTGCTCTTATTATAAATCTTTACGCTTCAACCGAATATAATATTAACTACTGACAAAATTCTATATTATATTTATACGTATTATTAGGGTGTCTTAGAAAATGATGCAAATTTTCATACTTCGGTTTACAAAGACACGGATCGTGGAAATAGAAACTGGTATGATATCGTAAAAAGAAATACACTGTCACAAATAGTACGGAAAATTCTTTGAAACGTAGAAGGTGAACAAGAGTTTGTGGCCGCTAGACTTTTTCCCTTAAAATTTCTAACCGATATAAAAATAAAATTGATTTGTTCATATTTCAGTGGAACATATAAATATTTCCATGATTACGAAAGGGTTAAAAGTAACTGAAAATAGTGATTGAACAGAAGAAGGGAGGAGGCTATAAAAAAAATATTTTAGGATGTGCTGAACCATTCATCAATATGGAAAATAATTAAGAAAAATATTTAATGATTTAAGAGCATATAGTAGTCATTAAAATAAGTGAAAAATATGTCAATATAGGTTAGCAAATTAATCTTGTAGACAGCTTTTTTTAAGTCAAGAACGGTATCATCTTCAAGCTAAATTTTTATTAATTTTATTTTCTGTTTCTCACTTACAAAGATATGTTCTACACCTACGTTTTACTTAGCATCCGAAAAGAAAAAAATTTATTTGTTTAAAAATACGCTGTTTATATCAAATTATTTTACAGGTTTTCTACAATCAAATTAAATCCCTAAATACAGATATTTTGTTCAGAATTAGTTCCTGGATCTATGTTAGTTAGATATTTGTATTTATTTTAACGAGCATTAGTTGATTCCGGTTACTTGATCCTTCGTGCTTTTGATAGATACATCACCTTCAAATTCTGGGGAAGAGTATACAAAAATACGATGGAACCATTTCAGATACTTTAAAGTTAAATATTGCTAAAACTACAAGTTTTAGGTCATATTTGTTCTAACATAATTTTTCGTAGAATTTACCGACTAAAAAATAGTTTATTTCCTTTAATGATATGAAAATGACCTTTACATGTCCTTGACTTTTGTATTTGCAATAGAATACGTAACTATAACCGTCTATAGCTTTATTTTCTTATTATTGTTTGAAAAAACAAACTTATTTCAGTTACACAAAATTAATAGACTACCTTGTACATAAAAAGGAAACTAAAAAATTCCTAAGACTTCTTGACTTCCCAAGTAAGCCAGTGAAAGTATAAATTATATTGTAGTTAATTATAGTCTTCAAAGTTCCTTATGTAGTCTCCGTAATAGTTTCCAGCTTAGATTTCTTATTTTGGGATTACGAATTGATTTAAACCAAATGCTTCATGTTCAATTGCATCAAGATTGGAATAGAAATTATCAACAGAATTTTTTTTAGAGGATTAAAGTCAAGACAGATTGCTCATAAAATGCTAAGAGGACAAATATCAAATAAAAGATAAAACTAAATTCAAAAGGCATATTTTCATACGATGTGACTGCTTCAAAATAAAATAGTTTTTTTTAGGCGATATTTAAAGTACGGTTCAATAGTGGTCATCATCGACTATACACATTTACTACATATCATTATTATTCAAACTTGATAGATTACATATTGATTTGCTAATACTTAGATATATCTTAGCCAATTTTTAGTCGTTAATACCTAAGAAAGGAAGCTTTAAATCAATTTTTGTTATCCTTGATCTTATTTTTGTTCTTAGAATTACTCTTTAAAATTTCTGCCAGAGGCGACTAAATATGCTTTATAATTATTAGACACGGTTCGAAACCTAATTTTTGTGTTTGCAAAACTCAAATCCAAGACTGCGAGGCATTGAAATTCGAAACTCTCGAAATTCTGAATCCTTATTTCTTTTTCTTTTGTTTGTAGGGAGTATCAATTTTATCAGGAATTAAAATCCTAACAAATCCTTTTTGCAAAATCAAATTGTTTATTGAAACCATCAATTGAACATATCAACATACCAACATATCAATTGAAAAGTTAAAAGAAACTTTGATTTAGTTATAATTTAAATACTAAATGAATAAGTAAAAGAACTTTCTGGGATAATGTTTATTTTTTCAGTATAAATGATTGTAATGAATTGATAAAGTTGTATTGATTAAAATGAATTTAAAATCTAAGCATAAAATCTAATAAATTAGTAGTTAAATAAGTTCGTATTATGATAATATTCTTCTTATTTATGTGAATTATTACTTATGTAGGCTTCGAGAGTTTCGAATTATGTATGAAAGTAGCACAAAGTTTCATGTTTCGAGAACTCGAAACTTTTTGAGTTTCGACGGATTCCAAGGTTTCAAAGTTTCGAATGTTCCGTCCCTGATAATTATTATGATTTACGTAGTAAACTACATGGTAGACTGAATAATTTTCTTACATAAGAATGAAGCTTTGGTCAAGTGGTGGATAAAGTATACGGAGATCGGGCGCGGTGTACAAAAACATACCGTTCAATTATGAACATAGTATTAAAGTATTTAATTTCCTAAATGTCTCTTTTTACTTACAATCTTATCTTTAATTTACAATCTTCTTTGTTTATATAAGAAATTTTACTTAAAGCACAACTCAAGAAAGTTGCCAGGTTCACCGAAAGGAAGACATAAAGCTTTGACGTCGTATAGTCGGAAAACTTCTTACTCGTATAAATACAATACCGACACTTCGGTCAAATATGCATTAATAAAGCCGCATTAATCTCGTAGCGAAAGATAGAGCGATATTATCGAGCGACGTCCTCGGCGAACGTCAGTTCACCTCCGTCGTAACTTTTTCATGAATAATCCCGAGGCTAATTTGAATAAATTATAACAGGCGGCGTTTGACCGGGGCCGAATTCTCTCGACAGTGCTATTGATAGCCGTGAAAACAGAACAAGGGCAGGGGAGGAAATTTCCGCGGCTTCCATTAATTCCTTTGTCTCCCGTTTGTGGGTAGAGAAGTGATTTTCAAGGACTTTTTTTTCTGACCAATCCATTAAAATATCAATTAGAACGTACCGGCGCTCGTGTCGCTCTTCCCTAAGATCGATGCCTTTTCTTCGCTCCCTCCTTGCCGACGCCGAAATCGACTCGAGTAATTGCACGAACATTCTGCGCTGGAAATCGAGTCAGTCCATTGTGCCAAGCGGAACAAAAAGACAAGGAGGCTTACGGAACGGAAATAGAAAGTACTTGCTGTTTACCACCGATACGTCCTTCCGCGCAGCTAGATAATTCATGCTCTCTTTACTGCAATCTTCACAAGCACTTAATTACTTCTACTTCGTTAAAACTGACAATAGTTAACAAAAAATTTCGATCCAACACACTGTTTCCACTGTCAATAGAGATGGGTTATAAACTAAATTCCTAATTCGCAAAACTCGGATGCGAAACATTGTGAGGCCCCAAAACATTTGAAACTGAAAATGTTCGAAACTCTGAATACTTCTTTTCTTTCTTTTGTCTGTAAGAAGTATGCATTATGTCAAAAGTTAAGATTCTAATAAATCCTTGTTAAACTAATTACATTATACATTGATTCTAATTAAATGAAACAATAAATTTAGTTATAATTTAAGAACTTCGTGAAATAACTATTAAATTTTACTTTTGTATTTTACTTTTCCTCGTTATAAACGACTATAATGAATTGCTGAAATTGTATTGATTAAAGTGAGTGCAAATCTAAACACAAACTGTATTGGATTATTAGTTAAATAAATTCGTATCGTGACAGTATTCTTATTATTTACACAAACTACGATTTACCTAAGTTCCGACAATTTCGAAACACAAAAGTAGCAGAAAGTTTCAAATTTTGAGAGCTCGAAACTTTTTGAGTTTCGGAGG
Source organism: Eucera pruinosa (assembly GCA_028830335.1). NCBI lineage: Eukaryota > Metazoa > Arthropoda > Insecta > Hymenoptera > Apidae > Eucera > Eucera pruinosa. Next base: position 2,830,819 of record JAMYCR010000002.1, on the reverse strand, counting down.
GTTTCGAGGTTTCGAGTGTCTCATTCCTACTAATTAAGTCAAAAGTGCAATTTTGTGTAAGCAGCCTCCCTTGTTTACCCCTTGCACCATATTTTATAAACTCACACAATGTAATTTGTGATAATGTTTCTGTTGCATAATAATCCCGTAAAAATTATCGTGTACGTAAGGAACATTAGCAAGTTTGGTACTGAAGAAAATTAAGCAGGGACACGAACGAGGATAAACTGATCCCTGTATCTGAAGCAAATTATCGAGAATCGCGCTAGCATTAACATACGTTCTGCACTCGGGCAAGGGGAAAGCGTTGTAAGCAAAAAATACTATCGCGATCAAGGATTCTGAGCCAGTATTCCTGAGGTATCGAATTCCTCCGCTGCGATAGCATCTACAAAGCTATCGAACCTCGAATGGAGGAATCTCGAGGTGGATAGCAGAATCGGGGGTTGCTGCCGCTAGGTTGAATACAGGAAGAGAAAGAGCGGGAAAGAGGGCCGGGGGAGGGCAGAATTGTCGTCTGCAAGTGTTATTTGTACCGTATCGAAGAACCCCGACTTCAACTCCACCCCCTGAACGGAGTCACCATTTCCCCGGCTCGTTTCGTTTCTCCGGCGACAAATAAGCAACAGAACGAACACGGCCCTATCTCGCGCCAGCAACGACTCGTCTCGAAAGCACTTTAGATTCTCGAGTCTTGATTCTGTATCCTCGACTGAAATTTATCTTCTTCGACCCTGCTTTCCTGTCAGGATGTCGTTTTAAATTCGACTTGGATTCGTATCTTTGTGTTTGCCTGTCAAGTTTTAATTGTGCTTGCTACGCGTCGTATGTGCGTTGATCGCGGTGATTAATGAGCGGGGTAACCCTTGAATGATAATTTAGGGGATGAAAGTAGAGTTAAAGATTAAGAATTGCTATATAAGTGTAGGTTGCCCAGATTTCGTCATACGGATTGTAGCTCTAATAAATTAACGAAAGCACACGAAGCTAACGAGGTTTCCTTGTTCTTGTTCTAATATGTACAAGTTTCGATGTATCCCAATGTTATATTTTGTACTTGCAATCAGTGGAAAAAGCGAAACGTTTTTCAAATAGCATTAAATTTATTATATGTACATTTCTTATTGCAGAAATGAAATACAGACTTGAATTAAATAATCGAGGAATTGTATTATTGATGCTAATCGTCGTGTCTATTATCGGCAAAAACATTTAGCTTGATTGTGTTTTGTGTTGATAGTAAACGGAGATAAAGTATTAAAGAGAAATTAATATACTATTGTAAGCAAGAATTTGTGAACTACATTCGTAATTTCTTACAAGTTAAAAAGTAAAACAAGTTTCCATCCATTTCAAGTCATACAATATTCACTTTTCGTTCGTTACCTTAAATCTTATATCAAAGAAACTGTAGTAACTTATTAGTTTCCTTACGAGATAAAAATATTCCTTCCTAAAAGAACAAAAATAATTCTTTCAATACAACGCCAATGTGTTAATACAATATAGAGACAGGTGATTCGCTTTCAATTGCAACATGAAACAAAGTGCCGCAAATAATGAGTCGGTTTGTATTCATCCCGTCACCGGTAAGAAGAATAAAAATGCAAGTGGGAGAGGGGTGACACGTTACGGTAATACCACAAGGTTTTATAGGAGAGCTGGAAGAAGATCGGCAGTATGGGGAAAATTGAAAATGAGCATAAAAAGTATAAGAAAGCGAGGCACGAGGCAGATTGCCGTGGAACATTCTTCGACAAAGGGGCAATTCATTTTCGTATGCTATATCAATTTCTTGCTTCGCCTCCTTTTCTCGTCGCCGCCCCTAACCTGCGTGTCTGCTCCCTTCTTAAGCATCACCTTCCTCTACTGCGGTGCTCCCAGCCTTCGATCTATACTCGTTTCATCCCTTAAAACTGTTAACTCCGGCAGACATCAAGGGGAATGCGAATTAGCTCGGCTGTCTTATCCGCGCCGATAAAAATGACGATGGAAAAACCCAAGCGGGCTCGTTCCGCTCTTCCAGCCGATCTCTCCTCTCATAAAACTTATACCTTAATCGATTCCTGATTCCCTTCCACCGTGAAAAAATTTCAGGTCTAAATATGCCGCGTCTTCCTTTGATGTTGCTTGTACAATGTTCTGTAAGCAACATTACTTGGAACAAAGAATATTCATTTTAGCTCAGCTGGGTTTAGTTCGTATCGAAAACGTGCAGGTTCCAATATTGAAACGTTCAGGTGGAATCATTTCTTTTAAGAATAAGAAAACGGATAGTTTATTCGTAATTTTGAAATAAACAAATCTTCAATAAAGTAAAATTGAAGGGAAAAAGTACACATATTAATATGAATTTTATAAGATTTTTGATTGGAAATTTTTTGAGAGAAAGAAGAATACGATTATGGCAAAAGAGTTTCAAAAGCTGTAACAGACTTAATTGTACCAAACAAAAGACGTATGTACACTGCCGTTGCTATATTGGGAATAATACAAATTTTATAGTCTACTTCAATCTTGTTACAAAAAAGTAACATTCTGTCTGCTATTATTGGTACACACGACTCTTTCTTGGAATAATTAACATTATCTTTAATATAAATTGGTTGCAATTATATGTATCTTAAATCTATATCGTTGGAGTAATGTTCAACAACGTTAGACGTCATTTAAATACTTATGAACGATACGCATATCACTGTCTATGTTTAAATATTATAATTTATTGTTATATGTTCGCAATTCTTATGGAGGGAAATAATTTTTTTGGAAGATTTATTGTATTTACTGATATAGTAGGAACGAAATTAAATGGGCCTATATTAAAAACAATAGTGTATGCATTATCCAAAATATGTCTGTATTTCCATTATAAGCTTAATTAGGCTAGCGCATATACACCTACATGGAATTATGGTTACTAATTTCTCTAATTATAAGTTTTTCTATTTAATTGTTCTTCATGCATCGTAACGTATTTTCGAGAGTGACTTTTTGATATACACGTATACCACTTAATCAAAACAATTCATGAGGTAAATATGCTTAATACTGAAAGTGCAAAATGGCTTTTCTTAACTTTAAAATTTTTTTCAAGTCCTTAATTAATACAGGAAATACAGGATTTGCATCTTTATTAACAATAACACTTAAATTTTATTAGTTTAATCTTATTAATTAGAAGCTCTATATTTTTTACAATTTCCATTGAATTTTTGCAGTTTGTTGTAATAAGAAGGAAAGATGAAAAAAAATCTATGCAGCTAAAGTCAATTTGTTGTACAAGAGTTATTTGTAGAAGAACTAGAAGGATGCCCACAAAAAAAGTGCTGGCAACATACTGTTTAATATGAAGGTTATCTGTGTAAGGATCTCAGCAACACAAAATCTGATCGAACAAGAAAGATTTCCTTGGCGCTTCGGTTAGATGAACACACGTGTACATACGAGCCCGGAGGCGCGGACGCAAAGGGTTACCGTAGGAAAGTCGAGGCTCGATCGATCATGCATTATAGACTGGAAGCTGACAGCCGGTGATAGATCGTGGTAATTAAATAACTCGTTGCGATCATGCCAGCCTCGAGATTCGGTCGCGGCAACACAGAGGAAGAGGAAGGGAGTTAGTTACAGGAGGGTTCAGTAGCATGTGCACGTCATTCCTGGACGGGGTGTAATTGACAAGGCAATTGATAATCGCCGTCGAGGTGACAGTATCTCCAAGAATTAGCGCTACGCGAACGTCAAGTTTCTCGACAAATTGAAGAGCAAATCATTAAGACGATGGTCAAATGTTTTATCGCTGGTAGAAGAAACCTTAAAGGTTTCTTTTGCCAGGGTTCTTAAATCTTTTACTTCTTCAGCTGTTAACAACTGCTTCTTTTCTGTGCGCGTGTTTTTCTCTTTTTATAATTGTTCTTACAAATATGAAAGTATTAAACTTTTAACGCTACGATTTTTTACCGATATCTCACAACAAGCACGTTTTAAAAAGTTTCATGAAACACAGTTTCGAGAAACCAGATATTTTGGTTAGTATTCGTCAGATTTTTACCGGTATAATAATACACTGTGTACTAATTATGGAGTTATTCTACGTCCAAGGAGATTTAATTACTCAAGCCCATTTGTCTCATTATAAATACTATTAGATCGCACTTTTCACAATCTCAATATTTTTAATTATTGCTTTGAAATTTTCCCTGCTGCGCGATAACCCTTTGCATTCTATGGAATATCTTCATTGTTTGAGAAGAACTTATGTATATATGCATTATATGTACCTTTATTGTCTCTTCAGAATATAATTACTGTAATTTGAAAATTTATTTAAATAACATTAACTGATTAATTAACCAATTAATGATGCCATTATTTCATAATTTATATGTACAGACTTGATATTGATAAGAGAAAACTTTGGGACAAATTTGTAAACGACAATAGCTTAATCCGAAACGAACATCTATAAATTTTCATCTTTAAAGAGTAAAGAAAGCATTAATATTAAAGCCACAAGGAATTTATTTCTTAATACGCACACATGCCAATTGTTTTTCATCAGAAATTAAAGTAATGATTAATTAAACACAACGGTCAGTTTTTATATAACAGTACTCTTAAGGTACACAAATAAATACTTCATACAAAAACTTTCCAATTTAGAGTAGATTATAGGATTAAAATACCCCCTTATTTCACATGCATATCTAACTGCCTTCGACTCTATTAGTTTCCATTAATAATCATTTTCCCGCACAAGTGTTCGTGCCCACTAAGCGATACCGATGGTCAGCAGCTTATCGGTAAATCGAGAGTCGGGACCAGTAAGGCACGCACGATCTAATTAATAATCACCGAGGCCAAGCTCGAAGTCGGGTCGAGGAGAGTCGACTCGCGGTCCAGCGGCATTTAATTATTTCGACGTGAAATATGTATGGCGGGTGGTCCACAGAAAGCGAGAAGGGTTAGAGTCGAAACGGGCGTACAGCGGCCGTGCAACCTTATTCGCCATTGTCGACGACGTAGGAGTTGGTCGAAAGGGTAGCCGTGCGGGGAATGGAGCGCCGGTAGGCGGTGGCGAAAAATACTGGCTTCTATTTAATTTCATTTTTAACTTGAGGCTATATTTAATTAAGAAATATCACGAAAGTCGGTGTATATACACGAGGTGCTGAACGAACGTGGTTAGGCTCCCTGTACCCTTCCTTCGCTACAATCGTCATGGGGTAACGGTCGCACTTGGCTCAAAGTGTGAATTAAAAAACTCACGCCTAATTTGTGTTGGAAAAATTTTAAGTTTCCGCAGGGAACCAAAGGGAACGTAAGGACGTGAATGTTGCTTTTGCAAAAAGACTGACTTAACACGTTACGTGTAGACGAATAAGAGTACACGATAAGAACATAAATTCTACGTTACTTTACCTTTATATCAGAGATGAGAATAAGTTGAATATAGTAGTATGCTTTTTAGGTAATATTCAGTTGTGTATTACTGCTTGTACGAAGTTAATGTGAGGTTGCGAATGAAAAATCGTACAACTATTGTAACATTGATTGCTTATGAATTATGTTATAGTTATTGTTTGCTGCTACTAACCAAGAAGTGAGAAATATGTATAATATATTGTAAGTTTCATTTCTTAGATTACTACCAGATAAGTCTTTCTCTTACTCTTTAAAATAGTTATAATGATATATAACTTTATTACATCATTTATTTTATTACCCACTTGTAGTATTACGTATATAAATGGATAAAGTTCAATAATAATTTCTACTTAAAACTTAACCGCAATACAAATATACCTATTGATAAAATATTTGAGGAAAGGGGAAAAATGAAGCAGAATAAATATTGTCCAAATAAAGTCGTATTCAGTGTTATATCGTAAATTGTATGGATTCAATTCATGCCGGTAATTGTAACCATAATTCCAGAACACCTACACTACCGTGCACAAGTATTTGGACACTGGACACGATACGATTAAGTGTTTTATAACTTTATTATATTGTTATATATTCACCTACAATGAACATTTATGAATTTTCTTGAAGTGTAGACACTGTGTGATGTGTCATAGATGAAACGAATTCGTAATAAATTAATGAAAATCATTAAATGCTAATCAAATTATTTTGATAAGATCACCAAATCTCATAACAACTTCGGACGGCTTGCAGAGACGAACTTAAGAGTTTTTACAAAATCAATTTTCCACCAATTTTAATTAACACTTTTTTATTTGTACAAACGTATGTAAAATAATATTTTTGATATTTTTATAGACATTAATGACTGCTTAAGATAAAATCACGAATAAAACTTCTAATAGACGGTTACACAAATAGTATAATCCACATTTTTACAATAATTGTGCAAGTGTCCAAATACTCGTGCAGAGTCATGTAGGCGCATATTAGTGAAAATTCCATACTTACTCTACAACGTTGCAACAGAAAAGTATCTCAGACTCAAGGAAAGTTTTCATTCAACGATTCTGCTCGGAATCTTCATATCAGGACGTGCAATCGATATGGTAGTCACGTTGAGAATGCGTCGAAAGATTCCCCAGTGAGGTTTTCTTATTCGAAGGGATACCTGCGATAGCGTAGTTTCCCTTGGCGCAAGGGGCGGCAGAGGCAGGGGGACCAATTTTCACAGCGGCGAGATATATCCGGAGGTCTCGGAGTACCGAAGGGTTGGCGGCAAAGATCACAAGTAATTGAATGGGGGTGAGAGGGTGGTCTCGCTCCAACCCCCGTGAGTGTTCAACCAATTAATCCACTTCAATCCAGAAAGCAGCCCTGTGAGCATCGAGGAACCTTTTTTTCTCTATTAGGCTGCAGACACGCCAAGATGTATTGAGATCGAAAGAGACACCATTGGGATTCAAAATATCTTCGTGGCTGCTTTCCATCGTTCGTTCTTTGTGTCCCGAAGATCCTAATGCTTTTCCTTGCTTTTATCCGTGTTTTAGTTGCCAAATATTTCGAGTAATCTAATTCTAAAAAGATTAATGCCACTCGGTACTTAAAAATGTATTAGGATAATATAAATGTATGCAACAATAAATTAATAGAAAAAGATATGCGAAAATTAAAATTGGATTTGATTTAAGAATGGAGCAGAAAAGTAATATTTTACAAATGTGAGGATATTCAAAATCCATTGGCTGTTAGAGAACTTGCAGTAAATAAATTAATTTAGAAATTGTAATAATTTTGTGTAAATGAAATTAGAAAATACTGTATTGAAATATTTGACGAAATCGATTCTGCAAGAATGATCGCAAACAAGAATCGCAAGCATGCCAATTAAGGGCAAACATTATCCTCAGCTTACATACACATGTGCGAGCAGACAGCAGTCGTCCCAGATTGGAAATCTGAAGTAGGAATTCGACGGGTAGCCGCGTCTGGAAACGTTGTGGTATCAAAGTGATCCCGCAACACCAATTAAGTCCCTTTCAGGCCAGATCGTGGGGATGCGCTAGCCAATAAAACAAAGTAAATCCGCGTCTGGTCTAATCTTATAGATAGAGAGGTACGGAGAGGGAAAGAGTTTTCTCGCCAGCACGTAAAGTAACGATTACCAGATATTCCTGAGATACGGCCGAAAGAGATTTTAACCCGGCCCACCGCAAATCCCTGATATATCCCCTAATAATACTCAATTTTGCTGTGGATTAATAGCAGTTTACTTCCTCTCCCATTGCGTCACACACGAAAGCGTCTTCCACGTGATCCATGATGCGCATCCTGAAATCCCGAGTCCTATTATCGTCTCGCGAAATTAAATATCATCACATGTAAAGTATTACGCAAAAATGAGGTTACAGTATTTTTTGTAATATTTTTATCAATACATTAAGCATTTTATGCAGTTAATCCCTCAAAGGTGTAAAATCAATTATTACTGGTAAGGATATTGTGGGACAATATTAAAAAATAACATGTACTATATATTGTTATACCAGAAACGTAATTTTGCTATTTTTGTACGTTAAGAAACTTTCTGTATAATTTTGTACTTAAAATATAGTGGAGAAAAATGTTGCGAAGTGATATTTTTTAAGACTATGACATATAAAGTGTCGAAAAAAAGGATTTGATTTTTAAGAGTCTATAATACTAACCAAAGTAAGCAAAAACTATTGGGCTGACACGTTTATTAAAACTTATACTTTTACTTGAATTTATAAGTGTTAGTTGAAATAGATATACATGTGTAATCAAATAATTAATGTGATTTTCACTTATTTGTAGATGCAGTTTGCCTCTTTGACTCATTCTTTCTCTAGCTGAGGTTAAATAAAGTAGCACGTGTTTTCTATTCATTCTATAATTGTAATTTATTAAGTTCTTGTTTATAATATTTACTTGTAATTCTCTTAAAAATACCGTATTTTCATATTGTAAGTATGAAGATGAAATCTACTTTAATGAAAATAAAGTTTCATTTTCGATGTTCTCGGTAATAATTTCCTCTATAAATAAATATATATAATTTTGAGTGAATCAATTTGTAATAACAATCATGCATCTGTATTTATTTTCATTAATGCATGTATTCTCATACTTATATTATATGAGAAAATATCTTCGTAACAAAAATACGAGTTCAAAAAACAGTAACTGTCTTACACGTACAAGTCAATCTTGGAATGAGTTTCAAGAGAACAAATAAAATCACGAAATATAGGCAGCAATAAACTATTGCAATGTGATGCCAGATACAATGGTATGAAAATAATCTTCGAAACCACTGTTATCACGTTGATATGAAGTTTCGCGAAGAAGACGAATATCATCGCAGTTCGGCCGAAGTTCTTTTATTATCGACGGACAGGGGCACCGCCTGACGAAAAAGTCGAAGTTTATGGTAGAAAGTAACGGGCCCCGGTATACAGATTGTCGAATCGGGAAAGGACAACAGGGGGCAGCATGCTAATTTATAGCACCCTAGCGCTCCATTACGAATATTTATCCGCGGTGAGTTTAATCTAAACTTGGAGAGTCCTTCTCATCTTCCCCCGCCGCTACCTCCGTCATGCCACCCCCTTTTCGAGGGTGCCAGTCATCTTTCTCCATCCACCAGCAACCTTCTCCTCCATCTCCCGAGGAGAAATCTTCGCCACCTTAACGACGTATTGTCTCTGCGACTTATCAAAACAATTCGTTCAACTACTGTTTCATGCCCTCCGTCGCTGGAACGTTGTTTCATCCGTCATTGATTAAGCCTAAAGTAAAATCCCTACTGCATGTCGACGTAACAAGTTTCGAGCAGAACTAGATTTTTACTCTGAATAGTACATTAGGTTCATTCAATAGACGTCAGTTTTTTTGTTTCGATTATTTCGCGGATTTTATTATTGTCCGATCTCGAGTAGAAATAAAGTTAGACAGAGATAAAGTTTTTTATATCTATAAACCTGTATTTTATATCTTATTTATTTTATATCTTCATTTATGGGTAGGTGCCTACGATCAATTGCCATCATTCTGATAATATTTCAATATTGTTAAATTTCATTATTATCACTGTTAATAGATCAATTGTTAAATTTGCAAAACCGCTGTTTTATATAAAGTCTTGATTTTAATGTTTGAAGACTAGACATTTCCGAACGTTGGTTAGCGGATAGCATATTTTGGTAAACCTATATAGTATATTTTGAAAGGAGAATCGTTTATGTTGTTGTAAACTTCGACTAATTTTTTATTATTCCCTTTTATAGACATTCTTTGCGGTTTTATTATAACATTTTCACATAGTGATACGACGAAGAGAGAAGAGTTATAACAGTAGCAGAAAGAAATGCACGAATATAAATTTCTTATGTTCAAAGCTTGAATACAATCCGGCCAAAGTTCAATATTTAATAATTGTATTCAAAACTTTCAGCGATAATATCTTGAAAATAAAAATATGCTATTTGCGTCATTTTGGCTTACAATTATAAATTTATAATTAAGCGACGGCAAACGGGGAAAGAAATGTAGTTTTCTTTAGTGTATCTCGAAATGTCGTTGCCGAAACGTCAAAAGTTTAAGCTTACAGAAAGTATTGCAATTAAATATCACATACCAACTTTATATTATCTAAAAAAAAAAAAAAACATGATCAGAAAATGCATCCTGTTAGTAGAGACAAGCAAAAAAATGGAGTGTTCTATTTCGACTTAATTATATTAAAAATTAGGTTTATGCTTAGGTTTATATTTATATATTAAGTTTACACTTAAAATTGAGAGAATATTCTGCCAAATTTAAGCAACATTTTACAATATAAATTGCAACATTCGACTGGGTTTTTGAATTGTTGTGTCTAAAAATTACACTTTGATAGAGTAATTTTGTACAAAACCCTATCAAGAATCTTTGTATGGGTTTGATATGAGCGTTCACAACCATGATCACATTTTTGTTTCTAGTTGCAGCACTATCATCGATGCTCTCATCACCATTTTACTATAAACACATGCATTGAATTGCATTGGTTTGATTTTGCGCCAAGCGCTCACTTCGCCGCTATCATTTCTTGACGCTCTACTATAAGCGTAACCTTAAAAAGCGTAATTTTTCAAAACTACTTCATTTAACCATTACAGTAAACGTAAGTACTTATATCAAACAGATATGTATTAAGTGTACTAATAATTAATCCACCTTTTTTATTCAAAACAGAATTCGTTTGGAGAGAAATCCAATACTTATTCTATTTTATATGTAATTGTTGTTATTCTGTAATACTTGACGTTATCTTTTGAGGAAAATATAGGTGCATATTTAAAACTTCGATAAACTAAATTTGTTAAATCGTTTAAAAATAGTAGAAATACTTATTAGTACACCTGATATATGTTGAAAATCAATTACGTTATTCAAATTTATATATTTTGCAAAATATTTACAATAGATGTCAGTAAAATAAGGACAAGTACAGAAATAAAAGATGCGGGAATATCCTTGCTTAAGTGCCCTTTTATACCGTAAGATTGGAAATGCTATAATAATAAAAGACCAAACAATTGCCATATCTTACTTAAGATCAAAATTTGTATACACATCTGTATTGAGCAACACTTTACACTTGAACTACAAAAAATAATAATGATACTTAAACCTTGAAAGTAATTTTCTTTAGAATAAAATCGAACATATGAAAAATATCTGTGTCGAAAAAAAATAGATTTTAGAATTAAAGAATACAAGATATATCTACATAATTATACAATGTAATTTGATATACGTTGTGAAATTTTAATAATGAACTCATTTTACTGATTGCATTAACCAATTCATTTATGTTGTGTATTTTTCGCTAATTTTCATGTTTAGTTGTAAAAGTAAATTACTTTTACACAATGTTAGCGTTATAAATACAATAATTAAATACGAACTTCTTAATTAAGGTTGCTTCTTTGTTAATAAATTATTACACAGTACTCAGCTTTAAAAGATGTCAATTTGTGTTCTCAGCTCTGATGACATTAATATCGATTTTGAGAATTGTTTGAGAATTGCATTATACGTCGTAAGCGATATACAGAGATCAATGTCTCGTTAACAAGGTCATAATATTTCTCCAAGGTAATCTTCTGAGGAGACGTTCCTCGGGAGAGACGTGTACGTTAATTTTGCGACGCAAGGGGTTCGATTTTCCTCACTGTCTTCCTATTCTTCGCTACCTCATTTTCTGAAGCTTCTTTGCATATTAACAATATTGTTCTCCGAAGCGATGGAACAGATTTAGGACAGAAAATTATGAGGGCAAGTGGACCCCTCAAGCTTTTTCCGTTTCTTTGGCTCCTGCTGTATTTTTCTTCTTCTACTTGTGCCCGCCGCTTGCTGTCCCCCTCTCGATCTCTGGTCTTTTTTACGATACTGCCAATTACACGCCTGTTTGAATTCACTATCCAACTGAGGCGAACATCCCGATATAAATTTTTATCGTTCGCCGCGGGGTTCTGCTCAGTGCACTTCCTGTTTTTGCTTTATGACACTCTTTACTTCAACGTCGATGTCTTGTCATTTATAATTCTTGTATTCATTCGCTACGACCATTCCCATACATGACGCATACGTTATTGTATTTCTAGAATTACCTATTTATAATCCATCAGTCGAAACGCTAAATAAGGATTATTTGACAATAAAGCTATCGAAAATTGACGTATGTATATCTATTTGTAGTAAATAAAGGGACATGTCTTTATCCATTTTTCCGCAAAGGGACTACAAAAATTCACTGCTGCGAGCTCATAAAGCTTTTATAAAAAATTACAATGGTTATAATAAGAATTATTGATTATTTTCATCTATTTTGATATTGTGAAATACCGTCATATTGCTATAAATACGCCTTCCAATGAATTTTTTAGATAATATACAGTTCTTTCAATATGAATGAAAAAGCTTACTGCAAAAGTTGATTGAATCAGAATGAGTTCCACTACATTCTATCTATTCTCTGGATTTGTTTTTTGTACAAACATACCTTTGAACACTTACATTATTTTCTAGAACAAAAAGTTTTACTACCAAAAGTATGGTAATTCAGGATTTCAAGTTTGATTAAATACAGAATATTTGATCTTTTAGAGAAACGAGCGAATAATCTTATATCGTCCTTGTACCAATGTACCGTTTGACAGATTATGAAAATTTACAGTTAAATATAAAATTTTTCAGTTTCTTTCTCTTCTAAAATTTCCTACAGATGTTCTTCTTTGCCATAGACATAAGTTTAATTACAAAGTAGTTTTTTTTATTGTAGTGTTCATATTTATCCCATACTTTTAATCAAAATGTGAAAATTTGCACATTTAACAGTATTTGATTGAATTATGACAATGTAGAGATATGGCTATCAATTGATTATATCCGTCAATTTAAGAACTTAGTAAAATAATTCATATGTTTAAACCAACTTACTAATTTATTTTGTTAATTCTCTTACTGTGTTCACAAATACGTGTGCTAATCACTGTTTGTAACAATTGCCGTTGAATCTTCAAAATACATAAATCGTGTTTAATGATATGATTAAATGCATCGGATTTGAATGTAACAGATTTGGTAAATTCGTCTACATTACCAATTTTCGAAACAATTTCAACAATGCAAAGGAAACAGAAATGTTGCTCATCGAAGATTGCTGACGTTCCACTCATCGCAAGCAACACGAGCGTTAGTCTCTTTTACGCGATGACGAACCCTCGAATATGAACAATAAATGTGACAAAGTACTCGCTGAAGGTTTTCAAGGGTGATATTACCCTGTAATAGATATTACGTGTCTACCTGCTCGCATATTAGGTTTTAATATAGAAGATGTGAGAGCGGCGTCGAATACTTTTCCCTTTGTGAAAAATTCACGTCGGCTGCAACTTTTAATACGTAATACTGTCGACAGACGCTTCGTCAACCATGTTAGATGTATGTACTTACAGCGTGAGCGGCAAGCTATCGAACGTAGAAGAGTTGCGATGCCTTCAATGGAATTCGCTTACGTAGTAATAAGATTGAGATATATTACGCGGTATAAATGTTGGAGGAATAGGAACGTCACTGAACATTTTTTAATATGTAAATTTATTATTGAAGAAACTTAATTATCAAGATTTCACAAATATCCATACTAGCTACGTGTATCCTATTTCTTTTTCCACAACGCATAGAGAACATATGATTTACGCCACTATCGAAATAAATTGCGAAACTACACTAAGTAAGATAATAATGAAAATGGCAACTTCATTTTGTTCCTTATAGTACTGCTACTTGGCAACAACTTTTCCATAATATTGAAATATAAGTCGATAAATCGTAATACAAATATAACCAATAATACACTTCCATAATAATCTGTATAATGAATATCTGATATTAGATTTTCATATAAACGTGAAGGGTAGAATTTTAATGTGTATGTAACGTGGGGAAAGAATCGAGATGGAAATTCTCGTGTAGTCCGGAATCGAAGCGCGACCGGAGCAAAAGGACGGTCGGCTGTGGCCCGAAACTTCAGTCGGTGTTTTTATTTACACCGCATTATTTACTTGCCGTGTATCCTGCGAACGAATGGCAGTATAAAGCGGTTGGAGGAGACTCGGATATAAGCACACAAGCTGGTTCATTAGAGACATTTGAGCTCCTCGCGAGGATGGCAGCCTGGAAGGGGTGGACGGGTGGTTCAGGCTACAAGAGAGAAGCGGGTGGCGACGTGGGCTGGGTTTCAGGGGTCTTGCTGGGGTGGTTGGGTGGAAACAGACAAAATCAACAACGAGTAACGAGAACTCCGCGATATTAATCCACTCGTCGAGTTTTCAAACTTCCTACAAAGGCACCGCACCCCATACCAATCCTCCTCGTTCACCACCCCCTCCAACAGCCCAGTAGCTTCACCTTTCTCTTGTAGTCTGCATGTTTGCAAACGAAACCATAATCAATATTTTATCATTGCTCGCGCTAGATGCATTCTGATTATGAGAAATTACCAAATATCCTTATTCTAGGTATGGGTAACCTTTTCGGCGTATTTCTCACAGTACTAAGTGTATACCTGATGGAAGTAACGTTACTTGCTTGTACAATTAAAGTCTATGTGTGTTAGGCATTTTACGAGTAAAGGAAGACAATAGATCTCATTCGGAGTTCCACCAATGTCTACTAATTTTGCGTCATCATAGCATTGTCTTATAATGTAATACTTATAGGTTTCCCGTTACATATCAATATGTGTAAAAATTGAAGATATTTGTGGCATTAATATGGACTTATTAAAAAAAGAAGGTCGATGGTGAATACTTTAAGAATCGGTAAGAATTGGTAAAAATCGATATAGCGATTTATAACTTCGCTATATTCTTATTAATAAGAGTACCCTATACTTACGACGAACATATAGCTCGAAGGAAAATGAAGAACAAGTCTAAGTATTGAACTTCTATATCGTCGCAAGTTTCTTTAAATTTGTCATGTTATACTGTAAAAATATAAAAATATGAATACGTTTTCAGTATTATGGTTTCAATATCATTTAGGAGATATTCTACATCACTTTAAATGCAGTTGTTGCATATGTGGGCAGCACAGTTAAAGCCAATTAACTTATTGTCATAGATGCTTTGAATTTTATGGGAAACATTATTTTTGCCTTTCCTTTGAGTACCACAAAAATTTCAATTGTTACTATAAAAAAATACAGCAACTAGTTTTGTAGTAGAGTCAAATTTGTTTAACGATTGCCTGATGCCGTCGGTTAAAATATCTGAATTATCATCGGATAATTGTTTTATAGACAAAACTTTAACTTTAACATTTTCATATGGCTGGGAATATCCAACTTTTGTCATGACCTGAGTGTGAAATAGAACAAGCAATGACGATTACTTAAAAAGAAAGACAAAACTGAGGTTTGAAGAGATATCTAAATTTAAGGAACATTTACTTAAAAAAAAGGACCGTCCTCTGAACTAAAAGATAGATAATCACCATACCTATACATCAAATTAATTTTGTGTGAATTTTTGGACGAAAAAGATGACATACTTGGAGTCAACTTAAATGGTTTCCTAAAATCAACTGTGTCTTTAAAAATAGGGATAATTGCAACTAGGAGCTATCAAGTAGCGAAAGTCAAAGGATTTTAATACGTAGCAAACGGAGAAAGTTAACTTGAACTCTCTATTCGTGATGATATTAAGATTTACGTGTCATAATTATTTGACACTTCAATATTTTTGAATAAATACCATCTTAATATTTGATTTATAGGGGTGTTCAATATCGTTGACGGTAAGTCATTGGCTTGTTTGATACTAGTCGCGTGTACTTTAACGAATAGCGATACATTACCTCTACTACATATTAACATAATAGAGCGGCATTTGATTGGTGCTAAACTGATAACATATCTTTACACGTAACTTGTTACGACGAACTGCTAGCGTATAAAATATACTAATACAAATAGGATACGTGGTGTCAGTTGATTGACAACAATATTTTGACTCGTTGAATTATCATTTGATGATGAGATATGCAAAATGCCTGATTTCTTTCCAAGACAACGCAACCGTAGAAAGGAATATTGAATTGATGAATTGGTTAAAGATTTGGAAAGTTAACCTTAGGAAGGTCGAGCTTCGAGGTATCATGAAAAAATGGAGGGATACTCGAGGAGCTAACTTAAGTTTGTTATATTTTTCTTTGAAAAACAGCCTTTAAAAGTAATATTAATGGTCAAATAAATAATTTCGTATGTTAGAGAAGGAATAGTATAAATAAAAGGTATATTAGTTTCTTTTACGATTTTTGGAACGAAATATCGAATTGCATTTACTAACAATCAACGTATATATAAGTTCATATGTTTAATTTACAGTTTTCGTTCGATTAACTACTTTTATTTTTATATTTCAATTAGTGACTTCAAATTTCTCAAAGACACCGTCATTGTTTCAACATTTTTGTTACCTTAACAAAAGCTATATAAAGTTTTGGGAACTCTAGAAGTTTAACTTATCTACTTACGTAATCATCCATCTTCTATTTTTATATTTTCTAAGTGATAGTTTCATTAAACCAAAATTGATTACGCAATACTAATTTTAAAAACACGAAGAACAACAAATAATTTTTCTATAATAATTTATAGAAAAAAAGTATCATATTTTTAACATCATCTGCCTGATGAGTACGAGGATTAATTTATGCACTTCACTATTGCTTGAAGAAATTAGCGGCCGTCACTAATGAATCGTAAAACCATTGCATACTTACTATTTGAAATGAATTATGGTTGCAACAATGTACACCTTACATTTGAACTATCATTTCAATACAATATACTTACTGTGATTATTAGTCCCATAACGATCATAATGAATCTACGCGAAACTGACGATGAGTATACTCGCGTTATACAAAATGACATATACAAACTAATTACAAGCACGAAAATATGAAATAAACTTTGTAAGAAGACATCACGTTGCAATAAACATTGAATATTTATCTCACAATTTTCTATCTTGCTATTTTTTGTACAAAAAGATTCAGGGAATTTTTATCGATTCCTGGCAAATAATTCGAACCATAAGGGTTTAAAGATTCCTTGTACGGTAGCACGGAGAAAAAGATTTAATAGGCTAGTAAATGTGATCGATGAGATTGACTAATCAGAGGTCAAATGCTATAGTGTTAATCAAAGGAAATCGAACTCGTTGATAATGTTACAACTCGAAGCGTAGGTGAATCGTTGAGTCGTTTTGTGTGTCACTGACTTATATTACGATTAGTCATAGTGCTCAATTGACCCCAGATGATTGTATCGGATATTCTTGCACGGTCTCCGTGTCAATTGTGGCACGCGCCAACGATTCATGCTATTCGTGATCAACTCGCGAACAGTCAGGCATGATTACGTCACCATCGAATGGGCTCCAATCATTAGGAACGCGCAACCGATCATAAAACGTTTTATTTTTAGTCTGTGTATTATTGGCAAGGATGTTAGGACGTGGAAGCAAACAATAGAAACGGAGACGCGATAAATTAAGAACAAGACACTTAGCAAGTGTCTAATAAAGCATGTTTCCTTTCACAGAGCCGATAAAATCTCGAGACGGGATCTTAAATGGAATCGCGCTATTAAACAAAAATGATACATTTTTTAAAAGCTTGTGCCGCCAATTTAAATCCACAGTATTAAACATGACATTAAAATAACCCCAACTCCATCATTCGTCTATAATGTAACTACATTATTCATGCAATGGCGAACAAAAGAAAGTCTAAAGGGAAAGCGATATGAAAAAGCATCACAATTTTACAGAAAAGAATCATACATATTTTATAATGGGAATGAATTTTTCATAAACGTATTATTGTACGGAGCGATAGAAATAAGAAAATTGTGCATAGGAATGGAAAAGTTTGCGCTTTATTTGAAATAACGATGGACAAGTGAAGAAACTAGTTGGACAAAAGTAAGTTTTATTATATATGTCTATGATTAGATTTTTTCATTTTTGCAAATGTACCATTTTCAATACTTGCCGTCTCTTTGGTGTTTTATTAGCTAACTTTTCTAATATATTTATTATAAAAACCTGTCGCTTTTATTCTACGATTTACCAAAATGTTTCTTTATTCGTATACAGTCATTTAATAAAATGTGATCATTTAAACTGTTCGCAAAATGTTCAAATGGATTAAAATCCAACAACTGTTACTCGATCTCTTCGATCACTTCTTTGACAAAAAATTCGGATCCAGATTTTAACGTAGGTATACTGAGGATCATTATTCTGTTGGAATAAGAAAACTTTTCTAAGCAAATTTTGTATACTAATGTGACAAATTACTATTCAAGATATTAGTGTAGTTAATACCGGCGATTCTTTTGTCATATCTAATTGTCTAACACCTTTCGCAGAAAAGTAATCTCGAAATATTGTGGAGCTATCACAGCTGATTGAATATTTAGAAGATTCGAACAAATTGATGACATATGTCATCCATTTCTGTTTCTTTCTTTTTGTTTGGTAACTCAAATGTTGATTCGCCAGAGTATATGACACTCTCAAAATGCTACTAATCAATATAATATAAAATGTCAAGTATGGAAGTTACTGATACTTATGTACATACACAAATCTCATTTTTAAACTATCTTTTGTCCGCCACTGTGTCTTCTAAAATAATTTTGTTGAACATATTATTGCCAGAAGGGTGAAAGGAGACTGTGCAAAGGAATATTGCAAAATTCTGAGTACTGTAGATTCGAGTTTCTCTAAACGGATGTAATTACTAATAACTCTTTCGGAGAAACGTAATTTGTATTTAAATAATAAACAAAGAAAGTTTTCCTTTGCTCATAAGAATGGTTGTTTAAAGTTTAAATTTATGTAATTTTAATGTTAATGTAAAAATATGATACTATGTCGTAATACATGATTTTACAATATGATATTATAAAATTCGAAACATATTAACCAATAATATTTCATGTTAAGTTATGATTATTTCTATTTTACATGACTTCTTATTTTACACGACTGCCTATTTGTCAGCCATTAAAAATACTGTACTGCGAGAAACAGGTAACTATTTGAATAATAATAGACCTAATAGTATAAGAATTTAACTGAACTAGTTCAAAAGATAATCAAACACGTATGCAAAATTTTAAGACTATTGACTTATAATTATAAAAAATATTTTATTCTAAACATCGCCCTAAAAATAACGGCTCTGAATGGGAATACCCCCTCAAAGGTTTAAAATAATTAATTTTTGGGAAAGAATTTATCAGCCACATGCTTAAAAAGTAATTTTATAATAGTAATAGAACAATATTTTAAATACTCATTTTCTTATAATCCTTTTCCTCATTCTTTCTCAAGATAAACAAAAATTCTATTTTAGAAGAAGTAGCCTTATTATTTTTTGTTACATGCTAATAATGTAATCCCAGAGTTTCACATGAAAACTAATTAAAGACGCTTCCATTGAAAGAAATTCATATTAGACAATAAGTAACCTTCTTAATCGCAATGCAAATTTATTGCACAGAAATTGGACGTGTGTTGAAAGTAACGTATTCTTTAGAAATAATCGACTCCAAGTGTGAGGAAGCGGAAATCACGTTTTGCCAGTGGAAAAGCGAGAAAAAGTTCGTCAGAATTTACAGAAAGCTAGCTGGAGGAAAAAGGAGTAACGTCGAATCGAATGCATTAAGATAATTAATTATAAAATTCACGAGGAAGGCGAGATGAAAACGGCCAGAGCTGCAGCTTACAAAAATATAGAGGCAAATCAAATAAAGTTTCTGCTTACGTTCATTCTCTTTTCTTCGTTTACTCAGCCGACTGAAGATATACGTCACAATTAAAATGTAGATTTAGTAAAATATTTTTACAACTAGTAATGGTCGAAGTATGTTCTTTGCAAATTTCTATCCTTTGCCTTATATAAAATGGACCCCGTTATGCGTTCGTGCGTGAACCCGCAAGTAATCGAATTTTTAATTATGAATCCAGTGTCATTAAGAATAGCACAATGAATGATATTCTCAGTGATAAATATTTAAAAAAAAATTATTGAAAGTTTTAAAACCGAAAATTACGTTTGCGAATTTTTTATCCAACATTTGCTATTTTGTAATAATACATTTCACTGACTCATTGGTATTAATAATAATTCCGCATTTTAAAAAATTCAAGTGTAATCAAAACTTTCAATTTTGTAGTATTATCATGTCCGTAATATTATATTTCGTTTTATGAGGAGGCTCAAATAAAAAGCACGCATAATGCACGCATGTATACCATATTATTTTGAGATCCTATTATTTAATATTTTATTTTTAAGCTACTATCCTTATAAGTATTTAAATAATTAGTTTCATGACTAATATTACTAATTGTGCCAAAAATTTCTATTATGGGTTACTTTACTAAAAAAAAATAAAATGCTCCATTTTTTAAATCTTGTTATTTATAGGGTAACATACTAATGCAAAATTATACAATTGAAAGATACATCGATTTCGCAACAATAATTTTTCACGTTTTACGGTATTTTCTTCGAATTTATGTTACATCTACTTTAGTTTTAAACTACATGACTTTCCAATAGTGGTGCTAGATCTTTACTAATCGATCGTAGCTATCTTTAAAAATATGTTTCTTTTTTTTAATTTGTTTTCCATTTAACCACGAATCGCTATACAATCGAACAATGCATGAAAGTAATTTGAATTAATCTCCAAAGTTTGCTCATCAATAAATTTCGCGAAACGCTAACATCAATTGGCCTTCGAGATCGTTTAATTTAACAGTTTTGGAATATTTTTTGTGAGGTTACGTTAAATTTCAGGTTTATGTCAATAAATCACGAACGATAGACGAGATTAAAAGCAACATTTCTCGCGTTATGAGCAAAATAAAGCATTAGGTATGTAAAAATGTGATAAGTAATTGGGTTTCTCCAATAAGAAACTGTGGATAGTATTTGAAAAATATTATTTGCGACACTTAACAGTATTGAATGTACTTTAATTTAAAATAAGTTTTCATAACATTGTATATATAAAACTTATTTTATTTAAGAATCAAGATTTATCGTTGTTCATGAAAGACCCTATTCTTATGTTTAGACAACTATTTTAATGTAAAACGTTTTTAATTATGCTAACAAAAATACTGCTGTACACTTTTTGAGCAAAGAACATAGAATGCCTGATTTCTCAAAACTAGTTATTTGTGAGTTAACACAAACAATGCGTAACAGGATCTAAATAAAATTGTGGAGGTCTGAAAATTCGAGAAATTTGCAAACTATAGAAAAATATCCATCCGCGTGTTATTTCATCGCGTATCTTATTAGTGATCCCTAACCGTTTATGGAAACATTCCAGTCGTTCCACGATTCATCCATTTAAGAGTGTGAATCAGAGTTAAGAATAGCTAGGATCGCGATATTACCAATTGTATTGGTGAATTGTCATTTCATTTAGAACGCATTTCTACCAACTTGTTCGTACTACACTTTACACTCTACAGCTGTCGCTGAACTTAATTATTCCGTCCGTTCCTGACTGATCTCGCGCGCGACGGCGACAATTGTAATTGGTTACTTTTATTTCACACGAGATCAGTATAACGAATTGAAATTCCCGAGAAATCTTCTGAATTCTTAGATGCAGATAGTGTTATAGTATCTTATTATTTTTAAATATTTTTAGCGATTTGCAGCTTTGATAGGAGAAAAGAATGCAACATTTAGAATATACTAGTGCGCCCATCATTACATACACAAATTACTGGGAGCTTTCTTATTACAATGACTAAATTCAACCTTTTTAATTTTTATAGCAGGAAGATTCAATCGTAATTCAAGCGGGTAGACACATTTCAAACAGTGATAAAACTATTTCGTCTACCTATTTTCAAGGTAGACTAGGAATCCGAAAATTCATTTTGTGATTAGATAAGGAATACATTAATCATAATCAGACTACGGCTCTTTATGCACGTTTACATTTTTATTAACAACATTAAAGAAACGGATCCTAGATGGAAGATTCCTTTACCCTTAAAATACAATAATTTGCACCTTACTTTGAATATTTTTATATTTTTACATGTTACGTGCATTTTGTACCTTTCTATTCATTTAAATTTTTCATAAATGCAGTTTATACGTAATATTAAAATGGTCAAATGATAAAATGCAAGAAAACATAAAACCTGTTAAAATCGTCAAACGTAGAAATACCATAAATTATACCACAATTTATTAAAAATTGTTCATGCGATCATTAACAATATATTTCTGTATAACATGTTTCTATTATTTAAAATAATTTATATATTTGTTTGTTCTAGCCTTTTATATCGATTATTCGAAAATTTCTTTTCGTGGAAAATGTTTCTCCTTTAAATTATAACAGATAATTAATACTTATTACTGAGTAATATTGATGCACTTTTCACAACTTCACATAATTGATACCTAACCCTTGCTTTTAAATTCCTTAAGACTTGTTCTTTCGTGAATTTCCCTTCGCCTGTTAAAGGGTTAATGGGGCCCGATTGTACTCTAAAAGGAAATCTCGAAATGCAATATTCTACAATATTCAGTGACGAAGGAACGAGATGAAAGGAAGGAAAGGAGAAAGAAAGATAGAGAGCTGGACTTTTACCACGACTCAATATTGGTACTCCGACATCGTCTTTCTATCTTCCAGTTTCAGTCGATCTTCGTCCGTCCTTCTTCTTCCACCCAACCGTCTATAGCTTCCACTCAACGGAGAGAAGTTACTTGACAACTGTTATTTGCATTTCTATCCCATTGAAGAAAATATCTAATAAAGTTTCGCGGGAAACGCTGCCTCGAAGAAGAATGCCGGTAACTTCGCTTCGGCTGACAGTAAGGATTCATACTTTCAATCATATTCCGGCAGTCGAAATGCTCCACAAAAGTTCGAATATCTCGATGGACGCTGTTAGCTTAGGGGATGACTATAATTGCAGCTTCTTCGAAGCGGTACGTTCTGTAATTGTGACGTCAATACTTATTTAACGATGAGCTATCGTGTGAGTTTCGATTTTGTTATTGAAAAAAAACTGCAATCTTGAATAATTTCCTTTGGCTACTTAAGTGTCACACAAACAACAGTTTTCAATTACTCCAATATTCTACGACAAATAGCCACCCAAGTTTTTCCAATTCTTTGGGTGCATGTTGATTTTTATTGCAAGAAATTTATATTCGCATCACTAATAAGCACTTTTTTTAATAATTGGACGAAAATTCATGAATTATTACTAAGTCCCGTGTGTAACGGATTTATAACTGAGTAAAAATTCATTAGTTCCGTCCGCAACGGGTTAAATGTAAACATTTTTAAAATATAGCGTTGTTTTCTTAACTCCCTCAAAAATGTAAACGGAAAGTTCATCTTAAACTCAATATAATATACACGGTTGTATTATAGGAACAGAAAAAGTGATGCATGTTATAATGCAATAGAATTCGCCCTTTCAAGACTATAACATTAAAAATATGTGATGCTATTGGAAGGATACCAAATTATATATTTCAGTTTTTTTTATGAAAAAAAAAACGTATTTCTAAACGTTCCTTTTATATTAATAAACTCTTAATTTGATATCAAACAATTTTTGTTTGAAACATTTCTCTTTTAAGCTATCAAAATCAGTCAAAACATCGCAGCAACCGATTCAGTAACGTGAACTAACCTCTATAAAAAATGATAAATTATAATGTAAAATGTAAAGTGGGTAAATGACCCACCTACTGTCACTGTTCCTATAACTGCCACATGAATTCGTTTATTTAATAGCAAAGTAATGTATAAAGAATCGTAAGTAAACAAAGTTTCATAGTAAATTTGGACCTCGGTTTACAAAACAACGCATAGACATTGTATATTCTTGTACACTTAATATGTATAAATAAATATTAGGAGGTAAATGTGCTGTTGAACATTAAAACGTGACCGATATAATTATAAAGTATGAAACGTGCTATAATTCAGTAAGGCGATACGTTTACTACACACCTTATATCTGTTACGCAAACTGACGTGTTAATTATATGTAAAACGTGTTTCAATTTAAATGAAAAGTTTTCAAGTGACAGTACGAAGGACATTGGACTTTGTTGTACATTTTCAATTACGTAGTAATGAATTTACTATATTAAACATATAAACAAAATGTTCATAAGTAAAAGAGATGTTGAGCAATATTATGCTGCAAACTGGAATGATCTTTATGTTAAATACGTTCTGAAATAGTTAAATAAAGTTACGCGCGAACTTTAAAGTGGCAGTAAGTGGTACATCTACCCTAGCTGTAATATACAAAAAGCTATAAATTACCTAAAACTGCCTACGTATTTGGCCATTGATCGAATTAAAAAATGGTTAAACCAGAAGGAGATGTCACAAGAAAACGTATTACAAAACTAATAAGTGACACCAGACAAGGTAGGATCGAAAAATGTTTTCACCGTGGCAACAAAATTTACGCCGATCGGAATAATGATTGCTGCGACGCGATGCATGAATTTAATATGACTTTTGATACACCCCCGATGCCCGTTAACAATGTGAACGCGACGAGTGATTCAGTGATTCGAATACCCGAAGGAAGGAAGAATACCGTTTAGATGGGGTTGGCGTAAAAAGGTAAACGCGGCGATGATCGCGTCCGCATGAAATATGTATTTCAATATAGGTGGCGTCGATATATATGGCCGGTAGCCCGACGGGGCTGTGAAATTTTATGTCGCATTAAAGCCGCCAATATGTCTCCGCAGCGTGGGCATAAAAATTGTCGAACGTATTAACGCCCCGTTCCCAAACGATCCGCGCTCGCATTCCCCGAACACGGATTTAATAAAGATCCGCAAAGAAGCGATTCGTCTTCCGGTGCGACGATATTCAAAAGCTCTCCTCGATATATCGGCGATCATTAAAACTTGCATTAATGCCACCGGATCGAATTGCTTTCCTCCCCATCTCTCCTCCTCTCTTCTATCGTTTATCGAGGCGACGATGATTATAAATTCCTTGAGGACAGCCATAAATATATCGATATAGTGATATTAACGAATAGTTCGCCAGTTTTACGGTTCCCGATGGAAGAATTCACGCGTAATTTATCGACGTTCAGAGCTCTCACTTTTGAATCGAGCACGTACTTTTATAAATTGGACATAACTTAGAAATGAATTGAACGATCAGAAATATGGCTGTCGTATTTATCCTTTTCAATTTAAGCTTTGTATGCAGACCTGATTTACTGTTACTTCTATTTTGTAAAATTAATATCAGGGTTTAACATTATAAAGGCATCAATTGCTGGAATTTATTCATTTATCATGCATATACATATATGTACATATATGTAACATCATAAATTACATTATTGTTCTTAATAATATTTCAAAGTACATACATGAACAGGTTACAAACCTATTTGAAATGTAACGCTAACAATAAGATCAACATTTTTCGGGGGCATGTTCTTTAATATAGATTCTTATGATACAAAGTGTAAATCATTATCACTGAACTAACACAAAGGGCCAACTGACTTTTAAACCAATTAAACTGATCTAATTTTCATTGTGATTGATTACATTTTATATTCCGGAGAAGGAGTTTAATTTTTTTCTCATTATAATTTTGCATGAATATCATATTGAAATGACAGATTGGTATAATAAGATATTAAACGAAGACGGAAGTACTATAATATCGTCATTTAATGTCATAGGGGAAGGTCCCCGAATACCGACCAAAACTATTTCTCGTTTCCACTATTAAATAGTGACGCTTTGTGTGCGTAAATAAATAATTATTATAGTTCTGTGCGACATATTCTGATGCCATACTGTTCGATGTTAAACTTATAGATTAACATTGGTCGTATAACACGTTCATCTTCAAAGCTGACGTAATAGACAAAGAAAACATTAATTATGATACATGTGATATTTGTAGCAACAAATTTTGAATGAAGATTGTGCTATATTAATATTTGATTGTCATTTACTAATATTTCCTAATACTACTAATCATTTAACGCTTAAAATTCTACTAACCAAGTGACTGGTAAATTAGAACATTTGTCGTTTTTGTGAATTATCAATCCTTATTATTCGATTTTCAAATGTTGTATTCTACTAAATATATGTAGCTCTTTAAGTTCTAAAGTTGATTAAGAGATTGCAAGGAAGATATTGAAAGCAAAAAACGGGAAGCCCTACCGAGTCTTATGCACAGACACCCTCGACGTTGCGTTTTAATTAAAGCAATAAGAACAAGATAACCAGAATCGGGGGAGACTGAACGACAAGGGATTCGTTTCTATTTATTTCTAATTACCTTCGATTCCGTAATCCACCGGCCGGAAACAAACCGAGGATCCGGGCTTCCTCCTTCCTTCTTGCTGGCCGACTCGTAATCGAATAATTAAGCCGTTGATTGAAGCTTTATTACCCAATCCGCGAAGTGAGCTTTTATTGGTCCTCTCGAGCCGGCCATTGAGTATTTAAAAAGGGTGATTGCCTCTCTCGATTCAAGGGAAATCACCTGCGAGATTGGACGATGCATAATGTATTATCCGGTACATTCGAATTCCTCGGTGATTCATCGAACCGGCGAATATTTGCTACTTCGCCGATGGATAACGCGGGACTATACTGGAAATCGCGCCGATCAAACTTAACGACTTCAACGAACGTATGTATATGTTCGTACAACACGGTGGATTCTGAAAATCGGAGTTACAGTGAAATCGTTTCATTTGCAAGACTAATTTAACCGTAGTGATATTATAATATGTTCAAATTCGAAACGATATCAGTGATATTGAATTGTAGTGGTCTTTCGTAGATGTTATGCATAATTTAAGCGTAGACATTGAACGGTTATGGTCTTTTAAGAACTGGAAAAAGGAAACGACAGACGACGTGAAACACACATTTTACTTTTGTATATTTAAAAATGTGTGAACGTGAACATATACTAAAATATTTTACTTTATATTGTACGAAACGTTTCATACTTAAAATGAAATGTTCTATAAATAAAAATACTAACACATACTACGATTGCTAAATTGGATTTTTAAATATTTAAATAATACGAATTTATTTATTTCGTTGTAATGTTGGTAAATCGTTTTTGAATATATGTGGACGTTTATATAAATATTTTGCACTTTCATCTGTAGAACATGTTACGATTAATAGAACTCAATTCGGTAGATCTATAGCTGGCGATAGTCAACTTTTCTAACACAGTTCTGTATTGTGACTACCTAATGACTGCAAAAGGGGCATTACAACAGCAAAGAATTTGGCTTTTGAAACAGTACCCTAAACAAACTTACAGTAATAATGTCCATTAACAAAAAAGTTATAGGTAATACTTTATTCAAAAATTAACATACATAAAGTTATAACAATGATCCTCCAACTACCGCATACATTATGGACTAATACTTTTTAACAAAATTACATTTTTCTATGTTTTTATTAACACTAAATTTATTTATTTGTAAATATTTATTTTAACTAACAGACTTTTTCCATGATATAGCTTCAAGTAATGTTACTTCATACAGTTTCGTTTTATCCAATCATTTTTTACCACAATATTCCCCACACATAACGTACATATTTTCATTTCAAGAATCAATGCTGTCAATTTCTTTATCAGAAATATAATAGATTCTTAAAGTGCTTCAGTTTTGTAATTATCTTCCTTTCGCAACTTTGTCCAAACACATAGCCTTCTTTTTTTGCAGCATTCAATAGAACTATCTTGTTACTATACTGAAGAAGCTTCAATATTTCAATAATCTATGCAATCACTTCGTAATAAGTTTAACCACCAAGATACTTTTACAATTTAAATGAATTAACCAACAATTCTTTAAAAAAGATAGTAGGTATACAATAAAATTAAAAAACCAGAAATCATGTAAAGTAGTTCACATATGTATGCGACGCAATAAAACTTAACTTAGATATTTGTTTTTACATATTACAAAGGTGGATTTGTAAGCAAACAATTTTTACACCTAACAGGGGAACATATCGAAGTGTTAATTACCGATTTTGATGAAATTTTGCACGATTTTAAAGTAGCTAAACATGTTCAGCTCATACTTTTTTTATTTGCCATCGTTCATGTAGAAAAGATGATATCCGACCCCATAGTAGAGGTGGTAAAACATATTTGATCGAATATCTCGTAAACTATTGGAGACCAATAGCATTTGTATTCTGTAATAATGAATCAGACCGTAAAATGGACTTGTAAAAAATCGGTTTCTTTAAATAATACATTAAAAAATTTACTTTTTAGTTCATTCCTTCAGCTAAATGTTTACGTATTCTCTACTATATTTGTATATGTGGTTTATATATCCAAAGACACAATACTGATAAATAAAAATTTTAAGTTTTGCATTAAAAAAATACTACTAAATTTTGTTCTCATTTTGAGTTAAACAATGTATTTGAATGAATAAAGACAAACTTACTATGTATCTTTATGATATTTTAAAATAATTATCTTGTAATAGATCAATTCGTTATTAAAGCCGTAGTTTTCAAATTTTGTATAACGTTGGATAAGTTTCTAAAGAGAAACTGTTTCAGATAGTACCTTGAGTTACTTAACATTTAACAGCTAACATCTGAAGCTGTTTATATAATAGATTTAAAATATATAAACCCGGTATTTCTCAATTCAACGTGTACGATGACAGATAGAAAGAAATATGGGTCGAATACTTTTGGTTACTTCGTAACTGTGCAAAGTTTCATTAAAATCGGCGATTAATACTTCGGTACGTCCCTTTGCAAGTTAAATTAAAAGGATGAAATACTCATATTTTATTATGTATATAAATACAACGTAGTTAGACAAACTCTTGTAAGGAAGTACAACATGCAGAGATGAACTACAGTAATGGTCGTGAAACCGATATTTTAAAAGATATATCGCTCGCAAGGTATATCACTTCTTGACTTACCCTATCTATATTCAATATGAGTCCATCAACGTTCATCTTCACTTTTTTCCCTTTTTATCTTCGCTAACACCGAACCTCTTTCAGCGAAAGCATCGAATGTAAGCTGGAAAAAAAGATCACGCAATTAATACGAGATCGTTTCACCGCTGCCGATAGTATCTGGTACAATAGAAAGGAAGAGATCGGAAACGCGTTTTCAATAATTGTGCGATTTACCAAAAGAGATCGTAGGAACAGCCGCTGCCGCGAAGGAGGGCTGTCGGTTGTATCGCGACAGAGGGTGGCCTCGATGGCGGCATTGATTTTGCAATGTAAAACATTTCAGCGCAGCCAAGAGGGTGGAGATCCGACCGGGCGATTTCCACGGCCGGGAACGAAAAGATATTGATGGTTACGGGGATTTGATGGCATATTGCTCGACTCGAATCGCTCTGTGATGTCTTTGGTAACGCTTTCCGATGTCGGCGTGCGGCCTGTCTGTCGTGTATTAAGAGCAGGGGTGGCCAAGACGATTTCAAAGTAATGCGTCACTGTCAGAAGCAGCGAGAGGCACATCGATTTGCGCCCTCGCCCGCTCTAAACGCGCTCTTCGAATCGTTTCTACAGACGGACAATTGAATCGCGGTGTATCGAATGCGTTTGATGACACATGTATCGGCAGAGTATACACGCGGAAAGAGGAATGGCAAGGGGAAAGAAATTGTGAAATAAGGCTTTCTATTTTTCATATTCGAGGTATGCATCAAATTTGTATTCGGGGATGTGGAATAAGAAGTAGTACATATTGCGAGCTGAGTTATTTTAAGCATCAATTTCTTTGGACCTCAGAATTAGACTGTTCCGAAACCCTACATTTAATTTTACATTAGACCAAAGCAAAAGTTAATGCAACGCAAAACCATAATACTTGAAAATAATTACATTTTTCTTTATTGGTATTACGACGATAATAAATTAAAGAAGATAGTAAGAGAGTATACGTAACTTCAATTAACGAAAAGCAGAGTTGAGATAGTCTGACTGTAAGGTACAGAAATGATACTGTTCATTGATTCCAAGTAAAACAATATACGAAAATGTTTAATTACTATTGCCATGTTCAAATCCAAAATTAAATTTGACAATGTTACGGCAGGCGATAAAGGGATTGGAAAATTGTTTTAACCGAAGCGTCTAGACGAACTGTATAATATTATCAGCTTATAACCAGTAGGGCGCATAAGCTGTTACATAGAAAAGTCATAATGCGAAATTATTGTAGAATACAAAATTTTTGAAGTGAAATTATTTCATCTAAATTACGCTGACTCCTATAATTTTTATTACATTTAGTAAATAATTTGCATATTTTAATATGACGATAATTTCACGTATTACTGTACATGTAACTGTATCCTTTTTAAATAATAAGAAAAACGAAACGATAGAGGAGGTGGTCCAAATATAGCCTACCACTTTTATCTTAGCGTTTATTGCCGAACCTGTTGAAGATACTTAATCTTTTCCATATCATTGAATACCTATAACATGTTAGCTATGTGATGTAGAATTGAAATATGCCAAACAAAAGTAATGTTTGTTATAAATTACACATTTAAAGTAACAGTGAAAATTTTCATTTTTAGGAATGTGGTCCAAATATGGGTCACTCATAAAACAACCTAAAATAAAAATGAAAACTATATTTTTTTTTCAGAAAACTGTTCTTTTTATTGAAAATAGTTAAGAAGCTCTTAATGCTAGCAGTGTAGTACTCTTAGCAAACTTATTTTTACTTAAACAGATCATTATTAAAACCTTTACGATCATGAAATACGTAACAATGACACTTTTTGCAATAGAACACGTTAACACAACAAACGATGGTTACTATTTCTTCTGTATAACTTTATTTATTCTTCAGTCGTAGCACTGCATTGTTCCTAACGCAGGGCAGCACTTAATAAGTTTTATAATTTTACTAGCCCATATTTAGACCCTAGCCTATATTTGGACCAACTCCTCTAATATTTTAATTTTTTGAAAGTAAGTGAACTAAGCTGAATCTCATCAATCTCATTCGCTATAATTTGAGCCGCTCGTTTACCAAATTGATTAACTCTACGAAACGAAGAATAGGGTAATTGATGGAGCAAATATACATTCTTTTCGAAAATTCCTTTGAAAATTTAAATTCAGATAAACACTATCGAATGTATCATTGCAGGTGTAGCTTTTATCTAACGACATATAAAATACATGAAGTGCTATATCAATGGAATAATCGTTATTACTTCTATAAATTGTTTATTATTCCATGGCCAAAGACATATTTCTCATTTCGTGGTGTTAAGCCCAATTATTAAGGAAAATTTATTTTAAATATAAACAGTTAAGCATCGATATAATGCTTTCGCACCAAAAACTTTACAAAAATTAAAAAAGTGGAGTCAGTCACTTTGGCTTGTGAACGGCTCATTTAATGCAATTAGACTATTTATCAGATACGGCAGAAAGACAACTACACGTTCCATGGAACTGAAATCAACCCGAAATATTCGTTGAAGCGAAGGAGATTGCCCCAGTGCGACAGGAGAGGAAGCGGCTTTAAGAATATAAAGATGGGCCGGAAGAACGGCGATTCAAACGAATCGCTTGTCCGTGTCCGGCGGGTGACATTTCATTCTTGCACGACCAAGAGGGCATTGTCTCGCTTCCCTATCAGATTCTCTCCTTTCTCCGTCTTGACTTGCCCCCTCGAGACCGTACGATTACTTCCTTTTTGTTTTCATTTAATTACCGATGTCAAGGGGTTGTAGCCGTCCGTCCTTCCGGTTCCTCCTTACGGCGTTCCGCTCACTTTTTCCCTTTCTTAACCTTTCTCTATTATTCCTTTATTTATTCCAATTATCTGCACGACGTGAATTTGTCATTGCCTTTAATTTCTTGTCCCATCCGCTGCGCCATTCCACTCAATGGAAGTGTTTTCCGAAGCCGCATCGTCTACTAAGAAAACCCATTAAAGTATTTGACCCGGACTTAATGGGCAATTTGGCTGCGCATTGCAAAAACTTGCTATTCGATTCGTGCAAATTATAAAGGTTAGGAGCACAAATGCAAAATATTCCGTTATTAAATTTTGTAATTTAATTTCTAATTTGCTATAAGCATATAGCGAAGCTAATATAAATTCTTAAAACGAAATTAATCCGTTTAAGTGTTTAACACATTTTTACGTAGTATTTGAGAATCAAGGATTTTTTTAATCTCGAAAGCTAATTCTATTGAATTATAGGAATTTTGACTTAATTAAAGCTGCTTTTCAATAGCCGTTAAACACAAGATATGTTTGTAGTACAATATTTTCTTGCTGAAATGTTTTACAGCATTGAACCACAGAAACATAGGTGGACCTCAATTATCGAAATTGACTGGGAGACAAATGTATTCAGATAATAGGACGACGATCTTCCCTAGACGAAATTTCGTATATTTTTATACTACCAAACATGATACAGACAATAATAACAAATCATACAACGTAATAATAATAATATAGTACAAATATCATAAACAAATAATAAAGATATAAACATATTTTTGCCAGTTATAACCTTTTTTAGTTTCATTAACATACAATGAATCAACAGTTTACAGGTAACTTTTAATTAATTGCTGGTTGTTTCCATGTTAGTAATCGTTGATTAACAAATACTATATTCTTGTGCTAAGTTTGTTGGACACTCGCAACCTGTGAACTTTTTAATAATTTTACGTTTCATTCCAATTGATAACATTATCCTTTACCGTTTTCGTTTCATTACTATAGCCTTAAACGCTTCGAATGTAAATAACGTACTGAAATATTGTGAAGAGATATTTTTTTTTGATCATTAATCTTAATAATTTCGACAGAAGGAAGTGAATACTATATGGATTACATATGTATGTGCATGGTATGAAACATAAAATAGTACTACAAAATATGTACTTATTGTAAATTGTACGTGATTCACGTGATTAATTGCATTGTTGGTCAAATTGATATAAGTAAGGCATGTGAATCAAATATTTACGAAATAACATGTAAATGTAGACATTCTGAATACACTGACAGCAATACAAATCACTTTGTATACAATTGATGCAGCACATTGTTCGATATATTGTCAATCCCTATTTAGGAAATTGCGAGGGTGCCTGCGAATTTGAGGGTCCTCCGACGAGGGGGTCGGTTTCTGGCTGAAACATCTTTTACTGTCAGACCGCATACTCGATGTTTCCACAGTTTACATTCCTCTTCCGCCAAAGAATGCGTGCTGTCGCGATTCTTTAAAAAAGACAAGAAAAAAGCAGTAGCAAGATGGAACCAGCAGAACAGGGATGGAAGGGAGAAGCGGAGTGCCATAGTAGTCGACGTGACAACGGCAGAATAATACCACATACGAAAGACGAGCTCCTTTCAGGCATATTAAAATCATTGGTTTGTTTTACGTAATGAGACTGCTGATTACCAAGGTATACCTGCTGATTTAGAATAGATACAAAAAGCTTGAACAGTTTATTCTGTTGAGGTGATTTTCAGTAGAAACTGGTAAACGATTACGAATTATATTTGCAATATTTAAGTAATTATAATAATTAAGAGTTTGCTGTTGTTATGATAAATTTTGCAAAGTTTATATGAAATACACTGCGAAAATTTCAACGAAAATACAACAGTATGAAATACTCTAATTATTTTGTTTGAAATTGAATATAAATATTAAGGGAGAAGGGGTAATCACGACTATACAAACAAGAAATGCTATAAAATTTGGACAAATCGCATTTTTGTTACGTTTTTGCTCCCAAACGATAGCTTGATGTATCTGGTTTGTACTCAAAAATATCATCAGGAATCAAACGCGAATTCGAAAGTAGAATCATTTCTTCATTTGGTGAGATTAATATTAATAATTTATATGAATTCCAAATACTGTCTTACATTACTTAAAGATCGATCACTCTTAGAAGGTTATGTTTGCGAAATGCATATTTACGGGTTGCACAAAAATAAAGTATGTTTACGGTGTGGAAACAATGGGTATTAGTTTATCGCATCACTAATAGACAGCGGTATTCTACGAAGTCAAGCAATACACTTCCTTCTTTAAGAAATAAAGGTGGTCATTATTATCCGTTGGCTGGGAATAACTGATCTCCCCTATATAAACAGGATTTACAGATGCTTGGAATAACTTTTTGTTTTTCGCTCACGTTATTATTTAAACTATTATCAGTTGAAACTTCTCTTAATTTGATTTCAATCGTATTAACCTGTTCGAATAGAAAATTCCAATTACGAGGCATGGCAATTATCGACGCCAATTTTCGCAAAATCTACTTTTCGACGTCAGTGGAGCACAGAGGTATAGCCTGTACTTTGAGCGCCTTTCAGTTGATTAAAAAACAAAAAAACAGAAAAGGAAGAAATAAAAGAAAGCTGCATGAAAGCGAACAGAGATTGTCAGATCACACGACCAACGTGTCGAACCTTTGGAAACGCGTCGTCCCAAGGAAAAAAGCCAGCGTGTACGGATGCAAATGGAATGGAGAAAGGGGTTGGTCCATCGCGAATAAAAGATAAAAAAGAAATGAACACGAATGCTTGCGTCGTCGGGTTTTGCGTCGTCTCACGTACGTGCGTTCAAAGTTTCCAACCCCCCTCCCCTTCGTTCCTTTCACCCACTGAAAGCTCAACAGCTTCGATATCAATATTCTAAAAACACCCTTTGTCGTGTGCCGGTGCAAAAAGGCATCACACTCGTAATGCATGTTCGCGTGGCTGTGGCTGCAGGACCGTTTGCAGTTTGCCAGTCCAAGCTTATGCTATCCAACAGGTATGTATCAAGTATCCGTGTATAAAGCAGCTTCGACCCCATGAGGCGTTATTTCCCAAAATTGTGGCTACTACATGCGCTGGCGTCACACGCGTAATGACGTCTCTCCCCTGAAATGAAATTATCATTCACGCAGTGACACTCGTGATTTTAAGTTAGACTTAAAGTTTAATGCTTTGGTGTATGTGTGAAAGGATGACAAACTACAGGGACGAAAGCCGATCGTATGGTTGAAATACGGACAGGACTTTTTGTATCGGACTTATACGACTTTTCGAGTCGATACCGGCAGTTACTGTTACAAAGGAACGATACAGTAGTATTATAAAAACAATGTACTCGATCGATGATACTTCTTTTACATAATATTGCAAACGTGTTCCAGAATACATTAGATTCTCGTGTAACGCGGTTAATACGTTACGCGGTATATGAAATTGCGTTATAAGAAATCGTGTAATATGAGAATTTCCCTCGTATAAGACGAGTAAGATAAGTAATATGTTTGGGATTACTATTGTCACGTCAAATTTTATTTTCTACATTTTACTTACCAAGGTAGTATGTCTTTATGAAAAATCCATGTAGCAAATTAAAATGTGTTCGACTAAAGAAAACGGGTCATTCTCTCATTTTATTATATAACGCGTTGTACGAGAATGGCGTTATACAAAAAAAAAGAATCATTGGAATATCTTTAGCGCGCTGTAAACATTCGCATTATACAGGAGTTTACTGTAAACTCAAATTGGTCGTAAGTGTAAAGATAGAGTAAATTATAAAAACTACTCGGTTTATAAAACTGCTCTTAAATATTAATCAATTAAAATATTTTAGTGTAATGAAAAGAAACTTATGATATCACCTGTTACAAAAATGCAACTTTTGACATTTTTAGTAATCTTCAGCATTCAAATTGTGGCTCTTACTACAAAGTCAAATTAAAATTTATTTTATTTGAATAAGATACATACATCACAATATACATAGATGTATATGAGGCGTTGAGGGTAATATGGGCAAACAACACTTCCAAAAATATCTTTGTTATTAAACTGATTCATGGCGCTTATCGCACATCCCTGTTAGTTTGTTTTGTAGATTTCATCCTTCTATTTTGTATAAATATTAAGTCTTTATAAAAATAAATTTGTTAGAGTGTTTACATTGTTTATATTCGTTAGAACATTCTTCTCGAAGTACGTGTTTGCTGAATTCGTCTTTACTACCCTCAACGCTTCATATATATAAGATAAGTTTGTTTACCTAGACATCAAGAATGTTTAAAACGTTTTATTATGTATCTCAGGCTTTACATCGTTATTATATTGTTAACAATGCTTAGAACTTTTTTAAAAGGTACCATTTATTGAATTCAAGAGATTTCACTCGAGCAATCACGAAAACTATTGCTAAGTGACGAGCATCGACGATTTCCGCGACCAAAAAAGTTATAAATTAAAATCTTTATTCACTTGGCCTTTAGGTGTAAAAAATATCTATGAATCTATTAAAGGAGGTAGGTACGTTCTGCGCAGATATTTTAAGACAAGAAGAAATATCGCGTTCTACATGCTGTTCTCAATGTCATGAGTTACTTGTGAATTTCTCTCTTCAGTTCTCGTGTCTACCCTTCGATGTTATACCTTCGCCAACAAGGGCTAACGTTCGTGTAAACCGCGTGTATACAGCCGTTCACCGACACCTGTTTACTCCCTACGGCCAGTCGTATGCACGCATGTTGTTAGCTATGTATTGGTTTACAAGAATTGCAAAATTATTCTATTATTAATGCAGATTTAAATTTTAATCGTTGTCATATACAATATACAGATGTTTTTGCAGTGGACGAAGAAAGTTTTAATGTAATTTAAATTCCAGCTAATTAACCAGAAACGGTGGGAGAACAATATTGTCTGTTTAAATATGATGGTAATTTAATATTTTAATTACTACAAACGGATCATTAATACTGCTGTGTGCCATAGGAAATATAAGCAAAGAAGTACTTATATTCGTACATTACTTCACCTCAATGAAAAGTTTACTGCATTAATATACTTAAATATACATCAGTAAATTAGTTTTAAAATTTCAATTTCAAAGATTATTAACGTATCAAGAGGGAAAGAAAAAAATTAAAAAATATTTACAAGACATTAATGGGTGTATTCCTGTTCGGAACCTTCATTTTTAGACTAACATTTGGATAAAATATTTTTCATATTATAGATCAGTAGACTTGAAACATTGCATACATATTTGATTACATTTTGAGTTAACTAAGATAAATTTGTATATTAACTTTATCATTGTTTCAAGAATTACCTGTTTTCTGCAGTATGCCATTTTTAATGGCTGCCATGATTTTCGTTGTTGTATGTAACTCAGATCAAAACTTCAAAGACGATCTTAATGTCTAAGTCGAATGCAGAAAAAAATTTGTTCGTTAAAAAAGCATTCGTGTAAAATAAAAAGTTGCAAAACTTTTTACTTTCTTAGGTAATAAAAAACGATTGGTGATATTGACACAATTTTATTTCACACGATAAAGGGACACATACTTATAATAATATGTGTGTAACATTTTAGGAAAATTTATGAATCTACTCTTGCGTTATGACAGTCAGTTCGAAAGACCCGGTTTTTAGAAAAACGCATCTAAGGTTTACCGCGTGTTAGCTCGGCAGTTATAAGTTTGTTATTCCATTGAATGCAAGTATAATATTGTAAGAATAGATACTGAAAGTATCGTACTTTAAGAAAATGCAATAGAAAGAATCGATTTTCAACTTTTCCGAATGAGGATATCCACTTAAAAAACTTTTGACTACCGTTATTTACGCACATTTCACGTAATTAGTTACAAAAAATATTGAAACACTTGCACATACCCTTATAGCTGCTTATTTTGTATTATCAAGATATTGTAATGAAAGAGTAAAAAAAAATCCTGTTCAAGTAGGCTATTTTTATTACTATTTATATTACTTTACTTTTTCTTATGATATATTTAAAACGAATACCACGATATATTTTCTTCTTATCCCATACGTTACGTACGAGTAAAACATTCGCGAACCCTTCAAACAAAATCTAGAGTTCCATCATCGATCGGAGTCTAATTATGAACATGCGCGATATCCATACCACCTTTGTTTCTGCGGATCTGTTTCGTCTGACGCGATATTAAAACGAATAACGAGCTCCGGACCAGAGCTCCGTTGGATACCATCTAGGAAAACGATACGAGAAAATTTTAACATCCGCCCCAGTGCATACGACTCGCACGATAGCATGGAACATGTGTGAGCGGTTTTTTTCCACCTTTTGGCCGGGAGAATAATTAAAGGCACAAAAGAGTACGCCTAGCGAATTACTCGGCCGCTGCGCCGCCCAGCTACCGCGATTGGACGGTTATTCTCATTCCGAGATTCTCCTTGAACGCGAGGTCCACGTCAGACGCGGAAACGTTCAAAGGGTTTTCGCGGAGCGGCAGGAAAAAACTAATTAACTTTTCGGAATAATTAAGATAAGACCGTTGGAGATTCGGGCGAAAGCTTGCCTCTCTGCCACGCTACACCCCGCTCTCTCTTTATTCTTCGCACCAGAGAATCCGAGCCGAATCGAGCGAGAACCCGCGCTGCCTCCGGAAATGATGATCGGCCGATTAAATCGTTTGCATAAGAACGAATGATTCGTTTTAATTCGATGGAATCGTACCGGAACGGGAAGTCCTAACGAACTGTTAAACGGTATTAAACACTTTGAGCTATGAAACGTTTTTTTCTTTTTATAATGAAAGTTACAATTTAGGGAGGAATTTTATTATATTGTACTTTAGATCAACGTTTCATAACCTCCTTCTCATGTGACTCAACATATTTGTTTCTAATGGTATCGCGATCCAATTATTTGTGTTGTCAAAATTTTAACAATTTAATTGACTGGAATCATATTATACAAATGAAGAAAACTTTCTACCTGCGAAAAATAACATTCAATACATTTCTATTAAGAGCGATTCAGACGAATTTCGATTTGTAACAAATACTCCAATTTCATATTTCACTATGGAAAAATGTAAGACTAATAATTTTAAATAAGATAAATTGCTTTGAAATTACAAAAATCAGAAAAATAGTTTATATTATATTTACACAAAATTCATATATAAGCAACGAACAAAATAATACGAGACAATATTCAAAAGCAGCTTTAAGCAATTATCATTTTGCGACCTATTTAAAACTTAATGCGGTTCATAAGTTGAGAAACGCTACTTTAAAATTACCTTTAATAACTTTTTATGACTATAGTATTGACATTTTGTACCTGTGTTTCACGATATTTTAATTATTTAAAAGCCCGTTTCCAAATAGCAATACTGATTATGCCCATTCTAATAAAAATGAATAATTCAGAATTTATTTTTATTCTTATAACAATAGTTATCATTCTTACTAAAATAAATAATGCAATCAAATACATAATAAACTGACATCAATTAGAAGCAATACGTTCAAAATTTAATGTAACTATTGAAGATTATGTAAGCTGTAATAGACAAGATTTCAAATAATAACTCAAATGTGAAAAGTCAAGTGATAGCACGAAATAATCTAAACATATGTGAAAAAGATCAAATCAATCGGTTTACGAGTTTACGAGATATTATAGTCGTTTAGCAAAAGGCGTATTTAATATTTGTCATGCAATCATAAAATGAGTGGATATCGGGTCAGTTAACTTCATAACGTTATTAATGTTTTCAAAACTCTTATTACTCACAAAAATGTGAAATAAAAATTAAAATGTGAGAGTTTTTGCTTGTCTCGAATAGAATATCAGCTAAGTGTCGTTTATGTCAATGTTGGGATACTTTCAGATAAATCCAGCTTCTGTTTTAACTACAACGAAAAAGAACAGCAGAGAGGAAGAAGTTGAGAAATAATATAACAGTTCCTACAGGGCGGAAATGGGATGATTAAAATATTGAATCTGCACGTAAAGCAAGGGGCGGTGAAGTGTTCAAGTAAGAAAGTCTAGCGTGAATTTCAATAAAGGGTGCCATTACCGACTGGTAGGATTTGCCGACGAGCAATTAAAGATATTGCTATTGACCAACTCTCGATGAAGTTAAATTAAAGTGAAATCAAAGTTTCTCCGTAGACATCGGCTAGTAAGATTTTCTTTAATAGCTGTCGGCGAAAAACTTATGGAGCTTGCAAAATAGACTTTGGCAAACATTTTAACTATCTAATTCACTTATTGTATTTACATTTAAGAAATCAATATCCTTATTGATTTGTGTATTTATAACAAACAAGATTCGTTAATTTTCGATAGGAAAAAGGTATTTTTAAGTCTTTATAAAAATTGTACACATAGTTTTTTAAAATATAAAAGTATCTAATAAGTAAATAATCAAACAGAGTTTGTGTTACAAAAAACACATATAATGCTATTTCATTATACTTCTTTATTATTTCACCAAAGAAAGTATAAAGTTAAGAATAGATTTATAGCAATTAAATGTACTGTTCGTACCGTAAAAATTCATAACACTTCTTTACATAAAACTGAAAAATTTCTTAAGTTTAAGATTGACTATTTTGTTTACGAAACATTATTAAAAGAATAAAATAATAAACAATTTAATAAAAATGTACATCCTGTATTCACCTTAATATTAAAATTTAGTTAAAATTTATTCAAGATTTATGCATACTCAAATTTGCTATACAGAACTTAATTCAGAACTTATTCGAAGTGCCCACTTTAAGTATTTTTATTAAATTGTCTATTCTTATTAAATTACAACAAAATTATTATTTTGGGGAGCCTATTGTATCCTACAAAAAGAAGGGGATCAATTTACGTAGCAAGTATAAATATCTTAGCAGGTACACGATGACAGAAGACGCCGACCCGTTGAAAAGTGGGATCCGTAGCGGGACCTGTAACGTTGAAGCTCGGTCCTCCGTTGATAATTAGCAAGCAAGCTGAACGTACGACTGATAATTTTCAACAATGGTTCATTACCGTCGTTTAAATGTGCACGACAAGTGCATTCGAGTGGTTGAGCCTAACGGCGCGACCAGTACACCGACGTTGGAAGCTTGGTAGCTGCCTATCTGGCTATTTCCATACATCTTTCATTGTGTCCTTTGTCGCGCCGAACTATAGATTCGCGGACTGACATTTTTATGGTGGAACAATGGGGGCGAGGCTAATGCCGGGACAAGGAGAAAAAGTAGAGGAAGGAACGAACGAGAAAGAGAACAGCTGCAAGAGCGAAAGTAAGGGAGATGATAGTATAGATAAAGACAAAATGGAAAAACAGTCAACGAGAGAGAGAGAGAGAGAGAGAGAGAGAGAGAGAGAGAGAGAGAGAGAGAGAGAGTAAGAGTTAGAGTAGCAGAGGGAGAGCGAGGGAGAAGGTCGATTCGACGTCAACCAGAGCATCGTTATCCGAGTAAATAGGCTGCCACTGTCGTCGACGGCCCCCGACGGCCCCCGAACACAATCTACGATTCGTATTGTTGTACTTTATTCCCCGAGTGGTCGAGGACCGCTACGAGAACGAAGTACGAATGTCTACAATCCTCTGCAACCGGTAACCTGCCTCAATCTCCGCGTCAC
Organism: Eucera pruinosa; assembly: GCA_028830335.1. Taxonomy (NCBI): domain Eukaryota; kingdom Metazoa; phylum Arthropoda; class Insecta; order Hymenoptera; family Apidae; genus Eucera; species Eucera pruinosa. The sequence continues at coordinate 2,789,214 of JAMYCR010000002.1, read as the reverse complement.
CGACGACGGAACGAGAAACTACCTTAAATCCTCCGAGGAACCGGAATTGATAATTCCGCGGTTGAAAGCTTGCGACTCTCCTCCGCGCGATGCTCCGAGGAAATCGTTGTCCCGGGATCCGTACGTCCGACGGTATGGCCGTGCTTTTTCTCAGGATTTTGTTCTCGGTCGCGTTCAACTTGCAGACTCAATCGATACTGAAATTAGAGGAAATGCTCGTGAATAATAATTAGCCACTTAAATAACGCTGGGGTAGTATTACATTGATGAAAGAAGGATTTTTTGAATTAGGATTTTTCCAGTTAACTAAATTTTAGAAAGATTGCAAATTTGATTGCAAAGTAGTTTTCTTTTATTAACTAATATTACGTTGGTAATATGGGAGGTGGGTAAATATATAGGATACCATTTTTAGTTTAGCGTTTGCCGAATCTGATAAAGATACCGAATCTTCTGCATATCAATGTATTAAATTGCTTGTCACTCCGTGTTTTACTTGCAAATGTTCATTTTCCGTTCTTTGTCCCATTACTGAATTACCATTCAAAAGCTCCTAAATAAATATTCATTGAACTAATACTAATACTTACGCTATCACTAAGTGATAGGCTTCAACCATTTAATACGATGGAAAATTAACATTTCTGCTGAAGTTAAAAACATTTATAAACTTAGTATGTTGGTATGCTCAGGAAAAGATTAATGAAACTAGAATGGAAAGAAGTTTTAAATAAATATAGACCTATAAAGATTCTATTAATTTCTTTTCATTTACTACGCAATGGAGTTTGTGTCTATTTTTATTTCCGTTTTCTATTAGGAATACTGATAAAAATAAATTTTGAATCCCTAAAAAATCTATTGATACAGCAATGCTGGTACATCTGCAAAAAGGCAAAAAAAGAGACATGGAAACCATAAATAAAGCAACGTGGTACTCTTTGCATTTCGTAAATAAATAATTAGAATCTCCCTTCAGCATCAGCAGGGTCTTTCTTTTTTTCGTTCTCCGTTCCCAGTCTTCGTCTTCTCAGCCAGTGAATGGCAGTGATTGGCAGTTAATGACGACGCTTCACGGACTACCCTCTACACCTCCGATATCCAGAGTCCCCGTTGGGACAAGTGTCCCCCGTAATTTCTATCGAGTCACCCGTGATTTTATTCTCAAGGATCGTTTCTCGAAAACACGGCCAGTTCTGGCCTCGTTGTACTTCTAGAAATCAATCGAGGACGACAGTGTAAGATTAAACCATTACTGATACTGATTGCTCTTATTGTGAAATGTTACTGCGTTCTCGTTTCTGTAATTAGAAAATATATACAAAATAATTATATACAACAAAGTCTTTGAATACACGTTTCTCTACATGTTACAAAAATTTAAGTTACCAGAAAACGTAATGTTACACTTACTCACAAAAGCATACTCTCCTGAACACGCTTGAGAAATTTCATCCATTTGTTACTCATTCATATTGTACCGTATATTTTAAATTAGCGGGATATAATTTTGTTACAACAGATTAAAAATGAATTTCAGATTATGTTCTTCTTCGCTGATATAAAGGTTAAGTCTCGCAACGTGATCACCTCACATAGCTTGTGCATTATTTATTATAGAATAAAATGTTTGAAATACAAGTTGCATGGTATCAAAGGGAACATATAGTATTATAATTATTCTTTTATTCAGACACTTTTCTTTACAACATATAGTGCACAAATTATTTGAGATGATGAAGTTGCAAAATTCACTCTATATAATTGTATATAAAGTTTAATAAATATTTAACGCGAATGAATATTTCTGTAACTGACTCTTCAAGATTTTCTATAATTTTGAATATTTTAATGGTTGAATGTGTTTGTGTATATATGTGTATATATATATATATATATATATGTATATAAATTATAAATTTCTATAATATCAGAGTAAAAGTCTGTAGTCCGAAGTATCTACTAAAAATTGAAATCAATTTTACTATGTTCGAAAAATATAAGCATTTTATTGAATGTGTTTTATTTCAGTTATTGGGGGTAGAATACTATAAGATTCAACCGTTATTTTTTTTTTAAACTAATCGGTCATCTGGTTAACTTCCCTTGTTAGAAGCATCTTTAACAAGCTGAGTGCCGAGCTGATTTTGATGATCCTCTTGTTTACGGCACATAATGTAACAGTATAAATGTATCAATTGCAAATTTACTAATAATTTCTGACAGCAGGAAAACGCTGGGTTGAAGTATGTTCTTTATTCAACTCCACCCAAATCTTGAAGATTGAATTACAAGTTGCAAAAGAAAGAAGGAAAAACGATCTAAAGTTATAAAATTTTGCACGAAATAATCCAAACAAAATGCAACAAATTTTGAATGTACAATTCATTGAAACGTACTAATGAATTTAAGCTATTATGTCACTACACTGCTTTCATTAATGTCACTGAAAAGTAATTTTTGTACATTTTTGTGTTTAAAATTTTATCATTTTAATTTAAAATGATAATAAGGTATATTTTACATTTGACATTGATTCATTATTTATGACTGCGTCGGTCATTGATGACTGATGGGAAACTAAAGAAAATCAAGTTGCAGAAAAAAATTAATGTGACATATTAAGCAGACTTTTCTCCTCCCTTCCTTACCTAGTAACAACTAATGCTAATAATTGTGAATTTAATGCGTTCTTAAACTATTTATCTACAATTTAAAAAATTCAAATAGAAATAAATCTGCTACCTATGCGTATAAGGTTCGAGTTTGCAAAGCTAAGCAAATGGCACTCCTACATAATGTACCCGTCTTTTTAACCATGCATTAATGCTACTGGAATTAGTCGCTAAAACAACTAGTGACGAACAACGGCATTTCGTAGCACAAAGCTTATAGTGAACTTTTCATGCCCTACTATTTACAGAAATGCAAAGATCATGCAGACGTCCAAAGGTTTCAAACTGCGTTGCTCTAAGCACTGACTAACACTTTGTATCTATTTACTTACCTTCACTAAGAGGTTCTCATTCGGATCAGATGCCTCCAGCGACTGCATTTGTATCTGATCCGTATAATTTTACCTAAAAATGTACGGCTCACAGTTTAAATAAAAAAATTGAGCTCTGAGATTGTTCATTTGCATTGTTAAAAGTGTTGACATTTTTGAACTTATACGAAAGGGTAATATGATTATCGAAATGGTAAAAGGAGAACTGCTGTCTCCCTTTATGGTGCCATGGTGCATCGCTTATAATAGCACTAGTCGTATATGGCTGAAGTTTAATAGTGGCTAATATTGATTATGATATCGCATGATTGGAACAATAACGTCGCATTATACCTATCAATGTACGACATGCAACCGACTAATCATTTGAAGCAAGTGATGCACGGAAACGAGGTATATCAGATTGTACATATTCAGTGTGATGATTCAGAACCTATAGAAAATCGACAGCTGCCAAATTTAAATAATCGATAGACCTATACAATTGAATATATCAATCAATTTAAAAGGAAGTGAATTTCATTACAATACATGAAAAAATTGAGATATGAAATGTAATCTCAATTGGTATGCTTGTACAGTATAAATATTTTATTTTTAAATACTAAACTTCATCATTCTTCAATTCGCGGTATATTATTAGGTTTAAGTAAATTTTTGGGTGATATTTTTTAAATCACTTAGGAAAAAAAGTACAGTTTTCCAAAAAATCAAAATAAGGTCATTATATGGTGCGACATACGAATTATGTGAAATGTAGTGATAATCGTGTTGAACTAAAATTTTGAAGATATAAGAATATTATATTCACAATTTTTACGAAACAATAATAGCAAGTAGATTATATCAGCGTTGATCTCTTTTTAAATAAATTTTTATTGGACGAATAACAGATGAAATTTATTCGATATTCAAATACACTTCCCTAATTGTTTATTCGTTATTATTCCTTATTCATTTGTTCGTCATGATAAATTGACGATCGTACGGTACGCTAGACTTTTTATTGTTCGTTCGAAGAGATTACACGGATCACATTTGTGTGCAACGCTACAAAGGACAGAATTACTGGAATTTATTCGTTACTAGCGAATCGACTTTGTTCGTTATCTTCTTATTTGTTATTCGAAATAACTTTTGCCCAATACTGAAATATATGTATACGAAACTTACTAAAGGAACGGTATCAGTTTCACATTTATTTCTTCAGTGTTACAAAACAAGATAGTATGTTGACAGCGTAACTGGTATTTAGAGAAGATTGCCTTTACTTGTTTTGCCAGCCAGACGTAGTTGGGACACAAAGGGTTAATAATAGCGTAATTATTTCTCACTGAACTTCACTCTTACATTATGCACTTTTGTATTAGTTACGTAAGTATGTATCTTGTTACCGATGTATTACAATTTTGTAAATCTAGATAAAATCATATCGCACATGGGCTGACAAAAATGTCACAACTCAAAAAATGCGATTTTTGAGTTACAATCTGAAGACAGTATAATATAGACGTCTCTATACATCCTACAAATTTTATGAATTGAAGTTAGAAATTAGTCCGTGTTATTACCAATTTATAACAAAATATCAAAAGTTACATAACGCAAAATAATTTAGTTCTGTATAATTTAGAGGAACGTCAAAATCGTTATAACTAAAAAAAAAAAAATATTCATAAGCTTACTAACAATTTTTGGCTCCTCCTGAAAAATTTATTTGTTTCAGTTGTATCACTTTTGTAGTCCATATACGATACAATTATCATTCCCGTTTTCATACTTTTGAATTTATTTATACTAGTTTGTTAATCCTCTAAAAATGATTAATTTATTCGTGATTAATTATTTTCTGAAACTAAAATAGGCGAAGCAATTTTCTGTACAGAAGATAATAGTGGAAATGAGTTGAAACAAAATTTTTAGATTCGCGAAATTAGAATCCAATACTATTTTAGAACACAAAATCCTTGAAACTTTCGAAAGCCAAAATATTTATTTTCCTTCATTTGTTTTTAAGGAGCACTATGTAATTTGCCAGGAACTAAAATCTTATCAAATTCTCCTTAGAAAATAAAATTATCTATTGAATCTACTTAAATGTAACTTAAATTTATAATTTAAAAAAATTATTAATTTTAATATGTTTTATTTTTTCTCAGTATAAACGACAGTAATGATTAGGTAGAATCAAAATAATTAAAATGAGTCCAAAATCTCAATGCAAATCTAATTAGATTATTAGTTAAATAAATACATATCTTTGCAATATTCGCTTTATTTATACAAATTATTATTTACTTTTAAATTATTATTTAACTTTTTGAGTTTTGAAGTTTCGAATATCCTGTCTTTATATGAAAGTAAGATATTACCACTGTTAGAAAATTAGGGAAATGTATGTGTGTATTTTCGCTTTTTCATGCTTGGAACGCCTAGAAAGAAAGACGCAATTACGAATGCAATAGAAAAGCAAAGAAAAGAGTATGAAAGTGAGAAAGTTGCAAAGCGAATACAACGCCTTCGAAATCGTTGTCCACTCAGCGGATAGACTGGGTTCCAATAGCTTTCATGCAGCCTCTAATGGTTGCCTGTGAGCTGGTAGGTTGGCAAGAGACACAGAAAGACTGGAAATATAGATCAAAGACAGAGAAAGAGAGAGATAGAGAGTGAGAGAGAGAGAGAGAGAAAGATAGAGGAAGAGAGAAATAATAAACAAGGGTAGGTGTACGCAAAAGATACAAAGGGATTTCTCTTTCTCTCGTCTCTTCTTTCTATCAGTTGCCTCGAAGAGATCAGAGCAGACAGAAGGATAATGCTATAAGTCTTTGTTGCGTGGACATCTCTTTGTATTCGTGACCGCATTGTGCACCCGGTGTTCCAATCTCATGGAAAGAATCAAAGTATGCACGGAACGGGAGGCAATTGGTTTGATATATACATATTAACAATACTCAAAAATCGTTGCATTCTGTAATATTTTACTGCGTTGTGTATGTTCTACAAAATAGACATTATCTCTTAGTCTCTTATGTTTTTCAATTACTTCAATCAGCTGATTATTCAAAGTACAAGTTGACAAGTCCAAATTATATCTAAAAACTGACAAAAGCTATAAGAAGTTAAACTAATGAAAATATAAAATACAACGAAATGTGAAACAATACTAACAATTACATGTGCGCATATAGGGTTACAAAAGTAATGATAATTTTATTATTCTACATACTATTTTCCTTATTACTGACATTTATAACAATAATAATAATAAAGTGGAACATTATCATGAAAACAGCAAATCTAATAACTTTCAATATTGACTTTCAATATTAAAATTTTTCTAATTAACAGCAAGCAAACGATCATGTGCGTAGTCAGGCTACTATTTAAATTGCAGAATTTCATGTGATATCGAAGATATTGAAATGAAACTTTCATATACTTTTTGCATATTAATATTCTACATTAAAAATGCCTTCTATATTTATCGATGTAGGGTTAAACAGAAGAGGATAACTAAGTTGCGATACGTGGTTTCTTCAACACCTTTTATCCTTGTGATAAGTGTAGTACAATAAATTAAGGGCAACATTCCTTTGACCCTAAATTCCAAGGTCAAGGACAGTTTTACAGTAGAAATAATTTTCTTATACTGATAAAATGGCTTTCATGTGGATTATTTTATTTCTAACGTTACACATGATTATTTATCACTCAGCTGTATTATTCGTCGAACTGTCACACATAGAAAGAGAGGAAGAATTTTGAAAGGGAAGATTGAGGTAGGAGGGGACACAAAGCAAGGGAGTATTTTCCGTAGGGTGCAAGAAATACGTGACAACAGCCAAAGATATTCGGTCGCAAAAGAGTATAAGCTTAATCCTGCTGCGACAGCGATAGAAATATGGAACCATATTGTCTCCATATATCATTCAAGGCTTCTTCGACGTGTCCTCAAACCACATTCTGCCACCTTCCCGCGGAGTGTGTCAGACTTAGTCGAGGATATAAGTGGATGATACCTCGTATTATTGCGGGGAGGAAGCAACTTTGCGAGGAAAACTCAGGATGCATTTTACCGGAGAGACATCGGTGATTTTCTTCCATGCATCATTAAATCCTGAAAATCTCGATTTCCATCCCTTATGAGAAGTATCTAAAACTAATCTACATACGTCATCGTTATCGATATTATCGATTCTTCGTCCAGGTAATATTTAAACAAGGTAAATACAGGAAAACATAAACCTGCTAATTAAATAATTCTTTTATCAGAAGTTCCTCTTAACCCCTTACTTTATATTAACAAATATAGCTTGCGAAGCAGATTATGATTTAAATACAATAAATACACGCCGTGTTTCTAGTGAATTGTAATTTTAACTATATCTTGTATTATCAAACTGTAAGGTTAAGTTTTATCAAATACAAATTACATGTATTGAAATAATAAATAATTGAAATTTAATAAATTCTTTCAGATTTAAATATGACAGTGTACCTTTAACACAATTATAGTGATACGTTAAAATGATACAGAATCTCTGAGTAAACAAATTCTTACGTCTTTAATACTAGTCATAAGGATTGCAGGCATTAATGTAAATTCCTCAGTTAATGCTTCACACGAAAGTGATTCGAACCGAATGCAAGTTGCCTTTCCTAATTAAATACTGCAGCGTAATATTTTTATTCGAATTCAAAGCTTTACTACAAATATTACTCTTCTCTAGACATAGAGCGTGTGAAAAGCGAATTCACAGGGACAATCCGAAATGCAAATTATTAAAAATCTCGCTAGGTCGAAGAGATGAATTTGATCCATAGCTTTCGTTCGCGCGGCAGCTGAAATGCATATAGCAGTTTCTCGCAACAAACGACACACAGACGTTGGAAACGTATTTCGCGGTCTCATTGACCGAATCTTAATTATTTGCAATTTTACGGATGGCAGAATATAATTATAATACGAGCAAAGGTTCGTGTCGCCTAGGGGTCGCAGGATTTGCACCACAGCTACCTGCCCTCCCCCCTACCCTGACCCTGACTCGTTTCCTGTCCCCTTTCCTCTCCCTCCCCCTAACCAACTTTCTGTGCTCTCTAGCTTGCACTCAAACGTTCTCTCTTTTCTCCATCCCTCTTTCTCTCCATCGTCAACGACCCTCCTCAGGACCGCCGGCGCACTTGCCACAAGCATTTCATCAGAAGCGCCGTGTAGTTCCACAGACCACTTAACTCATAAATGAGGGATTATTTCATCGTGTAATCGCGTATGGGCCAAAAAGCATTACAATTAACGTTAACCAACTCCGTGGCGACGCCGTCTACCCGCGGCGGCACCACGACGTCAAATGGAAATGTGCCGTGGGGTTAACGTCAACGGAGACTAGCTCTGCTTGCTGCCTCCATGCCGCGCGCCAGAGATCGGGATGTTCAAATGGATTCGTCATTACCAGGAATTACATGTCGCTAAATCGATTATAATGGACCTTAACAACAGTAAAAAGTATTCGGACGATGAATAGGTACTTTTAAATTTAACTTGAGAATTCTTTCGTATAGAATTCGGAACGTTTACGAGAAATCATTCTATCGTATGCGGTAGTGAGTAGAAGTATCTTGGCGGAAAGATTTTACACGTTCAATTCTGAAAGTAAGAATTGCAGAAATTTAGATCATAGTGGGTATAAGAACATAATTTAGTAAACGGAGATAGTATAAGGAATGAATACCAATTTGTCGAAATCACTAAACTCGGTATATTTATTATAATATCTCTAATGATGTATCGTTATATAACATTTAATTTCTCACACGTGGCCGTCCTTTCTCTTACACTACTAACCGTTCCGTCTTACATACAAACAGAGG